>CATOUR010000049.1:0-1365244 GCA_951848785.1 Callosobruchus maculatus
ATTCCAATCAGCACTAATACGTCAGTTTCTCATACCTGAACTTCTGGCAGCTTCACTGGATTACACTTTCATTCCTTATGCTCCATTGAATATTTTGCGCTGTGTTTCGCTTGAGTCAACCCAAATAGGGACACGTTTTAATACCAATGATGATTTTGATAAGTACTAGTACCTTTAGAAACTAGAAATTTTGGGAGCCTGATCCTACAACCGCCATTCAATTTGCAAGATGATATAGAAGTGTTAGTAATGGTTTGAAAACAACAAAATGTTCTGAGTTTACTACAATATCCTTTGACCTTTGATAATTTCCTCCAAACCACAGCCATGGCGAGGCCACTATTTGTGCGCTTGGGAAGTGGACGCAAGCCAAAATTCTGCAGTTCGGATTTCGCTACTACTGCCGATTCCGGATATCAGATCTAATCGGTTTGGGATGCTATTTCTCCGTTTTGCTCTCTCTGTTTTTGAGTTATGGTAAATGGAATGCTCTCTCAATCGTGTACGGGGGGACGACTGGGCGTAAGCGAGAAAACGATGAAGGGATATGCGCCGGCCTTCCATATAAATCACGGCTAATTGTGGGGCAACCGTACAAAGACCGCTAAATCACTTTTAAACTGTTTCGAGTCATTAGCAAAGACCTTGGCTTATCTATAATGGTGCGGAACAAATAAAAACGATTACATTTATTCGTTTATTAAGCGCTGGTTTCTGAAATGTACTGAATCAAAGCAACAAAATGCAACCGTACAATTTTTTGCATTCTACAATATGTCAAATGAATAATTTACAGCGGAACGATCAAATGATTTGATTTTTTGGTTCATTTTTCGAGAACCAAAGATATACTAGATTTTGGCTGAAATGTACTTCTGTACTTTGACTTCGAAAATGTACTAGGAATAGTACAAATGTAATGAAACGGCAGCACTGCTGAAACCTCATCCACTTCTAGGCTAGGCTTCTCCAAGAGTTGTTGTTTCTTGTGATCTAGCTATTCGCACTCATAGACCAAATGGAAGACTGACTCTACCACATTGTTTGCAGTCGAAGTCTCAATCGTATAGCCCCATCCCCTTCAAGTGTTCTTCCAGCCCACAGTGACGTGTAAGAAGACCAGTTGTTACTCGAAGCCAACAATAACAACGGGGTCTTGGGAATACACTGTTAGAGCATCGGAGTTGCTTTTTCTAACCTATTCAAATTCGTTTCTCCAAGCTGATTCCTGCTCAAAGAACGGAAGCCACGGGGCTTTTAGTCTAAGAGCCCGCTAGTTTCTTCTACCTTTAAGCGAACCGCGCTTTTGAAAATACGTAATCGATTTGTCGTGAAAAGACGTTTTCAAAATAACAACAGTGCCGCTGCCTACCCTGTCCAAACCCCTCGCAATGTGGCGGTAAACAGGGTGAGTAAACGCAAAGCTAACCACCACTTCTATCACCGATGAAAAAACTCTTAACAAAAATTATAGGTAATTACCCAAGGAACAAAGATTTCAAATTTTGAAAATGTCGCAGAAATTTAGAATTTTTTGTGGTTGAAGTTAGCGTTCGAGTTGGGGTTGGGGTAGAGGTAGGGGTGTGGGCTTTAGGATTTGGATTGAGATTGACACTGCAAAATTAGGAAATAATGAAAATTTGTAAAATTCAGAAAATTTTGGTAATTTTCAAAATTTTTGAATTTGTTTGGGGCTGGGGTAGGTCTGAGGTTGAGTTTGGGGTTAAGATTGGGTTTGGGATAGCGATTGGGATGGAAAAATTTTGATATTTTGGAAATTTTGCAAATAGATTTGGAAAATTCAGATATTTTTTTGAGGTTGAGGTTGTGGTTGTGGTTAGGAGTGGGATTGGGTTTGGCACGGCAGAGTTCGGAAATTTTCAAAGTCTCCGATCCAAACGACGATTTTTATAACCAATAAGGAAACTTTTAATAAAAATCATAGATCCTAAGAAATAAAAGTTTCATATTTTGACAACGTCGCAAAAATTTTAAAAATTTCTAATTCCTTTGTGGTTGAAATAGGCGTTGGATTTAAAGTTAGGGTTGAGTTCCGATCCAACCCTAATCCTAACACCAACCCCTACCGGAACCAACCCCAAAAAATTTCGAATTTTTTAAAAATATTTGCAAAATTTTCAAAATATTTGCAGAATTTCCAAAATTTCCGAATTTTGACATGCCAACCCCAAACCCAATCTTAACCCCAAATCCAGTACCAATAAATTTTAAAAATATTGAATGTTTTCAAAGCTTCCAAAATTTCTAAAGTTTTCTAAATTTTCAAAATTTTCATTATTTTCAAAAATTGTCAAAATTATCAATTTTCATAATTTTCAGCCCCGAAAATATAAAATACTTACTAAAACTTCAAATACGAATACGAAGAATATTGAAATTTTAGTTGTGAAGAAAATGATATTCTTCAGAATGAGTATTAAACTCAAAAATATATTTTGCTTGGTTCAATTTAACCATAATTTCCTCATCCATAGAATTTTCCAAAGTGACAAAAGATGTTTTTGTGGCTAGTATATCTTCACAAGATTATTAGAATTTTTGAACCGAAAATATTTTTTTTTGGGATATCTGTTATTTTTATGTGATTTATGTGAAATTTTTACAATGTTTTCTACCTTATTCGACAGATGGCAGCGTTGCTATTGTACTAACTTTGCGAACCTCGTATCATTCCACCCTCGTATTTGAAATCTAGCGAAGATTCTGTGCTTGTGCGCCATGCATTAGCTAACCTATATAGCCAAACTCCCACTCAAAAAACCCAAAAGCACTTTGCGTTGCGCTCCTTTCGCATCTTCATCAAGGGGGAGGAGAAGGTTTACGCTTTCCCAAAGCAACTCTCCGGGGAAGTTAAGTGAAAGACGACAAGCATCGTTAGGAGGCGACCGCCGCTCCCTTATTCGTTGTGGTTACCTTCGGTTCCCATTATTATAGGTAAAATTACCTCTTTTGAAGTTCCTCCCCGACGCAACAAGAACGAAAGAAAAACTGCAGGCGGGAAAACTAAATAACGTAGTTAGATCGATTAGACGTCACTCGGATAAGGTGAAGGGCTTCGACTGGATATAGTTCAGGAGTATGAAACATACTTCGAACGATCTGTGGGTGAATGGGGTATTTTCCGAACAAAATTTTAGGACGTAATCTTGATATTACGTCCCCAAAAACCATATAACTAACAGTTTTACTTTTTACTGTGAACGCGAAGGGGCTTAAAAGCACCTGCAAAGTTCAAACATAAAATTTCGCTCCAAAGCTGTGACGTAATAAATCTAAGCGTGACGTAATAAGTCTTTCATGGAGCTATCCTTAGGATATGACTGTACCCTGTCATCTGACCTCCTTTTCTCCATCTGCAGACATAACCTCCGCTTCGTATTGATATTGACAGATGTTTGTTTACACCATTTCATGATCTATCTTGGTTAAATGAGATACCGAGACAGTCGTGACACCAGGGGAAGTTATGTATGCATGACACTAGTGACAGGCTGTTAAAGACGAGTGTTGCCGAATGACGAGTAAAATGTGAAAAGTAACTATGAAACATTCTCAGAGTAAACTGCTAATCACATAACAATGCAAAAAATGGAAAAGCTGTGCAATATAACATTTATAGTCTACAAAAAGAGGGAAACTAAATAAACATAAAATAACATCCTTTATAGAAAAACTATGCAAAATATTAACAACGTGACAACCTTGAATCTACGCCCAATTCAAATTAAAATAGTCACATCCTATCTACATCCGGCATAAAAATCATTTTTGATTGGTTGACTTCTTAGGCAGGAGGTTTGAGAGATTTAAATGAGCTCTTTTCAAAGGGATGATTTTCAAAGTCTATCTTTACTCCACGTGGGCAGAAAAAAAATTAAGCAAACACTGCCATCATTACAAATTAAATACAAGCAATCCATTTCAGCCATTAAACAGGCAATATTAGCAGGTTGGAAAATACACCATTCTGTAAACTCTAATAGCGTTTTCGACTTATTGCCCTATCACTGCAATAATATGAACTGAGTGTAAAAATGATGTTCGTCTTAGATTTGAGTGCAAAACTAGTGTGGTTTTTGTTTTCGACTTATCCGCTTAATTGCACTTGAGTGCAAATTATCGCCACGGACTCTCTGAGCTCGTGGAGATTTCAGTGCATTTTTGACGTCTATAAATATTAATTATAACCTATTTTATTTGTTAGAGAAAATAATTTTTTGAATTAAGAACTGAGTAGTGGGGTAGTATACATAATAGCAAATAGCGTGAAAGGTACGGAAAGTGATATCGTCATCTTCGGATGATGAGGAAATTGAAGCATATCTAGTTAAATTGCAAACAACGGCTGCGGGTGTCCCAAAAATACGAATATTTGTTGAAGAATGTTGTTCATATACTGACGGAAGAAGAGACACAACAAGATATACATAAGTATTTACCGATATAGATAGATATTCATTTTTAGTGCAAAAGCCATATTGCACAAAATGCTGTTAGTTTTCATGTCGATATATAGAATAATTTATTGAATAAGGCGGATTCAAACTATTCAAATTCCAAAACCACCACAGAATGAAATTGAGCTCTCGCGATGCAAAATGACATGAAACTGTCATCACTTGGCTGTGGCTGACACAACAGTTACTTGAATTGCACTGAAATTTGGTGTATGTTCGACTTACCAGTTCAGATTTATTGCACCAGACGAGTTTTCAATGTGCACTGTAGTGCAATCGTGGTTAAAATCGGTGCAGTAAGTCGAAAATGCTATAAGCGAAGCGATAGCGACATTCTTCCAACGCCTTCGCTCGTTTCGGTATTCCATAGATGCCTTCGTTCCGACTCGGATATAATGAACGCAGACGAACGGTATAGGCGATAGCGAAAGATTTTGGATTTCGTTTGTGAAGTTTCGACGTTATTATTGCTGTGTGTCAAAGCAACAATTTGCTTAAATTTATTTGTGTTCTTAATTAACAATCAACGAATCGGAGAGAAAAAACTAATCCTTCGCAAAGGTCGGCATTGCTGGATTTTGCTGTCTCATCCAGAAATATTTAAGCTCGTGAGTCATCGAGCTCCATGCCGAAAGCTTAACGAAGCGTTAAACTTTGGTTATGGGATGCCGTCAAAAATCGTTTTCGCCTGCTTTCGTTACTATAGCGAAAGTTACAGAATCTACCCACTGCTCTGGATCCAACAGGTCCATATTCATAGTTGTCGCTTAGAGTAATACTTAAGGCTCCCTTAAGTAACACTCAAGGGGTACTTGAGGGACTCTCAAGTGGTGCTTTCCTTGTGTATCTGTTTCCTGGACAACATCTATGATATGGCGACGTTGTTATATCTCAAATATAATGAACTTAGAGATAGAGAAAAGGAGTTTAGACGGCAAAGTGGAATCACATTCTAAGAACGGCCCCACGAAATACTTACGACTTTACGCAAGATTTATTACGTCACAGCTTTGGCATGAACTTTTATGTTTGAATTTGAAAGAGGTTCCAAGCCACTTCTCGTTTACAGAATAAACTAAAAATATTTATTACAGGATTTTTTGGAGACGTAACGTCAATATTCATTCCTACATTTTTTTGGAAAATACCCCATTCAGAATATACCACTTACAAAATACGCATACTGAAACTCTGAACCAAGGTTAGAATGAAAAGAGGCATATTATGTAGTCAATGACATTGGCTGTTGACGCTGCTTAAAAAAAAAGCTGAAGATTCCTAACGTGAACATTAGAAAACATAACAAACTGCGTTGTAAGTAGAATTTTCTATCTACATTCACTGGAAGATGTAAAGTTTTTTTATGTTTTATGGTCAGCCTCTCGAAAAGGCTTGAAAGGCTATGGTGCTGTAGAAGCACTGCGAGAGAATAAGTATCGGTGCACGTTAGACTTGAAACTCTGCAGGTTGTAGTCGTTGGAAAACAAATTCTCCGGCAGCTCATTCCACAGCGTCGAAGTTTTCCAAAAGAAGGAATGCTGGAGGGGACTCGACCTAGTAAGGATGAGCTCGCAGAGCCTCTCTAGTGTTTCTCATTAGGACAGCCTTCGGTAGTATTATCTGGGAGAGATCACTCGAACATTTTCCGTGATAGAATCCATAGAACAGGGACAGGTCAACCACCCTTCTTCGAAGTTCCAGGCTGTGGAGGTCCTTTGTGAAGTTAGGCGTATCGACTAGTCTAATTGCTCTCCTTTGGATAGTGTCCATAAGCTTTAGAAAGTGCTTTGAAGCACATCCCCACACATGGGAGCAATACTCCGACAATGGCTGGATTTGTGCCTTGTAGAGCAGCAATGTATGCAGCTTCCTACAGCAAAACAAAACTCCAAGCTCCACCTCAAAGCTTATGTTTGGGACTTTTGAAGGTAAACACTAAATTAGCTGGTTACAGGATTTCAGCTGATAAAATCCAAACAACACATGTACCCCAATGTTTCCTCACTGTACCACGCAAACAGCAATATGTTATTTTTCTAGTATACACAACCCCTTACATCATCTTGGGATCTCTTTCCGCTGCCATCCATTTTCGCTGAGATATATACGCCTCCATTTTCAATGTCGGACGTTCCTGGTTCCAGAAAATAACCGATGATGCTTCGTCCCACATATATTTCCGGACAAATGTATAAAATATAGGATTGTTTTCGAAGCTTTAGACTCGTTCTATTATTGAAAGGAGGAAGTTTTATCCGCAGATGGAAAGGAAAGGTTTTAGAAGTGATATGTGGTGCTTTTGTTGCAGTTATATCGGAATTTTAGTTATGGCATTGTTTGCTAATTCGGCTTGTGAGAATCTGCTTACAAGACAAATATTGTTAGCTAAATTTATGAAGTGTTTCAGGTTTCGAAGTAGGTATTTATTAAGAGCTTTTATTTAACTTGCTATTAGTCTAAGATCCGAATATAAGACGACCTTCACCGAATTGGTGAATGGATGAAAAGCATTTTATATTAAATTTAATATGTTAGAAAACATATCGCGAGTGGGTTGGCTCAAAAATTTCAGTCCAGGATATGATTAATTAAATATTGAAAAATTAATTTTTTTTAAACATTTCACTGGTTTGGTTAATAGATAAATCACATACCAATCGAAAGCATGAAGCCCATAGAATACGCAAACGTTATGTTGGCTACGTTTTTCCCGTTCCAACTATAGGGTAGGCAGGTATAAACAAGTAAATCAATAATAGTAATTTGCACCGGTGTGGTTAATGCATGAAACTTATATCAAAATTAAGATAATTTTATTGCAAACACGTTCAATGGCCGAGTTACACGCAGCTGCTTTGCTGCGTCCTTTGTTAATACACGGGATAGTTCGCTCGGACCTCTCTGGCGCACGTATTCAATGGCAGCATTATTTTGATCTTTAAAATTCGACAACCGGAATTCCAGACTGATTTTGTGCAGACAACCCTATATCGACGTGTTTGCAATAAAATTATCTTTATTTTGATATAAGCTTCATGCATTAACCAGACCGGTGCAAATTACTATTATTGATTTACCTGTTTATACCTGCCTACCCTATAGTTGGGACGGGAAAAACGTAGCCAACCTAACGTTTGCGTATTCTATGGGCTTCATACTTTCGATTGGTATGTGGTTTGTCTATTAACCAAACCAGTGAAATTTTATAAAAAAATTAATTTTTCAATATTTAATTAATCATATCATGGACTGAAATTTTTCAGCCAACCCACTCGCGATATGTTTCTTAACATATTAAATTTAATATAAAATTATTTTCATCCATTAACCAGTTCGGTGAAGGTCGGCTTATATTCGGATCTTCTACTATATGTTTGCATCTATGTTTGTTCGTGTGGAATCTTGCTATTCAATTTTGAAGCAGGTATCTTCAACCGATTGAGCTGAAATTTTGTATACACGTTTAGTTTGAACGACAATGCACGATAAGCTGTGCGGCGTCGTTCTATATCCAATAGTGGAATGGTTATTTTTAATGCATTTCTACAATGTGGGTATCCAATTGATATGAGAACGCCCAGTAGATGGTAAGAGAATGATAATCAATGAGAGGGATGTCATTTTTAGATATAATACGATGGATTTTGTTGTAAGAGTTTGGGGAAAATATACTATTCAGAGTCGGTGAGTTGTTTTATCACTACACGAACCTGGATTACGACCTGACAGAAGAGAGTCTGCATTTGGCGCCCAACTAGATGCTTCCGGTGTGAGCAAGAATCTGGCAGCACTGTCAAGTGATTCTGGATCGAATTGTGCAAGTTCCTCTATACAACTTACGCAGTAATGGTCATCGCCAGTTTGCAGCGAGCAGCCACGGAGGGTGGACCGGACAGCCGGAGTGTCGCTGTGCAGGGGTACATGAATAATAATAATAATAATATTCTTTATTCCAGGAGACCAAAAACATGGTATAGGAAGCGTCAAGTATGCTGCAAGATTTCAAACGGCAATATAAGATATACACATATACATTAAAATTATTTACATTATTCACTTTGTCCACTTTCTAAAAATTCACACGCATCATAAAAACATTTGCTTATGAAGAATTCTTTCAATTTTGACTTAAAACAGTTCAAGGAATTAACATTTCTTATACTACGGTCAATTTTATTATATAATTTCAAACCAATGTAATTAGGGTTTTTTTCATACATGCTTAATTTATGTGCTGGAACTGTCAGAGCAGAACAGTTGCGTGTGTTGTGTTTGTGAAAATCAGAGCTTTTGGCAAATGTGCTGACATTGTTCTTGACGTAAAGTAGTAGTTCTAGCTTGTAAAGATACGGAACCGTTAATATTTTGTATTTTTTGAAAAGTTGCCTACATGGTGATCTTGAAGACGCACCTGCAATTGATCTTATATATATTTCTTTTCTGTATTATAAATATTCTAGAAATAAGACTTGAGCTACCCCATAAAATAATACCATATTTTACCCTTGAAACAAATTGACCATAATAAAATGCTAGAACTATGTTTCTATTACATGTTTCTGTAAGCCTCTTGGCAACATAACAAATAGAAGATAACTTAGTACACAAACTATTTACATGATTAGTATAATTCAGACAATTATCCAGATTGAGCCCTAGGAATTTTACTGCATCAACCTGCTGTATCGATTTGTTATTAACTGTAACTAGAAAGCTTTCTTGTCTACTACTGATATGTGGCGTGAAATTTATAAAGACTGTTTTTGAAGTATTTAAACATAAATGGTTGGACGAGAACCAAAGTTTGAATTTATCTATCATCAACTTTAATTTTTGCACACATTCGTTATGAGTTTCACCATGGCATTGGAAACTGTTGTCATCTGCATACATCACTACGTCATCAGTAACGTAAGAAAGATCATTAACAAATATAAGAAATATCAAGGGACCTAAGACAGAACCTTGCGGTACACCTACCTCAACCTGGAGAGCTTCAGAATGTGTTGTAAGGGGACATTTGGGGTGCTATAGACTGTCTTTGGGAAAGTGATAGGAATAAACGCGTGTTATTAGTGGATTCTTATTACCAACACAGTTTTAAGGTTATGTCTAGAGTTGGTGTATGTTTTTAGTTTAGTTTAAGGTTTCCGACATGATGAAATTCTGAAGTCTGGATGCTGGGAGTTTGTGACTTCTGGCCTGATTTGAGGGTGGCTATTCCCGTTAAGATATACAGCTGCTCCAGGTTGGTAGGTTTTAGACAGCGCTCGATTATTGCATAGGATTAAATAGATGCTGTAATAACTGCAAATGTCGCTATGAAACGTCAGTCGCTAATTTGAACCCTGATAGTATTTATTTAAGTAACAGAGATGTGAGGTTAAGTTGTCAATATTGTGTGATTATTATGCATTTAAATCGTACTATGTATTCATAAATTCGGTTGTAGTTAAAGTATAGTATTCAACTCGCGGTAATGATAATAACTCGCTTGTTGTTTACAACTGCGTGAGTTCTATCATTATTACTGCATCGTTGAACAATATACTATTAAGTACATATTTGTTTGTATATAGTACCATTCTCGATGTCTTCTGATACAACGTTGTACATAATTTAGGAATTGGAACCTTTTGAGAGTACCTCAAATTCCAATGACCATATAATACTGTATCGTTAAAAACAATAAATTTTAATATACTTTTTTATTTTCAGGTAAGTAAACTCCCACAACATATAAAGAGTATTCACGTAAGTAACGTATTTTCTCATTGAAACTAGTTTTATATTGTATGTATATGTAGTCAAACGAAAACTATCTATAATATACTTATTTATAACCTCTTATAATATATCATAGACAATAGTTAGGTAGTATCAATTCGAATTCGTTGGGTAGTATAGATGTATTTTTCTACAGGTGTCATTCAGGGTAGGGTCAAGTTTGTTAGCTTTTTTTGAAACAATTTAAAAAATAAATAACTATAATGATTGTGTTTACACAAGGCTACTAGTACTTTCGTTTACTTATGTCTTGTCATCTTTCCGCCTTTCTTTCCTCCTTACTGCACGTGGATTATAAGGCAAGCAAGGCTCGAAACTCATTATGGGTCTGCAGAAGGGTTGTCGGTAGTAGCTGGGGCCTGAACCCAAAAGTGGTGCACTGGCTCTATACTACAATAGTCAGACCGTCATTAATATATGGCTCCATATTGTGGTGGACCTGTATAAAGACGGAGGCAATAAGAGCCAAACTTAATAAGTAGCAAGTGACAGAAGGTTCTGCCGGTATATCGGCTTTCATACGCAGTAGCGTATAAAAATCCGCGCTCTCTAGTGGCCAAGCGGATGCACCGTGGCGTCCCGCCAAGGAAATCTGCTATTCAGCGATTTCCTTGGTTTGCCTTTACCTTCGGGTACTAGATGGCGCACCGGCAGAACCTTCTGTCACTTGCTACAACATGCTTCACATGTCTGGGTGACATGAAAGAATTGATGCTCTCTATTTCCGTCAATCGACCTATGGCGCACTGATGATCGCTAATAAGCGTGAAACAGCTGTCTGCGTACTGGTGGATTGACGGAGGTATAGAGCAACCCTCGTAAACTTAATAAGGTTCAACGTTTGGCATGTCTTAGCATAACCAGTGCAGTGCGCACAACACCTTTGGGTGCCATTGAAACACTATTGAATCTTCCTCCTTTGGATCTGGTAATTCAAGGGGAAGCTAGAAAAACTGGGTTCCGTCTCTGGAGTCAGGGTAGCTGGACTTTTATGAATCCAGGCAAAGGACATTAGACGATTCTAGCAGAGTTGCATGAGGATAGTCCTATTTTGTTGGCGAGGAGCGATATAGTTTCTCTTACGCATCGCTTCAATCGCAAACTTGCGGTGGTGTTTCGGGTCAAGGGAAGAGTGGGAGTCTAGGGAAAGACAGCTTATCGAAGGAGGAGGACAGGTCTGGTACACAGACGGTTCACTCGCTAGAGAGGGCTTGGGCTCGGGAGTCTACGGACCTCATACAAGACTTTCATTCCCTCTTGGGGGGCACACCACAGTATTCCAGGTTGAGGTCTATGCGATACTTGCTTGTGTAAATCGTATTCGGGAAATTGACGGGTCTAGGAGGCGGATTACTATCTGCTCTGAGAGTCAGGCAGCCATCAAAGCACTGAGTGCTTGGAAAATAACGTCGGCACTGGTGCTGGAGTGCAGGAGGGCTCTTGACGACATCTCAGCTAAACACAAGGTACCACTGATGTGGGTACCTGGGCACGCTGGGGCAAAGGGTAACGAAATGGCGGATCATCTGGCTAGGATGGGATCCGGCAACAGTTTTGTGGGCCCGGAACCAGCCTTAGGACTAATCTGCAAACTTGATTAGGAAAACAACTGGAGAGTGGATCCAGAATCAACACTCTCTGGGATGGAACAACATCTCTGGTCATCTCCGTCAGGCTCGGGAACGATTAGCAGGGCCTGCAGAGAGAATAGGACGATTTTGTCTCTCTTTGGATAGGAGTAACTTGAGATTGCTAGTAGGCCTATTAACGGGTCACAACACCTTCAGGCGTCACTTGTTTGAGATGAGGGTGGTCAACGACCCAACGTGCACGTGGTGTGATGAAGAGGAAGAATCCTCGGCACACATCTTGTGTCGCTGTGAAACCCTGGGTTATCACAGGCAGACTATTCTGGGCTGAACAACCTTGAAACCAATAGAGATAAAACGGATAGGACCTAAGATGTACTTGCCTTTGCCAAAAGGGCAGGTCTTAGGAACTAGCGCGGATAGAGGCGCACAAGGGCCCATCGTGTGGCCTATGCACCAGCCACATTCCGTGCTGGATAGCCTCTGGTCCTTATTCATTCCTCCTTACTGTTCTATAATGGAAGACCTTACGATAAGGTTATACTAACGCATTATTCATGCGACCATCAACTTGTCCAGCGGGCATTGGAAGAATATCGGGAAAATCAATGTCAAGGCCAGCCCGTTAAAGCAAAGGCAGCAGCGTATATTCAAATGTACACGTTCCTATCTAGATGAAGTGCCGGATCCATATTTCATGTAAACTGCCAGGGCGCACGCTAACCTGTAGATTAGCCGATGGTGGCAAGGGATCGATTCCCGAACAATCGTACAAGGGAAATGGAAACGGTATACGTGGTGTGAGTAACGCCGTTGTCGCATGTGGCACGAATCCGAGAAAAACTGTTGGAGTGAATGAATCCGCGGAACTGTCGACATGAAAGCTGAGTTCTAAATGTTCGACAAAAACACGCAAAATGGGATTTCTTTTGAAACTTCGTGGGACTTTAACAACAGTTCCTCTGTATGAAGGCTTGATATAATACTCGCAAGTGAAATCCAAACACCTAAGAAATAGGAATAGGGATATTTGCATTGAAAATATACAGGTATTGCAGCGGAAGCCTATTCAATTTTAGATTAAATATAGAACAATGCTATTTATCTATAAAATTTTACTATTGTTATCACAATATTCAACCATCAACTTACAATATCGTTATAAATACATGGCCATAACACACGGCAAAAAGAGCATGTACACATACATCCCAGCAACCTATGAGTAGTAAAAACTCTATATTTGACCATGGAATCAATGAATATAATAAATTGTCAGATTATGTGAAAACAGCACCAAGTTTAAGGGTATTCATGGAGCGATTTTTTGAGTTACTTAATCAATAGTAAATCTGGACACTGCAACGTGTTTGATCTTGGGTTTGTATATAGTTTTTTTAAGGGGCCTGGATACACACATTTATACATACGTATTTGCCTTGTAAAACACGCACTCACAATTTCCCGCATAGCTCACTCTATTTTGAAACTACATATATGATATTTCAGAAGGCGATAGTTAAGACCTTAATGAATGACAACTATTTTCGATTTTCTCAAACAAGTTTTATAATGTGCAAAAAAAACTCGCAGTGCAGAATCATACATTCTATAAATGCCTGTAATTTAACAACCAAACACGATATCAAAAAAGGCTAAATAGCTGCACAAGCGCAAGCTTTCTTCTTCAATTTGCTCTTTGAGTCATTACTGTAAGCTTAAAGATAACGTCAGGAGCTTGGAAATACGAAATTCATTTTTATGGTGACCTTTGGACCTTATCTTTGGACCTTTTGACCTTACCTTTGAATTTTTGGACTTATCTCCCCTCATTTTAGACACACATACTGGAGAAAGGGAACAGGCGGCCACGCCTCTTTGCTAACACGGGAATACGTCTTTTTTTGGATTGTCAATTTCGTGCGCTATACCCTAGACACTTAATGTCTAGATATAATTCATATTTTATGTATGTAAGTAGCGGTATTGTTTACATACGTAAATTGTGTTTGTTTTTAAATAGTGTCATGATGAGGCCTGATATTTAAGCATTGAAGTATATTTAAATTAATTAATTTTAAAGTTATAAGTAGCATTATGCTTATAACAAATATATACTACTACTACAGCTTGCCAGTACCATCTCTAGTACACATGTAACAGTTTTTGTTAATTCAGACGCTATTTACCTACATGGCACCTCTAAAAAACTCAAGACGTGTAAAAACAAAGCATGGCTTCTTGTCGATTCAAAAAACGATGGTATCTGTTGCAATTGTGGCGAGAGACTAGTTGGTTGTATGGAGATGCCCCCTAGAAGACGACAGCCCCAGTTCATGCAGTTAAGCCCTTTTGCACGGGGTCGGATTATAAGCCAACGAGAACGTGGTGCTTCTTGCAGTTGCTGTAACCATGGGGCGTAGTGTGGCTACAGTTGCAGCAGCATGGCGCGCATGGATCGCAGAAAGGCGAATGCAGCGATCTAGCGGTTCTGGAGCACGTAGAAGAACTACAGACCGGCAAGATTGTCATCTACGACTACTGACCCTCCGAGACAGAATGAGATCTACTCGAACTGTTGCTGATGCTTGGTATGCAGCTATAGGGAGGCCCATTCGAATCCGCATGGTGTACCATAGATTGCGTGAAATGGGCTTAGGATCATATCGTCCGCATCTAGTGCTTCCACTCACTGCAAATCATCGTCGCCAACGGTTAGATAGGTGCCAAGAATACCGACAATGGCATGCTGACTGGCATCAGAAGGGCTTCTCCGACGAGTCCAGGTTTTGTCTGGGGCACATGACGGAAGCCAACGCGTAAGACGACGACAGGGTGAACGACGTGATCTCCAGTTTGCTCTTGAGCGCCATGTACTCCGTCCTATAAAGGGGTGATACATGTACGAATGTTAAGTACCCGGTTTTTAAGTTCGCGAACTTACTCGGCTCGACGTCGGTGACACACGCGAAGCTGAAATCACTCATTTTGATAATTTTCCTAAATAAACAAAACTTTTAACAAACGCCAAACACAACAAGCGTTGCGTTTCGATGGCCTGTCGAAACAAAGTGGTGGCTCGCGGCTCGCAGTACGAGCCGAGACAGGCTACGAGCAAGATTTCAAATCAGTTGGATCGCCGGCGGTTTGCGCGACGGTTTTAAAGTACGCGTACTTACGGTGACACACAGGCGAAAAAGGTCGTCGAGCCATAAGTACGCGTACTTGGTCGTACGTGTATCATCCCTTATAGGTTTGATGGTTTGTGGTGCCTTTGCATTCAACAGCAAGTCACCTTTGCATCTGATTTGTGGCACAATGACTGCGCAAAGTTATGTGAATTAGGTATTAGAACCAATTGCCGTTCCATATGTCCCAAGCCTCGAAGAGGGTTTCTTCCAGCGATATAATGCACGTTCTCATATTACAAGGAAATCGATTAGGTTCCTATAGGAACCTAAGGTCAATGTACTCCCCTGGTGTGCACAGATAACGGACGAGTACCATGCGGGCGGTACTAAGGGATTGCGTCTGATATCTTTCAAATATTCTGAGTATACTGATGTAGTTCGAAAGCATCCTGGGCCTCTCAGCATTGATTGGGAGATAGTATTAGTATTGCAGTGGCAGAGCATAACAGTATAATAGTGCATGTAATGTAGCGGTTGAATGTGAAAGGTATTCATGAGCATTTTTAAAATACGGGCTCATATATGACTGATTCCGTCACCTCTTGACTAGCAGATATGTCGTCTTTTCACGAAGTAAGTAGCCTCTTCAATATCCAGACTATTCGAGTGTCATCATCATAGTCACAATGTCTGAACGGACATGTTGTGAACTCGTAAAGTCCATTAAGTCGGAGCTAGAGTATTGCCGACACGAATATTATCAATAGTTTTGAGAACTGTAGCTCGCCATCGTTCGCGATTTACTGTCAGTTCAGTGGCGCTATTGATACTCATATCTAGCAACTGTTTCGTCGTATTCACCCAGCGTTTAAGGGAACGTCCACGGCCGGCGCCGCCCACTAGGGGCATGACCCTGAACTACAAGTTTCTCCATATTATCGCTTCTGTGAATATGTCCGAAGAATGTAAGCATTCTCGTCGACACAATGGAGGATAGTTTCTTTGGACTACCGAGCTCATCCAGTATGGAAACATTAGTTCAATGGGCGGTATAAGGAACTCTTACCATCCTCCTCCACGTTCATATTTCAAAAGCATCTATGCGAGCTCGATCTGCCTTTCTAACAGTCCAAGTATCCGAGGCATACAAAAATATGGAGAACACAAGAGACTGAACCAGAGACATTTTGATAGCTTTAGTGATGTTATGGTCACGTCATATTTTTGTGAGCTTTGTCATGGCCACACGTGCCTGTTGAATGCGCCATCGAATCTCATTTTCACAGCTACCCGAATTGTCGATCAAAGAACCGAGGTACACAAAACTTTGAACTACTTCACAACGGCCTATCGACTTTATTTCTCGATTACTATCATGCTCTCTATCTACGATCATAGCCTTGGTCCTATTGTAGTTAATACCAAGACCATATGCTACACTGAGTTATTCTAAGATGTTTAATGGTGCTACCAGTTCTTCCTGAGAAGCGGCAATAACGGTTGTATCGTCAGCAAGTTTTAAGTAGGATATTTTGCTTCCGCCAATAGTTATACCGCTATTCCAGTGGTCCAATACCCGCCTCTATTCGAGAGTATCACTGGCTTATTCTATATCTATTTATCTACCTATTCTACAAATATTAGCAAACTTAATTAAAGTTTCGTAATAACCATTCGCACCTTGCGTAAACATTTCCAAACCATATGCGGAGTAAATCAAACAAACCGCCGCGCCATCGCGTACGTTCGTCTTGTGTTTTTTTCAAACCTAAACAGCTGCGCTCCGACGACCTACATTTCGGTGAAATCTTTCTGAACAAATAGAGCGAGCACACGTTGACGGTCTGTTTACAAGAGATCACGGTCGATTTTCCAGAAGCCAAACTATTTTAGAACGCGCCAGCTATACATTGTTTATTTTGCGCACTCTATTCTACTCCTATTTCCTTTGTGGAACATACGAATGACAAGCCACATGAATTATTCTGTAGAATGCTACATATGGCTTGTATAAGTATCATTTTCATCTTCCCAGGAAGGCACGTGCAAAATATCGTTTGTCACAGAATAAAACCAGAAGTGGTGCAACTGAACATAGAGGCATGGCGTGCTCAGTCATCATATTTGACACCTCAGCGTTCAAACATTGCTAACTAACCTGAAAATTCTTCCAATGCAACCCATGTTACAAACATTGCACTGCACTGTCCCATCTCGAAAAACTGTTAAACTACACTCGAATATAGCACAGCAAGTCCTAAAACTTTCTTCTAGCACGAAGTCTTCCGTTGGCTCTGCGGCTTCGGGTAGTAAAGTGCTATGTTTGGCCCATATTACTTTACGGAGCAGAAACATGGTCTCTTGAAGCACGAACACTGAATCACATCGAAGTACTCCGGAAACTCCTCCGCATTCCCTGGGCTGCACATAAAACCAACGAAGAAGTACTGAGAATCGCTGGCGTAAACAAAGAACTTCTGGATATTGTCAAACATCAGAAAATACCTTACCCTGGTCATATCTTTAGAGGTGCCAGATACTCGATACCCAAATTGATACTGTAAGGTAAGATAGAAGGCCGACGAGGTCCGGGGAGGAAACAGCACTATTGGCCTCGAAATATAAGAGATTGGTGCGGAATAAGAGATGCCGCCACAATATTCAGACAGGCAGAAAATGGCACCCTACATATAATGTGAGAAGAATACGAGGGATCGCCGACGTACGGAATTGCACAGGGCACACGAACAAGAAGAAGGTGCCACCTTAAAGTAACAACTGAACATAGAGGTAGTGAACAAACCACTTCGGCATGGCGTGCTTAGTTATCATCTTTTGGCACTTCAGCGTTAAAACATTGCCAACTAACCTGAAAATTCTTCCAATGCGACCCATGTTACAAACACTGCACTGCACTGTCCTATCTCGAAAAACTGTTAAACTATACTCGAGTATAGCAGAGAAAGTCCTTAAAGCTTCAAGACAGTTACGAACAAATGGCGAATTCGATTTTACTGACCAAACATAAAAGACGCACAAACAAAACAAACGTTTGACAGTCGGGGTTCTACCGTAAATAAGTCGCATGAAAATTATATTGGCATTGCCAGCTCCTCAAAATTTATGTAAGACTTCAGAATTTGCGTTTATGATGAAGAAATATGCAGTAACGCAGTAGTGGTCAAGATATCTATGGATTTTGCTGCAATCATTCCTGAACCACCAAAATATCGTCTTTTTTAACGCAGAATGGAATGTTTCTGGATACTGTACAATTAAGATGATATACGAGTGTTGCTCTATATCTCCGTCAACCCACCAGTACGCAGACAGCTGTTTCATGCTTAGTAGCGATCATCAGTGCACCATAGGTCGACTGGCGGAGATACCATCAGAATTTTCATGTCTACCAGAGATGTGAAGCATGTGAGAGCAGGCGACAGAAAAGATCGCCTGCACAACCTAGAAGATGTCAGAAAATAAATTAGAAGAAGGTGGTGAAATATAACCTAGAAGATAACGATTTAATGAATACCACTTTTACGAATAGGAATAAAAAGACGAATACCAAACCTACTGCTCCACAAATACAAAATACGAATATAAATAACTCGGTACCTACTGTAAAAAAGCACTCATTTTTACCTTTGTATTCTTTTATTGTTTTAGTAATAACTAAAATTTGATTCTGGTAAGTTTTTGTTAAGAAAACAAAATATCTGTAGATTTATTCGTTATAAGCGATTTAATCTATAATATCTAATATTCGGTGATACGATTATCTGTATTTGTACTCGTTGCATCACTAATAGTCATGCTCTATCTACATCCGGAATAAAAATCATTTTTAATTGTTTGATTTCTAAGGAAGGAAGTTCAAGAGATTTAAATTAGCTCTCTTCAAAGGGACGATTTTCAAACTCTATTTTTACTCCATGTAGGTGGAAAAAACTTGGACAGACAGTGTCATTATTACACATTAGATGCCAACAGTCCATTTCAGCGATTAAACAGGCACTACTAGCAAGTTGGAAAATGCCTCATGGTACATTGATGGAAAAATGCTATGGCCAACCCCAATAACGTATGTTGCAAAAGCTTTAAGAACTTCTTCCAAAAATTAAAAAAATATCTCACAATAATATATTTGAACTGTAACAAGAATACAAAAAATAACAATTTTCTTAATATAAAAATGATAAGGTACTGCTAATGGGCCATGATCTTCCACGGCTCGCAATTTCCTCTTAATGTTCCTCGTTAGGTTTTGGACAGGTTCTAAATCAATTTCTCTGATCTTTAGCATTATTCTTCTCCTTGAATGCTGTTTGTTTTAAGCTTCCCAACCATTGTTATAAACTTTGGCACTCAGTTGAGCCTAAAAAGTTTCGATAGGTCTTGCTTGAGAATGATTGGGAAGGTTGTCGTTTCGTGGTACAAAAGGTATTCCGTGTTGTTCTAGCCAGTTTCTCGTACGCAAAGCATGATCACTTGAAGCCAGATCTGGCCGAAATATTATATTGCCATTAGCATGGTGAAATGTGAAATACTTTTCATCGTCAATAATAATTTTTATGTTGCCAGCAAAATGAGTACAACGTAAATTGCGACAGGATTGAGAAATTCTTTCTAACTGATTTGGGGAATACTTTGGACATTTTCTTCTTTTTCGGAATTTTAAGTTATTTCTCTTCATTTCCCTACTGTTGTGCTGGCATTGACGTGAAAAATGCGTCGAAGTTTTCATCTTGAAACTCCAACTCTATATTCACTTCTGCTGACCGTTCTTTGAACTGCAGCAGCATTCAACGCTCTTGGACGTCCACTTTTTGGTAAATTTATACAAGGAATACCTTCTTCGCATTCACGGATCGCTGGATAAATTGTGGCAATAGAAATATCTTGATCTTGATATAGGCGAACTATTTCTTTTTTTTCAAGTCGTCCAACTAGAGTGTAAATACTCTTCCGAATATCTAATTTGTATGAGATTTTCATAACTTATATCATAACCAAAATGGTTTTATTGTTACGTTTAGATGTTTATTGGTTACCATAGTAACGATTTCTGAATTATTACCTATAGCGAAACTACCACCCAAGTTTTGAAAAAAATTCTCAAAACTTTTGTAACATACGTTATTTGCTTATGCTTTGACAAAGATCTGAATCTTTTGGCCCATCGTCTTCGCATTTGTGTTTTATAGCATCCATCCTGACAACTGCTCCTCTATTGAAACCGCCCAGGTAATATATAATGCAAACGTATATCCAATACCCCGTCTCTCTGCGAGGCTCTTTTCATCGCCTTAATTTGTATATTCGTCCGACGGCAGTGCGCATAGAGGCAAGTCAACGACTCTCGGAGTACCCTATTAAGTAGAGCAGAAAATCTATTTTGATGCTCTCCCAAATGGCGTAATGATTGCCGAGCGCTCTAATGCGTTTTCGACGATGCCCTTTTCGAAATAGAATACCAAACATCGGAGCACAGGACGTCGAGCAGGGAGATGCCGTATTGCCGTATTGCCGTTTGTCTGCCTCCCTGCAGGCCTCCACACACCCGTCTTTCGCCTTTTCTGCGTTCCACGGTCGAGTTAGGAATTTGCTGAATAATTCTCTGCTGAAATTCCACTTTTGTTAGGCCGCTTTACTTTCCTAAATACGAGGATATGTCAAATAATAACCTTTTCGTATAATTTTCAGCTTTTTTTTTATGGTCAGTCTCCCGGAAAGGCTGAAAGCCTATGCAGATTGTAGTCGCTGGGAAACAAACTCCCTAGCAGCTCATTCCACAGCCTCGAAGTTCTAAAAAGAAGGAATGCTGGTGGAGACTGGTTCGGGGAGTAGGGACCTCGACCTGGTAAGGATGAGCTCGCAGAGCGTCTCTAGTGTTTTTCGATGTTACAGGCTGTGGAGGTCCTTTGTGAGGTTAGGCGTACCGATTAGTCTAATTTCTCTCTTCTGAATAGTGTCCAGAAGCTTTAGATAGTGCTTCGGAGTGGACCTCCACACACTCCAAGCTTCTGGCTTGCCAATTTAGCAATACTGATGACTTGGTCGTGCCAGGATATGATACTGTTAATGTTGGTTGCCAAAAACTTTACGGAAGGTGACTCGACCATTGGCTGACCCTCCATTTCCACAGCTTTGTCAATGTTGCTGCCTGAGTTTCTGTACTTTAAACTTTACTTTGTTTACTAATCTCCAATCGACAGTTGTTTTGATATGTACGTTGATATGTGAGACATGTTGCTGTCGCCGATGTATCATCTCCTGGGATGATAGTGGCTTGCCTGGTTTCATGCACTATATTAATGTACTGCCGTCTGCTAAGCTGTAGGTTGGATTGGATATTATTTCCAGCAGCTTGTTGGTGTACAGCAGAAACAGTGTAGGAGATATAACAGATCCCTGAGGCACCTCTAGCCAAGGCGGGGCGATTCTGTCTCCCACTAAACAGAAGCCGTCTGCGAAGCTATACAGGGTGTCCAGTTAGTGTGTAATTCTTCGATATCTCGTAAGGTATACCTGATAGAAGAAAATATCAAATACAAAAGTTATTTGGTTACTTAAGGCGCATATTATAAAAATATTTTGAAACATACAGGGTGTTGCGGGAAAGTAGGATAGTGATCAACTTAATTTTTTTATATGAAACTATAACTTTTTCTTAAATTCCTCTAATTTCCATCATTCATCTCTATTCAACCCTAAAATATTTTTGGCATCGATTGCGACGTTGCCAAGTTATAATTTATTTTTTATTAATTTCCGGATTAGCAAGGTCGCAATAATACGTCCAAATTTATATATTCCTTTAACTTTTCTCAATAATATTATACAGCGAGTTACATGAATATTAAATGGATATTATTTTGGATGCTATCAGCAATTTGTATCTACAAGGTGTTTTTGGCAGAATTTTAAATTACGGTAACTTGAGGGTCATTTTACTTTGTTTTTTTAAATGTAACACCCTGTATTTTTTATTTTAAACCAAAATATCTACTAATAATATATGTATAATATATATGATATAGTAATAATATAGTAATATTTTTTTTCGCGTTTGCGACATTGCCAAGTTATAAATTATTTTTCCAAATTTTTAAACAAATATCCCCGATTTTCATTTATTTTAAATAGAATCCTCTACTCATTTTTATTGCAATGAATTGCGCATGTCGAATTTAGTAAGATCTCACAATTTCAAAATTTTGTTTCTATTAATTACTGAGCTACGGCAACACCGCTTTTTCAATAAACAGTACCGGAACGCTTAAATATTTCCAAAACTGCCACAGGCTGGAAGGGTGAAATTCAACACTTTGAGGTTCTTGAACATACAGAATTCAAAAACGCTAACATCAGAATTGTCAGATTTACCACTTTTACGTTAGACTTCATAAATGGGGCATTCCATTCAAAATTATGACATAAAATTGGTAACTCTGACAATATTGATGTTAGCGTTTTTGAATTCTGTGTGTTCAAAAACCCTCAAGTATTGAATTTCACCTCTCCAGCTGTGGCAGTTTTGGAAATATTTAAGCGTTCCGGTACCGTTTACTGAAAAAGCGGTGTTGCCATATATCAGTAATTAATAGAAACAAAATTATGAAATTATGAGATCTCACTAAATTTGGCATTCGCAATTCATTGCAATAAAAATAAGTACAGGATTCTATTTTAAATAAATTAAAATCGGGGATATTTGTTTGAAAATTTGGAAAAATAATTTATAACTTGGCAGAGTCGCAAACACGATAAAAAATATTACAAAGCGAGATAGGGTATTAGTAGATATTTCGATTTAAAATAAAAAATACAGGGTGTTACCTTCAAAAAACAAAGTAAAATGACCTTCAGGTTACCGTAATTTAAAATTCTGCCAAAAACACTCTGTAGATACAAATTTCGGGTAATATCCAAAATAATATCCACTTAATATTCAAGTAACTCGCTGTATAATATTATTGAGAAAAGTTAAAGGAGTATATCAATTTGGACGTATTACTTGCGACCTTGCAAATTCGGAAATTAATAGAAAATGAATTATAACTTGGCAACGTCGCAATCAATCCCAAAAACATTTTAGGGTTGAATAGAGATCAATGATGGACACTAGAAGAATTCACGAAAAAGTTATAGTTCCATATAAAAAAATTATATATATTTCAAAATATTTTTAGAATATGCATCTCAAGTAACCAAATAACTTCTGCATTTGGCATTTTCTTCTATCAGGTATACCTTGCGAGATATCGAAGAATTACACACTAACTGGACACCCTGTATATTGGATTGGATGTTGTTTCCAGCAGCTCGTTGGTGTACAGCAGAAACAGTGTAGGGGATAGGACAGATCCCTGAGGCAGCTCTGTCCAAGGCGGGGCGATGAACAGAAGCCGGCTAAGGTTACTTGTCGGCTTGTATGTCATGGGGGTGGCAAGTGTCCCAACGTGTGCACCCTGTGGAGAGGAGGAAGAGTCCTCGGCACACATTCTATGTCGCCAGACTATACTACATTCAAGAGTCCTTCAACCTGAAGACAGAAAATGGGCAGGACCCAATGCCATCCTCGCCTTTACTATGAGGGCTGGACTTGGGAACTATGGGTAGAAAAGGTGCTTAAGGATCCCCTTGTAGGCTTACACACTGGTGGTTCTGTTTACCAGAAAGCTTCTACCCTCATTTCATTCATTCATTCATTCATTCGAGTGTCGATTTGTTGTCATTTTGTAGTTTATATTTGCCCTACAAACCTGTGTCCTTTTCTTCAACTCTATATGTAACAATGTCCTCTCTTGCATTATTTCTTTGTATCCATACGCTAAATAAAAAAAATTAATAGTTAACATTAAAATCTGTCCACGCATACAAAGGGTACTGTAGGAGAGCTTTGAAAGATAATGGAACAATGAATCATAGGAAGCTGCGTGTCGTCTCGCCTAAAGATTTAGGCTGTGCTAATCAGAGCACACGAATGGTCTTCTTCTAAAACACATTTATTTTACATTTACGTAACGCAGAGGTAAAAGATACCGTGATATCACGGTAAAGCATCTCTAACGTTCCCTAAGGAAGCTATACACAAATCCGCAGACCATTCCTCGGAAATCCTGCCATTTCATGCGCTGATTGTGCGAGCTCGTACAAGATAGACCTCTCCTTTTGGGGATCCGGAAGTCCTCAAAAATGCTCCGCTATCGCCCGCAGCGAGCGGTATAAATTCTAGTCGGTAGTGTGGTAGTGATCGTTTATTTTTGCCTATCCGTTTTTTTCCGGGACCGGAGCCGGGAGACCGGAGCGACGGCGGCGGCGGCGGGCGAGTGTACGTAGAAAGAGCGTCTTATCCCCGGCCGTTTTATCCCTCTCTTCCTCTCCTGAATTATTCATCCGGCTCGACCGTAACCTGACCGTAACTTTAACGTGCGCTGTGCCGTGCTCGCTGTTCCTCCGCTGCTTTTCTACGTTGTCCTACTGACAGTGGCGGAACGAACAATTCGTATGTGGCAGGGTCATCATACCCGTGTGTGAGACTTGTTTACCGTAGTAAAGTTTGATAAAACATTTTAACATTAATTATTTGCGAGTTTAACACATATTTGAACAATGGTTTATTGTGCGGTTGTGGGTTGTTCCATCAATAATAATAAAGAAAGTAAAAACTATTCGTCACACTACTGTTACTTGGGATGGTTTGGACAATGTGGCAGGTTTCATTGCATTTAAGTTGAAAAATAAGGAGAAACTGGGTTATATCCCAGATTGCACAGATACTTCTCTCACTTGGGTTAACCATTTAACAGAAGGTGGACTACAAAAACATACAGATGAGTTCTTGGCAAAATGTAATGAGCTCGGCCATATATTTTCCAACTATAATGGAAACGCTGTGAAAATTGAAAAAACTATCTTGCGAATTTAAACAAATTATCAGAGAATGTAGATGTGACTGATGAAGCAAAGATGAGCTTGTTTTTTAGATGGAAAATGTATTTCAGAATACGAATTATTTATAAGGGAATTAGAGAGACCTCGAATATTAAAAAACGGAAATTCACTAAGATTGTAAAATAGTATAAAGTAATAAGTATACAGGGTCCTGCGACGGTACATCCGGCTTTCCTAGCGCCTTTTCTATTTGGAATAAAAAAAATGCTACATAAAATAAAAATGCGCTAAAAGATGGTTGGAGATTTACCATTTGCAGATCTTATTTTGATATTTCATTTTTAGTTCATCTAGAGAAAGGCTAGTTCTATATGCTCTTATTCACCTCTTTTTCAGTTCTTATTATCTGTCCAAAATATATTTCCCTATAGACTCATATTTATAGAATCAATACCTAACTATAACACAAGAGCGCAACAAATAATGTGAAATATACCCAAGCCACCAGAAACCATCACTACAAGTGCATCAACCTTTTTAATTCAAACATATTATTAAACAGATACATGGTATGAAAACATTTTGAAAAAAAGTGAAGAAAAACCTATTATTACTAGGAATCTTCAGTATACGAGAATTCACCTGTACTAGTTAAATACAATGCCCAGAAAGATATTGTATTGTTATATTGTGATATGTTTTTATTTTATGTTTAACATATACGTATAGTATAGTATAGTAGTATAATAAGAAAATTTGATAATGTATTTTTCTTATCCCATAATTTCAAAAATTCCAACGTTACCAATCATTAGCAGAAAAAACACAATACTCATTCGCCATAAACATAATGCCATTATGCTTGTTCATGATTTTTAAAAACCTCTAATGATAAAATCATGTTATTTATTTCTTGTCTACCTTTTAGTAAGAGAACTGTACAGTAAATACATATGCAAATTGGCTTGAAGAGCTGGTGACGCAACATCACAATCTATATATAAAAAATAAGAACGGTAATCAAAGGCTCCTGAATGGAGTATATAAAAATTCCACCCCCTACCCGAGAAATTTTCCCACAAAAAGATGGTTTCACTAGGCACTCCAATCGATTTCTTATATGAGATTTTAGAAAAATACGTCCAGACCGCTCTGGCTTTGTTCTTTTTCCACAACGTAAATTTTTTTGAGTACATATATTCAAATTTTTGTATCTGAAATTCAGTACGCTCGGAACTACTGCAAGCGGGTCAGGCGTCGAGTAATATCAATTCTCCGTATAACTATTTCACCAATTTTTTATTCAGATACAGAGCAATATGTATTTATTTATTTATTTATTTATTTATTTATTTATTTATCGTTTATTTCCAACAGGTTGAACCCAATTACAGGAAATGCAAAAACAACACAATCAGATATAAAAGTGTGAAATAACATTATAAAATATAGAAAAAGATGTATCAACTAAATCTAAAGGTGCTCAGTATTATTCAGCTCGGATTTATAGTGGCTGATAATTGACTCACAGCTGTCATTATAAATATCACAATGTTTACAAATGGTGTTGAATAACGAGCACATAACATTTAAAGGAGATTTTAACATAATGTTTGTATGATAGGGGTTACAATAAAAAAGAGGTGGATGGCGGTTACCTAACCTTGGAACACAAATGTCAACTTGTCCCAAAAGACAAGGACAATCAGTTATGCCATTCATTAGTCCATATAAAAATGATAACGCAAAAGCATTCCGTCTTGTGGATAACCTATCAATACTAAACATTTCCAGCAGTGTACTATGACAGAATCCTCTGGGCGGGTAAACACCAGTACATTTCAGGAAAAAATACTTTAAAGCTTTCCGCTGAATGGCTTCAACTATATGAACTGAGTTTTGGTAAATAGGAGACCAGATTAGGGTTCCGTATTCTAACTTGCTTCTAACAAAAGAAAAATATAGTATCTTCAAGCTATTGACATTAGAGAATCCCTTCCAATTTCTAATACAAAATCCAAGCAATCTTGATGCAGCAGATGTAATATGATTTATGTGCTCGGCAAATGTCAATTTACTATCAAATATGATTCCAAGATCTTTGAAAGAGGAACATCTTTCTATAATCTGGTCGTTGATGTTATAATCATCATAAATCAAATAGTTTGACTTTCTCGTAAAAGACACCACTTTGCATTTAGATATATTAATAGTGAGAAAATTACGCGAACACCACGAGGAAATTAACGTCAAATTATTTTGCAATACGGCACAATCACCAAACGATTTTATTGATGTGAATATCTTGAGATCATCCGCAAAAAACAGATGCAGGCATTTAATTTCGAAAGACAAGTCATTGATGAAGATTAAAAATAACAATGGTCCGAGATTGGAGCCTTGAGGCACTCCAGAAGTGGCTTCATAGTAACTTGACCTAAATCCACCGTATTCCACATACAGCTTTCTTCCACGGAGATATGACCTCATAAGCGATAAGAGCGATTCAGATAGACCCACTACTCTGAGCTTATCCAGAAGCACGAAGTGATCAACCTGATCAAATGCCTTCTGGATATCAGTGTAGATGACATCCACTTGCCCCTGCGAATCTAGCACTTCAGACATGTATTGAGTGATCGAAGTCAAGTTGGTAATAGTGGATCTATTGCTCATGAAACCATGCTGACTTATTGATATCATACCCTTGACAGACCAATAGATAGTGTCGTAAACAATGATTTCGAACAACTTTCCAAAGTTACTCAAAATGGCTATTTGACGATAATTAGATACATCAGCAGTAGCTCCACCTTTATGAATCGGACAAATTTTCGTCATTTTCCATATATCTGGATATTTTCCTGTTGTTAGTATTAGGTTGAATAATCGAGTTAGTGGCTTGGAAAATATATATATGCAATCTTTTACAAGAAAACTGGAAATACCGTCGCAACCAGAGGTCATTTTATTTTTTAATTTTTTTGATGCTTTAATTACATCCTCTTCAGTAATAAATTTCAAAGAAATCGTGGAGCTGTCAGTGTAGAGAGGTAAGGATAAAGACCTTGATGGATCAGACTGGATAAAAGCCGTAGAGAAAAAATTGGCAAAACTGTCAACTATATCCTGAGGTGTATCGAAGGCATAACCGTCGTGCATCATTTTTGAGGGAATTCGAGATTGTTGCTCCTTAATATGGACAAAAGACCAAAATTTGTTGGGGTCAGTTGCAACGGAATCTTCCACTCTTTGAACATATGCAGAATAGGCAACGCTGATCTGATTCTTAACCAACTTTCTGAGATTATTAAATTGGGTCTGAAAATAAGTAGTTCTGTATCTATTCCAGTTTTTCCTGGCTTTGTCTTTTCTGCCTATATTTATTATAATTTCTTTTGTGAACCAAAGAGGGTATGCGCGAGTGTTATACCTATATTTAGGAACATGTATTTCAAAGATATTATTGATAATAGAATACAGAATCGAACAAGCATTATCAACATCACCTGCATTATCTAACTGTGACCAATCTACACTAAGGAAGTTATTATACAATCCTAAAAAGTCAGCCTTACGAAAATTGAACTTAGGAGTATTACTGAACGAAAATTTCTTTTGTCTACAAGATACACTAAATTCAAAAATGAGCGCAGGATGATGAACATCCTCCTTAATTAGCGGTGAAACATCTCTAGATACCTCAACATCAACACTCGCTAAAATAAGATCGAGTAATCGACCGTTCTGATTTGCAATGCTATTAAAATTCTTTAAACCACAAAATGAAATAAAATTGTTAATAATATGAATATGATATGTATTGTTTATATTATACTGTGCATTTTCATTTTGTATGAATATTAAATATCTAATTACACAGATATAACAAGAAACGAAATAAAACTTTCAAAAATCAATGCTTTGGAGCCATGTGCTTATAGACTTTTGTCACGCGGTGACCTCATGCGCAGACCGGTTCGAAATCTGTCCGCCAAGTGATCATATCTGTCAGAGTCGTAGTATCATGACTGGCGATCATTATGATGTTATTGTTGTCTAGGTATTTCAGGACCTGTGTGTTAATGGCAGTCTCCATAACATAATTGATAGGTTTTTGGTTTTATTAGGAATGGGCAGTATGCAGCCAAACTTTCATGCAGCGGGAAAAATACCTTGGCGATACGATAGTTTGAAGAGTTTGTAAAGAATAGGTGCAAGCTTAACGACACAGCGTTTAAGGGCAATGGCTGGAATTTGGTCAGGACCAGTAGCTTTCTTCCTGTTTAGTTTTTGGAGGATGCTTTTTACATCTGGATATTGAAATTTGACCTCTGCCATTCTCGAGTTCACGTTTATGGTGGTGGTCGGAGTACTCCTTTGAGAGTCTACAGTAGAATCGGCTGCGAAAAGCTTCCCTAAGATGTCTGCCTTTTCTTGAGGAGTAGAAGCGATGGGCTTGTCCTCTCTGGTCAAGAGTGGTACTGACGAATAGGAAAAGTTCAGTCTAACAGCCTAAGCTATAGTCCAGAACGTTCTGGATGAACTAGGACATGAGAGGAGCTTTGTTTTGGTTGTGTTCCTCCTTGTTGCTGTCAATCACGCGTTTATATTGATTTTTAGTGGCGATAAAACCGCGGTGGTTCTCGGCATTTGGATTTTTCCTTTATTCTTTGTAATGTTGATTCTTAGAAGTAACTCCATATCTACAATGCCGATTAAACCATGGCTTGCTTTTGGAGCGACTCTTGGCGACATGTAGAATATAGGCTTCCATGCCGGACATTAATACCTCTGTTATTTCTGGCGCGCAAGCTGATGGGTCTCATTTGAAGCAGATGTCGTTCCAGGGAAAGGACTGGTAGTATTCCCTTAGGTCGTTCCACTTTGCCGATTCGTAATGCTACACCCGGCGAAGCTTTGTATGGTGGAGATCTGGAGAATCCATCTTGCATCTTCCTTGCTGCTGTCAGTCACGTTACTATTATCATATTACAGTATTGAGCAGAGTAACAAGTATTATAAACTCAAATATACAAGGATAACAGTGTATGGACAAGACAAACAGAATGAAAGACTGAATTACAAAGAAAATAGTCACAAGGCGCTGCACCACCTGTCATAATTGTTTTTAAAATCATTGATAGAAGCTGAGCTCACCACGTAGAGAGGCAGGTTGCTCCATGCGTCGAAAATGCGGTTGGATAGGAAACACTGACGAACTGAAGTGCGGAAAGCTTCTTTCTGCAACTTGAAGTTATGGCCTCTGAGGTTGTTTTGCGACAGGCGGTATAGATGACATACATCTACAGTGGACATGTTATTTATGACTTTATATGTTATAACGAGGTCGCTCCGCAGTGTTCTGGCAGCAAACATTGATAGTTCAAATGACACACGACGTTCATCATAACTTGGTCTTTGGATACCAAAGGGAATCCGCGTCGCACGTCGTTGTACAGCTTCTAACAAGTTCTTGTCGCGCATGAAAACTGTATCCCAACTAGGACCGGCAAATTCCAAAATGGGTCGTAAGTTTTATATAACAAAGAACAGGTACTAACGTCACATCCATGGAAAGATCTCTCCATCATGTAAAGCAGCCTTTTAGCTTTGGACGTAACGCTATGAATGTGTTCAGACCAAGATAACCTATCTGTGACTATTACTCCTAGATCGGTGTTAGTTAAGTATCAATGCTAGAAATAAACAGAGTTTACCTTCTTGACTCAATGCCTCAATGTCTAATAAAATATGCTGCTGTGAAAGGGCTGAAAGCAAGGCACGGTAACTGTATAGTGAATACGAGCGTTGAATAAATCCCCGGATTACATGTGTGAAAGGAGAAAAAGCAATTAAGTGAGAGAAAGGGGTTAAACGTCGGGGAGGAAGAAAGTTATCTTTTTTCCTGGTAGTCGGGAGCCCTGGAAACGCCTAAGGTTCCTTATTTATGCAAAGGAGTGCGATAAATTGCACGAAATGGACTTAATCGGTGCTCGTTGGTCTAGTACCCAGTGGCGTATCTCTCTCAACAAACCTTCAACGAGGAAACCACAAACTTGCAATTGCGCTACTAATGTAAAGTGAAGTGCAAAATAATTAGGTGACACTTAAAATATGCCAAGCTTTTCTTCTTCTTTAAGTGCCGTCTCCTATTGGAGGTTGGAAATTATCAATGCTATTTTTACTTTATTTGCCGCTGCTCGAAATAGTTCTATGGAACTGCATTGATACCACTCCCTTAAATTTCGCAGCCATGATATTCTCCTTCTGCCGATGCTCCTTTTTCCTTTTATTTTACCCTAAATTATGATTTGTAACAAACGATATCGTTCTCCCCTCATTATATATCCTAAATACAGCAGTTTTTTAATTTTTATATTTTTAACAATTTCACAACTTTTACCCATTAGTCTAAGAACTTCTTTATTAGTTTTTCGCTGCGTCCAAGATATTTTTAGAATTCTCTATAACACCACAGCTTTTAGGAGCCTACATTACAGAACACATGATCCGGCACGTACACGTTTTGTCAATTGCAACAACTTCTGAAAAAATTTCGGATACCTATTTAGAGCCAGAAAGTACTTCTCACCATCTAACCAGCTCACCCTGTACAAAGCCCAGATGGACCTGACCAAGCCAAGAGTACTGCACGCATTTCTAATTTCTAGGGAGCTGCTGGGAATGCTAGCTTGAAACGGCTGTGGGATCAAAGCTAAAAAATTAGCTTAGCAATAAGCAGCTTGTGATTGATTTTGTCGAAGGGTAATAAATTGTATCCAATTTTTTTTGGCCAAGAGATCTGAAAGCGTAATCAGACATATTCTGACTGTCTTTGTGTCCACTGTGAAATCCAGAGTAGTTTTTAGGGATAATACTGCAGATTTCAACATAATCTGATACTTTTTTTTGACAATTATTGCCTAGAAAAAAATGGGAAGAAGGCTAATCATTTTAAGGTCAGAAAATTCATGGAGAACGTTAGTTTTAGAAATAGCTACTATCAAATATTTCTCAATAATTTTGAGAAATACCCATTTTCCAAACATAAACAACTGACGATGTGAGTGACATTCAAAATCATTTCTAAAAGACAACGTATAATGCGAGCCCCTGGTTTTGAGGAACGTATGACACTGTATATTTTGTTCAAATCTAGGACACGAAGAGAAAAGGACAGATTCTCGTTAAAGTTATTTCCATGATATAGGCTAAACGCATTTGAGTTATTTACAGTAGCAAAACAGGATTAACAAAAGCATCAGGAAGTATTATCTCTACCAATCACCTATCCTTTATATATGTACACCATCTTGAAAATTAAGCATTTTAAGGCGTCATGTTCTTATCGCAATGTTCATAAAAATGTGAAGTCTATCACCTGTCGGTTGAATATCCGGATACCGTAAAGCGTCTCAGTCAGTGAGTTACTGACTGATACTGTTGGCTGATGTGTGAATAAATAAAGAAATTATTGTTGATAAACAAGGATTTCCAGGTATTATCCAGTTGGACATCGCAATCTAGATTGAATTTTCCAGAATTTCAATGGGCTCTAGAACTGTCCTGTGAGAAGTGTAAAGGGCCCCACAGACATCGTTCTTTTTCATCAGGTTTGCACGACGTGCCAACCGATGTCGGTTAAACCGATGGAACGATACCTCCACATACTGCTCGGTTTTCTTTCAGTTTCTCGTAAATTTTTGGTCTGTTAACATGGATAATACTTTAGCATTGGCGGCGGCTTTAGCTATTAAAGTGAAATACAGCAAGAAAAAATGTTTTTTAACCCCTTCCTGAACGATCCGCGAATGGAGTCAATCTTCCTTTTCACTGAATCTGTATTTTCAGAGGGATCTATAACTCCATTTTTTCAACAGTTCTCCGTAGGCCTTTTTTTCTTGTCTCTGTCTGCATACTCAGCGGATTTGACTTTCCAGAGACACGGAAAACTCCTATACATGTGCATGAATTCCATCATAAATTGTTTGCTATTTTGCCGTGTATTTTTGATAGGTGTCGCTAACCCTAGATACGCTTACTCGAAGGCAACCAGAGCGACACTGCAAAATCCCGTCGTGATTGCACGATGAACGGCCACACATGTACCGAGTTGCATGATGGCGTTCGAAACCGACGAGTAAAATCAAGCTCGGACGGATTTTTTGGAAAGACGGTCGACGGTTTTTCGGCACACACGGACCGGAATCAGTGTGATCGGTTGGCACGTCGTGGAAACCTGATGAAAAAAAACGGTGTCTGTGGGGCCCTTAAGGGGCTTTTTCAGTCATCTTTGTGTCTTCGAATAGGATTTTATGGCCTGTGATAATATGATGTCTCAATCTGAAGTAAATTTGAGCCTTAATGAATCTGTAATAGTGAAGCATTATGAGCATAGTTGAAAAACTCGTGGAGATACGATGTTTCTTCAAATATTTTAGTGACGGCAAGAATATACTGCGTTTTTGATACTAAAAATGGTCAATATTATCAAGCCGTCATCTCACTTACCTCGCCCTTGTCTTCAGAATCAGCTTCGTAAATATTATCGAGCTAGAAGCTGGCTCGACGTTAATTTATGGGTTGAAACGCAGAAGCAAAATAGCAAAGTAAGAGCAAAAATGGAAACTTCTGAGTAACTAATTAAGTGAGCTTCTTTACGGAGGCACCGCGGCATCAGCCACCGGAGGATCGCCCGCGGGACTCAACTGCGACTGCTGAAAGAAAATTCAATCGTTTGAAGGGAAGTGCTTACTGGGAAAGCTGCTGACGTCCGGTGATGTTAACACTCCAAACGTACTTTTCCCTATGCCAACTTGAAAATTTCCCTACATTTCCCTACGTAACTGTTTCTGTGTTTTTTATAAATGTTTTGTCGTTTTGTGTATGACTTACCAACAACCACAGACACACAGAGCGATGACAAATGAAGAGTTGTACACTATTTGCTAACAAAATCCGCTAGAAAAATGGCCGTCCCGTGTCTAAGCACGTTCTAGGCTATGGTCTTTCTTTCCATTTGTAAATATACCGCCGACCGCCTAGACGGCCATTTTTTTGGCGGACTTATTCTCCAATACATTTCTACGACTGTTGTACAAAAAATGGTGTTGAGGCCTATTGCATTTTTTGCACCACTAGGTTTCTGAATACCATATTATTTTTGATCTGCTAATAATAACAAAGATAATTTATTAAAATACATATATTACAAAAAACAAGGTAATATTCTCACTCACATTCTCTCAAGCACAGAATCTCATGAGCCGCGAGCACACAGAACTAAAAACTACTTTGACATTTGCCCCTTCACTAATTTCAAGTTCTGTGCATTGAATCCAAAAGGAAGGGTTCGCGTTAGTTGAGACGGTGTTGTGCGTTGTACCCTGAAGATAAAAATTTCCCTACAAAATAGAATTTCTCAAATTTCTGTCCCTTTTTCCCTATCATCTGTTTTTAAGACGATTTTTCCCTACGAATAGGGAATTTCCCTACGAGTTAACATCACTGCTGACGTCGATCTAATGAAGTTATTCAATAGGATACCGGATGTCCCTGATTTTATTACCATTCACCTTGATTATTTGAGGACTGCCTTGGAGGTGAAGCGTCGTCTCAGCTCTTTTAGTGGAGGGGTATTAGGCAACAGTAATGAGGGTATTATGAATAAATATGCTAGCTCATCATCAAGGCAATTAGGCAAGAAATTAGACTGGTATAATACTTCCTTTCTCAGGCATCTGTCCTATTTCCTGCACTGTTTCTGCTGTACATCAACGAGCTGCTGGAAATAGCATCCAATCCAATGTGTAGCTTTGCAGACGACAGTACATTAATCGTCGGTGACAGAAATATGCCTCACAGATCAACGGAGATACCGAAACAATTGTCGAGTGGAGATTAGTAAATAAAGTACAGTTTAGCGTGCAGAAAAATCATACAACAACACTGATAAACAAGTCTCATGTTGGCTTACCAACTGTGGAAATCGAGGGTCACCCAATAGTTGAGTTAACTTCCGTCGAGCTTTTGGGGATCAAGATCAACAATAACATATCCTGACATGACCACGTCGTCAGTATTGCTAAAACAGCATGTCTGAAGCTTGGAGTTTTGTTGCGCTCTAGGAAGCTGTATACACCAGAGCTGCTCTAGAAGGCACAGTTCCGACCATCGATGGAGTAGTGCTCCCATGTGTGGGGATGCGCTCCGAAGCACTCTATAAAGCTTCTGGGCACTATCCAGAAGAGAGCAATTGAACGCCTAACCTCACAAAGGACCTCCATAGCCTAGAACATCGAAAGAAGGGTGGCTGACCTCTCCATATTTCAGAGATTATATCACGGAAGATGTTCGAGTGAGCTCTCCCAGATAAAAATACCAAAAGCCGTCCGAACGAGAAACACTAGAGAGGTTCTGCAAGAGCATCCTTACCAGGTCGAGGTCTCTACTCCCCAAACCAGTCTCATTCAGCATACCTTCTTTTGGAGAACTTCGATGCCGTGGAATAAGCTGCCGAGGAATTTGTTTCCCGAAAGTTACAACCTGTAGCATTCCAAATCGGACATGAACTGATACTTATCCTGCTGCCTCTAATTGGTAGGCAACAGGTCAATACTCCCTGGACAACCAGGCTTACAAGGAACGGGCGAAAGCCTAGCTAGAGGGTTAACTACAGGCAAGCTAACATTTTCACAGTAAGTACTGACAAAAACCATCCACTATTACTTTTGAACAAAGGCAGAGGATGCCAAGACTTCCCTTCCAGCATTCCTTCATTTGGAGAACTTCGAGGCTGCGGCATGAGCTGCCGGGGAATCTGTCTCCCGACGGCTACAACCAGCATCGTTTTAAATAATCTATCGTGCATCTATACTTCTCCTCTCGCAGCGCTTCTACAGGGTGTCCTTTTATTGTGTAATTCTTCGATATCTCGCAAGGTATACCTGATAGAAGAAAATGTCAAATATAATAGTTATTTGGTTACTTAAGACGCATATTCTAAAAATGTTTTGAAATAAACAGGGTATTACGCGAAAGTAGGATAGTGATCAACTTGATTTTTTTATATGGAACTATAACTTTTTCTTAAATTCTTTTAGTTTCCATCATTAATCTCTATTAAACCCTAAAATATTTTTGGGATCGGTTGCGCCGTTGTTAAGTTATAATTTATTTTCTATTAATTTCCGGATTTGCAAGGCCGCAAGTAATACGCCCAAATTGATATATTCCTTTAATTTTTCTCAATAATATTATAGAGCAAGTTACACGGATATTGAGTGGATATTATTTTGGATGTTACCAGCAATTTGTATCTACAGGGTGTTTTTGGCAGAATTTTAAATTACGGCAACTTGAAGGTCATTTTACTTTGTTTTTTTAATGTAACACCGTGTATGTTTTATTTTAAATCGAAATACGTACTAATACCCTATCTTTTCTTGTTATATATTTTTTCGCGTTTGCGGCATTGCCAAGTTATAAATTATTTTTCCAAATTTTTGATCAAATATCCCCGATTTTAATTTATTTTAAATAGAATTCTCTACTTATTTTTATTGCAATGAATTGCGCATGTCGCATTACGTAAGATCTCATAGTTTCAAAATTACTGAGATACGGAAACACCGCTTTTTCAGCAAACAGTACCGGAACGCTTAAATATTTCCAAAACTGCCACAGCTGGAACGGTGAAGTTCAATACTTGGCGGTTTTTGAACATACAGAATTCAAAAATGGAAACATCAGTGTTGTCAGATCCTACTTTCCCGCAACACCCTGTATATTTCAAAATATTTTTAGAATATGCGCCTTAAGTAACCAAATAACTTTTGTATTTGACATTTTCTTCTATCTGGTATACCTTGCGAGATATCGAAGTATTACACACTAAATGGACACCCTGTATAGTGCCATAGGCTTCCAGCCTTAGTTGGCGGCTGACCATAAAAAACAATATGGCAGCCATTCATGGGAAATATAGAAGACTAAAATTGGGCAGAACAAGCTTGGACACATGCATGGAGTGAACGGCCACGTTAGTAGGAACCAGCTGTTTCTGAAAAGTAAAGTTCCAACTTTGAAAAGACTCAATATTTTTCTTATATGACATATTAACGCTTTATATTCTTCCAAAAGGTAATTTTTTTAATGCGTTAAATATTATCTTTCTCTTTTATTTTTATTTTTTTCAATGATACCTGAATTAAGGTATAGGTAGTTATTATGCCTCAAATTCTTCACTACAGTAGTTATGACTGAGCTACTGTGAGATGTCGAAGAATTACGGAGGCATATTTCCACTGGCTAATAAACTAACGATGCAACAATGCCACAATCAAGGTGGGCACAGGAACAGGAACGGAAGTACAATGGGAAGCCATTGAAGCGAGAAAAGTTCCAGCCCACTGGCTGCAGAGTTACATTATAAAAAAATCTAAATCTCCTGGGCTGTTTTCTTTACCGAACATGAACCCACGCCATCGTTGCATGCCTTGTATTTTGTATCCTCACATGGATATTTTGGGTAGGAAAAAAATGCATCTATATCTAAATTACTTTCACATCCCGCGGATACCAGAGAAAATGAAAAAGCAACGGCTGAGCATTTCGCAGCTGCCGGGTATTCACGTAACTGTTCATCCTTTTTGCTCTCTCTCTCTCTTTCTATTACATATGGCATCGACAGCAGGGCGAAAAAGGCAAAAGGAAAATACCTACCTCTTCGTTTCACATTATAACAGAGTCTCTCGTACATAATCTAGAGATACTTCAAAACAGCTGTTGGCAAGATTTAAAGTCTGGGATATAGAGAACGAGCCGAGCTCCAGAATGTCGTCTGAATAAAGTTGCCTGTCTATATGTTAGTTGTGGAAGAGTTTTCGGAAAGGGACCATTGGCGGAGAACTGTACTCGCAAATGAAGTCCGCACACTTCATACAAAAAAAGAGATGTTGGCACAGCTTGACAAGACCATGTCTTACATGTAACACTTGACGCTATCTTGTTTACCTATGTCCTCCTCCAAAAAACCGTACATGTAAAAACCAAAAATGACTCTTTATCGATCCAAAAACTATGATACCTATTGCAAATGTGGCGAGAGACTAGTTCGTTGTGTACAGATACCCCTCAGAAGACCACACCCCCAGTTCATGCCTCCTCTAAACGGGGTCGGATTGTAGGCCAACGAGAACGTGGTGATTCTTTCATTGCAATTTTTTATGGTCAGTCTCACGCAAAGGCTGAGAGGCTATGACGCTGTAGAAGCGTTGCGAGAGGACAAGTGTCTGTGCCTGTTAGATTTGAAACACTGCAGGTTGTAGCCGTCGGGAAACAAATTCTCCCGCAGGTCATTCCACATCGTCGAAGTTCTCCAAAAGAAGGAATGCTGGAGGAGACTGGTTCAGGGAGTAGGGACCTCGACTTGGTAAAGATGATCTCGGAGAGCCTCTCTAGTGTTCCCCGTTGGGACGGCCTTCGGTGTTTTTATCTAGGAGACCTCACTCGAAGATTTGCCGTGATAGAATCCGTAAAACAGAGACAGGTGAGCCACTCTTCTTCGCTGTTTCAGACTGTGGAGGTCCATTGTGATGCTAGGCGTATCGATTAGTCTAACTGCTCTCTACTGGATAGTATCCAGAAGCTTTCGTGCGTGGGAGTGCTTCCCCACACATGGGAGTAATACTCCAATGATGGTCGGATCTGTTTCCTTGTAGAGCAGCAGTAGTTGCTATGGTGTATACAGCTTTCTACAGCTGAACAAAACTCCAAGATTCTGGAATGTCGCTTTAGCAATACTGACGACGCGACGTGGTCGTGCCAGGACATGTTATTTTGATGTTGATCTCCAGAAGGTGACTCGACTGTGATGTGTGACCCTCCATTCCCATAGTTGGTAAGCCAACGTGGGGCTTCTTTATCAGTGTTCTTGCCTGAGTTTTCTGTACGTTAAACTATACTTACTAATAATACCCACTTGGCAATTGTAACTATGGGGCATAGCGTGGCTACAGTCTGCAGTTGTAGCAGCATGGCGCGATTGGATTGAAGAAGGGCGAATACAGCGAGCTAGACGTTCTGACGCACGTATAGGAGAATGCAGACCGACAAGATCATCATCTGTGACTACTTGGAATGCAGCTATAGGGAGGTCCCTTCGAATTCACACAATGTACGACAGATTCCGTGAAATGAGCTTCAGATTATATCGTTCGCATATAGTGCTTCCACTCACGGTAGATCATGACTCAGACGGCCTTCTCCGACTAGTGAATGTTTTATCTATGGCACACGATGGACAACGACGACGACACCGTCCTATTGGTTTGATGTTTTGGGCTGCCACTGCATTTAATAGCAAGTTCAGCAGTTGCCGTTCCAGATGTTAGAAGCCTCGACGAGGACGTCGATGAGATTCCTACAGGAAGCTGGGATCAATCCTCCGACCAAGGTGGACAAACTGGAATATGCTGTGAAAGGAGCTTAGGAGGCTGCACTTCTAGAGTTCTCTCTCTCTCACACACTTCTAGAGGTGACTTGATACCATAACCAGTTGCTCCCCAAACCATCACGTCAACAACGTGGTGTATAAATGACGTTCAACCGCGTACTGCATATAGCGTATTTGGCCATGCCATCTCATTACTATATGGTGGCCGTTATCTAAATCAATGTGAAGCGAGATTCATCAGAAAAGACGGCCCTCTGTGATTCCACAATCTACTGCAGCTTTTCAGTATACCCATGGCCGACTTTACTCACTAGGCCAGGGCATTGAAATATGGCAACACTGAATCGGGGTCCGAGCTTTTATTTGTTGTTAAGTCATTAGTGTAATCGTCCAGAGCAAAAAATAAGATTGGAAGGTGATTGTTAATGTGTTTCTAATTATTTACCTGCATAAACGAAACTATAAAGATAAAAAGATGCCTGAAAAGTGTGTAGTACGAGGTTGCACTAGCAATTGTGCTTCCAATAAAGGACATAAGCAGAAGTGGGTGAACGGTATTCCTCGTATGGGCTGGTTATATTTATAAGAATAAAGACAATACTTTACAAGCATTTCAAAGGATAAGACCTATTTTAAAGCACAATGTGGTACCTACAATGTTTTCTGAACCTCCCAAATATCACAGAAAAATACATTTAGTAGAACTCATCCGGGCATACATCTGGGCATACCTACGAAAAGATTTGATAGTGAAAGGGAGTCAATACCAGCAAGAATGACTTCACAGTGACCTAATAGTGAATTTTTCTAGCTCAAGTGTCAATTTACAAAGTAAATTGAGTGTTCATTCAAGTGGAAGTGGAAGTGGCGGCAGGAAACAGGTTGCGTTTATTTTTATTTTGTAGTGTTTGACTACGATAAACCAGACATCAGATGTAAGTGGTATTAGTAGTAGTAGTAGTTCTAAAAAGTATTTTTCTTAATTTATTAACCGAGATGAACTCTAATACATATAAAGTGTAATAATTATTCTGAAACTATAGGCCCACTATTTGACAGCTAAGCCACGTTGCCACATCTAAGGCTCCGGCCTAGTGTAGAGTCGGCCATGGTATATCAGATTAGGCGTTGACGTCGGAGTTCATATATCTCATTATATATAGGAGCGTAGTTTTGATCGGATTAATTACAGGTTTTTCCAGTTTCCTAGATAATCACGGATCCATTGGATCAGTATTTTCCTTTGAAGGAATAGGCTTTTTGGGATCCTAATTCACAAGCTTCTCTAGCTTACTATTACTGCAATACATCGTCAAACCAGCTATGATATTTATATATTGGAGGAGTATATAAGGAAAATACAGTGACTTTGCCTGCAGAAGATCTGACATAGTCAAATAATCTCATATAAGGAAAGGGAAGGGATACCGTGCGCTTGTATGATGCTATATGAACCAGCTGTAACACAAAATGAACCGCTGTCAAAATTTTGGTGGAAAACGAATTACTCGGTACCTTAGCTTTTTTGTGACATTTGGCGTTTTTAAGACCAATCATTGTAAAATATTGTGGTGTGCATAATGGTAGAGTGTGCAGCTTACGGTTGTAAAAGCCACAATAGTAGGAAGGAGCTAGGAATCACTTTTCACAGGTAAATTTGTGTTCATATTTTTTGGTGCATCCGAAGTTTATGCAAATATCTCGATATCTAGTTCAGAGATATATATGTATCCAAAATAAAGGGTGATTCAATGAGGGCTTCCACATTAAAATGATAAAAAAACTCGGAAAAATAGAAAAATATACAAACATTTTTGTTTGCCATTTTAGGTTAGGGTATTACAATTAGTTATGAATGATGATGTCATGCAAATGACCTCCCGCGACTCATGTGGCATGACGTAATTCGTTTATTGAAATTTCCTATCACTTTTTGACACAATTCAGGCTCTATGCCGGCTATTTCGCATCTAATCTCCTGTTTCAATTGTGGAATAGTGTTTGGTTTATTTTTATACACTCTGCTCTTTAGATATCCCCAAAGAAGAAAATCTAGGAGAGCAAGATCACATGATCGCGGCGGCCAATTGATACCGCCGTTTCGTGAGATAATCCGACCTGGAAACTTGCCGCGCAGCAATTGCATCGTTTCTCTGGATGTGTAACAAGTGGCGCCATCCTGTTGGAACCAAAAATCTCCAATGTCCATACCTTCCAACTGCTCCCAGAAAAAATCAGATATCATGTTTCGATAGCTAACACCATTAATGGTAACAGCATCCTCCGCATTATCCTCGAAAAAAAAAAGGGACAATGATTCCTCCGCACCAAAAGGAGCACCAAACAGTCACTTTTTGAGGATGCATTGCTTTTTCAACAATCTCTCTTGGATTTTCTAATCCCCAAATACAAGCATTGGGTTTGTTTACAAAGCCACCAACGTGACCAACGTGAAAATGTGCCTTATCGCTAAAGATGATTTTCGATGCAAAATGAACCCCCTGTTCTCGTGTCCATTCTGCAAACACGCGGCGCTGTTGATGATCTCGAGGTTTCAACTTCTGAGCTACTTGGGCTTTATATGGGTGTAGATTCAAGTCTTCTGTTAAAATTCGCTGTGTGGTTGAATACGTAAGGCCCACTTGCTGCGATCGATGACGAATCGATGTATTTGGATCTTCGGATACACTTTCGCGAACAATGGCAATATTTTGATCTGACCGACCTGCACGAGCACGTTGAGGGACTTTTGAGGTTAGTTACAGATCCAGTTTGCTCGAATTTTTGAACCACATTCCAAATGGTCCTCTCAGAAGGTCGATTTTGCGCGCCTAAAAATTCACGTAGAGCCCGAAATGCATTTTTTCTTGATCGACCATTTTTATAATAGTCTTGCACCATTTTTACACGTTGTTCAGTGTATATTGCTCCATGACTAATTTTGTTTATGCTTTGAGGTTATAAATCACATGATAATCAACAGATACAGTGGCGTTTCAAAAATATTTCAGATTGTAATGTGGAAACTCTTATTGAATCACCCTTTATAATTTCAAATATACCACTAACATTCGAATCATAATATTTTTGAGCATGTAAAGTGTAAAAATATATTTTTAAGGCCTCTGATTACTTCTAACCTGTTCGAATTCGTTGGTTCTAGTCCTCACCTTAGCGGCTCTTAAACTTATCCCTAATACGCTCCTGTAAGCAGTAGCGTCTCAATAGCAGGTTATGTTTGGGCAAAATAAGTTTATTCGCGAATTTTCTGCGGATGTTGTGAGACGAGCGGGGCTAAGGGTGGAATGGGGAAGGAGGCAAGGGCGGGTATGATTGATTGCCTTGTTAATGAAACGGAGGCTTCGGTGATTCTGCGTATTTTGCGCCCAGAATAAATATAAACCCTACCTGCGGTAGGGAACTGAACTCAGCTTAGAAAGTGTAGGCCTACAAGGTTTTATTATAAAATGAAAAAATCAAATATGCCATCCTAGGATTAGGAAACGGAGTTGTATTGAGCACGTATAATAGAAATCATAAAGGTATCTCCGTTTGTGGTCTGAAATAAAGCTATTTATTGTCGGTCCAAGAAATATAGTGACAGAAATAAATAGAAGCAGGCATATAAGGTTTTTGTAGGAAAACTCAAAGGAATTGATAACCGTAGATAGAGAAACAGTTCTAAGAATATTGATTCTTGAAGGAATGTTTACAGACCGTCGATCTGGGACTAGACAGTACTATATCTACAAATCATCTTTGTGTTATATGGTTTTGTTCTCAAACGATGAAATAGTTTTGCCAGTCATTAGGTTCATCACGTGATTCACGCAGTAATTGTGCGTGGGTAAAGTGTTGTATTCTTAGGAGTCATTTTCTCAACCATCTTGAATGCCGGATACCTATAAAACATTCCATTTTCTTCTTTATCGTCACAACATGCCAAAAAAGAGCTAGAGTAGTAATTTTTTCATGATCAATGTCACCCAGAGTGCATAAAAATGGGTACAAAAGGGGTGCCAGTTTCAAATCCGGCCATTGTTTTGTAGTTCAGCCTCAGGAAATGAAGATCAAAAATTTTCAGACCCTCGAATGTTCAAGTTTACCGTAAATATCTACAATCGTTATATGGCTTCCTGTCAGGACATAAACTCGTATGGTTTATAGTTTGAGGATGCCAATTTCAAATCCGGCCATTGTTTTGAATTTTAGTCTCAGGTAAAGAAGATCAAAACCTTAGAAACTTTCAGACCCTCAGATCTTCAAGTTTACCCTAAATATCTAAAATCGTTATCTGACTTCCTACCAGGACAAAAATTCGTATGGTGTATAGCTTGAGGGTACCAATTTCAAATCCAGCTGTTGTTTTGGGTTTTAATCTCAGGTAAAGAAGATCAAAAATTTTCAGACCATCGAACATTCAAGTTCACCCTAAAAATTTAAAATTATTATCTGACTTCCTATCAGGACGAAAACTCATATGATGTATATTTTGAAGTTCCAATTTCAAATCTGGTTGTTGTTTTGAATTCTATCCTCAGCTAAAAAAGATCAAACATTTTCAGATCCTCAGATCTGATTTTTGCAGTGTTTTCGTTAAGTTTTAAAACTGCACAAGCAAAACGTTATAGAAAACGTAGCGTCTGGGCCAGCCCTTGGATTCGAACGAGTTGTCAGGCGCGAACGACAATAAACGGGGCGCAGAATGAGTGACGTTTTCTGTCAGTATAGTCATCAGAAGGTCGTTGAAAGACCGACAGCGCCTTTTCCCGGATTCCCCGGGACGACTCATCCTTGCCCTATCCAGTGACATGAGAAAGGTTGCCTAGATCCTTGAGTTTAAGCTTCAAGTAAAGAAGTTCAAACATTTTTAGATCGTCAGATCTTATTTTTGCAAGATTTTCGTCCAATTTTGAAACTACACAGTCAAAACGTTGTAAAAACGTAGCGTCTGGACTAACCCTTAGGTTAGGTTAGGTTAGGTTAGGTTAGGGGTCAAACGTACAGGCCGGGTTAGGTAGCCGCATCATTGCAGCCATTGGCTTATTGTATTGTCCTGTGCGCTTGTTAATCCGTGAAGAGTTTTGTGACCTTGATAAGATCCAAGAGTCTCTTCCCGATATCTCGATTGGGGAGTGATTTGGGGTTGTTTGGCCCTATCAGTGTGAATCTCCACCAGCGTAGGACCTCATATTCAAAGATTATGTGAGAGGCTGTTTCGTCGTCCTCGTCACATAGTCTGCATATTGGGTTTTCTTTGAAGATCCCTAATGTGTGTAGATGTTTTCTTAGGCCGCAGTGTCCGGTTAGGAGGCCGGTTATTAGCCTAGTTTCTTTCCTATTTAGTTTTAGGATCTCTTCAGCTAGTTTTGGTGTGGGTTGTTTCACCATCAGCTTGCTGTGTCTGAGCTTTGGATGTGACTGCCAGTATTTTAGGTGCTGTGAATGCACCCACTGGTCTATCGTAGTTCTTACCAAAGACCTTGAAATGCCTATCGCCGGTTCGGGGCCGGTAAAGCTGGATGCCGATCCGTTTCGTGCTAAGGTATCTGCTTTTTCGTTCCCTTCAATTCCCTTATGACCTGGCACCCATTTCAGGGTTACCTTGTTCGTGGCACTAAGTTGTTTGAGGTTTTCTAAGCATTCCCAGACGAGTTTGGATTTGATTTGGCAGCCGTTAAGAGCTTTAATCGACGCTTGGCTATCCGAGCAGATAAAAATGCTTTTACTTTTGTATCCCCTTCTTATGTTTTCTCTCAGACAAGAGTCGATTGCATATATTTCTGCTTGGAATACAGTGGCGTAAACTCCCAGAGGTTGACTGATGTCACATCTGGGAGATTGACCGTGAATTCTGGACTAACCCTTAAACTCGACCGTATTGTCAGGCGCGAAGGACTATAAACGGGGCGCAGAGTGAGTGACATTTTCTGTAAGTATCGTCACCAGAAGGTCGTTGAAAGACCAATAGCGCCTTTTACCCATCGTCTCTCGACTTGCCCTTTCCATTGACATGAAAGAAGTTGCCTAGATCCTTAAGTTTCAGCCTCAGGTGAAGAAGATCAAACATTTTCGTACCCTCAGATCTTATTTTTGCAACATTTTCGTTCAGTTTTGAAACTGTACAGACAAAACGTTGTAGAAAACGCAGCGTCTGGACCAACCCTTAGACTCAACCGCGTTGTCAGGCGCGAACGACAATAAACGGGGCGCAGAATGAGTGATGCTTTCTGTAAGTATCGCCATCAGAAGGTCGTTGAAAGAACAATACCGCCTTTTACCCAGATTCCCCGGGGCGACTCATCCTTGCCCTTTCCAGTGACATGAAAAAAAGTTGCCTAAATGCTTGAGTTTCAGCCTCAGGTATAGAAGCTCAAACATTTTCAGGTCCTCACATCTTATTTTTGCAATATTTTCGTTCAGTTTTGAAACTGCACAGGCAAAACGTTGCATCTGGACCAGCCCTTAGACTCAACCGCGTTGTCAGGCGCGAACGACAATAAGCGGGGCGCAGAATGAGTGATGCTTTCTGTAAGTATCGCCATCAGAAGGTCGTTGAAAGAACAATACCGCCTTTTACCCAGATTCCCCGGGGCGACTCATCCTTGCCCTTTCCAGTGACATGAAAAAAAGTTGCCTAAATGCTTGAGTTTCAGCCTCAGGTAAAGAAGCTCAAACAATTTCAGGTCCTCACATCTTATTTTTGCAATATTTTCGTTCAGTTTTGAAACTGCACAGGCAAAACGTTGCATCTGGACCAGCCCTTAGACTCAACCGCGTTGTCAGGCGCGAACGACAATAAACGGAACGCAGAATGAGTGATGCTTTCTGTAAGTATCGCCATCAGAAGGTCGTTGAAAGAACAATACCGTCTTTTACCCAGATTCCCCGGGGCGACTCATCCTTGCCCTTTCCAGGGACATGAAAATAGTTGCCCAGATCTTTTAGTTTCAGCTTCAAGTAAAGAAGATCGAACATTTTCAGACCTTCAATGACTTATTTTTGCCTTGTTTTCGTTCAGTTTTGAAACTGCGGAGGCAAGACGCTGCGTCTGGACCAGCCCTTAGACTCAAGTGCGTTGTCAGGCGCGAACGACAATTAACGAGGCGCAGAATGAGTGATGCTTTCTGAGAGTATCGCCATCAGAAGGTCGTTGAAAGAACAATACCGCCTTTTACCCGGATTCCCCAGGGCGACTCATCCTTGCCCTTTCCAGTGACGTGAAAAAAGTTGCCCTGACGAAAAGAGTTGCCCAGATCCTTGAGTTTCAGCTTCAGGTAAAGAAGATCAAACATTTTCAGACCCTCATATCTTATTTTTGAAGTGTTTTCGTTCAGTTTTGAAACTGTGCAGGCAAAACGTTGTAGAAAACGTAGCATCTGGAGCAGCCCTTAGACCCGACCGAGTTGTCAGGCGCGAACGACAATAAACGGGGCGCAGAATGAGTGATGCTTTCTGTAAGTATCGCCATCAGAAGGTCGTTGAAAGAACAATACCGCCTTTTACCCAGATTCCCCAGAGCGACTCATCCTTGCCCTTTCCAGTGACGTGAAAAAAGTTGCCTAGATCCTTGGCCGTCCCTTCGTGTCGCGCCTCGCCGCCGAATGATTGATGAATCGGGCGCACGAGCACGGGGGCAGAGGGTGAAGGGAATGGGGATGTTTTTCGTGACACGCAAAGAAATCCCAACGCGCTGGAGGTGAAACGAAACCAATAGAAATAACCAATTCGCCCTCCCCTGGGAGGGATGAGACGTGCCAGCAGGTGATAGAGAGCAAAACCAAAGATAGATTATCGATTTCGTCGAACACAGGAGTGGACCTGAGGAAATTTGATACTGAATAGTACATAGATACACTAGTTGCTTACAATGCTTTAAACTTATCTCACTTTAACTTACGCATATAGCATGTTTGTATCAAGTTTGTGTCAAGCTCAGATCGGGGTTTGCTATTTTATAACCTAGGTTCTTGGCAATAGAAACAAATATTAAAATATGGAGATGGATAACCCAGGTCTATCACACAGAAAAGAAAGTTGTTCAGTGGTCACAGCTAGCGCATGTAGGCGCATTCTACGCTAGCACTTTTGTGCCCGTTAAGTTTCGTTGAGCACTTCCATTGAGTCTAGGGTTCCCAGATCAGATCCATATAACCGAACTTTGTAAAAAAATACAGAAGATCAATCGTTTTTTGACGGTAAACTGAATAAAAGACTTTAAACATAGGACCGGTTGTACAAATGCCGGTTCAACTCAAGTTTTATCCATTAATATCCTTTGTACCACAATCGCTGGTTTAGTTAGACCTGTAGCCTTATCACGTATCTTGGAGACTACAAGCGAAGGGCGAAAATCGCGCAGTATCTGCTGTCAAACGTAAATGTCTCATTATGCAACGACGTCATCGTGACGGACAACATAGAACCTACAATTTTGACGGTCCTGTTGCTGTTACGTTGCTGTTGCTCGGCATCTTCTCCGCGACCGCTGTCGCGAATTCTTACATGATAAGGCTGCAGGTTGATAATAAAATTCACTACGGTTGACACCCAATGAGGCAATGCGACCTGTCATAATTACCTAGAAAATACCCTTTTCTAGTTTGTCACTTGTGACGGTTGACTCTTGCCGTTTCTGTCTTTGTTTTTGTTTGCCTTCTTTGTTAAGTTAGACACAAATCTTTCCATGAAAACCTAATAAAGGATTTTAGGTTATGGCCGTTACAACACGTGCGTTTCAGTAATTCGGTATCTTCAATCTTTGTTAATAGTGATATTTTATATACGTATATTTTTACATTTCCGATGTAGTATGATATCATACACAGTACTTGTTGGTGCTACAACGCAACAACGCCCCACGAAATTTGGGAAAATTTCGTATTTGTATTAAAGGGGATACTCAACTTTGTACTTTAAAAAAAGAAAATGTGCCAATGAAACATTTTTTTGAAAAAAATTGATACTCGGTATTTTCACCATACTTTCGCAATATACTTACGCAGAACAAGACAATTTTAGAATCGAAAACCGTCTTGACAGACTCTAGTAATTTGTGTCACAAATATGCGTTGTTGCCAGCGATAAGCAGTTATCAGTTAATGTACTTCATGAAATTGTGCAACTGCAATTTTTTAGCTTTAACATAAAAAAAATCCATGTCTTTTAGAAAAACGAAAATCAAATAATTTTGGGAATTTCATATACGGATATTCAAAAGGGATTACATATGAATTGACTTCTAGCAGAAACTGAAATAGGAATTGAAATTGGTGTTAGTATACTAGGTTGGGTGAAATATAAAACATATCTTTATTTAGGTTATTTTAGGTTGAATAACAAGTGGCTACAGGGGGGCTGGGGCAGACGTTACTGATTTTACAGAAAAAAGCTAATATACAAATTTAATAAACAGACAATAATACTTAATCACAAACAACAGCTAGAAGCAAAGGAACATTTGAAATATGATATCTTCGAATTTGGATGCTAAAACATATAGAAGGCTTCACGATTTTGCGTGTTATACTTGCGCAGTGACCATGCTAATCTTCTCTCTGTAGTATCAATTTTAGTACATGTACCGTCGAAGCGATGTTAAATATCGGACAAATATTGGCAACAGCGCATCTATTATCATCTATCAAGCAGTGTCTCGATTGTAAAATTATATTGTTCTGTGCGCGTGCATTACTAAAATATGGTGAAAATACAGAGTTTTAACAGGTTTTTCCCCAAAAAAAGTGCTTCGTTCGTAAATTTTATTTTTGAAAATCAGATAACAGACTATCCTTGTTACTTTAATAAAAAAATTTGCTTAAATTGCGTGGGGCGTCGTTGCGCAGCAGACCCCTCTTGTTATGCAATTATGATGATAGTTTCGAGTAAACTAAAATAAGTGACGCTTCCTTTCTGGACTATAACATGGCCAAGGACCAAACTCCGTTACAATCCCCCTAACGTGTTGGTTGATTGCCCAGTACGCAGAAACCATAAGATAAGGTTAGAAGAAAAAGGAGAAGATAACCTAGTAAAGTGGCTTAACGGCAGCTCACTTTAAACCCAATCTTAAGCTCGTATTGTACAATCGAGCCTTAAATACATAATAATTACAAACTATTGACAACATAACCACACTTCTGCCTCTAAAATAAATACTGTACACCGTTAGCATTGGCGATTGCCGTTTACTAGCCACCTTTGCAGTTTATAAATCATGTATTTAATTACATGTATTTTCAAGAGATCGCAGATCTAGTAGGCGTTGTTCATAACTCATGGCTGGAGCGTGAGTTATGAAAAATAGTTTATAGGTAAGAGTAGGCGGCAGTAAAGATCTGGCTGTGAGCCATCTGTTACCCGAAGGTAACGGCAAATAAAATAAGGTCGCTGCTAAATAGCAGCAAACTTCTCGGTGGAACGCGAAGGCGCGTTTTCTTGGCCTGACTAGAAGAGCGCGCTTCTATGCCAACTGCATATGAGAGTCTATATACGAGGGTTATATATCGGGGCAAGCGAACGCTCCTTTGCGTTCCACCAAGAAGTTTGCTGCTTTTAGCAGCGACTTTGTCTGGTTTGCCATTACCTTCGGGTACCAGATGGCACACAGGCAGATATTTTCTGCCGCCTACTCCTCACATGCTTTACATGTCTGCTAGACATGAAAATTCTGATGCCCTCTATCTCCGTCAATGGTGCACTGATGATCGCTAATAAGCGTGAAACAGCTGTCTGCGTACTGGTGGACTGACGGAGATATAGAGCAAAACTCGTACAGTTTATAGGTAGTATTACCTTATTTGTTCAAAAATAGTTTGGTTATCTCTATATAACTTAATGGAAACTGATAAACTTTATTAAACATTTAGGGGTAACGTCAAATGCTAGCATTTTATTTTTCAATAATTACTGGTTCTTTTTATACTAATGGGCGCGATTTGACTAGTATTTGTATGCATCATATCAAGAAAATCAGGTAGGTAAACAATCGAACAATCTAGATCTAGCTTCCTAGCGACCCCTGCGCATAAATTCCCTGCTAAACCAATATGCAATTTCCATTTCCCGAACTGTGTAAATACACATTGGAGGACATCGGAAAAAGCTAAATTTCGCAGCGCCAAAGTTGCGGCCCGCTGATAAAGTTTAAATTAAATTTTAATCGGCGATTTGTCTTCGGTTCTGTGGAGTTGCAACTTCATTTGAAGTAATATAGCCTCGTAATTGGTTGAATCGATGAAAGCCTTTCCTGAGGTATATATATAAAACCACCATTGCGCGACGAATTTCTATTAAATGTTCAGGAGTTTAAATAAACAGGACTCGATTACTAAAACGAGAGGAGGCCAGGATCCTTCATATGTCAGCCAGTACTTATAGGTTAAAGGCATATATTTATTTGGAAAAGACAAAACTGGTTTGCTTTGGGAGCAGGTGACAGAAAAGATCTGCCTGTGTACCATCTGGTACCCGAAGGTAACCCTCGTATATCGGCTCTCATATGCAGCAACGTATAGAACCGCGCTCTTCTTGTCGGCCAAGCGAACGCGCCGAGGCGTTCCACCAAGAAGTCTACTGTTGTTTAGCAGCGATTTTCTTTGGTTTTCCGTTACCTTCGGGTACCAGATGACGCACAGGCAGATCTTTTCCAGGCCAGGCCAGGAGGGAAAACAGGAGAGCATAGTCCAGTGCCTCTCAAAGCTCCCAAAGAACTTGGGTATGGAACTCTGTTTCATCCCTTTGACCGGGAGTGCTAAGCGTCAAGGCTTAGCGGCAACTATTAGGGAAACTGAAACCTAACCCTACTAAAAAAAAGGATCGCAATCTATAACAACTTACCGGAAGTAAAAGTTGGCGTTAATTTCACTCTAATACTCTTCCATCTTTCATCTTCCAGGTTGAATAAATTTCCAGTCAAAGGGTCTGCCTTTTCATTTACATAGACGCCACGGTTCATGAAATGTGTAAAGTCATTTTGCAATACGTGCTTAATCAAATCCAGGTCAGTCACAACAAAAGTAGGTATAGTTAAAAAGTAGATGCCCCCATATTTCCAACCGTTAGATTTTATCCTGTTGTAGAGGATCTGAAATTGGTCGCCCATAGAAAGCTGCTTTTTCAATAGCTTTTCCACGTGTCCGCAGAAAAACTTTGGCTCTGGTGGTGGATACCATTCCTCTTCCAGTAAGAATGCGCCCATATTACATAGAAGTAGAATATAATAGGATGACTGGCTAAGATGTAGATGAACGTTATTGGATCCATATTGGATCGCCTGCTATCACATGCTTCACATGTCTGGTAGACATCAAAATGATGCTCTCTATCTCCGTCAGTCGACCTATGGCGCACTGATGATCTCTAATAAGAGTGAAACAGCTGTCTGCGTACTAGTGGATTGACGGAGATATAAAGCAACTCTCGTACACTGGTTAGCTTTGTTCATAAGACGTGTAACTAGCTACTTAAATGAGAATAATATACTATTCCCAAGTGAACAGCTAGAAAAGGGATGTTCGCTTTAAAAATCTGTGGACAGCTTGATAGTACCCTCTATAGTGCACATGTAATGCTGTGTTCCCACCAAAGATGTGCGAGGATGTGTCAAGAGGAATGTGCTTTTAACGAACCAATAGAATCGCCTGAATAACCTCGCTTCACTCAACATAGCTCTGGTGGAAACGGCTTAGAGCCTGTCCATAACTTCACGTCACGACGTCGTCAACGTACAACGGTGCGGTGTCGCAGCAGGGTACGTTGCCACGACGTGCTAGTGATGGTACGGCAACGTCGCCGTGGGACGCCACGTCTAACGTCGTTGCCGACGTGTGGCTAGTTCTATTGGTTACGATGCACTCGCTCAGTTAATGTTCTATTGGCATTGTAACTTTTGTTAATAATTCTTCAGAAGTTGATGTAGACATTCGAAAATAACTGTGGAGGTTGTGGTCACATGTTTTCAATGCTTCGTATTTTCTAGTGAAATGATTCCCATCACTATTCATCATTGAAAGATAGGCATGCACCGCATCCAATATTGTCTTTTCACATATTTTTTTTTTCAACCTGTCTCTCCGTCTTTTTAACAACAGCAGAAGCTGAATACGTACTGTGCGGTTCATATCTATAACGAGACTGCTATTTTTCAATTTTTCACGTACGTTAGTGAAGAATGTGTCGAAAATGCATTTTTAGGATACGGTAACGTAAATTGGTACGTTATGAGAACGCACCGTGAGACGATACCGCACCGTTCCACGTTGACGACGTCGTGACGTGGAGATGTGAACAGGCCCTTAGCGAAGCGAAGTTTCTGTACGTACATAACAAGGCATGTTGGCGAGGAATGTGTGCTATTAATGTGTTTCGAGTGACGTGCGCTAGAAAAGCGTTACGAGGGATGTGGGTGAGGGACGTGTGCTGGCGAGCTAGAAGAAAGCTCTGAAAAGAGCTCGCTACACACCCTCGCAACGCTCATCTGAACACCGTTTCACAGCTCCGCCGCACATCTTCGCATCGCTCGTCTTCCTAGCACATCTCTGGTGGAAACGCAGCGTAACACTCTATGTTCATTCTGACATCACTTACCTAGGTACATGGCCTTTTGTCGATCCAAAAACTATGGCATCTGTCGCAAATGTGGCGAGAGACTAGCTGGTTGCGTAAACATGCCTTCTATAAGACGGCAGCGCCAGTTTACAGTTCGCGCAGTTAACCCCTTTTGAACGGGGTCGCTGTAACCAGGGGGGGGGGTAAACTTAAGTACAATAATTATTGTAGTAGTATGTATAGAAGAATGGTGAATGCAGCGTGCTAGACGTTCTGGGGCACGTAGGAGAACTACAGCCTGGTAAAATCGTCATCTACTACTACTGACCATTCGAAACAGAATACGCCCCTTCGAATCTGCACCGCATCTATACCATTTCCAACAGTAGTTTTAAAAGCATCAAATTACATGTCAAGAACGTCAACTGTAATTTCAAACTTGTAGTGAGCAACTGGTCACTGGCAAAACCGATACCAATTTAGAAATAGCCAAAGTGATCAAGACATCTAGTGGTGGAATTTAGAACCCAATGTTGTATGTGTGCCCATGGTAACCAGATTCTTTTAGCATGCATGTGTACCAACTCAGAGAGAATGAAATCAAACACAGAAATGTTATGATATGGTTTTTTTATTATTTGTTTCTTAACATTTGTTTTGTATTTATTAATCATGAGTGCTGAGTGTTTATGTTATTATTTTATTACTTGATTCTTGTATTTATCAAATCATGAGTGCTTTGTATTTCATATATTTTACTGGCGAAGTATTCATATTGATATGTTGACATATACGATTCAAAATGTCTCAATAATAGTGGTAAACTGGCTCTTGTTATTGATATTGTATAATAAAGAAATGGTTTTAAACATTCACAGTCTAAAAATAAATCATAATAATAATACATGGTGGGCTAGGTCTCTGTTCAACGCCAGGGAGAGAAAAATGGATAGAATGTGGAAAAATGTAAAATTTCAGCATATATAAATAAATAAATATAATCAAACATATAAAGGAGTAAATAAAGGGGGTAAATGGGATAGGGAATATAAAATATAAACATAGCATCACAAGTATAGCAGCGTAGCAAGCATAACAGCATAGCAGGAATGGTATCTAAGCGCATAAATAGATCAATAAATAAATATAAATAATAAACAACATAAAAGGGCTAGTTAGAGGAAACCGTATAGTTCGTGAAACACGTGAGTCAACCCACTTCCACCTACGGTAAGTGATTGAGCCGTCCCGGCCAGACCACGGTTTCCACAACCATAAAATAAATATCGTATATAAATAAAGGGGATCAGTAAATGTTGAAATAGATACATCTAAATAAAACAGAGTTATCTCTGTTCACCACCAGCCTGCAATACCTCAGGACCTACCTAGAGTAGACGTAAATCAGAGACCCAACACCATTTAAAGTCGTCTTAAAAGCTCGGATATATAGTATACATTGTGAAACACTTTAAAATATCGTAGCCAGACCACATTAGTTAATAATACAAACTCTAAAGACAACATACCTGCAAATATTCGTGAAAAAGACTCAAAAACCCTTCTGTTGAAATTTTGGTCTCCAGCTTGTTACGTTTTCAAAAACAATCCCCTCTCGTAATTAATAAACAAACTATCAACAAAACTATGGCAACGAATCCCACAACCCACTATTCTAGTGACCAAACACAACAACCAAAAGCATCACAGAACAATATCTTTTTCTGTGAACACGGATTGACAATTAACACAGAATGAAAGGAATTTTTGTTCTATGAAAAATCACTCATGAATTGACCAATAACAAAATATCTGAACAATATAGGATAATCAAATCAATTACTTAACTGAACTTCATCAAATGACTACACTCGTACACTTATATTATAACAACAAATTTTAATCTTTTCCTTCTACCATCTGTCACTGCCGTCAATGTCAGACTTTGGCAACCTGGCAGCTAAAGGTGCGTTCTAACGTATGACAGCCAGGAGCGCGTTCCGGATCACCACAAACTGTCAGTTGTAATTTACATCTAGCATTGATTTCCCGGAATTCAGAATTTTTCACTAAATATGGCAAAATTCGGAACAAATGCCGAATTCGTGATCAATGCCCTCAAATTAAACAACCTTACGTTTGGACTTTTTCGATATATGGGCGGCGACTCTCATCCCTACTTTAGAGATGTGACCTCATTATATCCTACTCTTCCTTGTATAAAATTCACCGCTGAATCCAATGGTATACTCAGATTGGCCCTGATTGGGACAAAAAATTTTACTCGAATTTTCTTATTTTTAGGAAAGGGGGGTATCTTTAGACTTTTTCGATTTTCGAACTGTCATCCTTATTTTAGGTATGTGACCTCATTATATCCTACACTTTCTTGTATAAAATTCACAGCTGATTCCAATGCGTACTTAGATTGATCCTGCGATATTTGGAAAAAAAATTCCAGACCAAATTCGTGACCAACTCACGATTTTTTGTACTGATTGAAAACTAAGAATGTTGCTCCAATCCTCTTTTCTCAACAAAAACTACCTGATGCATACATACTACCAGTATGAATTTAGATCGTTACGTATTGCATAACGTGGAAATTATTGAATTGGTTGTACTGAAATTTTGGTACAGTATTATTACCGTGGCGAGGATGGAAAACGTCTATGGTTTTTAGCAATCGTGTCTGTGGCGATGCAGCAATAATAAAAAAGACTAAAATATAAAAAACAGCTCAAACTTCGTTTTTTGGTGATTTGGGGGTTCCTGGTTCTTTTCCACATTTTCGTAGAGTCGGTAAAATTGGTGTAATTTGGGGGTGAGAGGTTGTCAAAGAGTAAAGTTTGTTGTATTCGTAGTGGACTCTTGCCTTGTAAAGAAACAACATATTGTAATATACTTTTTAGATTTATGCTGCTTGAAATTATATTATACATGATTTTCTGCTTTTTTTTTTTTTGGAGTGGTTAAAATGAGCCGAGGGGAGGATGGGGTCTCGGATACTGTTGTTGGGAAACCCCGGAAGATTTCACTGCCGTTTAGGATTGATACCGGTAATATGATCTGTTTTCAAATATCAGAAAATTGGCATGCCGTGTGATTAAGATATCAGTTATAGATTGCAGAATAAAAACTGTATCGTCCCAATTCCTAGCTCCTACGGAGAGAGTTGCAAGACACTATTTCGAAAGTTTTTGTGCTGGATGCTTTTCTTGCGGGCGAGTAGGCAATGATTTGGTTGCAACTAGATCTCAAACTATAGTCTTATCCTGTGGAAAATAAAATGGCATCACCATAATGTGTAGGAAGTACTGAGTCAATCAGCTTAGCTTCTTTTCTTTCTCAGTGTCCGAATTTCACTTGTAAATAGTATACATTCACAAGAGGATCTACTACTCCAATAATATACATGCAACTCATTCCATACTCCATTTATCAAGACTCAGCATTACTAAAATTATCAATTCCGTTTGTAGGTACAACAGATGGTTTAAATAGTTGCTAGCTAAATGTACAATTCCGTAGCTTGCGTTGTTTCCACGAATAACCAAGGCGAACAGTAAAACAACCCGTATTTCAGCAAGTCTGTTGTAAAGTTGGCTTTAACTGGCCTTACATGCCAGATATTTCACTTTTAGAGTCTAGATATTTATGAACTCAACATCTGTTGGCATCGGCGCATAGAAAATTAATGAAGATGAGCACGACATGTGAAACCGTGCAGTTTGTTCTAGATACAGGCAATCCATTATCAGCTTCAAACTTTGAACCTCAACACAATATGCGACAAAATTAGTTAATTGATTTATTCACACTCGAAAGTATACATCGATGTATATGTGGGTCTTACAGGTTTGAACAAAATTATTGGTATGTCGAAATATTTGATAAGTTGGGCACAGACTATGCCCCCAACAGTAAGAAGTAAGATAGGGTGTATAGTAGACTCTACAGATCCATTAGCCAAACTATATTCTGAAAGCTTGAGCTTGAGCGTCTTTTTGTCAGAACCTGACTGTTCATTACAGTCGGGTACTCGCTTGGACACTGTTTGTTTGAAAGTGTGCTGTACTAGGTCTTGGAAGCAATCAATTTTACTATATTATTGAGTCCTTAAGCAGTAATGGTCTCCAGGTCCTTTGACAGCTTGACCACAGGGATGGGTCTGTTGCTCATGATCATCCGCAAAACTGTGGTTTGGGTTTATAGTGCTAGAGGGCAGATCACTGGTGGGAGCGGTGGGAGCAGAAACAAAGTCGGAGCCAATACCGATTCCTGTGGGACCTCAGCTATTACGGTAGCTGAGAAAGTCTGTCAACCGACCGCAGAGTTTAACGGGATGAACGTAGGCTTAGGAGCTTGTTTAGGAGAGCTGCATGCTACAATAATTGATCGAATGCCTATGACATGATCTTCGCCTAGCGAATAGATGAGTTTTCTCCACGCATGTGTGACGTAAGCCAGGAGATCTCCAGTTAATCTTAAGAGGTCGGAATCCATATTGTTTGTCGTTGATTAAGTGATGGAGTTCGAGGTATTTTATGAACTCTTGTTTGATGCATTTCTCCATTACTTTGCTGATCACATAAAGTAGAGCTATAGGTCTTTCGTTAGTTGGATTCCTTTTTTGGCACCGGTTGTATATAGGTCTTTTGGAAAGATGCCAGAGTTGTAAGACAATCGAAAGAGGCAGTAAATATGGGAGCGAGCTCTGGTGCACACTTCTTCACAACAACGGCGGGGATCATGTCAGGCTCAGTCACCTTCAGGATTGTTTTGGATTTGAACATTATGTCGTTCAAAGCTTGAGGAACTCTCAGTATCGATCATATATAGATTAGAAGGGATATTTATAGTGGAGTGTGTTGCAAATGTCTTGGCAAACACTTCGGCTTTGTCCTTAGAAGCTGTTGCGACCGTCCCATCCGCACAAGTAACAGAAGGAAAGCTACTCCTCGAGAAGTGGGTGTAGAAAAATCGAAATATCTCAGAAACTAATGAATGAAGCCATAACAAGTGCTATACAAAGATGAAAAAGCATATTAAAAGCAGTTCTTTGGTATAATAAAATATTAGGGGTTACACTTAAAAAAAAAGAGAAAATCTAGATTTTGCATACTACATCACCCTGTATACGAATACGCGTCGCGGGCTTGTCTTATAGCCGATTTTAAAACTGGAGAATATTTTTCATTCAGTCTTTTAAGAAAAATCATTTTTACATCAATACTTTTTGATATACAGTACTTTCATTTGACAGCGACTTGGATAAAGAAATGGTCATAACTTTTGAAATACCCTGTACAATGTAGCAATACGGTATATTGAAAGAACGGAAATTATTAGTAGAATTTTAATATGGAATAATATATAGGGTGTCTCATTCAAAAAAATGCATGTTTGCATCACCACGTAGTTATGAATCACCCTGTATAAATCTAAATATTTTCTGAGCAAGGAGCATATCCGTGGCTACAACTTTTATATACAACGTTTTTCACTATCTTCTGCAGTAGTGGAGTTATCGACCGAGCCGGTACTAAAAATTCACCTTGTAGATTTATAATTTTATTTGAATACTCTGTATCTCGAAAACGAAGCTGTCCCGGATATAAGTGTAGTGAGAGATTGTCATTATTTTTTTTTACTTTATCTATGATATACTATTATTGAGTTAATGACCCTGTATGGTGGACTACCCTTTATGACTTTTTGTTATTAAGTAAGTTAGATGACTTCGATTATAATATCATATTACATCCCGTTCGAACAATTATATACCCCGCCATTAGCCAGGCGATTCAAATCTTCCCTAAAGCGATAATTTTTAATTACCGTTCAGCGGTTTGGAGGGGCAATATAGTTTAACTAAAAAGTTAATTGGAATATCCCAGGCCCAGCAGCAGCCGATGGCAGTGGAGCGATAATGGTTGACTAGAATAGACAATATAGCACCAGGTGGCGTGCTATCGGATGCAGTGTTACATTCTCTCCCACTTTGGACCACCAGAGCTTAACTCAGCTGCATAATTAACGGTTATAGTATAACATTAGATTTATATAATATCCAAAGATCCACAGGTAGTTGCTTCAGATTGCGGCAGTTTTTGAGAAATAATCATAATTTCGCAAGAAGAATAGAATAGCATACAGGGTGGGCCAATAGTGCCTGGGCGGAGGATTGTGGGCTTACTAAAAAATATTTCAAAAATCTGTCACTTGATCATGGTAGTGACCCTTAAGGGCTATAACGTAAAAATATTTTCACTTAAATTTTGATGTTTATACAGGGTGATTCATAACAAACTTACATTTTTTTAAATGGAACCCCCTATATATTATTGCATATTTGGATTCCTTGGTCAATTTTAGTGTGACTTTATGTATCACACATGGAACTTTAAACGAACCGTTTAGGCGCAAATCACCATTTTTGGTATAAGTAGGTATCAGAAGAAAATTGAATATCGCAGCGATTATAAAACTTAGAAGGCCGTGACTTTGCGGTACAACTAAGCATGAAATGCGTCACCTTAGGTCGGACGGCTAAAATTGAATTCTTTTTGTACTTGGAAAGGTCAGTAGATTAATTAAAGAAACTTCAATCACAGATAACTTGATTTTTTCAAATGGCAAGGCCTATTTTGGTTTAAAAAATCAAGTGTAATATTTCATTACCTTTCTAACGATATAGCATACTCGATACCAAGCTTTTTTAGTTTTCATTTTATTTAAAATTTTCAGTCAAATCGGTGTTTAGCAGGCCAAGAAAAATAAACAAAAGCTCGTTAATATGGAAGAAACCAAATAACTTAGTAGAAAGATGCAAACTAACTAGAGCAACGGGGCAAGATTATGAAAATTTCTTACAACACATTAGCTCTAACCAGAAACAATAGCGGTAACAAGAACGCTCATTTTTCACAGCCTACTAGCTATTAGTCAATTTCCAACGTTAGTAAAAAAATATTAAATCAAAGGAAAACTACTAGTGATTGTTGCTGGCAGTATAATATCTATGTCTTCTGAATAAATTTCCACATTTAATGCTATAAAAAAGTAGCCATTTCCGTAAGTCAAAAGTAACGATACCTCTGACTGGAACCCTTCGAATTCTTCAGTAGGTACTTCTACTTATTAGCAAAATCGCGGAAAATGAAACACCGATTTGACTGAAAATTTGAAATAAAATGAAAACCAAAAAAGATTGATATCGAGAATGCTCTATTGTTAGAAAGGTGATCAAATTTTACATTCGATTTTTTAAACCAAAATAGGCATTGCCATTTGAAAAAATCAAGTTATCTGTGATTGAAGTTTCCTTAATTAATCTACTGATTTCTCCAAGTACAAAAAGAATTCAATTTTAGGCGTCTGACCTAAGGTGACGCATTTCATGCTTAGTTGTACCGCAAAGTCGCGGCCTTCTAAGTTTCATAATCGCTGCGATATTCAATTTTTTTCTGATACCTACTTATATCAAAAATGGTGATTTGCGCCTAAACGGTTCATTTAAAGTTCCATGTGTGATACATAAAGTCACACTAAAATTGACCAAGGAATCCAAATATGCAGTAATATATAGGGGGTTCCATTAAAAAAATGTAAGTTTGATATGAATCACCCTGTATATACGTCAAAATTTGAGTGAAAATATTTTTACGTCATAGCCCTCAAGGGCTATCCCTACCATGATCAAGTGACAGATTTTTGAAATATTTTTTATTAAGCCCACAATCCTCCGTCCACGCACTATTGGCCCACCCTGTATAACATAGCAAACTACTTATCTTTTCGCAGCGCTTCTACAGCGCCATAGGCTGACCACAAAAAAATGAAAACCTGAAATTTTGGAATGTATAAATACGCGTTTACTTGACTATAACGTGTTACTGTGTTACGCCTCGCCCAAGTCCCCCGGTGATGATGTGTATCAGAGCGTACCGGTATGAGAATTTTGATGGATAAAAGATATATATTACATCCTCTATCTCCGCCATCCCTATACCTACCTGTATTCGTACACCTGCAAGAATTCCCATTTGAAAGCTTATTTGCTGAAGCTGGAAGACATGGAGAGACGTTTGTGTCATTGTCAGATCCCTCATTGCCCCCCCCTCCCTTTCCCAACCCAGTCGACTAGATTGTACACTAGAAAATTAGACAATACTTGATAATCATGTTCTTCATCGCGAATTACTTAATGAAAATACAATCAAGATTTTTGGTCTTTTTCTAACTAGTGAACCATTATAAAACCTTTTCTTCATCAAAAATAATTAAACTAAATCATCATAATCTAGGCAAAACGATGGCGAGGGAGTTTTTTTATAGGGTAGTTGTATAAACACGTCAAACTAGCTTTTGTAATCTATCATCATATCCACTAGATCATGGAGGATCTTTAGCTTAGCCTAGGTGTCAAATTTCAAATTTTTCTAAGCAACGGTTTAGGAAATATTCAAAATAATATACAGGGTGAGTTTTTAGTACCGGCTCGGTCGATAACTACTGTGGCAGATAACGAAAAAAGTTGTACATAAAAATTGTAGCCACGGATTGATCTTGCTCAGAAAATATTTTGATTTATACAGGGTGATCCATAACTACGTGGTGATGCAAACATATATTTTTAGATTCTACTAATAATTTCTCTTCCCACAATAATAAGGTATTATAACATTATACAAGGTATTTCAAGAGTCATAACAGTTTTTGAGTTTCGGTCACGTTTATTGAAAATCGAAAATTTCAAATCCTTCAGATCTTCAAGTTTACCTAAAAATTCGAAAATCTTTATTTAGCTTTCTATTAAGATGAAGCCTCGTGTTTTGGGTAATTTGAGGGTGCTGATTATAAATCCGGTGGCCATTTGGAGTTTCAGTCACGTTTGTTGAAAATCGAAAATTTCAGATCTTTCAGATCCTCAGGTTTACCTAAAAAATCGAAAAACGTTATTTGGCTTTCTATGAAGATAAAACCTCGTGTTTTAGATAATTTGAGGATGCTGATTATAAATCCGGTGGCCTTTTTGAGTTTTAATCACGTTTGTTGAAAATCGAAAATTTCAGATATTTCAGATCTTCAATTTTACCTAAGAAATCGAAAATCTTTATTTAGCTTTCTATTAAGATGAACCCTCGTGTTTTGGATAATTTGAAGATGCTGATTATAAATCCGGTGGCTTATTTGAGTTTCAGTCACGTTCGTTGGAAATCGAAAATTTCAGATCTTTCAGATCTTCAGGTGTACCTAAAAAATCGAAAACCTTTATTTAGCTTTTTATTAAGCTGAAACCTCATGTTTTGGATAATTTGAGGGTGCTGATTATTAATCTGGTGGCGTTTTTGAGTTTCAGTCACGTTTGTTGAAAATCGAAAATTTTCAGATCTTTCAGATCTTCAGGTTTACCTGAAAATTCGAAAACCTTTATTTAGCTTTCTATTAAGATGAAACCTCGTGTTTCCGATAATTTGAGGGTGCTGATTATAAATCCGGTGGCGTTTTTGAGTTTCAGTCACGTTTGTTGAAAATCGAAAATTTCAGATCTTTCAGATCTTCAGGTTTACCTGAAAATTAGAAAATCTCTATTTAGCTTTCTATTAAGATGAAACCTGGTATTTTGGATAACTTGAGGGTGTTGATTATAAATCCGGTGGCGTTTTTGAGTTTCAGTCACGTTTGTTGAAAGTCGAAAATTTCAGATCCTTCAGGTCTTCAAGTTTACCGAAAAATTCGAAAATCTTTATTTAGCTTTTAGCTTTAGCTATTAGGATGAAACCTCGCGTTTTGGATAATTTGAGGGTACTGATTTCGAATCGTGTGGCCTTTTCCAGTTTCAGTCAAGTTTATTATGATTCTGAGATAATTATTCCTTTTGTAATTTTAAACAATCTATCTCATCGTTTCGATGATCTCCTGAATAGAACATTTTGACTTTAACTTTTCCCTATTCTGTGAGAAGGCGAAGCTGAAGATTCATCTACAATCAGAACGTCCGACCTACCGCATCTACCTTCTGGTCTGATTATCGGAATTGCACGAATTCACAGCAGTAGCTAGATGGCTCTGTATAGCCTTTCGACCTTTCTGCATACCGCGATTCAATTATAATCAACCGGGAATGGGTGTACCTATAGCAGCGTAACCCGTGCTGGCTAACATTGATAGAAGTCCTCAGGACATGTTGGATTACACAAAAGCACACAATAATTATCAGAGATATTGCTGTCAGCCGGAGTGATATATAGGGCAGTGCAAATTCGAGGATGCACAAAAGGAAATTGTGTGAAGTGCCCTATGCATGATGATATACAGGGAGGTGCAATGTATGCAGAGTTGTAGAAATTTTGTTATTTGCTAAAATATTCAAGGTATTTAAGAGAGGATACAGTAAAAATCGTATGTACACACAGACAGCTGCGTGACTGTGATGACCTTGGTAAGTTCAAACATAGTGTGCGACTGATAAAGTAGCCTAAAGACACCGGCGAAGATCAAAAGGGTAACATTTTCTTAGGCGCCTAGTCACATAGGAGTAAATGGGAATGAGAGGGCCGACAGGTGTGCCAAGGAAGGGGCAAAACTCCCTCTTATCAAGCCAGAACCAGTACGTGGTCACTGCTGTCACCAGTGTCAAATGAGCACCAGAACACCACAGCTGCTGTGAACAGAGTGGTGGGGAATGTTTAGTCTAAGAGGATGCTGACTGGACCCTTCTGCTGCTCTAGTACCGCAGTCGCTCTCAGATTCAACATGAAGGAGCTACGGAAGGTGATTTTAATTTATAATAACTGACCATTGGACGTTCAGTGCACACCTGCAAAAGCTGGGGATTACAGTGACGAATCCTGTATGCAGGAAGTGAGGCAGTGAGGAAGCAGCTAAGCTAATTATCTTTGACTGTCCTGTCTTGAGTGAAAGCAGAAACTCCTATCCGTATGTAGGCCAGGAGGGAAGAAATGGGAGCATAGTTCAATGCATCCCAAAGTTTCGCAAAGACCTTAGGATGGGATTCTATCTGATCTCTTTGACCGGGGGTGTACTATAAGACTTAAGTTTGAGCAGCACCTATTAGGGTAACTGAACCCTAACCCCGTAACTAATAAAAAAAGTATTCAAAAAAGTTTCGCATCAGGTATTTAGGTGTGCAACAGACAGTGAAAAATGCAATTATACAGGGTGAGTCAACGGCTTGCAGCTTACAGAAACATGGTTTAGAAACTTGTCGCTTAATTATCCTAAGGCGCTAATAAGACGACAAATTTAAATTAATTTCGCTTAAATTTTAGCGTCCATACAGAGTGATTTGTATCAAAGTAAAGTTTTTTAAATAGAACTAGTATGTTTGGTAGGTTACCCAAATATTTCGTTTAATGAAAAATAAGTTCACTGAAACTCCGAAAAAATTTGAATCGTTCTTTCCTTTAAATAGGTAATTAAAACTATCTACTTAGTCGTTATTTTTGTCCTAGAACATTATTAATCTTCCACTTGGCCGATATTCAAAGTCAAATTCCGCTGTCACTGACCCATTTTAAATTATTATTCAGATAACTTACGGAAGGATCTAAAATTATAAGTACAAAACAGACAGATCATTTATCCTGTCGTTATTTTTTTCATGTAGTTTGTCCTTAACTACCTTTGGTGAACTTTTGTTACATTAATGCGCTAGAGTTTCTCTTCTAGCCCCAACTGCTTTTTGCTCGGCTTTTTGGATATACTAGGTGTGTTCAGAAAATAAGGAGATTGTTTGTTTTTTAATATGTACTTATTCGTTTACATTACATGTTTTGTCTTTAAAATAGTCCTCATTAGATATTATGCCAGCGTTTTTTTCGAGTCGACAAAACAAAACACCTCTCAAAGTCGATTTTTGGGATTGCTTACAATTCTTCCAGCGATGCACTTGCAATGTCTTCTTTGCCTGGAATATTTTTTGTGTTCTTTTAATTTTTTAAAGTAGTGAAAACTTACACAGAGAGAGAGAGAGAGAGAGAGAGATAGAAAGAGAGAGAGTCATGTCTGGTCAGTATGAAAGCTGGTCATCATTGTATCATTTTTGGACAAAATTTCAAGAACAAGCTATGAAGTGCGAGCTGATACATCATAATGATGCAAAAGCCATGGTTTGTTTGGACACAGATCTGAGGTTTACTTATTCGGATTAATTCACACAAACGGCGTTGAACTTTTTCGTCATCTAGAACGACTTCACAAGTCCTGGAAACACTTATACAACTCATGAACTCTTTTATTAATCAGCAGACTCACCAAAGACCTCTGCGGATATTTGGCGAAATTCACTTTATTTAATTTTTTTAGGCAACATTTAATATGAAATCTTTGATCCATTTCTTTCAACATGTGAAAATCCCCGAAGTCATAAAACACGTCTAACCGTCCGTCACAGATAAATTTAACAATAAATACCGCTGAAAACTGTATTATAATTTAGGGCAAGTATACAACATAATAAAAAAATATTTTGACAATCGAACTCTCCAGACCCGAGAAATATTAAAAATCCAATACTTTTTAGTGGTCCATAAAGGATTATCTATAAGTGTGCATCGTAAGTGACATCTTGAGTTTACTAAGACCATAGTTCATATCATACATTGCAAAGTACGAGTAAAAACTACACAAAAATCCGAAACCGAAACACCTTTGGAACATCTACGTCACGTGAAACGCAGTACCCAGTAAACATATATACGTTGCTTAAACGTAATTTAAACGTGTGAACGGTTGATAAAACGTTTACGTTAGAATGTTAACGGTTTGATTTTGGTGTAAAATTATACCGTTTGATTAAAACGTCATAATAACGTTTAACTAAATACATAATTCAATGGTGGCTCACTTTCACGTTAGAGTAACGTTGTGTACCATACAAATAAAGTTTGACAAAAATGACGTATTCAGACGTTAACATAACGTTCTGATTCATAATCATTCTGCAATCCATAGAGTTTCAATGTTGAAGTAACGTTTGGCTAAATCATTTTATTAACCATATGAGCAACTGGTTTTTCAAAAGTTGTTCATTTTTAAATTAGGAGCAAAATCTGGTCAAGCGTCTGACAAAAACAAAAAATACATTATTTTGCTAGTCCTCTATAAGCTATACAAACCGTTATGATAGCAGATGAAAATAGCGTGCATTGCTCGTTCAGGTATAACGTTATAATAACATAGTTTCTAAACGGAGCAATTTGATTGGTCCGAAAGAGCCAGGCTGTGCGTGTATGTCGTGACATCAGTACTGGCGGCGGCCATTTTCACCCGTGTTGTTGTAGAGTCAAGAAGTGTTCTCTGCTTCCTAAGTTTTCAGCTGTTTAATACAGGTCTTGCGTTTGGTAAGTACATCTACATGACTAACTAATTTGCTGAGATGAAAATGCCCTAATGCTAAAATTTTGCTGTGGACCTCAGAGATGCAAATGATGCTATTACAATTCGTCGCTTGGTAGCGTGCGTTGTTTAGGCAAATCTGGTTTTTCTTCTCAACTCATATGGAGTACCTATAATCGTTTCATAATAGTAGCATTGTAAGTATCATGCTTCCTGATTATTATTTGGCTTTTTTACATTTTGTTTCATACTGTTGAAGGAATAAATCTGTATCGGTTTATTTTCAAGTATTTATAATGATTTGGATTAACGCAAAATTGAAACTGTGATTTCCTAATTTTTATTAACGCCGGACATACTATGGTGGCGGTCATCAAAAATCAATAGTTAGGGTTGTTCTAGATTTAATGAAAATGATCTACTTTTAGGTAATTGTCAATTATGCCACATTTTAAGATTCTCTAGAAACGAAAATTTTATATTGCGTTTTTTATAAGCGCCCTTAAAGTTGTGTATGTACTTTATTTTAAGTTATATTTTATATGTATATTCCTTTATAAGCGGCCTTCTAATTTGATGTATCCAATTATTAATGAGAGTTCAATAAATACGTTAAAAAACAACCGTTGCGTTTTATTTATGATACCCTTTAAACAAGCACTATTAATAGCAATAAAAATAGTATTTTAATTGGGGCAAAAATAATGTCTTATTAACGTTGCAAGCACACGATTTTTAAACGTTTTCGAAAAGGGTTACAAATTGAACTTTTTCAAACGTATAATGATCGCTTTTTTTAAAACCGGGATAAAACGTATATTTATACGTTACTTGTAACGTTAGAAACCGCGACATTTTTAAGTTGATTGTACGTAAAAAAATAACGTAAAAATGAAAGGTGTCAGGGATTAAATAACGTTTAACTAACGTATGAGTGTTTACTGGGTACTGAATTAAAAAGCAGTAAACATTTTCAATTTTGGTTTATTTAACATTTTTAGGAGTTTCAGGAAGGCACTTAATCACTTTAGTCTCACACACACACAAATAACTTGACCGTGAAATCATCTTAGAGGAAAAACATGGCTGTCGGATCTGTTTGCCAAAACTATAATCAGCTGTCGACAGTTACTGCCCAGACAACATATGCATACATATTTGACATTTTTCCGTTTTCAACATACCACTATTACCGATGACACTAATGTCGGGGCACCAGCCAAAGCTCTTATTTTGCTCCGATTTTAATGCTTTTGTATTACAATATTTTTGATGTCTAGAATACCCGCTTCAGCTCCAACCAGCGCATTTTCGTTCAGAAAATAATGATCCGATGACAGTTTTTAGTAACCAGACAAATTTATCTTGACCATTCCTAAACCGCAAAAGATATTAATATTAGATAAATTTATGGCTGATCAGTTTTCAGATCCTAGGTTTGTATCCTTTTTTGTACGTTTCGTCTTTGAGGCCTAGTATGACATACTCTATGGGTGAGGATAACCTCTGGCTTACCGAATTGCAATTATCCTATTTTTAATACGCCACAGAAAAAACAAATAGATTAACGGTGTACGATCCTTTTTTATACTTTTATTCGATTTGGTTTGACTATTCTAAAATACATAACAGCTCAAAAACTAGTAAATCTTCGTATTGTCTTTAGTTAGAAGCTGTCCTGCACCTCAAACCTTAATTCAAACTTCTATAGAATATAAGCGGTAGGTTAAGATATCTCCAGTCGATCGTGAGCTATAGTCATTTTCCTGAAAATCAGTACTGCTATAAAAATTAAATAACAACTATATAATGTCTTTCTTATCGATCATACATGCACAATCTTCCCCACATTTCTCCGAGTGAAGTCGATCACAAGAAATAATAAATAATAAAAATAATATATAACAAATAAATAAAAAAAGTTAAATAATAATTAGAATAGTATGCCCTTAGTTAGTCTGTTGTTAAGGTCATATTTTTTGTAGAAACTCAGGGCTATTGTGATCCTCTCGGACTTCCAGGCCGCTTAGAGAGATATTATCAATCAATCAATCAATAGATCGCATCACTTCATCAACCAAGATATTTATTTGTTGAGTATACAAATAAATATTAGTCACAGTTCGCAGAAAGCTAGGCTTTGTAGGCGAATACCGACTAGTAGATACAAACTAAAGTATTTCATAACCTTCCTTAGCTCTGAAGCTCGATCATTTCCTTCTGTACTGTATCTTTGTTACTTTTACTTCCCCCACCAATAGGTGAGGGGAGTATTGTGATTGCGAAAATTTTCGATTTTGAGATTATACGCTTTTTGGGCGTTTTCTGATGTACATAACGGAAATCCACGTCATTTCGGTCTGTCTGTCTGTCGGTCTGTGGGTCTGTCTGTCTGTTGGCGTTCTTCTAACGTCATAATCTCAGTAACCGCTGCATAGATTGTGATGAAATTTGGGCAGCGATATGTTGTGGGGTCGTAGTAGGTAATGTTCCTATAATTTTGGGAATCGTTGTACGGGGGGCGGAGTAATTAGCGAAAAACGAAACATTTCTAATATTCCTCGAAGTTCGTTTTTAGGAGTTTTAGGGGTTCCTGATCATTTTCTACTTTTTTTTTGGGTGGGGGTGAATTTGAGGTGGTTGGAGGGTGGGGGGTTGTAAAACTGAAAAGGTTGTTGTATCCATAATGGACTGTCCATTGACCTGTAAATGAAAAACCTAGCGGCATAATACACTTTTTTAGGTCCACTCGAACATTGCTTTGCTTATTATAGAAACCAAGGGACTTAGAATTTGTGACGTATACATACGAGTATTGTTTTAGATTGTTCTATATTGCGTAACGCGAAAATTATCGAATTGACTTTAATGAAATTTTGGCACAGTATTACTACCGCGGCGAGGATGGAAAACGCGTATGTTTTGCAAAAACCGTGTCAGTGGCGGCGCAGCAATAATAAAAAACTAAAAATGAAAAAACAGCTCAAATTATGTTTTTTAGGTGTTTTAGGTGCTCCTGATCATTTTCTCCTTTTTTTGGGTGGGGGTAAATTTGGGGTAGTTGACGGGGAGGTGGGGGTTGTAAAACTGAAAAATTTGGTGTATTCATAACGGGCTGTCCATTGTCCTGTGAATGAAAAACCTAGCGGCATAATACACTTTTTTAGGTCCATCCGCACATTGCCTTACTTATTATAGAAACCAAGGGACTGATGTATACATACGAGTATTATTTTAGATCGCTCTATATATATTGCGTAACGCGAAAATTATCGAATTGGTTTTAATGAAATTTTGGCACAGTATTACTACCGCGACGAAGATGGAAAACACGTATGTTTTGGAAAAAGCATGGCAGTGGTGGCGCAGCAATAATAAAAAACTAAAACCAAAACTAAAAAACAGCTGAAACTTCGTTTTTAGGCGTTTTGGGGGTTCCTGATCATTTTCTTTTCTTTTTTTGGGTGGGGGGTGAAATTGGGGCGGTTGGGGGGTGGGGTGTTGTAAAACTGAAAAATTTGTTTGAGTGATAATGGGCTGTCAATTGACCTGTGAATGAAAAACTCAACGACATTATACCTTTTTTAGGTACATCCGAACATTGCCTTGCCTAGTACCAAGGAACTTGAAATTTGTGGTGTATACATACGAGTGTTGTTTCAGATCGTTCTGTATTGCGTAATGAGAAAATTATTGTATTGATTTTAATAAAATTTTGAAATAGTATTGCTACCGCGGCGAGGATGGAAAGCGCGTATGTTTTGGAAAGATCGTGCCAGTGGCAGCGCACCACAATAAAAAAAAACTAAAAATATAAAAGAGTTCTGGCTTCGGTTTTCGACGGTTTGGAGGCCACTGATCATTTAGCATCGTCCAGTTGAAGCATGCAGAAAAAAAACTGTGGCGTCCTACTTTCTAAGGAGGCAGACGCAAGAAACTATTCACGAGAGTTTTTGTGATGGATGCTTTTTTGCGGGCGGGTGGGCGATGATTTGGTTACAAGGAGATTTCAGACTATAGCTTCATGCAATGGGAAAATAATAAAATGGTATCATCGTTATGTGTGGGAAGTACTGAGTCAATCAACTTGACTCTATTCTTTCCATCTTCAATAGCTCGACTGGATGGGGGTTTCAGCAGCATTGTGGAGCTCCCAGCACGACATGCAATCACCAAAAATAATTGAATTACTTTCGACAGAATCATCTTCAAATTTTGACAACCGTTGACAATCTTTAGGCAAAATAGGCAACACTTGCCTAGGCACAACTTCTTCTGACTTCTTCGACTAGTTATAGGATAAATTAATATAGTAGTGCTTTACTTTACAATAGAAATAATTTGAATTGAATTGCTTTTGATAATAGTTGTGGTAAGAGATAAACCTAAAGTAACTTTCTATAATTTTATCAGAGCGGATTGATCAATGAGTGAATAACGTAAACACGACTACAATGTAAGTTTAAGAAAATATATTCTATTCCTATTAGCTTGTTTATTCTAATTAATTCGCAGCCCGTAGAAATGTCGGGTATTAGGAGGCACATACGTTTCATTGGCATCTCGATTACGTGAGGCTAAACAAAGCTTTGGCATCCATGCCTGGCATAACATAGCGGATGTATATTTTTCTGCAATGGTATTTTTAGAGTTATATTGACTCCGTTATATGGGAGTTCAAAAACCGTAAAAACGTCGAATATCCGTCATCCGTTTCTGTTTTGTTTCCATTTATCGCCATTCATTAGGCTTGTTATAGTACAGGAAATGTTTGACAAAAATGTCGAATATTTTGTCATCCAGACTATTAAAATATCAGGGACCTGTTCTGGAATTCGAGGAATAGTTCTCGCAATGTTCTCTTGAGAAAGTGAATAGTTGTTCTTGAAAGGCATGGGAATTGGAATTCTCAAAAGAATTATGAATACCTACGAAATGATTAATCGGCTGATCATCGTCATAGTCACAATGTCTTAACAGACATGTCGTGAACTCGTAAAATGTACCCATTTTACGAGTTTCTCTAGGGGTATCTTCAAAATCTTTAATGCAGTAGTTTCCCATTTGCTTTCTGCATCCTCATGCCGTTGACCAGATGTATCTACTGGTTCATCCGCCTTTAGGGACAATTTCTCACCCCAAGGACAAGAAGGTGTCCTGACTCTTCTCAACTCGTCCACCCACAGCTGTTGGTTGAGAAGAGGTTACTGCTTATACTGACAGTAGTTCGGTTCCTTTTAGTCGCCTTTTACGAAACGCAGGATATACGATGGGAGATATTCTAACCCGCCCCCACACGGGTAAATCGGCTGATACACCAATCAAAATAGAGCAATAGAGCAAGTTTGACTAATCTCTCTAAATATGAGTTCCTAAGTCTAATAATGGGGGGGAAAAGTCAAGGGTAGAAGAGATCCGAATAGAAGACACTTTTCATGGCTGAATAATATTATGAGACACTAGACTGGTCTAAATACACAGACACTTTTCTTAATTGCTAAAGACAGAGAGCGATTTATTGAAAAAGATGGCACGTTAAAAAGAAGCATCTCTCTATTTTGTGTGGTGTGATGGAAGAGTGGATCTGACACTCTTTGAAGAGTGTCAGATCCACCACAAACTTCCTAAAGAAGCGCGCATTATGGCAGGTAGAAGTTTTAAAAATAATTCATCGCCAGTAGAGCGTCTATATGGCTACACACTGGTCAAACCTCATGTGTCAAAATTCTGCCAGGTACCTAGGAATTACCCTGGACAAGGGTATGACTTGGTAGAAGCACACTGAAGCGTTAAAAACAAAATTCGAAACTACGTTTCGTCAATTCTACCCTATGTTATGTAGAACTTCAAAATTAAGTTTGGTGAATAAAATTCGACTATACAAGATGATTATCAGACCGGAAATTACCTAAGCATGTGGCGGCTTGATGTTTCCTTGCCAAAACGCACATGCGAAGCCTGCAGGTTCTGCAGAGCAGGACACTACGTATAATCACTAACGCCCCATGGTATGTTTCTAACGACACCCTTCACAGAGACCTCGACATCCCTTACTTAAGGGATTACATTAAACAGCAAGCGCAACGACGTTGTAGTCAAGCGGAATCGCACAGCAACCCTCTGTTGCGCGAGTCAGTGAACTACACAATCGAGCAAGTTCGCAAGCACACAAGGCCGCGGCTCGCATTGTGATCAAAATTAAGTCGTGCAATTTTGAAAACTAATTTTTTTCCTTTTAGACATGTAACCTCAAAATTAACTCCTGGTCAAACCCAAAAATTTCCGAACTTTAATCAGCTATGTCAAGCTAAACCCTCCAACTGACGACTTCAGCCTCTTTGCTCTTCTCCTTCCTTCGTTTTCTTTTTCTTCCCTTACTTCTCCCGGACTTTGTCTGGTTTCTGGGTAACCAGACCTGACAGACCGATCGACCGACAATGACGGATTGTACCTCATGTGTCAACGGCTATCGTTGCTAGAAAGATGGCAGATGCAATAGATACGCCTTATATTAAGCGGCGCCATCTCTGGAACGTTCTCGACAGCTCGCGACTCTAACTACACGTATCGAGAAGGAAATTTTCTAGACTTCAAGTATATGGCCGGCCGTCCAGGGCCGGACTGGCCACAATACAAAAAAATCGCTGCTATGAGACTTCATCTAGAAAGAAAAATTCCAAATTTTAAAATCGTAGCACCTCATGCCTGCGTTGAAGTTGATTCCCATTTTTGACGATGCCGATACTATTAGCATGTGGACACGTGATATTCTCGTAACAAAAAAAAAAGCGAAAATTGAAAGCACTATAGGGTCCCTCATACCATGCATTCAAAACATTTTCTGTACTTCAACCCCTAAAGGTCACTACCAAAATATTTTTCAAATTGCACCCCACAGCTTTTCCTATATAAAATGGATTCATTATTTTGTTTAGAATATTGTAGTGCGTTTGATTTAATACATACACTAATTTTTTTTGTGAAGACATAAGCATAAGATAAATAAAATAAGGATTGGTTTGAAGCGTAATATTTTCGTAATGAAAAAGGATAAGGTATTTTTTTCGAAGGCATTACCCTTAAAAACCCACTTAGTTTTATTTTTTAACCGTCCTTTTACTTCCCACACCGATAGGTGAGGAGAGTATTGTGATCGCGAACACCTTCGATTTTGAGATAATACGCTGTTTGAGCGTTTCATGATGTCTACATAACGAAAATCCACGTCACTCATTTCCGTCCGTATGTCTGTCGGTCTGTCTGTCGCTTTCTTCTAACCTCGTAATCTCAGCAACCGTTGCATGGATTCCTATGAAATTTGGGCAGCAATATGCTGTGGGGTCCTGGTATGTAATGTAACTTTGTTTTTAGGGGTTCCTGGTTGTTTTCTACGTTTTTGGGTGGGGTGAAATTGGGGTGGTTGAGGGGTGGGGGGTTGTAAAATTGAAAAATTTGTTGCCTTCATAATAGACTGTCCACTGACCTGTGAAGGAAGACCTGGCGACATAAATAACTTTTTTAGGTCCATCCGAACATTGCCTTGCCTAGATCGTTCGTATTGTGTAACGAGGAAACTGCTGAATTGATTTCAATGAAATTTTGACACAGTATTACTACCGTGGCGAGGATGGAAAATGCGTATGGTTATTATAAATCGTGCCAGTGGCAGCGCAATAAAAAAAAGCTAAAAATATAAAAATAGCTCAAATTTCGTTTTTGAGGTTCCTGATCATTTTCTGCATTTTTTGGGTGGGGGTGAAATCGGGGTCGTTGGGAGGTGGGGGTTGTGAAACTGAAAAGTTTGTAGTATTGAGGATAATAGGCTGACCATTGACCTGTGAATGTCAGCCTATGTTGCAAGGGATCTCAGACTAAAGCTTCATGCTATGGGAAGATAATAAACTGGTATCACCGTAATGTGTGGGAAGTACTGAGTCAGTCAACTTGACTCCATTTTTTTTGCAAAAGATAGGCGTCAAACAAATTCTCATTTTATTTATATTATGCTTATGATTTTACGAAAAAAAAATAATTTGCGTATAGAATCAAAGACGCCACAAGATTGTAAATAAAATAGGGATATAATTTTTGTAGGAAAACTTATGGGATGCTATTTGAAAACAAAAAGTTATGGGTGAGTTTTCGGGGATGAATTCATGGTATAATAGACCCTGTAGTAGTATATAGTTTTTCGTTAAGAAAATACCCCGTGTCAAGGAAGTCCTGGCACACCCGGTATACCTTTTAGAGATGTCGTTTCTCCAACAATTTTTTTCGAGCAGATGCGGTTAGTCCCTTAGAATCCGGAAACGGATAATGATTCTAAAAATAAAATAAAAGGCCGCTGCCGCAGCGGACATGCATGGAATCTCCGAAAATAAATCCCCGATAATACGGGCGTAGGTGCAGATGCTGCCCTCTACGATAAATTCCGCTAAGCCGGAGGTTTCTTTCATTTGACGTAGTGTATTTACATTTACGAGGCGGCAGTTACAGAAACGGATATAACTTTGCCGGAATGGCGGCTAGCTATCGGCTTTTCAGTCCTGGGGCTATGAAACTTTTAAACATAGATGCTGCTTCGTCATGCAAGAGGTTTCTTGTTGGTACGAGTGAAGCTACTCTAGCCCCACTGTAGCGGAAACTATGCCCCACAGTTTCTTACTAAATATGTAGAATGATGAATTAGACTGGCTTTTAACATGATTTTATAAGTAACTTACTTCTTTGAAGTCGAGTTTGACCCACATTCAATGAATAGATTTTAAACATTGTACAATTATACAAAAACTGGTGATAATACAGTAATTTAAAAAGTCTGTTCCATTATCGTTATAAGGATCGTCAGGGTTGAGGTACTGAGACATTTCACACTGTTGAACACGGTGAATGTGGTAGATATCTGTCTCTTATGAGTGAAAAATGATGGAAAGGCTTAATAAATTAACCCTTCATCATGGTGTTTCTTGTATAGATAATGAAACATATAATATTAAGTTATAATATTGCCTTTTCCAACATCTTCCATTGCCTAAGGATTTAGCAGTCTAAAATATTTTAGCCATTATAATTTAATTTCAGCTTTGCCAGTGCCATGTAGAGTTTGGAGGAAAATTAAAATTACTGGTCAAGGTTACCCCATAAAAGTGAACACCTTAGGACTGAGCCACTGAGAATCTGCGTCCGAATTTCTATCAATTTCCTTTCTTCTTCCTCTCTTTAACCAATCGGAGCACCCGAAGGCCTACATCAAGCCTATTTTCAGCCGCTCAGATTTTGCGGCCACGTGCAAATCAGGCTATCGGATGCAATGTAGATCAGAATTTTTTTATTTGCTAGAAATAGGTACTTGCATTGCATACAGACCTACATAAATACTTTTTTTTCTCTTTGCTGAGGGGCATGCGGCATTGTGCGAGAAACAGTCCCTGCCTTCAGGCCACAATGTCCTGTAAAAGAACTAGTTGTTAGGTTGAGTTCGGTTAGTTGTAGCACCATGTGGTAGCAACTCTCTTGTTCAGAGTCTAGTCTTACTTGTCGTAGGTGCCCTAATTAATATATAATAACAACCACTAACAACACAATTGCTATATTAATTTGTGACTATGAATTTCCAGTGTTTATTCTACTAAAATTGATATATTAAACTACAACGACAACATTTTGGTGAAAATCTAGCATTGTAGTTAATGAAGTGTATTTGAGTGTACATTGTATGTTTAAAATAAAACGGTTTTTTTTTATTTTGCAGGATAATACAGGAGGACAATTCTGTGCAATGAAATGTATTTTTTTTAATGTGTTCATTAAAGTTATGCAATTATAAATACAGGTTCCGTGTTCCGTTTTATATAATATATATTTTTCATCAATCACTATAATTAGTGTGTGCCTACTGCCTAAATCAATGCTGCCCAAAACACTGTACCTATGAAAGTTGGATACTAGGTTATATATGTATACTTATACTACTCGCGTTAAGTACCTAGGCAGACAACAAGACTTACAAATAAATGAAACGAAGTGAAGTTTCTTTCAACATGTATTCTTTAAAGATATACCAGGAATCTTCCTACAATATTTGATACATCTTAATAACAATCGTAGAATATTCTGAGGGAACAACCTACGTATGTTTCTTCAAAGATATACCAGGAATCTTTCTACAATATTCCATACACCTTAATAATAATCGTAGAATATTTTGAGGGAATAACCTATGCACATTTTTTGGATTCTCATTTTCACATTCTTGGAGTGTTCATCAGATAATCTATATATTCATGGACTTTTCATGGAATGATACAATGTTCCAAAATGGTGATTCTTAGAATGTTCCTAGAATATATTGTGTTGTCTGGGTCAGGGGTAGTTTGCTCAGCTCCATAACTCTCAACTCCATGGCTAACCAGTTGTTACACGAAGCTCATTCCTGTTGAAAAGAGCAGCTATTTTCTGACTTTGACGAATACTATCCCATGTCTATATCCAGGTATGAAGTGCCAATATACCTTGTGCTGGAGTTTTCTTCTGACCTGCTATATAATTGTTCTTCTGGGTAATCCCAAGGTGGGTTCTGCGCCAATGTACAAGGCAGACTATCTTGCAAGCTCATCTGTCTTTTTGCCAGTCAAGACTACCAGCCCCCCTCCATCAACTCTTCTAAATATTTGTCTATGGTAAAGCAACACATGTAGCTATTGCCCCACGTGTCTGACGTTAGTCTGAAATTATATTTCCACATACTTAATGATCACGACTGATGATGTTTGATATCGATAATGAAACTAATTTCTAACTTCAACTACAATATAAACAGCTTTTAAGTTTAAATATAACACTGGACGAAATTTATGACAAACAGCTGATGCATCGAGTGAGTAAACGTTCACAATGTTTACGTTTTATTTGGAGCGTATATACAGGGCAACAACAATATGTGGATGTGCAATTTAAAAATTTTTTTAAGCTGTCAAGCTAATGCTTCACACATTTCAACTACTTGACCAACAGGTTTTTGTTATATAGCTGCATTTAGGTATTAAGAACAGGAAGTACTGACATCTGACTATTGTACTACACCAGTGGCGGCTGATGAGGTAGCGCCAGAGTGCCATGGCACTACCTTAATTTTCGACAAAAACATATTTATCTATCTCTAAACTTTTCTTATTCTATGTTAGTTTCCAACAATTTTTCTGTTCTATATGAAATGGCAATAGCGCCTCAGCGCATAAATGCTTGCACCAGGCAACACGTGGCATCGTGGCAACTCAATCGATGACAGCTGACGACGCGACGCGACGTCCAGATATGACAACAGCCTACCGAGCCGTTTCTTATAAGGCACAGAGTGAGAGAAATCTTATCACAAACGCTTAAGAGTGACAGAGATAACGCTGTGCTGCACGTTTGGATAGATTTTAAATACGAAAATCTGAAGCAGGTCGTGCCAGGCACATTACCCATATGTCCATTCATGGTTCACTATTTTTGGTTTGTTTCAGCAGTATCGATTTGTTTATGTTTGATGCTGATGTCGGGTTTTCTCGTTAAAGGTTTGAAATATAGATCTTATTAGTTTGAGTGAGTTGTGCGCTGCTTTTGGATCGGTATCCTTTTGTGTTTGGTTAAAATATATCATTGGAGCCTCGATTGGAGCGAAAATGAATAAAATTGGCGCATTAATAAACTCATTAAGTAATCTTCCGCTGGAATAAAAACTACAGATTAAGGAATTAGGACGTTCAACACCGGATTTAAAAATTAAAAAACTTATTGGTAGTGGACAGAAATCGCATTGTCGTAAATTAAATAATGTGTGTGTTCTATTTGGAGGCGACGACACTTGGGCGAAAAAAGGCAAGGATGATCTTATTCATATACCTATATATGGTAGAAAATGAAGACCCATGAAAAGTCTGAAGTGCATATTGATAATGTTTTCAGTTTATCGATGCTTGGTAAGTCAAACGTAAAGACTCAGTTAAATTCCGCTTATCGGCTAGTTACACGTATTTTTTTTTCAATTTTATATCGGTTTGAAACTTTGGCTGTCATTCTGGCACTACCTCTCTAAGTTGGCACGAGCCGCCACTGTACTACACAACTTAGATCACGGAGAACTTAAAACTACTACTTTACACTAGATAGATTACCAACTACTGATACTGATGTCACTTTGAAGTAATTTTTAACGTAGTTCAATCACATCAGAAGAAAGCGGTTATATAGAGGAAGCATGCCATTGTTAGCAATATACAGGGTGAGTTTTTACTATCGGATCGGTCGATAACTTCACTACTATAAGAGATAGCAAAAAAAGTTGTATATAAAAGTTGCGGCTAAGGATATGCTCCTTGCTCAGAAAATATGTTTAATTATACAGGGTGATTCATAACTACGTGGTACCGTTTCATTAAGGATAGAACGTATAAGCCATTGTCCTGCTGGAAGCGCTTCTGGAAGTACTTTTGTACATGAAACATGTCCTGCTGGAAGGACATGCTTCGGCTCATATGGCTGTCCTTCCCGAAAGATCACGGGCGTCCTGCCAGCAGTACGTAGCATGTATTATGAAATTTTGAGCAATGCATACATTTTTGTGACAGTATAACAGACAGGTGTATTTCAAGGAGTATCAACAGTGATGCAATAAAACGATGGAGGCACGTAACAGTATATGTAAAAACGCAGACCTTTTTCTCTTGATATACATTTATGAGTAAATGCTCGGTTCTCTGCAGCATCCTGTGGTATAGTTGACTATATAAGAATTTGTAATGATACCTGAAGAACTCATGCAGTCTTATCCATGTAATAATACATATTTTCAGTATTTATATTTATATCAGGATTTAAAATGGTTGTAACTACAATCAGATAAATACCTAGTACATTATTTGAATCCTTGTTTTCCAAGTTTCAGCTCGTTCAGGGATATTTTGGCAACACTGTTGTCGATATCCCATAAGACTATGGCACATTTGGTTGACTTTATAATTTTTTTTACGACCCCATAGCATCTTGCCGACTGCCGCTGGTCTCCAAACATAGAAACACTCCAGAAATGGTCGTTTTTTACGTTGAGGACGGTAGCTAACACCGACACGCGCTGCCCCTTTTGTAGCATTTTGGCGACTGTATTCACAGGATTCAACAGGACATAACTTCAGAACGAAGCAACATACTACCCTGCTAAAAACAGGCGCTGAGAGCTTGTAATTTGTAAAACATTTAGGTAGTATTCTTAAGCCTGCAGGAGGTACGCAAATGTCCTAAACATACAATTTTCTAACTTACTAAAGTGAGTCGCTTCTGGCCTGCCGCAAGGACGCTGTACGTTCTATCATTAAGTGTCCTAAACTAATGAGTAAAATTCTATCAACGCCTAATATAGTAGGAGTCCCTTTTGTGGAAATATGCAAAATAGATTAAATTTATATAACAACCTCGTCATTCTGTAAGATAATAACTGAATAATGACCACGAACAGAACCAGACCGTTGCGTTGGTATACATCTGAAATTTACGAGCGTAGGACAAAAGAAAACGCGACGGTTTTCTAGCATCTAACTCTCCGTCCAACTCACCTTTTTCATACCGCACCAAAACAAATTGCAGCATAAATCATAAAGCCAGCTACTTCCAACTTAAAACAGCGAGCGGCGTTATCCTTTAAAATAATATATACCAGTACATGTTCGCTGTTCCTCGGGTTTAAGACACACTGCTCTGCACGTACTCCTTACCAGCTTTAATCTGGTTAGAAGGAGGAACTTTAATTCTTGTAATCGCTCTGATGGAGCTGGAGACATCCTTTAGGCGAGGGAATAGTTAGTCTTTCCACGTATGACGTAGAAGACGGTTTACAGTTCGCAATTTTCACTGCCGGTAGCTGCAGTATTAACTACAACAAGACCGAGGTTATGATCGTAGATAGAGTTCGGTTCTTTGATCGACAATTCGGGTAGCTGTGAAAATGAGATTCGACGGCGACAGGCACGTGTGACCATGACAAAGCTTACTAAAATATGGCGTAACCATAACATCACCAAAGCTACCAATACGTCGCTGATTTAGTCTCTTGTGTTCTCCATATTTTTGTACGCATCGGAAACTTGGACTGTTAAAAAGGCAGATCGAGCTCGCATAGAAGCCTTTGAAATATGGACGTAGAGGAGAATGCTGAGAATTCCTTATACCGCCCACCTAACTAACGTTTTCATACTGGATGAGCTCGGTAATCCAAAGAGACTATCCTCCATTGTGTCGAGGAGAAGGCTTACATTCCTCGGACATATTCACAAAAGCGATAATAAGGAGAAATTTGTAGCTCAGGGTCATGCCCCGAGTGGGGGGCGCCCGTGGCCGTTCCCCTACACGCTGGGTGGATACGACGAAACAGTTGCTGGATGTGAGTATCAAGAGCACCACTGAACTGACAGTAAATCGCGAATGATGGCGAGCTACAATTCTCAAAACTATTGATAATTTTCGTGTCGGGAGTACTCTAGCTCCAACTTAATCCATTTTACGAGTTCACAATATGTCTGCTAAGACATTGTGACTATGATGATGAGATGCAGTATATGGTTCATCCCAAAAGAAAGAAGGCTTTAAGAAAAAATAGTTTTATTGATCGGATCGGTACAAAACCTTGCTAATCTTTGAAACATGGATCTCCTGCATCAGCAAATTGTTGCGGACGGTTCTTTCAAGTCGAAAAGTGGTCTTCGTATGCCTCTTTTGGAATGTCTTTAAGGACGCCCTCAATCAAGCGCAGTGCTTGCCCTCAAGCGTCCTTTTCAGCCTTTGGATCAAGAAAAACGAGGATCGCCATCTTTGACCACGCCCGGCTTGCTTACGACTTTTCGTTTTAGTCTTTTTAGTACCTCTAGATAATAAGTAAAATTCCACAATGCTAGGATATGCACCGTCGTCCTGGAAAGCAAGTAGTATTTATCCCTAAACCAGGGAAGATGGACTATCCTTTGGCAAAGTCTTACAAACCGATTAGTCTCAGCGCCTTTCTTATGAAAGCATTGCAGAAGATCGTGGACATATAGTTGGTGGAGGAAATCCTCACTACTTATCCTATCCACGATAATCAATCAGCATACTTATAGATAAGGCCGCTCCACGGAAACGGCCCTGCGCGCTATAGTAGGAAAAGTGGAAAAAGCCCTCTGTCACAGATAGGTGGCTCTGGGAGTATTGTTTGATGTGTAGGAAGCTTTTGATAAAGCACGAACAGCTAACATATGGGGCGCCCTTCAGGCCAGGGGTGTTAGAACTGCTCTGGTCAGCTAGATGAACTCAGCATTAAAGAGTCGCAAGCCTAGTGCAACATCAGGCGAGGTTCAGCTCGAGGTTGGGGTGAGTGGGGGTTGCCCGCAGGGCAGCTGCCTCTCCCCCCGCCTCTGGTGCCTTGTTATGGATGGCCTCCTTGCGAGACTTAGCTCGGCCGGCTTCTATACGCAGGCCTACGCAGATGACGGCCTGGTGCTAGTCTCTAGTAAATTCCTGGGCGTCGTCTGCGAAACAATGCAGACGGCCTGCAATATTTTGGACAAGTGGTGTGGCGAAACAGGACTCCCAATCAACCCATCAAAGACTGTGCTGGTCCTATTCAATCACAAGAAAAAAGTGGATAATTTTAAAGTCCCTACTCTCCACGGTGTACCACTGATCCTAACACAAGAGGTCCAGTACCAGGGCGTGTTGATTGACAGTAGACTTACATGGGCACAGCATATAGACTATGTGTACAAAAAGTCTATAGCTACTATGTGGTAGCGGCGTCGGGTAGTCGGTAGGACCTGGAGCCTCAAGCCCAAGGTCATAAACCAGCTGTATACAGCAGTAATCAGAACTAGGATCTAGTACGGCCGCTCGATCTGGTGGCCGAGTGTAGAGAAGGTCTCTGTTAGGCTCAAGATCGACCACAACAGATGCCATGAGGACAATACCCACGGCAGCCGTCGAGGTACTCTTGGGCTTGCTGCCTCTGCACCTCTGGATAAAGAGAGAGGCGATGTCGGCCTGCCTGAGAATTCGTGACAGGGGAACTTGGACAGCACGAAAATAACTAGTTGGAGTAGAGCAATTCGTGGAGAATAATATCTCGTATTGTCATTCAGGGTGGAAAAATCCAAAGACGTCTTAAGTTCAGATAATAGATTCTCACTAGTCATCCCGGAAAGGGACGATTGGATGAGAGAAAAAGTCAATTTTCGCGTCTGGTGTGCTTCACTGATGGATCACTCTTAAAGGAGTCAGGATTCGGATAAGCAGTCTTCTGCCTGGAGGGTAGAGAAGTGCAGCGAAGCTTCGCGCTGGGAACCTGCACGACTGTCTTCCAGGAAAAGAAGGTCTAAAAGCGGTGATAGCTTCCAGGGCCAGAACCTATGCTGAGAATTAGCAGGCGCCAGGTCAATGTGGCCCTGGATAACTGGCGAGATGCTGTTCAGAGAGAGATGACTGCAGGCAAGCCAAAAGCTTCATAGCAGGCACTGATAATGGTCGAACGCTACGGCTTTTGAATAAAGACAGAGAGACGCACAACCATCTGGTCGGGCTTTTAACGGATCGTTGCTGGCTGAATAGACACGAGAGTGGTAGGGGACCCCATTTGCTCCAGATGCTGGGAGGAGGACGAGACAGCGTTCCACTTCCTGGGCAGATGTGTAGTGTATCGCAATCTAAGTGTTCAGATATTCGGCACGACGGAGTTCGAGGAGGAGTCACTATATTCAGCGAGTTGGTGGGACATACTGACTTTCGTCACGAGGTCTGGTAGGTTCGACAAGGGGCTCTCTAGGGCGTCGAATTTTAGGTTTTTCAGTGATTGGTTCATTGGGGTTGGCAAAAAACGCCAAATATAGCCTACTTGCTGGCTTCGCCTCCCCACCACTACTACTAGTAAGCAAAATAGTAAACCGACGATCAAGTTGTCGTTTCGAGAGTTCAGTGGGTGTCCAGATCGAGGTTCGTCAGTCAGCTTTCTCCGGCCCTTCTTGTGCCATTTCTTCACCTGGTAATTCTCCATAAAGGCTTCCCGAAGCATCTAAAACATTTTCGTTGAACTCTTATCCAGACAGAAGCAGAATTTGATTAGCAACTTATATTTTTCTAGTAATTAAATGATCCTGGCTATTCTACAAGATTTCTCACAGGAAGCTTCCATTCACTGTAAACTGCTATGTTGGCATTTATTCAAAATTCAATTAAGATGTGAAAGACGGGTACTCTAGGGTTATTAAACACAAATATTGGAGCGTATTGAAATATTGACGCCAAGCAGCAAGGTCAATATCACATCCTTGTTCCCGACATACTAATAAAGTTGATCGCAGCCCGACTTGCTACAAAAATATTTAGTTTCCTAAGTGGGTCACACTTCCTTAAGATACGAGAACACATTGACGTAAATGTCTTTTTTTATAAAACGGTGTCATGACAAATGGAAGAAGTTTGTTGTAAATCTTTTAACTTTATTGTGATCCGTATACAGAAAATAAACCTACACAACCATTAATCCTTGTCGCTGTAACATAACTTTTGCGAGAAGGAAAAATTATCTGTTTCGCATAATCTTCCATTAGTTTTCATTTCGGAAATATGATTAATTGCTTTGTGAAGGCTACATAGGCCTTTTCGCTATAAAAATCTTAAAGTCCAGATAAGAATTGAACTAGGGATAAAATGTCCTGAGAATCTCTCGTGCAATCGCACATAACAACTTAAACTATAGGAATGCCAGATTGGATGTAGAAAAAAGCTCTGTTCTCTAGGAATAACTACAAATATACAGGGTGATTCAATAAGCGCGCTGTGCTCTCTAGCGACCTTGCTGTCTAAATATATAACTGTGAATCTTTTAACTTTATTATAATCAGTATACAAAAAATAAACCTACACAACCATTAATCCTTGTCGTTGTAACATAACTTTTGCGAGAAGGAAAAAATATCTGTGTCGCGTAATTTTCCATTAGTTTTCATTTCTGGAAAATGATTAATTACTTTTTGAAGGCTACATAGGCCTTTTCGCTACAAAGATGTTAAAGTCTAGATAAGAATTGGACTAAGGATAACATTTCCTGAGAATCTCTCGTGCAATCGCACATAACAACTTTGAACTATAGGAACGCCAGATTGGATGTAGACAAAAGCTGTGTTCTCTAGGAATAATTAAAAATATACAGGGTGGTCCAATAAGCGCACGGTGCTCCCTAGCGACATTACCGTTTAAATTAGAAGAAAATGTTACCAATAAAAAACATTTTTTTTTAAATGGCCTACTTGCAAAAATTAATTTCAAAGATGGCGGATATTAGGATATACCGGAAGTTGGCATCAACTTCCCAATTTTAAATAGAACACCCTGTATATTATTACGTTTTTGAATTCAGCATTGATTCTTAGGTCCAGTTTGTTGGCCTATTTTATGTCTACGAAGCCTATTTTGGAAGTTATTCAGATATCTTCAGAAATTTTGATGTTTGTAGTACTTTATAAAAAAATGATAATATCTCGGAAAATAAGTACGATAGAAAGATGCTGTTTTCAGTATAAATTATACCTGACAGTTTGAAATATTACAACTAACGAGTTGGAAAATTAGCTTGACCGTTTTGAATTATCACTTGGCGCTTTAGAAACTACAGCTGGTAAAGGAATGCACTCAAACCCTTCATTTCTTAAAGTATAATGGTATCTGGTATATAGTATTTCATAGCCACAGGTATAGCTTATATAACTCACACATCGGCTATTCATATACAGGCACATACCAAATGAGAACCCAACGAGAACCCGAGAGACACGGACTTGCGCAGATTCGTCCAGACTTCGTCAATAACAGTTTTGTATATTTTTTTACAATACATTGTAGGAAATGCTCAAGACTATGTGAAATTTTTTTGTCGCATGATTGCGGAAAGGAAAACTGAATAGTTGTGGTAGAAAAGCTACATACTCCAATTTATTGTGAAAAAGTCCATAGCAAGTCAACGCAATTTGGTGGAATATGTTGCTAGACCCGATGAAACTTTACTCAGCAATCTTTTGGAAATATTTTACAATATGTAGAAAAATTACCAACAACCATACCGCGCAATATTGTTTAAAAATACTCGTCTGCTTCTTTCCGTGAAATTGCCTTGAAAAAATGAAATACAGCTGTGTTAGTACTCTTAGGCCCGATTTTATCAACATGCATATTTAACAAAGAATTTAACAAAGCTTTTCTATTGGATGGTATTTAACAAAAGCTTTCTATTAGGTATTGCGGGCTAGGTTAATAAGTATCATCCAATAGTATTTTATCAATATTGAAGACAGAACGTCAAAGCTGGATGACACTTTCATTAAAAATATTTTAGAATTCATGGATCAAAATCATCAGAAAATCAGAGCAAAGTGATTGATTTGCAAATTAATGCTAGATTTTCAACGTTTACCTTATAATTATTGTATAAGTACCAATTGCAATTGCAGTCAGATTGATTATAGACTGGATGCATGTTTGTTATAGAATAGACCTTCTTATAGAAATATTCACAGAGGATGTAAAGATTGTAGGCACTGCGTAAAAAGCACCGTAGTGCAGAAACACATTTATTTAAAGCACCTTATTCACTTTCTGACTAAACGAAAGGTATCTAGTTTAGGAAAAATAAGGATATACGTTATACTTTTGCCAGAACGCAAGGCTTTGCAGTTAAGCAGGATAGGCAACCAGTAATGCACGCTTGCATCGTGACGTATCCCTTGAATAATACTCACGGGATACTTGAGGAACGACTATGAATACGAACCTAAGATACAAAGTAGTCTTTTCTGTTATACATACCCCCCCCCCCCAAGGTCAACATGAACCCCCCGCCATGGTCCCCGCCTAGCTACGGCCCTGAATATGTAGAAAAATTACCAACAATCATACCGCACAATATTGTTTAAAAACACTCGTCTGCTTCTTTCCGTGAAATTGTCTTGAAAAAATGAAATACAGCTGTGTTAGTACTCTTACTAAAATACTCTTAAAATGTGACATATCTGACTCCATAAGCTCTCAGTCTTCTGGCAGACTTAGAATCTGTAGACATTCAAAGCGTGAAACAAGTCAATGATTATTGTTTGCAGTTTAAACCGAACAGAAACCGGCAGATACTGCATTTAACGTTAGTGTTGTGCGCCTTCGTTATGGGAAAACAGGTGTAAAATATGTTTGAATGTGTCGACGATTAACCCAGTTCTGGTCGAGTCTCTTGCCAAATTTTCCAACGGACAGGCGCCTATCGAGTGAATCACGTCTCCTGATAAAATGGCTGCTGTTATTGCCAAACGCGTGCTGCGGACGCTGCTTTGTTTTCTGCATTTCCTTCTCTGTTTTATTTGTGGTTATTTAATCGTTTTACAGCCAAGACGGCGAATCATTTGAGCCTCCAGTCGGGCGTGTATTTAGGGGGGTCCAGGGGGTCATTAAACATAGATAAAACAAAGCTTGCGCTAATATCTAAAACCACACAAAACAAACGAATGAATGTTTTCAGCTGTTTTTTGCTCTTTTCTGCTATATTCGGCTGTGTTTAGTCGTTTTATATAGTTTCCCCCTGTTACCTGCTTGCTTTCTGTCGTTTTGAGTTAGTTTTGACTCTATTCGGTTGTATTTGGTCGTCTTCTACCGTTTACAGTTGTTATCTGCTTGCTTTCTGTTGTTTTTAGCTATTTTCTGTTCTTTTCTGTCGTAGCCGGCTATGTTTAGTCGTTTTATATTGTTTCCCGCTGTTATCTGCTTGCTTTCTGTCGTTTTGAGCCAGTTTTGACTCTATTCGGTTGTCTTTGGTCGTTTTATACCGTTTACAGCTGTTATCTGCTTGCTTTCTGTTATTTTGAGCTGTTTTCTGTTCTTTTCGGTTGTATTCGGCTGTGTTTAGTCGTTTTCTGTCGTTTAACGCTGTTATCTGCTTGCTTTCTGTTGTTATGCGCTGTTTTCTGTTTTATTCGGTTGTATTTGATCGTTTTCTATCGTTTGCAGTTGTTATCTGCTTGCTTTGTGTTGTTTTTAGCTGTTTTCTGCTCTTTTCTGTTGTATTCGGCTGTGTTTAGTCGTTTCCTATTGCTTAGCGCTGTTAGCTGCTTGCTTTCTGTTGTTTTCAGCTGTTTTCTGTTCCTTTCTGTTCTATTCGGTTGTATTTCGTCCTTTTCTATTGTTTCCCGCTGTTATCTGCTTGCTTTCTGTTGTTTTGAGCTAGTTTTGACTCTATTCGGTTGTATTTGGTCGTCTTATACCATTTACAGTTGTTATCTGCTTGCTTTCTGTTGTTTTGAGATGTTTTCTGCTCTTTTCTGTTGTATTCATTCATTCTCTCAACTGAACTTGTTAAGCGATATACTTATCTTGGAACATGTACAAATGAGAACAACGATTGTTCTGTTGAAATAAGAATAACCATAGAGAAAGCCAGAAATACATTCATGAAAATTAAAAAAGTGCTGAATAGTCGGGGTCTAAGCCTGGAATTGAAAATTCGGCTTATGAGATGCTACGTATTTTCTGTATTGTACTATGGGATGGAAACGTGGACAAAAAAAATAGATACCCAACGCCTGGAAAGTTCTGAAATGTGGATATATCGTCGAATTCTGAGAACATCATGGGTAGACACAGTTACAAATGAAATAGTATCAATAAGAATGGAAAAACAAAGAGAAGTATTGCTAACCATAAAGAAAATTACAGTACCTGGGACACGTTATGAGAGGAGAGAAATATCATTTACTTCAAGTAATACCTAATAGAAGGAAAATACTATATGCCTTGATGATTGCCAACCTCCAGAATCGGGATGGCACCTAAAGAAGAAGAGGAGGTCGTTACTGCGGCTATAGTTTTGATGAAAGATTCTTAATGCATGGATGATGTATATGACCTAAATAGCGAAGTGTTGAAGCTGACCTTGCCGTTAACCCACCTCTTCAGTTTGTGTTCTACTAAAGGCATATATCCCGATGCTTTTAAAACATAAAATTATACCCATTCACAAAAAAAGAGATATATCATGGGTTGACAATCACAGACCTATATCTATAATTCCGGTAATAGCCAAGTTATTTGAAAAACTAATAAAAAAGTAGGTTACAGTCATTTCTTGACTTTGCTGATGTATTAAACAAAAATCAATATGGCTCTACCATGGAAGCTGTTACTGAAGTCGTCAGATGTGCGGTTGTTTCGAGGAAGGTAAACTAACACTTTGCGATCTATCCAAAGCCTTCGATTGTGTCTCGTCAAGATCTTATTACAGAAGCTAGAGTTCTATGGCATTCATGGACACTCCTTAAAATTTTGCATATCTTAGTTAGATAATCGTTCTCAGATCGTAAGCACGAATGGCAAGAAATCCCATTTAAGGTCTGCAGAGTCTGAGGTGCCACAAGGCTCTATTTTGGGACCTGTACTTTTTGTGCTGTACCTCAATGATAGTGTTCACTTTTTAATACCGGTCAAGTGCGTCTGCTTCGCTGATTCAATTGCACACTGATCAGAATATTTTGATCGCAAATTCCAATGAAGTTGAAAACAAAATAGAAGGTTGATTTGCAGCAAACTGCTTGAAACTGAATAGAGACAAAACCCAGAGAATAACTTTTTCAGTGAACGATAGACTGAATAAAAATGAGACAGTATTCTTGCTTGGCCTGAAAAGTTCATGGTTGTTAGCTGAAGCCATATTCCAAACACTCTAATACACTTGAATGAAGAGGACATTGAAAGGGCCAGTAACTTTAAATTTGTGGGGTACACGATGAACTAAAAATGGGACCCAGATCAAGAGATAAGGTGCAGAATTGAACAAGCTAGGACCATCTTCTTGAAACTTCGAAAATTCCTCACCAACAAAAACAATGATAAAATGTTATGTCTATTGTACGACGTGGAAGCATGGACGCTGAAAGCAATTATATATTCATATAATATTATTATATCGAAGCGTTTGAAATGTGGACGATAAATGCTCAGAGTATTCTGGGTCAATCGTATTAGAAATGAGAAAGTTTTCCTTAGAGCCGATTTAGCAGTATGAGAACTTTTTGAGGTTATAAGAAAGATGAAAATAGCTTACCTAGGACATATAATGCGTGGGGAACACTATCCCCTCCTCTGCCTCATTCTATCGTAGGAGTGAGAAGAGGAATGGGAAGAAAAGGGTATCCAGACTTAGAAGCATCCATCGCTGAGCAGCAACAAACGACTTCCAAAGACTACAGAAGGCTGTAATGAATACGACCATTTGATGGGAGAAAAGATGGATGCGTACACAGGAATCAGCATGTCACACTAAGAAGAAGAAGATTTATAGAATACTGAAAGAATGACGTTAGTGCTTTCAGTCGTGAAAATTAGATATTTTTCACTATACTCATTCCGTGAGCTGGACAGCTAATGTGAGAAGTGGAGGATTATTTTTGTCTAATATTTTGACCGCCACTGGATATGCTGCGTAGCCCGTACAAGTTGAGGTCAAGTAGTCTTTCTAGATATTTTCCCTGCCTCTCCTCAGAATCTCTGCAATGAAAAAGGTACAGCACAATAATATTAAATCCCTGGTTGCGTCTCTCCGCTTTTAATAAGCTTCTTAAAAAGTTTACCGAAGTACCTGGCTTATTTTCGTAAGGAGTTAATTACCCAGGGGTTGTGGTTATTTTTCAGCGGTGGAGTGGTTCTATGAAGCTTAAGACTGCTAAAGCATTTCTATGCAGGATTAAATAAGGTCAACACGGCAGAGGGATAGCAATACAGGGTGATTCTTATTGGAGAATTAGTTATGTCAGAATGTGTGACAGGGATTCTGAAACCAAGTGGTTCAAGTAGCTCCTCTTTTCTGTCTACGTTAAGTATTGATGGTGTGATAAATCAAGCTTTTGTAAATAATTGCATTTAATTATTTTGTTGCATTTTACATAATATTTACTACAAACCCAATATAGACAGTGTGCGTCAAAGGTAGAATATGGAGAATATGGAGGTTTTTTATGTACATGTGTATAAAGATTTAGCTACATGCATTGTACAGACGTACTATAGTGTTCATTAGTTATCAGTAAATATTTATAATCTAAACTTAATTTGCAGTTGGCTCGCTGACTTCCTCTCAGGTCGGAAAATCTCTGTCGTTATAGACGACTTTTCCTTTTCCTTCGACAGTATCAATACTGGGGTTCCGTAAGGATCGGTATCGGCTGCGACATTGTTTCTGCTTCACATTAATGATCTACTCTCTAGCACTACAAATGCAATCCACAGTATTGCGGATGACAGTACGCTGCATGCAGGCATCATGAGCAATAGACCGATCTCTGTGGTCGAGCTGGAACGCAGAAAACTGGCAGTGACAGCTTCACTTTCAAAGGATCTCTATACCATTACCGCTTGGGGGTTCAAGAATATGGTAAAATTGAATGCTTCCAAGACCCAATATTGTTCGCTATCAAACAAGAAGTGCCCAAACACCAGGTTCTTATGAACAACCCAGCTGTGCCATGGAGTCACTCATCCAAGCTGTTAGGAGTCAACATTACAGAAAATCTGATCTGGCACGAACGCGTTGCGTCAATTGCAGCAGCTGCTGGTAAAAAGCTTGGGTGCCTATTCAGAGCCAAAAAGTACTTCTCATCATGTAACCATCTCACGCTGTATAAAGCCCAGATAAGACCTGGTCTGGAATACGGCTCTCATGTCTGGGAAGCTGCTGCCTCTACTACCGTGTCTATACTAGATGCCGTCCAGAGAAGGGCAATTCGACTAATTAGCGACACGGTCTTAACGCGCCACCTCGAGCCACTTTCTCACCGGCGTGTTGTTGGTGGCCTCTCATTCTTCAAACGGAATCTGCTCTTTTGAGCTATCCTCTATCGTTTTGCCGCTCACCGCTCCTATCAGATGCACCCGCCCGACCGCTGCATCTCATCCTAAGGCGGTTGTTCTTCATACATCAAGAACCGAGCGGTACAACCGCACATTTCATCCCAGGGTGACCAAGGCTTGGAAAGGACTGTCAGGAGATGCATTTATTGGGCCTGCGTGTATGGGCCCATTCAAATCCCGCGTTAACAAACTTCCCCTAACATAACCCTTTCACAGCAATCGCGGTACTCTGGCATGTAGGCTCTGTCTACGCGGTCTGCTCAGTTATAAAAAAAATGTATCATGGCCTAGACACCAGAAGTCTGAAATGTCATCATATAGCTACATATAATTAAAAATTCTGAACCGATATGACAGTATACTCTCAAAAGTGTACCTCCATCAGACAGGGGAACGCAAGAACCACACGAACTATCACTTATATTCTGGTCGCATGCGGAGACGTGCTTCTCGAGACGACCATCAAACGACCCGTTTTTGGCGTTCAGATACTTTACATGAAAAGTCCAGTCGTCGATTATTTTTTATCGTTTATTGTTTATTGGCTTATGTACATAAGAGGTGAACAAACAAAATTGTACAATATGAAAGATTCTACTCCCAAATATTCGATCAGCATAAGCAGTACTGCTTGCCTTGCGTCTTGCACATTTGGAGTAGTACAAGGACCTTTATGTAAAGCTACAGGTAAACGAAAATAATAATAACAATAACTTGTTAATAATTTTACGACCCTTCTTCTACAGTTATTACTACTTTCTTTCTTTTTATTTTTTTTTGGATGATAGGGTCCAAATTAAGCACAACTTTCGTTTAAACTTGCCAACGTTTCGAAAAATTTATTTTCCTCTTCAGGGCTCTAAAAGATATGAAAAAGGCATATACATACATATACATATGTTTTTCTTTGTGTTATCATTGTACGCTGTTGTTGTTATAAAAGAAACATAAATATAAACGACTACATCATACATATACAACAAGTTAAAAGTTTGAGTAAAGTATAAAAGAGAGAAAAACAAAATTAACTAAAAACATAGAAATTAAGACGTAAAAAACAGTTAATGACATCTACAACATTACATTATTTTTATCTGTTGTAGATGTCATTAACTGTTTTTTACGTCTTAATTTCTATGTTTTTAGTTAATTTTGTTTTTCTCTCTTTTATACTTTACTCAAACTTTTAACTTGTTGTATATGTATGATGTAGTCGTTTATATTTATGTTTCTTTTATAACAACAACAGCGTACAATGATAACACAAAGAAAAACATATGTATATGTATGTATATGCCTTTTACTTCCCACACCGATAGGTGAGGGGAGTATTGTGATCGCGAAAATTTTCGATTTTGAGATAATACACTTTTTGGGCGTTTTATGATGTGTACATAACGAAAATCCACGTCACTCATTTCCGTCGGTCTGTCTGTCGGTCTGTCTGTCGGTCTGTCGGTCTGTCTGTCTGTCTGTCTGTCTGTCGCGTTTTTCTACCCTCGTAATCTCAGCAACCGCTGCATGGATCGTGATGAAATTTGGGCAGCGGTATGCTGCGGGGTCGTAGTAGGTAATGTTCCTATAAATTTGAAAATCGGTCCATAGGCGGCGGAGTAATTAGCAAAAAACAAAAAAAATTAAATATTGCTGAAACTTCGTTTTTAGGCGTTTTAGGGGTCCCTGATCATTTTCTACTTTTTTTTGGGTGGGGGTGAAATTGGGGTGGTTGGGGGGTGGGGGGTTGTAAAATTGAAAAATTTGTTGTATTCGAAATGGACTACCTACTGACCTGTGAAGGAAGACCTAGCGACATAAATAACTTTTTTAGGTCTATCCGAACATTGCCTTATGCCTATTACAGAAACTAAAGGACTTGGAATTTTTTCCGATGTATATACATACGAGTATTGCTTTAGATCGTTCTATATTATGTAACGACGAAACTATTCAATTGATTTTAATGGAATTTTGACACAGTATTACTACCGTGGCGAGGATGAAAAATGCGTATGGTTTTTATAAATCGTGCCAGTGGCGGCGCAGAAACAATAAAAAAACTAAAAATATAAAAACAACTCAAACTTCGTTTTTAAGCGTTTTAGAGGTTCCTGATCATTTTCTGCAATTTTTTGGATGGGGGTGAAATTGGGGTGGTTGGGGGGTTGGGGGTTGAAAAATTAAAAAATTTCTTGTACGCATAATAGGCTGTCCACTAAGAAGGTCTAGCGACACAAATCACCTTTTTAGGTCCATCCGAACATTGCCTAGCCTATCACGGAAACTAAGGGAGAATTTTCTGTATACTATACGAGAATTTATTGGTTTAAATCGTTTTGTATTTTGTAACGTGGACACTATTAAATTGATTCTAATGAAATTTTGACACAGTATATTGTTACCGTGGTGAGAATAGAAAACGCGTATGTTTGTTAAAAATCTTGTCAGTGGCAGCGTAGCAATAATCAAAGAACGCGACAAGTATGAAAGCAACTCAAAGTCGGTTTTTAGATGTTTTAGGGGTTCCTGATCATTTGCTACCAGTTTTTTGGGTTGGGGTGAAAGTGAGGTGGTTGGGGGGTGGGGGGTTGTAAAACTGAGAAGTTTTTAGTATCGATAATAGGCTGTCCATTGACCTGTGAAGGAAAGACCTAGCGGCATAAGACAATTTTAGGGGGAGGGGGTTCTGGCGATTATTTGGTTGCAAGGGATCTTAGACGAAAGCTTCATGCTATGGGAAAATAATAAACTGGTATCAGCGTAATGTGTGGGAAGTACTGAGTCAATCAACTTGACTTCATTTTTTCATATCTTTTAGAGCCCTGAAGAGGAAAATAAATTTTTCGAAACGTAGGCAAGTTTAAACGAAAGTTGTGCTTAATTTGGACCCTATCATCCAAAAAAAATAAAAGAATGAAAGTAGTAATAATAATAATAACAATGCAGATTTGAATCATATATGAGCCTGCCTTTTAGGTATATACCTACTTATACCTACACCTATGGGCAGCAATGCAATGTAGTACATAAGTTGGCTTAGAATGAATGAATAAGTTGAAATTTATGATGAGGTTATGATTAATATGATTCTGAAAGTTTCAAAATGTTGCTGAAAATAATGCTTGTATTCGTTATACTTCTCTACCTCTACTTTTGCTCTGAATTTGACGTGCCTCGGGAATCGCGTCGACCACATCGGCAATCGACACGCCTGGTGAGGTGCTAAATCTACAATGTACACCTAGTTTTCAGTTAAATGTTCTAATATTCTTCCTCTCCTAGTAAGCTCTTGTCTGAGAATGTGTATAAACTCTGACTTAATACCCTACTAAAAGCCCAAGAAAATATACAACACAGATAAAATAAAACATCTCATGGTTTGTAACGCGGCTTCAGGTTTTTGTTATTTCAGTACTGTTGCCAAGTGCTTGGATACTATGTGTATTATTTTAAAAGGTTTTTTAATGCAGTTGTATTATGCTTTTCATGATAAGTGATGCTGTGGGAGGTAACTGCTATAGGTAATGACTGACGTTGAATATTTTGTCAAAATTTTGTTCATATTTCGTGGAACACGTGCATCCAATTTTCTTGTAGTTAAACAAGTAGTTGAAGTTAAAACTACAAACCAAAGACTAATTAAAGGTTAACTTCAAGCCTTATGGGATTAAAATATGGGGAACATGTTCAATTTTCATAGTCGATGGAGTTGGCCGTTACTTGATGGAGATCCATTGATACACAAAGTATTCCAGATGAATAATCACCACTTTTATGGATGAATAAAAGTGGTGATTATTCAATTTTCATTGTTCTGTCACAAATAGAAGTCACTGAGTTGTCTGGAACGAAAGAAAAGTTTGTTTTGTTTGGCTACATGATTATTGTAGTGGATGAGCGCTTCAGAAATAGATCTTATTTAAATTAAATATCAATCACATAGATGGAGTTGATGAGGCTGATCTAGAAGTCGTGAGGATTATTGAATTCAGCATACAAATAATTCATATTAATTAAAATGAAACTAAACGCACTGTAAACAATCCGAGCTTATATGATAAAAACTAACGCACACAGCTAAAAGATAAGGTTAAGTTTGACAGCCGCCAACAACGGTGACATGACATTTCCAGCAAAGAACATCTAAATACGATGTTATGGCCAACCTTACATAGGAAATTCGTTGAATTTACCAGTACTCATGGTTGCCAACATCCTCAAAGAAAAAGTTAAGTCGTAATTTACTAACTCATGATCACTCAGCGGTGCAAAGATACAAAACACTGTATGTGACCTGCTAGCTTGTCTAGTCTAAAAGTCCAAAAATGTTAAGTGAGGTACCTATTCTTTAGATAAAAGAAGAGTTATTTGCAATGACATTGTATCTAGAGAATGAACAGTACTTGGGAATTCAAAAAAGTCTTGAGAGGTCCAATATTTGAGTTCGATTTCCATCTCAACAACTGAAGAGTGTAACTTCTAAAGTGCCAGTTTTTCATTTTTCGAGTTTTTAATTTCAAACAAGTCTATGTGCCATCACCAATTGTTCTGTAAACGCGCTAAATGCCACCGAATTTCTAACTACCTTAAATTGTGTCTCATAGATGGCTCTACGAGTAAGAGCCATAGCTTTTTCACTTTTAAATGGTCTAAGTGCTTTGCTGATTCCTACATAAACACCGCAAAACTCAACATCTCTCAAGCATCGTGGCTGCGAATTTCAAATGAAACCCCTTTTACTGTACACATTCGAAAAAATTTCAGTAATGTGTCTCCATGGGAAAGATGTAATGTTCTCAAAAAGGGAAAAACACTTGAAGGTTTCCGTTCAGATGATGACTATATTCCTTTAAAATATTGTGCCTTCTATGAGGACCTAATCGCAAAAGCTGAGACCCCTTTTTGCGAAATTGTTCTCTCTTTATTACTATTTTTTGAATATAGAGTGCCTATGTACTATGACAGCTATGTTTGTACTTCAGTTCATTTTTTTGCTGCTTATTTGGTACTTAGAATATGTAAACTGCTAATTTTGTTTGATATAGTTCATTTTCAATGCTATGTCACTTGGTATTTAGATTATTTCAAACTTTCATTTACAAAATTTTTAAAATGCATTTCTTTTTTCTTTATGAAATTTGGAAGGTGGGTCTTTCTAACTACGATATAACTTCTACTAGATGATGATCAGAGTAAATATAACGTTACTTTGGTATATTTTTGTTTTAACACGAAAAATAATTATGTTTTTGGTTTATTATTCTTTTTGAGATATTTGGCACTTAGACCCTTTAGAAGTTACACCCTTCAACTCTCCTATTAGAGAGTAGGCGGCAGAAAAGACATTCCTATAGAGCAGCCCTTGTATATCAACTCTCCTATTAGTTATACATTTCAATAATTAGCTAAAAATGTGCCTCTCGCATTCTAATAGAGTTGAGGCAGTTTTACAGATACACGGAAAACCTCTCCATAGATATAGTCTCGTCTGGGAATTGAGTTACGGTATTTAGTCTGGAGAGCTTACGAATAAAACTGCATTCCAGAATGATGTATTAATAAATGACATTGCATTCTAGACACACATCTGCATCGAAGTGTTAGTCTAGTAGACTGCGCCTATTGCTTTTAGGTTCGGAATTGTCCAAACGATTTGAACTATATGATCCTATCGCACGATATAGACTTGCAAAATACAAGGTATTACATTTATATCTGTTCAATATTCTCCTCAGGTAAAGGTCGTCTTTACAGATCACTTACAACAAGCTCTCAGTCTCAATTTAGTGATTGTGAAATAAATAATTTTCGCTCATCTATGGTGCAAAATGTCGCTGGTTCAGCCTCTTGTGTCCTCAATATTTTCGTATGCCTCTGAAACTTGGACTGCTAAAAAGGCAGATCGAGTTCGCATAGATGCTTTTGAAATGTGGACGTGGAGGAGAATGCTGAGAGTGCCTTATACCGCCCATCGAACTAACGTTTCCATACTGGATGTGCTCGGTAATCCAAATAGACTATCCTCCATTGTGTCGACGAGAATGCTTACATTCTTCGGACATATACACAGAAGCGATAATATGGAGAAACTTGTAGTTCAGGGTCATGCTCCGAGTGAGCGGCGCCGTGGCCATCCCCATACACGCTGGGTGGATACGACGAAACAGTTGCTGGATATGAGTATCAAGAGCGCCACTGAACTGACAGCAAATAGCGAACGACGGCGAGCTACAGTTCTTAAAACTATTGATAATATTCGTGTCGGCAATACTCTAGCTCCGACTTAATGCACTTTACGAGTTCATAACATCTCTGCTAAGACATTGTGACTATGATGATGATGGTGCAAAAGACATACACATGCCAGTCGACCATAAAATTAAGAAACAGTACATGAATAGTTTCTTACATTTCAGTATTGCATTTAACTTCAAACACCGATAACAACAAAATAGACACACATAATATGACACTAGAATAAAACATTATTTATTATTGTTTGTTTATTACAGTACATTCAAAATTTAGAATAATATTTATGAGTTATTAATTTAAAAATAAAGTACTAAGCATTGACTGGAGTAGCAGAACTGACTAAAAGAATAACCTTTTAACTAACCCAACAGCTGTTTACTAGGTTCTGTACTACATGCAGCTGATTCATCTATGACTTCTTCGTCTTTATCTAATCCGTACAATAATCCTCCCTGTACATTCATAAAATACTTGACAAAAGACTTTGGTTTAAGCTCATCGAAGACGTTTCTTAACAAACTCAAGTTCAGAAAAGATTATTTCACATGTAACTCAAGTGCAAACTTCGGTCTTCCTTTTCTCTTATTCTCTCACATCATCAGGTAGTGTATTGAGCAGATTACTTATAGATTTATTGTTTATGCTGAGGAAGATCAACATGAGTCATACTCTAGGGAGATTGTGTAGGTGTATATGGCGCAATTTTTTAAACCAATTAAATATTTAGCTATTTTTGATTTCATTTAAGGGCGCTCAAAGTCCTGGAGGGTCGTTTGACAAAAATCAAAAATTTTAGATCTCTCGGGCGGGCGGCGGGTGTGCCTAAAAAAATCGAAAACCCTTATTTGGCTTTGTATTGAGATGAAACCTCGCATTTCGGATTATTTCAAGGTGCTGCATACAAATCCAGTCGCAGTTTTGAGTTTCTGTCTCGTTTGACAAAAATAAAAAATTTCAGATCTCTCGGGCGGGCGGGTGTACCTAAAAAATCGAAAACCTTTATTTGGCTTTCTATTGAGATGAAACCTCGCATTTCGGATTATTTCAAGGTGCCGATTACAAATCCAGTCGCAGTTTTGAGTCTCAGTCTCGTTTGACAGAAATCAAAAATTTCAGATCTCTGGGGCGGGCGGGTGTACCTAAAAAAATCGAAAATCTTAATTTGGCTTTTTATTGCGATAAAACCTCGCATCTCGGATAATTTTAAGGCGCTGACGACAAATCCAGTCGCAGTTTTAAGTCTCAGTCTCGTTTGACAAAAATCAAAGGTTTCAGATCTCTCGGGCGGGCGGGTGTCCCTAAAAAATCGAAAATCTTTATTTGGCTCTCTATTGAAATGAAACCTCGCATTTCGAATTATTTTAAGGTGCTGATGACAAATCCAGTCGGTTTTTGAGTTTTAGTCTCGTTTGACCAAAATCAAAAATTTCAGATCTCTCGGGCGGGCGGGTGCATCTAAAAAAATCGAAAATCTTCATTTGGCTTTCTATTGAGATGAAACCTCGCATTTCGGATTATTTCAAGGCGCTGATTACAAATCCAGTCGCAGTTTTGAGTCTCAGTCGCGTTTGACAGAAATCAAAAATTTCAGATCTCTCGGGCGGGCGGGTGTATCTAAAAAAATCGAAAATCTTTATTTGGCTTTCTATTGAGATGAAACCACGCATTTCGGATTATTTCAAGGTGCTGGTTACAAATCCAGTCGCAGTTTTGAGTCTCAGGCTCGTTTGACAGAAATCAAAAATTTCAGATCTCTGGGGCGGGCGGGTGTATCTAAAAAAATCGAAAATCTTTATTTGGCTTTCTATTGAGATGAAACCTCGCATTTCGGATTATTTCAAGGTGCTGATTACAAATCCAGTCGCAGTTTTAAGTCTCAGTCGCGTTTGACAGAAATCAAAAATTTCAGATCTCTCGGGCGGGCGGGTGTACCTAAAAAAATCGAAAACCTTTATTTGGCTTTCTATTCAGATGAAACCTCGCATTTCGGATTATTTCAAGGTGCTGATTACAAATCCAGTCGCAGTTTTGAGTCTCAGTCTCGTTTGACAAAAATCAAAAATTTCAGATCTCTGGGGCGGGCGGGTGTACCTAAAAAATCGAAAATCTTTATTTGGCTTTCTATTGAGATGAAACCTCGCATTTCGGATTATTTCATGGCGCTGATTACAAATCCAGTCGCAGTTTTGAGTCTCAGTCTCGTTTGACAGAAATCAAAAATTTCAGATCTCTCGGGCGGGCGGGTGTATCTAAAAAAATCGAAAATCTTTATTTGGCTTTCTATTGAGATGAAACCTCGCATTTCGGATTATTTCAAGGTGCTGATTACAAATCCAGTCGCAGTTTTGAGTCTCAGTCTCGTTTGACAAAAATCAAAAATTTCAGATCTCTGGGGCGGGCGGGTGTACGTAAAAAATCGAAAATCTTTATTTGGCTTTCTATTGAGATGAAACCTCGCATTTCGGATTATTTCAAGGCGCTGATTACAAATCCAGTCGCAGTTTTGAGTCTCAGTCGCGTTTGACAGAAATAAAAAATTTCAGATCTCTCGGGCGGGCGGGTGTATCTAAAAAAATCGAAAATCTTTATTTGGCTTTCTATTGAGATGAAACCACGCATTTCGGATTATTTCAAGGTGCTGGTTACAAATCCAGTCGCAGTTTTGAGTCTCAGGCTCGTTTGACAGAAATCAAAAATTTCAGATCTCTGGGGCGGGCGGGTGTACCTAAAAAATCGAAAATCTTTATTTGGCTTTCTATTGAGATGAAACCTCGCATTTCGGATTATTTCAAGGCGCTGATTACAAATCCAGTCGCAGTTTTAAGTCTCAGTCGCGTTTGACAGAAATCAAAAATTTCAGATCTCTCGGGCGGGCGGGTGTATCTAAAAAAATCGAAAATCTTTATTTGGCTTTCTGTTGAGATGAAACCACGCATTTCGGATTATTTCAAGGTGCTGATTACAAATCCAGTCGCAGTTTTGGGTCTCAGGCTCGTTTGACAAAAATCAAAAATTTCAGATCTCTCGGGCGGGCGGGTGTACCTAAAAAAATCGAAAACCTTTATTTGGCTTTCTATTCAGATGAAACCTCGCATTTCGGATTATTTCAAGGTGCTGATTACAAATCCAGTCGCAGTTTTGAGTCTCAGTCTCGTTTGACAAAAATCAAAAATTTCAGATCTCTGGGGCGGGCGGGTGTACCTAAAAAATCGAAAATCTTTATTTGGCTTTCTATTGAGATGAAACCTCGCATTTCGGATTATTTCATGGCGCTGATTACAAATCCAGTCGCAGTTTTGAGTCTCAGTCTCGTTTGACAGAAATCAAAAATTTCAGATCTCTCGGGCGGGCGGGTGTATCTAAAAAAATCGAAAATCTTTATTTGGCTTTCTATTGAGATGAAACCTCGCATTTCGGATTATTTCAAGGCGCTGATTACAAATCCAGTCGCAGTTTTGAGTCTCAGGCTCGTTTGACAGAAATCAAAAATTTCAGATCTCTGGGGCGGGCGGGTGTACCTAAAAAATCGAAAATCTTTATTTGGCTTTCTGTTGAGATGAAACCTCGCATTTCGGATTATTTCAAGGCGCTGATTACAAATCCAGTCGCAGCTTTGAGTCTCAGTCGCGTTTGTCAGAAATCAAAAATTTCAGATCTCTCGGGCGGGCGGGTGTACCTAAAAAATTCGAAAACCTTTATTTGGCTTTCTATTGAGATGAAACCTCGCATTTCGGATTATTTCAAGGTGCTGATTACAAATCCAGTCGCAGTTTTGAGTCTCAGGCTCGTTTGACAGAAATCAAAAATTTCAGATCTCTGGGGCGGGCGGGTGTACCTAAAAAAATCGAAAATCTTTATTTGGCTTTCTATTGAGATAAAACCTCGCATTTCGGATTATTTCAAGGTGCTGATTACAAATCCAGTCGCAGTTTTGAGTCTCAGTCTCGTTTGACAAAAATCAAAAATTTCAGATCTCTCGGGCGGGCGGGTGTATCTCAAAAAATCGAAAATCTTCATTTGGCTTTCTATTGAGATGAAACCTCGCATTTCGGATTATTTCAAGGTGCTGATTACAAATCCAGTTGCAGTTTTGAGTCTCAGTCTCGTTTGACAAAAATAAAAAATTTCAGATCTCTCGGGCGGGCGGGTGTACCTAAAAAAATCGAAAACCTTTATTTGGCTTTCTATTCAGATGAAACCTCGCATTTCGGATTATTTCAAGGTTCTGATTACAAATCCAGTCGCAGTTTTGAGTCTCAGTCTCGTTTGACAAAAATCAAAAATTTCAGATCTCTGGGGGGGCGGCTGTACCTAAAAAAATCGAAAACCTTTATTTGGCTTTCTATTGAGATGAAACCTCGCATTTCGGATTATTTCAAGGCGCTGATTACAAATCCAGTCGCAGTTTTGAGTCTCAGTCGCGTTTGACAGAAATCAAAAATTTCAGATCTCTGGGGGGGGCGGGTGTACCTAAAAAAATCGAAAACCTTTATTTGGCTTTCTATTGAGATGAAACCTCGCATTTCGGATGATGTCAAGGTTCTGATTACAAATCCAGTCGCAGTTTTGAGTCTCAGTCTCGTTTGACAAAAATCAAAAATTTCAGATCTCTGGGGGGGGCGGGTGTACCTAAAAAAATCGAAAACCTTTATTTGGCTTTCTATTGAGATGAAACCTCGCATTTCGGATTATTTCAAGGCGCTGATTACAAATCGAGTCGCAGTTTTGAGTCTCAGTCGCGTTTGACAGAAATCAAAAATTTCAGATCTCTCAGGCGGGCGGGTGTACCTAAAAAAATCGAAAATCTTTATTTGGCTTTCTATTGAGATGAAACCTCGCATTTCGGATTATTTCAAGGCGCTGATTACAAATCCAGTCGCAGTTTTGAGTCTCAGTCTCGTTTGACAAAATAAAAAATTTCAGATCTCTCGGCGGGCGGGTGTACCTAAAAAAGTCGAAAATCTTTATTTGGCTTTCTATCGAGATGAAACCTCGCATTTCGGATTATTTTAAGGTGCTGATTACAAATCCAGTCGCAGTTTTGAGTCTCAGTCTCGTTTGACAAAAATGAAAAATTTCAGATCTCTCGGGCGGGCGGGTGTAGGTACCTAAAAATATTGAAAATCTTTATGTGGCTTTCTATTGAGATGAAACCTCGCATTTCGGATAATTTCAAGGTGCTGATTACAAATCCAGTCGCAGTTTTGAGTCTCAGTCTCGTTTGACAGAAATCAAAAATTTCAGATCCCTGGGGCGGGCGGGTGTACCTAAAAAAATCGAAAATCTTTATTTGGCTTTCTATTGAGAATTGCATTTCCGATTATTTCAAGGTGCTGATTACAAATCCAGTCGCAGTTTTGAGTCTCAGTCTCGTTTGACAAAAATAAAAAATTTCAGATCTCTGGGGCGGGCGGGTGTACTTAAAAAAAATCGAAAATCTTTATTTGGCTTTCTTTGAGATGAAACCTGGCATTTCGGATCATTTCAAGATGCTGATTAGAAATTCAGTCGCAGTTTTAAGTCTTAGTCTCGTTTGACAAAAATGAAAAATTTCAGATCTCTCGGGCGGGCGCGTGTACCTAAAAAAATCGAAAATCTTTATTTGGCTTTCTATTGAGATGAAACCTCGCATTTCGGATAACTTCAAGGTGCTGATTGCAAATCCAGTCGCAGTTTTGAGTCTCAGTCTCGTTTGACAGAAATCAAAAATTTCAGATCTCTGGGGCGGGCGGGTGTACCTAAAAAATCGAAAATCTTTATTTGGCTTTCTATTGAGATGAAACCTCGCATTTCGGATTATTTCAAGGCGCTGATTACAAATCCAGTCGCAGTTTTGAGTCTCAGTCGCGTTTGACAGAAATCAAAAATTTCAGATCTCTGGGGCGGGCGGGTGTACCTAAAAAATCGAAAATCTTTATTTGGCTTTCTATTGAGATGAAACCTCGCATTTCGGATTATTTCAAGGCGCTGATTACAAATCCAGTCGCAGTTTTGAGTCTCAGTCGCGTTTGACAGAAATCAAAAATTTCAGATCTCTGGGGCGGGCGGGTGTACCTAAAAAAATCGAAAATCTTTATTTGGCTTTCTATTGAGATGAAACCTCGCATTTCGGATAGTTTCAAGGTGCTGATTGCAAATCCAGTCGCAGTTTTGAGTCTCAGTCTCGTTTGACAGAAGTCAAAAATTTCAGATCTCTGGGGCGGGCGGGTGTACCTAAAAAAATCGAAAATGTTTATTTGGCTTTCGATTGAGATGAAACCTTGCATTTCGGATTATTTCAAGGTGCTGATTACAAATCCAGTCGCAATTTTGAGTCTCAGTCTCGTTTGACAGAAATCAAAAATTTCAGATCTCTGGTGTACCTAAAAAAATCGAAAATCTTTATTTGGCTTTCGATTGAGATGAAACCTCGCATTTCGGATTATTTTAAGGTGCTGATTACAAATCAAGTCGCAATTTTGAGTCTCAGTCTCGTTTGACAAAAATCAAAAATTTCAGATCTCTCTCGGGCGGGCGGTGTTTCTAAAAAATTCGAAAATGTTTATTTGGCTTTCTATTGAGATGAAACCTCGCATTTCGGATTATTTCAAGGTGCTGATTACAAATCCAGTCGCAGTTTTGATTCTCAGTCTCGTTTGACAAAGATCAAAAATTTCATATCTGTCGGGCGGGCGGGTGTACCTAAAAAAATAGAAAATCTTTATTTGGCTTTCTACTGAGATGAAACCTCGCACTTAGGATAACTTCAAGGTGCTGATCACAAATCCAGTCGCAGTTTTGAGTCTCAGTCTCGTTTCGCTGCAGGCCTTTGCCTTGTTCATGTAACCCAGACATACATAATTTTGAACTACACAATACTTACCACTCAAAAAACTCATTATCTAGACTATTGAAACTGTCATAATAGTATATGGACCCCTTTCCTCCTATTTCCTCTCGTCGATTCAGAATGCCAGTGTCCGGCTACTAGCTTTTTACTTAAACTAATACATATGCGTCACACGAGTGTATAAATTTAGATGTCTGTATGACACCACGGTGTTCTGTGGTATAGTTTCACTCAGTAGCAGCGCTTTCGTAAAATAAATCCACACTTATCCTGCAACCAATAAAGGTGCCTGTACATATTTTGTTTGAGTTTTGAAATTCGTTTCACTTGAGTCGAAGATCAATAGTTTTCCATGCAAGGATTTCTAAAAAATGTTAAAGCTTTATTATATTGTTTTTTATTGCATTTATATTAAGATTAGAGTCCAATGCACTAATCTGTCGTATTAGAATTAGATTTCATACATAGTTTGTTAATAGGGGTAATTCTGACATATCGAATTGTCGAAATTGCTTAACGTTCACCACATTCGATTTTCTGTGTCTTTCCAGAATTGATTCTTCAGCTTTACTCATAAGTTACAGTACTTATTTGACAAAATTTGTTGTGGGCGTTATAGGTAGGAATTTTTTCCTTTTTTTTTTGATATACAAATATAGTGTACCCACCTCTCGTTATCAAGCAACAGTGTATCTTTTATCGCAGGTTTTAGGCCCCATCTGTCAAAGTTCTCTGAAAACTATTGATTTCTCTTGAAGTTTACCTCAAAAAGGGGAAAAATGACATGCTTTATATACAATCGACCATTATGAACCATCTAGTATCTTTTCCAGTCTGATTTTCCATCCTAAATGGGTGAAAAGTTCCATTTTCTAGTTTAACAAAGAGTTTAGCAATTGCTAATCTGAACCAATCAGATTCCACAAAACCAATACATTTGATTACTGGTTTTTTCTTCTACCAAATGATAATGATGACAAAACATTAGTCCTTCGAATAATTTTTTTTGTGATAAATGGAGAAATCAAATATAAGTTTTACAACAAAACTGTTTTTGTTTCCTTTTTATTTCGCAATTATTCAAAGTTATATCAAAATAAAAATGGGTTTTTGAATCTAGTACCGAAAACCCGCCGACGGCTCCCGAACCCGTGTGACGTAGGTACTTCGTGAAAATACTTGCAACAGTTGTAACTAAAATGTATATTTGTTGCAACATAGGCGATGAATGAAGTTTGCAGCTCGAGACGAAGTCAAATATCGAAATAAATATCTTTTTGAATGTTTGAAATCAGATCACAAATTCCAGTAATAAAGTACCTAATCAAATATGTTTCGTTGAGGCGATCCGCTTCGCAAGATGCTGGTTGGCCTAGTGGTATAGTGGTCGACAGCGAATCATTGTGTTCGAGGATGGTGTTGGTTCGAGGCCCAGACCTTGCAACTACTTTTTTTAAATTTTTTTTTAACCAAAATATTCATTGTCATGCCTTTTACTCATGTTACAAACATTTTTTTGTACCATCGACATAAATGTGTTTTTAAATCAAATTTTATTTATAAATTACAATTATCTACTACTGCCCAGTTTCGATATATTGCTTGTCTTAAAATTCGTGGGACACCCTGTATAACATCGGAATACATATGAACAGCATGGAGCTGAGCATGCATGACGCCGCACTTGATAGATACAGCTCTTGTCTCGATACTTCCTAATTTTATTTTGAAGCTACTTGTTTCGTATAAATTCTGTATGATATTCAGATCCTGTAAGTCAATACCTTTAGTTCTTAGTATTGTCAGCAGTTTTTTATGTTTAACACGATCAACTGCTTCCAAATAGTCTACAAGCTACAAGTATACATCCTTTTGTTGGACTCCAACTTTTTGAAGAAGTGAAGCAAATGTATATTGGATATACTCTGCTTGATGTTCTGCGACAGGTGATGCTGCGTAACTAACACTCGACGGTGTAAAAATAAAATTATAGTGTCATAAAGTAGATGCAAATGGCCAAGAACTAAAAATCGAAGCGAGACTCATTACTAAACACTAAAAGTGTCTCCACAAGGTGTAAAGGAAATGGAATTCTATAAGTGGCATCACGCATAGGTAGGGAAAGAGTTGAATTTGTGGTTCTTGGGATTTTAGGCCGGCGTCGTTTAGCGTTAAAGTTTGACGTTTCGCCACCACGAGTGGATGGCATCTTCAGAAGCCATTTTACTTCGGCGACTTCCAGAATACTGGCGGTTAGTTTTTTGTTCTTTTTCTACATCCATGGTGAACAGGATGTTTTTATGCACGCTATTCAGGTGTTCTAGAAATTTTTCCAGCTTTTCTCTTCCAATGAGAAGAAATACGGCGAAACAACAACCTGAACCGATAGCAAAAGCTTTTCTACCCTATATGTGCCTGGAATAACAGACAGAATAGGAAAAAGGTTACGAAACAAAAACGTCAAGACCATCTACAAGCTCACATGTGGGAGTGTATACATAGGAACAACGAAGCGATCTGGATCAAGGACTGCAGAATATAAGGCTAGCTGTCGACTAGGTTATACGTACAAATCAGCAGTAGCCGAACATGCGATTAAGGAAGGAAGCCATAGGATCAAGTTTGAAGAAACTCAGGTTCTTGCCGCAACGTCTTCATACTATGTCAAGCTCCATAGAGAAGCCATCGAAATACAAAATCACCACAATAATCTCAATAGAAAAGTAGAAATACAGATAGTCAACCAGATACTGCCATATCGCAAGGGGGCGGGGCTACCAACGCTACCTGGTTGGGGCACCATTTTAAAATTATACTATTTATTACGATTACGATTACGATTCCGGCATTTTCTCAAAAGACTGGAAAACAGCTTGCATCCAGCCGATGCCAAAAAAAGGATCCAAAACAGATCCGACCAACTACAGAACTATAGCTCTGCTTTCTGTAATCAGTAAAGTGATGGAGAGAAGCATCAACCAAGAGCTCATTAAATACCTAGACCTACATCACTCAATTAATGACAGACAATATGGATTCCGACACCAAAGATCAACTGGAGATCTCCTGGCTTACGTCACACATGTGCGGAGCAAACTCATTCAGTCATTTGGCGAGGCTTACGTCGTTGCTCTCGATATTTCAAAGGCATTCGATCAACTGTGGCATGAAGTTCTCCTAAACAAGCTCCCGTCTTATGGGCTCCCTGTTAAGCTTTGCGGTTGGCTCGCAGACTTCCTCTCAAGTCGGAAAATCTCTGTCGTGGTAGACGGCTTTTCCTCTTCTTTCCATAGCATCAATGCCGCGGTTCCGCAGGGATCGGTATTGGCTCCGACATTGTTTCTGCTTCACATTAATGATCTACTCTCTAGCACTACAAACCCAATCCACAGTTTTGCGGATGACAGTACGCTGCATGCAGGCATTATGAGCAATAGACCGATCTGTGTGGTCGAGCTGGAACGTAGAAGACTGGCAGTGGCAGCTTCACTTTCAAAGGACCCCGATACCATTACCACTTGGGGGCTTAAGAATATGGTTAAATTTAATGCCTCCAAGACCCGGTATTGTACGCTATCAAACCAGAAGCGCCCAAGCCAACACCAGGTTCTAATGAACAACCAGGCTCTGCCAAGCTCATTCAAGCTGTTAGGAGTCAACATTACAGAAAATTTGATCTGGCACGAACACGTCGCGTCAATTGCAACAGCTGCTGGTAAAAAGCTTGGGTACCTATCTAGAGCCAGAAAGTGTTTCGCACCATGTAACCTCCTCACGCTATATAAAGCCCAGATAAGACCTTGCCTGGAGTATTGCTCTCATGTCTGGGGAGCTGCTGCCCCTACTACCCTGTCTATACTAGATGCCGTCCAGAGAAGGGCAATTCGACTAATTGGCGATCCGGCCTTAACGCGCCACCTTCAGTCACTTTCTCACTGGCGTGTTAGTGGTGACCTCTCACTGTTTTACCGATATTCCAACGGAATCTGCTCCTCTGAGCTATCCTCTATCGTTCCGCCGCTCACTGCTCCTATCAGATGTACCCGTGCGACCGCTGTATCTCGTCCCAAGAAGTTCGTTCTTCATACATCAAGAACTGAGCGGTACAACCGCACATTTATTCCCAGGGTGTCCAAGGCTTGGAATAAACTGCCAGAAAATGTGTTTATTGCGCCTACGGGTATTGGCTCATTCAAGTCCTGCGTTAACAAACTTCCCCTAACATAACCCTTTCACAGCAGCCGCGGTACTCTGGTATTTAGGCTCTGCCTTCGCGGTCTGCTCAGTTATAAAAAAATACTATTTATTGCTATGGCGATAGCTTCTGTACATTATTTATTTCGGGATAACGGAATATAAATCACTGATTTATAATCTTCAACTGCGCGAGTTATTACGTCATTACCGCTCTTTGAACAATATACAATATATACATTTCGATTAGTGTGTATCTAATTACACAGCGTCTCATATATTTATTTTTGTCCACCCAAAGGGGTCCTTTCATTGCAGCTTCACGTTAGTATTTTATTTCATGTTATCCTCATTCCAGCAAACGAGTGTCTAGTGTCCGTTTCCAGTAATCCGAAACATACAAACAATATCCACACATACAGAGATAGAGAATTTGGCGCGAACCCAATATCTATTAAAAGCCTCTGACAAAATATTCTAACTGCTTGTTTTCGTTGACGATAAATATTTTTAGAGTGACATTAGAGGGTTAGACCGATGTACAACACACATTTGTTAACGACAATGTAGGTAGACTCGTATGTAATAAAATTTTTCCAAGTTGGTCTCTACTGGATGATGAGATTGTCTCATTAGTCATTATGATTTTATTATCAATACTTATATTCATTAGCTGAAAGCTTTTCAACAGATATAACTGTTATATATTTAATATATATTATCAGTGTTGTTAGGACAAGAAAACATAATCAGAATAGTAATTGATAAATATATAAATGACTTATCATTCACGATATATTTTACACAACCAAAGACCAGAGAAAATAAAAACACTTGACAATCTAGCTCTTGACATCACCATATTTGAAACGTCACATCTAAATTTGAAGTTTTTGTAAGGCAAATAATGGACGACATTTAAATCTGCTGGAGTTTCGTTATACAAGAAAACAAAGTAAGAACGAAAGAAGACGCAGTGGCTACCATAAAGTTAAGAAAGAAGGACCGAATGGTTAGTGCAACAGGTTATAACTAAATTATTGTAATGTTAACTTTATATGCCTGTACCTCATACATGGTGTAACCTTTGAGGTGGCAATATTTATATCTTAGCTAGTATAAATAAATGAAAATGAATATACAGGGTGTTAATTAAGTATGTTAACAAACTTTAACCACGAATAGTACTCCGAAAAATAGACAGAAAATGTCATATGAACATGGGTCCGGAAATGCTTCCTAAGGGAGCTACGCTCCTTTGCATGAGACACCCTGAAGACGGTTTTTCCTCGATATTCTCGAAACCATTCATAACAAAATTACGAAATTAGGTACGACGGGTAAACTTTTGACGCTGAATCCGATTCTGAATTCAGAATTTCATAATTTTAATCAGAGGCGTATCACACGGGAGGAGTTAAGGGTAAAAATAACCCCATTTTCTAAATGGTAATTTTTTGACATTTTGATTTTAGAATATGATATTTCAGAGATTTCTACCTAAAAACGGTATCTTGGTACTCTCGATAGGGCTAACCGTTTTCGAGAAAAATGCAAATTATTGAATCGATGCAGGCTATTGTATTCAATAATTTGCATTTTTCTAGGAAACGGTTAGCCCTATCGAGATGTACCGAGAGACCAATTTTATGTAGAAATCTCTGAAATACCATATTCTAAACTCAAAATGTCAAAAAAATTACCATTTAGAAAATGGGTTTATTTTTACCCTTAACGTAAAAAGTTTACCCATCGTACCTAATTTCGTAATTTTTTTATGAATCATTTCGAGAATATCGAGGGAAAACCGTCTTCAGGGTGCCCCATGCAAAGGGGCGTAGCTTTTGACGCTGAATCTGATTCTGAATTCAGAATTTCATAATTTTAATCAGAGGCGTATCATACGGGAGGAGTTAAGGGTAAAAATAACCCCATTTTCTAAATGGTAATTTTTTTGACATTTTGATTTTAGAATATGGTATTTCAGATTTCTACGTAAAAATGGTCTCTTGGTACATCTCCATAGGGCTAACCGTTTTCGAGAAAAATGCAAATTATTGAATCGATGCAGGCTATTGTAAATAGCACACACACACACAGCACACTTACTAAATAGATGAACATTTATTTATTTTTTCGGAGTACTATTCGTGTTAAAGTTAAAGTTTGTTAACATACTTAATTAACACCCTGTATAATAACATAAGGCTATTATCTCTAGTACAAAATGGCGCCCCACGTAATTTGACAAAATTTCCTTTGTTGCGTAAAGGAGGTGGTCTATTATATGATTTTCAGACAGAAAATGTTCGATTGAGGCATGTTCCTCTTTGAAAAAAAAAATTGTTGAAACACTGAAATCTCGCTATATTTTCCTAACACACCCGTACAGAACAAGGCGATTTTATAATCGAGAACCCACTTGACAGACGTTACAAGTGTGACGGATATCTAGATGGAAAAATAGTACAGAAAAAGTAACATGCTATGGATGGAAAACACTCACCGTATCGTCACTCACCCTGAGTCGAACGAGATAAGTCCCAGACAAAGGAAACATTTTGGTGAAATTTTGAAGTTACATTACCTAACCTAACTTAACCAAACCGGTTGAGTTGTTGAGGTCAAAATGGATGCTAGAGCCAAACTACGCGAGCGAAATTTCCGCAGCGTATTTTACGTGGCGGTTTGCACGTCGTGCCATCAAACGAGCGCAACTAGACGAACGGGAAATCTGCGTTAAGATCGTTGCCGCCACAGTACAACGTGTTGTTCAGTACGGAGTAAACTAGACTAGGTGACTGTGCGATGGATTCTTACTGAATGTACCTACTCAACGGAAAAAACGCCTTCTATTTGGTGCCAGTTCCAACGGAATTCCCGCCATGTGAAATACGTCGCGGAAATTCCGCTCGTGTAGTGTGGCTCTTAATCCGTTAATCGACTCTTGACGTCCCAGACCGAGGAATCGTTTCGATGAAAATCTACAACACTTACAAATTTGACAATTTCAATAACTTGCTCAACATACCTAATCAAATCGGTTGAGATAAAAAGAGGTTTCATCGACTTCTCTTGATGTCCTGACTCGAATTGTATAAATCGTAGACGTTCATATTGACTTTTTTTTTATGGTCAGCCTCGCGCAAAGGCTGAAAGCCTATAGCGCTGTAGAAGCGCTGCGAGAGGATAAGTGTCGGTTCATGTTAGATTTGAAACGCTGCAGGTTGTAGCCGCCGGGATACAAGTTCCCCGGCAGCTCACTCTACAGCGTTGAAGTTCTCCAAAAGAAGAAATGCTGGAGGAGACTGGTTCGGGGAGTAAGGACCTCGACCTGGTAAGGATGAGCTCGCAGAGCTTCTCTAGTGTTCCTGGTTCGGACGGCCTTTGGTGTTATTATCTGAGAGAGCTCACTCGAACATCTTCCGTGACAGAATCTGTAAAGCATGGATAGGTCAGCCACCCTCCTCCGATGTTTCAGGCTGTGGAGGTTCTTTGGCGTATCGATTAATATAATTGCTCTTTTCTGGATAGTGTCCAGAAGCTTTAGAGAGTGCTTCGGAGCGCATCCCCGCACATGGGAGCAATACCCCAGCGATGGTCGGATCTGTGCTTTGTAGAGCAGCAGCTCTGATGTATACAACTTCCTACAGCGGAACAAAACTCCAAGCTTCTGGGATGCAGTTTTAGCAATACTGACGACGTGGTCGTGCAAGGACATGTTACTGTTGATGTTGATCCCCAAAAGCTTGACGGAAGGTGATTCGACCATGGGCTGACCCTCCATTTTCACGATTGGTAATCCAACGTGAGACTTCTTTGTAAGTGTTGTTGCCTGCGTTTTCTGCATGTTGAACTGTACTTTATTTACTAGTACCCACTCGACTCGACTCGACTTATTTTCGATCCTAATGGAAGTCAAAAATGATCTTCTGCGCCGTAGCCTGAACATGCTATAAAAAACCGAACAGAAGACAATATTAAAAATAAGTACATTATATATCATCCCCTTCACGTTGAATATGAAATTTCCCCAGATATACCAGATGTTATAATTTCAACTTCTAGTAACACTTGACAGAACTGGTGTAAAGAATGGCTTCGGAAAATACAAATGTAGAGGGAATTACTTTGAAAACGTGTTTTACAGTCTCTCTGGAGTTCACATTCAATATTGCCCTGTAATAAATAAAGATATGACATATCTGGATTTTTTTGTAGGCAGAATTCCAAACAACAATTCTATAGATAAGTAGTACCTCCAACAGGTTCCGGTATACAATTATAGGTTCTTTTATTTAAAATATTACGCTAAGTCCTAAAAATGTGAGGTATTTTTTTAACCGTTTTGCAAGGACTTCTACGTGGGCTGTCCATTTTAAATTGTCATCAACATGGAGTCCTAAATATCTATTATCATCATCATAGTCACAACGTCTTAACAGACATGTTGTGCACTCGTAAAATGCATTAAGTCGAAGCTAGAGTATTGCCGACACGAATATTATCAATAGTTTTGAGCACTGTAGCTCGCCATCATTCGCGATTTACTGCCAGTTTAGTGGCGCTCTTGATACTCATATCCAGCAACTTTTTCGTCGTATCCACCCAGCGTGTATGGGTACGGTACGGGGCATGACCCTGAACTACAAGTTTCTCCATATTATTGCTTCTGTGTATATGTCCGAAGAATGTAAGCATTCTCGTCGACACAATGGAGGATAGTCTCTTTGGTTTACCGACCTCATCCAGTATGGAAACGTTAGTTTGATGGGCGGTATAAGGAACTCTCAGCATTCACCTCCATGTCCACATTTCAAAAGCATCTATGCGAGCTCGATCTGCCTTTTTACCAGTCCAAGTTTCCGAGGTATACAAAAATATGGAGAACACAAGAGACTGAACCAGTGACATCTTTGTAGCTTTCGTGATGTTATGGTCACGCCATATTTTAGTAAGCTTTGTCATGGCCACACGTGCCTGTTGAATGCGCCGTCGAATCTCATCTTCACAGCTACCCGAATTGTCGATCAAAGAACCGAGGTATACAAAACTTTGAACTACTTCACGTCGGCCTATCGACTTTATTTCTCGATAAACTTGGTCTTATTGTAGTTAATACCAAGACCATACACTGCACTATGTTGTTATAAGATGTTTAATAGAGCTACTGGTTCTTTCTGAGAAACTGCCATAAACTTTTAAACAACATCGGAGATAATACACATCCCTGACGAACTCCTTTTCTAATTGCAGTTTGACTAGACAGGTTACCATCAATTCTTACACGAGCCAAATTAAACTTGTAGAGTTGCTGTATGAAAAACACTAGGTGATAAGGAACTCCCATACAGATGAGGATTTCCCAGTTTAGGCCGCTTTACGTTATCAAACGCCTTATTATATGTTCTATTTTTGTCAGAGAGATAATTAATTTTGTTACAAGACCTATTTCAAAATGCTTATTCATTGAAGGAAATTTGTTACAATGTTAGTGCCATGTGAGGTAACAACCGAAAAAACTGACCTAAGATGTCGGAGTTTTACATGTATCACACGTGCCAAAGTAAAAACAGGTTGTTTTGATCCACATCTCGAACATGCAGTTCTAAAAATAGGAGTATAAGTTGTGTATGTCACCTCCTCGCCGTCGAAACTTATTGCATCACCGTTTTCATAGAATATCGTCAGATAAAAAACAACAAGTCGCTCAACGGTGGATGGATTTTTACAATGTGTGACACTTGGAAAACAAGGAATGTTGACTAAACAACTGTCTGACTCACTTTGTCTTTTAAAACGGAATAAAAACTCAGTACAGGTGTATATGTACACCTATTTTTTATTAACGACTGTAGCATGCCCTTACTTTAAGTCTTTATAATTATGCTGATGATTCAGATTTTGTATTAGACTCAGGGGATATCAGTAACCTCTGTCATATCTCTAATGAAGCTTGTGAGAATATGGTTTCATATTGCTTTAATAATAAACTTATGCTAAGTCCTAGTAAGACTGAAATGTTACTTTTTAACACAAAGCCCAATGATCAAGGTATACTGGTTAAAATTAATAAGCAAACAATACAGCAATGCTCCGAAGTGACATTTTTGGGCGTTATTATGGATGAGCGGCTGTCATGGAACAATCATATGGATTATCTGTTGGAAAAGATATCACGTCACTGTTTCAATCTGTGGCAATTGAGAAGCGTCGTTACAATGGAGATACCCAGGATGTATTATTTCGCTTGTGTGAATTATGTGCTCAGTTACTGCATTGTATCCTGGGGCAACTGCGCGCGCCTAAAAGAACTCTTTGTTCTTCAAAAAAAGGTAATTAGGACTATGACATTCAAATCACATAACTACTCATGTCGTTCATTGTTTTTTGAATGGAGAATTATAATATATAAGTGTGTTTTGTATATTAAAGTAAATATCGCTCGGACTCATATAGCCTACGTAAGAATTTCAATTTGAATATTCCTGTCCATCGATTGTCATTAACATCTCGAAGTCCTTATGTTATGCCCATAAAACTGTACAATAAATTACCGCTAGGTATCAAAAAATTAAACTCTATTCACACTTTCAATGAGGAGGTCAAAAAATTACTACTTATGCGTTGATTCTGCTCCATTGACCAATATATGAATTGTACCTTTGACATTGCATGATACTTATGTAGGCAGCTATATTTTTGTTCACTGTTTCTTTGTTTATCTGTTTTCTTGTTTGTTATTTCTTGCAATGTATTTACTAATGAGAATTGTTTGTTGTTCGTTTTTATACACTATTATAATTGTTGACTATCTTCCAACACTCTGTAAGAGTCGGACGGAAATAAATAATAATGGGATATTATCATGGCAATCCTAACTTTGTTTGCAGCTGTTCGAAACAATTGATTCGAGATTTGTCCTTGATTTTTTCTTCCGTAATGTTTTATAGCGGTGCATATTATCTGAATCCCTTTATAACGCATCATCAGGGTACTCTAGTTTTTTCATTTGAGCGTGTTAATAACTTATGCGTATTTTTGCAAAATATAATGGAGATGTTTTCATTTATGCCCTGATTGTTTCAATATTACTAGTCGGTTCGTTTTGAAATATTCCTAGTTGCAGAAAGTGTGTACCTGGTATTTTCTCATACTTCTCCATCCCCCTTATGTTTTTTAATTGAAGTGATAGATAATAATTTTTTACAATAAACTGGAAGTTATTTGCACTTGTAAACAAAGCGATGATTTTTACCTCAAAAAACGTCAGAATGACACAAAGCATTTACTGCATTCAACTGTTTTTCGGCCTCCGTAGTTATAGTAGATTGAGGTTTACTTCCACATTTTAAAAACTTGGAGGCTGAGTATTTTAAAAGCCTTTCAAAATAAGGTGAACGAACCCTACACTTTTAAAAACAAGAGAAAAATCTATTTCTTTTAATGATATAATACACAGGGTGCCCTACTTAAAAATATAAATCACTTATAACTATACGAAAAACACGATTTTTTATTATTTTTCCCTTTTGTTTGTATGAAATTCTAAACGACAAGAGAAAACTATAAAAACTTTTTTCAAATAAGAAAGATAAGAGGGGTGCAAAGTTCATAATTTGCACCCCTCATGGAAACACCCACTCTGATAAAGCCATTTTTATCATGACGTCGCTGATTTTTTAAAATTTGACGATATTATTCAAAAATAGCCGTAGCAATTCCATCACAGAAATTACAATCAAACACCATACTTGTATATCCTTAATTTCAGTGAGTATCTGGAATTTTGCACCACAACTACAATTACATAAATTTGAAAATGAATGCTCATCTTCTATGCCCATATACCCACAAAACATGTATATGAGCCTCGAACGTGGCATACTTTGATCACAAAATGACAAAATTCAGATACAAGTCGAAAGCTAGATAAACATTTTTAAGTGCGCTATGACTTGAAAACAAATGAGAATCGGATAAAACAATAATATAGGATTTTTACATTATTTTCATGCATATAATACATTCCTAGAGTTTGTTGCGTACCTCGCTATGCATCCTACAAAAATTTTCAAAAGGGTTTGAATAGCACCTTCATTTTATACCCAGCGAAAAGGTACCATTCGTGCTCGTAATTTTATACTTACTGTTAGTGTCCAGACAAATGAGACGCAATTGTTTGCCCGACCCTCTCATTAATAAAGCGTCATGAACATTTCTTTAATTACGGCGAGTAGACAAAAATAATTTATCATTTTTCTTCACAATGGTCTAGTTATTTATACAATCCGAAAGTTGCCAAACATCTGTCAGATATAAATAAATGTCCTATAAGCATTAGAATTATACGTTCTGTATCGTTTGTTCTGTTACTAGCGACTAGTAGCATGTCGTATGATACAAACGACATTCCAAAAGGCGAGCTTGTCTCTCAGAAACACAGGAAGCTATGTGCGAACACACGAGCAAAAATTTTCGCAATTTCGCAGAAATTATAGATCAAGATTATTTTTTTGTCTCGTACGAGGAGTAGATACATAACGAGACTAGTGCTGAAGCTTTTCAACCATTCCTTAAGGGGCCTGGGTATACACAGTAATACATAATGTATTTGCCATGTTAAAACACCGATTTCCATTTCGAACAGAACTCACTTATTTTCCAAACTACATACACAGTATTTCAGAAGGTGATAAATAAGACCTTAACGAATGACAACTTTTTTGCGATTTTCTGAAAAAAGTTTTTTGGTGTGCAAATAAACTCGCAATGCAAAATCATACATTCCTCAAATGTCTATAATTTAACAACCAAACACGATGTCAAAAAAAGGCTAAATAGGTGACAAAGCGCAAGCTTTCTGCTTCAATCTGTTTTTTGAATCATTACTGTAAGTTTAAAGGTAACGTCAGGAATTTGGAAATACGAAATTCATTTTTATGGTGACCTTTGGACCTTACCTTTGGACCTTTTGACCTTACCTTTGGATTTTTGGACTTATCTCCTGGATCCTTCCTGGATTCTCAATTTCGCGCGCTATCCCTAGACCCCCAATCCTTAAATCACACTCTCGAGGTCACTAACCATTCATAATCTATACGTAATTTCTTAAGCGTTGCAAAATAATAATAACCAAAGTTATAAATGGTGACTTTATTGCACAAATTAACAAAAAGCATTCTCAGTATCTAGGTACACAGGTATCACAGCAATACGCACGTTGTTCTCCTGAGGATGCTCGATTACAGTGGTTTCAATCAAGTGATATCATTCTTCTTTCTTTGAGAGACAGATGTAGCATGCTATGCTTTTATCAGAAGGATGATCTCAGCTAGTATATTTCCGTGGAATTTTAATTATATCAACAATAAGCACTGCATAGTCAGTATAGAGGAGCACTTTCGAAGCGATGCTGTTGTGAGTTGGACTTGAAGAGTGTACAGAAAAGTCTTTCATGGGATGAATGTTTCTGCCTTCTGAGCCCGGAATGACTGGTTCAAACCCTAATTCGGAACGACTAAAAATATTTTGCAAGCTGCCCTCGGTTCCTGAGTCACTAGAAGCTTCCACACAAGGTTCCTGGGATCCTACACGCCGGGTGGATACCACTAAACAGTTGCTGGATATGAGACTATGATGATGAAAGCATGGCACGTGTGCACCTACAGGGTGAGTATCACGCAGAACGGTGGTTGAAGTGAAGTACGCTTACAAAAATTATTAGAAAAAAATTCAAAAGTTAAAACAGATGTTAAATTTCTGTAAAAGTTCTATATGTAAACAAAAAATAAGTCAAGTTGATTGACTCAGTACTTCCCATACTTTAGGGTGATACTAGTTTGTTATTTTTCCATACCATGAATTATTTATAGTCTGAGATCCCCTTTGCAACCAAATCATTGCCCCCCCCCCCCCCAAATTGTGTTATTCCTCTAGACCTTTCCGGCACAGGTCAATGGACAGCCTATTATCAATACAACAAATTTTTCAGTTCTACAACCCCCCAGTCCACAACCATCTCAATTTCACCCCCACCCAAAAAAAGTATAAAAATGATCAGAAACACCTAAAAGACCTAAAACGCTTAAAGATGAAGTTTAAGCTGTTTTTATAGTTTTTTTTATTATTTCTGCGCCATCACTGGCACGATTTATAAAAAACATAGGTACGCATTTTCCGGCCTTGCCACAGTAGTAATACTGTAATACTATTTTCGGTAATAGGCAAGGCAATGTTCGGATTGACCTAAAAAGGTGACTTATGTCGCTAGGTCTTCCTTCACAGGTCAGTGGACAGCATATTATGAATACAACAAAATTTTCAGCTTTTCAACCCCCCACCCCCCAACCACCCTAATTTCGCCTTCACCCAAAAAACGCAGAAAATGATAAAGAACTTCTAAAACGCTTAAAAAATAAGTTGGAGCTGTTTTTATATTTACAGTTTTTTTATTATTTCTACGCCACCACTGGCACGATTTATAAAAACCATACGCATTTTCCATCCTCGCCACGGTAGTAATACTGTGTCAAAATTTCATTAAAATTAATCTAACAGTTTCTTTGTTACACAATATAGAACGATCTAAAGCAATACTCGTATGTTCACACCAGAAAAAATTGGTTTATGTAATAGGCAAGGCAATGTTCGGATAGAGCTAAAAAAGTTTTTTATGTTGCTAGGTCTTCTTTCACAGGTCAGTGGACAGTCTATTATGAAAGCAACAAATTTTCCAATTTTACAACCCCCCACCCCCCAACCACCCCAATTTCACCCCCACCCAAAAAAAGTAGAAAATGATCAGGAACCCCTAAAACGTCTAAAAACGAAGTTTGAGGAATGTTTAAAATTTTTCGTTTTTTGCTAATTACTCTGCCGGCCATGCACCGGTTTTCAAAATTATAGGAACATTACCTACTACAACCACACAGCATAACGCTGCCCAAATTTCATCACAATCCATGCAGCGGTTACTGAGATTACGAGGCTAGAAAAACGCCAACAGACAGACAGACGGACCGACAGACAGACAGACAGACAGACAGACAGACAGACAGACAGACAGACCGACAGACAGACAGACAGACAGACAGACCGACGGAAATGAGTGACGTGGATTTTCGTTATGTAGACATCATAAAATACACAAAAAGCGTGGTATCTCATAATCGAAAATTTTCGCGATTACAATACTCTCTTCACCTATCGGTGTGGAAAGTAAAAGGGCCTGGAATCAACCATGTCTTTCTGTATTTATTTCTAATCCCTAACTCCGTCCTCCTTTTCATTAGAGAATCCTCTACGCCACTGTGACAATAAGTTTACGGAACAGTCGCAGTCGTAACTACTGGTTACCGAAACTGGATACCAATCCACATGGTTATAAATAGCGATTCATTTGCGGGCGATCAAAAATAGACCAGCACAAACCGTATTTACTCGGCTTGAATTTGTTTTCTTTATTTAACGCCCTCAAACAGATCTTCCTTCCTACGCATTTGTTACTCTCCTGTTTTGTCGGAATTTATTTTGCAAAACAAACCCATTCGTTCTTATTATGTCCATTAAATTTTCCAGACAGGGAATATCCTTTGTAGCATTTAGCCGGAGCAAAAACATTACAGATTTGTTCCTTCGCTCTGGTCCAAAGTGTGAGACTTTTTCGCAATGCTGAATGAAATCTCTCAGCTGTCGAATTACAATCCGCACCACAAGTATTATATTTGTCGTTTTTCCTTACTTCAAGTTATACATATGTTGTTATTAAGAAACAAAATTAGCTATAGCTGGGAAGCGGCACAAAATATATTAAAGCGAAGTTAACTCTTTAAACTGAATTCTAAGCTTTCGGAGAACTATGCCTCCATTATCAGGGCTAAAATATTAAATTAACATAAGCAACAGGTAAGCAAAAATGGAGTTTATACTTACAAAGTTTGTTGAGATTGTTGCTTAGGTTAGAAAATACGAAATGGAACATATTGGTTAGACTCGCACAGAAATTTCTTGAAATATTAAAATATTTAATAATATCCTCGTCAATTAATTGATCACACACAACAATTAGGTTGAAAAATCGAGGTATTTCATAACCTCGCTTCCTGTCTTGCATTGGAAAACTCTTCATTGTGGTACCAGTCCTCGAACGTAACAGATATCTAATTTTATATTGTCAATCTATAGATTTTTTAACCTAAATGTTGTGTGTGATGAATTAATTGACGAGGATATTATTAAATATCATAATATTTCAAGAAATTTCTGTGCGAGTCTAACCAATATGTTCCATTTCGTATTTTCTAACCTAAGCAACAATCTCAACAAACTTTGTAAGTATAAACTCCATTTTTGCTTACCTGTTGCTTATGTTAATTTAATATTTTAGCCCTGATGATGGAGGCATAGTTCTCCGAAAGCTTGGAATTCAGTTTAAAGAGTACACTTCGCTTTAATATATTTTTGCCGCTTCCCAGCTATAGCTAATTTTGTTTCCTAACAAAGTCGGCAAACGACTTAGGCTTGCCTATAATGTTGTTATTAATATATGAGCAAATTCCAGACTACAAACGCCTATTGCCAGATTTTTTGTCCATATGCTCACCGCCTGGTTTAGCTTGTCTCATATTCTCAAAATTGGGTTAATGTCGAGTGATCTCTTTCTGTTTGTATATGTTTCAAAGTTATCAGTAACAATTCTTCACTTAAAGTCACTTTATGTGTGATTTGGTCCTATCTCCTTTTACTACATTTAACCAAGTTTCTTCTGGTTTCCTCTACAACACGTCAACCCACGCAGTTTGTGTACTTCCTCTTGTGCAACCTTTTTAGGTACCTTCTTAGGCATCTTCTCCTCAAGGTCGTCATCATAGTCACAATGTCTTAACAGACATGTTGTGAACTCGTAAAATGCATTAAGTCAGAGCTAGAGTATTGCCGACATGAGTATTATCAATAGTTTTGAATACTGTAGCTCGCCATCGTTCGCGATTTACTGTCATACTCATATCCAGCAACTGTTTCGTCGTATCCACACAGCGTGTAGGGGAACGGTCACAGCGCCGCCCACTCGGGGCGTGGCCCTGAACTACAAGTTTCTCCATATTATCGCTTCTGTGCATATGTCCGAAGAATGTAAGCATTCTCGTCGACACCATGGAGGATAGTCTCTTTGGATTACCGAGCTCATCCCGTATGGAAACGTTAATTCGATGGGCGGTGTAAGGAACTCTCAGCATTCTTTTCCACGTCCACATTTCAAAAGCATCTATGCGAGCTTGATCTGCCTTTTTAACAGTCCAAGTTTCAGGGGCATACAAAAATATGGAGAACACAAGAGATCGAACCAGCGACATTTTGGTAGCTTTAGTGATGTTATGGTTACGCTATTTTTTAATAAGCTTTGTCATGGCCACACGTGCCTGTTGAATGCGCCGTAGAATCTCATTTTCACAGCTACCTGAATTGTCGATCAAAGAACCGAGGCACGCAAAACTTTGAACTACCTCACAACAGCCTATTGATTTTATTTCTCGACTATTATCATGCTCTGTATCTACGATAATAACCTTGGTCTTGTTGTAGTTAATACCAAGACCATATGCTGCACTGTGTCGTTCTAAGAGGTTTATTGAAGCTAGTAGTTCTTCCTGAGAAGCGGCAATAAGGGTTGTATCGTCAGCAAATCTTAAGTTAGATATTTTGCTTCCGCCAATAGTTTTCAAGATACCAACTCTGTTTAATGAACATCAGTAAGAATTTTGGTAAGTGCTTCTATATCTTGTGCTCTCCTGAGTATAAATCTAGACCCGTTGAGTCTCTAACGTTTTTCAGCCATTAGTTTTGTCTGCGCCCCGGCCCCCTTTTGGCTTCGACCTTGCCTTCATCTATTAGTTTTAGAAGGGCATATCTATTATTCCTTATGATATGTCCAAGATGGGAAGCTTTTATCTTCATTCGCCGCAAGACTTTGATATCTGTAACGCGATTTGTCTCAGGGATTCTTAACATTCAGCGATACGCACATACTTCAAAAGCCCCGATTCTATTCACTGTATTGATCGGCATGTAAGGCAGTACTTTCCCATACGGTATAGGGATTCACCAAAAAATCACTCTGAGGAATTCTACCCATCAGCATCATATCATCTGTACATATTACTTCCTGAAACTACTTACATACTTTATACTGCTTATATTCCTCTTTTTCAAAGCTTTGTATAAACGCAAGTCCCTCTCTTTAATCAAATGTATCTTTATAAATAAATGCGCCCAAATACCATAGTGCACTCTCTCGTATTTCTTTGATCGGAATTAATTTAGTATAATAAACCCTATTCTGTTTTATTGTGGCCGAACTCATATACGTCTCATTCAATTTCAGTTTTTATAACTATCAATTTTACAGAGCGAGATGCGAGTTATTGTATTTTTGGAACTGCATTCTTCCATTTTAATGCTTAATTGAAAGTTTTTGATAAATATGGGTTAATTTTATGAAAGTTAGGAGCAAAACATCGGTGCTCTAAATAATTCTTTGCAGATTTTTGTGGATTATGGAACTTGCTGTCCATTAGCTTCTCTTACCACCAAGATTGTTGTCAGGGGCGTATCCAGACCTCAGTCTTGGGGGGGAGGGTTAGCGGGGCATGTGGTTGTGTGTGCTTTCACCATTTTTTGTAAAACCTTCGTGAAGGACGTTGGTGCAAGAGAAAAGGAAAATGCTAATAGTATTAAAATGAAAAAGAAGATATAAACAGCAAGTGAAACAGTGGAGTATCAAGTACTTTAGGGAGATGAAATAAAAAATCTATTGATGCATTAATCAATTTTAATTTTACGGAATACAAATAATATGTAATACGTATCATCCGTGAACATTTTATTGGCACATCGTACAAAATTAAACGATCATGAACACTCAACAGTCAGGTACCCTAGTAGCTACAACCCGCACTCCATTTTTTTTAATTAGTGTTTTAACTTTTCTAATCGGTGCAATTTTCAAAACACGTAATTAATGAGTTAGGTAGATTTCTGTGACAAGCTATCACATTGTATAGGACATTCAACTGATTATGTAACAATGGGAATATATTAGATATGCATCTCTGTAATAATGCGAAAGAAACCCTTTTGTAATTTATTTACTGCAAAAATTTTTTTCAGTGCCATAATTGCTTAAATAAATAAGTCAAATAAAATAAGTCAAAGTTGATTTGAGTTTTCTTTTTCGATAATCTTGGGAGGGGTAATTACCCCTGTTACCCCCCTTCTTGTATACGCCTGTGATTATTATTCTTTATTTGGCTGGCTGTAGTGTACCATAAGTACGATAGATAGCAAATCGAAATTCTGTTAGTTCTAACGTATCTTTACTACTTTTTTTTCAAACCATCTAAAATGACGGGTGATTTCTTGACATCTTGTTGGGGTAGCATTGAAATTTATTTTAGATTCTATGTAGGTTTTGTTTATCTAACAAAACAATTTTTTTCCAGTGGTTTTATCCAGTTTTCTACTAGAATCACTGATCGGTACCACCAATATTATTCAGTTTTAGGCATTCAATTCAGTAGTACGTAACATCATTCAAAATCGACGCAGAACAATTGGATCGAATCCACAATTTCATTTCCGAATAGCGGTAATATATTGGCAATGATAACTTAGTTTCAGTAATGGTTGTGGTGCCAGAGATATTTTAAAGGTTGTTGCCGACATGTGAAATGTGACAAATTGCAAATGCTTGACTACCTGAAATGGAGCTTAATGGAGTCTCAAGCATTTATCTCCCCAAGTGTTAATTGATAAACGCTTTGCTAAAGTACGGGATCTCAATAGTTTGTTGAGTTGCCGTGATGTATATTGTTTTAGGAAAGTTTTGGCTTGCTTTGATAATATGCAACTTAATTATATAGCTAAAGACAAATTGAGCCTAATTTATGGCATAACGTATAATACACATACAGGATGAGTTTTTAGTACCGGCTCGGTCGATAACTCCACTACTGTAGAAGATAGCGAAAAAAATTGTATATAAAAATTGTAGCCACGGATATGCTCCTTGCTCAGAAAATATTTTGATTTATACAAGGTGATCCATAACTACGTGGTGATGCAAACATGCATTTTTTTAAATGAGACACCCTATATATTATTCCATATTCAAATTCTACTAATGATTTCTGTTCTTCGAATATAGGGTATTGTTACATTATACAGCGTATTTCAAAAGTTATGACCATTTTTGTATCCAAATCACGGTCAAATGAACGTACTGTATATCAAAAAGTAATGAATGAAAAATTATTTCTTTCACATGATAAGATTAGAAATATCCTCTAGTTTTACAATACGCTATAAAAAAATCCCGCGACGCATATTCGTATACAGGGTGATGTAGAATACAAAATCTAGATTTTCTCACTTTTTTTAAATGTAACCCCCAATATTTTATTATACCAAAGAATTGCTTTTAATATGCTCTTTCATCTTTGTATAGCACTTATTATGGCTGCATTCATTAGTTTCTGAGATATTTCGATTTTTCTACAAATTTTAAATATACCTTCTATTTGTTTAATAAAATTTATCTATTTTGAGAAAATACTACCAAATTTTGTTTTTGCTTAACAAACAACTAAAATATAAGGCGATGATAATACTTGATCAAGTCAAAGCACTGAACTAACGAGATAATATAGGTCAAAGGGTGCTGAGGAAACAATTTTATAGACGTCATGCATAATTATCAAGCAGATGTATCAGGTAGGCTATGAAATATGAAACGACACAGTCCAAATAAAACGATTCTTCAATCTTTCAAACGCATTAATTTTAGAGTGCCTCCGTTCTGGACATTGCTATTCATAGTTGATATATTCTAGAGGCAAGTAGACAATTTCTCAAAGATTCTCCTAAATACCCTGAATGAAAAAATTAATTTTCAAAGCTAGTTTTTCACACAGTACGGAATTATTGAGTAGGTTATGAAAACTGTCAATTTTTCAAAGCCTACCTGATAAAACTACTTGATAATTATGCATGACGCCTACAAAATTGTTTCCTCAGCATACTTGACTTTATTATCTCGATGATTTAGGGTTTTGACTTCATCAAATGCTATCAAGACGTTATAATTTAGTTGTTCGTTAAATAAAAAGCAAATCAGATAGTACTTTCTCAAAATAAATAAATTTCAGTACACAAATAGAGGCTATATTTTAAATTTACCGAAAAATCGAAATATCTCGGAAACTAATGGACGTAGGTACAAGAAGTGCTATACAAAGATAAAAGAGCATATTAAAAGCAATTCTTTGGGATAATAAAATATTGGGGGTTACATTTGAAAAAAAGAGAAAATTTAGATTTTGCATTCTACATCACCCTGTATACGAATATGCGTCTCGGGCTTCTTTTATAGCCGGTTTTAAAACTAGAGGATATTTTTAATCTTCCCATGTAAAAAAAATAATTTTTGATTCATTACTTTTTGATATACAGTACGTTCATTTGTCCGCGATTTGGATATAAAAATGGTCATAACTTTTGGAACACCCTGTATAATGTAACAATGCCTATATTGGAAGAACGGAAATCATTAGTAGAATCTGAATATGGAATAATATATAGGGTGTCTCATTTAAAAAAATGCATGTTTGCATCACCACGTAGTTATGGATCACCCTGTATAAATCTAAATATTTTCTGAGCAAGGAGCATATCCGTCGCTACAACTTTTATATACAACTTTTTTCGCTGTCTTCTATAGTAGTGGAGTTATCGACCGAGCCGGTACTAAAAACTCACCCTGTATATTTTCTGCCACTAAGAGCCGCTTGTACAATGCAATCAGAAGCTTCGGCACAAGGTAAGCCGACGTTAAACCACGTCAGTGGCAAAATGTCCATTGTACAATGCTGGCTTAACCCCCCACTCCAAGCTTAACACAAGCTTACGTAAGCCGAAGCTTAACGCGAGCTTAGCTGAGGTTTAAACCTAACCTGATACAAGTGACATGATATGTCGAGGATGAATCTTCAAATTGCTTGTCACTTTATTAGGTCGTATTTTTTGAAAGATTTGTGTCTAATTTAATAAAGAGAGCAAATGAAAGAACAGAGACAGAAACGGTCGTTGCCGAAATTTGACACAAACTATCATAAGCGCCTAACCAAAAAAGATCATCTTTCAGATCATTATGTCAGTAGGTATTGCTTCATTGATGCCAACTGTAGTTAATTTCTTTATCAACCAGGTTTAACTAAGCCAACGATTGTACAACGGGTGTAAGCCTGAGCTAAGCTTAGGCTTAACAAAGCTTGTGTTAAACCTGCATTTTTATAACCGGCCCTTAGGAGTATGCCAAATTGCTCACAAAAACTGGTCCACTTATAACCCAAAATTTTCAACTTGCTCCCAAATGGTATTAAAAATACCAAGTCAGCTCACTGCTTTCAAATCGCTTGGGGGACTTCTTCACGCTAAATGTTCTTACGCCATCTCCGACTTTACCAGTTTGTTATTATTTATCATTCAAATACAAAACGGTACAGTCCGAGCTCCAACGCAGTGACTACTCCTCACACCTCATCGTGCATCCTAAGTAGACGAAGGGACCTTAGGATGACTGCCTTCTGCATTCTGAAGGCTAGGATGTGCGCCGTCGCACGACATACCGGCATGGCACGTATTACAGAGAGCAATCTGTTCCTCATTCCACCTAGTGATCCAATGACCATAACCAGCAAACTAACAGTGTAGTCAGACCAGAGCCTACTTCATAAGAGAATGCTATTTTGTATATTAGTATTTCATCTTTATATCTTACCTAGTGGTCACTGCCTAACTGTTTGACTCTTCCACAACAAAGAAGGTTGTGTTTTTTGAACTTAGTATTGCTACGGCTTGTTTTGAGTGTCGAGGTCTATCTGTAGAGCTTTATCAAAGACATACTATGGGTGTTAGTGTTTGATGTGGGGGTTCTGCTTTGGCCAGAACGTATGGCTTCGCTATGTTGATGACACATTCATAATCTGGAACCATGGAGACGAACAACTGGAGACGTTCTTTGTACATCTCAACAACATGAGACCATCGATAAAGTTCACAAAAGAAGAAGAGAACAATAACAGCCTTCCTTTTCTGGATGCCTTGGTAATGAGAAGAAACACCGAAATAGAAACCAAAGTGTACAGAAAACCAACACACACAGGACAATACCTGCATTACACCTCAAATCATCCAACATCAACAAAGAAAGGAGTCATTCGAACCTTGGTCGATCGAGCCAAGAATATTTGCAACACACAACAAGGATCAGAAGAAGAACTACGTCAAATTAAAGGATATCTGTCAAAGAACGCATATCCCAAGAGGCTAGTGGAAGCAACAATACAAGAGAATCATACTAGCAGAAATAAAGGTCCTGAAGAACACAGGCATTCACTAAGTACACCATACGTGAAAGGACTATCAGATACAGTCAGAAGAATAGGACAATACTATAAAATTCAAACATGATTCTCAAGAAGCACCACTCTTCGAAGTCTACTAACGAAAACAAAACCCAGGAATGAACATCAAAAAACAAAAAACTGCATCTACGAAGTATCATTGAATGTGGCAGTATACTGGAAGCGAGAATTAAGGAGCACAGACTCAACACCCAGAGAGCAGAGACAGGAAAGTCCGGAATAGCAGATCACGCTTGGACCGAGCACCATAAAATTATTTGGGAAGATGCAAAGGTTATTGACAAAGAACCCCAATGGTACCGCCGGAAATTCAAGGAAGCAGCTTATATCGCCACCAACAAGAACGTGTACAGCAATCCTAGTGTGGAAATTAGACCAATATAGCAGCCCCTCATAAGAAATATAAAAAAAACAAAATTGGACAGAACAAACTTGGACACAAACGTAGGACGAAGAAGCGACGTCACTGACGCACTCAGCAGAACGCGCAGCAACCAATCAGGACAAGCCACGAAAAACGACACGTCATCTAGACGAGAATAAATAGCAATAAAAGGAACATGTTCGAGAGGATTGACGATTGAAGATACCACATCAATCGAAACGTTGTAATCCAAAAATTATATAGACAATGGAAGTCCGAAGCAGACCTTTTGAAACATCTAACTTGTCTACAAATTTCAAACAACAGTATGTGACCTACTTTACACGTCAGTAACAGACATGTATAGCAGCGATGGGGCTACACCAGTTACGTTACATTCAATTTAACACCGCGAAGAACAGAGAAACAAGTAGGGTCGAAAAACAGATAAGCGAGATTGCTCTATTCCTTGCTTATATTTTTGCTTGACACACCACAAATATTGAAACTGTCAATCTTGATGGATGAAGGCCAGGGAGATGATGTATGTTCACGCCGGACGTGCTTCTCTCATTCATCAAGTAAAGTGCGTCACCTACCTAACTTTGTTGCTTTCATTAATCTGCATTTGTATGATACAGTGATGACAGCAGAATAACTCAGTAGTAGTAGTGTCATTCGTAAAATATTTGATTTTACACCAACTCAGAAAGTAGATCATTGCTTAAAACTATAATATCTTAAATTTGTACTCAGTGTGTTATAAGATGGATATTCATGATTATTATTTATTATTATCCGACTTTCTAAGTTCCTCTCGCATAATTGCGATAGCGACAAGTGTTGACGGGCTGTGCCAAGTCAACAACCTGACTACTGATCGGAATTTAGGAAGTATCACACAATATTACAGGTCTTTAGGAATACTCTGTGTAACTCTTCATCCAGGCCCAGCTGTTGAAGGTGTTGTGTAAACGTGTTTGGTGTGAAGCCTGAGACTGACATAATGATGGGGACAATAGTGACTTTGTTTTGCTTCCAAAGTCGTTTTGTTTCCATGGCAAGGTCCGTGTATTTCTTGATTGTGATTTCTTCCCTTGTTACAGCTATACAAAAGCACATTAAATATGAGGAGTATTTTCGACTTTGACACTTTTAAAAATACGAAAAGGGGACCCACATGTACCTACACAAGGTATAAGTTCATTGTCAAGTTTAACAATCCTACTTAAAATATAATTCCTTGAATGAAAATGTACATAAAAAGTTTTAAATCTTTCGTTGTCTTAGGCTTAGCGTTCAAAGAAGTTTTATATAATAAATCAGAAGAATCTATATACCCAGCTGTTTATTATTTTGTGTAACAAAAATTTCCTAGGTCGCTCTAGAGTGTTTATATTCATATGCAGCATTGTATCACTCTTCTCTTATGCAGCCCATTTCAAAGACTCAAATTCTTTGAAAAAAATCTTTGTATATGCTCGAATTGAAAAAATATGATTATCATAATATGGAGATCAGATAGAAGTGTACTCAAGTAAGGAACGAACTAGAGAAAAATATAGCATTATGAATGAATACAACTTCTAGCATCTTGAACGCTCCGCTGATGATACTTTCAATATTTAGATTGAGCGTTAATATTGCATGGAAAATAATTCCTAAGTCCTTGATCTGATCGACATTCTGTAATGCTTCACAATTAATAGGATATTAGCATCTTGTAAGAGTCCAAGACCTACTGATCGTTATTTTAAAACATTTTGTAGCATTTAAATATAGAATATTAGGATCGCACTAATGCGAAAGGCGATCTAAGTCTAAAAATATTCATTTCATCTACAAACAAAGAAATTTCACTAGCCACTGCACTAGCTAGATCGTTAATGAATATGTTAAGCAACAGCGGACCTAAATGTGAGCCCTGTGGTGCTCCCGAATTACAATTATATTTCGAGATGTACATCCACCATATTTGATGATCTTAGATCTCTCAGATAAGTAACTATTTATCCAATGCAATAGCTGGACATGGATACCATGGTATTAGATAGTTAAGAGAAATATTTTAGGCACCAGCTGACAATTATAAGGTCAATTTAATGATAATTAATTTTATTAGTTTAATAATCACAAAGTTCGCATTTGTGATTCTCATCACTTTCATAGACGATTTTATGTTTCTTGGAATATACCTCTATGGCACCGTGTTTCTAAAAAATATTGATTATCGATATTGTTGAGGTCGCTTGAAGAGAGAAGAAAATATCTACAGTCATTTCCCATACACGCTCCGGTCTACCTGCACAGATATACCTGCGCAGGTCAGTTGTGTGTGTGAGATGATCCAGTACACAGGAAGCATATGGTGTTTCTCAAAAATATTGATTTTCGATGTTGTTCCGGTCGCCTGTACCGGTTAAAAAATGCAGAGTCAGTTCCCACAGTGGCGGCTAGTGAGGTAGTGCCACAGTGTCATGGCACTACCTTCATTTTCGACAAAAACATATTTATCTATCTCTTAAACTTTTCTTATTCTATGTTAGTTTCCAACGACTTTTTCTGTTTTGTATGAAATAGCAATAGCGGCTCAGCGCATAAATGCTTGCACCAGGCAACACGTGGCATCGTCGCAACTCACATGATGAGAGCTGACGACGCGACGAAACGACGAGATGGCAGCAGCCTACCGTGCCGTTTCTTACAAGGCACAAACAGAGTGAGAAAAGTCTTATCACAAACGCTTACGAGTGACAGAGAGAACGGTATGCTGGACGTTTGGATAGATTTTAAATACGAAAATCCGAAGTAGATCGTGCCAGGCACATTACCCATAGTTCCATTCATGGTTTTGTTTTGTTTAAGCAGTTTCGATTTGTTTATGTTTGATGCTGATGTCGGCTTTTCTCGTTAAAGATTTGAAATTTAGATCTTATTAGTTTGAGTGAGTTGTGCGCTGTTTTCGGATCGGTATCTCTTTGGTGTTTAATTGAAATATATCATTGGAGCAAAAACGAATAACACTGGGGCATTAATAAACTCATTTAGAAATCTTCCGCTGGAAGAAAAATTGAAAAACTTATTGGTAGTGGACAGAAATCGCGTTGTCGTAAATTTAATAAAACTATTTATGATGAAACAGTTGGATAAGTGACTGTGAAAAAGTTAACAAACTGTTTTGTTTTGTGTGTGTTCTATTCGGACGCGGTGACACTTGGGCGAAAAAGGCACGGATGATCTTATTCATATACATATGGGAGAAAATGAAGACCCATGAAAAATTTAAAGTGCATATGAATAATGTTTTCAGTTTATCGATGCTTGGTAAGTTAAATTCGGCTTATCGGCTGGTTATAAGTATTTTTTTTCAATTTTATATCGGTTTGAAATTTTGGCTGTCATTCTGGCACTACCTCTCTAAGTTGGCACGAGCCGCCACTGAGTTCCCATATACGCTCCAGTCTGCCTGCATAGGTATACCTCTCCGCTAAAACGTACCGTGTGTGACCGGCCTAACGTAAGAAAATTATCTCTCGAAAATTCGAACGCATCCGTAAGCTTCATGGAAAGTTGTTGTGACAGCTCTCTGAAGTACGTTGCCTTCCATGAAAATTACGGAAGGTTACTGCTTCTCGTTTCCTTATAGCTATAAAATTTATTTTTATCGCTCACTGACAGTAAACTCTCTTTGTTGCAGGTTAGTTGAACAGTTGCCTTAGAAAGTAGAAGCAAATGGTAAGACGATACGGTTATTGCTTTTTCAGTTCGCCATTTCCTTTCATCCATCGGACAGGGGTACAATTTAACTTTGCACATATACACACCTGCGAGACCTCGTGCGCCTTAATGGTTGCCAGTTAGGGGCTGAACCTATAGGTGCTTTACCGTTTCACAAAGGATCCATTGGGGAAAAATAAACATAAAATTAATTAATGTTTTGTGTAAGAGCAGCTATAAGCAGCAAAACCATTTCGTCTTGAACTGGCTCGCGCATAGATTCAGCAATTCATCTCGAGAGTTGTTATGGGACTGAGCTTACCAACTTGATTCTCAAAGCCAGTTCATGATTATTAAATTCGCGTTAAGTTGCAGCAGCTCATCTTCTGTGTTTCTTACGGAACTGAGTCCATCAACTTGATCCATTTTTTATGAATATCAGTTGAGCCTCACAAACAGTCGAGCTTAAGCTGTTCTTTTACTAGCAACGCCAAGTCATTAAATTATATATAGATCCAGCAATTCATCTTCAGCGTTTCTCACGAAACTGAGTCCATCAACTCGATCCATCTTTTTAATGAATTTATCAGTTGTACCTCACATACTGAGATGTTCCTTTACAATAATTTAGTTGATGGTTATTAAATTCGCATATACCAAGATGCAGAAATTCATTTTTAGTATTTCTTACGGAACTGAGTCCATCAACTTGATTTTTTTTCTGAATTTACCAGTTGTACCTCACATACTGAGATGTTCCTTTACTGGCAATTCAGTTGATGATTATTAAATTCGCATATAGATGCAGCAACTCATTTTTAGATTTCTTACGGAACTGAGTCCATCAACTTGATCTATTTTTTATGCATTTATCAGTTGACCCTCAAAAACAGTCGAGCTTAAGCTGTTCTTTCACTAGCAAAGCCAGTTCATTAAATTATATACAGATCCAGCAATTCATCTTCAGCGTTTCTCACGCAACTGAGTCCATCAACTTGATCCATTTTTTTAATGAATTTATCAGTTGTACCTCACATATTGAGATGTTCCTTTACTGGCAATTCAGCTGATGGTTATTAAATTCGCATATACCAAGATGCAGAAATTCATTTTTAGTATTTCTTACGGAACTGAGTCCATCAATTTGATCCATTTTTTATGCATTTATCAGTTGAGCCTCAAAAACAGTCGTGCTTAAGCTGTTCTTTTACTAGCAAAGCCAGTTCATTAAATTATATATAGATCCAGCAATTCATCTTCAGCGTTTCTCACGAAACTGAGTCCATCAACTTGATCCATTTTTTTAATGAATTTATCAGTTGTACCTCATACAAAGAGGCAATTGGTCGCGGGGTACCTCAGGGATCAATACTGGGACCATTGTTTTTCAGTATCTATACTTCTAACTTGACTAACTGTCTCAAAAGATACACGGTCCATTTATACGCTGATGATACGCAGATTTATTTTTCTTTCCATCCTTCAGATAGTGCTTATGCAGAATTAATAATAAACGAGGACTTAAAACGCCTCATAAAATACTCAGAAGATCACGAATTTTTTATTAACGCTGTAAAGTCCAAGGTCCTTGTTTTCGGTAGGATGAAGGATGCTTTATCCCAGTCACTAAAAATAAAAATAAAAGATGAGGTAATACCTGCTATGACCGTTGCCAGAAAGTTAGGTTTGCACTTCGATTCCAACTTGAGATTTAAACCCCATGTTAGTAAATGTATACAAAAGGCATATGCAAACTTGAAAATTCTCTATCGCCATAGACATTTGCTTTCTCAATCATTGAAAATTATGCTCTGTGATACACTTATATTAAGCCATTTTAACTTCTGTGACGTTGTCTATTGATTTTGCTTGGATGGAATGGACAGTGATAGAATTCAAAGAGTCCAAAAAGCGTGCTTAAGATTTATATTTGGTATTCGTAAGTTCGAAAGTGTATCTTACAAATTAGAGGATGCTAAGTGGCTAACTATGGAAAAAAGGAGGACATTGCATTCAGTCAGTCTTTTTCATAAAATTATTTTTTATAAGCAACCTCCTTATCTAAATAACAAAATAAAGTTTCGCACCGACGTACATACCATTAATCTCCGATTTCGTGGTTACATATCTCCGCCATCACACCAAACAGCATTTTTTGAAAGATCTTTTTCATTTAACATTTATCGTTTGTACAATCAGGTTCCTGATACACTCAAGCTTTTAGAACCAAATTTGTTTAAATTAAAATATAAAAAATTACTAAGGGACTTTTAGCGAATTTAGGGTTCCACATACTTTACAAAAAAGTTATCGACAATAGTGGTAATATTTGAGTTGATAAATAATATCACTGTAAACCTTACTCAAAAATAAGTGATTATAATTATTTAGTCAGTTAATTGTATGGAAGACTGACATTCTTTTTTGCGTTGGGGCCGAACTCGATCATTTTTAATGTCTTCGGTCCTTTTTGTAGCATAATAATTTTAGGATCATTATTTATACAGGGTGGCCAATCGGGTGACGATAATAATTTTTTTTTAGATAGCCCGTACCGAGACCTATCCAAAACACCCCCCTGTATGTGTACCGATTATTGATAGTTTTCGAGTTATGATTTTTTTTTGAAAACTTAAAGATTTTACAGTTTTTCCAAGGAATTATCAAAAACAAAAATGCTTTTTGGCTTTTACTTTTTTCCGCAATTATACTCACTATTAAGCCTACTTTAATATCCAATAAAGAGAACCTGTACATCTGAACAACAATTAAGTACATTTTGGGCCCAAAGTTTGAAATCTCTGTTTTTAGTCAGGAGACCAAAACCTTCAGAATAAAATTAAAAATACTTATGCCTGGTTCTGGAGCTCTAATCTAATCTTAAAAACTCTACAGGACATTGCACTTTCGACATAATAATGAAAAAATAGCACTTATGGGGGCATTTTGCCCCGTACGTGACTATTAAAGGTAAAAAGGTGATAATTCACGAATTTCCAAAATGATTTAAAAAACTATTATTTTACTTTATTATGACAAATTAAAGAAAAAAAACTCATAACAACTAATAAACATGATAATAATTGATGTTTTAATCAGTTTTAATAAAAAAAAATAATACCTGTGCTTTTTGCTGTGTACTATTGAATTTCAGTTAAATTAAGTTGTATGGAAAGTTAACAAAGGAAAAGAATAATAAAACAATAATCTGACCTTTAATTCCATGGCGGAATTACCTGGGAAGCGTTATCGTAGCATACGCCATCCCTTTTGCTTCCCTCACCGATAGGTGAGGGGAGGATTGTGATCGTGAGAATTTTCGATTTTGAGATAATAGGTTTTTTGGGCGTTTTATAATGTCTACATAACGAAAATCCGCGTCACTCATTTCCGTCGTTTTGTCTGTCGGTCTGCCTGTCGGTCCGTCTATCTGTACGCGTTTTTCTAGCCTCGTAATCTCAGTAACCGCTGCATGGACTGTGATGAAATTTGGGCAGCAATATGCTGTGGGGTCTTAGTAGGTAATTTCAAATATTCCTCAAACTTCGTTTTTAGACATTTTACAGGTTCTTGATCATTTTCTGCGTTTTTTTGGGTGGAGGTGGAATTTGGGTGTTTGGGGGGTGGGGGGTTGAAAAACTTAAAAACTTGTTGTATTCATGATAGGCTGTCTACTGACCTGTCAAGGAAGACCTAACGATATAAATCACCTTTTTAAGTTCATCCGAACATTGCCTTGCCTATTACCGAAAATTAATTAACACAACTGCACTTCGCCGACATGAGCCCGCAAAAAGCTACTCTGAAAGAAAGGGATGGCGTATGCTACGACATCGCTTCCCAGGTAATTCTGCCATGAAATTGGAAGTCAGGTTATTGTTTATTATTCCTTTCCTTTGTTAACTTTCCAACTTAATTTAGCAGAAGTGTAATAGTACATAGTAAAAACATTTCAAAAATCACAATTTGGGTATTAGTTTTATTTATTAAAAGTCATCAAAACATCTATGATTATCGGGTTTATTAGTTGTTATGAGTTTTTTTTCGTTAATTTGTCATAACAAAGCAAAATAATAGTTTTTTAAATCATTTTGGAAATTCGTGAATTATTACCTTTTTACCTTTAACACTCACGTACGCCGCAAAATGGCCCCATAAGTGCTACTTTTTCATTATTATTTCGAAAGTGCAATGTCTTGCAAAGTTTTTAAGATTAGTTTGAAGCTCCAGAACCAGACATAAGTATTTTTAATCTTATTTTGAAGGTTTTGGTCTCCTGACTAAAAACAGAGATTTCAAACTTTGGCCCCAAAATGTACTTAATTATTGTTCGGATGTACAGGTTCTCTTTATTGAATATTAAAATAGGGTTAATACTGAGTATAATTTCAGAAAAAAATAAAAGCCAAAAAGCATTCATGTTTTTGTTTTTGACGATTTCTTGGAAAAACTGGAAAATCTCTAAGTTTTCAAAAAAAAATCATAACTCGAAAACTATCAATAATCGGTACACATACATGGGGATGTTTTGGATAGGTCTCGGTACGGGCTATCTAAAAAAAAAAATATTATCGTCACCCGATTGGCCACCCTGTATACCACCCCTTTTCGATATTTTCTCATATACCCTCGTATGTAGGCAAACGTAACAGCGATAATAAAGCGCTAAATAGATTTTGCAAAATTGTACAGTTTCCCTCGGAATATATCAATCTGACGATGAATATCGGCTTTCAGCCTCGTTTTTTACAAACCGGTAACCACCTTGTATTCATACTAAAGGCGGAAAATTCCAGGCTGGGGTGAATATTAAAAATGAATTATTCATACACTTGGTAGGTCGGCAGCATAAAGGGGAATGATTCTAATTACCTCCGTATAGATAATGACTATACAGTAGCGTTGTTATCTTCTCTTTCAGCCATCACCATCGGTTTTATGGACCTCGTCGCCAGGGCGTAATGTCTATTGCAATTAATAGTTATAGATAAAAATGTGTATATAGTCCCAGCTGTTATTAATACTAGAACAATAACCCTTCGAAAAATCTACAAATGCAAATTACTTTTTCAAGATATGGCAACGGTCCTTATATCCTAGATGCTCGACCGGCAGCCTTATTATGTAAGCGGTCGCTGGGCAGATGCCGACCAACAGCGACATGACAGCAACAGGACCGTCAAAATTGTAGGTTATATACAGGGTGAGTCAAGCTCAACGCCTCGGACTCTTGTGACCAAACGATACCACTTTTCGAAAAATCGACTTTGCAAGTGTATGCAGGTCGAGTTGGGCTACACTTTAAAAATAATGACTTTTATGCAGGGTGCCTAATAAAAGCGTGACATATCAAAGTTATGTTTTTTTAAATGGAACACCCTGTATATTATTGCATATTTAGATTTCTGGGTGCATTTTAGAGTGACTTTATGTATCACACATGGGACCTTAAGCGAACCGTTTAGGTGCAAATCACAATTTGGGTATAAATAGATGTCAAAAAAAAACTGAATATCGCAGAGATTATAAATCTTAGAGGGCTGTGACTTTGCCGTGTTACTAAGCATGAAATGTGTCAGCTTACGTTAGACGATCGAGTTCGAATTACATTTGTAATTGGAGAAATCGGTAGATCAATTAAGGAAATTTCAATCAAAGGTAACTTGATTTTTTCAAATGGGAATGCATAACATTTTTTATACGAACAAATATGCAATTTGATACCCTTTCTAATTATATCAGGTTGTGAATATTAATCTATGGTAGTTTTTATTAAATTTCGAGATTTCAATGAAATCAGTGTTTTTCAATTTCTCTACCTATAAACAAACTAGCAGGCCATGAAATATAAACAAAATCGTATTCAGATGGAAGAAAACAACTAACTTAGCAAAAAGATCGAGCAGAAATAGAGTAAAAGAACAAGATTATAAAAATTCTCTACAACAAACCAACTCTAACCAGAAACAACGACGGTAACACGTCTAAGGTTGAACAGAAGCTGCAGTACGACAGAAATGAATAATTTTTACAGCCTACTAGCGACTGCAATATACTAGAGATTAAAAATTTCCAAAATCACTAAACACTTTGAAATGAAAGCAAAACTTTCAGCGATCGTTGCCGTCAGTCTCATATCTTCAGAACGCAATTTCACATTTAATGGTATAAAACAGTAGTCATTTCCGTCAAAGTCAAAAGTAATGGTACCTCTCACTGTCGTCCTTTAAATTTTTCAGTATCTATTAGCAAGATCGCAAAAAAGGAATACTGACAAATCATGTTTTAATTTTCTGCCAGGTAAATTATGTTTAACAATTTCAGCAGATTTTTAACTTATTCTCCATTTTCGGCGAGTATTAAAGAATCTGCAGAACTCCTGTCAGAGGTATCGGTTACAGTTTTTTAAATCGTGAAATGCGAAATTTTGTTCTAAAGCTATTGAACTGCCAGCAACATTACGTGGTAGATTTCCTTTCATTTCAACATTCACAATGGTTTTGTGAATCATCAATCTTTAGAATATTGTAGTAGCCGGTATGCTGTGAAAAATACCCATTTCTGTCGTACTAAAGCTGCTTTTTTGCCTTAGGTGTGTTATGTCTGCTATTTCTGGTTAGAATTGATTTGTTGTAAATCATTTTTATAACTTTGTCCCTTTACTCTAGTTCGTCCGTAACTATCTGCTAAGTTAGTTGTTTTGTTCCATCTGAACAGTTTTTTGTTTATATTTCATGGCCTGCTAAGTGGCTTATAGGTAGGAAAATTAAAAAATACCGGTTTTACTGAGAATTTGAAGTTAGATCAAAACTACCAGAGATTGATATTTCCAACCGCATCTCATTAGAAAGCTTATCAAATTGCACATTTGATCGTATAAAAAAAAGTATGCATTCCCATTTGAAAAAATCAAGTTACCTTTGATTGAAGTTTCCTTAATTGATCTACCGATTTCTCTAAGCACAAATGTAATTCGGACCCGACCGTCTAACGTAAGCTGACACATTTCATGCTTAGCAACACGGCAAAGTCACAGCCCTCTAAGATTTATAATAGCTGCGATATTCAACTTTTTGCTGACATCTACGTATACCCAAAATTGTAATTTGCAGCTAAACGGTTCGCTTAGAGTCCCATGTGTGATACATAAAGTCACACTAAAATGTACCCGGGAATCTAAATATGCAATAATATACAGGGTATTCCATTTAAAAAAACATAACTTTGATATGTCACGCTTTTATTAGACACCCTGTATAAAAGTCAATATTTTTAAAATGTAGTCCAACTCAACCTACATACACTCGCAAAGTCGATTTTTTTGAAGAGTGGTATCCTTTGGTCACAAGAGTCCGAGGCGTTGAGCTTGACTCACCCTGTATGTTGTTGTCCGTCACGATGACCTCGTTACATAATATGGAATTTACGCTTAACAGCAGCACAGCATAAAAAGTAAACCAGCAGCGAAACTCAAGCCGAATCCTTCAGGACGTTTTGATGACCTTGAATCATTCGGGTCTCACTTGACCGTCGCGTTCAAGTCGCGTTAGAGAAGCGATTGGTACAGGACCTGAGCGAGAATATTATATCCGTAAAAATGCCAGTGATAATTATATGCACGCTCGGGAATAATGGTCGGCATTTCGTTAAAAGACAACTATGAAAAGATTATGCAGAAATAATCTGTTCAGGTAATGGCATGGAAAAACCCCATTGTGCAAAGTATGAGTATATTTTCGGAAGACCTCTTTTCGAGTTATGTAATCGGCAAATAATGAAATTCTAGGACAAAAGGCTGGTCAAAAAAGAACAGAAAAGGGATCATTAATGATAGTATTTCAGATTTCTCCAAAAATAACAGTCTTTATTTATACAATTTCGATACAATTTAATATATATGATATAATTTATAATTACTGAGTAAATACAGAATGATAAAATTACCAAATTGCTGTAAAGTTAGCATATATTTTGATTTTATAACCAGCAAAATTCGTACCTATAATGAACATTTACAGTTTAAACGATTTAAATTTTTTACTCGTGTTTCCATATAATTAATTTCCTATTTCGATTAGGTATTTTAAAATTCCTATTAATATTTTTTATTGTATAGTACAGGCGTATCCTGACGTATAGCCTTAAAATATAATTTAATGGGATGACAGTACCTTAAGCTACAAATCGTTAGATAATAAAATATCATATGCTTTTGATGGATGAGTAACCTTATCCCAGCATTCTATAATCAACAAAATATCTGTATTTGTTAAATATAAAACAAAAGCATGTTTAAGGACTGAGAATGTTTCTTTTTATACACAATTAAAAAGTATAGTAAACAATCAAACAACTAATATTGGATGAAACAGTAATAAATACATTATTTTTACTGAAGCAATTCTTACATACCTTTCAACGACTGACGAAAACTCAAAAAACCTGAATTTACAGTTTCTTGACGTGTTTGTACAGAGCGAAGCTGAACAACGATGCATTACTCCTTCCATCACATCCATAATAACACCGGCAAATGCACAACAAAACAACTCAATCGCTCTGCATTGGGAACGCATCGGGAAGTAGCCAAAAAGTTTGCGCATGTTTCTCGCATCAATTTGAAGAGTTGCGTTGCTGGTTTACTCTTTATGCTGTGACAGCAGATATTGCGCGATTTTCACCTGTCACTTGTCGTCTGCAAGATACGTAATACACAGTCAGATGACTGACGACTGACTAGTATTGGAAAAAAGTTCCCGGCCCTGATCAAAGTCACTTAAATTGGCTTACGTGACAAACAGGTACGAAACACATAACAAACGTCAGTTGCCGTGTGAGAACTAGAGTCCACCCCAAACAATGAATCTAATCTAATAGTATAACACGAAATATCTATTTGAAAACCACCTTCATCAACAGTCTCTCAAGGCCCGATTTTATCAACACAGGCATTTTAACGAAGGCTTTGGCCAATCAGAACAGCCCATTCGAAAACATGCATCTGTCAAAGTTCTCTGAAAATTATTGATTTCTCTTGAAATTTACTTCAAAAAGGTAAAAAAAGACATGCTTTATATACAATCGGCCATTATGAACCCTCTAGTATCTTTTTAAGTCTGATTTTCCATCCTAAATGTGTGAAAACTTGCATTTCCCTGTTTAACAAAGAGTTTAGCAATTGCTAATCTCAACCAAGCAGAATCCACAAAACCGATACTTTTGATCACTGGATCAAATGTACTGTTAATGTAATAACGATGATGACAAGAAATTCAAATTACTGCATTATTTTGATAAAACAATAATTTACAATCGGTAATAATTATAAATACGTGCAATATACCTTTATATTATAGTAAAAAGGGATAAAAATAATATTTTATTGCATTCCGCAAACTAGGCACAGACGAGTTAAAAAGTGTGCATTACTGGTTGCCTATACTTCTTAACAGCAAAGCTTGTGAGCTGGAAAAAGTAAACGTATAACCTTATTTTTTCTAACCTGGAAACCTTTCGTATAGTCGGAAAGTGAATAAAGTGCTTTATATAATTTTTATTCATATGCATGTCTTACAATGTGTTTCTGTGCTACGGTGCATTTTACGCAGTGCCTTTACAATCTTTACGTCCTCTGTGAATATTTCTATAAGAAGGTCTATAACAAACATACATCCAGTCTACAATCAATCTGACTACAATTGCAATTGGTAATTATACAATAATTATAAGGTAAACATCAAAAATCTAGCAATAATTTGCAAATCAATCGCTTTGTTCTGATTTTCTGCTATGATTTTGATCCATGAATTCTAAAACATTTTTGACAAAAGTGTCATCCAGCTTTGACGTTTTGTTTCCAATATTGATAAAATACTATTGGATGATACCACAGAGTTAACATCTCTAGATAGAGCCTAATTTGAATATTGGCCAGCCAACATCTATAGCGCTATTGCCACTCTTCTTCGTCCGCTTAAGGACCTTTCAGTTTCCTCAAAATCTAGCAGTTTCCGCAGTTTGAACACATGTTCCTCAAAGTATCTAACTGGGTATTTAACTATACATTCCAATATACTTGCAATATAACTGATTTACATGGAGATAATTTGTATTCATTTAACGAAATCTCAAAAATCGTAAATTTCATAGCGGAATGCCGCAATAACTTCTAATATGTCGTAAATCTGGCAACCTACAATCGGCGTCCCCTAAAGCTGTCATGTGGCTGTCATTGTAGTTGTGGTTGTGGCGTATGTTGAGATTTTTGTTGTTTTAGTGTATATTTGAGTGACTTTGTGACTATCTGTGGTGTGAATTAAATTATTTATGAACAATATTGTCATAATTGCATGATGGGATGAAATAAAAAGTGCATAGTTTGCTGCAATAGCGACGAATCGGTAAACACCACTTATCATAGGTTAGTATATGTTTTGTTTTTGTTTTCAGTAGCGTAAAATATGAGGAAGCACTTCATGGTAATAATAAATAACAATAAATTATCAACTGTTACAATCAAATTATAATAAGAGTAACTCTCTAAGTATAGCTAAGTACTAATAATAATTGTACCAGTTTGTAACATCACAGTAATAATTGATTAATGAACATCCAATTCTATTATAAAGCCGTACGCCACTGGTAATGCCCTCAAGCTGTCAAAATTTCCGTTACATGTTGGCTGGTCAGCGACCTGTGCATTTTGTTGTTTACATTCCCTCTAGAGATGTTAACTGTGTGGATGATACTGAATAACATACCCGTAATACTCAATAGAAAGCTTTTGCTAAACAACATCCAATAGAAAAGCTTTGTCAAAGTCGTTGTTAAATATGCATGTTGATGAAATCGGACCTAAGTATTCATTCCTTATGTTATAAAATTCTAACTTTGGAAGAAGTTGAGCACCTTCTCACTATATACTGATACATTCTCATATGTTAAGGTCTCTGAACTGGCGTGGGAACAGGATAGGTGGGTTGAAAGAACGTTATTTTTTGTTAGTCTTAAAATCTTGTTAGTCACCAGCATCTGTGGGAAGCACTGAGTCAATCAACTTGCCTTATAAATAAATAAACAGCACAAGACTAATACGCCTTCAGTTATACAGTAATCAAATATATGCAGTATATCAGGAAAACGGCAAGAAAAAGAAAATTTACATCAAGCGTTTGAGTGGGTTACGCCACTCGCAGCTTAAGTGGTGTTTACTTGAAAGACCATGAAATCAAGATTACAATAAAAAAAATTTACATCAAGCGTTTGAGTGGCTTACGCCACCCACAGCTTAAGTGGTGTTTACTTGAAAGACCATGAAATCGGGATTACAATAAAAACCGAAATGTTCAGTAGTAGAGATCGGATATCTAGAGACAATCCCTGCGCTCATCGATTCCCTGAATGGCAGTTGATCTGGACCGCTACATAAAATTGGATCCCAGCTCTGGGAAGTTTTCAAGGTTGCAGATAAGAGGGTCTCTGTGATGGACCCTAATGGTTATATCTTGATGACAAAGCGGAATGAATAAGATTTATGGGGAAAGTTGGAAGCGAGACCCTTCTCTGTAATAAAAAATAATAACCCACTCTAAAACTTCCCTATTTTGTGAGTTATGTTTACACTTTTTACTTCGGGCAGTTAAAATGGTGTCAGTGACGACGTGATGATGGCTGTCTAGAGGGAAATTTTCCGTTACATTTCTTGCTTGAGGATGTAGGAGGCAGTGAACCAGTCGTACACAGTGCATCGTAGAAGTTTTTGGTGAGGTTTAAGTACACCATAATGGGCTTGTTCACAAAATTTTTAAAATCAATTTTGACCTGCCTAAAATAAAGCTTAAATAGGAAAAACATGATTCTGAAAATTTCATACTTGTAGGATGCTCCGTTCGCCTAATATAATCATTTGAATTCGCGAAATCCAAGCGCGCGAACACCTAACTGTGACGTAAGCAGATATGTTCGCATGTGATTTCAGATCATCACTCAGTATATATGTTTTGTGATCATCACGACTCGTCGCGTAGTTACGTTCGATGTATGTATTTGTGTTATTGTGACATCTATTGTCAGTGATTGTGACTGGTGGTAGTTTTTGTGTTCTAAAATGTGCGCAGAGCCGCGGTCAACGTATCTGATGACGTCACGACAGCGTATCGAAAATGCGCCCGGCATTCATGTTTATAATTTTTTTTGAGCGACCTAGAAACTTCACAGAGGTCTAATTTTTGGCACGGTGACTAAAAAATATGTATTCTTTCAGATGCACAAATAAAAAAAGAAAGGTGAACGAGCCCATTAAAAACTACTGATAACCACACTTTCACTAAAATAATTATGGTTTATAGGTTCATATCCACCTCTGAAGCTATAAGTATTGGTATCTAGTAGGCGTGAGTTATGAAAAACAATTGTCACTGTTGGTTTATAGGTACTATGTGGCCATCGTTAATTGACCAGCGCGGCATGAGGTAGTGGGAGCGGAAGATTCACTCAGATAACGATCATTATCCTCATGTCGAGTCTAAAAAGTGATAGAGAAAATAAGTGAAACAAGGACATTAAATATTGTCTGCAGCGATTATCAAGTAACGATGCTGCACCGTCTTTAAGGTAGAAAAGAAAATTTGCTGTTGCCGGCTGTAGCTATAGGTTTTATGGACTGGATAAATAGGATACTAAGTGACAATCATTGCCATTTCCTATATGAATGAAGTGAAACAAGACGTAAAAGAAGGAAATAGGATTAATTGGTAGTAAAATTGAGTATGTATATCGTTATGAGCCCAAAAAAATCAGTATGCGCATTACCAAATCTTTGCTAAAACATGTTTGGACCAAAAAAGTCGGATAGAAGAAGTAAATAAAGATTTTGTTTGTTTGTTTGGACCATCCTGCTTAAAGAAGAGGAAAACCTCCTATCTTGGACATGTTATGAGGAATCATAAGTATGCCCTTCTGAAACTAACCACAGAAGGCAAAATCAAGGGCAGACGCGGACAAAATTCATAGCTGAAAGATTTCAAAGACTGGACGGGACTGGGGTCTCATAGAGTCTCAAACAGTGGCTGGATTTGTAATTAGCGTCCACAAATTATCCAAGACACAAGATTTCATCTTGATCGAGAGCTAAATAGAGATTTTCGATTTTTTGAGGCGGACCTGAAAATCAAGGTGGTCTGAAATTTTTCACTTTAGCCAAATGAGGCTGAAACTCAAAACAGTGGCTGGATTTGTAATTAGCGTCCTCAGATTATCCACGACACAAGGTTTCATCTTGATCGAGAGCTAAATAGAGATTTTCGATTTTTTGAGGCGGACCTGAAAATCAAGGTGGTCTGAAATTTTTCACTTTAGCCAAATGAGGCTGAAACTCAAAACAGTGGCTGGATGTGTAACTAGCGTTCTCAGATTATCCACGACACAAGGTTTCATCTTGATCGAGAGCTAAATAGAGATTTTCGATTTTTTGAGGCGGACCTGAAAATCAAGGTGGTCTGAAATTTTTCACTTTAGCCAAATGAGGCAGAAACTCAAAACAGTGGCTGGATTTGTAATTAGCGTCCTCAGATTATCCACGACACAAAGTTTCATCTCGATAGAAAGCCAAATAGACATTTTCGATTTTTTGAGGCGGACCTGAAAATCAAGGTGGACTGAATTTTTTCACTTTTGCTAAATGAGGCTGAAAGTCAGAACAGTAGCTGGATTTGTAATTAGCGTCCTCAGATTATCCACGACACAAGGTTTCATCTTGATCGAGAGCTAAATAGAGATTTTCGATTTTTTGAGGCGGCCCTGAAAATCAAGGTGGTCTGAAATTTTTCACTTTCGCTAAATGAGGCTGAAAGTCAAAACAGTAGCTGGATTTGTAATTAGCGTCCCCAGATTATCTACGACACACAGTTTCATCTCGATAGAAAGCCAAATAGAAATTTTCGATTTTTTGAGGCGGACCTGAAAATCAAGGTGGACTGAAATTTTTCACTTTCGCTAAATGAGGCTGAAAGTGAAAACAGTAGCTGGATTTGTAATTAGCGTCCCCGGATTATCTACGACACAAAGTTTCATCTCGATAGAAAGCCAAATAGAGATTTTCGATTTTTTGAGGCGGACCTGAAAATCAAGGTGGACTGAAATTTTTCACTTTCGCTAAATGAGGCTGAAAGTCAAAACAGTAGCTGGATTTGTAATTTGCGTTCTCAGATTATCCACGACACAAAGTTTCATCTCGATAGAAAGCCAAATAGAGATTTTCGATTTTTTGAGGTGGACCTGAAAATCAAGGTGGACTGAAATCTTTCACTTTCGCTAAATGAGGCTGAAAGTCAAAACAGTAGCTGGATTTGTAATTTGCGTTCTCAGATTATCCACGACACAAAGTTTCATCTCGATAGAAAGCCAAATAGAGATTTTCGATTTTTTGAGGCGGACCTGAAAATCAAGGTGGACTGAAATTTTTCACTTTTGCTAAATGAGGCTGAAAGTCAGAACAGTAGCTGGATTTGTAATTTGCGTTCTCAGATTATCCACGACACAAAGTTTCATCTCGATAGAAAGCCAAATAGAGATTTTCGATTTTTTGAGGCGGACCTGAAAATCAAGGTGGACTGAAATTTTTCACTTTCGCTAAATGAGGCTGAAAGTCAAAACAGTAGCTGAATTTGTAATTAGCGTTCTCAGATTATCCACGGCACAAAGCTTCATCTCGATAGAAAGCCAAATAGAAATTTTCGATTTTTTGAGGCGGACCTGAAAATCAAGGTGGACTGAAATTTTTCACTTTTGCTAAATGAGACTGAAAGTCAAAACAGTAGCTGGATTTGTAATTAGCGTCCTCAGATTATCCACGACACAAAGTTTCATCTCGATAGAAAGCCAAATAGAAATTTTCGATTTTTTGAGGCGGACCTGAAAATCAAGGTGGACTAAAATTTTTCACTTTTGCTAAATGAGACTGAAAGTCAAAACAGTAGCTGGATTTGTAATTAGCGTCCCCAGATTATCCACGACAGAAAGTTTCATCTTGATAGAAAGCCAAATAGAAATTTTCGATTTTTTGAGGCGGACCTGAAAATCAAGGTGGACTGAAATTTTTCACTTTCGCTAAATGAGGCTGAAAGTCAAAACAGTAGCTGGATTTGTAATTAGCGTCCCCAGATTATCCACGACACAAAGTTTCATCTAGATAGAAAGCCAAATAGAGATTTTCGATTTTTTGAGGCGGACCTGAAAATCAAGGTGGACTGAAATTTTTCACTTTTGCTAAATGAGGCTGAAAGTCAAAACAGTAGCTGGATTTGTAATTAGCGTCCCCAGATTATCCACGACAGAAAGTTTCATCTCGATAGAAAGCCAAATAGAGATTTTCGATTTTTTGAGCCGGACCTGAAAATCAAGGTGGACTGAAATTTTTCATTTTTGCTAAATGAGGCTGAAAGTCAAAACAGTAGCTGGATTTGTAATAAGCGTTCTCAGATTATCCACGACACAAAGTTTAATCTCGATAGAAAGCCAAATAGAGATTTTCGATTTTTTGAGACGGGCCTGAAAATCAAGGTGGACTGAAATTTTTCACTTTTGCTAAATGAGGCTGAAAGTCAAAACAGTAGCTGGATTTGTAATTAGCGTCCCCAGATTATCCACGACACAAAGTTTCATCTCGATAGAAAGCCAAATAGAGATTTTCGATTTTTTGAGGGGACCTGAAAAATCAAGGTCGACTAAAATTGTTCACTTTTGCTAAATGAGGCTAAAAGTCAAAACAGTAGCTGGATTTGTAATTAGCGTCCCCAGATTATCCACGACACAAAGTTTCATCTCGATAGAAAGCCAAATAGAGATGTTCGATTTTTTGAGGCGGACCTGAAAATCAAGGTGGACTGAAATTTTTCACTTTCGCTAAATGAGGCTGAAAGTCAAAACAGTAGCCGGATTTGTAATTTGCGTTCTCAGATTATCCACGACACAAAGTTTCATCTCGATAGAAAGCCAAATAGAAATTTTCGATTTTTTGAGGCGGACCTGAAAATCAAGGTGGACTGAAATTTTTCACTTTCGCTAAATGAGGCTGAAAGTCAAAACAGTAGCCGGATTTGTAATTTGCGTTCTCAGATTATCCACGACACAAAGTTTCATCTCGATAGAAAGCCAAATAGAAATTTTCGATTTTTTGAGGCGGACCTGAAAATCAAGGTGGACTGAAATTTTTCACTTTTGCTAAATGAGGCTGAAAGTCAAAACAGTAGCTGGATTTGTAATTTGCGTTCTCAGATTATCCACGACACAAAGTTTCATCTCGATAGAAAGCCAAATAGAAATTTTCGATTTTTTGAGGCGGACCTGAAAATCAAGGTGGACTGAAATTTTTCACTTTCGCTAAATGAGGCTGAAAGTCAAAACAGTAGCCGGATTTGTAATTTGCGTTCTCAGATTATCCACGACACAAAGTTTCATCTCGATAGAAAGCCAAATAGAGATGTTCGATTTTTTGAGGCGGACCTGAAAATCAAGGTGGACTGAAATTTTTCACTTTCGCTAAATGAGGCTGAAAGTCAAAACAGTAGCCGGATTTGTAATTAGCGTTCTCAGATTATCCACGGCACAAAGTTTCATCTCGATAGAAAGCCAAATAGAAATTTTCGATTTTTTGAGGCGGACCTGAAAATCAAGGTGGACTGAAATTTTTCACTTTCGCTAAATGAGGCTGAAAGTCAAAACAGTAGCTGGATTTGTAATTAGCGTCCCCAGATTATCCACGACACAAAGTTTCATCTCGATAGAAAGCCAAATAGAGATGTTCGATTTTTTGAGGCGGACCTGAAAATCAAGGTGGACTGAAATTTTTCACTTTCGCTAAATGAGGCTGAAAGTCAAAACAGTAGCTGGATTTGTAATTTGCGTTCTCAGATTATCCACGACACAAAGTTTCATCTCGATAGAAAGCCAAATAGAGATGTTCGATTTTTTGAGGCGGACCTGAAAATCAAGGTGGACTGAAATTTTTCACTTTCGCTAAATGAGGCTGAAAGTCAAAACAGTAGCCGGATTTGTAATTTCCGTTCTCAGATTATCCACGGCACAAAGTTTCATCTCGATAGAAAGCCAAATAGAGATGTTCGATTTTTTGAGGCGGACCTGAAAATCAAGGTGGTCTGAAATTTTTCACTTTCGCTAAATGAGGCTGAAAGTCAAAACAGTAGCTGGATTTGTAATTTGCGTTCTCAGATTATCCACGACACAAAGTTTCATCTCGATAGAAAGCCAAATAGAAATTTTCGATTTTTTGAGGCGGACCTGAAAATCAAGGTGGACTGAAATTTTTCACTTTCGCTAAATGAGGCTGAAAGTCAAAACAGTAGCCGGATTTGTAATTTGCGTTCTCAGATTATCCACGACACAAAGTTTCATCTCGATAGAAAGCCAAATAGAGATGTTCGATTTTTTGAGGCGGACCTGAAAATCAAGGTGGACTGAAATTTTTCACTTTCGCTAAATGAGGCTGAAAGTCAAAACAATAGCCGGATTTGTAATTAGCGTTCTCAGATTATCCACGGCACAAAGTTTCATCTCGATAGAAAGCCAAATAGAGATGTTCGATTTTTTGAGGCGGACCTGAAAATCAAGGTGGTCTGAAATTTTTCACTTTCGCTAAATGGGGCTGAAAGTCAAAACAGTAGCTGGATTTGTAATTTGCGTTCTCAGATTATCCACGACACAAAGTTTCATCTCGATAGAAAGCCAAATAGAAATTTTCGATTTTTTGAGGCGGACCTGAAAATCAAGGTGGACTGAAATTTTTCACTTTCGCTAAATGAGGCTGAAAGTCAAAACAGTAGCCGGATTTGTAATTTGCGTTCTCAGATTATCCACGACACAAAGTTTCATCTCGATAGAAAGCCAAATAGAGATGTTCGATTTTTTGAGGCGGACCTGAAAATCAAGGTGGACTGAAATTTTTCACTTTCGCTAAATGAGGCTGAAAGTCAAAACAGTAGCCGGATTTGTAATTTGCGTTCTCAGATTATCCACGGCACAAAGTTTCATCTCGATAGAAAGCCAAATAGAAATTTTCGATTTTTTGAGGCAGACCTGAAAATCAAGGTGGACTGAAATTTTTCACTTTCGCTAAATGAGGCTGAAAGTCAAAACAGTAGCCGGATTTGTAATTTGCGTTCTCAGATTATCCACGACACAAAGTTTCATCTCGATAGAAAGCCAAATAGAGATGTTCGATTTTTTGAGGCGGACCTGAAAATCAAGGTGGACTGAAATTTTTCACTTTCGCTAAATGAGGCTGAAAGTCAAAACAGTAGCCGGATTTGTAATTAGCGTTCTCAGATTATCCACGGCACAAAGTTTCATCTCGATAGAAAGCCAAATAGAAATTTTCGATTTTTTGAGGCGGACCTGAAAATCAAGGTGGACTGAAATTTTTCACTTTCGCTAAATGAGGCTGAAAGTCAAAACAGTAGCTGGATTTGTAATTAGCGTCCCCAGATTATCCACGACACAAAGTTTCATCTCGATAGAAAGCCAAATAGAGATGTTCGATTTTTTGAGGCGGACCTGAAAATCAAGGTGGACTGAAATTTTTCACTTTCGCTAAATGATGCTGAAAGTCAAAACAGTAACTGGATTTGTAATTTGCGTTCTCAGATTATCCACGACACAAAGTTTCATCTCGATAGAAAGCCAAATAGAGATGTTCGATTTTTTGAGGCGGACCTGAAAATCAAGGTGGACTGAAATTTTTCACTTTCGCTAAATGAGGCTGAAAGTCAAAACAGTAGCTGGATTTGTAATTAGCGTCCCCAGATTATCCACGACACAAAGTTTCATCTCGATAGAAAGCCAAATAGAGATTTTCGATTTTTTGAGGCGGACCTGAAAATAAAGGTGGTCTGAAATTTTTCACTTTAGCCAAATGAGGCTGAAACTCAAAACAGTGGCTGGATTTGTAATTAGCGTCCTCAAATTATCCAAGACACAAGGTTTTATCTTGATCGAGAGCTAAATAGAGATTTTCGATTTTTTAGGCGGACCTGAAAATCAAGGTGGACTCAAATTTTTCACTTTTGCTAAATGAGGCTGAAAGTCAAAACAGTAGCTGGATTTGTAATTAGCGTCCTCAGATTATCCACGACACAAAGTTTCATCTCGATAGAAAGCAAATAGAGATTTTCGATTTTTTGAGGCGGACCTGAAAATCAAGATGGACTCAAATTTTTCACTTTCGCTAAATGAGGCTGAAAGTCAAAACAGTAGCTGGATTTGTAATTAGCGTCCCCAGATTATCCACGACACAAAGTTTCATCTCGATAGAAAGCCAAATAGAGATGTTCGATTTTTTGAGGCGGACCTGAAAATCAAGGTGGACTGAAATTTTTCACTTTCGCTAAATGAGGCTGAAAGTCAAAACAGTAGCCGGATTTGTAATTTGCGTTCTCAGATTATCCACGACACAAAGTTTCATCTCGATAGAAAGCCAAATAGAGAGGTTCGATTTTTTGAGGCGGACCTGAAAATCAAGGTGGACTGAAATTTTTCACTTTCGCTAAATGAGGCTGAAAGTCAAAACAGTAGCCGGATTTGTAATTAGCGTTCTCAGATTATCCACGGCACAAAGTTTCATCTCGATAGAAAGCCAAATAGAGATTTTCGATTTTTTGAGGCGGACCTGAAAATCAAGGTGGACTGAAATTTTTCACTTTCGCTAAATGAGGCTGAAAGTCAAAACAGTAGCTGAATTTGTAATTAGCGTTCTCAGATTATCCACGGCACAAAGCTTCATCTCGATAGAAAGCCAAATAGAAATTTTCGATTTTTTGAGGCGGACCTGAAAATCAAGGTGGACTGAAATTTTTCACTTTCGCTAAATGAGGCTGAAAGTCAAAACAGTAGCTGGATTTGTAATTAGCGTCCCCAGATTATCCACGACACAAAGTTTCATCTAGATAGAAAGCCAAATAGAGATTTTCGATTTTTTGAGGCGGACCTGAAAATCAAGGTGGACTGAAATTTTTCACTTTTGCTAAATGAGGCTGAAAGTCAAAACAGTAGCTGGATTTGTAATTAGCGTCCCCAGATTATCCACGACAGAAAGTTTCATCTCGATAGAAAGCCAAATAGAGATTTTCGATTTTTTGAGCCGGACCTGAAAATCAAGGTGGACTGAAATTTTTCATTTTTGCTAAATGAGGCTGAAAGTCAAAACAGTAGCTGGATTTGTAATAAGCGTTCTCAGATTATCCACGACACAAAGTTTAATCTCGATAGAAAGCCAAATAGAGATTTTCGATTTTTTGAGACGGGCCTGAAAATCAAGGTGGACTGAAATTTTTCACTTTTGCTAAATGAGGCTGAAAGTCAAAACAGTAGCTGGATTTGTAATTAGCGTCCCCAGATTATCCACGACACAAAGTTTCATCTCGATAGAAAGCCAAATAGAGATTTTCGATTTTTTGAGGGGACCTGAAAAATCAAGGTCGACTAAAATTGTTCACTTTTGCTAAATGAGGCTAAAAGTCAAAACAGTAGCTGGATTTGTAATTAGCGTCCCCAGATTATCCACGACACAAAGTTTCATCTCGATAGAAAGCCAAATAGAGATGTTCGATTTTTTGAGGCGGACCTGAAAATCAAGGTGGACTGAAATTTTTCACTTTCGCTAAATGAGGCTGAAAGTCAAAACAGTAGCCGGATTTGTAATTTGCGTTCTCAGATTATCCACGACACAAAGTTTCATCTCGATAGAAAGCCAAATAGAAATTTTCGATTTTTTGAGGCGGACCTGAAAATCAAGGTGGACTGAAATTTTTCACTTTCGCTAAATGAGGCTGAAAGTCAAAACAGTAGCCGGATTTGTAATTTGCGTTCTCAGATTATCCACGACACAAAGTTTCATCTCGATAGAAAGCCAAATAGAAATTTTCGATTTTTTGAGGCGGACCTGAAAATCAAGGTGGACTGAAATTTTTCACTTTTGCTAAATGAGGCTGAAAGTCAAAACAGTAGCTGGATTTGTAATTTGCGTTCTCAGATTATCCACGACACAAAGTTTCATCTCGATAGAAAGCCAAATAGAAATTTTCGATTTTTTGAGGCGGACCTGAAAATCAAGGTGGACTGAAATTTTTCACTTTCGCTAAATGAGGCTGAAAGTCAAAACAGTAGCCGGATTTGTAATTTGCGTTCTCAGATTATCCACGACACAAAGTTTCATCTCGATAGAAAGCCAAATAGAGATGTTCGATTTTTTGAGGCGGACCTGAAAATCAAGGTGGACTGAAATTTTTCACTTTCGCTAAATGAGGCTGAAAGTCAAAACAGTAGCCGGATTTGTAATTAGCGTTCTCAGATTATCCACGGCACAAAGTTTCATCTCGATAGAAAGCCAAATAGAAATTTTCGATTTTTTGAGGCGGACCTGAAAATCAAGGTGGACTGAAATTTTTCACTTTCGCTAAATGAGGCTGAAAGTCAAAACAGTAGCTGGATTTGTAATTAGCGTCCCCAGATTATCCACGACACAAAGTTTCATCTCGATAGAAAGCCAAATAGAGATGTTCGATTTTTTGAGGCGGACCTGAAAATCAAGGTGGACTGAAATTTTTCACTTTCGCTAAATGAGGCTGAAAGTCAAAACAGTAGCTGGATTTGTAATTTGCGTTCTCAGATTATCCACGACACAAAGTTTCATCTCGATAGAAAGCCAAATAGAGATGTTCGATTTTTTGAGGCGGACCTGAAAATCAAGGTGGACTGAAATTTTTCACTTTCGCTAAATGAGGCTGAAAGTCAAAACAGTAGCCGGATTTGTAATTTCCGTTCTCAGATTATCCACGGCACAAAGTTTCATCTCGATAGAAAGCCAAATAGAGATGTTCGATTTTTTGAGGCGGACCTGAAAATCAAGGTGGTCTGAAATTTTTCACTTTCGCTAAATGAGGCTGAAAGTCAAAACAGTAGCTGGATTTGTAATTTGCGTTCTCAGATTATCCACGACACAAAGTTTCATCTCGATAGAAAGCCAAATAGAAATTTTCGATTTTTTGAGGCGGACCTGAAAATCAAGGTGGACTGAAATTTTTCACTTTCGCTAAATGAGGCTGAAAGTCAAAACAGTAGCCGGATTTGTAATTTGCGTTCTCAGATTATCCACGACACAAAGTTTCATCTCGATAGAAAGCCAAATAGAGATGTTCGATTTTTTGAGGCGGACCTGAAAATCAAGGTGGACTGAAATTTTTCACTTTCGCTAAATGAGGCTGAAAGTCAAAACAATAGCCGGATTTGTAATTAGCGTTCTCAGATTATCCACGGCACAAAGTTTCATCTCGATAGAAAGCCAAATAGAGATGTTCGATTTTTTGAGGCGGACCTGAAAATCAAGGTGGTCTGAAATTTTTCACTTTCGCTAAATGGGGCTGAAAGTCAAAACAGTAGCTGGATTTGTAATTTGCGTTCTCAGATTATCCACGACACAAAGTTTCATCTCGATAGAAAGCCAAATAGAAATTTTCGATTTTTTGAGGCGGACCTGAAAATCAAGGTGGACTGAAATTTTTCACTTTCGCTAAATGAGGCTGAAAGTCAAAACAGTAGCCGGATTTGTAATTTGCGTTCTCAGATTATCCACGACACAAAGTTTCATCTCGATAGAAAGCCAAATAGAGATGTTCGATTTTTTGAGGCGGACCTGAAAATCAAGGTGGACTGAAATTTTTCACTTTCGCTAAATGAGGCTGAAAGTCAAAACAGTAGCCGGATTTGTAATTTGCGTTCTCAGATTATCCACGGCACAAAGTTTCATCTCGATAGAAAGCCAAATAGAAATTTTCGATTTTTTGAGGCAGACCTGAAAATCAAGGTGGACTGAAATTTTTCACTTTCGCTAAATGAGGCTGAAAGTCAAAACAGTAGCCGGATTTGTAATTTGCGTTCTCAGATTATCCACGACACAAAGTTTCATCTCGATAGAAAGCCAAATAGAGATGTTCGATTTTTTGAGGCGGACCTGAAAATCAAGGTGGACTGAAATTTTTCACTTTCGCTAAATGAGGCTGAAAGTCAAAACAGTAGCCGGATTTGTAATTAGCGTTCTCAGATTATCCACGGCACAAAGTTTCATCTCGATAGAAAGCCAAATAGAAATTTTCGATTTTTTGAGGCGGACCTGAAAATCAAGGTGGACTGAAATTTTTCACTTTCGCTAAATGAGGCTGAAAGTCAAAACAGTAGCTGGATTTGTAATTAGCGTCCCCAGATTATCCACGACACAAAGTTTCATCTCGATAGAAAGCCAAATAGAGATGTTCGATTTTTTGAGGCGGACCTGAAAATCAAGGTGGACTGAAATTTTTCACTTTCGCTAAATGATGCTGAAAGTCAAAACAGTAACTGGATTTGTAATTTGCGTTCTCAGATTATCCACGACACAAAGTTTCATCTCGATAGAAAGCCAAATAGAGATGTTCGATTTTTTGAGGCGGACCTGAAAATCAAGGTGGACTGAAATTTTTCACTTTCGCTAAATGAGGCTGAAAGTCAAAACAGTAGCTGGATTTGTAATTAGCGTCCCCAGATTATCCACGACACAAAGTTTCATCTCGATAGAAAGCCAAATAGAGATTTTCGATTTTTTGAGGCGGACCTGAAAATAAAGGTGGTCTGAAATTTTTCACTTTAGCCAAATGAGGCTGAAACTCAAAACAGTGGCTGGATTTGTAATTAGCGTCCTCAAATTATCCAAGACACAAGGTTTTATCTTGATCGAGAGCTAAATAGAGATTTTCGATTTTTTAGGCGGACCTGAAAATCAAGGTGGACTCAAATTTTTCACTTTTGCTAAATGAGGCTGAAAGTCAAAACAGTAGCTGGATTTGTAATTAGCGTCCTCAGATTATCCACGACACAAAGTTTCATCTCGATAGAAAGCAAATAGAGATTTTCGATTTTTTGAGGCGGACCTGAAAATCAAGATGGACTCAAATTTTTCACTTTCGCTAAATGAGGCTGAAAGTCAAAACAGAAGCTGGATTTGTAATTAGCGTCCCCAGATTATCCACGACACAAAGTTTCATCTCGATAGAAAGCCAAATAGAGATGTTCGATTTTTTGAGGCGGACCTGAAAATCAAGGTGGACTGAAATTTTTCACTTTCGCTAAATGAGGCTGAAAGTCAAAACAGTAGCCGGATTTGTAATTTGCGTTCTCAGATTATCCACGACACAAAGTTTCATCTCGATAGAAAGCCAAATAGAGAGGTTCGATTTTTTGAGGCGGACCTGAAAATCAAGGTGGACTGAAATTTTTCACTTTCGCTAAATGAGGCTGAAAGTCAAAACAGTAGCCGGATTTGTAATTAGCGTTCTCAGATTATCCACGGCACAAAGTTTCATCTCGATAGAAAGCCAAATAGAGATGTTCGATTTTTTGAGGCGGACCTGAAAATCAAGGTGGTCTGAAATTTTTCACTTTCGCTAAATGGGGCTGAAAGTCAAAACAGTAGCCGGATTTGTAATTTGCGTTCTCAGATTATCCACGGCACAAAGTTTCATCTCGATAGAAAGCCAAATAGAGATGTTCGATTTTTTGAGGCGGACCTGAAAATCAAGGTGGACTGAAATTTTTCACTTTCGCTAAATGAGGCTGAAAGTCAAAACAGTAGCCGGATTTGTAATTTGCGTTCTCAGATTATCCACGGCACAAAGTTTCATCTCGATAGAAAGCCAAATAGAAATTTTCGATTTTTTGAGGCGGACCTGAAAATCAAGGTGGACTGAAATTTTTCACTTTCGCTAAATGAGGCTGAAAGTCAAAACAGTAGCCGGATTTGTAATTAGCGTCCCCAGATTATCCACGACACAAAGTTTCATCTCGATAGAAAGCCAAATAGAGATGTTCGATTTTTTGAGGCGGACCTGAAAATCAAGGTGGACTGAAATTTTTCACTTTCGCTAAATGAGGCTGAAAGTCAAAACAGTAGCCGGATTTGTAATTTGCGTTCTCAGATTATCCACGGCACAAAGTTTCATCTCGATAGAAAGCCAAATAGAGATGTTCGATTTTTTGAGGCGGACCTGAAAATCAAGGTGGTCTGAAATTTTTCACTTTCGCTAAATGAGGCTGAAAGTCAAAACAGTAGCTGGATTTGTAATTTGCGTTCTCAGATTATCCACGACACAAAGTTTCATCTCGATAGAAAGCCAAATAGAAATTTTCGATTTTTCGAGGCAGACCTGAAAATCAAGGTGGACTGAAATTTTTCACTTTCGCTAAATGAGGCTGAAAGTCAAAACAGTAGCCGGATTTGTAATTTGCGTTCTCAGATTATCCACGGCACAAAGTTTCATCTCGATAGAAAGCCAAATAGAGATGTTCGATTTTTTGAGGCGGACCTGAAAATCAAGGTGGACTGAAATTTTTCACTTTCGCTAAATGAGGCTGAAAGTCAAAACAGTAGCCGGATTTGTAATTAGCGTTCTCAGATTATCCACGGCACAAAGTTTCATCTCGATAGAAAGCCAAATAGAAATTTTCGATTTTTTGAGGCGGACCTGAAAATCAAGGTGGACTGAAATTTTTCACTTTCGCTAAATGAGGCTGAAAGTCAAAACAGTAGCTGGATTTGTAATTTGCGTTCTCAGATTATCCACGACACAAAGTTTCATCTCGATAGAAAGCTAAAAAGAGATGTTCGATTTTTTGAGGCGGACCTGAAAATCAAGGTGGACTGAAATTTTTCACTTTCGCTAAATGAGGCTGAAAGTCAAAACAGTAGCTGGATTTGTAATTTGCGTTCTCAGGTTATCCACGACACAAGGTTTCATCTCGATAGAAAGCCAAATAGAGATGTTCGATTTTTTGAGGCGGACCTGAAAATCAAGGTGGACTGAAATTTTTCACTTTCGCTAAATGAGGCTGAAAGTCAAAACAGTAGCTGGATTTGTAATTAGCGTCCCCAGATTATCCACGACACAAAGTTTCATCTCGATAGAAAGCCAAATAGAGATTTTCGATTTTTTGAGGGGACCTGAAAAATCAAGGTCGACTAAAATTGTTCACTTTTGCTAAATGAGGCTAAAAGTCAAAACAGTAGCTGGATTTGTAATTAGCGTCCCCAGATTATCCACGACACAAAGTTTCATCTCGATAGAAAGCCAAATAGAGATGTTCGATTTTTTGAGGCGGACCTGAAAATCAAGGTGGACTGAAATTTTTCACTTTCGCTAAATGAGGCTGAAAGTCAAAACAGTAGCCGGATTTGTAATTTGCGTTCTCAGATTATCCACGACACAAAGTTTCATCTCGATAGAAAGCCAAATAGAAATTTTCGATTTTTTGAGGCGGACCTGAAAATCAAGGTGGACTGAAATTTTTCACTTTCGCTAAATGAGGCTGAAAGTCAAAACAGTAGCCGGATTTGTAATTTGCGTTCTCAGATTATCCACGACACAAAGTTTCATCTCGATAGAAAGCCAAATAGAAATTTTCGATTTTTTGAGGCGGACCTGAAAATCAAGGTGGACTGAAATTTTTCACTTTTGCTAAATGAGGCTGAAAGTCAAAACAGTAGCTGGATTTGTAATTTGCGTTCTCAGATTATCCACGACACAAAGTTTCATCTCGATAGAAAGCCAAATAGAAATTTTCGATTTTTTGAGGCGGACCTGAAAATCAAGGTGGACTGAAATTTTTCACTTTCGCTAAATGAGGCTGAAAGTCAAAACAGTAGCCGGATTTGTAATTTGCGTTCTCAGATTATCCACGACACAAAGTTTCATCTCGATAGAAAGCCAAATAGAGATGTTCGATTTTTTGAGGCGGACCTGAAAATCAAGGTGGACTGAAATTTTTCACTTTCGCTAAATGAGGCTGAAAGTCAAAACAGTAGCCGGATTTGTAATTAGCGTTCTCAGATTATCCACGGCACAAAGTTTCATCTCGATAGAAAGCCAAATAGAAATTTTCGATTTTTTGAGGCGGACCTGAAAATCAAGGTGGACTGAAATTTTTCACTTTCGCTAAATGAGGCTGAAAGTCAAAACAGTAGCTGGATTTGTAATTAGCGTCCCCAGATTATCCACGACACAAAGTTTCATCTCGATAGAAAGCCAAATAGAGATGTTCGATTTTTTGAGGCGGACCTGAAAATCAAGGTGGACTGAAATTTTTCACTTTCGCTAAATGAGGCTGAAAGTCAAAACAGTAGCTGGATTTGTAATTTGCGTTCTCAGATTATCCACGACACAAAGTTTCATCTCGATAGAAAGCCAAATAGAGATGTTCGATTTTTTGAGGCGGACCTGAAAATCAAGGTGGACTGAAATTTTTCACTTTCGCTAAATGAGGCTGAAAGTCAAAACAGTAGCCGGATTTGTAATTTCCGTTCTCAGATTATCCACGGCACAAAGTTTCATCTCGATAGAAAGCCAAATAGAGATGTTCGATTTTTTGAGGCGGACCTGAAAATCAAGGTGGTCTGAAATTTTTCACTTTCGCTAAATGAGGCTGAAAGTCAAAACAGTAGCTGGATTTGTAATTTGCGTTCTCAGATTATCCACGACACAAAGTTTCATCTCGATAGAAAGCCAAATAGAAATTTTCGATTTTTTGAGGCGGACCTGAAAATCAAGGTGGACTGAAATTTTTCACTTTCGCTAAATGAGGCTGAAAGTCAAAACAGTAGCCGGATTTGTAATTTGCGTTCTCAGATTATCCACGACACAAAGTTTCATCTCGATAGAAAGCCAAATAGAGATGTTCGATTTTTTGAGGCGGACCTGAAAATCAAGGTGGACTGAAATTTTTCACTTTCGCTAAATGAGGCTGAAAGTCAAAACAATAGCCGGATTTGTAATTAGCGTTCTCAGATTATCCACGGCACAAAGTTTCATCTCGATAGAAAGCCAAATAGAGATGTTCGATTTTTTGAGGCGGACCTGAAAATCAAGGTGGTCTGAAATTTTTCACTTTCGCTAAATGGGGCTGAAAGTCAAAACAGTAGCTGGATTTGTAATTTGCGTTCTCAGATTATCCACGACACAAAGTTTCATCTCGATAGAAAGCCAAATAGAAATTTTCGATTTTTTGAGGCGGACCTGAAAATCAAGGTGGACTGAAATTTTTCACTTTCGCTAAATGAGGCTGAAAGTCAAAACAGTAGCCGGATTTGTAATTTGCGTTCTCAGATTATCCACGACACAAAGTTTCATCTCGATAGAAAGCCAAATAGAGATGTTCGATTTTTTGAGGCGGACCTGAAAATCAAGGTGGACTGAAATTTTTCACTTTCGCTAAATGAGGCTGAAAGTCAAAACAGTAGCCGGATTTGTAATTTGCGTTCTCAGATTATCCACGGCACAAAGTTTCATCTCGATAGAAAGCCAAATAGAAATTTTCGATTTTTTGAGGCAGACCTGAAAATCAAGGTGGACTGAAATTTTTCACTTTCGCTAAATGAGGCTGAAAGTCAAAACAGTAGCCGGATTTGTAATTTGCGTTCTCAGATTATCCACGACACAAAGTTTCATCTCGATAGAAAGCCAAATAGAGATGTTCGATTTTTTGAGGCGGACCTGAAAATCAAGGTGGACTGAAATTTTTCACTTTCGCTAAATGAGGCTGAAAGTCAAAACAGTAGCCGGATTTGTAATTAGCGTTCTCAGATTATCCACGGCACAAAGTTTCATCTCGATAGAAAGCCAAATAGAAATTTTCGATTTTTTGAGGCGGACCTGAAAATCAAGGTGGACTGAAATTTTTCACTTTCGCTAAATGAGGCTGAAAGTCAAAACAGTAGCTGGATTTGTAATTAGCGTCCCCAGATTATCCACGACACAAAGTTTCATCTCGATAGAAAGCCAAATAGAGATGTTCGATTTTTTGAGGCGGACCTGAAAATCAAGGTGGACTGAAATTTTTCACTTTCGCTAAATGATGCTGAAAGTCAAAACAGTAACTGGATTTGTAATTTGCGTTCTCAGATTATCCACGACACAAAGTTTCATCTCGATAGAAAGCCAAATAGAGATGTTCGATTTTTTGAGGCGGACCTGAAAATCAAGGTGGACTGAAATTTTTCACTTTCGCTAAATGAGGCTGAAAGTCAAAACAGTAGCTGGATTTGTAATTAGCGTCCCCAGATTATCCACGACACAAAGTTTCATCTCGATAGAAAGCCAAATAGAGATTTTCGATTTTTTGAGGCGGACCTGAAAATAAAGGTGGTCTGAAATTTTTCACTTTAGCCAAATGAGGCTGAAACTCAAAACAGTGGCTGGATTTGTAATTAGCGTCCTCAAATTATCCAAGACACAAGGTTTTATCTTGATCGAGAGCTAAATAGAGATTTTCGATTTTTTAGGCGGACCTGAAAATCAAGGTGGACTCAAATTTTTCACTTTTGCTAAATGAGGCTGAAAGTCAAAACAGTAGCTGGATTTGTAATTAGCGTCCTCAGATTATCCACGACACAAAGTTTCATCTCGATAGAAAGCAAATAGAGATTTTCGATTTTTTGAGGCGGACCTGAAAATCAAGATGGACTCAAATTTTTCACTTTCGCTAAATGAGGCTGAAAGTCAAAACAGTAGCTGGATTTGTAATTAGCGTCCCCAGATTATCCACGACACAAAGTTTCATCTCGATAGAAAGCCAAATAGAGATGTTCGATTTTTTGAGGCGGACCTGAAAATCAAGGTGGACTGAAATTTTTCACTTTCGCTAAATGAGGCTGAAAGTCAAAACAGTAGCCGGATTTGTAATTTGCGTTCTCAGATTATCCACGACACAAAGTTTCATCTCGATAGAAAGCCAAATAGAGAGGTTCGATTTTTTGAGGCGGACCTGAAAATCAAGGTGGACTGAAATTTTTCACTTTCGCTAAATGAGGCTGAAAGTCAAAACAGTAGCCGGATTTGTAATTAGCGTTCTCAGATTATCCACGGCACAAAGTTTCATCTCGATAGAAAGCCAAATAGAGATTTTCGATTTTTTGAGGCGGACCTGAAAATCAAGGTGGACTGAAATTTTTCACTTTCGCTAAATGAGGCTGAAAGTCAAAACAGTAGCTGAATTTGTAATTAGCGTTCTCAGATTATCCACGGCACAAAGCTTCATCTCGATAGAAAGCCAAATAGAAATTTTCGATTTTTTGAGGCGGACCTGAAAATCAAGGTGGACTGAAATTTTTCACTTTCGCTAAATGAGGCTGAAAGTCAAAACAGTAGCTGGATTTGTAATTAGCGTCCCCAGATTATCCACGACACAAAGTTTCATCTAGATAGAAAGCCAAATAGAGATTTTCGATTTTTTGAGGCGGACCTGAAAATCAAGGTGGACTGAAATTTTTCACTTTTGCTAAATGAGGCTGAAAGTCAAAACAGTAGCTGGATTTGTAATTAGCGTCCCCAGATTATCCACGACAGAAAGTTTCATCTCGATAGAAAGCCAAATAGAGATTTTCGATTTTTTGAGCCGGACCTGAAAATCAAGGTGGACTGAAATTTTTCATTTTTGCTAAATGAGGCTGAAAGTCAAAACAGTAGCTGGATTTGTAATAAGCGTTCTCAGATTATCCACGACACAAAGTTTAATCTCGATAGAAAGCCAAATAGAGATTTTCGATTTTTTGAGACGGGCCTGAAAATCAAGGTGGACTGAAATTTTTCACTTTTGCTAAATGAGGCTGAAAGTCAAAACAGTAGCTGGATTTGTAATTAGCGTCCCCAGATTATCCACGACACAAAGTTTCATCTCGATAGAAAGCCAAATAGAGATTTTCGATTTTTTGAGGGGACCTGAAAAATCAAGGTCGACTAAAATTGTTCACTTTTGCTAAATGAGGCTAAAAGTCAAAACAGTAGCTGGATTTGTAATTAGCGTCCCCAGATTATCCACGACACAAAGTTTCATCTCGATAGAAAGCCAAATAGAGATGTTCGATTTTTTGAGGCGGACCTGAAAATCAAGGTGGACTGAAATTTTTCACTTTCGCTAAATGAGGCTGAAAGTCAAAACAGTAGCCGGATTTGTAATTTGCGTTCTCAGATTATCCACGACACAAAGTTTCATCTCGATAGAAAGCCAAATAGAAATTTTCGATTTTTTGAGGCGGACCTGAAAATCAAGGTGGACTGAAATTTTTCACTTTCGCTAAATGAGGCTGAAAGTCAAAACAGTAGCCGGATTTGTAATTTGCGTTCTCAGATTATCCACGACACAAAGTTTCATCTCGATAGAAAGCCAAATAGAAATTTTCGATTTTTTGAGGCGGACCTGAAAATCAAGGTGGACTGAAATTTTTCACTTTTGCTAAATGAGGCTGAAAGTCAAAACAGTAGCTGGATTTGTAATTTGCGTTCTCAGATTATCCACGACACAAAGTTTCATCTCGATAGAAAGCCAAATAGAAATTTTCGATTTTTTGAGGCGGACCTGAAAATCAAGGTGGACTGAAATTTTTCACTTTCGCTAAATGAGGCTGAAAGTCAAAACAGTAGCCGGATTTGTAATTTGCGTTCTCAGATTATCCACGACACAAAGTTTCATCTCGATAGAAAGCCAAATAGAGATGTTCGATTTTTTGAGGCGGACCTGAAAATCAAGGTGGACTGAAATTTTTCACTTTCGCTAAATGAGGCTGAAAGTCAAAACAGTAGCCGGATTTGTAATTAGCGTTCTCAGATTATCCACGGCACAAAGTTTCATCTCGATAGAAAGCCAAATAGAAATTTTCGATTTTTTGAGGCGGACCTGAAAATCAAGGTGGACTGAAATTTTTCACTTTCGCTAAATGAGGCTGAAAGTCAAAACAATAGCCGGATTTGTAATTAGCGTTCTCAGATTATCCACGGCACAAAGTTTCATCTCGATAGAAAGCCAAATAGAGATGTTCGATTTTTTGAGGCGGACCTGAAAATCAAGGTGGACTGAAATTTTTCACTTTCGCTAAATGAGGCTGAAAGTCAAAACAGTAGCTGGATTTGTAATTTGCGTTCTCAGATTATCCACGACACAAAGTTTCATCTCGATAGAAAGCCAAATAGAGATGTTCGATTTTTTGAGGCGGACCTGAAAATCAAGGTGGACTGAAATTTTTCACTTTCGCTAAATGAGGCTGAAAGTCAAAACAGTAGCCGGATTTGTAATTTCCGTTCTCAGATTATCCACGGCACAAAGTTTCATCTCGATAGAAAGCCAAATAGAGATGTTCGATTTTTTGAGGCGGACCTGAAAATCAAGGTGGTCTGAAATTTTTCACTTTCGCTAAATGAGGCTGAAAGTCAAAACAGTAGCTGGATTTGTAATTTGCGTTCTCAGATTATCCACGACACAAAGTTTCATCTCGATAGAAAGCCAAATAGAAATTTTCGATTTTTTGAGGCGGACCTGAAAATCAAGGTGGACTGAAATTTTTCACTTTCGCTAAATGAGGCTGAAAGTCAAAACAGTAGCCGGATTTGTAATTTGCGTTCTCAGATTATCCACGACACAAAGTTTCATCTCGATAGAAAGCCAAATAGAGATGTTCGATTTTTTGAGGCGGACCTGAAAATCAAGGTGGACTGAAATTTTTCACTTTCGCTAAATGAGGCTGAAAGTCAAAACAATAGCCGGATTTGTAATTAGCGTTCTCAGATTATCCACGGCACAAAGTTTCATCTCGATAGAAAGCCAAATAGAGATGTTCGATTTTTTGAGGCGGACCTGAAAATCAAGGTGGTCTGAAATTTTTCACTTTCGCTAAATGGGGCTGAAAGTCAAAACAGTAGCTGGATTTGTAATTTGCGTTCTCAGATTATCCACGACACAAAGTTTCATCTCGATAGAAAGCCAAATAGAAATTTTCGATTTTTTGAGGCGGACCTGAAAATCAAGGTGGACTGAAATTTTTCACTTTCGCTAAATGAGGCTGAAAGTCAAAACAGTAGCCGGATTTGTAATTTGCGTTCTCAGATTATCCACGACACAAAGTTTCATCTCGATAGAAAGCCAAATAGAGATGTTCGATTTTTTGAGGCGGACCTGAAAATCAAGGTGGACTGAAATTTTTCACTTTCGCTAAATGAGGCTGAAAGTCAAAACAGTAGCCGGATTTGTAATTTGCGTTCTCAGATTATCCACGGCACAAAGTTTCATCTCGATAGAAAGCCAAATAGAAATTTTCGATTTTTTGAGGCAGACCTGAAAATCAAGGTGGACTGAAATTTTTCACTTTCGCTAAATGAGGCTGAAAGTCAAAACAGTAGCCGGATTTGTAATTTGCGTTCTCAGATTATCCACGACACAAAGTTTCATCTCGATAGAAAGCCAAATAGAAATTTTCGATTTTTTGAGGCGGACCTGAAAATCAAGGTGGACTGAAATTTTTCACTTTCGCTAAATGAGGCTGAAAGTCAAAACAGTAGCTGGATTTGTAATTAGCGTCCCCAGATTATCCACGACACAAAGTTTCATCTCGATAGAAAGCCAAATAGAGATGTTCGATTTTTTGAGGCGGACCTGAAAATCAAGGTGGACTGAAATTTTTCACTTTCGCTAAATGATGCTGAAAGTCAAAACAGTAACTGGATTTGTAATTTGCGTTCTCAGATTATCCACGACACAAAGTTTCATCTCGATAGAAAGCCAAATAGAGATGTTCGATTTTTTGAGGCGGACCTGAAAATCAAGGTGGACTGAAATTTTTCACTTTCGCTAAATGAGGCTGAAAGTCAAAACAGTAGCCGGATTTGTAATTTGCGTTCTCAGATTATCCACGGCACAAAGTTTCATCTCGATAGAAAGCCAAATAGAAATTTTCGATTTTTTGAGGCAGACCTGAAAATCAAGGTGGACTGAAATTTTTCACTTTCGCTAAATGAGGCTGAAAGTCAAAACAGTAGCCGGATTTGTAATTAGCGTTCTCAGATTATCCACGGCACAAAGTTTCATCTCGATAGAAAGCCAAATAGAAATTTTCGATTTTTTGAGGCGGACCTGAAAATCAAGGTGGACTGAAATTTTTCACTTTCGCTAAATGAGGCTGAAAGTCAAAACAGTAGCTGGATTTGTAATTAGCGTCCCCAGATTATCCACGACACAAAGTTTCATCTCGATAGAAAGCCAAATAGAGATGTTCGATTTTTTGAGGCGGACCTGAAAATCAAGGTGGACTGAAATTTTTCACTTTCGCTAAATGATGCTGAAAGTCAAAACAGTAACTGGATTTGTAATTTGCGTTCTCAGATTATCCACGACACAAAGTTTCATCTCGATAGAAAGCCAAATAGAGATGTTCGATTTTTTGAGGCGGACCTGAAAATCAAGGTGGACTGAAATTTTTCACTTTCGCTAAATGAGGCTGAAAGTCAAAACAGTAGCTGGATTTGTAATTAGCGTCCCCAGATTATCCACGACACAAAGTTTCATCTCGATAGAAAGCCAAATAGAGATTTTCGATTTTTTGAGGCGGACCTGAAAATAAAGGTGGTCTGAAATTTTTCACTTTAGCCAAATGAGGCTGAAACTCAAAACAGTGGCTGGATTTGTAATTAGCGTCCTCAAATTATCCAAGACACAAGGTTTTATCTTGATCGAGAGCTAAATAGAGATTTTCGATTTTTTAGGCGGACCTGAAAATCAAGGTGGACTCAAATTTTTCACTTTTGCTAAATGAGGCTGAAAGTCAAAACAGTAGCTGGATTTGTAATTAGCGTCCTCAGATTATCCACGACACAAAGATTCATCTCGATAGAAAGCAAATAGAGATTTTCGATTTTTTGAGGCGGACCTGAAAATCAAGATGGACTCAAATTTTTCACTTTCGCTAAATGAGGCTGAAAGTCAAAACAGTAGCTGGATTTGTAATTAGCGTCCCCAGATTATCCACGACACAAAGTTTCATCTCGATAGAAAGCCAAATAGAGATGTTCGATTTTTTGAGGCGGACCTGAAAATCAAGGTGGACTGAAATTTTTCACTTTCGCTAAATGAGGCTGAAAGTCAAAACAGTAGCCGGATTTGTAATTTGCGTTCTCAGATTATCCACGACACAAAGTTTCATCTCGATAGAAAGCCAAATAGAGAGGTTCGATTTTTTGAGGCGGACCTGAAAATCAAGGTGGACTGAAATTTTTCACTTTCGCTAAATGAGGCTGAAAGTCAAAACAGTAGCCGGATTTGTAATTAGCGTTCTCAGATTATCCACGGCACAAAGTTTCATCTCGATAGAAAGCCAAATAGAGATGTTCGATTTTTTGAGGCGGACCTGAAAATCAAGGTGGTCTGAAATTTTTCACTTTCGCTAAATGGGGCTGAAAGTCAAAACAGTAGCCGGATTTGTAATTTGCGTTCTCAGATTATCCACGGCACAAAGTTTCATCTCGATAGAAAGCCAAATAGAGATGTTCGATTTTTTGAGGCGGACCTGAAAATCAAGGTGGACTGAAATTTTTCACTTTCGCTAAATGAGGCTGAAAGTCAAAACAGTAGCCGGATTTGTAATTTGCGTTCTCAGATTATCCACGGCACAAAGTTTCATCTCGATAGAAAGCCAAATAGAAATTTTCGATTTTTTGAGGCGGACCTGAAAATCAAGGTGGACTGAAATTTTTCACTTTCGCTAAATGAGGCTGAAAGTCAAAACAGTAGCCGGATTTGTAATTAGCGTCCCCAGATTATCCACGACACAAAGTTTCATCTCGATAGAAAGCCAAATAGAGATGTTCGATTTTTTGAGGCGGACCTGAAAATCAAGGTGGACTGAAATTTTTCACTTTCGCTAAATGAGGCTGAAAGTCAAAACAGTAGCCGGATTTGTAATTTGCGTTCTCAGATTATCCACGGCACAAAGTTTCATCTCGATAGAAAGCCAAATAGAGATGTTCGATTTTTTGAGGCGGACCTGAAAATCAAGGTGGTCTGAAATTTTTCACTTTCGCTAAATGAGGCTGAAAGTCAAAACAGTAGCTGGATTTGTAATTTGCGTTCTCAGATTATCCACGACACAAAGTTTCATCTCGATAGAAAGCCAAATAGAAATTTTCGATTTTTCGAGGCAGACCTGAAAATCAAGGTGGACTGAAATTTTTCACTTTCGCTAAATGAGGCTGAAAGTCAAAACAGTAGCCGGATTTGTAATTTGCGTTCTCAGATTATCCACGGCACAAAGTTTCATCTCGATAGAAAGCCAAATAGAGATGTTCGATTTTTTGAGGCGGACCTGAAAATCAAGGTGGACTGAAATTTTTCACTTTCGCTAAATGAGGCTGAAAGTCAAAACAGTAGCCGGATTTGTAATTAGCGTTCTCAGATTATCCACGGCACAAAGTTTCATCTCGATAGAAAGCCAAATAGAAATTTTCGATTTTTTGAGGCGGACCTGAAAATCAAGGTGGACTGAAATTTTTCACTTTCGCTAAATGAGGCTGAAAGTCAAAACAGTAGCTGGATTTGTAATTTGCGTTCTCAGATTATCCACGACACAAAGTTTCATCTCGATAGAAAGCTAAAAAGAGATGTTCGATTTTTTGAGGCGGACCTGAAAATCAAGGTGGACTGAAATTTTTCACTTTCGCTAAATGAGGCTGAAAGTCAAAACAGTAGCTGGATTTGTAATTTGCGTTCTCAGGTTATCCACGACACAAGGTTTCATCTCGATAGAAAGCCAAATAGAGATGTTCGATTTTTTGAGGCGGACCTGAAAATCAAGGTGGACTGAAATTTTTCACTTTCGCTAAATGAGGCTGAAAGTCAAAACAGTAGCCGGATTTGTAATTTGCGTTCTCAGATTATCCACGACACAAAGTTTCATCTCGATAGAAAGCCAAATAGAGATGTTCGATTTTTTGAGGCGGACCTGAAAATCAAGGTGGACTGAAATTTTTCACTTTCGCTAAATGAGGCTGAAAGTCAAAACAGTAGCTGGATTTGTAATTTGCGTTCTCAGATTATCCACGACACAAAGTTTCATCTCGATAGAAAGCCAAATAGAGATGTTCGATTTTTTGAGGCGGACCTGAAAATCAAGGTGGACTGAAATTTTTCACTTTCGCTAAATGAGGCTGAAAGTCAAAACAGTAGCTGGATTTGTAATTAGGGTCCCCAGATTATCCACGACACAAAGTTTCATCTCGATAGAAAGCCAAATAGAGATTTTCGATTTTTTGAGGCGGACCTGAAAATCAAGGTGGTCTGAAATTTTTCACTTTAGCCAAATGAGGCTGAAACTCAAAACAGTGGCTGGATTTGTAATTAGCGTCCTCAAATTATCCAAGACACAAGGTTTCATCTTGATCGAGAGCTAAATAGAGATTTTCGATTTTTTAGGCGGACCTGAAAATCAAGGTGGACTCAAATTTTTCACTTTTGCTAAATGAGGCTGAAAGTCAAAACAGTAGCTGGATTTGTAATTAGCGTCCTCAGATTATCCACGACACAAAGTTTCATCTCGATAGAAAGCCAAATAGAGATTTTCGATTTTTTGAGGCGGACCTGAAAATCAAGATGGACTCAAATTTTTCACTTTTGCTAAATGAGGCTGAAAGTCGAAACAGTAGCTGGATTTGTAATTAGCGTCCTCAGATTATCCACGACACAAAGTTTCATCGCGATAGAAAGCCAAATAGGGATTTCCGATTTTTTGAGGCGGACCTGAAAATCAAATTTTCCACTTTTACTAAATGAGGCTGAAAGTCAAAACAGTAGCTGGATTTGTAATTAGCGTCCTCAGATTATCCACGACACAAAGTTTCATCTCGATATAAAGCCAAATAGAGATTTTCGATTTTTTGAGGCGGACCTGAAAATCAAGGTGGACTGAAATTTTTCACTTTCGCTAAATGAGGCTGAAAGTCAAAACAGTAGCCGGATTTGTAATTAGCGTTCTCAGATTATCCACGGCACAAAGTTTCATCTCGATAGAAAGCCAAATAGAAATTTTCGATTTTTTGAGGCGGACCTGAAAATCAAGGTGGACTGAAATTTTTCACTTTCGCTAAATGAGGCTGAAAGTCAAAACAGTAGCCGGATTTGTAATTTGCGTTCTCAGATTATCCACGACACAAAGTTTCATCTCGATAGAAAGCCAAATAGAGATGTTCGATTTTTTGAGGCGGACCTGAAAATCAAGGTGGACTGAAATTTTTCACTTTCGCTAAATGAGGCTGAAAGTCAAAACAGTAGCTGGATTTGTAATTTGCGTTCTCAGGTTATCCACGACACAAAGTTTCATCTCGATAGAAAGCCAAATAGAGATGTTCGATTTTTTGAGGCGGACCTGAAAATCAAGGTGGACTGAAATTTTTCACTTTCGCTAAATGAGGCCGAAAGTCAAAACAGTAGCCGGATTTGTAGTTTGCGTTCTCAGATTATCCACGGCGCAAAGTTTCATCTCGATAGAAAGCCAAATAGAGATGTTCGATTTTTTGAGGCGGACCTGAAAATCAAGGTGGTCTGAAATTTTTCACTTTCGCTAAATGAGGCTGAAAGTCAAAACAGTAGCTGGATTTGTAATTTGCGTTCTCAGATTATCCACGGCGCAAAGTTTCATCTCGATAGAAAGCCAAATAGAGATGTTCGATTTTTTGAGGCGGACCTGAAAATCAAGGTGGACTGAAATTTTTCACTTTCGCTAAATGAGGCTGAAAGTCAAAACAGTAGCCGGATTTGTAGTTTGCGTTCTCAGATTATCCACGGCGCAAAGTTTCATCTCGATAGAAAGCCAAATAGAGATGTTCGATTTTTTGAGGCGGACCTGAAAATCAAGGTGGTCTGAAATTTTTCACTTTCGCTAAATGAGGCTGAAAGTCAAAACAGTAGCTGGATTTGTAATTTGCGTTCTCAGATTATCCACGACACAAAGTTTCATCTCGATAGAAAGCCAAATAGAGATGTTCGATTTTTTGAGGCAGACCTGAAAATCAAGGTGGACTGAAATTTTTCACTTTCGCTAAATGAGGCTGAAAGTCAAAACAGTAGCCGGATTTGTAATTTGCGTTCTCAGATTATCCACGACACAAAGTTTCATCTCGATAGAAAGCCAAATAGAGATGTTCGATTTTTTGAGGCGGACCTGAAAATCAAGGTGGACTGAAATTTTTCACTTTCGCTAAATGAGGCTGAAAGTCAAAACAGTAGCCGGATTTGTAATTTGCGTTCTCAGATTATCCACGACACAAAGTTTCATCTCGATAGAAAGCCAAATAGAGATGTTCGATTTTTTGAGGCGGACCTGAAAATCAAGGTGGACTGAAATTTTTCACTTTAGCCAAATGAGGCTGAAACTCAAAACAGTGGCTGGATTTGTAATTAGCGTCCTCAAATTATCCAAGACACAAGGTTTCATCTTGATCGAGAGCTAAATAGAGATTTTCGATTTTTTAGGCGGACCTGAAAATCAAGGTGGACTCAAATTTTTCACTTTTGCTAAATGAGGCTGAAAGTCAAAACAGTAGCTGGATTTGTAATTAGGGTCCCCAGATTATCCACGACACAAAGTTTCATCTCGATAGAAAGCCAAATAGAGATTTTCGATTTTTTGAGGCGGACCTGAAAATCAAGGTGGTCTGAAATTTTTCACTTTAGCCAAATGAGGCTGAAACTCAAAACAGTGGCTGGATTTGTAATTAGCGTCCTCAAATTATCCAAGACACAAGGTTTCATCTTGATCGAGAGCTAAATAGAGATTTTCGATTTTTTAGGCGGACCTGAAAATCAAGGTGGACTCAAATTTTTCACTTTTGCTAAATGAGGCTGAAAGTCAAAACAGTAGCTGGATTTGTAATTAGCGTCCTCAGATTATCCACGACACAAAGTTTCATCTCGATAGAAAGCCAAATAGAGATTTTCGATCTTTTGAGGCGGACCTGAAAATCAAGATGGACTCAAATTTTTCACTTTTGCTAAATGAGGCTGAAAGTCGAAACAGTAGCTGGATTTGTAATTAGCGTCCTCAGATTATCCACGACACAAAGTTTCATCTCGATATAAAGCCAAATAGAGATTTTCGATTTTTTGAGGCGGACCTGAAAATCAAGGTGGACTGAAATTTTTCACTTTCGCTAAATGAGGCTGAAAGTCAAAACAGTAGCCGGATTTGTAATTAGCGTTCTCAGATTATCCACGGCACAAAGTTTCATCTCGATAGAAAGCCAAATAGAGATGTTCGATTTTTTGAGGCGGACCTGAAAATCAAGGTGGTCTGAAATTTTTCACTTTCGCTAAATGAGGCTGAAAGTCAAAACAGTAGCTGGATTTGTAATTTGCGTTCTCAGATTATCCACGACACAAAGTTTCATCTCGATAGAAAGCCAAATAGAAATTTTCGATTTTTTGAGGCGGACCTGAAAATCAAGGTGGACTGAAATTTTTCACTTTCGCTAAATGAGGCTGAAAGTCAAAACAGTAGCCGGATTTGTAATTTGCGTTCTCAGATTATCCACGGCGCAAAGTTTCATCTCGATAGAAAGCCAAATAGAGATGTTCGATTTTTTGAGGCGGACCTGAAAATCAAGGTGGTCTGAAATTTTTCACTTTCGCTAAATGAGGCTGAAAGTCAAAACAGTAGCTGGATTTGTAATTTGCGTTCTCAGATTATCCACGACACAAAGTTTCATCTCGATAGAAAGCCAAATAGAAATTTTCGATTTTTTGAGGCGGACCTGAAAATCAAGGTGGACTGAAATTTTTCACTTTCGCTAAATGAGGCTGAAAGTCAAAACAGTAGCCGGATTTGTAATTTGCGTTCTCAGATTATCCACGACACAAAGTTTCATCTAGATAGAAAGCCAAATAGAGATGTTCGATTTTTTGAGGCGGACCTGAAAATCAAGGTGGACTGAAATTTTTCACTTTCGCTAAATGAGCCTGAAAGTCAAAACAGTAGCCGGATTTGTAATTAGCGTTCTCAGATTATCCACGGCACAAAGTTTCATCTCGATAGAAAGCCAAATAGAAATTTTCGATTTTTTGAGGCGGACCTGAAAATCAAGGTGGACTGAAATTTTTCACTTTCGCTAAATGAGGCTGAAAGTCAAAACAGTAGCTGGATTTGTAATTAGCGTCCCCAGATTATCCACGACACAAAGTTTCATCTCGATAGAAAGCCAAATAGAGATGTTCGATTTTTTGAGGCGGACCTGAAAATCAAGGTGGACTGAAATTTTTCACTTTCGCTAAATGATGCTGAAAGTCAAAACAGTAGCTGGATTTGTAATTTGCGTTCTCAGATTATCCACGACACAAAGTTTCATCTCGATAGAAAGCCAAATAGAGATGTTCGATTTTTTGAGGCGGACCTGAAAATCAAGGTGGACTGAAATTTTTCACTTTCGCTAAATGAGGCTGAAAGTCAAAACAGTAGCTGGATTTGTAATTAGCGTCCCCAGATTATCCACGACACAAAGTTTCATCTCGATAGAAAGCCAAATAGAGATTTTCGATTTTTTGAGGCGGACCTGAAAATCAAGGTGGTCTGAAATTTTTCACTTTAGCCAAATGAGGCTGAAACTCAAAACAGTGGCTGGATTTGTAATTAGCGTCCTCAAATTATCCAAGACACAAGGTTTCATCTTGATCGAGAGCTAAATAGAGATTTTCGATTTTTTAGGCGGACCTGAAAATCAAGGTGGACTCAAATTTTTCACTTTTGCTAAATGAGGCTGAAAGTCAAAACAGTGGCTGGATTTGTAATTAGCGTCCTCAGATTATCCACGACACAAAGTTTCATCTCGATAGAAAGCCAAATAGAGATTTTCGATTTTTTGAGGCGGACCTGAAAATCAAGATGGACTCAAATTTTTCACTTTTGCTAAATGAGGCTGAAAGTCGAAACAGTAGCTGGATTTGTAATTAGCGTCCTCAGATTATCCACGACACAAAGTTTCATCGCGATAGAAAGCCAAATAGGGATTTCCGATTTTTTGAGGCGGACCTGAAAATCAAATTTTCCACTTTTACTAAATGAGGCTGAAAGTCAAAACAGTAGCTGGATTTGTAATTAGCGTCTTCGAATTATCCACGACACAAAGTTTCATCTCGATATAAAGCCAAATAGAGATTTTCGATTTTTTGAGGTGGACCTGAAAATCAAGATGGACTCAAATTTTTCACTTTTGCTAAATGAGGCTGAAAGACAAAACAGTAGCTGGATTTGTAACTAGCGTCCTCAGATTATCCACGACACAAAGTTTCATCTCGATAGAAAGCCAAATAGAGATTTTCGATATTTGAGGTGGACCTGAAAATCAAGATGGACTCAAATTTTTCACTTTTGCTAAAAGAGGCTGAAAGTCAAAACAGTAGCTGGATTTGTAATTAGCGTCCTCAGATTATCCACGACACAAAGTTTCATAGACAGAGGAGCATTTGAGAAATTTGTAAGAATGTAATGACCATCTTCTTTTTCTAGTACCTGATAGATCTGCTCGATTATTATATATCTTCCCTTCTTCTTCTAGTGCCGTCCCCTAGCGGAGATTGGCGACCACTTCTCTGAATACATCTTTGAAGATCGCTCGTATACAAAACAAAAAGTACTGGACCTAGCACAGGCCCCTGCGGTACTCCGCTGGTTACGTTGTAGCTGTTACCAACGCGTACACAAAATGTTCTGCCAGTTAGGAATGCCTCGACCCATAACAGCAGGTTGCCTCTGATTCCGAAATTTTGTTTGATTTTGTTTTCTAAAACGACAAGAAAGCCATCACATAGTATAAAATGAACTAAGAGATGACATTCGAAAGGAAAAGCGGCGTTAGATCCGGTATAAAGACCTAATCCAATACAAAGAGTAGCGTACTCCTTTGTTTCTCCTCGGCGTGTACGTAAAAAGTTTGGCGGAGTACAAAGCATAAAATAAGACTCGAAGGAGTAGAGTAGGTGGGCTGGTTGTCCGATACTCCGGCTGACTTACAGGATTCCAACCGGAAGTACTTTTTCGGATGAATAATGAATGTTGTTTGGAAGTCGCAGAAAGAATCCGGTTGGTAACAGCGGACATGGCTTTCAAAGAGATCGACGTTTTTGCTGGCCCATTCTGAAGGCATACACTTGAAGGATGCTCTGTTTTCACGGGTATTTTTTATATCTGAACCAAGGCGCTTAACAAACAATCAGCTGTCATTCTTAAGGTCTGACAATGCTTTGCGCCGATCCCTTAAAGGGGTGATACACGTACGAACTTTAAGTACGCGGTTTTTAAGTTCGCGAACTTACTCGGCTCGACGTCGGTGACACACGTGAAGCTGAAAGCATTCATTTTGATGATTTTCAAAAATAAACAAAACTTTTAACAAACGCCAAGCACAACAAGCGTTGCGCATCGATGGCCTGCCGAAACAAAGTGGTGACTCGCCCCTCGCAGTACGAGCCGAGACAAGCTACGAGCAAGATTTCAAACCAGTTGGATCGCCGGCGGTTTGAGCGACGGTTTTAAAGTACGCGTACTTACGGTGACACACAGGTGAAAAAGGTCGTCGAGCCATAAGTACGCGTACTTGCTCGTACGTGTATCACCTCTTTTAGATTGGTTCTGATTTCAACAGGAGCGGCACGGCAGGGTCATGGCTATCTACATAGAATATGAGTATAGAGATAACTGATATAAATCTCAGCGCAAATATAGTACTTTATGGGAGGAAAACATTTAAGGACAGCATAAACTTTATGTTGTCTTTAATGTTTACCTTCCTTTTACACCGCATGGTTTGAGTATTATTTCTTCTTTCTTAATCCTTTACGATGAGTCTTTACAGTGAGTAACATGTTTTGCTCCAACTATATTGCGCACAGCGGCTTTTTGAACTAAAACAACCTTATTGTGTAGCAGGCGGCATCCCAACTTAGGATTACATAGTTTAATATGTAGTAGTAGTAGTAGTGATGGGGAGGCGAAGCCAGGCAAGTAGGCCACCTTTGGCTCTTTTTGCCAACCCCACTGAACCAATCACTGAAAACACTAAAATTCTACACCCTAGAAAGCTCCTTGTCGAACTTACCAGACCTCCTGACGAAAGTCAGTATGTCCTACCATTTCGCTGAATATAGTGGCTCCTCCCCAAACTCCGTCTGAACCCTGAGGTTGCGATAAACTGCACTTCTGCCCAGGAAGTGGAACGCTGTCTCGTCCTCCTCCCAGCATCTGGAGCAAATGGGGTCCCCTATCACTTTCATAAGTGACAAATGTCTATTCAGCCGGCAATGGGCAGTGAGAACCCCCACCAGAAGGTTGAGCGTCTCTCTGCCTTTATTCAAAAGCCATTGCGTTCGGCCCCTATCAGGGCCTGCTATGAATCTTTTGGCTTGCCTGCAGTCGTCTCTCTCTAACCAGGCTTTCGCCAGTTCCTTGTAGGCCCAGTTGTCCAGGGCCACATTGACCTGGCGTCTACTAATTCCCATCATAGGTTCTGGGCCGATGCAGGGGCTGCTGGCCCCTAGTTTAATATGTAACTAAACAAGCCATAATAGGCAGTTAAGGCTGCCTATTTGTTCACACGAAATGAAACTTTTCATATAGCAAACACCTGGATAACTTAGAGCATAAATAATCTATATGTGTAAACCAAGACAGGTTTGACTCATAGTGCACTCCCAGAAATTTCAAGGATGTAAACTCATCACATCTAATATGACGTTTATTTGACATAATGATAGTGACAGGTGAGTCCAATAAAGTGGTGTCCAATAAAGTAGTCAATTATGGACACTAAACGAATTCATAAATCAAGTGTTTATAAAAAATTTATTGCAGCATCAAGCATCAACTGCAGGGAAATCTAGTCAAGATAACTGGGTGATGCAATAGAAATAATATTTAAATTAATCATAGCAAATTCAAGGCTATGTCATTTACAAGAAAGCAAGACGTTATTAAGTTTCAGTATAAAATAGAGAGCCATCCTTTAGAAAGTTAGGGAGTTTAAAGACCTAGGTGTGATCTTTGACACATTGCTTAGCTTCAATCCACATATAGAGCACCTAATACTATCTGTCAACAAAACACTGGGTTTTGTTATAAGGAATTCTAAGGAGTTTAGTGACAAGAAGGCGATGATCATGCTTTATTCGTTCATTTTATCTAAATTAGAATACGCAAGGATAATTTGGAATTGCTATTATTCCGTGTGAATCTTTGGGGAAGGTGCAACGAAAATTCCTTAAGTTTTTATCATACAAACTGGATGGTACATACCCACCTAAGGGGACCTCCTAGGAAGAACTGCTATTCAAACATGATTTCGTCAGTCTTGAAAATAGAAGGAAAACTCATTCGCTAATTTTTCTCTACAAGGCCCTTCATAATATGCACGATTGCCCCTGCTTCACATCGCTGATAAAATTTAAGGCTCCGAAATTTTTTACTAGAAATACGCTCACGTTCTACCTCCCTACCCCGCGAACTAGCATACTCTTGCACTCACCTTTGTATTTAATGTGTTCCTGCTATAACACTATCCAGGACAGTTTGGACATATTCAATACCAACTTGTCTAATATTAAGCAATTGTGTAAAATGTGATCTACTAATTAGTGTTTGTTATTGTTACTATGCTATTTTTGTATTTTTCTGTACTTACCAGTAATTAGTTAACACTGTTGGTGGTGAAACAAAAACAAAATAAATAAATAAATAAATAATGCAGTCGACAATATACACTATTATTATTTTTATCTAGCGAGCGCGTAAAATGACCGTACTATTTCGCAGAATGTACGACTGCAAGCCTTCCTCACGGCTGTCCGCATCTCATTGGCTCACATCGCAGTGTGCCTAGTTTCCGTGGCGCTCTTCCCCCAAGACCCATTGTCCTGTTGTCGGACGAACTTCTGAGCTGGGTCCAATTAAACATGGTGTTTTTGAATTAAACTAATTTGAATACGACCAACTTTCGTGCTGCGAATGAGGGGCAATTAAATTTTTCTCTCCCAAGCCTCAGCTGCCAAACGTTCACTCCTGTTAGAAAAAACATTTTTGTCTCTCGTTTTCCCGTTCGAAAGTTTCTTGCGCAGGAGATGGGGAATACGTGTAGTTAAGTTTTTTTTTGTTTACGCTGCAAACAAGCTCTAACTAAGGATGTTTTTAATTGGCGGATTCCTTTTTTGAAGTCTGCGGTATGAAAAAGCTTGCTCTTGTTATATATGTATGCATAGTATGAGCTAAAATTTGATGTAATGCTTTTGGTCGAGTTGATCCGTTACCTTTAAACATACAGTAATGAGTCAAAAAGCAGATTGAAGAAGGAAGCTTGCGCTTTGTCACCTATTTGGCCTCTTTTTGATTTCTTGTTTGGCTGTTAAATTACAGCCACAATTTTTTGGGAAAATCGCAAATAATTGTATTTCATTAAGGTCTTAACTATCATCACCTTCTCAAATACTGTGTCTGTAGTTTGAAAAACAAGTGAGATCTGTTCGAAATGGCAATCCACGTTTTACATTACAAATACACATGTGCCCTTAAGGGACCTGGGTACACACATTTATAGATATGTATTTGCTATGCTAAGCACGGATTCGCAAGCAAACACACAACTCACTTGTTTTTCAAACTGCATAGTATTTTAGAAGGTGATAGTTAAGATCTTAATGAATGACATCTCAAAGCAATTTTTTCAAAAAAGTTTTTTGGTGTGCAAAAAAACTCGCAATGCAAAATGATACATTCTTCAAACGTCTATAATTTGACAACCAAACATGATATCAACACAAGACCACCGAAGTGACAGCACAAGCTTTCTTTTTCAGTTTGCTTTCTGAATCATTACTGTAAATTTAAAGGTAACGTGAAGAGCTTCTAAATGCGAAATTCATATTTATGGCGACCTCTGGACCTTAATTGGACCTTTTGACTTTACCTTTGGACTTTTGGATTTACCTCCCCTCATTTTAGACACATACTGGAGAAAGGGATCAGGCCGTCACGCCTCTTCGCTAACACGGGAATACATATTTTCTTGGATTCTCAATTTGGCGCGCTATACCCTAGACCCTTAAGAATAAGAAGTTCGGCATTATAGCATTACCTTGAAAGTGATATTTGCACTGTTTCGCATTGTAACAAATAAAATCAAATTAAATATCTGCTGCCCCTACTACCCTGTCTATACTAGATGCCGTCCAAAGAAGGGCAATTCGACTAATTGGCGATCCGGCCTTAACGCGCTACCTTCAGTCACTTTCTCACCGGCGTGTTATTGGTGACCTCTCACTCTTCTACCGATATTCTAACGGAATCTGCTCATCTGAGCTATCCTCTATCGTTCCGCCGCTCACTGCTCCTATCAGATGTACCCGTGCGACCGCTGCATCTCATCCTAAGACGGTCGTTCATCATACATCAAGAACTGAGCGGTACAACCGCACATTTATTCCCAGGGTGTCCAAGGCTTGGAATGGACTGCCGGAAGATGTATTTATTGGACCTGCGGGTATTGGCCCATTCAAATCTCGCGTTAACAAACTTCCCCTAACATAACCCTTTCACAGCAGCCGCGGTACTCTGGTATTTAGGCTCTGCCTGCGCGGTCTGCTCAGTTATAAAAAAAATCTTTATATCTTCGCCAGAATTCTTGAATTAATTGAGAATTTCTTTTTATATGTGTAAGACGTCATTCATCTTGACTCACTTTCTTCGTTATAAACAACCTTTTTTGCATAACAAACATGATTGTTGCTTGAAACCGATGAATTAGGTAGCAGCGACGCTGAAATTTCAAACGGCTCCAATTTTTTATGGGTATTTTGAGATTAAAGAGTATATGCGGGGAACATATTGACATTAGTCTGTACGTTTGATCTGTGATGCATATGAAGCAATTCGTAATAACTGCGACACAAAGAAAAATCGGTAACAGAGTTGGTACCTTAAGAAGAAGAAGAAGAAGAAGGTCGGCATTATAACCTTGTCCTGTAAGTGACATTTGTACTGTTGGGTGTTGTAACAAATAAAGTAAAATAAGAATAAAAAAAAATAAGATATCTTTATATCTTTACAGAGTCATCAGGATTCTTAAATTGAAATGAAGTTCTTTTTATATTAATATTGTAAAACATCATTTACGGTGACTGACCTTCTTCGTTATAAACAACCTTTTTTACATAACAAACATGATTGTTACTTGAAACCTATGAATTAGGTAGCAGTGGCGCTGAAATTTCAAACGGCTCCAATTTTTTATGGGTATTTTGAGATTAAAGAGTATATGCGGGGAACATATTGACATTAGTCTGTCCGTTTGATCTGTGATGCATATGACGCAATTCGTAATAATGTCGAATGAGCTTTGACGTAAACTGCGACACAAAGGAAAATCGATAATAGACGTGAGTCGCAGTGGCTCAATTGCACATGCCCACTAATAACATTCTACCACAAATGAGTTATTCCCATAACAAAGGATTATTAAAATAATATAGGCATACAGGGTGTTCCAAAAAAAAGTAACCGTGTTTCTGGGGTAGAAACCTGGAAAATAATTAGGATTTGCTTGGTAAAAAAATTTCGTAACTCCATCCGTATTCAATATACAGGGCGTTGAAGAAAATACAATTTAAATACATTTTTTAAGATTTTGCCGAAGCTACTGGCAACATTGTAATGAAATTTTACAAGAATATGTTTTGGAAGCTAGTACATCCCTCAGAGTAACAACTGAACATAGAGGTAGTGAACAAACTACTTCAGCATCGCGTGCTCAAAGCCATCATCTTTGACACTTCAGCTTCCAAACATTGATCAGCTGTGACCTCGCAGTGACAGTTCAAATTGTAAACAATGCTGTGTAACGCCAACTAACCTGAAAATTCTTCCAATGCAACCCATCTTAAAAAAACACTGCAATTTTTGAGTTCCATCTCGAAAAACTGTTAAACTATACTCGAATATAGCACAGCAAGTCTGTAAAGCTTCACTACAGTTGCCAACAAATAGCGAATTCGATTTTACTGACCAAGCATAAAAGACGCACAAACAAAACACAAAACAAATGGTTGTTCGAGCTCCTACCATAAATTAGTCGCACGAAAATTATGTCGGCGTTGCCAGCTCTTCAAAATTTATGTAAGACTTCAGAATTTGTGCTTATGATGAAGAAAATAAATATACAGTAACGCAGTAGAGGTCAACATATCTATTGATGTTGCAGTAATCATTCCTGCATCGGTGTTGGTGTGGCAGCGTCTCTGATCCCAGGCTGACGTGGATGGTATCGGTGCAGGTTTCAGCTGTTGAGTGGCTCGTTCTCGCTTCTCCTCCAAAACATCGACTCTCCTGGTGCAGCCAGAGTAGTTTGCTGGATGGACTTCTTTACAATTGGCACATTTTGCGGGCAGTTCTCTGGGCTTTGTGCAGTCTCTGGTCCAGTGCTCTTCAGCGCATTTGAGACATCTCGGTGTTCTTTGGCAGTTAGACGTTGCGTGTCCCCACCTTTGGCACCGTCGACATTGAGTTATAGGACGTTCGTTTCTTCGACGTTCCCACGTCACGCGTGTATTCAGGAGGAAGCGGACGTTAGAATTGGGTTAGTTCAATTTTTTTTTTGTTGTGCGTTACGAGCATGAACAATGGTCTTCCAGCTGTTTTCATTTTGAAAACATTAACCACTTCAATTTTCATCCTTCAAGTCGTCGAGCTCTGGCGAGAAGTCCAACCCTCTCATGACAAATGCATGGTGTTTGTCATGTCTGGGGGTGTATGTATGGAATTCAACGTCCGTACCTGTCAATTCATTTTTCAGATTGTGATAATCGTAACCATCGTCTTTTTTTACGCAGAGTGGAATATTTCGGAATACTATACAATTAATGCGATAGCAAACAATAATTATGATTGCGGTATCTGGTGGTCAATATGACAACGTAATGAAAAGATGTCGGCCTATTAGAATTAGTTGTTTTCTACATCTATATTCAGTTGTTACTCTGATTTACATCCTACGAATTTGTCTTTATACCTGATCCTCATAGAGGGCGCTCGTTACACGGTTCACACCAGGTAGCATTGAACATAACTTTTTTGAGGTTAGATTTACACATTAAAATTTTATGTGAACTTAAGCACAATTCAATTCTACACCAAAAAGGTACTCTTGGTGAGACTCGATACTGTGCACCGTTTTCATAATATTTTGACTTGAAAATTATGGAGTAATAGCCGATGCGAGAGTAAAACTGTTCATCCCTTTATATGTTTACTGTACCATAAAATATATAACTAAAGCAAGCATTTTCATACCGCATACTTCACAAAAGGAATACGTCAATTAAAAATACCCTTAGTTAGAGCTTGTTTGCAGCGCAAACAAAAAACTCAACTACACGTACTCTCCTCTCGTGCGCAAGAAACTTCCCCATATTGACAGTTGTCCACCTCCAACAGCCAAACACGAAATCAAAAAGAGGCCAAATAGGTGACAAAGCGCAAGCTTCCTTCTTCAATCTGCTTTTTGACTAATTACTGTACGTTTAAAGGTAACGTCAGGAGCTTGGAAATGCGAAATTCATTTTTATGGTGAGCTTTGGACCTTACCTTTGGACCTTTTAACCTTAACTTTGGATTTATGGACTTATCTCCGCTCATTTTAGACTCACACACACTGGAGAAAGGGAACAGGCGGCCACGCCTCCTCGCTAACACGGGAATATGTATTTTCTTTGATCCTCAATTTCGCACGCTATACCCTAGGCTCTAAAGGTACCAGCTCCATTCTGTGAAGACCAGCAGCAATTATGTTATGACTAATAGCATTTATTTATACAGGAATAGGCTTATTTCAGGAGGTCTAAATTCAATATGTCAAATATGTCAAGCTGGCTACTTATGAGGTTATTGTTTCTGCACCTTGTGAACAGTGGGACTAAATACAATTAGTTGATAGGCGCAGAAGAAAGGAACAGCCTAGCTCTTTCACGAGGCCAAAAAGCCATAAATTACAAAGCGGTAAGTGGGACGGACCGAACCGTCACAAGGTCGCAAGCAGACGCTTGTGACCTCCGTAAGGTGTGGTTGCAGCACTTTCTCTGTACACCCAGTGGTCACTAGATACGCCTACAATGCCTATCACTGTTTGTTCGTGACGTCAACCTGAGTCAAATACCTGTTTATTGGTATCTGAATATCAATCATGAACTATCACAGTTAATGTGTTCTGGGCGTCAGTAAAATGAACAAATAATAAAATGTTTTGATGAGATACTACTTTAGGAATCTTGAAAATTAATTAGAAATAATATCTGGCATAATAAGTTACTGATTAATTTATATACAACACTATAACAAGCTGGATTATGCATCGAGCTCCCAAACTAGTGTCTCAAGTAGCAACTTATGGTGTATATCAATAGGCGAGTGTGTATCTTTGACTTTTAAAGACAATTACAAAAAAAATCTTCGAGCCCACTGTAGTCTGTTCATAATTAAGAATGATATTCTGCGGACTCTAAACCATACATGCGTATTTCCTGCTTAGATCTGACATATGCGTAGTACAGAGTTTTCAAGTTTTCGGGATCCATACCTTAAAGTTTCCTGGGGCACGGTGTATGATGTTGTTGTTTTTCTGCTACTGCCATAATGCCCTGTGAACCTATAACCTTTGTGCCTTATACGAGATATCGTTATTTCAATGCAAAATGTGCAAACATTTTCATATGAAGGCTCGTGTGTGCTCGTCTCTGTGCTTGTACTTTTTTTTATTTCAACTCTGCCCTTTAAATATTTGAAATACAGCGAGCATAGCTATGTTTTATATATTTTAAATAAATATATTTCATTTGTTCTGTATTTCCAGCTATTAATATAAATGAATACCTGTTCGACTTTCCGAAGAATTAGCTGTGCATTTTTTTTTTAATAAATGTATATACGCATAAACTGTATTTGGCCACGATGAATGTCGAACGGCTATGCAGATAAAAACAAATTCTACATTCATACACGAAAATGCGCTCAAACGACTATAAAACGTAATTTATTATCCATTCCTATTGAGCACAACTATAACGGTGCATAGATTGGATTCAAATAGTGATATAGCAATGTGAATATACGAAGCCGTACCTGGAAATAAATAATAGTATAACAATAAAACATTTATTTAAAAATTTACTAGAATACTTCAAAATACTCCCCATTCTGTTCAGTACTGTTACACATCGCTTCATCCACTTGTCTGAACAAACATTTTTTGTTGTCTGTTTTGTATATCCATCATAGCGTTGTTGAGCTCTTAAGGTACGCGCACATATATTGGCATCGGACGGACGGGACGAAGGGAACGGCCGCTACTCTACGGATTTTTTATTAGGGTATCACACATATTTGATCGGAATCGACGGAAAAATTGGAAGTCAGTTGCGAATATGTCTTAGAGCGGTGAAGAATTGGCGATTGTTCTAGAAGAAAAAAATTTTCAACAACGTAAAGAGTGGAGACGGGTGTGGGTTTATGAAATATGTCAAAGAAGAACAGTCTTTTGAGAATACGTACACTTATTTCCAGACTTAATGAATAACAAAAAAAGGTTTTTTAATTACTTCAAAATGACGCGTTTTAAACTCCATTCTCTACTGGGGGCCTCAAGAGGACCAAAAATGAACAATTAGGGAATGCGAAACGATAAGCTAGTTTACTCACCATGTGGAAAATATCCCATTCTAATTTCACTACTCCATATCACTCAATAAATCAACACTTGAAAAGGATTAATATGGCCGCCGTTATAGCGGACCTCATCGTATGGCCTCGTACGCAAGAAGCAGCCCGTACCACCGGCCTCGTCTCCAGATACCTCCTTCGTGGAAAAACTCGCATGCGCGGAAGGAACTATAGTTGATTCTTCCAACATAGACATCGCATGTAAACAAAGTCACGCATTTTGCAGCTGATCAAATGCGGCGAAGGGTTATCTCTCTAAAACAGGTACTGATTACAGGTCCGGATTGAGATATCACTTGATAATTAATTATTATGATTATCCGTCGAAAAGTTGGAAATTGATAAGAAATGAAAAATACTTGTGTACTGGTCCATATTATCTATTAGACAAAACAAAATATCTACATACAAGAAAATCGGAAAGGGAATCTACTCGTAAAAATTTAGTGAAAAATCTGGCATGCAACATTTCATGCAACTTCATCATATGTAGAAGTGAACATTTATATCATTGGCGGAACTTAGCTGCTCTGACAAAAAGAAATTAATCATTAATATTTACTTGCGGGAAGCCGAACAAAAACAGGAAGCAGCGATAACAAAGGGCTCTTGTTTACTTCTCACGCCGGACGGATGTATTAGAATCGATTGCAGTATACTTTTTCGATATCTGCCATCGGAGTAATATGGTGTCAAAATTTCATCACAATCAAGGCGGTAGTTTCCAAGTTATAGATTACAGGTTACATGCTGTCTGGTTGGAATAGGCAGAACTGTTTTATTTTTGGCAATAGTTCACTATCAGCGAAGTAATTATCGAAAAAGAATTCCAGAATTGCATCATCAATGTGAACGAAAGCAAATCATTTTGAATATGTACAAAAACCAAATGCACGAAACTTTCTATTTGGTGTTTGAAGTAGTTGTATAGAGGGCTGCTGATATTTCAGGAGTGAGTTATTGGTTAAGTGTATATAACATTATTTGGGAACATAAAAGTAAAAAATCACTGTCAGAGTTAGAATCTTATCCCAAAAGAAAAAAACGACCGAAGGAATCGATAATTTCGACAGGACTGGGATCAGAAGAAAAATACACAATTATTTCTTCAAAAATGAACTACTAACCATCGACAAAATACTGAAAGAAGTAAATGATGATACAGACATGCTGAATTTAAGCGAACGACGTTTTACCAGTTACTTAAAGAACTGTATTTTCAGTTCTAAAAACGGCTGAGAAACAGTTTATTGTTTGAACGAGAAGAACAAGGTGCTTCAAATACTCCTAACCCTGACGCATTTATCCATTGTTGAATGCTGTGGAAATCATCGACTGCTTCGGTAATTTTTTTCTTTTCGGATGAGATTTTGGCTCTGATAGTGAATGATTACATTTATACTCCCTAATGATCCTGTATACGTTTGATCGACTCACATCCGAAATCTCAGCTACCATCAATACAACTTCTTCAATCGCTAAATCGGCGTTTTTTGCATTTGGTTTTTATGAATCTGCGCTAATGATATATGTATATCGATGCACAATCGATCGCTGTATGGCAAACACTAAAGAAGTCCATTCCTGTTCAAGCGGCGCGCCGTGCAGCGTACGTTAAACGGCTGTTTCACTCACACTACATGCAATTTTATTGGCTGTGTAGAGAGGTTCGACCAATTAGGGCCAACAGGGTTAACGGTTATCATTCAACCAGTATGGATATCGCATGACGACATACCTATCACGCATTGATCATTGTGTATGTACACTAACTTTCTTTCTTGGGCGAATCTAGTATAGTATATCATGTCACGCCATGGGCGTACCATCCATAAGTGATGAGGGGTGTAGCCGAACATGATGTATTAGTAGTAAGGGACCAAACTTTCGTTACACTCAGTTCACCACTGTTTCATACTATAAACCTTGTTCTAAGCATTGACGAATTTTAATAAATGTCACAGTTCCGCCCTTCGAAAGCGCGGAGCGAGAATTTCTTTTATTCGAATATCCACGCCTCCACTATTAAACCGAACACAGCGACCATTAAGTGGAATTAAATATGAATATAGCGGCGTACAATGCAGCGCATGGCGAACAGCGAACAGCGAACGCCGGTGCAACCGGCTTCAATTCGTCGGCAGCGCGAACGGGCGGGAGCCCCGTCGCATTGTTTGACTCTTCATAATAGCTTGTATTGCAGTTTAAAGCAGTTAACTCTGAGAGAGGTGATTTCGTATCTGTAATTGTACCAGAATCAATTAGTGTCAGAAATTATCGGAGCGAATTCGCTTCAATGGAATTGTGGGAGGGCTTTGCGATGCGACTGATCCGTTGCGTTTTACTGGACAATCAATGAAAATATTTTAAGCATTATGTAGTGTTACAAGGATGGCGTAAAAAGTTCTCGGCCTGATATAGAAAAAAGCGGTTTGGCCCTTCAAAATCATTTTTATTTTTCGACATGTCCTCCTCTTAGCTCTATACACTTGGTCCATCGATGTTCCAGAGCCACGATGCCGTCTTTAAAATAATCTTGTGGAAGTCCTGTAAAGTAGTCATCCACGGCAGCAATTGTTTCTTCGTTTGATGAAAAATGTTGCCCACCAAGAAAGATTTTGAGTTTTGGGCACAGGTGAAAGTCCGACGGGGCCAAGTCAAGAGAATAGGGTGGGTGCTCCAACAATTCATACCTTAAATTATGCAGTTTTGCCATTGCATGCTGCCCTTTGTGCACCGTCGCATTGTTTGACTCTTCATAATAGCTTGTATTGCAGTTTAAAGCAGTTAACTCTGAGAGAGGTGATTTCGTATCTGTAATTGTACCAGAATCAATTAGTGTCAGAAATTATCGGAGCGAATTCGCTTCAATGGAATTGTGGGGAGGCTGTGCGATGCGACTGATCCGTTGCGTTTCACTCGACAATAAATGAAAATATTTTAGCCATTATGTACTGATGTATCGTTTGCTGACTGGCGACTGGTTTTTTTATAACTCAGCAGACCGCGTAGGCAGAGCCTAAATACCAGAGTACCACGGCTCGGCTGTCCCAAGAAAAAACACAGTATTGTATGCATTTTTTTCATATATTGAGGTTTTGACGTTTTTGTACATACTGGGCCATGATCTATCTGTTTAAACAGTCAAAACTTCAATATATACCGAAATAACGGAGATTTTGGCTGACAAAACCCAGTATCTACAGAACAACAATAATTATCAAAATTCCAAAACACAGTATCTGCGTGCCAGCTAGATATTAAAACACAGTAAATGCACCAACCAATTAGGAATCATCATTTTGTAACGGCCGTTGTAGATGCTGTGTTTTGAAATTTGTTTTAGTAGGGTTTTAGTTTGTTTAGGCGGCTTAAACGGTAGTGTTTTTGAGAGGCTAACTTGGACAAAATAGACAATTAATGGCGCTTATTGCGGTAGAAATGCGGAGAAAAAATCTAATATAATCAGGGATCTAGTACCTAAAATGAAAACCATCAATCATCGTGCGTTTTGGCTAAATCTTCTTGAAATTGAGCAATCGTGAAATCTGAATCATCATCATCATAGACATAATGTCTTAACAGACATGTTGTGAACTCGTGAAATGCATTAAGTTGGAGCTAGAGTATTGCCGACACTAATATTATCAATAGTTTCTCACGTTACTCATTTTACGAGTTTCTCTTGGGATATCTTTAAGATTTTTAATGCAGTAGTTTCCCATTTGCTTTCTGCATCCTCAGGCCGTTGCCCAGATGTATCTACTGGTTCATCCGCCTTTAGAGACCATTTCTCACCTCAAGGACAAGAAGGTTTCCTGACTCTTGTCAACTCGTCCACCCAAAGCTGTTGGTTAAGAAGAGGTTGCTGCTTATACCGACAGTTGTTCGGTTCCTTTCAGTCGCCTTTTACAACACGCAGGATATACGATGGGAGATATTCTAACCCGCTCCCACACGGGGGGAGCCAGGTAGTAGTAGAATAGAAATCAGGCTAGCCAGCGTTATAAAGGTAATTATATGTTTTGTAACTGCTTGAGATTACCTGTGGAATAAATGTTCATTTCGAATAATCATTGTGGTATTTTACTGTGTTAATGCTGTTATTAACTTTCCATGAATGCATACATGCGATATATTAAAAACAGAGCATGTACATACTGTCTTCGTTAATTATATTATCTAAAAAATTATTTAGATCAAAACACAGTATATGCATTTCTTTATAAAAACCCTGTTTATTTCTCAGCACTCTTTGAAGTCCATCCACATTAGAGCTCCAGTATAACTAAATCAAGGCACTACTCTTTTATTTCACTTAAATTAATATAACTATAAGCTTAATTGTGATCGTTATAAGGAAGGAACTTTCTCACCCAATTTCTCAGAATATATTTTTTTCTATATACTGTGTTTTTTCCTGGGACAGCCGGGCTGCTGTGAAAGGGTTGGGTTAGGGGAAGTTTGTTAGCGCGGGATTTGAATGGGCCAATACCCGCAGGCCCAATAAACACATCTCCTGGCAGTCCAGTTCTAGCCTTGGACACCCTGGGAACCAATGTATGGTTATACCGCTCGGTTCTTGATGTATGAAAAACGACCGCCTTAGAATGAGATGCAGCGGTCGCGTGGTTGCATCTGACAGGAGCGGTGAGCGGCGGAACGATAGACGATATCTCAGAGGAGCAGATTGCGTTTGAATATCGATAGAGGAATGAGAGATCACCAACAACACGCTGGTGTGAAAGTGGCTGGAGGTGGCGCGTTAAGGCCGGGTCACTATTTAGTCCAATTGCCCTTCTCTGTACGGCATCTAGTGTAGACAGGGTAGTAGGGGCAGAAGCTGCCCAGACATGAGAGCAATATTGCAGACTAGGTCTTACCTGGGCTTTGTATAGCGTGAGGTTACATGTTGAGAAGTAATTTCTGGCTCTAAATAGGTATCCAAGCTTTTTACCACTAGCGGTTGCAATTGACGCAACGTGTTCGTGCCAGATCAGATTTTCTGCAATGTTGGCTCCTAACAGCTTGAATGAGTGACTCGTTGGCAGCGCCTGGTTGTTCATTAGAACCGGAGCTGCATGCAGCGTACTGTCATCCGCAAAACTTTGGATTGGGTATGTAGTGCTAGAAAGTAGATCGTTGATGTGAAGGAGAAACAATGTCAGAGCCAATACCGATCCCTGCGATACCCCAACATTGATGCTATGGAAAGAAGAGGAAAAGCCGTCTACCCTGACAGAGATTTTCCGACCTGAAAGGAAGTCTGCGAGCTAACCGCAAATCTTAACAGGGAGCTCGTAAGACGGGAGTTTGTTTAGGAGGACTGCATGCGACAGTTGATCGAATGCCTTTGAAATATCGAGAACAACGACGTGAGCCTCGCGAAATGACTGGATAAGTTTGATCCACACATGTGTGACGTAAGCCAGGAGATCGCCAGTTGATCTTCGGTGTTGGAATCCATATTATCTGTCGTTGATTAAGTGATGGAGCTCTAGGTATTTCATGGGCTCTTGATTGACGCATTTCTCCATTACTTTACTAATAACAGAGAGCAGAGTTATAGGTTGGTTGGGCCAGTTTTAGATTCTACACATGCACTGGAGGTTCTAGTCAGTCAGTCAGTCAGTCTAATAAGCCTCTCTCTTTTTTTTCATTTATTCATTCATTCATTACCAGGCCCACTTTGTTTCAAAGGCAAGTTAAGGCGCCATGTTTTGGGGTGTATCGTTCAATGAGAAACGCGTTTTGTACTTAAAAAAGGGCTTCAAAGCCACATCAGAGGTGTCAGTACGAACATCCTGCAGAGAGCTTTTTAGGACTCGTGCACACTGTTTACCTTCTTATTTGAAAGAAGCCTAATTTTATTGATCTGAAACTATATTATAACAAATTTAAAATTTATCTGAAGGACAGCACCAATATAGTTGCATTTAAAACAGCTTTTGTTAACCGTTGCCTAGATAGGCCATTTAACAGCTACTTTGAGTATATTCAGTCTTAGCTCCGTCAGCGATAGCTATAGTCAAAGTCTATGTCTTATGTAGGTGATTTTATTTTATATTCTGTTATAAAATATACGCTATAATAACTGCAAAAGTGGTAATAAAACATCAAACGCTAATTTGCACGATATTACTTAATTTAGTGACAAACGTGTGTTTAAGTTATCAATATTTTGTAATTTATTATCATGCATCCAAATTGTACTATTTATTGCTACGGTCGTCGCACAGTGTCCAACCCGACTTAAGGGCGCGTTCTGCGGATCGGATAACTGCTTTCAAGGACAGTGTGAAAAAGACAAAACCAATTGTTGTGAAATTTTAGTATGATAAATAAGACAGTACCTTCTATTGGTTGCGGTAATATCATATAAAAAACGTTTCTTAAAAAAAAGTTATTTTTTGCAAAGTTTTATAAATGCTTTTGTACATATTTATATCTATTCCAAACAATGTACGATATTACACAGATGTTATATGAGTTTGATTTTTGCTGGTAATTTTGGGATTTTTTGAGCTCTCCCTGGAAAACCCAAAAAAAACACTACGACTGTGATTTTATGCAACCAATATTACAATGTCACCAGGCCATGTGTTCAGCATTTTCCCGGTAGGGGCGGGCCTATTTCTGGTAATTTAGTTTTTCGATATTGGCTATTCGTCCTGATCGTATTCGACATTGACAGTCTGTGATCTGTCACTGTGTTGACAACTAACCTAATATTCCTCTGTTGTGGTTGTTCATTGTTTAGATTTATACATAAAATTTCAGAAATAATGTTCTTATAGAAACTTATTGCAATAAATTTTTAAATCTAGGTTGGACTTTTTATTATTTCACTATGCAAAACATGTTATATTCAACCGAAATAGTACATAATTGCGTTCCTATAAACGTTACACTTAGAAGAAGTGAAGAAGTCATCAAATGTAACAGGTTATCCTAGTTAGATGCGCTATACGTTTCTCAAGTTGAAGATATGATTATTACATAAATATATTTGAAAAAAATTGATGTCAGGAGACAGATTGTCTATAAAGCAAATGGCAATAAATATATACATGCTCTTTATCACCTACTTCAACTTCAACTGCGTAAGCTATTACCGTCGTTACCGCTCGTTAAACAATATATTGTTACTACAACACGTAAAGCGTCCTGATCAATTTTAATATCATAAAGGCAAACCGTATTCAAGTCACTTAATTTAGAATTAGTAAAGCACAATACCTAACGTAAGACGTCCACGTACTAGAATTTAACCTTGCTACTTGCGCTACTAGTATTATTTGGAGCATTTGGCTGACATTCTTGGCACATTATACTAAGGAAGAGGAGCCATTATGCGACTTTTTTTTCTGTTGGAGTTTCGCGCAAAACAATTGCAGTTTTGTGATATTTATATCTTTATGAAGCGCATGATTATATAAACGGATCTCTAGTCATTCCTAACCTCCTTTGAATAGCAAAGAGGTGATATCAATTTTCATACGCATGGACAGTTAGGCATAGTAGGTTTGTACGCATTACCTTCCGGTTTTATTCATACAGGGTCCTTTAACACGTTGGCTACCAACGCTAGAGCGAAATAGCTGCACTGCTGTACAATATGAATCACCGGTGATCAAACCAAGCAGTTCACTAGTGTACCAAATGTATCACATGTGATATCATGCACCAAGATGTTTAACGGGCTTTTAAAATTATCGGTATACAAAAACAGGCAGCTAGCACATGTCAGTGGAGTATAAATGCACCAAGTAATTTGTAGTTTCAATGGCCTACACCGGTGATTCATTATAATCAAGTTATGCACGGTAATCTGAGTGATTTAAAATTTGCCCTGTTTTTTATTTTCAGTACAGTCGGTATATTATACTATTATTATACAGTTCACAAAAAAGTATTAACTCCGTGTCTTTTTCTAAAACATTACAATACAGGTACAAAACAACAAAAAAAAACAAATATCACAAAAAGTAATAAGGTTATTGTAACATATAGATGAACAAATTAATGTCTTTTTTGGAAACATTCCAGGCATGATGCGGGTGCAAAAAAGTATTAACTTAAAGTGTTTTTTCTGAGACATTACAGATACAAAACGACGACTTATTTTGAAGTGCCAGACGACATCTGCCTGAAAGAGGTGGTACTTATAACTCAAGATCACGCTCGGTACATGGGGAAAGCTTTGTGAGATATACATTGGTACAGAAACAAACAAATCTCGTGTATCACCCGTACCTCATATGGTAGCCAATATGTTAAACGCGTGTATCACATCAAGTAGAAGCTTTCACAGTCCTTACCAGGCAGAAGGGCTTACTGCGTATTCGAGGATGTATCAGAAAAAAGCAAAACGAGTGCTATTATATAACAATGGACTATTTATTTAAAAACATTTAACAAATATCTTTCTTCAGTTCGTTTAATACAGTTATACCATTGTTTTTTTTTTGTAATCAGGGGGTTAGGATTTGTTACCCTAATGGTTGCCGCTGAACCTTAAGGCTTATTGTATAGCCCCGGCAAAGGGATCAGACGGAGGTCCATCCTTTGCGAACCTTGAGATGCATTGGCGGATAGGAGTTCCTGCTTTCGCTCATGCGGGATAGTCGAAGATAACGTGCTCAGCTGTTTCATCTGCCTGACCGCACTTCCTGCATAAAGGATTTGCCAGTTCGTCAATTTTTGCAGGTGTGTACTGAACGTGCAATGGCCAGAATCCAACCACTTGTCATAGTTCCTGCCTCCTCAGTCTGAGAGCATCTGCGGTGTTTGAGCACCTCAACATCCGCATGGAACATTCTCCACCACCCTGGTGCTCATTTGGCACCCAACTGGTAACAGCTGTATGTACCATGTTGTATAATTGACCACATGCTGGTTCTGAACCAATGAGAAGGAGTTCTGTGCCTTCCTTCGCATACCTATCGGCTCTCTCATTACCACGTACTTCTATGTAACTAGGCATCCAAGATAATGTTAGCATGTTGGTCTTCGCCCGTTTCTTTATGGTGTTATGGTAGTCCCACTCCATTTTTGAAGTATAGTAGTTACTTGCCAAGGCCCTCAGAGCCACCCGGCTGTATGTGTGTACATAGATAGCCGTTTTTATTTACTGTATCCTTTATTTATGCATATCCTGCCGCATTCCACAATTGTGGCTATTTTTGCTTGAGAAACGGTAGTCAGTTTATCTAGACGAATATTAAATTTATGTACAACCCAGGTCTACCACCGTATATCCCTCCTCCTGAAGCCAGATCAATTTTTGAAGCCATCAGTAGTACCAGGCGATAGCACTTAATATAAAATATGTCGAAGTTCTCCTAGAGTCCATTCCGATACGTCACTCAAGTCGACTTTGTTTGGGATGTCAGTGTCCACGACTCTTCGCTTTATCTACGTGTTATAAACTTCTGAGAAACCGAATTTGTAGTTTTTGGGTTTTTGTCTGCCTACATCGTTGAGCGCTGAGGCTTGACGTTTCGCCACCTCGAGTGGATATATCATCGGAGCTACATGTTCCACATAGGCGACTTCAGAAATAGTATATACTGTAACACAGTATTTTGGAGCTAAGCACAAGTTATAGGTAGTATATTACTTGGTTAAAAACGGGAGTAGATAAAAAATATTTACTTAGGTATGTTGTCATAAACTGGATCATTAAGGAATGTTTTTGAATGCAGAACATTGAAATGAAAGAAAACAGGTATTGCATTTAGCCCAGCATCTTGCAACATAATTGACCGTTTTAGCACTCATTCTAACCAATTATGGTGGATTTGAGGGAGATATTCATTGTTAGGACAATTTCAAATATGACTCCCCTTTCACAATAACACTCATTTCGCGCCTTATACCATTGGTGTTTTTCTGCATAAAACTGCATCCAAAATGTTTCTGAAGGCCAATCAACAGCACAGATATCAAACTGTCGATGCCTCAAAAACCTACAACTTAGAACCACCCTTCTTCAAAATCACAACACTCGCAAATTCAATGGCATGGACCTACTTATGCTGTTTAACATTAAGAATGATGTAGCGAAACATTTAACTAGGAAACGCGAGCCTTTAGCATGCCTATTCATAGAAATATTTGCATGTCATCTACTAAATGCAAAAAAAGTTTGCGGTAAGAATAAGGAATCTTAGGTGTTTTGCAATGTTTCCAAGAAAACCTGCCCTGAAGGTTTGTCGCGGTGCTCAAATTTTCACTGATTTAATTAACTTCCGTGCTGAAATGAAAAAATGAACCACAAAGCACTACTATACGTGACTACCTAGGTCTCTACTATTCTTCACTACTTTTATGTAATTGTCATTAAAGAAAATTTGCAATGTTTCAGTTTCCAAAAATGTCATAAACAATTTAAACATTTCGAGTAACTTAACCATGGCGAGAAATTATGCTTCAGGACTCAGTTTCATTGTCGTCACAAATTTTGTAATCACTTGGTTATTAAAATTGTCCATTTCGAATACAAACTTTCTTTAAATGGATGGCATAGAAAGTGCTGTTAAAGGATCTCCGGTCAGCGAATTTTAAGAAAATTTTGATTCGATTTAGTATTGAAAGACATTGTTCGGTCTCTGATATAGTTATAGGAGTTGTTACTACAGTTCTTTAGTCTCTTTCATTGTATCTGCTAGATGCAGCTTTATAAAAAAATTTAAGCCGTAGTTATGCCAGTGTCTTGTAATCATTTCCTGGATAAGTAGCAGACAGTTCAGTTCGTAATCGTTCTTTTTTAAGTGTGGTGTAATAGAAACATGCATAAGTGAGTTTGTTCTCAGGAAATTGGATATATATTGGCACGTAAATGGTCAAGTTTTATTGAATAATGTCCAACACAAGAAGTCTGAGCTTGTCCATATCAAATTTACAGGAACTTCTGAGAATGCAGCTGATAAACAACTAAAAATGTCTAAATTTTTAGCTTTAAAGTGATTGGTCCTATGAATCAGTTTAAAGTTTGCCATACTAAAACCATCTAGATCACCATGCTACATCCAACACAAAGTATATTAATCGCTACATCAAAGGATTTATGATTTGCCCTACTGTGGCTATTTTCTGACAGCGTATGCGAACATATTTTGCAGCCGACATGCTTAGTTCCATGTAATTAAATATAGAATTATAATCTAGGCCACAAAACAAATTTAGACAACATGAAATATTATATCTGCATGCTCCATTCAGTAGTAAGGCATAAAATATCACTTCAACGTGCTACGTGACAAAATTCAAGCAGTAACATTAGTCTTCGAAAGCAAGCCTGTATCTTTTGAATATCCTCGCTAATATGAAGACATATTTCGTTCGTGCTTCTGAGTTATTTCAAAGATGCAAACAGTTCGGCAATTCTAACGCCGTGAGCGTTGAGAAGGAAATGGCGATAGTTATTGACAGAGGTTTATGGCACCCATTTCATGTTCTATACTAAGTGACATAGAAAACAGAACACTCGGGAGGTGGGTTGGCTCAGTGGGTAGAGCCGAGGACTCGTGACAGGAAGGTCCTTCCTTTCAATAGGGTTGATCAACCTTTTTTGTTGATCAACAAAAGTTTGACACAGTCAGACTTTTGCTGATCAACTGGCGAATCATCCAGACGCGTTCTCACGAGTCAACTTTAGTTGACCGACTGTAATTGATCAACAAAAGTTGAATGAAAACTGTTTTGAGAACTTTCATTTTAATGGAGTTCATCAACTTTTTTGTTGATCAACAGAAGTTTGACCCAGTCAAACTTTTGCTATTGGCGAATCATTACCGATCTCTTTCAAGTTGAAACAACGTTTGTAAAGAGTGTAGAAGGCTTAATACATTCCGCCGCACATGTAGTCGTGTGTATTTAATAAAATAGTGAGTGTCAAATTGTCGGATAGTATTATGAGGAAATGATGATTGCCTTTGGCCTTTGAATGAAAACTGTCGTGAGAACCTTCCTTTCAACTTTTTTGTTCATCAACTGACGAATCATCACCGATAGCTTCAACTTGAAACTTGTCTCAAAACGTGTGAACTGGCGTTCAACGTTTGTAAATAGTGTAGAATGCTTAATACTTTCCGCGGCACATGTACTCGTGAGTATTTTTCTATAGAAGATTGAACAGTCAAATAGTTTAATAAAATAATAAGCGTCCAATGGTCGGAAAGTGTTATGAGGAAATTTTTGGAACTATATTCTGAACATGATTGCCTACCGAACGGATAATTAAAAAAGAAAGATGCTCCAGAAAATTTTCTGAGGTCTACAGTCAAAGAAATTGATATCTCTGGACTGGACTATTACTCATGTGAAGAATAAAATTGAGATTATCAGAACGATGTACAAAAAAGAACATATTCCGGTTTGCCAATCAACTGAAACAATTCGTCAATATCTGTTGAAATGTGAGAACTATAAACTCGTTCAAGACGCATTCCACTTTTGTTGGCCAACTACAGCCGGTCAACTAAAGTTGACTCGTGAGAACGCGCCTTGATGGTTCGCTAGTTGATCAACAAAAGTTTGACTGCTTCAAACTTTTATTGATCAACTAAAAAGTTGGTCAACTCTATTGAATGGAAGGTTCTCACAACAGTTTCCATTCAACTTTTGTTGATCAACTACAGTCGGTCAGCGCTGGGAACCTGCACGACTGTCTTCCAGGCGAAAGTGTATGCGATATTGATGGCGGCATACTCGACGGAAGTCGAAAAGTGTTCTGAACAGAGCATATATATGCTCTGACAGCCAATCAGCTCTGAAAGCGGTGGCAGCTCCGAGGGTCAGATCAGCTCTGGCTCAAGAATGCTCTACCGCCCTTCAGAAGTTAGTAAGCCATAAGAAGGTGACCCTGCTGTGGGTCCCCGGACATATTGGTATACCGGGTAACGAGAGAGCGGACCAATTAGCTAGGATAGGGGCCAGCAGCCCCTGCATCGGCCCAGAACCTATGCGGGTAATTAGCAGACGCCAGGTCAATGTGGCCCTGGATAACTGGGCCTACAAGGAACTGGCGAAAGCCTGGCTAGAAAGAGACGACTGCAGGCAAGCCAAAAGATTCATAGCAGGCCTTGATAGGGGCCGAACGCTATGACTTTTGGATAAAGGCAGAGAGACGCTCAACCTTCTGGTTGGGGTTCTCACTGGCCATTGCCGGCTGAATAGACATTTGTCACTCATGAGAGTGGTAGGGGACACCATTTGCTCCAGATGCTGGGAGGAGGACAAGACAGCGTTCCACTTCCTGGGCAGATGTGCAGTTTATCGCAACCCTAGGGTTCAGATATTCGGCACGACGGAGTTTGGGGAGGAGCCACTATATTCAGCGAAATGGTCGGACATACTGACTTTCGTCAGGAGGTCTGGTAGGTTCGACAAGGAGCTTCCTAGGGTGTAGAATTTTAGTTTTTTCAGTGATTGGTTCAGTGGCGTTGGCAAAAAGGGCCAGGGGTGCCCTACTTGCCTGGGTTTGCCTCCCCGTCACTACTACTACTACTCCTACTACTACTACTACTACAGTCCGTCAACTACTAGGAATCAAGTGAGATTCCATCTTAGAGGGCTGCAAATAGTACCCAGCAAATCGATAGTGTACTTGGGGATTACCGTAGACAACGAACGATGTTTCAACGAGCACATAAAGAGAACTGCGGTGAAAGCAGAAAGAAAGGTGGCATTACTGTCACGTATAATGCGAAACGTAGGCGGCCCAAGTATGCGAAAAAGACAGATATTTAACGGAGTTATCCACTCAGTTATGCTATACGGAGCTCCAGTATGGTATAAAGCGATGGAGAGCAAAAAGCACCAACAAACCGTAGACAGGGTGCAAAGGAAGTCGCTGCTGAGAGTGGCCAGTGCGTATCGTACTGTGTCTACCAAAGCACTGCAGGTTATAACAGCGATACCGCCACTGCATTTGTTGGCTAAGGAGAGGAGATAAATGTATATCGCGGAAGGTGCTCTGCCAGAGCGGCGGAGGACCGCTAGGGAGAAAACTATGGACGAGTGGCAGGGGATCTGGTCCAGTACAACTGAGGTGGCGCAGTGGACTAAGCGTCTGATTCCAAATATACAAGAGTGGGCAGAGTGTAAACACAGGACAACCTGCTTCTACCTAACACAGGCATTGTCGGGCCACGGTCCCTTTCGGTTATATAGAAACAAAATAGGACGAGTGACGGACGATCATTGTCGACATTGTGGCCAAGGCGACACAGTCGAGCACGCCCTATTTGAGTGCGACAGATGGTCCTATTACAGGCAGGACCCCAGAGAACATGGTGCCCATCATGATATCGAGCGAGAAACGCTGGAAAATAGTACACAAGATGGTTCAAGGCATCTTAAAGTTGAAAGAGACAGAGGAACGTCGGGATATGTAACAAGAAGAAGTAAGAATAGAAGAAAAAAAACATACTTAACTCATCTCGCACTGTGAAGAAGATCGTTCACGATGATGCCCGGTGCAGATGGAGATCGAGCAGAGGTAAAGAAAGAGGGAATGGGTTTTAGCCGGTCGGGCCGTGGTGACATGTCGGGTGGACGCGTTTGCGTCCACTGGATATGACATCAGAGGACTCAAGCTGGTTCGACGTCGGGCGGGCAGACTATCTGTCATACCTCCAGGTGTGCCAGTGTTTCTGTCTTTGCGATCAAGCCGATTTCCTAAACCCTCTATGATAAAAAAAAACAAAAAAACAGTCCGTCAACTAAAGTTGACTTGTGAGAACGCGCCTCAGCTTTTCGAAACTCATTTTTTGACCATTAGAAGTTTGATCGGGCGTCTGTAATCGGCGGCGTCCAACGTTGCCCCGTGCCCTTCAACCATCGCAGCCGCCGCCGCGCCGCATGTACACGCCGCACGACAAGCTGTCTATCAGCGCGCCGCGCCGCGCCGCACGTCGATGGCATTTTTCGGCGTGGTACGCGTTGCGCGCCGCCGCCGCGCCGCCGCGCCGCCGAGGGTGACCGTCACGACGCCGCGATCAGTTTGAACGGCGTCGCGACGCCGAACGGGCCACGGAAACAATCGCCGACGCCGCCGACGCCGCCGTTGCCGTTTTCGCCGCGACGCGCCGCGCAACGCCCGACGCGTGATCGCGTGCACGTGCTCAACGTCGCGCACTTCTGCGCGGGTGCTGGTGCTTCTGCCCCACTCTACCAATAATTGTGTACGTTTTGTCGTTTATCACCTTTTTTTTGATAAGATATCCGGGAATCATGTTTCGATATAACATAAATATAACCTGCGCGCGCTTTATTCATTTGAGTTGTACCAATTCGTAAAAAACCTAATCTATCTGAAATCACTGATATTAGACCAATTCTGTACCTCAGGATAAAAGAGTATTAAGTCACAAAACCAACATTTTACACGAGATGGTCTAGAAGTTCCAAACTTTATATTAGCACATTTCTCTCGATTTGACTTAAACAATGTGGACACTTACCCCACTATTTGAAGCAGGATCTAATTAGGACTTAAAACGTATACCATAGATCTGCTGGAGAAGTACATTTTGAGCTTCATATTTCCTTTTAAATCTGAATTTTGGACTTCTTCTATTCTTATACTAAGTCAATTGCTTGTAATTACCATACAGATGAAAGGGACTTGATATGTGCATTGTATACTAATGTATAAATACCATCAAATATATGGACTTGGTACAGGTACTTTTGTTCCCGAATATTTTTGGTGAGGGCTGGACTTGACACATAATCTGCTGTGTAATACGCTTTTCATCTGAAAGTAGTCAGGACTTGATACTGTTTGAAAACCTTATCTCTGTTGTTAACATTCAGATAAAACTAGATTTTGTTATTTCTCGACTTAATACTCTTTTATCCTGAGGTACAGAATTAGTTTATTACCTGTACTGTACCAAAATACTACACCTTTCCCAGTTGTCCGTTGTTAATCGGAAGGCGTCAATTGTAATTCGGAAAATCTCATATTTTTTATTTGTCTATTTATTCAGATAAATACTGCCACCTCCAAAGTTACACCTTGTTTGAAGTATAGACTATTGCCTAGACCAGTCTAAAATGTCTTACAAGCAATGGTGGTATGATTGAAGTAAGAAATATAAGATATGTTTACATTTTTTGTGCTCCTAACGGGTGCCGACACTACTTATAGTATGCCTTGTGCCTTCACAAGACGCCCGACTAGTCCGACGACGGTAATCCCTTTCGGCAATTTTTGCTGGGCTGGCGCGGTCAGTAGTGTAGTCAAAATATCTATATTGCTTGTGTATAATAAGATATCAATATATAAACAGATCAATTTATTTTGTTTTTACCTATTGCAAATGTGTATTTGCGATTATTTTGAGCTCCTACGACTTTCTGCATTATTATAATATATTTTTTTATCGATAAGGACAGAAATTTAGTTTTTGGTGGTGACTGCCCGCGCACTGTCCCATAATTCAATAATTTTTGTCGCTTATGTGAGTTTATTTCGTTTTTCGTTTATATATCGTTTTCCATTCATGTATTAAATTTTCATACCACATTTTCTATCAATTTAAACTCTGTTTTTTTACTTTTGAGTCCGTGCCTTATTTCCAGTTTATCTTTGATGAAACAAGAATTGCACAAAATAAAGAAGTGTGTTCTTGGATTCATTTTAAAAAGTTTCTGATCTACCAGACCTTGCAGAAGTATTTTGGCAATCCAAGGAGAATGTTTGAATCATTATCTTCACACATGTGGGTTACGTTACGAAATACTACAATCCTGTCAGTACTTCAAGTATCGCTTTTGATGGTTACCATAATGCGGCATCAGTGAAGAGTACCAAATCAGTCAATTTTTTTCTTCCTTCCTCCCCTATTCTGTTCCATAATTTTCTACGAAATTTGCAGATAGGGCAATCCGATGCTCCCCGCGTTTGCACAGTTTCTTTTCTTTCAGCTACACCTTTTCCAGCTCTTCATCGGAAATCGTCAGTTGTAATTTAGAAAGCATCATATGTAAATCAGAATAGTCAAATGAAAATCACAAATGTACCTAAGTCAGTCTGATTTACATATGACGTGTTCTGATTTTCAGTTGACTGTTCTGATTTACATTTGATACATTCTGATTTTCATTTGACTATTCTGATTTCCACATAATGCTTTCTGATTTACATTAAATATATTATCGGTCAGTACGTGAATGTAGTTTTATTTCTGATTAACATTTGACCCCATTCAAATTGCAATTGATGGTTTCTCATATACAACTGACACCTTCTGAAATTAATATGATTCATTTTGATTTTCGATTGACTGTTCCGATTTACATTTGATACGTTCTGAGTTTCATTTGATTATTCTGATTTACATCTGACACATTCCGATTTTCAATTGACTGTTCTGATTTACATATGATGCTATCTGATTTACAACTGGAAAGCATGGAGACAATTGTAAAGTTGCAACTTACCACATATTATATCGAAAAATGTGCCACAATATTTGTTACTTAATCTGGCTTTAGAAAGAGCTATCGTACAATCTATGCTCTACGTAATCTGCTAATAGGTACAAAATGGTAGTACATCACACATTTCATTTATTAACTCTCCTACTTGCTCTGACAATAATCGCAAAATACTTTCGATCCTTGTGAAGTTTGATTGACAATGTTTTGTCTGTTTTTCATTTGTTTGCAGATCTAGCTGAGCAATTCTGGATTCTCTTTTTCCGCATTCCCACCAATCTATTAAAAGAATTGCGCAAATTTGTGTCTTAGTGAATTTATCATAATAAACATAGATTGCCATATGCCATAAATTTCTTTCTTTCTGGTGCTCACTTAAAGACCGGTTTACACATTGCTTGCAGCACTTTTGAAGATGATCCATGGCATCATCAGCAAAACGTACATTACTCAAGTGTTCACCTCATACCCTTAAAATTTTTATGATACTATTTAATCTAAACCGCATCCACACATATGCCTAAAGTATTGAATATATTCTCAGGGACTACAACTGGAGAAACCACAAGGGTGACAAACTTGAAAGAAATGAAGCCTAACTAACAAGAGAGACAGCTATAACATTATCTATACGTGTTTCAAAATGTTCAGTTCCGACAGTTTCTTTAAGGATGCCAGTGAATTAGTAAAGTGCAAAGTGGAAAACCCAGTTAAAGTTATGTGTAGTGGAACCGAATCCAGGAATGGACGGAGTTGATACTTTTCTATTCTGTCAAGGCCGCTGGGGTACCTAATGAATACTGTAAGTAGTATGCTTCTATTGCTGTATTAATCAATTAGACTTTTCGTGATGTACTTCTACAAAAATCAGTACCCGTATTTTGGAAGCGCGTAAACATGTACATAATGAGTCAAGATGAACCCGTCGCACTCTTGTAACCAAACAGTGTATCTTTTGTGAGCAGACGACAGAAAGGTTCTGCCGGTGCGCCATCTGGTACCCGAAGGTAACGGCAACCAAAGGAAATCGCTGCTAACAGCAGCAGACTTTTTGGTGGAACGACACGGCTCGTCCGCTTTAGCCACCAGAGAGCGCGGGTTCTATATGCTACGCATATTAATGTCGATATACGGGGGAGATTGACAGAGATATAGAGCAACCCTAGTATATCTTTTCAGGAAAATTGATTCTCTAACTGATAAGACAAATGAACAAATGCACAGCAGAGGCTCAACAGTCTCATCTTCCTCAGAGTTGTGTTGAGCTGTCTGGGCATGGACAGGTGGTATTTAACTACCTCCTTACTTATGGTAGCTCTTACTGAAAATAAGGGATTTTTATGACCATACGAGCTTGTTTGTTCATAAAATGGCGCTTGTTGCACAAAAGTCGTATGAAGAGCGGTTTTTGAGATATATATGCATTGTTTGTCTGACATCACCGGCACATAAATCCTTTAGGAAGAATTTATAGACCAATGTATGTACATACTGAACTATTCTGAATATCTTGAGGTGCAGAATGATGGCCTAAAATTTGGGAACGTTACTGCCAGACATCATTCAATGTGATGTCATTCTTTTTGCTGCACTGTTACTTAACTCTCTAAAAACTACATAATATAATGTGGTTCAATTCCATATTTTCTGAAAGCTGTCGTTTGTGGGGACACACCTATTTCGAGTAATTGTGAGATTAATTTTGTTCAAATAGCTTTCTTGGTTCTGTGCGATGTAAAGCCTTAATATAATTGCTTTAGAATTTTCCAAGTATTGTTGGAAACATTTATGTTCGATTCAATTTAAAGTTTCTATTACAAAAGAGACAGCATCAGAGCCTTGTCATGTTAGATTATATAGAATTAGAGAAATATAGGGTAAAGGATATCGGAGTTTGCAAGGACTTTACCGTCAGTCAAAAATTCCAGAATGGATCAATGCAGGCTCGGACGCTACTAGGCACTAGGAAAATTCTATCTGTATTGTTTTTGTCATTCAGTGATGACAGTATTGTGAATTACATTTAGCTGTCCGAATAGTTAACATGGAAAAAGTATTATGTCTTGAACGTTTTTTTCTGAATTTGCTTTGCTCAGAATTACTTTGCAACGTGATCTTATTTTCCATGCCAACAAGTGTGGGAAGCAGATCTGCTTTTAAAAAATGATTCAGAAGGAATGCTAGAACAGTCAGATGAAAAATCCTCAAAGTTTGTCTTGATGCATCCTCATATATGTAAACATTTTCGTGTGTCAAAAAAAAAATTAGGAGTTCACAAAACAAATCTCCCAATTTTTAATTAGGCAGATGCTGAAGGACAAACGAAAAAAATACTTTTTCCCAGAGAATTACTTTGCCTGGGCGTAATGGGACATATTCTGGAAAAAGCAAGAAAAGGATATAGCTCTTGCACCATTATAGCTCTTGCTCCATCGCTTCATCCATGATTTTTGAAAATTGTTACAAACCAAGAAAATCGCAAGACCTATAAAAGTTTCCCTTGACCTATAAAAACCCTCTTGAACTCGAGAAATTTTCCTAGTTGTGGCAACCATGCACCAGGTATAGGCTAATTTTGTACTTTTTATGGCGACTTTGGTTCCGCGTGTACGGCCGCCCTTAAAGACAGATCCGGACAAGTAGATATAAAATTTCCTAGACCACAGAGTTAACATCTATAGAGGGAGTGTAAACAACAAAATGCACAGGTCGCTGACCAGCCAACATGTAAGGGCATTACCAGTAGCGTGCGGCTTCATATTAAAATTGGATGTTCATTAATAGATTCAATTATTACTGTGATGTTACAAACTGATACCAATAAGTTGTATTAGTATTTAGCTATACTTAGAGAGTTACCCTTATTATAATTTCATTGTAACAGTTGATAATTTATTATTACCATGAAGTGTTTTACAAAACATATCTAACAGTGTTCTGAAAGGTAGCCTGTTGGAATGACTGCATCGTATTTTTACTTCAGCAATAAAATGTAATAATTGCATTAGGTAATATCCAGTTCTATAAAATTCTCATAGATAGATTTTCTGTAAGTAAATGTGGCATACATTGTTGCATTTCACGTCCTCAAATAGTTTAAAAAATGGAATTTGGAAAATTCATGTTGATTGACATGAATGTAATGCGTGCACAAAACATACATTAAACAACCGTTATTATTCCTCAAACTGGAGTGAAGTTACTTTTGTTCCCACTTATCCCCATATATTACGCTACTGAAAACTAATACAAAACCTATACTCACCTATGATAAGAAGTGTTCACCGATTCGTCGCTATTACAGCAAACTATGCACTTTTTATGTTGTCTATTGTCATAATTGCATGATGATGCAATTATGACAATATTGTTCATAAATAATTTAATTCACACCACAAATAGTCACAAAGTCAGTCAAATATACACTAAAATCACAAAAATCTCGACACACGCAATAACCGCAACTACAATGACAGCCACATGACAGCTTAAGGGCACGCCGATTGAAGGTTGCCAGATTTATGACATATTAGAAGTTATTGCGACATTCCGCTATGAAATTTACCATTTTTGAGATTTGATTAAATCAATACAAATTATCTTCACGTAAATCAGTTACATTGCAAGTATATTGGAGTGTATAGTTAAATACCCAGTTAAATACTTTGTGTTCAAACTGCGGAAACTGCCAGGTTTTGAAGAAACTGGAAGCGGACGAAGAAGAGTGGCAATAGCGCTATAGATGTTGGCTGGCCAATATTCAAATTAGGCTCCCTCTAGAGATGTTAACTCTGCGTCCTAGACAATGTAGATTTGCAAACAATTTAAACTGTGAATATGCGGTTCTTGAGTTTTTAGGCCGGCGTCGTTTAGCGTTAAGCTTGACGCTTCTCCACCACGAGTGAATGGCATCTTCAGAAGCTATTTCACTTAGGCGACTTCCGATATACAATATTTTCGAAATACAGCATTTCGGAAGTCGTTTAAGTGAAATAGCTTTTGAAGATGCCATCCACTCATGGTGTCGAAACGTCAAGCCTTAACGATAAACGACGCCAGCCTAAAAACCAAGATCCACAAATTTATTGGACGATGGCCGCGAAAGTCTTACACAGTATACTTAAACTATCTTTTAGATATTCTGGGAATTTCAGTTAACTGTTAGCTACAGATTTTCTCTTAAGCTTATCTTCAAGTTTATGTAAGCGATTACGTCTAAGTTCTTTTTAATATACATTTCTACATTAAATAACTTATACAATAAGGAAGGTCAGCATATAACTGGAATCTTGTATAAAGCAAATTCCATACTGTAATCTGTTAGTATATGAGAGCTTCTTGAATGAAAAACAAATCGAGATGATGAAAGCTATTAATACATCTACTTCTTTTTAGCTGAGCGATCTTTCATCAAAAATATTCTAAATATATTCAATGCATCCACTTTGGTCTTTTTATAAATGTGTCAGTAAAAATAGCACGAATAAAATTAGAACACCTAATACTTAAAGTTCAAGACTTCCACCGTATAATGTTAGTGGTAATTGGACACGCTGTTGATAGCTCACGATCACCCACTGAGGCTAGAATATGTGTGGTTTCATTTTTTTTTATAGATATAACTGAGCAAACCACAGCCCGTGTGGGGGCGGGTTATAATATCTCCCAACGTATATCCTGCGTGTCGTAAAAGGCGACTAAAAGGAACCGAACTACTGTCGGTATAAGCAAGCAGTACCCTCTTCTCAACCAACAGCTTTGGGTGGACGAGTTGAGAAGAGTCAGGACACCTTCTTGTCCTTGGGGTGAGAAATTGCCCCTGAATGCGGATAAACCAGTAGATACCATCTGGTCAACGGCATAAGGATGCAGAAAGCAAATGGGAAACTACTGCATTAAAGATCTTAAAGATATCCCAAGAGAAACTTGTAAAATGAGTAAATGCATTTTACGAGTTCACAAAATGTTAAGACATTGTGACTATGATGATGAGCAAACCACAAAGGCGAAGCCTAAGTACCGCAGTACCGCGACTGCTATAGAAAGCTTATGTTGACGTGTATTAAGCTTGGTAGTCGACCGAATTATCGAGGATAGCTCAGAGGAACAGACTCCATTTGCCACACCGGTGGTGAAGTGAGAGGTCACCAACCGTATGCATGTGACAAAGAGGCTGGAGTTGGTGCTTTAAGGTTGAGTCACCGATTAGTTGAATTGCTCCTCTCTGGGCTGCATTAAGTATAGGCAGGGTAGGAGAAGGAGCAACTTCCTAGATATGTGAGCAATCCTCCAGGCCAGGTTTTATCTGAGCTTTATTATACAGCTTTTATACCAGAGCATGTTTTCTGTTAATATTGCCTTGAGTGAGTAACTTCTTGGCAGAGCCCGAGTATTCACTAGAACCGAGTGCTTGCTTGGGCACTTCTTGCTGTTTCGGATCACTTCCCCATCTAACTCAATGCCCTTCTTAAACGCGATCTGCTTACATTATCCTCACACATAAAAATAATTTCTTAGATGGAGCAGAGTTGCTTTAATTCAAGTATACCATAACTTCCTATACGCGCAAAGTTATGCTAATCTTAAAGTGAGAATACGATATCTTTGACCATATAAGGGTTAGATTGAGAAAATATCTTCAATGCAAAACTGGGAAATTCTTGATAGTAAGAATACCAAAATCTTAAATCAAGCATATGGTCGTCTTGAACGAAGTATTTCATAATCTTGACTGAAGCATTTCATAATCTTAACTAAAAATGGCCGTGGACCACTGGACCAGCTCTACCAGCAGATTCGATGACTGATGGTTGACGGTGGTATCACGGGTATCACGTGGCAATGGCAATTTATTTAACAGTTTGACTAGATACTATTATGTGCTATTATGCTAAAGACGGCGGCGAATGCGACAATCCGAAAACCGATAATGGCGGCGCGGACGCGGACGGGCAACAGGCTGTTGAGTAGAGCGAGTGGAGAGGTTAGGGTTTTGACCTGTGACACGCTGCGCGCTTGCGCACTCCGACGTTGGTAGACGTCAAATAAATGATTTACTTGATACAAATATAGGGTGTGCTTGTAAAACAGCGTTCATTTTCGAACCAAGATTACCAGATTGTAAATGAAGATCCGCATTTGCAAGCTGTCTATATTCTTGATAGAAGTAAACTGGACACCGCTGGAAAAAATGATAATCTTGATATAAAATTATGAAATATTTGTTATTAAATTACTATAGCCTTGGTTGCAAAAAAAATTATATTTTCTCTCGGAGCATACTTGTTTAAAATAAGTATATAAATCAAAAATATATTGTTGTTGATATAAATTTTCTATAATTTTCTCATCAAATGTTCTTTCTTAGAGTGAGAACCGATATTCTTGTTGTGAGTATGTATTTACAAGAATATCACAATTCTTGACTTGAGAATTTCTTTTTATGTGTGCTGGGTATAAGGGAAGTCGCTACTAACAAGAGCCAGTGCGTATCGCACTGTCCTTATCAAACCGCTGCAGGTTATAACCGCGATACCACCAGGAGAGTAGAAATATGTATATCGTGGAATGTGCACTGCCAGAGTGGCGAAGCACCGGCAAGCAGAAAACAATGGACGAGTTGCAGAGGATCTGGTCCAGTACAATGGAGATAGCACAATGAACTGAGAGCCATTGCGGCTAAAGCGACACCATGTTTGAGTGTGACAGATAGTCCCATTACAAGCGGGAAGCGAAAGCTAACCTGCCTGAAGACCTGATACCTGAGAACATTATTATATCGAGCAAACAACGCTGAAAGAGCACATAAGATGGTATAAGGCATTTCAAAATCGAAGGAGACTGGGGAAGGTAAGCACATGTAGCAAGAAGAACAAGGAGAAGAGGAACATGCCTCATTTTGCACTGCGAAGAATATCGTTCACCATGATGCCTGGTGCAGATGGAGATAGAGAAGTGGTAAGAAACAGGGTACCCTGAAAGGACACATCAGGGTTGGTAATGGAATGCCACCTTTTTTTTATGGTCTGCCTCCCGCAAAGGCTGAAACCCTATGGCGCTGTAGAAGCGCTGCGAGAGGATAAGTATTGGTGCACGTTCGATTTGAAACGCTGCAGGTTGTAGCCGTCTGGAAACAAATTCCCGGTAGCCCATTCCACAGCATTGAAGTTCTCCAAAAGAAGGAATGCTGGAGGAGACTGGTTCGGGGAGTAGACCTCGACCTGGTAAGGATGAGTTCGCAGAGCCGCTCTAGTGTTCCTCATTTGAACAGCCGTTTGTGTTATTATCTGGAAGAGCTCACTCGAACATCTTTCGTGATAGAATCTGTAGAACAGAGATAAGTCAGCCGCTCTTCTTCGATGCTCCAGGCTGATGAGGTCCTGGAGGTTGGGCGTACCAATTAATCTAATTGCTCTCTTCTGGATAGTGTCCAGAAGCTTTAGAGAATGCTTTGGAGTGCATCCTCACACATGGGAGCAATACTCCAGCGCTGGTCGGATCTGTGCGAACATCTTCCGTATTAGATTCTGTAAATCAGGGTCAGGTCAGACATCCTTCTTCGATGTTCCAGACTGTGGAGGTCCTTTGTGAGGTCAGGCGTATCGATTAGCCTAATTGCTCTCTTCTGGATAGTGTTAGAGGGTGGCTAACGATGATCGGATCTGTGCCTTGTAGAGCAGCAGTAGTTGCTCTGGTGTGTACAGCTTCCTACAGCGGAACAAAACTCCAGGCTTCTGGGATGCCATTTTAGCAATACTGACGACGTGGTCATGCCAGGACGTGTTGATGTTGATCCCCAAAAGCTTGATGGAAGGTGACTCGACTATGGTGTGACCCTCCCTTTCCATAGTTGGGAAGCCAACGTGAGACTTCTTTGTAAGTGCTGTTGCCTGAGTTTTTTGTACGTTGAACTGTACTTTATTTACTAATCCTCACTCGGCAATTGTTTTGACATCTGCGTTCATCTGTGAGGCATGCTGCTGTCGTCGAAGTACTGTGTCCTGGGAAGATAGTGGCTTGCCTGGTTCCATGCACTATATTAATGTGCTGTCATCTACTAAGCTGTAGAATGGATTGGATGTTATTTCCAGCAGCTTGTTGATGTATAGCAGAAACAGTGTAGGGGATAGGACAGATCCTTGAGGACACCTCTCGGTGTCCTAGTGCTTCTGTCCTTGCGATGAAGTCAATTTTGGTAAATCCTATATAATAAAAAAAAGACTCACCTTAGTACCTACTCAATAACGTGGTATCTATACTGTATTCACAGCCAGGCTAGACCAAATGAAAACAAGCCCGCATGCGTGATCGGCTTATGTCGGTGGTGTCTCTAATAGTTCAGTACATTATGTGTAAATTGTGTGTTATAATCTGGCAAGTCAAAATCTCCAAGGCTGACTGGGAAGTAGATTCAAATATGCAATGTCAAGTGTTCATTGCCTAATGATCATTTCAAACTAGCAACTGGCTACTTTTGAGTTGCAATAGGCTCATAGGGCAACTCTTTTAAATAGTCATATAAAATTTCGGACAGTAACCACGCGAATGTTGCATGCGACTGTTTATTTGAAGTCTATCTTGGGATTGAATATACTGTAGGTCTAATTATTTCTAGCGAATTTTGAGGTCCCGGAATGGTCTCTCCGTGTAGCTTCCGCTTAGTCCGCTACTGACCACGGCGCAGTGACTACTTTCGAAAGCACTTTACTTTGAAATGCGACAGCATGAATAGTTGATCGCGAATGTCCTGTATTATACAAGACAGACAGAGGAGTTGCGCCACATGAGCCATAACTGTATAAAAGTTTAGTAGTTGAAAACTGGAATAGGCGATCATGACTCCCTAAATACACCCTTGGGAGGCGCTGCTAAGTTTTAATCGGGCCGAAATTACGTTTGCACGTACACCGTTACCGTACAACATTGTTCTGAGAAACTCGTACAAGCTGCAGCTGCGCTGGCATAAAACTTCCAAGTTTTAATTTACTTTATTTTATTATTATGACATCCCACAGGATGGGCTGGTTTCCCGCAGCGGTACACACTAACTTAAGGTTACTGGGTGCAGTATACGTATACAGGGTGTAACGCCACTTGTTGAAAATAAACGAATTCTTCGGTAAGCCTGAAGGTCCGGGGATCTAAAAATTTTCAGCTTTCTTCAAACGAGACTGAAACTGTTTTTAATAGCTGAGTCATAACCCACTATCTACTCAATATTATAATAACATAATATTCATCATTTTAGTGAGACATTCTTATTTAAAAAGATGGATTTTGATTCTGTTTTTTCGAATTTGAGTAGGAAGTCTCTTGTAGAGTAATAACTGCTTAGATGCTTATTATTTATAGTTGATTAACCATGGCCTACTGTTACAAATAAAGTAAAAATTGGAAAAATCATATTTTGAGCGCAATTTTCAAAATAACTTAATACTAATATATATTTTTCAAAAGCTTGAATTATTTCCGATTGACTTCAAAAATAATATACCCGGTGTTCCATTTAAAAAAATATATGTTTGCTTTATAACTGAAAAATGTTCAGAGTAAGAAAAAATCAAACTACATCACTGGATTCTACAGAAAAAAATGTATAAGACCTTTTTTTTAACGTTTCAATAGGATAAAAGACAACCGAGATACGAGGGTGGTCCCAAAATCGATAGTTTTCGATTTCACCCTGTATCTCAAAAACCAAGAGGGCCATGATAATTTTGTTAATGGTATCTTTACTTTCACAAAAAAGTAGTACAGTGTCGCGAAAACCGCAACTCTCTGTCTCAAAAATTACCGAGATACCCCGTAAAAGTGCCCAAAATGGGACACCCTGTACTGGACTATTAGGGGCCCCACCGACACGAGCCGATCACTCACGCGGGCTTGTTTTCATTTGGTCTAGCTTGGCTGTGTGGGGGCAGGTTAGAATATCTCCCGTCATATATCCTGCGTGTCGTAAAAGGCGACTAAAAGGAACACCGAACTACTGTTGGTATAAGCAGTAATCTCTTCTCAACCAACAGCTTTGGGTGAACGAGTTGAGAAGAGTCAGGACACCTTCTTGTCCTTGGGGTGGGAAATTGCCCCTAAAGGCGGATGAACCAGTAGATACCATCTGGTCAACGATATGAGGATGCAGAAAGCAACTGGGAAACTATTGCATTAAAGATCTTTAAGATATCCCAAGAGAAACTCGTAAAATGTGTAAATGCATTTTACGAGTTCACAACATCTCTGTTAAGATATTGTGACTATGATGAGCTTGGCTGTGAATACAGTATAAGCAGCCAGCCAATATAATATCAGAAACCATATAAAGCAGAAAAACTTGTCGACTAGTCTAAAAAAACTGCGCAACCAGTCGAAATATCAGAAACTTCAAAACCATCCAGGAAGAGGGATATTTGTCGACTAGACTAGAGCGTTCGCAGAATCGCCAGTCCCGCGAGAAATCTTTGTCAAGATGCCAGTCATATTTGCTGGCAATCGAACCATTTCATCACCACCCCGCTGGGGGCAGCCAGCTCTGGATTCGCTTCCACAAAAACAAACAAATCAACAGAGATAAGAAAAGCCATATATGAACTTTGTGATGGAAATTTTATTTGGGGCCCGTAAAAACCGGAAAAGTTGATGTTTTCTCTACGAAGAGCGACTGTGTTTGAATGCGAAATAGAACATTTGCACTCCGCGATTCAGTGGCGTATCATAAGAGGGGGTCTTCATTTAGTTAGCCTTGGGATTAGTTCTACAAAGCATCTTTATTTGAATTCTGCATATAGGATGAACTACTCTCGCGTTAGCTGCTAAGGTAGTTTGGAGAGGACCCTTTCCCATACGTCATAGCTATGAAATACAATACGATACAAAAATGTATTTATTGAATATATGCAAACAACAAATAACTTTCACTAGACAATCAATGTATCAGAGAGCCATGACCCGTCGATTTCATCAACCCCCTCACCCCCTGCAACGCCTACTTAAAAACCTCAAATGAGACCAACCATACTTGTGATACATCATTTTGAAGGAAATAAACACACTACTTCAATCGGGTTTTAGATTAATTTGCTACTAGTGAAGTTACTCAAAAAAGGTGATTAACAAAATAAAGTATTATTTTCATTACCTGAAATATTATCGTAAGAAGATCTTTATTTGGCCTCCTGTCAGAACCAAGCCTCGTTCTTTTGATAATTTAAGAGTGCTAATTACAAATCTCACCGCTATTTTGAGTGTCAGACTTGTTTGAAGAAAACCTCGAACTAAAAGGAAAATTTTCGGGTACCCGGATCTTCAGGTTTACCAAAAAACTGGAAAATCCTCGTTTAGTTTTTTCTCAGAACGAAACCTCATTTTTTTGACAATTTGACGGCGCCTATGATAAATCTGACAGCTGTTTTTAGTTTCAGACTTGTTTGAAGAAAACCGAAACTTTTCAGATCTCCAGATCTTCAGGTTCACCGTGAAACTCGAAAATCTATATTTTGCTTTTTATCATAACGAAACCCCGTTTTTTGGATAACTTGAGGGCGCTAATTACAAATTTAGCCGCTATTTCAAATTTCAGCCTCGTTCTTTTGATAATTTAAGGGCGCTAATTACAAATCTGATCGCTATTTTAAGTTTTAGATTTGTTTGAAGAAAACCGAAAATTTTCGGGTCCCCGGACCTTCAAGTTTACCGAAAAACTGGAAAATCTTTGTTTGCTTTTTCTCAGAACGAAACCTCGTTTTTTTATAACTTGAAGGCGCTTTTCATAAATCTGACCGCTATTTTTAGTTTCAGCCTTGTTTGAAGAAGACTGAAAATTTTCAGTTCTCCGGATCTTCAGGCTCACCGTGAAACTCGAAAATCTATATTTTGCTTTTTATCATAACGAAACCCCGTTTTTTGTATAACTTGAGGGCGCTAAATACAAATTTGTCTGCTATTTCAAATTTCAGCCTCGTTCTTTTGATAATTTAAGGGCGCTAATTACAAATCTGATCGCTATTTTAAGTTTTAGATTTGTTTGAAGAAAACCGAAAATTTTCGGGTCCCCGGACCTTCAAGTTTACCGAAAAACTGGAAAATCTTTGTTTGCTTTTTCTCAGAACCAAACCTCGTTTTTTTATAACTTGAAGGCGCTTTTCATAAATCTGACCGCTATTTTTAGTTTCAGCCTTGTTTGAAGAAGACTGAAAATTTTCAGATCTCCGGATCTTCAGGCTCACCGTGAAACTCGAAAATCTATATTTTGCTTTTTATCATAACGAAACCCCGTTTTTTGTATAACTTGAGGGCGCTAAATACAAATTTGTCTGCTATTTCAAATTTCAGCCTCGTTCTTTTGATAATTTAAGGGCGCTAATTATAAATCTGATCGCTATTTTAAGTTTTAGATTTGTTTGAAGAAAACCGAAAATTTTCGGGTCCCCAGACCTTCAAGTTTACCGAAAAACTGGAAAATCTTTGTTTGCTTTTTCTCAGAACGAAACCTCGGTTTTTTATAACTTGAAGGCGCTTTTCATAAATCTGACCGCTATTTTTAGTTTCAGTTTATTTTGAAGAAAACTGAAAATTTTCAGATCTCCGGATCTTCAGGTTCACCGTGAAACTCGAAAATCTATATTCTGCTTTTTATCATAACGGAGCCTCGGTTTTTGGATAACTTGAGGGCGCCAATTACAAATCAAGCCGCTATTTTAAGTTTCATCTTCGTTTGAAGAAAACCGAAAATTTTCGGGTTCCCAGATCTTCAGGCTATCGAAAAACTGGAAAATCTTTGTTTGGCTTTTTCTCAGAACGAAACTTCGGTTTTTTGATAATTTGTGGGCGCTTACTATAAATCTGACAGCTAATTTTGGTTTCAGCCTTGTTTGAAAAAAATCGAAAATTTTCAGATCTCCGGATCTTCAGGTTCATCACAAAATTCGAAAATCTATAATTTGCTTATTGTCATAAGGAGAACTCGTTTTTTGATAATTTAAGTGCGCTTATTACAAATCTGGCCGCTATTTTAAGTTTCCGTCTCGTTTGAAGAAAACTGAAAATATTCAGATTACCTGATTTTCAGGCCCACTGGAAAACTCGATACTATTTATATGGATTTCTATCAGAACGAAACATTATTTTTTGATAATTTGAGAGCACTAGTTACAAATCTGGCCGCTATTTTAGGTTTCAGTCTCGTTTGAAGAAAACCGATAAATTTCAGATCCCCGTATCTTCAGATTTACCGAAAAACTCGAAAATGTTTGTTTGGCTTTCTATCAGAACGAAACTTTGTTTTTTGATTATTTGGGGCGCTAAGTACAAATCTCGCTGCTATTTTGAGTTTCCGTCTCGTTTGAAAAAAACCGAAAATTTTTCAGACCGCCGGATCTTCAGATTTACCGAAAAACTCGAAAAACTCTATTTGACTTTCTATAAGAATGAAACTTCGTTTTTTGGCTAACTTGAGGGCGCTTATTATAAATCTGGCCGCTATTTCAAGTTTTAGTCTCGTTTGAAGAAAACGATGCCTTTTGTGTACCTTTTCGTTTACCGAATTATGATTTAACCTTTAACTGGTATGGCGGGGTCAATTCTGACCCCAGCCGAAATAATTAATGAAATTACAGAAAATCAGAACGACCTCGCAATCCCACCGTCTAGCTATTCCCTTAAAACGACAATTAAAGCACCTACATATTGGAGTTGGCGTCGACCTTTCGCCCAGTCAGGAGATCCACGTAGCTTGGGTCAAAATTGTCCCCGTCATACCTTAAACGTAATTTTTTCTGTGCATCATTTGTGAGAGGTAGTGGCTAATCCAAACAGTCTTAAAAGACCTCTGACTCAACAAGAGTTATAACAGATTGTTGATTCATTTGTTAGTGAAGATGGCATTTCTGATGCCCCCTCTATTGGAGTGAGAGCTCTTATTTGTCGAGTTGGTAACAATCCTGAAGAGAACGAGAACCAAGACAAGTGTATTGAAAGAGCCTCTAAGCGTACAAGGTGTTATATTTGCCTACGTAACGAAAATTAACAGTGATCATGTGTGACAAATGTCATAAAAATATTTGTAGAAATCATTGTATAAAAACAAGCATTTGTAGCAAATTGTAAGGACTAAAAATCTGTGTTGCAAAACTTGTTTGTCAGAATTTTATTTTCTTGAAAAAGGTTTGTTTTTTTTTGTTTTTTAACTGATTTTGTATATCTAAATAGGGTTTGTTCATGTTTGATACAAAAACGCACTTTTTAGCTTTTATCATTGAAAAGTTTGTCCTTCAACTACTCTTCAAATGTACCCTATATTTTTTCCATGCGGATGTCTGGAATGGATTGTTTTTGTTTTTATAGTAGCAATATTAGAATACAATACAGCTTTTTTTATATTCATACCTGATGTTTTCGTTTTTTTACACAAAAATTCTAAAGGTGTAACCAGACCCCGCCATACGTTGAGTGTAATTTTTTTTCGCCATGCTAGTTAAGGGTTAAATGAACCTGTAACTAGAATTGTTAAATTCGCAATGAAAGTGTAGTTAGTGTAAGTATCTTTGGGTATTCCTTTGGTGCCTTTAGAAGTTCTGTCAAAAATACTGGTAGGCTCTAATGTGCATTTGTATAGTTATAACAATACTTTTACCCGTTTAATAATAAAAAATAATAAAATAGATACTACCCTGCTTCGCGATTTTGAGGGTGAATACTGCAGTATGAAAATACGTAAATATCTAGTCCTGCAGCTCCATTGCGTCAAATTTCACCCAGTAAATTATTAAAAGTGCAGTTTTTTAAGCAGGTAACAATACTTTTGTGAGCAAAAATGACTGTAGCCTGTAGCTTATTTAGGAGAAGGGGTCTTTACACAGCAACGTCCCCTGTAAACTCCATAAGTTTGGCGCCACCTTTTTGGAACAACCCGTTTTTAGAAGTCTTGTCAAAAGTATTCCTATTCTGTAATGTGCTTTTATATATTTGTAATAATAAAAAATAATAATGAATACTACCCTGTTTCGTAATTTTGAGGGGTATGAAAATACGTAAATATCTGGTTCCTACAGCTCCATTGCTTCGAAATTATTAAATGTGTCGTTTTTTAAAGAGTTAACACCTTTGTGAGCCAAAATAACGTCTCCTGTAAACTCCTTGGCACCGCCCTTTTGGAACACCCCATTTTTAAAAGTCTTGTCAAAAATAATAGAAATGTCAATAAAAAATTTGTTCCTCGTCAATGCTTTGTCACTGTATCATAAGTTGATCGTTCTCAAAGAGCCGCAATATCTTTTTCGTAAAATTAGATTTAGGTCGAATATACATAGTGTTAATACTAGATACATAAATTTCTTAGATGTGCCGTCACATAAACCTGTTTTATTTGAGCGTAGCTTTAAGTACAATATAAGTAAGTTATACAACAACTTCCCCCTTTCCTTAAAATCTTGTAGCTTAGTTACTTTCCGTGAAAAAGTCAAAGATCATTTCATGAACAAATCATAAGTATTTGTAAGTACATTTACAGCTCCTACAGACAGTATCAATGTGTTTAGTTTGTAGATTTAGTTCTTTAGCTCTCATATTTCCATTTATACTTTTTTTTTATTCGCTAAGAACAAGGACTGAGTGGAAGATCACTATTTAAGTGAACACCTCCTTGAGGTTTTTCCAGTAGAGTAGTATAGTCTGATGTAGTTTTCTTTTTTGTAGATCTAAAACTTACTGAGAAAATAAAGTTTATTATTATTCTGATTTGCTAAGTTCGTCTCGCATGATAGCGGTAGCAACAGGTGGTGACGGGCTGTGCCAAGTCAACACCTGAACTATTACTGGTCTGAATTTAGGAAGGATCTCACAATACTACAGGTCTTCAGGATGACAGAGTTTTGGAATATTTTGTGTAACTTTTCGTCCAGGCCTAGCTGGTGCAGGTGTGGTGTGAATGTGTTAGGTGTAAGGCCTGAGACCGACATAATTAGGGGGACAATAACAACTTTGTTTTGTTTCCAGAGTCGTTTTACTTCTATGGCTAGGTCTGTGTATTTAGATATCTTCCCAGCGTATGTGGTTTGAATATTCGTATCATTAGGGATAGCAATATCTATTAAATAGGTAACTTTGTCTGCCTTCGACTGAAAAACTATATCTGGTCTATTGGCTGTGATAGTTTTGTCTGTGTGTATTTCGACGTCCCAGTATAGTTTGTATTGATTGTTGTCGAGTACTGATGTCGGTGTATAATTATAATATGGATTAGTTTGTTAGTTGTGGCTAGGGCTTGGTGTATCATTTTGGCTGCAGAGTTATGTCTGGCCGTGTACTCGGTTCCAGCGAGGGTTTTGCATGCACTTGTTATATGATCTATTATTATTATTATTATATTCCTATTCTGTAATGTGCTTTTCTATATTTGTGGTAGTAAAAAATAATTATAAATACTACCCTGTTTCGCGCTTTTGAGGGTAAATACTGCAGTATGAAAATACGTAAATATCTGGTTCCTGCAACTCCATTGCGTCGAATTTCATCCGGTAAATTATTAAATGTGCCGTTTTTTTAATCAATACCGTCGAGCCGTACATGGAACTGGCTGCTGTATGTAACCCACTATTAACAACAAAAGCCCTCGTTTAGCTTTGGGCGAACTCGATCGCATATTCAGGATTAAATTGCAAAGCCCACGGCCCACACTGCGCTTGCTGCTGCTGCTGCTGCTGCTGCGTGTCCATTATGTACTCAGTTTTTGTACTGTGCAGTTCTACTGTGCGAGTTACAAGTTGGCCTGTTTAATCTTTATGGGACTTACCGCAACTAATGTAATCATGCGTTGATGGAAGATGGAGGCCGTATTTGGATCGTAAGGGTAAAAAAGTTCAAAATGTTAGTTGCTTCAGCGGAAGACTTATGCTGGCTTGCATACCCAACCTAATCCAGTGGCAATGGGGTATTTTCCGAACAAAATTTTATGATGGAATATTGATGTTACGTCCCCAAAAACCATGTAACTAACATTTTTACTTTTTACTGTGAACGCTAAGTGGCTTAAAAGCACCTGCAAAGTTCAAACATAAAATTTCGCGCCAAAGCCGTGACTTAATAAATCTAAGCGTGACGTAATAAGTCTTTCGTGGAGCTATCCTTAGAATGTGACTGTACCTTGTCATCTGACCTCCTTTTCTCCATCTGCAGACATAACCTCCGCTTCGTATTGATATTGACAGATGTTTGTTTACATCAGTTCATGATCTATCTTGGTTAAATGAGATACCGAGATAGTCGTGACACCAGGGGAGGTTATGTATGCATGACACTAGTGACAGGACGTTAAAGACGAGTGTTGCCGAATGACGAGTAAAATTGTGGAAAGTAACTATGAGCCATTCTCAGAGTAAACTGCTAATAACATAACAGTGCAAAAAATGGAAAAGCTGTGCAATATAACATTTATAGTCTACAAAAAGAGGAAAACTAAATAAACGTAAAATAAAGTTTACATCCTTTATAGAAAAACTATGCAAAATATTAACAACGTGACAACCTTGAATCTACGCCCAATTCAAATTAAAATAGTCACATTCTATCTACATCCAGCATAAAAATCATTTTTGATTGGTTGATTTCTTAGGCGGGAGGCTTAAGAGATTTAAATAAACTCTTTTCAAAGGGATGATTTTCAAAGTCTATCTTTACTCCACGTGGGCAGAAAAAAATTGTTCAAACACTGCTATCATTACAAATTAGATACAAGCAATCCATTTCAGCCATTAAACAGGCAATATTAGCAAGTTGGAAAATACCCCATTCTAACGAAAGTTCAATAAATCAAATTGGAGATCTATCAGGACTAAGTTTAAAGTACTCATAGTGAATAGATATAGTGGAACAGATAAGGGTTGCTCTCAAAAAAGGGTACATAATGGTCTTCAGATTAAAGGTCTGTTTCAATTGATCTGCTATCATCAGTCATCTTCAGGTAAACTGACTGAACTGACAATTAAATTAGTAAGTAAAGCTGCCATAATTTTAAAAATCAGTGCATGGGCGGAAGAGTAATTAACAAAAAATAAAAAAATTCAAATATGCGTCAAACTTCTCTTTTACAAATTTTAGGGGTTCCTGATTATATTATACTTTCTTTAGGAGAGGGTGAAATTGGAGTGGTCGGGGATGGAGAATTGTAAATCTGAAAAAATTGTACCCATAATAGGCGGCCCACTGTCGTTAGGTAAACGAGATAATTTTTTTAGGTCCATCCGGACATTACTTTGCCTATTACAGAAATCAAAAACTTGATTATTGCTTTAGATCAATTTGTATTGTGTAACTTGGACATTAGAAATTTGATTTTAATAAAACTTTGACACAGAATTACTACTGTGGAGAGAATAGAAAACGCGCATTGTTTTTAGAAATCGTGTTAGTGGCAGTGCGGCAACAGTGAAATATAAAAACAGTTCAAACATCGTTGTGAGGCGATTTACAGGTTCTTGATCGTTTTTCACATTTTATTTCCCACAAGCAGAGGGAATAGGGAAGTATTGTTATCGCAAAGATTTTTGATTTTGCGATAATACGCTTTTTAGCATTTTATGATATCTACTTCTAATCCAGTCACCCATTTCCGTCAGTTTGGCTATCCATCTTGTCTGTCTTTTGGCGTTCTTCTAGCCGCATAATCTCAGTAACCATTGCTTGGATAGTGATGACATTTGGGTAGGGATATGCTGCGGGATCGTAGTAAGTAGTTCTGCTATAATTTTAAAAATCTGCAGCATAAAAATAGGAAAAAACAACAAAATTATGATAACCGCTCTAAGCTTCGTTTTTAGATGTTTCAGGTACAGTTTTTGATCATTTCCCATTTGTTTTTGGGAGGCAGTGAAATTGGGGTGGATGCGGGGTTTGAAAACTCAAAAATTTGTTGTACTCGTACGAGTAAAATATCTATTCTACATTGCACAGAAAAAAATTGACTTTGGTGATAACGTGTGCTTGGAAGACCTATCCTATATTACTTTTGAATTTTATATCATCTGTGGAATGCTTTGTTACATGCATTACTATAATCCTATAACGTGTAACCTGGAAACTGCCAACTTGATTGTGATGAAATTATGACACCGTATTACTACCGTGGAGAAGATGGTAACAATGTTGTTGTTTGAACTCTTGCTCGGATTGTCCCCATTTTATTGGGAAGGGGTGGGTGGTGCAGTAGAATTGTCTTTGAGGCAGAAATTCAACATCAAGTTATGTGAAGTTTTTTATTAAAGAAAAATATTTTTCAAGGATTTTCTAATGCTTCAGGGTGAAACATGTGGTGTGGTTACCTATATTGTTAGCAATAAACTAGTATGAAATATGACGATAGTTCAGGGACACTATTAGGCCCTTATAACTTAGTTTTTCGTTAAATAACAATAAAGTTCGATAGTACCTCCTCAAAATAAATACATTTCAGTACACAAATAAGAAGTAAATTCAAAATTTGCAGAAAAATCTAAATATCTCTAAAACCCATGCATTTAGGGATATCAAATACTATATTAAGATGAACCAACATATTAAAAATAATCTTTTGGCACAATAAAATATGGGGGTTTATATTTAAAAAAAGAGAAAATCTAGTTTTTGAATTCACCTTACCCTGTATATGAGCATGCGTCGGGGACTTTTTTTATAGTCAGTGTTAAAACTTCCGTGTAAAGAAATAGTTTTTTTCGTTGATTTACAATATACAGCACGTTCATTTCGAAGCGATTTGATTACGAAAATGGTCATAACTTTTGAAATACCCTGTATAGTGTTACAATACCTTATATTCTAAAAACGGGAATCATTAGTATAATTTAAATAGGGTGTCTCATTTGAAGAAGTATATGTTTGAATCACCACGTAGTTATGGGTCACCCTGTGTAAATCAAAATATTTTCTGAGCAAGGAGCATATAATCCTTGGCTACAACTTTTATAATATACAACTTTTTTCGCTATTTCTGCTCTTGTGACGTTATCGACCGATCCGGTACTAAAGACTGACCCTGTATATTCTAATCCCGGTTTATTAAGCAGAAACTCAAGCAACCACTTTGAAACGGCTCATATCCGAAAAGGTAATTTCCGTTAATATAGCAAAATACAGTATTTGAGATCCGGAATTCAAAAAAACTGGAAGTTCGCCGCATAAAAATTCAGTCGACCTGAGTGCTCTATTTTTCAGCGTACCGTGAACGTCAGCGCATAATGGACTGAAGGCGAATCAATAGGGAGAAATTTTTCATAAATATTTTTGTGGAAGCCGCACCAGGGTTCGTTCATTAAACAGGAGCGTAGACAGGATCGCCCGATTGCCCATAGGTACTAGGAAAAACACTTTTTTTAATGTACTCATATAGGCGGATCTATCATGCCTGCACGTCAAAAGAAGCCTGCACGTCAAAACAAAATACAAAACTTCAAAATCATAGTAATCAAAAAAAAATTATCTGCGCATTTTTTTTGTGAAAGTGTCCACTGGTATCAAGGGTTGTGCGTAGACACCATTCGCTTTTACGTACAAACTCTTACGCTACATAATTATATAAATATATATAATGGACACATATATCTTTATTTTATTTATAGTCCTTTATGCGTTTCCAGTCTCTAAGGAATCGGAAATATAATGACAGTTCCTCCAAATTTGTATTTGATCGGCCTTACGAAATTCTCAGCTCAACATATACGTAACGATGGAGCGCTTAGACGTACGAAAAGGGAAAGAGAGTTACTAACAGCAATAAAACGAAAAAAGTATGGATTATCTGGGCCACAACATCCAATCCAATCTACAGCTTCGCAGATCACAGTACATTAATACCGTGCATGAAACCAGGCAAGCCCAGGACATGGTACGTCGGAGACAGCAACGTGCCTCACAGATCAAGGTGGATATCAAAACAATTGTAGAGAGGGGATTAGTAGATAAAGTACAGTTTAACGTATAGAAAACTCAGGCAACAACAGTGACAAAGAAGTCTCATGTCGACTTACCAACTGGGGAAATGAAGGGTTACCTAAAAGACGAGTCACATTCCGTCAAGCATTTGGACATCAACAATAACATATCGCGGTACGACTACGTCGTTAGTACTGCTGAAACGTCATCCTAGAAACTTGGAGTTTTGTTCCGCTGCAGGAAGCTGTATGCATCAGAGCAATACTGGAGCAATACTGGTGCTCTACAAGGCGCATATCCGACCATCGTTGGAGTATTGTGTGGGGATGGTCCCCGAAGCACCCTCTAAAGCTTCTGGACACTATCTAGAAGAGAGCAGTTAGACTAATCAATACGCCTAACCTCGCAAAGGACCTCTACAGCCTGGAACATCGAAGAAGGGTGGTTGACCTGTCCCTGTTTTACAGATTCTATCACGGAAGATGTTTGAGTGAGCTCTCCCATATAATACCACCAAAGGCTGTCCGAATGAGGAACACTAGAGAGGCTCAGTCTCCTTCAGCGTTCCTTCCTTTGCAGAACTTCGACGCTGTGGAATGAGCTGCCGAAAAATTTGTCTCCCGACGGTTACAACCTGCAGCGTTTCAAATCTAACGTGCACAGACACTCATCCCCTCGCAGCGCTTTTAAAGCGCCATAGGCTTCAAGCAAGTAAGGGAAGTTGACCATAAAAGAACATAATATACCGCAACAATGAGTATAATATACTGAAACTGATAATAGAATGGAAAATCGAAGAAAAACGTGGTCCAGGACCCCTCGTTTGGAGTGATAAGGCTGCCTTTGAATGGGAGGGGAGCAAAAATCACTGCTGTTTCGATTCGTACAGCCTCTCCTCACAATTGAAGCGCTCGCGTCAAATGGGAGTGCTTTCTGTCGCTCGTGTCACTGGCATATCAATATAGATAGGTTATTGCAGACGATTAGCGTGCTTTAAGTTAAGATTTTTGATATATTATTTATAAGTATTGTGCTTATAGTTAACGATCTTGTGTGTATTGGACTGTTAGACCTAGAAGAAGCATATGAACATGTTCCAGAGCCCCATCGAGTTGAATCTCCGATATTTTTGGGCACAGGAAAGCCGTGAAAATAAGGAAAATATTTGAATTCTCCTGGGGCAGTGACGTCACTGCCCTAAAAGCGAACAGCCAATCAAAAGATAGATATGTGTGCTGTGTTGCCACATTCTGATGGCGCGCGAAATGCCGGAGCTGTGCGCGGGCTGGCTCGTCTATCTTGTCTTCTGTTCCCGTCTGCGAGTCGGAGCTGTTCTTGGCAACAATGCACTGCTGATGATTCTTTTTGTTTAAACTTTAGAATGGAATTACTAAAAAACAAAATGATGTAGAAAGTAACGAAATGCAGCAGTACGTCTACTTTTGTATGCACTAAGCGGTTATAACAATTAAATCATTATTCTTAACCTCGTGATACTAGTCCATTAAGAGATTCTCTATTGCCGGTTTTCCATTAAACGGACAAAACAAAAACAAAACACAAACTGCTGTCTGGGAAAACAAAACTGCGACAGTTCGCAAACTTTTTGAGGCCTGGCGTGTTTTGCGACAGTTCGTGCTCTGTTTCTCGAGTCTCGCTCGGAAGCGGTAACATCAAAAGGTTTCGACATATTTTGAAACTCGAGTCTGTCCGATGGAAACGGCTGTGTTGTGTTTCTTGAGAGTGTTGGGAGTTTATGATATGTAACTTTGTTTGTAAATTAATAGATAGAGTAAGCCCAGATTTCCTAAGTTCTGCATATAGGTTGAACTGTCTTGTTTGGTTGATTGGGCATCCAAAGAATATAATATGGTCCAGATCTTCTATTTGTCCGCATTCACAGTATGGGTCGTCTTCTATGCCAATCCTATACATATGTTTTTTGTATAGGGCGTGTCCTGTTCTAAGGCGTATAATGTTGGTGATGTGGCTCCGATTTGTATAAGTGCCTCTTTTAAACCTTGGAGTTTTGGGAAAATTACACTGTATACTTCCATACCATCTGCCTTTGGTTCTAAAGTCTTCCTTCCAATTCTTTGTGAATTTGTTATGGATCTTCTGTTTGACTGCTCTGAGAATATCTGATATTGGTGTATCCATTTCTGATGGGATATTTAGTGATCTTGCTATTTTAGCTAATTGGTCCACAGTTTCATTGCCTTCTATGTCTGAACGGCCTGGTATCCATGCTAAAGCAATTTTGATATCATTATCTTTTGCCTCATGTATAAGTCTCTTTGTAAGTAGCCCAATGTCGTCATTTTTCGTATGAATTCCAGTACTACCAATACACTGAAGTCCACTTTTAGAATCTGTGAATATGATGGCATTATTAATATGTCATTACTGAGGATCGTACAGCATGCCTTGTTTATTGCTGCTATTTCTGCCGAACATAATTATGATCAAGTTGTTGGGTAGTCTAGCTGAGAAATTGTATTCCATGGTTGGGATATGTACTCCTATTCCTGTCTGTGTGCCCTCTTTTGAAGCATCTGTGAATACAAATGTATTTGTGTTCTTCATGTTATTGCTATATTCGTTAAATAATGCTTTACAGTTGATGTCTCCTTTTTTAACTGGGATTTTGAAGGTAGATATCTCCTTAATCTGTAACTCATAATCAAATTCAAAGCATGGCAACTTCTTACCTATAGGGATATCTGATGTGGGTATGTAATCCAATGCCCTTACTAGTAGGGGGGGTTTCCTGGTCCTCCAGTATCCTCTCCTTCGCATACATCTGTTTTTGAGTATATCAATCATTTGCACTAAAGGGTTATTTTGACCCTTACTTTTTTCAATAGATATTTTGTTCCTAGCCACAATCTCCTATGGTACAGGTCCATTTCTCCTGTTTCACCTATATTTTGTTTTGCTGCCCAGATTTGTACCAAACAGTTAACGTAAGTATAGTTTAACATTAATAATGAATCAAGGTGCCGTTTATTCAGACTAGCACATTTTCGTTCCAAATAAATCCGTCACATACGCGATTTTCTGCTGTGTCGCATAACTGAGATTTGATTCATTCCATCATATTTTGCCTTCCTCAAGTGGTTTATAAATTACAGCCTTCATCTTCTCGAAACATTGCTTGATGATTAATGAAAAGTACATATGTGTTCCTGACCAATTGAAACGGATGGAAAACAAAACCGAAACTTGACCATAATTTAGTCCACTTGACGGAAACAAAAGTTTTAGGCTTATTTCGGTTTTGTTTTTGTTTTTTAGGTTCCAGAAAACACAAATTCAACTGTCCGTTTAGTGGAAAGCCGGCATAACACAGTGTATTCCAACCTAGTATCAAAACACCCCCTAGTCTGTTTGCTGTTTTTGTGCGGGTTCACAACAGGTTCGTCACGAAAATTTCAACGAACACCTAAAGGGCCCCACAGACATCGTTCTTTTTCATCAGGTTTGCACGACGTGCCAACCGATGTCGGTTAAACCGATGGAATGATACCTCCACACACTGTTCGGCTTCCTTTCAGTTTCTCGCAAATTTTTGGTCCGTTAACATGGTTAATACTTTAGCATTGGCGGCGGCTTTAGCTATTAAAGTGAAATACAGCAAGAAAAAACGTTTTAAATGGGTGAAACAGTGGCTTTTAAAAATAGACTAATTCTCCCATATAAATCTATTAGAAGAATTGCGTCTGGAATCAGGGGATTGGTACAATTATTTGAGAAAGGATGAAAAAACATACTTAGAATTACTTAATTCAGTAGCACGTCTAATAAAAGAAAGGATACTTGGATGAGACAAAGTATTTCCCGTCATGAACGTCTGACAACACATTTTTGATAGGTGTCGCTAACCCTAGATACGCTTACTCGAAGGCAACCAGAACGACACTGCAAAATCCCGTCGTGATTGCACGATGCACGGCCACACATGTACAGAGTTGTACGATGGCGTTCGAAACCGACGGGTAAAATCAAGCTCGGACAGATTTTTTGGAACGACGGTCAACACGACGGTTTTTTGGCACATACAGACCGAAATGAGTACGATCCGTTGGCACGTCGTGCAAACCTGATGGAAAAGAACGATGTCTGTGGGGCCCTTAACGCGCAATGAACGCGCGGCACACACACGGTGCGTGTTCGCGGCGCGCAGATTTGTACCCACCTTTAAGTTAACGTATTTTGAGCTATATGGAATTGAAGTACATTTATTATTCCATTGTTTCCCTGGACGGAATACAGTACTAGCCACAAGTAAACAAGAAAAGCATTCAAATGATTTTCAGCTCCCACGCCTCTGTTTTCATGAATATTCGAGCTGTTGCAGGAAAAACAACTTTTTTTTTCATTACGCGATTGTTTCATCGACAGGCAGCGTTTTCTCTATTTACAATACGAAGCATGATTCGAGCTCGATTCCCCGGATTTTACACAACAGAAATTTGTTCTTCTCCGTTAGGTTGAATCCGTTCGAGAGAATCTGTTTTCACGGCATGCCGGGATTTCATCAGTGCTTCATTGAATGGCTGGTATAAAGAGGCACTTACTATATGTCGGTCGAGCAATGAGAGAAACTGAAGGAATGTTCAGTGAAGCACCATAGGTAGTATTTAGTTCAATCTCTAGAAGGCTCATCCAACTACATGTGAACAAAAAGGGTAGGTACTAGAGAAGTTTAGTAATATGATGCGACAAAAGAAGGAATGTTGGAGGAGACTGGTTCAGAGTGGGGACATCGACCTGGTAAGGATGAGCTCGCAGAGCCTTTGGTTTAGACGTCTTTCGGTATAATTACCTGAGAGAGCTCACTCGATCATCTTCCGTGATAGAATCTGTAAATCAGGGAAAGGTCAGCCACCTTTCTTTGATGCTCCAGGCTGTGGAGGTACTTTGTGAGGTTAGGCGTATCGACTAGCCGAATTGCTGTCTTCTGGATAGTGTCCAGAAGCTTTAGGGAGTGCTTCGGAGCGCATCCCCATACGTGGGAGCAGTCCTGCCGATTGCCGGATCTGTACCTGTGCCTGTGGTAAATATGGGTTCGCAAAACCTCTCTAGTGTTCCTCGTTTGCACGGCCTTTGGTGTTAGTATCTGAGAGAGCTGACTCGAACACCTTCCGTGATAGAATCTGTAAAGCAGCGACAGGTCAGCCACCTTTCTTCGATGTTTCAGACTGTGGAGGTTCTTGATGAGGTTAGGAGTATCGATTAGTTTAATTGCTCTCTACAAGATAGTGTCCAAAAGCTTTAGAGAGTGCTTCGGAGTGCATCCCCAGACATGGGATTAGTACTCCAATGATAATCGGATCTGTGTTTTTTAGAGCAACAGTAGTTGCTCTGGTCTATACAGCTTCCTACAGCGGAACAAAACTCCAAGCTTCTGGGATGCTGTTCTAGCAATATTGGCGATGTGGTTATGTCCATCAAAATAAATTTTACAAGACATAATAAAACTGCCCGAAGGAACTGTGAAGGAATACACAAGGTTTTGACATTGGCATACTGTGTGCACAGCTATACAAAGTTCACATTGGAAAATTTGTTACATTTCAAATTACTACATAATTAAAAACCTTTTGGACTTAACTTGTTCTTTCACAGTTTTTTGATGTTTCAATATTGACGAAGCAAATAAAATACAAACTTGAAAAAGTATCTTTTATTTCATGGAATAGTAGAAAGGATAGTTGCTTGAATAAACTGTATATGATGATTTCTTGTATTTTCTCTGATCATTTTCGCTGTATTCTGGTATTGGGCCATAATTACGGTTAGAGTTGGCGTTTTCTGGCAGATAATCTTTGTCACTGTCGAAATGAGTTCTCAAAAAGGGGTAACTACTGAACTCCTTACTTCCAGATGACATTATTCCATGTGCACGCTATTTTTTATCTATTCAACAAATTCAATTCCATTCTGAAAATCCAAGAGGTTTGGTTCATTGTGATAAATCGCGATAAACCCTTCCAAACACGTATTTTCTCTTTCGCGGGACATGGTAAGGACTTCTGCACTAAACTGAACTGTTTGACCTGGCGACCTGATGTCCCGACAGGCGGCTGTGCCATACGCACGTTCAGACTTGCCTTTGAGTACGTCAGGCTGAACGGATGAACGAACATATTTTTGATTTCTCTCCGGCCGCCTGCACAGGCTTAACTTTTTTTTTATGGTCGGCCTACCGCAAAGGCGGAAAGCCTATAGCGCTGTAGAAGCGCTGCGAGAGGTTAAGTATCGGTTCACGTTAGATTTGAAACGCTGCAGGTTGTAGCCGTTGGGAAACACATTCCCTGGCAGCTGATTCCACAGCGCCGAAGTTCTCCAAAAGAAGGAATGCTGGAGGAGACTGGTTCGGGGAGTAAGGACCTCAACCTGGTAAGGATGAGCTCGCAGAGCTTCTCTAGTGTTCCTGGTTCGGACAGCCTGTGGTGTTATTATCTGAGAGAGCTCACTCGAACATCTTCCGTGATAGAATCTGTAAAACAGGGATAGGTCAGCCACCCTCCTTCGATGTTCCAGGCTGTGGAGGTCCTTTGAAAGGTTAGACGTATCGATTAGTCTAATCGCTCTTTTCTGGATAGTGTCCAGAAGCTTTAAAGAGTGCTTCGGAGCGCATCCCCACACATGGGAGCAATACTCGAGCGATGGTCGGATCTGTACCTTGTAGAGCAGCAGCAGTTGCTCAGGTGTATACGACTTCCTACAGCGGAACAAAACTCCAAGCTTCTGGGATGCCGTTTTAGCAATACTGACGACGTGGTCGTGCCAGGACATGTTATTGTCGATGTTGATTCCCAAAAGCTTGACGGAAGGTGATTCGACTATGGGGCGACCCTCCATTTCCGTTGGTAAGCCATCGTGAGACTTCTTTGTAAGTGTTATTGCCTGAGTTTTTTGTATGTTGAACTGTACTTTATTTGCTAATCCCCACTCGACAATCGTTTTGATATCTGCGTTGATCTGTGAGGCATGCTGCTGTCGCCGACGTACCGTCTCCTGGGATGATAGTGGCTTGCCTGGTGCCATGCACGACACTAATGTACTATCATCTTCGAAGCTGTAGATTGGATTGGACGTTATTTCCAGCAGGTCGTTGATGTACAGCAGAAACAGTGTAGGGGATAGGACAGATCCTTGAGAAACACCGGCGTTTATTGAAAATACGTCTGATAAACAACCCTCGACTACAACAAACAGAGATCGGTCGTTCAAAAAGCTATTCAGCCACTGGCGCAGGCCAGGTGGTAGTCCATAAGCAGCAAGCTTGACCAGAAGTCCGTCATGCCATACTCTGTCGAAAGCTTTCGATATATCAAGTGCAACAACACGGGATTCGCCATGATTGTCTATTGCTCTGTGCCACAAGTGAGTGACGTAGGCGAGGAGGTCACCTGTAGACCTGTGCTTACGGAAGCCATACTGGCGATCATTTATGATGTTATTGTTGTCCAGGTATTTCAGGAGCTGTGTGTTAATGATAGTCTCCATAACCTTAGACAAGATGCTGAGAAGAGTCACACGTCTATAATTGGTGGGATCAGTTTTTTTGCCTTTCTTAGGGATGAGTTGTACGCAGCCAATCTTCCACGAAGCGGGAAATACGCCTCGTTGATACGAAAGTTTGAAGAGCTTGCAAAGAATAGGTGCAAGCTCAGCGGCACAGCGTTTAAGGACAATGGCTGGAATTTGGTCAGGACCAGTAGCTTTATTGGTGTTCAGTTTTTGGAGGATGTTTTTTACATCTCGATGTTGAAATTTGACCTCTGTCATTCTCAAGTTCACGCTTGTGGTGGTGGTCGGAGCACTTCCTTGAAAGTCTACGGTAGAATTGGCTGCGAAGAGTTTCCCCAAGATGTCTGCTTTTTCTTTAGGAGCAGAAGCGATGGCTTTGTCCTCTCCGGTCAAGGGTGGTATTGGCGAATAGGAAAAGTTCTGACTAACAGCCTTAGCTACAGATCAGAATGTTCTGGACAAACTCGGACATGAGAGAAGTTTGTTCTTAATTTTTTAGTTGTGTTTCTCCTTGCTGCTGTCAATCACGCGTTTACAGTAATTTCTGGCGTCGATAACACTGCGGTGGCTATCAGCATTTGGATTTTTCCTCCATTCTCTGTAATGTCGGTTTTTAGAGGTAACTGCATCTCTACAACGCTGATTGAACCATGGCGTGTTTTTGGAGGGATGCTTGACGACATGAGGAATTTAGGCTTCCATGCCGGATATTAAGACCTCTGTTATTTCCTACGCCGAAAACTGACAAGTCGATCGGAATATACACACGCTCAGGCGTCCGGTCTTCAGGTGGACTGTTCAGTTCGAACTGACAGGCCTGCCGGATCGTGTGTAGCTGGCATTACAGAAAGCAATGTCACCAGTTAAGCGTTAAATATTGGACTTGTTCTTGCATTGAACTCTTCAACCGCTATACTACACCAGCAGAGCAGAGCAGAGGGCCAGTCTGATTGTTTTTTGATACAACTTCGTACAGGTTAGATGGGGCGAAAGTAAGAAGCAGAAGCGGCCCATGTTGGTGGCCATAACTCATTTGTCGCGTCGCGCTAACAATGCGACCGCGTCTGCGACAACTCCTGTTATCCGTGTTTTGTCGAAAACAACATTAATAAGGATTAGTCGGGGGATGTAAGCATGATGAATTCGGGGCCGCCGCGCCAACAAAAATATATATAGCCCGAATTTTAATTTATTCTGGCTCTGTGCACAGCCACGCCGTCGGCGCTGTCGGCAGCCCCGTTTGCAGATGCGCCACCACGGTAATCTCGTGTCGTGGAGGATTTCTTTTGAGGCGGCCTGATTCCAAAGGAACGGATTACTTAGGCGTCAATGTCAAAGGAAAACCTGGCTATACGCGCCGAGTCCGAATTAAGAAAGCAGATTTTTTTCTGGAATCCATCATCTCGCTTACATACACGTATACATAGGGATGGTAAAGGTACATCGATACATAGGAAACATCGATGTATCGAACTTTAAACATCGATGTTTTTTCCTTGATGTCTTCATGCATGGCCGTCTCTACTCACTAGGCCGGAGCATTGAAATATGGCAACGTTGGAGATCAGGCCGTGTTTTCATTTGTTGATATGTCATGTGTATTCTTCCAGGTGCAGAAAATATGGTTGGAAGGTGATTATTAATTTGTTTCTAATTATTTACCTGCACAAACGAAACTATAAAGATAACAAGATGCCTGCAAAGCGTGTAGTACCAGGTTGCAGCCCAGTAGAGGACTACCAAACCATGGCCCAACATCACCTTATTCCAGATTAAAAAGAACGTTGCAAGGTGATTTTCAATGGGTTTCTACTTATTTACCTGCACAAACGAGACTATAAAGATAAAAAGATGCCTGCAAAGCGTGTAGTACCAGGTTGCAGCCCAATAGAGGCATGAGTAGAGGACTACCAAACCATGATCCAACATAACCTTATTCCAGATTAAAAAGAACGTTGCAAGGTGATTTTGAATGGGTTTCTACTTATTTACCTGCACAAATGAAACTATAAAGATAAAAAGATGCCTGCAAAGTGTGTAGTACCAGGTTGCACTAGCAATTGTGCGTCCGATAAGGGACATAAACAGAAGTGGGTGAAAGGTATTCCTCGGAAGGGCTGGTTATATTTATAAGGATAAAGATAATAATTGACAAACATTTCAAAGGATAAGACCTATTTTAAAGCACAATGTGGTACCTATAATGTTTTCTAGACCTCCCAAATATCACAGAAAAATACAGTTAATAGAACTCATCTGGGCATGGCCTGGGGCATACCTACAAAAGCATTTGATAGTGAAAGGGAAATCAAGACCAGCAAGAATTGCTTCACAGTGACCTAATAGTGAATTTTTCTAGCTCAAGTGATAATTTACAAAGTGAATTGAGTGTTCATTTAAGTGGAAATGGAAGTGGCGGCAGGAAACAGGTTGCGTTTATTTTTATTTTGTAGTGTCTGACTGTGATGAAACAGACATCAGATGTAAGTGGTATTAGTAGTAGTAGTTCTAAAAAGTATTTTTCTTAATTTATTAACCGAGATGAACTCTAATACATATAAAATGTAAAATTATTCTGAAACTATAGGGCCACTATTTGACAGCTAAGCCACGTTGCCACATCTAAGGCTCCGGCCTAGTGTAGAGTCGGCCACGCTTCATGTCAATATATCGACATTGACGCAAAGAGAAATATCGGTTTTCTGGATGTATATACAGTAAGTGGGTTTGAATGATAAGTGTTAATTAAACTGAAACCTAGGGTCATTGACCATATTCTTATATTGCTCGAATATCAAAGCTCATATCATAGGCTCACAAGGAGATCCCGTCAGATGATGAAATGATCAACATCGTGCTGCTATCTGTAATTGCTAGTCGTACTGCCTTGCTAAGTCGTATCTGAAAAACAAAGGTAAGAGCACGTAAAGAGTACGAAGTTTGTAAAAGTACACAGTGCCAAAATAACTTAGTTGTAAGGTCGTCCGATAGGTGTAGTCTACAGTGTAGATGAATTTGAAGGAAGATTATTGTTGTACAAAATAAGGCGATGTTTTGCGAAAAATTATCAGGAAAGAATATAAGTAGAAATAATTTGTGTATTATTTTATAACTTTTTGCGAGATTACAATAGTTAGTATTTGATCAAAATGAAGTTTCATACTGGATTTTGACCACTTGGCGTAGTAGCGGTTTTATAGGTTATGAAATCATCCATATGCTTTGTGTAAATGTGGTTGCATATTTTGACGGCATGCTGTTTTTTGTTTCCTTGATCATGTCCAAAGAGTACGCCCACAAAGAGTACGCGCGTACTCTTTCCGCTCCTTCATTTTTTTGTACAATATTTTTATACAAAGATATGTTAACAGAAAAACTAGAGTTAAAAGGAAATATTATGAAAAAAGGTCTTCGGTGAAAAACACAAGGCCTCAGAGGACCACCCAAGAAAAAAATTGAAGCATAATTAAGTTATCAGCTTCTAAGGGTTTTACCGACTCTGTAAATCATGTTGCCTGTCCCTTGTGCAGAGAACATTACAGCACTTCGGAATGGATTAGATGCGACTCTTGTGCTACTTGGTGGCATGAAGGGTGTACCTAATATTCTGGGTTTGGTGAATTTGTATGCGATTTCTGTTGAGGATACCTGCGTACTCTTATGACCAACACTGCGTACTTTTTGAATCCAGAGTCCGCAAGAGTACGCATGTGCGTTTTTTTAAAGTAGTTGGAATTTGTTTTGTTGATACCAAGAAAAATATGTTATATTGTTTCTTGGTGCTTAAAGACCAAAGAATTGATATTTATGTTGAATAAAAGAATATAAGTATTTTTCAAGTTTTTGTCGCCTGTCAAACTTTAAGTGCGTACTCTTGAGTGTCTTTACCCTATTGAGGAATGGAGTAAAATATGACATGACATCCGCGCGATTGTGGTCAACAGCATTCCTTTTAGCCCCTAAATGTCGATCTAAATAATGTCATGTCATAAAACCATACTGAAGTGGCCAAGTTCATTAAAAAAATTGTCTTGTCAGATACGACATTTCGACGTATTCCTAAACTATTATTATATAATTATAATAAAAATCACTTGCAAATTTACTTGAGTAAATTCAAGCGGCGCTCTCACTGTGGAATTTGTTGGTATTAAAAATTTAAAGCTGTTTGTCGACGCCTCCTCATAATATGGCCGCGGTCGTATTGTGGTCTGAACAGGTTTGCCAAACATCGACAACACATGAACATAAACATCACATTTTTTGTGCCCTGTTTTTCCGCTGGATAAATATAGCAGTATTATAATCCATAATATGTGAGATATACACCATGATTCAAATTCAAAAGTCGTTAGTCGATATTGCTAGATGAAATATGATATCAAAACTGTACAAGATTAGGTTGAACGTATTCCTTGAAGGTATATTCGTCGAAGGACCAGAAGAGGTATTTTCAATATTTGATTAGAATATGAAGCTAGGATTAGTACGCAAAAGCAAGATGGTTCCTGCTCACCTAAATATGTAAATACAAATAAACATGCTTCTGTTAAGAAACTCATATGGTCAAAATCCTACGATGGTCATAATATTAAGCTGGTCTCCAAGCTTATTCACGTTTTGCATAATCATCTCTCATTTGAAAGAATCTCCAAAGTCAAGATTTTGAAAACATCTTGGAAGAAGTGGTCGTGATTCAGATTCAGAGATTAAGGAAAAACAACTTTGTTAAACTCAGCGTACCTCAGCTTATTTGAGTAGATAGGTGGTCCATTCCTGCTAATAAATCTTATGTCTGGTTTGGTAATTTTTTCCTAATTTTATTTGAATATAAAAAATTATAATACAAGCGTTTTTTAACTAGTACAGTCCAGAAGTCAGCTTAATACTAAACTAATTTTCTCAAAACAACATCGGTGGCTCACGTCACTTTTGTATAACACCGTCCATTTGTCGATCCTGGAAGGACTGACGGTTATCGTCGGTGGTTACCGTGTAAACAGGTCTCGCAAATATCTAGAGCACGTGAACACCATGAATTTTTTGCGCTCTTTTTCTTCGGTGGATCGGGTATAGACATCTTGACAAAAATTGGCCTAACGCTTTTGCTCAACCCGTCAAACAGGCCTGTAACGCGGTGATCGGTCACGAGCGCGCGCGGTTTGATTTTTACCTGTTTACAAAAAGGGTGCCTTCATCGGCACCGGTCACTTGCGTGCCAAAAGAAAATTAAGCTTGGTTATTCCTAATGACCACATCCCTTTTATTCTTGCGAACCTTCATCTGTCTTTTTACGACTTGCGGTAGCTTACAGTTACTTCTTAGATTATCTAAATTCGGCTTCTGTAGGTATATAAAACTACCCTTAATGAAAATATTTCAGTAGTTTGCAATCCTTAGTTGCTGTTTGTGAGTATTGTTTGTGTTCTACTTTTTCATCATGGAGACTATGTTAAGTTTGAACGGGAAGAAATTAATAGTCCTTGAAGAGTATACGTTCAGAAGAGATAAAGAAACCACCAGTGGTGTAGCTTATAAATGCTCTAGAAGAGGATGCTGATGGATCAATCCGAAGAGATTGTACTTAAAAGAAATAATGAGCATAACCATGATGCTCCCACAAAATAAGCTGTGAAGGTAAATTTCTCGGACTTTTTTCTCCATCGTCAAGAAATCGATCAAATTTGTGAGAAATTAGAACACGTTTCGATTAATTAAAATTTTTTTGCATCTAATATAGTGATCAGATTAACTTATTATGTTCAGAACAAAATTCCGCATTTAATAATATAAAAAAGTAATTCACTTCTGTCAAGTCAAAAGTAACGATACCTCTGACTGAAGTTCTACAAATTCTTCAGTAACTATTAGCAAGATCGGAAAAAATGACGGATGAATTAAAATCGGTTAAAATTATAAGACACAAGTTTACCTCGCCGCCCCGCGCGCTGGCGTCCACATACCTGCCTGTTATCCAAAATATTTTAAGGGCTTCTGACCGGTGGAATTAGGACAAATCTGACCGCGGCGCGCTAGTGTCCTATGGCCTGTAACACGGCGTTAGCCGCGTTCTAGAACGCCCTCTATTTGACCGGGCCTTCACTACTATATGTACTTATCGTGAACAGTTAGCGGCTGGATTCCGTACGAAGTAATTATGCCGAAATGTTCGTTTCGTTGGCAAGGAGCAGGAAGTGAATATTCCGGGCAGCAGTTGGGGGAATATTGTTTCCGGGCATATAACATGCGTATCCACCGGAACCACCGCGCGGATGGTGGCGCCATCTGCATTTAATTCCGGGCGTTTCCGCTAACTTTGCGGACAAATACACCGAACGATCTACCAGTTTCAAAATAACCGCAACAGCCGTCGAGGTATTACCCGATTCAATATCGGACTCATGGGCGGAAGTGACGGTGGTATGGCTGCCGTGCTGTGATTGGCTCTTCTGTCGAAAGACCTCACAACAGCGGCCTTTTCTGGGAAATATTAATATACAGGGTGCCGCGGTTTGGAAAAGAATAATTTTTAACTATACCGTATTCACAGCCAAGCTAGACCAAATGAAAACAAGCCCGCGTGCGTGATCGGCTCGTGTCGATGGGGTCCGTAAAGGTACAGTACATTATGTGTAAATTGTGTATTATAATCTGGCAAGTGAAAATCTCCAAGGCTGACTGGAAAGTAGATCCAAATATGCAATGTTAAGTGTTTATTGCCTAATGATCATTTCAAACTGACAACTGGCGGCTTTTGAGTTGCAATGGGCTCGTAGGGCAACTCTTTTAAATAGTCATATAAAATTTCATAATTGCACTGGACTATAGCTGGCGCGTTTGCAGACGTTAGCGGACAGTAACTACGCGAATGTTGCATGCGACTGTTTATTTGAAGTCTATCTTGGGATTGAATATACTGTAATTTATCAACGATCACATGTTTATATTAAGTTTTTTACTTGGATTTGGCTCAGACTCCTGGAGTACGTCTTTCTCTGTTCCCTGTTTCTCTGCTGCCCTCTTTCTAAGTTTGTCTGTTCCATGTTTCCTTGTTCCTCTGTTTCTGTGCTTCTCTCTTTCCCTGCTTCTATGTTTCCCTAGTTCTCTGCTTCCATATTTCTTTAGTTGTCTGTTTCCCTGTTTCACTGTTTCCCTGTTTTTTCATGGTCAACCTCCCGCAAAGGCTAAAAGCCTATGGCGAAGTAGGAGCGCTGCGAGAGGATAAGTGTTGGTGCACGTTAGATTTGAAACGCTGCAGGTTGTAGCCGGCGGGAAACAAATTCCCCAGCAGCTCGTTCCACAGCGTCGAAGTCCTCCAAAAGAAGGAATACTGGAGGAGACTGATTCGTGGAGTAGGGACCTCGACCTGGTAAGGATCAGCTCGCAGAGCCTCTCTAGTGTTCCACGTTCGGACGGCCTTTGCTGCTATTACCTGGGAGAGCTCACTCGAACTCTCTTACGTGATAGAATCTGTAGAACAGGGACAGGTCAGCCACCTTTCTTCGATGTTCCAGGCTGTGGAGGTGAGGCGTATCGATTAGTCTAATTGCTCTTCTGGATAGTGTCTAGAAGCTTTAGAGAGTGCGTCGGTTCGGTGCTTCGGTTTCTCTGTTTCCCTGTTTCTCCGTTTCTCTGTTTCCCTGTTTCTCCGTTTCTCTGTTTCTCCGTTTCTGTTTCTCTGCTTCCCTGATTTTATGCTCCTCTGTTTCTCTATTTTTGTGTACCTGCCTCTCTGAATCCCTTTGTAACACGCTTTTCTTAGCTTCACCAGTATGTTTGTGGATAACTATCCTTTGCATTGAGAGATTGGACTGAACAGCTACTACTCCAATTTTGTCACAAAAACGATTTTGACGACTTCAAATACGTCAGACTATTGGTCGTATCCGCTAAGAGATGACGCAGACACCTTAAAGTTTCTTAATATTACATAGAGGCGTACACGAGAGCCTAAAGGGCGTGACATCCAACTGTTTTTATGAAATTTATTAAGGAAAGTCGATAGCTTTATTGAGTATTGATCAGAAACAATATTGCGCCCTTTTTTCATTCACTATTGTTTTATGCTTATTTCAAAAATTACTTTTATCTTTTTAGTCCTAAATTCTTTGAAAGCGCGTTTTTTTGTCTTTTTAAGTGCATTTATTCTCTTACACCTATGTTTCTCTCAAGTCGACAAAAGATGCATAAGCATATGTGTCGCCTGTTGGCAGGCTCTACAATGCGCATTTATACCCATAACCCTGTCATCGTATCCCAAGGTGTTATAGACGTCTTGGTAAGCTATCATAAAACCTTCAGTTTCCGACTCCAGCCCACTAGATCTTAGGCAAGAGAAGGTCAACTGTTCAGGCAAGTCATGCTCTTCTACGTAAATGTTTGTAGAACATACCATGCGTTGCCTTATCTTTGTGAAGTCTTAAATGAAACTCGACCTTAACAACTTCAATTTGGGCTTTTAAAGAATTATTCGGGAAACTCTTCTGTAATGGACTGCAGACACCATCACGTGAAGCTGTAAAACTATCCATTGGTGACACTGCTTTGTTTTTAAAAAATTCAAGCTATATTTCTCCTCCCAATAAATATCCTTCTTATTTAATAATGCATACATTAAAATAATTGCTTGGACCAAGAATATATACATTAAGTAAATATTTTCTATTCAAAACTGAGAAAGCTTTGAAAGTAAAAATATCGTAATTAAGATTAAATAAAACATAGAATATATCACCTATAAGAATACTGCATATTGACCGGATCATTTCATAATCTTGGTGCAAACAGCTCCAGATTTTGGCTCTTTTGGAAGAAGCATCTAAGACTTATAACCATTTGGCAAACTTATGTTACATCGGAAAACTGCTATTTGTTGAACAATACCAATTACTACAGACTATAAAGGATATCTCCCTGTACTTTTGAAGTAGAAGAATATATAACGTCCTCCGCTCCGTCTATACTCCATTCACAACTATTTATGTAAATATATATGTTCAATAACATACCTGGTACTTATATATATGTACATCTGTATGAGGTCATACAACCCCAAGTCCGCAACAATCCTTTCATGAGAGTATAATAATATAACAAATAGACACAGGTAAAGTCATAAATGATGAAAAAATAACTGTGAGACTTGCGACGAACTGTCAATGTGCATGAACCAAAATTATCATATTCTCAATGGAGGTACTCCACAATCAATTCTGAAGCTATTGTATTTTTGATCAAAGTAATAGGAGCTCAGTTGAAAAATATGAATATCCATTTATGAAATACTCGTTTTGAAGAGTATTGAAGTTTTAGCTGTGGAGAAACTTACATTCTTGGTCAGAGCATATTTCTCTAGAATGAGTATTGATATCAAAAATATACTTTTCTTGGTTTCAATTTTTCCATAATATCCTCACGAAAAAAAGTTTCTCAGAACGGGAACAGATGTTCTTGTTGCAAGTAAATCTCTACGATATTATCAGAATTCTTGTATTGAGAATGTATTTTTATGTGTGCACTCCGAGGAAAACTCGACTAGAATGAAATTGGACGTGTTAGGGAAAGAACGACGTGTTCTGACGATAATAGATAGCATCAAACTCCGAAACATGGAAGGAAGTTTTGCAGGAGTCGCACATGAACTCCGTGTGTGTGCGTAGCAGCGTGCAGAGGGAGTGATTGTAGTCACGCGATTCAGCTGGTCTGGGGAGTTTTTGCACGAAAATAGGAGCGATTTGATCAGAAACTTATTTCACCTACCAACAAAAACTTGTTGTTTCTCTGTGAATGCTGAGCCGTGATAATTTATCGGAAAACTTTTTGCCCTCGTTTTTATGGAAGATATTTAGATAATTGCGGTCTAACCCATTGTTAAGTGCTTTTTCTAATTAAAGAGAGACTACACCTGTTAGACAGTAATATATTTTGTGTTTTTTATGGTCACCCTCCCGCAAAGGTTGTAAGCCTATGGCGCTATAGAAGCGCTGCGAGAGGATAAGTGTCGGTGCACGTTAGATTTGAAACGCTGCAGGTTGTAGCCATCGGGAAACAAATTACCCGACAGCTCACCCTACAGCGTCGAAATTCTTCAAAAGGAGAAGAAGGAATACTGGAGGAGTAGGGACCTCGACTTGGTAAGGATGACCTCGCAGTGCATCACTAGTGTTCCTCGTTCGGACGGCCTTTGGTGTTATTATCAGCCACCCGTTTTCCATGTTCCACATTCTTTGTGATGTTAGGCGTATTGATTAGTCTAATTTATCTCTCCTAGATGGTGTCTAGAAGCTTTAGATAGTCCTATGGAGCGCATCTTCACACATGGGTGCAATACTCCAACGATACTCGGATATGTGCCTTGTAGAGCAGCAGTAGTTGCTCTGGTGTATACAGCTTCCTATAGCGGAGCAAAACTGCAAGCTTAGGGGACGGCGTAGTCTTGTCAGGACATGTTATTGTTGATGTTGATTCCCAAAAGCTTGACGGAAGGTGACTCGACAATTTCTACAGTTAATAAGCCAACGTGAGGCTTCTTTGTCAGTGTGGTTGCCTGAGTTTTCTGTACGTTGAGGGCCCCACAGACATCGTTCTTTTTCATCAGGTTTGCACGACGTGCCAACCGATGTCGGTTAAACCAATGGAACGATGCCTCCACAAATTGTTCGGTTTTCTTTCAGTTTCTCGCAAATTTTTGGTCCGTTAACATGGATAATACTTTAGCATTGGCGGCGGCTTTAGCTATTAAGGTGAAATACAGCAAGAAAAAAACGTTCTAAATGGGTGAAACAGTGGATTTTGAAAAGAGAAGAATTGCGTCTGGAACCAGGGGATTGGTACAATTATTTGAGGATGGATGAAGAAACAGAACGACACTGCAAAATCCCGTCGTGATTGCACGATGAGCGGCCACACATGTACTGAGTTGCACGATGGCATTCGAAACCGACGGGTAAAATCAAGCTCGGACAGATTTTTTGGAACGACGGTATACTCAGTGAACGGGTTCGATGTATTGGCTTGGTGAGGTTTAGCAGATAAAGAGGATCTTAATATTAGTTCTGTGGCGTTGGCAAAAGGGCAATGGAGAAGTTTCCAAAAAATAAAATTTTGAAAATTGATTACTGTCTGATAGTCTATTTCTTCACTTGAAGAACGTCGAAAAAATCATCTGAATATTCCAAAAAACGGCGGAGTTATTCAATTTTATATTTGGGTAAAGCGACCGCGGAGGTGAAAATCTGTATGACGTCACATGTTATTAATTGTTCGCGGCAGCCACAGTTTGGTCGGGACTCCGCTATGCATACGCTGCGCAGCTGCGCTGCACAGTATGCGACATAGACTTGAGTGGAACGGCGAAGGTGTTTGTTGTAACGGGCAGACGCCAGTATATTTTTGAAGTATGGAGGAAGGTTACGTTCGTGGGGATTCTAGTAATCTTCCTAAAGTGGATGTCATGATTATGGACTTTTACTTCCCACACCGACAGGTGAGGGGAGTATTGTGATCGTGAAAATTTTCGATTTTGAGATAATACGCTTTTTGGGTGTTTTATGATGTCTACATAACGAAAATCCACACAACTCATTTCCGTGGGTCTGTCTGTACGCGTTTTTCTAGCCACGTAATATCAGTAACCGCTGCATGGATTGTTATAAAATTTGGCAGCGATATGCTGTGGGGTAGTAGTAGGTAATGTTCCTATCAGTTTGAAAATCGGTGCATGGGCGGTGGAGTAATTAGCAAAAAACCAAAAATTTTAAATATTCCTCAAACTGTGTTTTTGGGCGCTTTAGACGTTCCTGATCATTTTCTACTTTTTTGGATGAGGGTGATATTGGGGTGGTTGGGGGGTGGGGGGCTGTAAAGCTGAAAAATTATTGTATTCATAACAGGCCGTCCACTATCCTGTGAAAGAAAGGCCTAGCGTCATAATACACATTTTTAGGAGCATCCGAACATTACCTTGGCTATTACGGATCGTCAACTTAGAATTTTCTGATGTATACATACGAGAGTATTGCTTCTGATCATTCTGAATGGTGTAACTAGGAAACTATAGGATTGATTTCAACTAAATTTTCACACAGTATTACTAAAGACATGAAACTCAATTTTTTGTATTCATAATAGGCTATCCATTGAAATATGTGTTTGGTGTTTTTATGGTGGTTTCTCTCGGTCTGCTAGACATATTCTAATAATACGAGTACCAATAAACTGCAGTGTATCGTTTTGTCACCGTCGGCGTCGCCTACCCTAATGAAAACAAGGAATAACAACATAAACGAGGAGGCCGGCGGCGGCGCGGTGGCTTGCGGCAGCAGCATCTTCGACAGGGCATACATAGGCTTGCGTTGTGTCATGTGACGTGTGTCGTCACAGCGGCTTCGCGCGGGGGATACGGCAATTCAAACTTTGAAGGACTATAACTTTTCTATTAATGGGGATAATTACAAAATTTTTTCGCCGTTGTTCTCTAACTCTTTAGGACTATCTGATTAACTTATATTTGAAAAAATGGAAACTTCCTCATTTGCTTGGCTATCTCACTACTACTACTATTACCTAACCCATTAATACAACCCTTCCTCTAACAATAACCATGTTCACTACTGTAGCAATACCTTCATTAGGAACGAGTGCGTCAATGTACTCCTCCACCTCTTTTTCCCCAGCAGAGTGTCGGGACGCAGCGTCGTTGAGGTTTAAATTTGATTGGTTTCGGAGGAGAGGCAGCTAAGTTAAGGCTCTTATCTTACACAAAGGGCTGAACGTCTGCGTCCCGGCGTGGCAGCAGCAGGGGTGACAAAGACTCTGATAACTAACTGTGTAGTGGTGTATGTGTAATCTGAGATTTGCGCCTCCGTATCCTCCTTGTACCGTCTAATAGCGTACGCGTTCTCATTAAGTGACTCTTTTATTTGCTGCTTTACTCTCATCTTGCACTAGTTCTCCTCGAGCACTTTAATCCTGCTAAATTTCCAAGTCTGCTTAAGGCTAGGAGTGCACTTGCGATTTTCTGTCGCCAGGTAGGTGTACCGAAGATTGCCTTAAATCCTTTTTCAATATGTTGTTTGTTTTTACAGTCATCATCATAGTCACAATGTCTTAACAGATATGTTGTGGACTCGTAAAATGCATTAAGTCGGAGCTAGAGTATTGCCGTCACGAATATTATCAACAGTTTTGAGCACTGTAGCTCGCCATCGTTCGCGATTTGTTGTCAGTTTAGTGGCGCTCTTGACACTCATATCCAGCAACTGTTTCGTCGTATCCACCCAGCGTGTAGGGGGACGGCCACGGCGCCGCCCACTCGGGGCATGACCCTGAACTACAAGTTTCTCCATATTATCGCTTCTGTGTATATGTCCGAAGAATGGAAGCATTCTCTTCGACATAATGGAGGATAGTCTCTTTGGATTACCGACCTCATCCAGTATGGAAACGTTAATTCGTTGGGCGGTATAAGGAGCCATCTTAAGTTGGATATTTTGCTTCCGCCAATAGTTACACCGCCATTCCAGTTGTCTAATACCTGTCTCATCACAAATTCAGAGTAAATGTTAAACAACATCAGGGGTTATACACACCCCTGACGAACTCCTTTTCTGGTTGCAGTTTGACTAGACAGGCTACCATCAATTCTGACACGAGCCGAACTAGACTCGTAGAGTTGCTGTATGAGAAACACTAGGTGATAAGGAACTCCCATAGCGATGAGGACTTCTCAAAGTTTAGGCCACTTTACGTTATCAAACGCCTTAGAATAGTCCACAAGGCAGATAAAAACTGGAAAAAATGCTCTCTGGCTTTTTCAATAATTTGTCTCAAGTTTAAGGTCTGTTTACGCGTACCGCGTCCTTTCACGAAGCCTGCCTGCGCCTGAGAAATTTGCCAACCAATAATACCCTCCAAACGAGATTGTAAAATATATAGTAGAACCTTACTTGCATGAGAGATTAACGAAAGTAGGCGATAATTGTCTGGATTTGTTAGAGATTTCTTTTTATAAAGTGGAACTAAAATTGATGTGCACCATTCATCTGGCCAAACACCGGAGGACCAGATACTCTTACAAATATTATGTAAAAGAGAGATGCCGTCGTCACCTAAGCATTTCAACGTTTCAGCAGAAATAGCAGCAATGCCTGTAGCTTTGTTAGTTTTTAACTTGTTGAGGGCATGTTCCACTTCAGACAAAAGAATATCCGGTTCGTGTTCAAAATCCATTGAGAGGGCGTGAAGGCCATCCTCATGGTACAGATTTTCGCAATAATTTCACCATACCTCGATAACCTCATGCAAGTTGGTAATTAGCTCTCCCTCAGGATTTTTAACAGCCCAAGGTTTGGGTTTAAAATCCCGACTGAGGCATTTGACCTTAAAAAACATCTCTTTCGGACGGTTAGTATTGGCATGCATCTCTATTTCCCTACACAATTGCTGTAGATAAGAGTTCTTGTCTTTTCGGCATAATCTTTGAATCTGTGAGAGCTGACTATACGTGTTTTTTACAGTTTTGTATTGCATGAAACGTGCATATAAAGTGTCAAGTCGATTCAAGCATCGCAATAGGTTTCGATGTGAGTAGGAACTTATGCAACTGATGCAAGTTTCATGAAACAAACAATAACAAGAATAGACAAAAACAGTTATCTAAGTATGGATTGTGTCTGTATGCAGTCAGTCCTTTAAGGGAAATATGGAACCACCAACCATATACATTGTCCTTTTTAATATCCGGGTATCGTAGAAAAATCTTTTTTGAACCTTTTCGTTTTCATTAATATGAACTTAAGTGCTTGATGATGAGAGATTAGAAGCATATTCCAAGTGCGGTCTCACTAAAGAAGTATAAAGTCGTATAGTTATTTGGATGTTCACATCTTTCCTATTGCGCATGACAAAACCAGGCATTGTTTACAATTTGATTATAATGACTGCTAAATCTAAACTTTTGCATTCTTGACACACGTCGTTAGTTTAGAGTTTCCGATGTAATAGTCTTCTATAACTACATTTACCTTTCTAGAAAATGAAATTACGCAGCATTTTTTAATACTAACGGACATTTTGTTATCTGTAAGCCAGCCTCCTCACTGGGGTAGCTGAGGGACAGCCAGATCTCATGGTGAGACTGATTACCACATTACTTAGGTGATGACTGGTCACGGATCTTTTGCATCCTACCTGCATGACAGTTGTTCTTTTTCTTTTATTAATTTGTACTAGTTAAAATACAAATATTACTACCTCGAAGGTTACACCTTGTGTGAGGTATAGGCATATAAAGTTAACATTTCAGTAATTTAGTTATAACTTATTGCACTAGCTATTCGGTTCTCCTTTCTGGACTTGATGGTGGCCACTCTTCATTCATTCTACTTTAATTATTTTCTTCTCCATTTCTGCCATACTCCTGCTTCTCTTTGACCAAAGATATGTTACAGCCGTTGTTTCTGGTTAGACTTTGTCGGTTGTGAGTAATTTTTATAATCTTGTCGCTTTAGTCTAGTTCGTGTGTATTTTTCTGCTAAGTTAGTTGTTTTCTTCTACCTGAATAGATTTTTGTTTATATCTCATGGCCTGCTACGTTGCTTATAGGTAGGAAAATCGAAAAACGCCGATTTGTTTTAAAATTTAAAATTAAATGAAAACTACCAGTGATTGATATTCACAACCTTATATCATTAGAGAGGTTATCAAATTCTACATTTAACCGTATAAAAAGAATTGGGCATTCCTATTTGAAAAAATCAAGTTATCGGTGATCAAAGTTTCCTTAATTAATCGACCGATTTCTCCAAGTATAAACGTAATTTGAGTTTGACAGTCTCGTCAAAGCTGACGCATTTTATGCTTAGTAATACGGCAACGTTACAGCCTTCCAGATTTTATAATCTCTGCGATATTCAATTTTTTCCTAATATCTACTTATACCGAAAATGGTGATTTACACCTAAACGGTTCGCTTTAAGTCCCATATATGATACATAAAGTCACACTAGAATTTACCAAGGAATCCGAATGTGCAATAATATACAGGGTGTTCCACTTAAAAAAACAACTTTGATACATTTCGTATTTTTGTGACACCCTGTATAACATGAAAATATTTTTAAAATGTAGCCTTTATGGGTCTCTATCTATACGAAACTATTATTTTCTGTTTTATCAAATACTTTAGCCATAATGCTCCGTGTCGAATAACGTGAATAACCCTGTAGTTTACTGATTCTTAAACAGCTGACACTGATCAAACTGGATTGAGATCGCTGTCTCCGTAAAGGCCTTTTGAGTTTGTATGTTGTGACTTTTACAGTATTTGCTGATATTCAATAATTATTGTTAATCTAAACACGCACTATTTTCCGTTCAATTTTTGCTTCAGTTTACACTTTTTAAACAATTTACTGTATGATACTAGCCGATTTATACAGTTCAGTCTAAGGCAGTCTTTAAACAACACTTCTGCATCACAACAGAAATACTTATTATAGTTTCGTGACGTATGTAAAAGGTGAGGCGCTACACTATCCATCCATGCTCAATTTAATGGTATTTCAGCACAACGGAACGCCAGTTGCTATAGGAACGCACGATTTTACGATGCTGAAAATCCTCCCAGTCAAGACTATCGACCTCTGTGTATTGCTCTTCAGTCCCTCGTGCCTACATAGCGTAAAGCGCGTTGTCTCAACAATTCCATCTAAGCGTCTCAGGAAAATTGGAGAGCAGCAAAGAGAAATACCGATAAGCCGATTGAAGGCCGGCTCTTTGTACGTATGTCTACGTAGAGACAGTATCGTTGATACGCAGCAACTAAGAGGAAGACGTCCGGGAAAATGGATATCTACGACAGCAGCTTCCCAATAGCCTATGGAGACATGGATAAACAGCGGCATCAAATTGTACGGAATGTCCCTATTCTTTCCGGAGCAAGCGTTTCTACTAAGAGAAAGTACCAAAATTACTTGCTTACGGTCTACCATACAGAGTATCGAAAAAAAAGAGTAAGAAAGATTTTATTTGAGCAAATTCAAATGGCGCTCTCGTTGCGGAATTTGTTGAAAGTTGACGGACAGAGGTTCTGTATCTTAGGTTAACAACAATAATTGTTCTAAACATCACAGAGCTTAAAAAAATACGTGCAATTAATATCACCAATATAATAAGAAAAAAAATTGTCTAGCGGGGGGATCGATATCTGGACTTTTCAATTACAGAACAGAAACTTTATCCTTAAACCACCGAGCCTTTACATTTCATTTCCTCAAAACTATAACATTAATACAGGGACACATTTTGTACACACATAAAAATAATTTCTTAGATGGAGCACAGATGCTTTAATTCAAGTATACCATAACATCCTATACGCGCAAAGTTATGCTAATCTTAAAGTGAGAATACGATATCTTTGACCATATAAGAGTTAGATTGAGAAAATATCTTCATTGCACAACTGGGAAATTCTTGATAGTAAGAATACCAAAACCTTAAATCAAGCATATGGTAATCTTGACAGAAGTATTTCATAATCTTGACTGAAGCATTTCATACTCTTAACTGGGAGTACTTCATTAACTTGACGCAAGTAGCTCAAATTTATTCTAAAATTGTGATATTCTTGGATGAGGAATCTAATAGTATTAATTTGAGCATTCAAATTCTTCTATGAGCATGTAGAAATTTTTCTGGAGAAATAGTTCTGCAAAATTTCTTAAATCACATTTAATATACTTAGAACTTATCTAGGAACACCTGAGTCAGGTCTTCGCATCCCAATTTTTTTAATAGCTCATTCATGGTTGGATAGATCCAGTGATAAGGAAGCTGATGGGAACTGGGACGCGACTCAAATGGCGGTGGACCAGCACTACCGGCAGATTCGATGACTGATGGTTGACGGTGGTATCACGGGTATCACGTGGCAATGGCAATTTATTTAACAGTTTGACTAGATACTATTATGTGCTATTATGCAGGATCCAGGTATTACGCTACGGTGCTAAAGACGGCGGCGAATGCGACAATCCGAAAACCGATAATGGCGCGGCGGCGCGGACGCGGACGGGCAACAGGCTGTTGAGTAGAGATGGTGGAGAGGTTAGGGTTGACCCGTGACACGCTGCGCGTCTGCGCACTCCGACGTTGGTAGACGTCAAATAAATGATTTACTTGATACAAATATGGGGTGTGCTTGTAAAACAGCGTTCAGTTTCAAACCAGGATTATCATATTGTAAATGAATGTTCGCATTTGCAAGCTGTCTATATTCTTGATAGAAATAAACTGGGCACCGCTGGGAAAAGTGATAATCATGATATAAAATTATGAAATATTTGTTATTAAATTATTATAGCCTTGGTTGCAAAGAAAATTATATTTTCTTTCGGAGGATATTTCTTTAAAATAAGTATAGGAATCAAAAATATATTATTCTTTATACAAATTTTCTATAATTTTCTCATCAAATACGCTTTCTTAGAGTGAGAATCGATATTCTTGTTGTGAGTATGTATTTACAAGAATATCACAATTCTTGACTTGAAAATTTCTTTTTATGTGTGTAATATGATTCATGATTTCAAATTGTACCCATAAAAAAATAACGATATTGACAAAATCGGATGTAGTTTTGGATATCTTGTGTATACGGACAGACGGACGGACAAACAGACAGAGACTCTGCATAAGCTCTCTTCAGTGACTTCAGTGAGTCAGTGAGAGCTAAAAACAAAACTAGTGCTATAGTAGAAAGAAATAAAAATTTGAACATACATTAGTCCATCACATATTGCGGCTAAGAAACCATCTCTCCAATGTGAGACATTACTTTTGAGACGAGACACGAGGAAAGCAATGCTCATTCCAGTAATTCAATTGCCACTAGTAAAATTACTCTCAACTCTTGAACTTCTTTATTCAGGTTTCCCTCAGTCTTTGATATCTGCTTTTCCAGTAACATTACTGATACCTAGATACTGACTACTACAACACGTCTGTTTTCGTAAAATGTGGTTATAATATTCCTGGACTAATAAAACGTGTAACGTATCCTCTTTTCTGAATCTAAATATATCAAGATAAAAATATAATAAAGACACGAGTGACACGTGCTGCTGTATTCTCCTCATTTGAGTGACTATTCTCCCAATGAAAGATGCAGGGAATACAGATTTCTGGAAAATAAAATACAATATATTACCATCTCAAAGTCTATTTTTCATTTTCTAATTCCTGGGAACTGCAACCCATTATATGTAAACAAGTATTTCATGAAACTGCTGAAAATATAACTTCGTTATCCTTTTTCGCAGTAATTCGAAATAAGCTGTTGGGATGGATCACAGAAAAGACTTATATAGCTTCTGTGAAATGCATCTTTTGTCAATTTGTAAAGTTGCTCCTCAATATTACGGAGTTGTATGATACACGGAATAGAAAATGAGAAAAACGAGTTTGAAAGTTTCAGCTTGTTTCTATAAAACTTTCATTTGTGTAGTTATTTAATTAGATATATGGAGGTATACAAAATATTTAAAGTTCCAAGGAATCTTGTTATTTATAGTATTGAAAAAATACTTACAACTTTGGGATTCATAGGCTTTCAGCATTTGCGGGAGTCATCATCATAGTCACAATATCTTAACAGACATGTTGTGAACTCCTAAAATGTATTGAGTCGGAGCTAGAGTTATGCCGACACGAATATTATCAATGGTTTTGAGAACTGTAGCTCGTCATCGTTCGCGATTTACTGTCAGTTTAGTGGTGCTCTTGATACTCATATCCAGCAAATGTTTCGTCGTATCCACCCAGCGTGTAAGGTCACAGCCACGGCGCCGTCGACTCGAGGGATGACCCTGAACTACAAGTTTCTCCATATTATCGCTTCTGTGAATATGTCCGAAGAATGTAAGCATTCTCGTCGACACAATGGAGGATAGTCTCTTTGGATAACCGAGATTATCCAGTATGGAAACGTTAGTTCGATGGGCGGTATAAGGAACTCTCAGCATTCTACATCACGTCCACATTTCAAAAGTATCTATGCGAGCTCGATCTGCCTTTTTAACAGTCCAAGTTTCCGAGGCATACAAAAATATGGAGAACACAAGAGACTGAACCAGCGACATTTCTGTAGCTTTAGTAATGTGATGGTCACGCCATATTTTAGTAAGCTTTGTCATGGCTGCACGTACCTGTTGAATGCGCCGTCGAATCTCATTTTCACAGCTACCCGAATTGTCGATCAAAGAACCGAGGTACACAAAACTTTGAACTACTTCACAACGGCCTAATGACTTTATTTCTCGATGATTATTATGCTCTCTATCTACGATCATAACCTTGGTCTTATTGTAGTTAATACCAAGACCATACGCTGCATTATGTTGTTCTAAGATGTTTAATAGAGCTACTAGTTCTTCCTGAGAAGTAGCAACAATGGTTATATCGTCAGCAAATCTTAAGTTAGATATTTTACTTCCGCCAATAGTTATACTGCCATTCCAGTTGTCTAATACCTGCCTCAACACAAATTCAGGGTAAATGTTGAATAACATCCCCTTTGCGGGAGGCTCACCATAAAAAAAATGTAATGAATTTATGCATACCTATAGACAGACAACCACAGTAGATATAATATCGTAAAACAGAAGTGTTTGGCTTCATTTCGCAGACTTCGTTTTTTGTTTTTTGTTTCACTTCCAGTCTCAGGTAATACATCTATTTAGCAAATTTTGGCATCCACTTAAGCATTGCTTGCAGACCAATAATTTTATTGTCTGTTTAGATAATCAGGAACAAAGAGTTCATTGGCTGAGTCGGCAATACATATCTCCTCAATTATTTTTTTGGATGTCAGTAAACCGTGTCAAAATCCTCTTCTAAGAATGAGGTGAACAAAGTATAGTGTAAATTCCAAACGTGCAACTTTGGAAAATGGCACCCTTTTGAAGTTCATTTGCATGAAGTATGATGAAATCGATAAAATTCTTGGACAAAAACCATTTTACAATTATTTTACCAAAAAATACATATCGTATATCAGGAAAATATTTTTTTGCTGCGAACTGGTTTATTTTGGGCAAAAAATTCAACAAACATTTTTGTTTATAATGAAACAGGCTATCGGAAATAAATTTTTAAATGGTAAACAAATAAGTCGAAGGGTTGCATTGGAAGTAAAAAAGGAGTAAACCAAATAAATTACTGGCTGAGTGTCTTTTTGGTAGTAGGTTAATTTCGGTGTTGTAAATTTTTTAGTGTTTGTGAAAAAATTGTTAAACAAATTTTGTGCACCCCTTTAAGGGGCTGTATCTTAACAAGGGATGCTCCAATGAAGTTCCTTTGTATGAAAAATCCTATCTTTTTTCGATGAGGAATCACTCCCTTAAATGTTTTACACTTATTTAGTTACACCCTGTATATGGTCTTCAGTTATTCGTTTTTTGTGAGGGAAATTGGCAAATCATATTATTATATACTTTGTTGTACTATGGACTGCATCAACTTTCTGTATACAAAATGATGAAACGAAATATAATAGTAGTAGAAGATTCGAATATAAGACGACCTTCATCGAACTGATTAATGGACGAAAATCATTTTATATTAAATTTAATATGTTAAGAAACATATCGCGAGTAGGTTGGCTGAAAAATTTCAGTCCAGGATATGATTAATTAAATATTGAAAAATTAATTTTTTTTTAAACATTTCACTGGTTTGGTTAATCGACAAATCACATACCAATCGAAAGTATGAAGCCCTTAGAATATGCAAACGTTAGGTTGGCTACGTTTTTTCGGCATAACTATAGGGTAGGCAGGTATAAACAGGTAAATCAATAATAGCAATTTGCACCGGTGTGGTTAATGCATGAAACTTATATCAAAATAAAGATAATTTTATTGCAAACACGTCGATATAGGGTTGTCTGCAAAAAATCAGTCTGGAATTCCGGTTGTCGAATTTTAAAGATCAAGATATTGCTGCCAGTGAATACGTGCGCCAGAGAGGGCCGAGCGAACTATCCCACGATACATATTATACACTGAGAACTATCCCGTGTATTAACAAGGGACGCAGCATAGCAGCTGCGTGTAGCTCGGCCATTGAATGAAGGAGAGTGCGCATGCCATGTGTCCGTGAAATGATTTATTTGAATGAAACATAATCAAAAATGTATAAATCTATGAGTCTTCCATGTCATTATTTCACAAATAGAAAAATTCAAAAGATGTGTTCACTAAGATAGTTTTGAAGGTTAAATTATTATGCACTTATTTCATTTTCTAAATTTCCTTTTTTTTGCCGTGCCAATCCCAATTCCAACGCCAACCGAGCGTCAATCCCAACCCCAACCATCTACAAAATTTTCAAAACGTTTGAAAAATTTTCAAAATGTTTAATTTTTTTTGTCGGTGATGGAAAAAATTGTTAACTACATTTACTCACCCTCTTTACTGCCACAGTTCGAGAGGTTGTGACAGGATAGGCACCGGCACTGTTGTCATTTGGAAAATTTCTTTTCACGACAAATCGATTATGTGTTTTCAAAAGTGTGGTTCGATCCAAGGTCAAAAAAATTAGCTAGCTCTTAGACTGCATTGTCTTCTCAAAGACAATGGCATTCTCTGGGATTTTGTGAGTACTGTTTGTATACAAAAATGGAGTTTAAAATTTGTTTCCATAAAACTGGAACTAAGCGCTTTTCAACTAAACTCTATCTGTAAATATATCATGGAACAAACATTACAAGTTGATGAATACTTAATAATTTTGTCGTCTCAGAGTTTCTTTTCATTAGACGAGATGTCTTGAACGTTCCTAAACCGTTTAACGTAGAAACTTGGCAAGGGCTTTTCTGAATAAGTTATTAAACTTTTAATGCCCTCGCAAGGCTGATAAAAAGAACTTAATATTTCAGTACAGCTCTCAAGGAAAGAAAAAGTAGTTAATGCCTACCCGCTACTTCATGACTTGTAGTTAGTCGCCTAATTAGTGGAGATGTCAAGTATTGTATACTTTTAATTACCACAACTACACCACCAATCTTACTGCTACAAAAAAAGTAAGAAAGGGTTTACTTGAGTAAATTCAAATGGCGCTGTCACTGTGGAATTTGTTTATATAAAAATTTAGTTTTTTTATTATATTGACAAAACCGGATCTTTCCCGGACTCATCATCATCATAGTCACAATGTCTTAACAGACATGTTGTGAACTCGTAAAATGCATTAAGTCGGAGCTAGAGTATTGCTGACACGAATATTATCAATAGCTTTGAGAACTGCAGCTCGCCATCGTTTGCGATTTACTGTCAGTTCAGTGGCGCTCTTGATACTCATATCTAGCAACTGTTTCGTCGTATCCACCCAGCGTGTAGGGGAACGGCCACGGCGCCGCCCACTCGGGGCGTGACCCTGAACTACAAGTTTCTCCATATTATCGCTTCTGTGAATATGTCCGAAGAATGTAAGCATTCTCATCGACACAACGGAGGATATTCTCTTTGGATTACCAAGCTCATCCAGTATGGAAGCATTAGTTCGATGGGCGGTATAAGGAATTCTCAGCATTCTCCTCCACGTCCACATTTCAAAAGCATCTATGCGAGCTCGATCTGCCTTTTTAACAGACCAAGTTTCCGAGGTATACAAAAATATGGAGAACATAAGAGACTGAACCAGTGACATTTTGGTAGCTTTAGTGATGTTATGGTCAGGCCATATTTTAGTAAGCTTTGTCATGGCCACCCGTGCCTGTTGAATGCGCCGTCGAATCTCATTCTCACAGCTACCTGAATTGTCAATCAAAGAACCGAGGTACACAAAACTTTGAACTACCTCACAATGGCCTATTGAGACTTTATTCCTTGATGATTGTCATGCTCTCTATCTACGATAATAACCTTGGTCTTGTTGTAGCTAATATCAAGACCATATGCTGCACTATGTTGTTCTAAATAAAACGTTCAATAGAGCTACTAGTTCTTCCTGAGAATCAGCAATAAGGGTTGTATCGTCAGCAAATCTTAAGTTAGATATTTTGCTTCCGCCAATAGATACCGCCATTCCAGTTGTCCAATACCTGTCTCATCACAAATTCAGAGTAAATGTTAAATAACATCGGAGATAATACGCATCCCTGACGAACTCCTTTTCTGGTTGCTGTTTGACCAGACAGGTTACCATCAATTCTTACACGAGCTGAGCTAGACTCATAGAGTTGTTGTATGAGAAATACTAAGTGGTAAGGGACTCCCATGGAGATAAGGATTTCCCACAGTTTAGGCCACTTTACGTTATCAAACGCGTAGTCCACAAAGCAGATAAAAACAGGAAAATAATGCTCTCTGGCTTTACCAATAATCTGTCTTAAGTTTAAGATCTGTTCATGCGTACCGCGTCCTTTAGCGAAACCTCCCGGACTAGTAATCAACAAATTTAACATTTAGTCTTAAAAAAAAGGAAAAAAAAGTTGTTGACCGCGGTAAGATTCGACCCCACGCCCTTTCGGACTGGTGCCTAGCGTCTTAACCGCTCGGCCACGACTCCTGTGCTTCAGGAATATCAATACACTGTACATAATACGTCATCAGTTACCTGTCGTAATTTAATTCACTTTTTTCAAACCGGAGGCGATATCGACAAAACCGGATTTTTCCCGGACTAGTTTTTTCAGGCTGATTCCGAATCTGTATTTAGTTTTTCTCTAGTACTTGTAGTTTTGCCTCTTTTGTATACGGACAGACGGACGGACGGTTGGACAGACAGAGGCTCTACATAAGCTCTCTTCAGCGTGTCAGTGAGAGCTGAATAGCTGTTTTGGTTGTTGAAGTTTTACATCTTTTGTGCACCATAAAACATTAATCCAAACGACGTGGTTGATAACACTGATAATCCCGAGATATGTGTTCATGAACGCGATATTTATGCATAGAATTCTTAACTATATATTGCACAATAAACTATTTTGTTATATTTAATGGGCAAAGTGCATTATCATACAAGTTTCCCAGACTATACGTGGCCAGAGTTATCGTCCTGATAGGAAGCCAAATAACGATTTTAGATTTCTAGACTGAAGTTGAAGATCTGAGAGCCTGGAAATTTTTGATATTCTCTACCTGAGGCTGAAACTCAAAACGACTGCCGGATTTGTAATAAGTGCCCTCAAACTATACATGTCACGAGTTTTCTTGCTGAAAGAAAGCCAGATAACGATTTTAGAATTTTAGGCTGAACTTGAAGATCTGAGGGGCTACAAATTTTTGATGTTCGTTACCTGAGGCTCAAACTCAAACGAATGGTCAGATTTGTAATGAGCGCCTTCAAACCATACATGACACGAGTTTTCGTGGTGTTAAGGAGCCACATAACGATTTTAGATTTTTAGGCCTAACATTGAAGATCTGAGGGGCTGAATTTTTTTGAAATCCGTTACCTGAGGCTAAAACTCGAAACAGGGGATGGATTTGTAATTAGTGCCCTCAAAGTGAACACAACACAATTTTTCGTACTGACAGGGAGCCAGTTAACGATTTTAGTTTTTTTTCATTTCCTGAGGCTGAAACTCAAAACAACGGCCGGATATCTAACACTCACCCTCACACTATATACGACACAAGTTTTCGTGTCGATAGGAAACCATATAATGAATTTAGATTTTTAGGTTGAACTTGAAAGATCTGAGAGTGTGGAAATTTTTGATGTTCGTTACCTAAGGCTGAAACTCAAAACAATGGCCTATTTTTTTTAGGTTGAAATTCAAGATCTGAGGATCTGAAAATTTTTCATGTTCGTTACCTGATGCTGGAACTCAAAACAATGGCTGGTTCTGTAATTAGCGCCCTCAAACTATGCATGACACGACTTTTCGTTCTGATAGGAAGCCAGATAATGATTTTAAATTTTCATAGGTCACGTTCCAAACACATTAACATTTTTGTCGTCCTAGATGATCCAAAATAATACTGAACATTTTTGCTTCAAAACAGGCATACTACTTCATACTCTACAAGCAACGTATCTAGATAAAATCCTAACTATTGTATTTTTTACAGAATGAGAGTATAGCAGAATCAGAAGCCGCCTCTAAGGACATGACAGCTGTCAATGCGGTGAGTAAGAGTGGTTTGTTTTTATAATTGTAGAAAACTTAAGATATCTAAAAGGAAATACCCAACGAATTCGAATAGGTTAGAAGAAGTAAACAAGGTTTTTGTCTGTGCCCACAATCCTTACGCGGCAGCTGGCACACTATGACCGCTAAATCGCTGATAAACCCATATACCCTTTGTACAGTTAGCAGGTAAAGAATCCTAAAAATATCAGCACTCATGTAGAGGCATAATATAAATAGCTGCATCGTTTTGGTTGATCGTTTTGGGTTAACTGTGATAGTTTTGAAAGAATTTTGGGTTTCAACAGTGCATACGTGCTAAAAGACTATTTTGAATAATTCCATAAAATTTAAATCCCGCAGATTTCTCTAAAAAATAACATCGTGTTTGTGAACACAGTAAATAATAACAACGGGATCTTGGACACACTCACATGTCTGTTAGAGCATCGGCGTTGCTTTTTCTAACCTATTCGAATTCATTGGAAATACCAGGACAACGCTAATAATTATTTAAACAAAAAGCGATCACGTAACAACAGTACATGAGTTCTGCTTAAAATGCGACTAAGTTATGGGGGACTGGTCTATCGTCAAGACAGCTTGTACTGGGTGGTCAAATGCAGAATGCAAAGTGCTGTATCTCGGAAACTGTTCGTCATAGAGACTTGCGGTGAAAAAAAATTTATTACTGTGACTATAAGAAGAGCTTGAAAAATATTTCCAGATTTCCAACATAGTAACCAGGGGGTGTAACCTTTGTCTTAAACATTTAAAGAGATTTTTCAGTGAAATCCACCTAGTAACTGTTACCAAGAAATATGTGCCTTTTAAACCTAGGATTCGCTGGAGTAGCTCCTGTTTAACACTTCAAAAAGTGTAGATACGTCAAAACGTATCTACTAAGATTTAGTGGTGGGGGATAATTAAACGTTTTTTTTTTAAATAAACAGCTATAATTCCAAAACGAATGAACAGATTTGATATCCCTAGAGCACTGACCACAAATCCAGTCGCAGTTTTGAGTCTCAGTGTCGTTTGACGGAAATAAAAAATTTCAGCATCTCTCGGGCGGGCGGGTGTACCTAAAAAAATCGAAAACCTTTATTTGGCTTTCTATTGAGATGAAACCTCGCATTTCGGGTAATTTCAAGGTGCTGACCGCAAATCCAGTCGCAGTTTTGAGTCTCAGTCTCGTTTGACGGAAATAAAAAATTTCAGCGTCTCTCGGGCGGGCGGGTGTAGCTAAAAAAATCGAAAATCTTTATTTGGCTTTCTATTGGGACGAAACCTCGCATTTCGGGTAATTTCAAGGTGCTGACCACAAATCCAGTCGCTGTTTCGAGTCTCAGTCTCGTTTGACGGAAATACAAAATTTCAGCATCTCTCGGGCAGGCGGGTGTACCTAAAAAAATCGAAAATCTTTATTTGGCTTTCTATTGAGATGAAACCTCGCATTTCGGATAATTCCAAGATGCTGATCACAAATCCAGTCGTAGTTTTGAGTCTCAGTTTGACGTAAATAAAAAATTTCAGCATCTCTCGGGCAGGCGGGTGTACCTAAAAAAATCGAAAATCTTTATTTGGCTTTCTATTGAGATGAAACCTCGCATTTCAGATAATTCCAAGATGCGGACCACAAATCCAGTCGTAGTTTTGAGTCTCAGTTTGACGTAAATAAAAAATTTCAGCATCTCTCGGGCAGGCGGGTGTACCTAAAAAAATCGAAAATCTTTATTTGGCTTTCTATTGAGATGAAACCTCGCATTTCGGATAATTCCAAGATGCTGATCACAAATCCAGTCGTAGTTTTGAGTCTCAGTTTGACGTAAATAAAAAATTTCAGCATCTCTCGGGCAGGCGGGTGTACCTAAAAAAATCGAAAATCTTTATTTGGCTTTCTATTGAGATGAAACCTCGCATTTCAGATAATTCCAAGATGCGGACCACAAATCCAGTCGTAGTTTTGAGTCTCAGTTTGACGTAAATAAAAAATTTCAGCATCTCTCGGGCAGGCGGGTGTACCTAAAAAAATCGAAAATCTTTATTTGGCTTTCTATTGAGATGAAACCTCGCATTTCAGATAATTCCAAGATGCGGACCACAAATCCAGTCGTAGTTTTGAGTCTCAGTTTGACGTAAATAAAAAATTTCAGCATCTCTCGGGCAGGCGGGTGTACCTAAAAAAATCGAAAATCTTTATTTGGCTTTCTATTGAGATGAAACCTCGCATTTCGGATAATTCCAAGATGCTGATCACAAATCCAGTCGTAGTTTTGAGTCTCAGTTTGACGTAAATAAAAAATTTCAGCATCTCTCGGGCAGGCGGGAGTACCTAAAAAAATCGAAAATCTTTATTTGGCTTTCTATTGAGATGAAACCTCGCATTTCAGATAATTCCAAGATGCGGACCACAAATCCAGTCGTAGTTTTGAGTCTCAGTTTGACGTAAATAAAAAATTTCAGCATCTCTCGGGCAGGCGGGTGTACCTAAAAAAATCGAAAATCTTTATTTGGCTTTCTATTGAGATGAAACCTCGCATTTCGGATAATTCCAAGATGCTGATCACAAATCCAGTCGTAGTTTTGAGTCTCAGTTTGACGTAAATAAAAAATTTCAGCATCTCTCGGGCAGGCGGGTGTACCTAAAAAAATCGAAAATCTTTATTTGGCTTTCTATTGAGATGAAACCTCGCATTTCAGATAATTCCAAGATGCTGATCACAAATCCAGTCGTAGTTTTGAGTCTCAGTTTGACGTAAATAAAAAATTTCAGCATCTCTCGGGCAGGCGGGTGTACCTAAAAAAATCGAAAATCTTTATTTGGCTTTCTATTGAGATGAAACCTCGCATTTCAGATAATTCCAAGATGCGGACCACAAATCCAGTCGTAGTTTTGAGTCTCAGTTTGACGTAAATAAAAAATTTCAGCATCTCTCGGGCAGGCGGGTGTACCTAAAAAAATCGAAAATCTTTATTTGGCTTTCTATTGAGATGAAACCTCGCATTTCGGATAATTCCAAGATGCTGATCACAAATCCAGTCGTAGTTTTGAGTCTCAGTTTGACGTAAATAAAAAATTTCAGCATCTCTCGGGCAGGCGGGTGTACCTAAAAAAATCGAAAATCTTTATTTGGCTTTCTATTGAGATGAAACCTCGCATTTCAGATAATTCCAAGATGCTGATCACAAATCCAGTCGTAGTTTTGAGTCTCAGTTTGACGTAAATAAAAAATTTCAGCATCTCTCGGGCAGGCGGGTGTACCTAAAAAAATCGAAAATCTTTATTTGGCTTTCTATTGAGATGAAACCTCGCATTTCGGATAATTCCAAGATGCTGATCACAAATCCAGTCGTAGTTTTGAGTCTCAGTTTGACGTAAATAAAAAATTTCAGCATCTCTCGGGCAGGCGGGTGTACCTAAAAAAATCGAAAATCTTTATTTGGCTTTCTATTGAGATGAAACCTCGCATTTCAGATAATTCCAAGATGCGGACCACAAATCCAGTCGTAGTTTTGAGTCTCAGTTTGACGTAAATAAAAAATTTCAGCATCTCTCGGGCAGGCGGGTGTACCTAAAAAAATCGAAAATCTTTATTTGGCTTTCTATTGAGATGAAACCTCGCATTTCAGATAATTCCAAGATGCGGACCACAAATCCAGTCGTAGTTTTGAGTCTCAGTTTGACGTAAATAAAAAATTTCAGCATCTCTCGGGCAGGCGGGTGTACCTAAAAAAATCGAAAATCTTTATTTGGCTTTCTATTGAGATGAAACCTCGCATTTCGGATAATTCCAAGATGCTGATCACAAATCCAGTCGTAGTTTTGAGTCTCAGTTTGACGTAAATAAAAAATTTCAGCATCTCTCGGGCAGGCGGGTGTACCTAAAAAAATCGAAAATCTTTATTTGGCTTTCTATTGAGATGAAACCTCGCATTTCAGATAATTCCAAGATGCGGACCACAAATCCAGTCGTAGTTTTGAGTCTCAGTTTGACGTAAATAAAAAATTTCAGCATCTCTCGGGCAGGCGGGTGTACCTAAAAAAATCGAAAATCTTTATTTGGCTTTCTATTGAGATGAAACCTCGCATTTCAGATAATTCCAAGATGCGGACCACAAATCCAGTCGTAGTTTTGAGTCTCAGTTTGACGTAAATAAAAAATTTCAGCATCTCTCGGGCAGGCGGGTGTACCTAAAAAAATCGAAAATCTTTATTTGGCTTTCTATTGAGATGAAACCTCGCATTTCAGATAATTCCAAGATGCGGACCACAAATCCAGTCGTAGTTTTGAGTCTCAGTTTGACGTAAATAAAAAATTTCAGCATCTCTCGGGCAGGCGGGTGTACCTAAAAAAATCGAAAATCTTTATTTGGATTTCTATTGAGATGAAACCTCGCATTTCGGATAATTCCAAGATGCTGATCACAAATTCAGTCGCAGTTTTGAGTCTCCGTCTCGTCTGACAAAATAAAAAAATTCAGCATCTCTCGGGCGGGCGGGTGTACCTACCTAAAAAAATCGAAAATCTTCATTTGGCTTTCTATTGAGATGAAACCTCGCATTTCGGATAATTTCAAGGTGCTGACCACAAATTCAGTTGCACTTTTGAATGTCAGCCTCATTTGACGGAAATAAAAAATTTCAGCATCTCTCGGGCGGGCGGGTGTACCTAAAAAAATCGAAAGTCTTTATTTGGATTTTATTGAGATGAAACCTCGCATTTCGGATAATTCCAAGGTGCTGACCAAAAATTCAGTTGCAGTTTTGAGTCTCAGCCTTGTTTGACGGAAATAAAAAAATTCAGCATCTCTCGGGCGGGCGGGTGTACCTACCTAAAAAAATCGAAAATCTTTATTTGGCTTTGTATTGAGATGAAACGTCGCATTTTGGATAATTTCAAAATGCTGACCACAAATTCAGTTGCAGTTTTGAATGTCAGCCTCGTTTGACGGAAATAAAAAATTTCAGCATCTCTCAGGCGGGCGGGTGTACCTAAAAAAATCGAAAATCTTTATTTGGCTTTCTATCGAGATAAAACCTTGCATTTCGGATAATTGCAAGATGCTGACCACAAATTCAGTCGCAGTTTTGAGTCTCAGCCTCGTCTGACGGAAATAAAAAATTTCAGCATCTCTCGGGCGGGCAGGTGTACCTAAAAAAATCGAAAATCTTTATTTGGCTTTCTATTGAGATGAAATCTCGCATTTTGGATAATTTCAAGGTGCTGACCACAAATTCGGTTGCAGTTTTGAGTGTCAGCCTCGTTTGACGGAAATAAAAAAGATCAGCATCTCTCGGGCGGGCGGGTGTACCTAAAAAAGTCGAAAATCTCTATTTGGCTTTCTATTGAGATGAAACCTCGCATTTCGGATAATTGCAAGATGCTGACCACAAATTCAGTCGCAGTTTTGAGTCTCAGCCTCGTCTGACGGAAATAAAAAATTTCAGCATCTCTCGGGCGGGCAGGTGTACCTAAAAAAATCGAAAATCTTTATTTGGCTTTCTATTGAGATGAAATCTCGCATTTTGGATAATTTTAAGGTGCTGACCACAAATTCGGTTGCAGTTTTGAGTGTCAGCCTCGTTTGACGGAAATAAAAAAAATCAGCATCTCTCGGGCGGGCGGGTGTACCTAAAAAAGTCGAAAATCTCTATTTGGCTCTCTATTGAGATGAAACCTCGTATTTCGGATAATTTCAAGGTGCTGACCACAAATTCAGTCGCAGTTTTGAGTCTCAGTCTCGTTTGACGGAAATAAAAAATTTCAGCATCTCTCGGGCGGGCGGGTGTACCTAAAAAATCGAAAATCTTTATTTGGCTTTCTATTGAGATGAAATCTCGCATTTTGGATAATTTTAAGGTGCTGACCACAAATTCGGTTGCAGTTTTGAGTGTCAGCCTCGTTTGACGGAAATAAAAAAAATCAGCATCTCTCGGGCGGGCGGGTGTACCTAAAAAAGTCGAAAATCTCTATTTGGCTCTCTATTGAGATGAAACCTCGTATTTCGGATAATTTCAAGGTGCTGACCACAAATTCAGTCGCAGTTTTGAGTCTCAGTCTCGTTTGACGGAAATAAAAAATTTCAGCATCTCTCGGGCGGGCGGGTGTACCTAAAAAATCGAAAATCTTTATTTGCTTTCGATTGAGATGATACCTCGCATTTCAGATAATTTCAGGGTGCTGATTACAAATACAGTCGCAGTTTTGAGTCTCAGTCTCGTTTGACGGAAATAAAAAAATTCAGCATCTCTCTGGCAGGCGGGTGTATCTAAAAAAATCGAAAATCTTCCTTGGGCTTTCTGTTGAGATCAAACCTCACATTTCGAATAATTTCAAGGTGCTGACCACAAATCCAGTCGCAGTTTTGAGTCTCAGTCTCGTTTGACGGAAATACAAAATTTCAGATCTGTCGGGCGGGCGGGTGTACCTAAAAAAATCGCAAATCTTTATTTGGCTTTCTCATTTTCTTCACATTAAAAACATCATATCGTCTGATGATGAACTAGTTGACGGCTGACTGCCAACATTGTTACAGAACACCACTACACACAACTGCACAGTTTTTCTATTTGTTAGTTCATTTTGCTGCTTGATGTTGCTTCAGTGGGCATCGACCTTAACGCTCGTCATCTGAGCTAAGCCTTATTCTGGACACCTGCAAACCATAATCTTAAAAACATCCATCATTTTTATGCGATATGAAGGTGGAAAAAACCAGTAACTTTAAGATCCTGTTTTATAAGCAGAAAGTACATTAAATGTGACACATACGCATTAAAAGAAAGAATTCTCCCGCCTACGAGATGATGAAGCTTCACGTTACGACTGCGTCCGCGTCTTTATTTTTACGTTCGCGGGTTGGGAATTCTTTCATCCCACACATTTTCACTGAATACGATTGTACGAATGGCGTTTTTCAAAGTCCCGGCGCGGAAACCAAATCTTGAGTATACACGCCGAACTCTATTTCTACCTCGGAAATACTGTTTTTTTTTAGTCCCAGAACAAATGAGTAGAATATATACATCATGTTTTTTATGAATTTGTCACACATACACGTGCTTTAAGTGCATATTTTTAGCTGGAAAATTTTGCGTCCCGCACCGAGTATTGTGGTCGCGAAAAGTTTTGAGATAATGCGCTTTTTGAGTGTTTTATGATATATCTGCACAACGAAAATCCACGTCACTCATTTCCGTCTGTCTGTTGGCGTTTTTCTAGCCTCGTAATCTCAGTAACCGCAGCATGGGCTCTGATGAAATTTGGCGAGCAATATGCTGTGGGGTCGTAGTAGGTAATGTTTCTGTCATTTTAAAAACCGGTGCATCTATCAGGGCTCCTGATTATTTTCTAACTTTTTTGGTGGGGGACGGAATTGGGGTGGTTGGGGAGTGGGAGGTAGTAAAACTGTAAAGCTTGTTGTATTCAATATAGGCTGTCCATTGACATTGAAAGTAAGACCTAGCGGCTAATGCATTTTACTTGGTCCATCCGAACATCCTTGCCTATTAGAGAAACCAAGTGACCTTAGAATATTCTGATGTATACATACGTATTACGTACATATGTATTGCTTTATTTATTTATTTAATGCTTTATTGCCCAACAGAATATACAATCAAATTACAGGACAATTACTAGAACTACTAGAAGATAATATAATCACATACAATGAGCTTACAATAAGAAAAAGTTTGAACTATTGCAACCGTAGCAACAACAGTTAAAAGTTCAGCCTAAAAATAATTTATCTTCAGGTTAATGTGGATATAATGTCGCAAATGAACTCCTTAAGACTAGAAAAGTTGATGTCACATTGATCAGCAATCATGTTGGAGTTTGAGCACATACTATATAAAGGGGAATTAATTAACAAATTTGTCTTAGCAGTAGTTATGAGGAAAGTGATGTTTTGTCTTGATGGTCTTGTAGGAATGCGAAAATTTAGTTGATGCAATAAATTTGGCGAGTCTATCACATTATTTACTAATTTATGTAGAAAGGTCAGGGCACTATTGATTCTCCTTAATTCTAATGGTTCTACTTCAAATCTCGCTAGTAAAGCTAAATGGTCACAACCGCGCATTGGATAGACTTCATCTGTTTTGAAAGACAAATGTTTCAGAAATTTGCGTTGAACATTTTCAAGAACGTTCTGTATTGTGTAACATGGATTTCTTGGATTCATTTTAATGAAATTTTGTATTATTATCGTGGTGAGCATGGAAAACGGGTATGGTTTTAAGAAATCGTGTCAGTGACGAAGAAAGGTGCAAGTAACTATTTACCAGAGTTTTTGTGTTGGTGCTTCACTCCATTGTTTACTTCCATCGCCGATAAACTATTTATAAAGAGTGCAAACTGATGTCATGCAGGTTTTTCAAGGGGTGATAGTAGTCGTCAAAATAAGAAAGAAAGCAAATATGTATACGTTTGGTCTAAAACGCGTTATTTTCGTTATACAATTTGGAAATTTTAATTTTTTTTCTCAAAATCTTGGGACCCAAGCCTCTTTGTGTTTTGCATACCCCAAAACCTTCTAAGGCCACATCGAATGACTCTGGCTACTAAACAGCTAAGGAACTTTTCTTAGCTACTCTAGCTAGGATTTAGTTAAATACTACCAATCCATGTTCTCTGTTATAAATTATTAGGGCAGCTATTCGAGATAATGATCCCTGAGAGGCTTCAGAAAGAAATAGACCAAGGAGAACGTTCGGTACCAGAAATAGTAGAAACTTTCAAGTGTAAATGGTGGATCCTAGTTACACTTCACGTCAGAGTACTTTTATTAGTGCTTCCTGGGCATCATAATGAGCGAACTGCGAAGTCGCGGCATCGTAAAATATCTTCGTATTATAGTATGCAAATATCTCGAGGGCAGGACAACATCTATATTCCAAGTAGATCTGCTAATATCTACCGGAGTCCTACAAGGCTCGGCATTAGGGCTCACCCTCTGAAACGTCCTATATCGCTACCCGGTAGCATTAAAACGATAGGCCTTACAGAAGATTGACGACTGGATCAAGGATCGTCACCTAGGTTTAGCTCCAGATAAGACAGAGGCAGTGATACCAGGAGGATATAGGATAAAGGGGAAGGACGTGAACTTCTTCCAGCTTAGAGGCAGGACGATAGTCCCCAGTGAATCCGTGATGTACTTAGGAGCCTATATAAATAACAAGAGGTGCTGCTTAGACCACAATAAGAAGTCAAACCAGAAAGCAGTAACTAGAATAGCAATGCATTCTCAAAAGAAAAAACATAAGCACGAGGTGGACAGGCTGCAAAGGAAGTCACTGCTTAGTGTAGCCAGTACCTACCATAAAGTAACATATATAAATGAGAACAAGAATTACTCTTTTAAAATAAGAATACGCATAGAGAAAGTCAGAAATACATTTATGAAAGTGAAAAAAGTGATTTTTCTGTGAAACCAATGATTTGAGTCGGGATCTAATTCTGGAATTGAAAATTCGTTGTGAGATGCTACGTAACTTTCATGGAATTCTGAGAATATCATGGATGGACAAAGTTACAAACGGTGCAGTATTGACGAGAATGAAAAAAACAAAGAAAAGTCTTACTAACTGTAGAGAGAAGAAAATTAAAATACCTTGGACACGTTATAAGAGGGGAGAAATATCATCTAGTTCAAGTAATAGTAGAAGGAAAAGTCCTAGGAAAAGAACGATAAAAAAGACATTTGCCTTGATAATTGCCAACCTCGAGGATGGAAATGGCACCTGAAGAAGAAGAGGAAGGATGAGTGGAAGAGCACCTCGGTGTGCGCTCTTCCTTGAGGTTTTCCTTGCTTGTTCTTTATATGGGAAAAATAAAGGCATTATTATTATTATTCAGCGCTCAAAAATGCTGTCCCTGTCTATCATGGGCAAACTACACAGAAAAAAATACTGGTGCGTTTCCAATTAATTGTTAGTATTTGGATGCTTTTCCATCACTTTAAATATATTTACAGTTGTTTCAAATCCATTTCATTGAAAGAATTCAATCCTTATATTCGAAGTAATCACAGGTACGCCAATAAATTCAAAATAATTTTAGATTCGTTCTAACGATGTGTATAATTCTTCTAATACCAGTATTGACATATAATGCAATCAAAACATCCTGTTGTTTTCGAAATTTACCCTATGTTTCATTTAAGCAAAGCATACAATCTATTCAATGTACAAAAATGATTACTGCAACAGCAGTCCGTGATAATTCATCTGATAAAAATTAATTTTGTTTCAATGGCCCTTGTCGTTCGCTGAACTATAATCAGTATTTGGCGGGACTGATGTCCCGATTCGATGAACGTAAGAATAAAGAAAGGGGGTTCTTCTCAGTGCTACTATCGCCGCGAACCCGTAAACATGGACGAGGTTGTTCCGTTGTGGTGTTTCGATGTTAGCCGTGTTGTGTAATCTTGTGGTTTTGCGTATTGCATCAGCAATTGTGTGATTTAAATGTGGCCAGTTATATATTAAATGGAGGACCTACTGAGAAATTGGGACTTAGGAGAGCTAACACCCACATTTCAATGTAGGTATTTAGAGTACTCAGACAGTTATATCTCAGGTAATAATGCAACAACTGGTGCAGGCTTATGTCTAATTCCTATATCGTGCTCCTTATAACTTCATACAAAATCACACAATTAAACATCCAAACGAATCAATCAGCTGTCCTCGCAATAAGATCTGTTGGTCCAAGGAAAAGAAAGTAGTTTAGAATCAATTACCAAACACAGATTCGATTCAACGACAGGCTGCGATTGAATTATTCATTGAAATCCAATTACTTCTTGTAGTTGAGTCGACAATACGATATAGTAATTCGTTACCAACTATACACTTCCCATTGGATAAAACATTGCTGTATTTGAGGAATGCTGAGTATAACGTCCCATTGAATCCAAGCGTAAGTCTTTGACAGAACGACAGATTTTTCTGTGTGTAAGCAGGGATAAATGTATTAAACAGATTGGAGCGTAACTTTTGAAGAAGAGTTGCTGAAAGTTTTTGAGTAAATATTCCATTGCTATACATATGCAGCAGTCTAGTTATTCTAAATCGCCTCACATACCGATCGAGCATGCAAAGTTTTAAATCTAAAGCCGTCTGAACTGTGGAATAACATGAGAATATGCTGAAACTATACAAAACGGGATGAATTGCTGATTTGCGTTTGTTTGTGAATACATCACGTCTATGATTGTTTATGTTGGATGCTTTATTGTTTGTTTTAAATTCCAATTATTTAGCTTAAAGTTCGCCATGTTGATTTTATCTATTCGATGCGTAGTGGGAAAAACGCCACGTTAATTGAAAATGCATCCATAAAACTGTAATTAATTCGAATATATATATTGTTACTCGTTTCCTGGACACTAATTGGATGAGCAAATGATTTTCGTTAGTGCATCCTGTTTATTTTTGGGCGCTCAACTATATTATTCATTTGTTTCAATTGATTTCGTTATATATTGTACATATCTCAGCAGCAAAAGGTGGTTTTTTAGTAACAGTCTAAAACTTATCTCGTGAATCAGTTCAAGCTTTGTATTTTAGACAGGCGGCTCCTGAGTTTTGAGAGGAGGGGGCGTACAAAACTTAAAATAACAAAATGTATACGAAAATCTTACCTGACTACAGGAATACCCTGGATGTTATTTATTAAAAGTGTGAAGCTAGTATGACAAAAAGCTATTTTCAAGAGTTTATTAAAACAATCATGAACGAAAAATAATAGTATGATTTGGTATTGGCAAAACAATGAGGGACAGTTGCAAAAACACTGGAAATGATTCCCATGAGGGGCTATAGGATACAATGGGGTGAAATAGTTTTTGGTTAAAAAGCTACCTCTCTGGACAAATATTTTGACGTGTCTTGGCGTTTTTTCGTTTAATCAGCGGTCTGTGATAAATCCGTGGTAGGAAATTGTCAAATGAACTATTAGTACATACACATGTAGACTCACATCATATACATTAGAACCATTTAGTTGAAATTTGTCAATCAAATGAATATGTGCCTGATACTGTACATGTTCAAGGAATTCTTATGCGCGTCTTATTAAGGAAGCTATCTACTTTGGTAGAGACTGTTTGAATCGCTTTGTAAACAAGTTTTTGGTATCAAAAAGTAGAAGTGTTGTATCATTTTGGCGCTAAATTGAGATATGACCGCCGAATGACTGATTTGTTTGGTTTGGGAATTATTGTGGCACCTAGCCTATATCTAGTGTTGTGGTTGTGTATAGATGTGTTATGCTCATTGGAATATATCTATGATACTAAGTGATAGTATGTAGTAAATACAATTGCCTAACGTTATATATTTTGGTCTCGTAATATCATTGGTCGGGTACATTGTTATTTTGAAACATTAATATTAGAATAGCTTTTACTTCCGATACACACCGATAGGTGAGGGGAGTATTGTGATCACCAAAATTATCGATTTTGAGATAATATGCTTTGTGAGCATTGGGAACAACATTCACATTGGACGCGCTACATAAGGAGGCTCCTGCACTTTGTAACGTAGCAGGGACGACCTGGGTTCAGTGGGAATTCCGTGTCGGACAGATCCTTTGGGCTGGCCCGCCAGTTATAAGATAATTATAACATTATTAATTGCTCATTTTGTTACCTCATTTATTTCATGCTTTGTATCATTCCCTTAACATATTTACATCATATTTATACTATATCTGTATCAAATTTCTATCATATTGCTTTATCATATTCAACCATAAGTTTACCATATTTATACTACATTTTTAATACCGTTTATCATTAAAACTTGTTATCATTAAACAGCCCACTTTGTAATATCTAATATCGAAAAAACCAACATATCGATATCAGACATAGCTAAAGTATATACAGAAGAAGATATACAGTTTGAACAGGAATGCCTAATACCCCATTATCTCGGGCTAGAAAATGGATTAGGCGTAACTACCAGTAAATGCCTCCAAATGAGGCCAAAACAATTCAACATATCTTTGTTAAATATTTTTCAGAGCACCTCTTATCTATCACTACCACATTTATAACAAATTTCTTGATGTATTTCCTCAGTTCCAAGCTTATGAGTAATATATCCAAATAAGTATTGTATATAAACTAACCGTCTACTTTCATAACCGCATTTATTTCCTTCCAATATTTTTCTATCGCAGTGCGGTTATAGTGCAGCTTGTGTCTTTCATCCCAAGTAGGGGTTTTCGCAAACACTGAAGCTATAAGTAACTCTTTATCGATACTCATCTTCGACCGGCACAGAAGAAACCAGGTAAGAAACTAAATTTCTGTTACTATAAAGGCGTTCAAGCGGGCTTCCGACGTTGGTAAGCTGTCGAAAACACAGTTGAACAGGTCAGCTTGCATGCGGTACCTGCACGCCTTCGCACGCACACTAAAATGCCCACTGTGTTTGCGCACTTACGCTTTTTTCACAATCGTACTATTAGATTTCGTTCATTATTATTTTAAGCTTATTTTTAAAATGATTTTTAACTTTTCAGTCCGATGTTTTTTTAAATTGTTTTTTTGTTTTTTAAAATTATAATTATTTTTAATTTTTCGGTCACTTATCGTCTTAAAAAATGATAAGTAAAAGTGGTAGCAACCAGGTCTATCCACTTGACCTAATTTCAAGTCAAAATAAACACATTTTGTTCTCATGAACTAAGACACTGATTTTTTACCGATTTAATAATTTTTTAAGACCTTTTATTAATTCATACCAATATCCTAATTTTCTGTGTTTTTTGACGGTGATTGAGGAAGTTCCATTCCACCTCATGAAAAAGAATACATAAAGTACTGATATTAGTATCGTGTTTCACATCCAAACTGAGAAGCCTATATCATAAATATATTGTCGGCATTACTTCTCGACACTTTATTGAAAAATATTGGTAATCGAAGAGAAAATAAATAGTGAAGTGCCAGCGTTGATGCATGTCCTCCATTACAGTGATTTAGTCGTAACGGGGCTTAGGGAAATAGCGCGCAAACTTTGAATAATGCCATTTGGAATGAACAGTTGTAAACCTTGCCAGGACACTGTCAACGCCTGTGATATTTATTCTCTTCTTTGCATAATTGTGTAAGTTCAGCGGACGATGCCGAGTCTTTCGGACTATAAGATGTAAAGGGCTATTTCCTGTCTACAACGTAGGTTTTATGTAAATGTTATAGTATCAGGGTACACTTTGGGAACGTTATCTGATGCCAGAGTATTGCCATGATGGAAGGGGAGTTTAATAGTGTTCCCCAATGAGGTGTATAAAGTGAAATTTGTCTTGGAAGTATGTAAACTCAATAGTATGATATAACATAGGTTCTGTTTCGGAAGTGCCAAGATCCCCATTGGGCCCCTTCTATGTCCTCCTAGGGTGAGGAGGATGGTGAGAAGCCAGCAAATGCAAGAGTGATGTTCCTGTCAGTACTTGCAAGGCTTTACTAGATACTAATACTACTTCTACTACTAAGATAAGTATATCGCTTAACACGTTCAACCGCTAGGTGGTGAATGTACAGATTTTTGTATTGTTTTAGATATCAGCATTAGCTTTGCACTCACCCTTGCCAAACATTAAAAAATGTAGTCAAGTTGATTGACTCAGTACTTCCCACACATTCCGATGATACCAGTTTTATTATTCTCCCATAGCATGAAGCTACAGTCTAGATGCCCTTGCAACCAAGTCATCGCTTGTCCGACAGCAAAAAAAGTGTCTTATTCTACTAGGTACTTCTTTCACAGGTCAGTGGACAATCTATCATGAATACAACAAATTTTTGAGTTTTACAACCCCCCACCCCCGAACCACTTCAATCTCATCCCCACCCAAAAAAAAAAGAAAATGATCAGGAACCCCTGAAACGCCTAAAAATGAAGTTTGAGCTGTTTTCATATTTTTTGTTTTTTTAATATTGCTGCGCCGCCACTGAGACGATTTTTAAAAATCAGAAGCATTTTTCATCCTCGCCTAAGTAATAATACTGTGCCGAAATTTCATGAACATCAATTCAGTAATTTCCACTTGGTTCCTGTAGTAGACAAGGCAATGTTCGGATGGACCTAAAAGAGTGTATTATACCGCCAGATCTTCCTCTCTCAGGTCAGGGGACAGCCTATTATGATTACAAAAAATGTTTCAGCTTTACAACACCTCACCCCCCAATTACCCCAATTTAACCCCCACCCAAAAAAAGTAGAAAATAATCAGGAACCCCTAAAACGCCTAAAAACGAAGTTTGAGGAATATTTGAAATTTTTCGTTTTTTGCTAATTACTCCGCCGCCCATGCATCGATTTTCAAAATTGTAGCTACTTTACCTACTACGACCCCACACCACATCGTTACCCAAATGTCATCAAAATCCATGCAGCGGTTACTGAGGCTAGGAGGCTAGAAAAATGCCAACAGACAAACAGCAGACAGACCGACAGATAGACAGACCCACAGACAGACCGACAGATAGACAGACCCACAGACAGACCGACAGACAGACCGACAGACAGACCGACAGACAGACCGACAGACAGACCGACGGAGATGAGTGACGTGAATTTTCGTTATAAAACGCATAAAACGCTCAACAAGTATATTATCTCAAAATCTAAAATTTTCGCGATCACAATACTCCCCTCACCTATCGGTGTGGGAAGTAAAAGTAAACTAGGAGTATACTATTTATCACTTTATATAAGTTAAAGACTAAAACATGAGAAGGTGGGTCACCTAATAACTATTGCTGACTATTGTACAAATTATTCTGAGGTTGTAGGGCTAGAAGATAGTCAAATATATGTCTCTTAAAACGAGATACACTATGACGCTTGCAGTCGAGGGGAACAGAATTATAAAGGGAGTATATGTTAAAAGTCAGTTATTCCTAGTATTGAGGCAGTGCTAGAATGGAAACATATTTCACCATACATATAAAGGTATTGGATAAAGATACTTTATGGAACATGCTCAGTGAAAAAAATATCTATTTGCCATTGACAGCCATCTTAGTTTTCTCAACTAATCAGTCAAAGTCAAAGAAATACAACAACTGTGTCATCATCTGCATGCGAATATTATAATAGAAAATTACACAGATTTATTAATATCAGCTATGTAAACCAGCAACGAGAGCGGATCCAATAAAGAGCCTTGCGGAACCCCAGAATAAAATTTAAGGGTGCTGAGTGTCAAAACCATAGTAGTTCAGTTTGGAACATAATAGTCTTTGACGGATTCTATCAAAGGCTTTGGAGATACCTATAGAAACAACAATAACATACCTTTTATAATCTAAGCGTCAGATTTTAAATTCTAGTGATGTTGTAGTGCCACGTAACTTTCTAAAGACTGACTAGCAGAAGGTCATTTGAGTTCACAAATTCGATAATTTGAAGATATGTTACTTTAAGACACATATTCCGGAAATTTGAAGGATTATTAACCAGAGGCACAGAACACATAAAGACTGGTTTCCATGAGTAGCTTTTAGTAGCACAATTAGAATCTATAGATAGACAGATAAAAAGATTAGATTTAGTTCTAGAATTAATCTTTAGTGTGGGATTGAGTTTGAGTCGCCTTTTATACATATGTCTCATATGATATAATAAAGCCTTTATTACTATTATTCTGATTTCTCAAGTTTCTCTCGCATGACTGCGGTAGCAACAAATGTTGACGGGCTGTGCCAAGTCAACACCTGAACTACTACTGATCGGAATTTAAGGAAGATCCTACTATATTACAGGTCTTAAGGATTACAGACGTTTGGAATATTTTGTGTAACTTTTCATCCAGGCCTAGCTGGTGCAGGTGTGGTGTGAATATGTCAGGTGTAAGGCCTGAGACCAACATAATTAGAAATAATTAGAAAGACAATAACGACTTTGTTTTGTTTCCAGAGACATTTTACTTCTATGGCAAGGTCTGTGTATTTAGATATCTTCCCAGCGTAGGTGGTTTGAACATTCGTATCATTAGGGATAGCAATATCTATTAAATAGGTAACTTTGTCTGCCTTCGACTGAAAAACTATATCTGGTCTATTGGCTGGGATAGTTGTATCTGTATGTATTTCGACGTCCCAGTATAGTTTGTATTGATTGTTGTGATGTCGGTGTATAATTATAATATGGATCTGTGTTTTCGATTAGTTTGTTAGTTGTGGCTAGGGCCTGGTGTATAATTTTGGCTGCAGAGTTATGTCTGGCCGTGTACTCGGTTCCAGCGAGGGTTTTGCATGCACTTGTTATATGATCTATTGTTTCCTTCTGTTGGTGGAATTTTCTGCAATTATCGTTGGTTACGGATGGATCTTTAATTATGTATTTTTTGTAGTTCCTCGTCGCAATTACTTGGTCCTGAATAGCAAGCATATATAAAGCCCTCCGTTCCTGGAAAGAGCTGGCCATCCTGCAGCCAACTGTATGACTGTTTTTCATTTATGTTATCTTGTGTAATTCGGTATCTATGTTTGCCGTGAAGTGCTTTCTGCGACCAGGTGTTTATTTTTTCTTGTGATTCTATGGGATTGTGTGTGTCTGCTGCGTGGCCTGGACTGGAGAGGGTGAGTGGTGTATAGTTCTTGACTGCTTTGACTATTGCCCTATGTAAATTCGTTTGTTTGCTCTTAAAGAAATGTCTGAGTGTTTATATTTGTTTTGTGCGAAGTGACTGAATATCTATAATTCCTCTGCCACCTTGTTTTCTATCTATGGTAAGCTTTTCTTTGCATGCGTTCGGATGTGACATCTGTCCGTATGAGGATTTGGATGTTTTCTATGTCAGTGTGCGACCACTTGATGATGCCGAAGGAGTATGTGAGGACCGGTATCGCGAATGTGTTAATGGCTTCTGTAAGATTTCTGGAATTTAGTTTTGTTTCTAGTAGCTTAACGAGGCGGTCTCTAAACTCTTGTATTAGTTTTTCTTTGACTTGTGAGTGGTCCTCGTTAACACTTTGATTTAAACCCAGGTACTTGTATGTTTCATCCTTGTTTATGTTGTCCAGTGTTTGGCCGTTACTATTTCCCGTTCTTGATGGCTCTTCCACTGACCTTTGTTGACGTGCAGCACTTTGCACTTATTATTATTATAATTATTTGGTACTCACCTCAACCGGTATTTTAATAATAATATCATGGCGGCAACCCTCGTAGAGCACAGCCGACAACAAGAGCGCCGTCTTGCACAACATACTAACTAATTCAGTTGCTTCCTTGCCGCCGCTCTCAGGGTTTATAATCGTCCTTCGTTAAAAAATAACGACTTCCCTCTCTGCTTAGGCCATCACAATGGCACTCTCCGAGCTCGTAACGTTTTAGCGCCCCATGACATGAACAGACTGCCTGTTGTTTTTAACGCGCCTAACGTCAAAACTTTAGGGCTTATGCAGTGGCGGCTCTAGGTGGTTCAGATAGGGGGTGCATAATTGCAAAATTTGGTGAAAGCGATATAAAGAAACACTTACCCAATCCTTTAGTATAATTCATATGATTCACCGACAACCTATTCGTTTTACAGTTTATCATGACCTCTAAGAGCCAGCTCAAATGCGCCACAAAACCTGATGCAATTTATTATCAAATTCAAAACATATATTTTTTGTTACCTCTTCATTTACTACGCTTCCACGGGCTTTGAAAACGTTTTCAAAACGTTTGGAGTTTTTAAATATATCGTGGAAACGTCAATTGGATGCGTGTTCTGTTCAAGGTCGATTCGCTCATTTTTTGGATCATATCGAGGTCCAAATGCCGTGGTAACACCAGCTGCCACTTTCAAAACGTTTTGAAATCAACTGTGCACAGTGCATTCTAATATCGCTATCGTTAGTTTATCTTAAGTTTTATTTAAGTTTATTTGAATTCCAAACTAAATATTTATGATAAACAAGAAAATAGATTATGAAACTAGGAAATGACGTTTGTCAAGGTTGTCGGTTGAAAACGTTTTGAATTCGTTTCGAAAATCGTTTCGAAACCTGTCATGGAAACACCGGCAATCCAAAATCACAAAACGTTTTGAAAACAGAAAACGTAGTAATTATGTTTCTGAATCGACTTTCTATATGACGAGTCCAAAACATTTTGAATGTTATTTTTCCCTAACATTCTCAAAATAAATGTATTTCTAAGATGTCCTTCTGAATTTTCATGTTTATTAATCTTAAAACTAAGATGAACCAAGTCTCTTATTCCGTTTTTTGACCAAGACGGCTCACCACCAAATAAAAAGCACGGGAAACAAAAGAAAGCATTTTTAGCATCGCATCTACAAATCCAGTCATTTTTTTGGTAAATAGTCGGTTTGAATTTCCGTATGTCTTTACCTTTCACAGTCTGTTTATTTTCTAAACATAACTGAGGCATCGGGCGTTTAAGATTTTTCACTCCAATTTTCTCGTCGTAGGTTAGCCGTGAAAACGCATTGTCTATCAAAAACGCGACAGAATTCATTTTCAAACCGTGTAAAACTATTATACTACGCCTATGTTTTCGCTGCGGATACAAAATCACGACGCGATGTAGACCAACAGTGACTGTACTATCGTAGACAGTAAACACTGTCGTGAGCAGACTAAATTCTTGCTCCAGTGTTACGTTTACGCGGCATTGGAAACGCTAGAAATATTAGCTACCCCCACCTCTAATGGAACTTATATGGCTGAATGTAGCAACGCCTTGTTTATGCTCATAGGAGCTGCGGGCCGCGGCGAACGGCCGGCGGCGCCGGCGCGGCGATCCATGTGTGTGCGCAGACGGTGAATCACGGCGTAACAATACTTTGTTAAACGTGTATAAAAACAGCAGACACTACAGCCTTTGATTATTTTGTTTGATTCAAAAATTCAAGGGGGTGCAATTGCTCACTTGCTCTCATTAGTGAGCCGCCACTGGGCTTATGTAACGGGAAACATAGGAGTGGGTGGAAAAAGTTTAGCTAGAGGTCGTCCCCAGTAAACACTTATATTGTTATGATAGGGGACAGTTGCGTAACGAAGAAACGGCAAAGATTACAGAATAAAATATTATTTTTTACAACCTGGTTGATAGATTTTAAAGTAAAATAAATGCGAACCCTTACGTATAAATAAATAAATAGTTTAAAGGAAAGTCTTTACATGGATGGTTTAGAGTTATATCAGAATATCTATTTTTGAAAAAATGACCAATTCCTTTGCGTGCAGCAACACTGTTGAAATATTCGATAAAAATATTTTCCATATTTATTACCTGCTCCGCAATATGTTTTGAGGGTAATGTCAAACCACCAAAAGATTTTGTGTCCGTGTACGCTTTCAATTTGCAAAAAACAGTTTCCTCATTTGTGAGATCTTTTGATGAGCTGGCAAAATCTACACAAATATTGCAAGTATGCTGAATCAAACATTTTTTCAAAAGGTACCCTGTTACATAAACTAGTCCGTTTCCTTCAGGGCTGTTAAGATTTTGATAATCGCTAGTAAAAACTCTTATTGGGTTTACTTTAGAAATATCTTGCTCAAGCAGAATTTCAGAATATTAATCCTTATTATTAAATCAATAAACCGTTCGATTCGACCGTCACCGGTACTGTCAGTTGACAAATAACTCGGCTGTCTTTCGGCTGGCGGCACGTCGCCTTGGAACCGGCAAATATGCTCAAATAAGGTATCTTATCAAGTGAGGTATCTTATATTTTATTCTGTAATTTTTGGAAACGGCTTCACAGTGTTGGCACAGCATCCGCGGTACTCTGGTATTTAGGCTCTGCCTACGCGGTCTGCTCAGTTATAAAAAACAGAGATGGGACCTATAGATCGATGTATCTACCACAGCGATATATCGAATTTTGAACATCGATGTTTTGCTGTAGATGTCTGCTTTTTTTGCATTATGGTCAGCCTCTCGCCAAGGCTGAAAGCCTATGGCACTGTAGAAGTGCTGCGAGAGGATGAGTGTCTGTGCACGTTAGATTTGAAACGCTTAAGGTTGTAGCTGACTGAAAACAAATCCCCCGTCGAAGTTATCCAAAAGAAGGAATGCAGGAGAAGACTGGTTCGGGGAGTAGGGACCTCAACCTGGTAAGGATGAGCTTGATGCAGAGCCTCTCTAGTGTTCCTCGTTCGAACGGCTTTCGGTGTTATTATTTGAAAGAGCTCACTCAAACATCTTCGGTGATAAAATCTGTAAAACAAGGACAGGTCAGCCACCCTTCTTTTATGTTACAGGCTGTGGAGGTCCTTTGTGAGGTTAGGCGTATCGATTAGTCTAATTGCTCTCTTCTGGATAGGGTCCAGAAGCTTTAGAGAGTGCTTCGGTGCGCATCAACACAAATGAGAGCAATACTCCAGCGATGATCGGATCTGAGCCTTGCAGAGCAGCAGCAGTTGCTCTGGTGTATACAGCTTCCTACAGCGGAACAAAACTCCGAGCCTCTGGAATGCCGTTTTAGCAATACTGACGACGTGGTCATGCCATGACATGTTATTGTTGATCTTGATCCCGTAAAACTTGACGGAATGTGACTCGACTATTAAGTGACCCTTCATTTCCACAGTTGGTAAACCAACGTGAGACTTCCTTGTTAGTCTTGTTGCCTGAGCTTTCTGTACGTTGAACTGTACTATACTCACTAATCCCCACTAGACAATGGACTAGTATCATGCATTTTTTTGGTTGCATATGAGAGTACGTCATAAAAAGCATCTCATTTTTTTCTCCGTTTTTTTTTGGGCACAGGAAAGCCGTGAAAATAAGGAAAATATTTGAATCCTCCTAAGGCAGTGACGTCACCGCCCTAAAGGCGAACAGCCAATCAAAAGATAGATATGTGTGCTGTGTTGCCGCATCCTGTTGGCGCGCGAAATGCCGGAGTTGTACGCGGGCTGGCTCATCTATCTTGTCTTCTGTTCCCGTCTGCAAGTCGGAGCTGTTCTTGGCAACAATGTACTGCTGATGCCTCGCGCGGTTGGCACTGATTGGCTGAATTTCAATTCCTTTCGTTAAACTTTAGAATGGAACTACTAAAAAACAAAATGATGTAGAAAGTAACGAAATGCAACAGTACGTTTATTTTTGTATGCACTAAGCGGTTATAACAATTAAATCATTATTTTTAACTTCGCGATACTAGTCCATTGTTTTGGTATCTACATTGATCTGAGAGGCATATTTCTGTCACCGACGTACCATCTCCTGGGATGATAGTGGCTTGCCTTGTTCCATGCACGATATTAATGCTTCGTCTGCGAAGCTGTAGATTGAATTGGATGTTATTTTCAGCAGCTCGTTGATGTAAAGCAGAACAGTATAGGGGACAGGACAGATCCCTAAGGAACACTGGCGTTTAATGAAAATACGTCTGATAAACAGCCCTCACCTAAAACAAACAGAGATCGGTCGGCTCAAAATGCTATTCGGCCACTGGCGTAGGCCAGGTGGTAGTCCATAGGCAACAAGCTAACCGGGAGTCAACACGGGATTGGCCAAGATTTTCAGTTGCTTTGTTTCACAAGTGAGTGACGTAGGCCAGGATGTCACCCGTACACCTATGTATTGGCGACCATTTATGATGCTATTGTTGTCCAGGTATTTCAGAAGGTGTGTTAGTGACAGTCTCCATAGCCTCAGACATGAGGCTGAGAAGAGCCACAGGTCTATAGTTGGTGGGATCGATTTTTTTGCCTTTTTTAGGAATGGGTTGTACGCAGCCAGTCTTCCAGCAGCGAGAAAAACGACTCGACTTGAAGAGCTTGCAAAGAATATGTGAAAGCTCAACGACGCAGCGTTCAAGGACATGGCTGGAATTTGGTCAGGACAGGAGCTTTCTTCGTATTCAGTTTTAGTAGTAATCAATAAACACTTTTCTTTTTCTTCATTAGGTAAACATAATAACAAAGCTTTATATGTCACCGTATTAATTTTTTATTGTACTTTTTCCCATTAGTTTTTGTATATATTCCATTGAACATCCTTCTTATAACTGACATAAACCATTAAGCGTAAGAGTAGCCAAGGCTAGGGCTGCGTTTCCACCAGAGATGTGCTAGGAAGATGAACGGTGCGAAGATGTGTGGCGGAGCTGTGAAACGGTGTGAAGATGAACGTGGCGAGGATGTGTAGCGGAGCTGTGAAATGGTGTGGGTGTTTCCACTAAAGATGTGCTAGGAAGATGAACGGTACGAAGATGTGTGGCGGAGCTGTGAAACGGTGTGCAGATGAGCATTGTAGCGAGCTCTTTTCAGATTGATAGCCAGCGGCATGCATCTGCTCGCTGTTAGCGTCTCAGTCAATGTCCCTAGCCCACATTGCTCGCAACACACTTCTATCACACATCTCTCGAAACACATTCCTAGCACACATTCCTCGCCAACATGCTTTGTTTCGTACGTACCAAAACCTCGCTCCACTAACGCAGAGAATAACTCTTTCAGTGAACGATAGACTGAATAAAAATGAAACCGTATCCTTACTTGGCCTGAAAATTGATAACTCACTCAATTGGGAGGCCCATGTTAAATTCATGTGCAGTAAGTTATCAACGCAGATTTTCGTCTTACGTCAACTAAAACGTATTTCAACTTTAGACGGAGTGCTGAATGCATATTTTGGACTTCTTCATTTTCATTTGGTCTATGGAGTTATTCTCTGGGGTGGATCTTGCCATGCAGCGCGATTATTTAGGTTGCAGAAACGGGCGGTGAAGATCGTGGCAGGTGCTAAATTTGATGACCATTGCAGACCTCTATTTAAAATGCTAGAAATACTGCCGTTGATTGTGTTTTTTTATACGCTTCTACATAGTCAAGAAAACTGCAATACATATACTTGCTACTCAGATATACACAAATATCCAACCAGAGGAGCATCTGCTATAAGACCTCCACGATTTAGATTAGCAGCCTGTGCACGCAATTCATTAAACTTAAAGCTCTACAACACACTTCCTAGAACAATCAGACAGCTAAACTATATAAAATTTAAACAGCACATTAAAAACTTCCTCCTCGACCATTGTTTTTACGACACAGTTGGATTTTTAAATTTTAAGTTTTAATACTTTGTGTATGCTTATGTTCTCGTTCTATACACAAATATATGTAGCTATTGTTTGTTTATGTTTATCTTACTTGTACCTATGTACCATTTTGCTTTCATCGTTCTTCTGTCCAGTTTTGTTTGACTTGTCATAAGTATTTATTTATGTACAATATGACCAATAAATTACTCTAGTCTACTCTACTCTACTCTAAGCCGTTTGCAATAAAGCTGCGCTGGGCGAGACGAGGTAATTCAAGCAATTCTATTGGTTCGGTAAAAACCTCATTCCTCGCAACACATCCTCGCACATACTGGTGAAAACGCAGCCTAAATTTGCTGCTCATGTCCCTCTTAGTTTTTGGAAATAGAGGTAAATTGTTTTGCTAGTGCTACTCGTTTTGTTAACTAAAAAAAAATGAACGTATTTCACCATGGTACTTGTTGCGGGGCTTGATTCTATAGGTCTATAATCTATTGTTTCAAGTCTCTAGTCCGATTGGGCAAGAAAACACTTTGTACGGATTTCACTATTTATTTGCACTAACTATGTACACTACGCCTAACCTAATACTTAACAGTCTAATTTATCTACAGTCACTACACTAATTTATATTGGTCCTACAATTCACTAATTTATGACACAGTTCATTTATTTCGCGCGCGCCACTGGAACGTTGCGTATTACTACCGAACACGGACTACTGCACTGCGTTGACTGTTGACTGACTGTCTCTCGTGCGATGGCGCCTTTATATTAGGCGGCGCCATCTCTGGAACGTTCGCGACAACTTGCGATCGAGAAGGAACTTTTCTAGATTTCACGTAGATATACTACGCCGTCCAGGGCCGGACTGGCACACTATTATTAAACACTTTTATCCATGTCTCTTTAAAAAACAGAGTTATCAAACGTTGGATTATAAAGTGATCACCCTGTATAGCGTATAGCATACAAGTTTATAATATATTATACAGAAGCGCGTCATAAGCACCCTTTCGTCGAAAGAACATCGACATTAAGATACCAGACTGGCAGCAAACAAAAACAATTTTCAAAGATAAACATGAAGCGTCCTTGAAGAGAGAAAAGCCATTCACCGACGACTGATAGAGCACAGTGGAACTTTTTCGCATTATTCTTCCACGAATTTCCAGCCAAGTGCTCCTCACACCGACAAAAAGATGGAGAGAGATGCTGCTTAGCTGTTCTCGTTATTTTTAACGAGCCATCTACCTTGAAATTGCTAATAATTTGCCTTCGTTACCGATCTCTCAACTATTTTTAGTTATCCGTCTACCTGATCCTGTAAACATACGTATCTCGCACGATAAGACGTTAGATTGTCGTACAAGGTGTATCTCAAAAATACCGCCTCGTGGTTTACTGATTAAAGCTACGAAATTCAATAAAAATAAGAATGTCAGGGTGAGAAAATTTTATAATTCAAAAAGGCTATTATCCAAGATAGGTGTTTGATAACGTAAAGTGGCCTAAACTGTGGGAAATCCTTATCTCCATGGGAGCCTCCTACCATTTAGTATTTCTCATACAGCAACTCTATGAGTCTAGCTCAGCTCGTGTAAGAATTGATGGTAACCCGTCTGGTCAAACAGCAAGCAGAAAAGGAGTTCGTCAGGGATGCGTATTATCTCCGATGTTATTTAACATTTACTCTGAATTTGTAATGAGACAGGTATTGGACAACTGGAACAGCGGTATAACTATTGGCGGAAACAAAATATCTAACTTAAGATTTGCTGACGATACAACCCTTATTGCTGCTTCTCAGGAAGAACTAGTAGCTCTATTGAACGTTTCAGAACAACACAGTGCAGCATATGGTCTTGGTATTAACTATAACAAGACCAAGGTTATTATCGTAGATAGAGAGCATGACAATCATCGAGAAATAAAGTCAAAGTTTTGTGTACCTCGGTTCTTTGATCGACAATTCAGGAAGCTCTGAGAATGAGATTCGACGGCGCATTCAACAGGCACGGGTGGCCATGACAAAGCTTACTAAAATATGGCGTGACCACAACATCACTAAAGCTACCAAAATGTCACTGGTTCAGTGTCTTGTGTTCTCCATATTTCTCGCATAGATGCTTTTGAAATGTGGACGTGGAGGAGAATGCTGAGAATTCCTTATACCGCCCATCGAACTAATGTTTCCATACTGGATGAGCTCGGTAATCCAAAGAGACTATCCTCCATTGTGTCGATGAGAATGCTTACATTCTTCGGACATACTCACAGAAGCGATAATATAGAAAAACTTGTAGTTCAGGGTCACGCCCCGAGTGGGCGGCGCCGTGGCCGTTCCTCAACACGCTGGGTGGATACGACGAAACAATTGCTAGATATGAGTATCAAGAGCGCCACTAAACTGACAGTAAATCGCGAACGATGGCGAGCTACAGTTCTCAAAACTATTGGTAATATCCATGTCGGCAATACTCTAGCTCCGACTTAATGCATTTCACGAGTTCACAACATGTCTGTTAAGACATTGTGACTATGATGATGATTATCCAAGATTCAATGTAAAAATGATTCCTTTAGGCTTGAAGGGTTAGTAGGCATGCACAGTGAAAGCGGGTAGCCTGCTTCGTCCAGCGCCGAACTGCTCGCAGGTAGAAGCAGACAAAGCGGGGAACCTTAAAATGAAATTAGTACATGCACTTATAAGCCACTTCCAGCGCTGGTCGGGGCAGGTTCCCTGCTTTCGCCCACACATTGAAAGCAGTTTGCAGGTATCCCGCAAGCAGGAAACCGATGCACTGTATCTACCCCCTTAGGACAGAAATAATTTCAATCGTGGGTAAGATAATAATCAATATCCGGCCGATATTATTTTTTAAAGAGTCTGATGATCTTCACAATAATTTGGGCGGTCCCTTTATATTACAATAGGGTCCGAAGTTGCGTATAATGTTTACTTAATCTCTGCTGGGAGTTACATTCGTTCCTCCGGAATAGTCTACCAAAAGTATCATTCTATGTAGTACCCAGTTATATTTCGTACAATTAAAAGGTCTTCTGAGTTGTTTGTGATTGTGCAACAACTTGGGTGAGTTTATCTCACTGAAGTCACAGAGTACTCAGTTCTACTAATTGTCTCTTTATTCATTGACATATTGATTTATTTTATTAATTCGTTTGAGAACTTTTTTACTAGACATATTACTAGTTCAATTGAGGACTTCTTTACTAGACAACTAAACTTTCACATACCTGCACACAATATATCATTAATGGTTTGATAATTCAATTTTTGAATATCTGTCATAGAAATCAGACAACATAATTTCGAAGTAAGTCGCGAGTTGACCCTTCGTACTTAACTATTTTAAAGGAGTGGATACTTTGCGAGTTGACCCTTAGTATCTTTGTGTTAGGCCTCACAGTTATCATGATAACTATTCTCCGTTCTATTTGTTTTGATCTCTTGGCGAGGTATCTCGCGAGTTGACCCTTAATACCGATGACCCTTGAGATGGAGATGTTATAAATGTTATTCTGTTTATTATTTCATCTACCTATTTGGTGTTTCCCCCGTGTGGGGGCGGGTTAGAATATCTCCCATCTTATATCCTGCGTGTCGTAAAAGGCGACTAAAAGAAACCGAACTACTGCCGGTATAAACAGTAACCTCTTCTCAACCAACAGCTTTGGGTGGACGAGTTGAGAAGAGTCAGGACACCTTCTTGTCCTCGGGGTGAGAAATTGCCCCTAAAGGCGGATGAACCAGTAGATACCATCTGGTCAACGGCATGAGGATGCAGAAAGCAAATGGGAAACTACTGCTTTAAAGATCTTAAAGATATCCCCAGAGAAACTCGTAAAATGAGTAAATGCATCTTACGAGTTCACAACATGTCTGTTAAGATATTGTGACTGTGATGATGATGATTTGGTGTTTAATGTTGAGGAGATGATTGATAGTGTGTTGATTCACTTTCTAGTGTCTGATGTTGAAACCGTAGTTTTTGTTGGAGAGCGGACTTGGACAGAAGCAAATCCACAATGGACTGAGAGAGTCACCCTGGAAGATACCGTGTCTTATGTGTAGCTCATCTGTTTGGATACCATTATTATCATATGATATCTTTGTAGATGCAAAATTAAATGAAGCCTTCTAAATGCAGCTATACATACAAGTGCATATCTCCGTGCATCCTGTAGCTATATGCAGAATACCCGAGGCAGGAGCAGCGTAGGAAGTTATTATAAATTTTGCATGAGAAACAAAAGATTCAATTAAGGTGGCCGAAGAACGTACAGAACAATAAGTGGTTGTGATGTGAACGATGCATAAAACATGTAAAACAATTAGACGCAGCCGGGGGGCTCAAGCAAACTCCAGCGGAACGGAGTATGGCTTCTTCCGGTCTTGGAGTATTATGCTCCCACGTATTTTCGAGTTATTAAAAAAGTATGTGCACCACGAGAAGCCTATGCCCAAGAATGGACGTTATTTGTAGCAAAAAATCAGTTATGCCGGCACTTCAGTTAGCATAGCGTATTCGTGCATTTGTTTGATTTGCCAAAAAACGTCGATGTGTGCAGAACTCAGAGTAACAACTGAACATAGAGATAGTAAACAAACGCCATCAGCATGGCGTACTCAAAGCCACCATCTTTGACACTTCAGCCTCCAAACATTGACAGTTCAAATTGTAAACAATGCTGTGTAACTCCAAGTATGAAACACTATTGAATCTTCCTCCTTTGGATCTGGTAATCCAAGGGGAAGCTAGAAAAACTGGGTTCCGTCTCTGGAGTCAGGGTAGCTGGACTTTTATGAATCCAGGCAAAGGACATTCGACGATTCTAGCAGAGTTGCATGAGGATTGTCCTATTTTGTTGGCGAGGAGCGATACGCATCGCAAATTTACAGTGGTGTTTCCGTCAAGGGAACAGTGGGAGTCTAGGGAAAGACAGCTCATCGAAGGAGGAGGACAGGTCTGGTACACAGACGGTTCACTCGCTAGAGAGGGCTCGGGTTCGGGAGTCTACGGACCCCATACAAGACTTTCATTCCCTCTTGGGGGGCACACCACAGTATTCCAGGCTGAGGTCTATGCGCTACTTGCCTGTGTAAATCGTTTTCGGGAAATTGACGGGTCTAGGAGGCGGATTACTATTTGCTCTGACAGTCAGGCAGCCATCAAAGCACTGAGTGTTCGGAAAATGGCGTCGGGACTGGTCCTGGAGTGCAGGAGGGCTCTTGACGACATCTCAGCTAAACACAAGGTATCACTGATGTGGGTACCTGGGCACGCTGGGGTAAAGGGTAATGAAATAGCAGATCATCTGGCCAGGATGGGATCCGGAAACAGTTTTGTGGGCCCGGAACCAGCCTTAGGACTGTCTGCAAACTTGATTAGGAAAACAACTGGAGAGTGGATCCAGAATCAACACTCTCTGAGATGGAACAACATCTCTGGTCATCTCCGTCAGGCTCGGGAGCTATTAGCAGGGCCTGCAGAGAGAATAGGGCGATTTTGTCTCTCTCTGGATAGGAGTAACTTGAGATTGCTAGTAGGCTTATTAACGGGTCACAATACCTTCAGGCGTCACTTGTTTGTGATGAGGGTGGTCAACGACCCAACGTGCACGTGGTGTGGTGAAGAGGAAGAATCCTCGGCACATATCCTGTGTCGCTGTGAAACCCTGGGTTATCACAGGCAGACTATGCTGGGCTCAAGAACCTTGGAACCAATAGAGATAAAACGGATAGGACCTAAGAATGTACTTGCCTTTGCCAAAAGGGCAGGTCTTAGGAACTAGCGCGGATAGAGGCGCACCAGCCACATTCCGTGCTGGATAGCCTCTGGTCCTTATTCATTCAACTCCAAGTAACCTGAAAATTGTTCCAATGCAACCCATGTTACAAACACTGCACTTTTTGAGTTCCATCTCGAAAAGCTGTTAAACTATACTCGAATATAGCACAGCAAGTCCGTAAAGCTTCACCACAGTTACCAACAAATAGCAAATTCGATTTTACTGACCAAGCATAAAAGACTCACAAACAAAACAAACGTTTGACATGTGAGCTTCTACCGTAGTTAAGTCGCATGAGAATTATATCGGCGTTGCCAGCTCCTCAAATTTTATGTAAGACTTCAGAATTTGTGTTTATGATGAAGAAATATGCAGTAACACACTAGAGGTGGTCAACATATCTATTGATTTTGCTGTAATCATTCCTGAGCCATCAAAATACCGTCTTTTTTAACGTAGAATGGAATATATCTGAATACTATACAATTAAGATGATAGTAAACAATTATGATTGCCGTATCTGGTGGTCAATATGACAACCTAAGAAAAGATGTGGGCCTACTAGAATTAGTTGTTTACTACCTCTATGTTCAGTTGTTACTCTGAGGTGGAGAACCTATTTGGATTATTTGCCTTATTCGTTCAAATGCAAATAGGCAAATATGCGTTTCTGTCCAGTTGTCGGTGTTTAATCAAACATCAGCTCTCGATTTAAGAGACAAAAATCAACCACTGTAGTGCTTCAACTTGGGCACGTACGTATCCTTCAGGTGTTGCTTGAGTTTTAGTTAGGATGAAATGTGTTTCATGGAACAAAGCTCAGATAAATATCTGCTTAAAGGTTAGAAGTACACTACCTACGACCGAAGGTATACTACTATCCCAATTAATGCCTTGCGGTATACAAGTCGTCCCTTGAGAGCAGAACTATACTATGTCCAAATTGGCGTATTTTATTACACTAAACATTAAACACTAAAGATCACCGAATCTACTGCAGAAGTATTCCAAGTTTACACTGAAGGGGGGATAATAAATTCGCAAAATTCAAACTAGTCTATATTTTCTGTGTTGGAGTTGGACTATTTCTGACGAGCCGTTTTGGAGATAGTATACGTTGATAATGGAATTACACTAGTTCTGCTTTCGCATGTTTGGAGGTAATGCACTTCATCGGAGGACATAGGTTTATTCTGATCTGTAGTATTTGAGTTAGTATACCACCAGTTGCGATGGACTTGTTCTAATATATGCTATGTCCACCATTTTCTATAACATAAAGGCTGTCCCAATTCCAAGTGGTGTGCCACGATAACCAGTTATCTTATATGACATGGCCGACTCTACACTAGGCCGGAGCCTTAGATGTGGCAACGTGGCTTAGCTGTGAAATAGTGGCCCGGTTAACGTAAATTGTTTTATAGTTTCAGAACAATAATTATTATATTTTATATGTATTAAGAGTTCATCTCGGTTGATAAATTAAGAAAAATACTTTTTAGAACTACTACTAATACCACTTACATCTGATGTCTGGCTCATCGTAGTCAAACACTACAAAATAAAAATAAACGCAACCTGTTTCCTGCTGCCACTTCCACTTCCACTTAAATGAACACTCAATTTACTTTGTAAATTTTTACTTGAGCTAGAAAAATTCACTATTAGGTTACTTTGAAGCCATTCTTGCTGGTCTTGATTCCCTTTCACTACCAAATCTTTTCGTCGGTATGCCCAGATGCATGCACAGATGAGTTCTTTTAACTGTATTTTTCTGTGATATTTGGGAGGTCCAGAAAACATTGTAGGTACCGCATTGTGCTTTAAAATAGGTCTTATCCTTTGAAATGTTTGTAAATTATTGTCTTTATTCTTATAAATATAACCAGCCCTTACGAGGAATACCTTTCACCCACTTCTGTTTATGTCCTTTATTGGAAGCACAATTGCTAGTGCAACCTGGTACTACACACTTTGCAGGCATCTTTTTATCTTTATAGTTTCGTTTGTGCAGGTAAATAATTAGAAACACATTAAAAATCACCTTCCACTTCTCTTTTCTACTCTGGAAGGTTATGTTTGGTATGTCCTTTATTGGAAGCACAATTGCTAGTGCAACCTGGTACTACGCACTTTGCAGGCATCTTTTTATCTTTATAGTTTCGTTTGTGCAGGTAAATAATTAGAAACACATTAAAAATCACCTTCCACTTCTCTTTTCTACTCTGGAAGGTTATGTTTGGTATGTCCTTTATTGGAAGCTCAATTGCTAGTGCAACCTGGTACTACACACGTTGCAGGCATCTTTTTATCTTTATAGTTTCGTTTGTGCAGGTAAATAATTAGAAACACATTAAAAATCACCTTCAACTCTTAGTTTTTACTCTGGAAGGTTATGTTTGGTATGCCCTTTATTGGAAGCACAATTGCTAGTGCAACCTGGTACTACATACTTTGCAGGCATCTTTTTATCTTTATAGTTTCGTTTATGCAGGTAAATAATTAGAAACACATTAAAAATCACCTTCCAATCTTATTTTTTACTCTGGAAGAATTACACTAATGACAAAAGCTCGGCCGACTATTCAGTGTTGCCATATTTCAATGCTCCGGCCTAGTGAGTAGAGTCGTCCATGTATATGACTATGTAAAGTTCATCAAGCAGTTTACAATATCTCAAAACGAAAAGAAGCTTCTCCTGTAAAATCGACATTTTATGACTTAGTATACTTCTGCTCTAAGGGGACGAGGTATATCATCAAACTTTTGGTCTGCCATGGAAAAAGGTGGAATTTTTCGTTAGTAGCGAAGCCCTCCTATTAAATCTCTTCCAGAGAATCTGTATTCCATTCGGTAGCGCACTCGACATGGAATTCCCACATGAAACGTCAGCTAACGCCTGAGCGCCAGCCGAAGGGCCAGTGGTGGAGGCCCTGGCCACCAAGATAAATATATTCTTACATTATCTTTGTTGGTGCCATATACAGGTATTTTGCTTGTAATGTATATGTGCTATTGACTTCCGATAGTACCGAACTCATACATTCACGCCTGGATGACAGATCACAGGTTCTCATAGTTGCTAGTGTCTACTAAGGAAAGGGCACTGATTATTGGAGATCCTCAGGATTCTGCCCCAAGACCAATTATTTCATAAAAAACGATTTTGTTATAGCAATTGGAAAATTATGGTGGAAAATGTTTATTGGCATCAGACAAATATATTTCATATAACTTATAACTACAACCGGCAACAGCAGAATTTATTCCCCACTTTAAAGACGGTCCAGCATCGGGATTGGATAATCGCAGACGATATTTAATGTCGCTGTTATACTTATGTTTTCTATCTATTTTTAGACTCAACATGATAATAACGATTGCTACCTAAAGAAACCTTTCGCCACCCTTCCTCATTCCGCGCTGGTCAATTCAGAATCAAGACTCATAGGTGTCGCAATGTGAAGTCGATATTAAAGAGATTTATTTTTAAATTCGCATTTGTTACAGAGAAATCAATGTTTGAAGTTTTTTGTAAGGACAATTGAAACGTGTGTGATCCACATTACTGGATTTGAATTTGTCATACTTTTATAACAGAAAAGGGACGCCTATGATTTTAAACATCTCTTTTTGTGGGAACGGTACTGTGTCCTATGAGTCATAATATGATACGTATGATACCTCCGTCCTTAAAGTGGCCACACACTACGATTTCTACTAATTTCGCGATCAAATTAAGAAAATTTCAACTTTTTAACCATTATGGATGAAAATATAATAACATAAGTCGGTGCCAGCAATAATTATTTTCCTTGAAGGTTTCAGGATTAATCCTATAGGCCATACGATACCAACGAATTCGCCATGCTCTAGCAGGCGTGTGTATGTTTGCAAGACCAGGTTGTTATTATTGACCATGTGTTTACATTCTTACCAATGATATGATCTACACTCGTCAAGCTCAAATTTTTTCTTGCAAATTGCACAGCACTTTAACATCTTGCGGAATTGTCTAAAATAGACTGTTTTGCACTTATATCCTGATGAAACCCATAATTGACTGCAAAATCGTCCAACAAACTGGGTACAATCAAATGAGAACAAAGCGCTGCCACTATCCGTCGTCAGGTTTTGTAAAAAATATTTGTTTATACGACATATTACTTGACCACCGCCCCAATAATTATTCCTAATTCGTTCATACTCCACATTAGTGGTAGCATAGTTTTGATCGGATTCATAAGTTTTTTTCAATTTCCTATATACAGACAAATTAATGCATTGGATCAGTATATTCGTTTGAGCCATGGCCGACTCTACCCTAGGCCGGAGCCTTAGATGTGGCAACGTGGCTTAGCTGTCAAATAGTGGCCCTATAGTTTCAGAATAATTATTACATTTTATATGTATCAGAGTTCATCTCGGTTAATAAATTAAGAAAAATACTTTTTAGAACTACTACTACTAATACCACTTACATCTGATGTCTGTTTCATCACAGTCAGACACTACAAAATAAAAATAAACGCAACCTGTTTCCTTTGCCACTTCCACTTCCACTTAAATGAACACTCAATTTACTTTGTAAATTATCACTTGAGCTAGAACAATTCACTATTAGGTCACTGTGAAGCCATTCTTGCTGGTCTTGATTTCCCTTTCACTATCAAATCCTTTCGTAGGTATGCCCCAGGCCATGCCCAGATGAGTTCTATTAACTGTATCTTTCTGTGATATTTGGGAGGTCCAGAAAACATTATAGGTACCACATTGTGCTTTAAAATAGGTCTTATCCTTTGAGATGTTTATCAATTATTGTCTTTATCCTTATAAATATAACCAGCCCTTCCGAGGAATACCTTTCACCCACTTCTGTTTATGTCCCTTATCGGACGCACAATTGCTAGTGCAAACTGGTACTACACACTTTGCAGCCATCTTTTTATCTTTATAGTTTCATTTGTGCAGGTAAATAAGTAGAAACCCATTCAAAATCACCTTGCAACGTTCTTTTTAATCTGGAATAAGATTATGTTGGGCCATGGTTTGGTAGTCCTCTACTCATGCCTCTACTGGGCTGCAACCTGGTACTACACGCTTTGCAGGCATCCTTTTATCTTTATAGTTTCGTTTGTGCAGGTAAATAAGTAGAAACCCATTAAAAATCACCTTGCAACGTTCTTTTTAATCTGGAATAAGCTGATGTTGGGCCATGGTTTGGTAGTCCTCTACTGGGCTGCAACCTGGTACTACACGCTTTGCAGGCATCTTGTTATCTTTATAGTTTCGTTTGTGCAGGTAAATAATTAGAAACAAATTAATAATCACCTTCCAATCATATTTTCTGCACCTGGAAGAATACACATGACATAACAACAAATGAAAACACGACCTGATCTCCAACGTTGCCATATTTTAATGCTCCGGCCTAGTGAGTGGAGACGGCCATGTTTGAGCCAATAGGCTATGGTCTTCCGCACAGGCTTAGGGCCGGTTTCTCAATATCCAGTCAAATATTTATCTGGAAGTCAACGGTTATCTGTCAGATAAAAAATTGTTTAAAAAATTGAAGGTTAAACTTACGAATTCACGTATACCTTATCTGACAGGTGTATCCATAGAAACGCTATCTGGCAGCTACCTATCTGACACTTCTAACTGGCCATTGAGAAACCAGCCCTAAGTCAGCCATTTTAGTATTGTTGCAATGACTCCAATATATCGTCAAGCCAACATTACATTATGGACTAGTACATAATGAAAATACTATGAGTTTACCCGGAGAAGATCTCGCATAATAGTCAAATAACCTTGTGCTACCATCCATCATGGTTTAAACAAAAAAATCTTGGTTCACTTCTTCTAACCTATTCGAACTCGCTGGTGTACACCTATACGAATCCAGCTTTAAGGCTTATGTTCCGCCTATGACAGTCTAGTTGGCAAGCTGGAGAGAGGTGAAGAATGAAAATTCAATTCCAAGTGCGGTACAGTGCGGGCTGCTGCCACCAGGCCATCTTTTCAGCCGTGAAAATGGTGGCTCGGATGTCGTGTGGATGACGCCAACCCACATCGTGCACTGCCAAGTTTGTATCGTACAGTGTGTATGTCAACCTGACCTTTGAAAGTTCGGGTTTAGTTGAATTTTCTAGTTTCACGTCAATAAATGATGTCAAAAAGAGGAAATTGTGTAGAAAAATGAGGTTTCATCATATAGTAGGTCAGAGGGGGAGGGTAGGTAGCAACAATTATACTTATGACATTCAGATACCCCGCAGTAAGCAAATTTCTAACATTATAAACATTCCAGTCTGTAGATCCTCTTAGTCGTTCTCTTTTAATAATAATTCATTGATGCTTTACATAAAAGTGTTTGCACAAGTCAAAATTACAATACCTATATAAATTTTTACATTGCGTGTATAACAAAAATTGTTAAAAAAAACAATCACACACAATACACAGGGAGAAAAAGGAACAGAATTACATGTTCATTGATAATACTTAGAATATTTCATACAACATTTTAAAAGGTAACTTGTGTAAAAGGCAAGAAATAGAAACAAACGAAAAAAAATATCAGTGCTTAGCAAGTGTCTGCAAAATCATTATTTAGGTACTCATTAAAGTTATAAAATGCCTTATCGATCAGGTAGGGCTTCATTCTCCGTTTGAAGGGTTCTAATGCTAGTTGCCTAACATTACGAGGAAGAGCATTATAAAATAGTATGCCATAAAAATTGACGCCATTTGTAGTCCTATGAAGCCGAAGTTGAGGTAGGACTAAATTATCATTATGGCGTGTTTGGCAGTTGTGAACGCTGCTGTGAGAAGTATACAGATGCTGATTGGTTTTAATGTATACCAGGCAATTAAGAATATATATGCTGGGAAGGGTCATTATTTTTAATGCAATGAAGCTGTCTCTACAAGGCTCAGTGTAACCGATATTGGCAATATATCTAACACAGCGTCTTTGTACCGCAAAAACTTTCTCCATATGTGCCGAGTGACCCCAGTTGGAGAGTGCGGATGACATTCGTGAGTGAAGAAAAGTAGCATTTTAGAACCACGGTGTCTGAAACAACATTTTTCAGATTTCTTATTAGATAGATACACTTTGATAGCCTGGATGTTACATGGTTAACATGCGATTCCCATGTCAACTGAGGATAGACATGTACTCCTAGGAACTTTACTGACCCTAAAGTGTCGATGGAATTGCTTCGCAAGCTTAAGATCATTGTCTGTGACTTTGACTGATTGAGTGTCAATTTATTTGCTTCAAACCAGTTCTCTAAATTGCGTTTTAGACGTATACATTCATCTACAAGCGCTGTTGTGGAAACATGTCTGTGCACCAAAGTTGTATCATCTGCATATAGAATGACATTATTTGTATCCACACAGTTTGGCAGGTCATTAACGTAGATGAGAAAAAGAACGGGGCCAAGAACCGAGCCTTGCGGCACACCATCAGTAACCGCCAAAGACCTAGAGGAATAGTTTTCAAACACACATACTGTTGACGATTAGTCAAGTATGAGATTATCAGTTTAATACTGTCAGCATGTAATCGATACAATTGAAGCTTTTCAAGTAAGATGTCATGCTGGACACAATCAAAAGCTTTTGTGAGATCAAATAGGTTAGCCATACCATATATTTTTTTTTCAAATGTTTCATTAGCGAAATCTATAAACTTATTTATTGCTGTGGAAGTTGAATAATTGTTCCTGAAACCGAACTGACAAAAAGTGAAAAGCCCATTTGTTTCAAAATATTCACTCATTTGATCTTTGAGCAGTATTTCAAAAATTTTCGCAAAAATTGGCACTAAAGATACTGGTTTGTAATTTAAACTTAGCAAACCACTTTTTACCATTATGTCTCCTGGTGCAGTGTTTGAATAATGTTCATCAAGACCTTTAAGAACGTAGTAAGAAACAAACAATACAAAAACAAAAAACAAACAAAATAACCATAAATAAAAATAACTATGGAACTCATCACACAATTTGTTCAAGAACCTACTGAAAAATGAAACAAGTTCACAAATATATAGACAACTGAAATAACCCTAAATTGAAAAAAGTCAGAAGTTGTGTAATCATTTATGATTAAAAAACTGTTTCAGCTTCTATTTGAACATTTGTATATTATTCGAATATTGCCTGACAAGTTATTAACAACTTTTAGCCCTAAATTTTTTCGTGTTTTTCATCCATGACAAGCCTTATACTTAATTAATTTTTCTAATGCTGTATATGTCAGTCATCATCATAGTCACAATGTCTTAGCGGATATGTTGTGAACTCGTAAAATGCATTAAATTTACTCATTTTACAAGTTTCTTTTGGGATATCTTTAAGATCTTTAATGCAGTAGTTTTCCATTTGCTTTCTGCATCCTCATGCCGTTGACCAGATGGTATCTACTGGTTCATCCGCCTTTAGGGGCAATTTTTTACCCCAAGGACAAGAAGGTGTCCTGACTCTTCTCAACTCGTCCACCCAAAGCTGTTGGTTGAGAAGAGGTTACTGCTTAGACCGACAATAGTTTGGTTCCTTTTAGTCGCCTTTTACGACACGCAGGATATACGATGGGAGATATTCTAACCCGCCCCTACACGGAGAGTATATGTCAGTAAAGACACACAAATACAGGTTAGAAGGTCAGTATCCTGTATTTTCTAAAAATTTCCTTAGTACGGTGTATTCTAATTACGTTAGCAATACTTATATGATATTCTTTTTGAAATGTAACTCTTCTGCTAGATATATCCCTAAACATTTAGTGTTTTTGCAGAATTCCAGAGGTTTCTCATTCATTTTTATATTCATGTCACCCAGCTTCTTCTGCACATGATGAGATCTCACCACGACAGTGTTTTTTTCTTCTTCTTCTTCTTCTTCTTCTTCTTCGGCATTTTCACTTACCATTTTGCCGTTTTTGTCCTGCGAAGCTCTCCAATCCACTACTCTCAGGTCGCTATCTGTCATAGCATGTCCAATGTAAGTCTCCCATCTAGCTGGTCGTCCCCCACATCTCCTCCTTGGAGGCTCGCATTCCAATATTTGTTTTGGGCACCTGGTTTCTGACATTCTTTGATCGTGGCTATACTCTTGCAGTGAACTGTTATTGTTACTGAGCATTTTACTCCCATTCATTGCCAGATTTCTGCAGTTCTCATTTTGTCAGTTCTTGTGACTTGTAGACATTTTCTCATGTAGTCTAGTTCGACCGTTTTGATTTATTTCCTTATTGTAGTTCCAGCATTTAAAAATAATTAATTTTGTGCACACTATGATTCAGTTTTTTCAAATTGTCGTCAAATTTATGATAGACTTTTTGCAGCGGTTTGAGTAATTGTTTTTTCAACAAAAACGTACTAGTCTAAGATCCGAATATAAGACGACCTTCACCGAACTTGTTAATAGATGAAAAGCATTTCATATTAAATTTAATATGTTAAGAAACATATCGCGAGTGGGTTGGCTGAAAAATTTCAGTCCAGGATATGATTAATTAAATATTGAAAAATTAATTTTTTTTAAACATTTCACTGGTTTGGTTAATAGACAAATCACATACCAATCGAAAGTATGAATCCCATAGAATATGCAAACGTTAGGTTGGCTACGTTTTTCCCGTCCTAACCATAGGTTAGGCAGGTATAAACAGGTAAATCAATAATAGTAATTTGCACCGGCGCGGCGTGGTTAATTCTTGAAGCTTATATCAAAATAAAGATAATTTTATTGCTAACACGTCGATATAGGGTTGCCTGCAAAAAATCGGTCTGGAATTCCGGTTGTCGAATTTTAAAGATCAAAATATTGCTGTCAGTGAATACGTGCGTCAGAGGGGTCCGAGCGAACTATCCCGTGTATTAACAAAGGACGCAGCATAGCAGCTGCGTGTAGCTCGGCCATTGAATGTATAAATTTATGAATCTTCCATGTCATTATTTCACAATTAAAAAAATTTAAAAGATGTATTTACTAAGATAGTTTTGAAGGTTAAATTATTACGCACTTACCGTATACTCACCAAGAAAGTTACTAAACGCTTCATTATATTTTTTACCCAAAGCATTCACTTTTTGTAGCACGTGGTATGATAACCTACAAAATCGAATGATGCATTGGTTAACTCAACGCCACTGTAATTAAAATTTTTCTTTTTACGAAAATTTAATTTCAACGAACAGTTTTTATACGCTTCATCGTTAAAATCAAGAACATCATCGCCCGAATTGCATAGAAAACACTTTTTAGCCATTTTTTATCACAATTTAATGTTTATAAATAACAACAATCAGTATAGTAGTAGTAGCACGCTTTTTCAATTCAGAAGAATAAGGCAAACTGTTCCAATACAATGATGCACAGCATTTATGAGTGTATCGCCATCCTTTTCAATTTCACGGACACATGACATGCGCACTTTGTTAATACACGGGATAGTTCGCTTGGACCTCTCTGGCGCACGTATTCACTGGCAGCATTATTTTGATCTTTAAAATTCGACAACCGGAATTCCAGACTGATTTTTTGCAGACAACCCTTGCAATAAAATGATCCTTATTTTGATGTATGTTTCATGTATTAACCACATCGGTGCAAATTACTATTATAGATTTACGTGTGTATACCTGCCTACCCTATAGTTGGGACGGAAAAAACGTAGCCAACCTAACGTTTGCATATCCTATGGGCTTCATACTTTCGATTGGTATGTGATTTGTCTATTAACCAAACCAGTGAAATGTTTAAAAAAAATTAATTTTTCAATATTTAATTAATCATATCCTGGACTGAAATTGTTCAGCCAACCCACTCGCGATATGTTTTCTAACATATTAAATTTAATATAAAATGCTTTTCATCCATTAACCAGTTCGGTGAAGGTCGTCTTATATTCGGATCTTCTACTATACCATAAGATACTACGACGACCGTACTAACGGAATAGACTATCGCGTTACGTAGCCATTGCAAAGTCAGCATCCCGGTGGCTTGGAAGATGATCTCCTCCGACCTATATTTCAGGAGATCGAACTCCATCATAACTCACCTGACAATATCTTTGGAAAACACCTTGTCCCGACGGCATGGTATGCCATATCTGCCTCTGCCGATGCTTCCAACGTCTGCTCTCCCGAAGGTGCACTAAAAATTACCATATTCGATCCCGCAAATACGGTGTTGCCAGCCGTATGATAACACCCGTCCGTTCATATTTTAGTTAGGGTAGATTTGCAACTAGGGACCTGTTATACACTACAGGCAAACGAGGCAGATGCTCACAATCACAAGAAGAAAAAATAAACATGTCGTCCCCCAAAACATAAAGTGCCGTAACTGACATTCCTACAATTTTACAGGAGAGTGAAAAGAAGAAAATGGTGCACATTTACATAGCTGTACATCATATTATGTTACATACTCTATCACGAAACTGTTTGACTTGAATCTACCAGTTTTCAAATTCGAGCAGTAAGAATCTTGTATGTGGAATATTTTTGGAAAAAACACCAATAATGTCAGATACGTCATTTCGTTATGTCAAAAATAGTTCTCAATAGTTCTTCTATTACGATCCGACCGAAAATTATGGTTTACAATCAAAGATAAATGGTTTACCACTTTTATTATATACGCAATAAATTTGTGAAGACAAAAGTAGTTTTAACATTCACATGTTGTCATGAGGTAAATTTTTGTAGAACAACTTTGTTTCGGGTAATCGAACTACAGATGTTTTACCATCCATTACACAAGACAATGTGATCATTTTATTTTTACTCATATATGAAACAGTCACTGGTACCGAATAGTGAATCAACTTTTATTTCACTATCTGCTGCGTCCCTTTTCAATTGAACAAAACCATACTCTTCCGTGAGATGAGCCACATCTTGAAAAATATTTTATCTTGATGTACACTTTTAACTAGAACTTCCATGATATCTGGACAATTAATGGCTTTTCCTCGGCAGCTGTTCGTATCGACATGATCCTCAGTTTTATGGACAGTCTTAAGTATTAAAACCCAAAAAGTCTTTGAAAGTTAGGGGGTAAACATGTTTGTGTCTTGCTAAAGTAATGAGATGGTTCTCGAATATCAACTGCCTTCAAAATTGCATGAGAAATACAGCTGTGTCCAAATCCCCTCCATGTTGTCCATGATTGTGATAAAAAATCTTGACTCCATCAAATATTGAGGAAAGACCTTCAAAGCATACAGGAGCATAGCAATTATTGTAGTGTCTTTGTTTTGGCTGTAACACCCATCAGAGAATAAACAGGTTTTTCGTGTACGTCACCCGGAGTACATTTCCAAAACTTTAAAATTCATGTGGCTATTTCTGATGATCCCCTCTTACCTGCAGCTTAATTGGCGCAACGTTTATTATGAAGATACGACTTAAAAAGTTAAGGAGTGCAAGGAACAGTGCATCCACGAACTGTCGTATCTACAAATAAGATTAGATACGACAGTTCGTGCATTTATGCAAATACATTTTGTCAGATACGTGGTAGCCAAATACTTGAATTACTCGGAAATGGTTGAGAGTTGAGATACGGCAATTCGTGAGGAAGAGAAGATGACTTCGATTTGCTTATAGCTCCCGTAACTCAAATTTGAAAAAAAAGTCAGTTACGACACTTCGTGTTTTGGAGGACGATGTGGTCGCATAAAGCACTCCAATGCAAACGTAGAGAAAATGTTACACAAGACCACATTAATGCAAAACTTACACGTAGGTGCAGGATGGCTAGCTCCTTCCAGAAGTGAAGGTTGCTTTTCCACCAGAGATGTGCTAGGAAAATGAGCGCAGCGAGGATGTGTAGGGGAGCTGTGAAACGGTGTGGGTGTTTCCACCAAAGATGTCCTAGGAAGATTTGTTTTTGGGCACGTGACGATGTCCCGTGTGGGGGCGGGTTAGAATATCTCCCATCGTATATCCTGCGTGTCGTAAAAGGCGACTAAAAGGAACCGAACTACTGTCGGTATAAGCAGTAACCTCTTTTCAACCAACAGCTTTGGGTGGACGAGTTGAGAAGAGTCAGGACACCTTCTTGTCCTTGGGGTGAGAAATTGCTCCTAAAGGCGGATGAACCAGTAGATACCATCTGGTGAACGGTATGAGGATGCAGAAAGCAAATGAGAAACTACTGCATTAAAGATCCTAAAGATATCCCAAGAGAAACTCGTAAAATAAGTAAATGCATTTTACGAGTTCACTACATGTCTGTTAAGACATTGTGACTATGATGATGACGTGACGTCAGAATCAAAATTACTAATGGGACAACTTTTATGTTTGTGACTTTCGGTGTTCCTTCCGATAAAATAATTCCAACAAACTAGCATAGTTCGGGTCTAAGTGATTAATTAAAGAGCTACAGGTACTTAAAGGATTGTATCACTATGATTACGACAATACAAGACTTTTTTGTGATAGTTAATTTGAAGTTTTATTAAAAATTATAATATTGATTTGTCTTAATCGTTACGTACCAATATAAGATTGCCGAAAACTACAGAGAATTGAATTATTAATTTTTAACAGCACGTCATGTGAAAAAATTTAATAGAGTCAAATAATCAGACGAGCGATGTTAATTATAATAAATACACCTACAGTTAAGTTATTTTGCTAGTGTCCATTTCATTTTTTGTCATAATTGTAATGGTACAATCTCTAAGTACCTGCAGCTCTTGAATTAACCCCAAGTGTGCCAGTTTGTTGTTATTGTTTTGTCAGAAGGAACACAAAAAGGCACAAATATACATGTCGTCCCATTATTAATTTTAAATTGGACGTCACGCGATTAAAAACAAACACCTCATTGGGTAACACAATAACAAGAATAGATACAACATTTGCTCTAATTTACACCCCCCAAAATTATAATTTATTTATTTATTTATTTATTTATTCATTGTAGCTATACGACCAACAACAATTGGTATAAGCATCGTCATAAAATCTGAGGATAAAAATTTTTTAAATACATACATAAAGAGGAAAGACAGCACTTAATTACTGACCAGATAACATATTTTATGGATAACTTAAATTTAGGTTCATATATTCGTCTTCACTGTATACAGGATTCTCAAGTAGAATCTGTTTTACAGTTGTTTGGAATTTCCTAAAGAGATTTATTAATTTTATAGATACCGGTAGCTTGTTGAAAAGTTTAATAGGTAAAACAACCGGACCTTTCGCCGATGCAGCTAAACCATGTTGAGGAAGTTGAATGTTGTATGTATTTCGGAGGTTGTAGCCACTTGCTGAGCTAACGTCAGGTCGAGCAATAAAGCTAGAATGATTCTGTTTGATATAACATATACAGTTGAGTATGAAGAAGGCATATACGGTTAGGATTTTATGTGATCTGAAGTTTCTGCAAGATACTCTGATACCACTGTGGGTCATAGTTCGTATGATCTTCTTTTTTTTTGTTTTTCTTTTCTTTAGTGCTGCCGAGTTTCGTTATATTACTTGACTTAATCATCGTGGGACACCCTGTATTAAAAAATTATGAGCCTCCGTGGAAACTGACCAATTCTTATATTATGGATACGAGTATTGGGTACTATCGCAAAGTCAAAAAAGTAAGTTCCAATAGTCTGAAATGAAGTATCTTAGAAAAGACGGGACAGGCTAAAGAAAACTTGGAAACTTGGGACAAAATAAAAAACAGCGGAGTCAGTGGATGTATAAGGATGGATAAGGGTAGTGTACACCCGACACCCTTATGGGCAAAATGGTTTTTTTTTGATTACATATAAATAATTAGCTTTTCCATTTCTTGATAGATATCGTAATTTGGCAACACCGCTAAAACCACCATGCAGCATCAGAATTGTCTATGCGTTTACACTACCCTCCCTGCGTTATTTTAAGGAAATGCAAATAGGATTTTAGCAGATATGTACACGTTGATTTGAATAATTGATTCGTACCCGAACCCCGATGACGCTGCCGCCATCAAGACCACCCGAACTAGAATTGAATTAAAACTCTCTGCAGGCCATCAGCGTACATCAGAATTTGTATCAATCAGGTATGGAAGAGACTTAATTTCTAAGAAAGAATCAATGATTATTCTGGGCGTGTCTTAAAAACCTTTAATCATCATAGTCACATTGTCTTAACAGACATGTTGTGAACTCGTAAAATGCATTAAGTCGGAGCTAGAGTATTGCCGACACGAATATTATCAATAGTTTTGAGAACTGTAGCTCGCAATCGTTCGCGATTTACTGTCAGTTCCGTGGCGCTCTTGATACTCATATCTAGCAACTGTTTCGTCGTATCCACCCAGCGTGTCGGGGAACGGCCACGGCGCCGCCCACTCGGGGCGTAACCCTGAACTACAAGTTTCTCCATATTATCGCTTCTGTGAATATGTCCGAAGAATGTAAGCATTCTAATCGACGACATAATGGAGGATAGTCTCTTTGGATTACCGAGCTCATCCAGTATGGAAACATTAGTTCGATGGGCGGTATAAGGAATTCTCAGCATTTTCCTCCACGTCCACATTTCAAAAGCATCTATGCGAGCTCGATCTGCCTTTTTAACAGTCCAAGTTTCCGAGGCATACAAAAATATGGAGAACACAAGAGACTGAACCAGTGACATTTTGCTAGCTTTAGTGATGTTATGGTCACGCCATATTTTAGTAAGCTTTGTCATGGCCACCCGTGCCTGTTGAATGCGCCGTCGAATCTCATTTTCACAGCTACCTGAATTGTCGATCAAAGAACCGAGGTACACAAAACTTTGAACTACATCACAGCGGCCTATTGACTTTATTTCTCGATGATTGTCATGCCGTCTGTCTACGATAATAACCTTGGTCTTGTTGTAATTAGTACCAAGACCATATGCTGCACTGTGTTGTTCTAAAACGTTCAATAGAGCTACTAGTTCTTCCTGAGAAGCAGCAGTAAGGGTTGTATCGTCAGCAAATCTTAAGTTAGATATTTTGCTTCCGCCAATAGTTATACCGCCATTCCAGTTGTCCAATATCTGTCTCATCACAAATTCAGAGTGAATGTTAAATAACATCGGAAATAATACGCATCCCTGACGAACTCCTTTTCTGGTTGCTGTTTGACCAGACAGGTTACCATCAATTCTTACACAAGCTGAGCTAGACTCACAGAGTTGTTGTATGAGAAATACTAAGTTATCAAATGCCTTAGAGTAGTCCACAAAGCAGATAAAAACGGGAAAATGATGCTCTCTGGCTTTTTCAATAATCTTTTTTAAGTTTAAGATCTGTTCACTCATCTGAAAATTAAATAAAAGGATACCTGAGTAACCAATTCAGGTTTCAACATCAGACACTAGAAAGTAAATTAACACACTATAGTCATCCTTCATCTTCTCAACATCAATCACCAAATAGGTAGATAAAATGATATACAGAATAATATTTATAACATCTCCATCTCAAGGGTCATCGGTATTAAAGGTCAACTCACGAAATACCTCTCCAAGAGATCAAAACAACTAGAACGGAAAATAGTTATCATGATAACCGTGAGGCAACACAAAGATCCTAGGGGTCCACTCGCAAAGTATCCACTTCTTTAAACTAGTTAAGTACACAGGGTCAACTCGCAACGTACTGCGAACTTCGAGATTATCTTATCTGTTTTCATATAACAATCACAAACACTTAATGATTGAATTATTAAACGATTAATGATATAAATGTGTATATGAAAGTTCAGTAAATTGTCTAGTAATCAAGTCCTCAAATCAGTTAATAAATTAAATCGATATATCAATAAATAAAGATACAACTGGTAGAATTGAGTACTCTGTGAGAAACTCACCCAAGCTGATGCACAATCACCGACAATTCACAACGTATTAATTGTAAGAGATACAACTGGGTACTACGCAGAATGATAATAACTCACTTGTTGATTTACAGCACTTGCCTACGGCTCGTGCTGCAAACTTGTCCACCTCATCCCCCATCCCCCGACGAATGCTGACAGTCATCATCATAGTCACAATGTCTTAACAGACATGTTGTGGATTCGCAAAATGCATTTACACATTTTACGAGTTTCTCTTGGGATATTTTTAGGATCTTTAATGCAGTAGTTTCCCATTTGCTTTCTGCATCCTCATACCGTTGACCAGATGGTATCTACTGGTTCATTCGCCTTTAGGGGCAATTTCTCACCCCAAGGACAAGAAGGTGTCCTGACTCTTCTCAACTCGTCCACCCGAAGCTGTTGATTGAGAAGAGGTTACTGCTTATACCTACCGACAGTAGTTCGGTGTTCCTTTTAGTCGCCTTTTACGACACGCAGGATATACGATGGGAGATATTCTAACCCACCCCCACACGGACAGTAGTCCGCCGTTTTAACACTACAGATGATCGTCTATAGTTTTTCGAGAAGGCCTAACTACGAGTTTTGTCTATAGATCGATTCAGTATACTCCTACCTCAGGCGTTCCTCAAGGTTCCAACCTCGGCCCTTTGTTGTTCTTGTTGTACATTAATGATATTTCAAAGGAATTGAGTAGCATGCATTTACTTTTCGCCGATGACTTGAAAATTTTTTCATCTGTACTATCGGTAGATGATTGTAAACTGCTGCAGGCTAACTTGAATGTGGTTCATTCATGGCGCACTAGAAATGCGCTAAGCCTGAATATACCTAAATGTAAAATTCTAACATTCACTAGAAAACAACATCCTATTTATTACGATGATTATAATATAAACGGGCATAAAATTCTTAGAGTAGATTCCTTCAAAGACCTAGGCGTAACGTTTGAGAATAAGTTAAGTTTTGAGGATCATAGTTCAAATATTGTAGCATCGGCGTGCAAGTCTTGGATATTTAGTCAGAAATTGGTCCAGCTTTACTAATATTGACAGTTTAAGAATTTTATATTTTACCTTCATTAGAAGTAAACTGGAATAAGCGGCGTTAATCTGGTCACCAATTTATGGAAACGCAATTCGTCAAATTGAGTCGGTGCAGCGCAGAGCACTGAAATACTTTTTTCTTAAAGGTAATGGATACTATCCTGAACATGGAATTGACAACAATATTTATTAACATCATTCCATACGGACTCACTATTATTAAGACGCAACCTTCTTGCTTTGTCCTTTTTATACAAGCTTGTAAACTCAAAATTAGATTGTCCTGTATTACTCGGCCAAATAAATTTTAATGTACCTAGACTAGGGAATCGGCATCACTTCACCTTTTATTGCAAATCAGGCCGAACGAACTTATCACAAAATTCGCCCGTTAACAGAATGTGTAGAATATTTAATACAATTTGTGATAAATGTGATGTATTCAGTGACTCCATTAACATAGTGTTAGCTTGTTGTAAAGCAGGATTTGATTAAGCAAATACGAATAATTGAATAAATAAATAAAAATAAATAAATAAATAACCGAGTAGAGGCAGTGAAATCTGACGCCTAGTTAAAGTTCTTCCAAGAAAAATATTACCTGACGTCCCGCCTATGTTTCAAGTGAATAGAAATTAGATTTTTCCCAGAATATTTCAGAATGATGCGAAATGAAAGTATATAAGTTCTCTGATCTCAGCGCGTAGGGCTTAATTGAAAACTCTACAAAAATATTTAATTAAGGCTGAAATTGGATTTCAATGAGGCCTTCGCTTATATTTTATTTCGTTTAATAGGCACTGATAGCATGGCGCCTTTCTACTGATATCTTTATATTAGCTTTTCAGTTCCCTCTTCACTCCGATTATATTGGAATCTTTTATGAAAAGGCACTACAGGTCTTTACGTTGAAGCCTCTCGGGGCAGAATCTAAGAAAACAAGTCTGACATTGCTTGATTGCTTTTTTGATACGTACAAAAAAGTCGGAATATAATTGGCATTTCATAATTTATGAGTGAATGGAGAATGGTAATGATATTCCAGAAGTTCTTTTTGAGCACCTAATAATAAGACGTTCAACATACCTACTTTCCATCTCTTGGCTAGCCTGTCAATTTTTTTTGTTTGTTTTTGAGGTTGATCACTGCAAATAATCAAAGACAGCTTTTTTATTCTAAATTTGAGAGAATATTTCCAAATAGGAGTAGAAGATTCTTTGACTGGAAGTATTGTATACTATTGTATATACTACAGTACAAGAGTTGATAATAACTGAAATACAGAGTGTAAAAGCTACTCTGCGTAACAGTTTTCCAGATATCTGCTTATTAGTTAGTAGGTACTCATTCAAATTTCCAAACGCATCTTTTAAGAAAAATAGAAAATTTTGAGTGCATCTATATTATTAAAAAGTTTGCAGTTTGTAGCCACAAATTCATAGATTTCGGTCGCCTCTCGTATTTTTGCTTCAATATGCTGGTTAAATCTCAATTTAGTATCAAACCAGACTCAATGTCTTTGATATTTATTCTATAAAGAATGACGTCGTCTATTCTATGCAATTTTTTCCTTCTAAAAAGTGATATCTTTACATTTATTGGTATTAAAATAGAGTTTGTTGAGAGTACTCCATGTGCTAACAAGATTTAGATTAGCTTGAAGAGAGTAGGAGTTATTAATGTTCTGTATATCTAAAAGTATATATAAATCATCTGCTAAAGCAGGCTATTATAATTTTGTCACTTAGGCAAATGACCGATAAAGATCAGAAATAGAAGCGGGCCTAGATTAGAGTCTTGTGGAACTGATGATGACGCAATAGACTCATCAGATCTGAATCCATTATACTACCGGACCAAATGAATAGTGAAGTAAGGATCGTACAAAAAACAGTCAGGGCAAAAGCCGTAGAAAATTTTCCTGGCTGTCCGATGGTGACATTTATGGTACCTTTGACCTTAGATATCAAGGTCACATGAAGGTCATATCGATGTTCTTAAATGGAAAGCCTACTTTTGACGTCGGAAATGAAAACCACGCAAAATTTTACATCCAGGCATCAGCTTGACCATTTGAAAAATTTCACCTTGGATGATTGAGTCAAGGTTAACATGTGACAGGCAGGGTATATTGAGGAACAGGGGTTGCACAAAAAGATAGTCAGGACAAACCCGTAGAAAATTTTCCTAGCTATCCGATGGTGACCTTATGGACCTTGACCTTGCCATTCAAAGTAATATCAAGGTCAAATAGATCTTCCAAAATAGAAATTCTACGAATATTCTACGACCAGATACGAGCTGGTAGAGGTCGCACACAAAAACGATCCAGACAAAAATCATAAAAAATTTTCCTGGCTACCCAATGGTGACCTTTATGGTCACCACGACAGAAAGGTCACTCAAGGTCAAATCGATTTTGTTAAATGGATATCGCTACTTTTGACTCCGGAAATGACAAGCTCGATTTGAGGTCCAGATATGAGCTTGAAGTTGCTTGAGCTTGAAAAATTTATGCTGACCTTGACCTTGTTATTCGTGGTCACATCACGATCACATCAAATTGCATAAACTTTTTACAATCATTGAGTGGTCGCTTCAACGTAGTAGACAAAAAATTGAAGCTCATGAGAGTGGAGAACGACATCTAAATGGAGATGTTTAGAACTACTTTTACATTTGACATTTACCTACCTATCCATGGTCAATTCTTTTAGAAGGTCAATGTCATATCTGGACGTAAAATTTTCAGTGCCTTTCATTTCTAGTCTGAAATTTCCACTAATGAAAATAGACTTGACCTTAGTGACCTTGAAGGGCAAGAACACAGTCACCATAAAGGTCATCATCGGATAGCCAGGAAAAGTTCTTATGATTTTTGTCTCGACCAATTTATTGTGCGACCTCTAGATCCCAAAATATAAGGTAACCTTACAAATGGTAAGCTTGTACCTGGACGTAGAATTTTCAAAGCTTTTCATTTTCGGTGTCAAAAGTAGAAATTTCTTTTTAAGAAAATCAATTTGAACTGGACATGACCTTGAATGTTGAGGCGAAGGTCACCATAAGGGACAACACGGATAGCCAGGAAAAGTTCCTACGGCTTCAGTCTTGACTATCTGTTTGTGAAATTCCTATGTTCACGATACCTTGCTGGTCACATTTTGACCTTGACCCAAGCTTCCAAGGTCAAATTTTTCGATTGGTCAGCTCGTGTGTGGACGTAAAATGTTCCGTGCTTTGCATTTCCGGCGTCAAAAGTAAAGGTTTCCCTTTAAGAAAATCGATTTGACCTTGACTTAACCTTGATGTCAAGGTTAAAGCCAGCAAAATTTCTTACGACTTTCTTCTTGACTGTTTTTTAAGCGACCTCCACTTCACTTGTTAGTTCATTTGGTCTGGTACTTTTTGAATACGGTTAGATATATTGCAACCTACTATTCCAATAAGACTTGAATAATTTTAATGTTGTTGCTGCTGTTAATACCAGCCAAAGCTAGATAGTTTATCCAAAAGTATAGTAAAAGCTATCTCGTCGAAGTCTATAGAGCAGTTTGTATAAATCACATCCAGCTGATTCTGCTGATCCAAATAGTTGGAGATATAATGCCAGGTTTAAAACCGTAGAGCTCTCTTTCAAAAAGCTTCTGTTGATTATAACTCTCCCTTGACCTTTATATATTGACTCGTTTGTGGTAGAATCAACAGTTTGATTAATCAAAAATAGGATACGCACTAAACACGGGTTATCGACCATCCCGGTTTGAGACTAATGCCGAACTGTTAAGCGAGCACTCGAACAAAGTTTCACGATCGGTCGCACGTGGTAGCAGAGCGGTGTCCTCAGTTAGGTCCTCAAGAGGACTCCCCGTGTCAAGGGTACATCCGAACTAAATATATCCAGCAATTAAGGCCGTTGTGTGGTTATAATCGCAAACTGCCGTTAAGCGTACTCGGCAGGAGTCGCCTGCACGTTTAACGCTCCCCGAATAATACATGAAGTTGCTTAATATGGGCCCTCCAAACTGCTTTTCCTGGGTGTTAGATGCATTAGCTATACGCCACACACCAGATGCGTCTTTCGAAAATGCTGGTGAACAGTAGCGTGTGCCAAGGTCTTCGAGGGCCTCCCGCAATTTTTTCACGGGGCCCCCCTCTATACAGGGTGTCCAGTTAGTGTGTAATTCTTCGATATCCCGCAAAGTATACCAGATAGAAGAAAATGTCAAATACAATAGTTATTTGGTTACTTAAGGCGCATATTCTAAAAATATCTTGAAATATACAGGGTGTTGTGGGAAAGTAGAATAGTGATCAACTTGATTTTTTTATATGGAACTATAACTTTTTCTTAAATTCTTCTTGTTTCCATCATTGATCTCTATTCAACCCTAAAATATTTTTGGGATCGGTTGCGACGTTGCCAAGTTATAATTTATTTTCTATTAATTTCCGGATTTGCAAGGTCGCAAGTAATACGTCCAAATTGATATATTCCTTTAACTTTTCTCAATAATATTATACAGCGGGTTACTCGAATATTCAATAGATATTATTTTGGATGTTACCAGCAATTTGTATCTACACGGAGTTTTTGGCAGAATTTTAAATTACGGCAATTTCAAGGTCATTTTACTTGGTTTTTTAAATGTAATACCCTGTATGTTTTGTTTTAAATCGAAATATCTACTAATACTCTATCTCTCCTTGTAAGTAACTTTTTTTTCGCGTTTGCGGCGTTGCCAAGTTATGAATTATTCTTCCAAATTTTCAAACAAATATCCCCGCTTTTAATTTATTTTAAATAGAATCCTCTACTTACTTTTATTGCAATTAATTGCACATGTCCAACTTAGTTAGATCTCAAAATTTCAAAATTTTGTTTTTAATAATATAATTACTGAGATACGGCAACACCGCTTTTTCAGTGAACGGTACCGGAACGCTTAAATATTTCCAAAACCGCCACAGCTGGAGAGGTAAAATTCAATACTTGGCGGTTTTTGAACATACAGAATTCAAAAACGCTAACAGCAGTGTTGTCAGATTTACCATTTTGCCTGCATCGATTCAATAATTTGCCGGTTAGCCCTATCGAGATGTACCAAGAGACCATTTTTACGTAGAAATCTCTGAAATACCACATTCTAAAATCAAAATGTCAAAAAAATTACCATTTAGAAAATGGGGTTATTTTTACCCTTAACTCCTCCCGTATGATACGCCTCTGATTGAAATTATGAAATTCTGAATTCAGAATCAGATTCAGCGTCAATTCATACCTAATTTCGTAATTTTGTTATGAACCGTTTCGAGAATATCGAGGGAAAACCGTCTTCAGGGTGCCCCATGCAAAGGGGCATAGCTCCCTTAGGAAGCATTTCCGGACCCATGCTCATATAACATTTTCTTTCTATTTTTCGGAGTACTACTCGCGGTTAAAGTTTGTTAACATAATTAACACCCTGTATATTGCCTCAAAAACCTAATGCAGAAATATGCAACCCCCCCTCCACCGAATAATATTACTGATTATAAATAGAAAAAACCATCACCTCCACCCTTAAAAAAAATCGCCCAGACTCTAAAAGAAATAACTCGGCCCTTGGTGAGACGCAGCAAAAATTCGCTCGGTATAGAAGCATACCGTGCCGCTTCCGCGTCGCCGTCGTGTAAAAGCAGCCTTAAAGATACATGCGATGCTGATGCTGATAAGAATTCTTCAGGTATAGAGCAACCCTCGTATATCGGTTTTCATATACAGCCGCATATAGAACCCGCGCTCTCTGGCGGCCAAGCGGACGCGCCGTGGCGTCCCACCAAGAAATCTACTGCTGTTCAGCAGCGATTTCCTTGGTTTGCCGTTACCTTCGGGCACCAGATGGCGCACCGGCAGAACCTTTCTGTCGCCTGCTACAACATGCTTCACATGTCTGGTAGACATGAAAATTGATGCTCTCTATTTCCGTCAATCGACCTATGGCGCACTGATGATCGCTAATAAGCGTGAAACAGCTGTCTGCGTACTGGTGGATTGATGGAGGTATAGAGCAACCCTTGTAATGCTTCAATAGTTTATGGCGAATCAAGTCAAAGGCATCGCTAGTTTCCTCGTGCTTCGATACAGCCCTGAACTCGGCAACAAAGCGGAGACCTTCACGTCGAGACAACCAGCGAAGTATAAAAGAAATGGCCGATCGAGTAGAAGAAGTAAATGAGTAACACAGCGGCATGAAAGAAGGTATTTCCTAAGAAAAGGACGACAGAGATGGAGACAAAATGGCGGTGAAGCTTAATCGATACACATCCTGATATTGCCGACTTTTCGGGTATAAAATCAGAAGTCTGTGTCGTTTGACTTCTTGTTGTTTTAATAGCGTCAAGAAATACAGGGTCCATTTGCCAATGGATAACTCTTCTATCAAGATGAACTTGTGTATTATTATTTGTGTTGTTGATAAGTTGTGTTTGTGAGGTGCTGAAACAATTTGTATGTGTATTCGAATATATTTTGATGCAGCTTATTAGTGTTACAGGTCAAGTTGAAAAATGTTAGCGATACTTTGCCTTTTTACTTCCCACACCGATAGGTGAGAGGAGTATTGTAATCGCAAAAATTTTCGATTTTGAGATAACACGCTTTTTGGGCGTTTTATGATGTCTACATAACGAAAATCCATGTCACTCATTTCCGTCGGTCTGTCTGTCTGTCTGTCGGTCTGCCTATCTGTCTGTCGGTCTGTGCACGTTTTTCTAGCCTCGTAATCTCAGTAACCGCTGCATGGATTGTGATGAAATTTGAGCAGCGATATGCTGGGGGGCCGTAGTAGGTAATGTTCTTATAATTTTGAAAATCAGTACAGGGCCGGCGGAGTAATTAGTAAAAAAGAAAAACAAAAAGAATATTCCTCAAACTTCGTTTTTAGGTGTTTTAGGGGTTCCTGATCATTTTCTACTTTTTTTTTTTTTTGGTAGGGCTGAAATTGGGGTGGTTGGGGGGGTGGGGAGTTGTAAGTCTCAAAAATGTGTTGTACTCATAATAGGCTATCCATTGACCTGTAAAAGAAAGACCTAGCGGCATAATACCCTTTTTTAGGCCCATCCGGACATTGCCTTGCCTACTCCAGAAACCAAGGGACTTCGAATTTTCTGATAAATACATAGGAATATTGCTTCAGATCGTTCTGTATTGAGTAACGTAAGTTATGGAATGGATTTTAATGAAACTTTGTCACAGTATTATTACCGCGGCAAGGATGGAAAACGCGTATGTTCTGGAAAAATCGTGTCAGTGGCGGCGCAGCAATAATAATAATTAAAAAAAAATTGAAGCGCTTAAAACTTTGTTTTCAGGCGTTTTAGAAGTTCCTGATCATTTTCTACTTTTTTTGGGTATGGGTGAATTTGGGTTGGGATGAACATTTTTTTGTATTTATAGTGTGCTGTCCATTGACCTGTGAATGAAAACCATAGCAGCATAATACACTTTTTTGAACCATTTGAACATTACCTTGCTCAGTATAGAAACCAAGGGAAATTTTGACACAGTATTACTACCGCGGCGAGGATGGAAAACGTGTATGTTTTGGAAAAATCGTGTCAGTGTCGGCGCAGCAATAATAAAAAACCAGAAATACAAAAACAGCTCAAACCTTGTTTTTAGGCGTTTTAGGGGTTCCCGATCATTTTCTACGTTTTTTTGGGTGGGGGCGAAATTGGGGTGGTTTGGGGGGTGGAGGGTCGTAAAACTGAAAGATCTGTTGTATTCGTAATAGTTTGTCCATTGACCTATGGAAGAAATATGTACCGGCGTTTTTTTTTAAGTCCATGTGAACATTTCCTTGCCTATTACAGAAACCAAAGGACTTAGAGTTTTGTGATGTATACATGTACGAGTATTGCTTAATTTCGTTCTATGTATGTAGCAAATATTATCAAATTGATTTTAATGAAATTTCGACACAGAAGTAACTATCGCGGCGAGAGTGGAAAACGCGCCAGTGTCTGAAAAATCGTGTCAGTGGTTGCGCAACAATAATTAAAAAACTAAAAATACAAATACAGCTCACACTTCGCTTTTAGACGGGTTAGAGGCTCCTGATCGTTGCAGAATGCAGAATGAAAACTGTGGCGTCCTAGCTTCTAAGGAGGGAGACGCAAGAAACTATTTTCGAGAGTTTTTGTGTTGGAAGTTGTTTTGTGGGAGGGTAGGCAATGATTTGGTTGCAAGAGGACTTCAGACTATAGCTTCATGCAATGGGAAAACTATGAAACGAAATCATTATTATGTGTGGGAAGTACTGAGTCAATCAACTTGACTCCATTTTTTGTACTGTGACATAAAATAAAGACGGTTTTTATAATTATTATTCACCCTGGTCGAGCATAACTTTTAAAAGGCCTCTACTCTATCCGAAAGCTCGAGACATTAAAGCTTATTTTCTGATGTAAGAAGAACTTACCACGTAACAATGTTTTACTGAAGTGAGCAGACATGAGCTGCATAATCTGAATAATCATCCGCGTCTCACAAGGCCGGAGAGAAAATTGAATTCTAAGCCGAGCTGAACTAAGTACAGAAATTACTGTCTACTAATTGTTCTCTTGTATTACGACGCGGTTGCCGAGGTGAGCTCGCGGTAATATTTCACCCGGTCCACTTTTCTTGAAGAGGAAATCTTTATATCGTGTAGTGCATGGCCTTTCAAAAACCTCACTAATCCTCCGGGTGCAAAAATGTAATTAAATTTCCGACCGGCAACAAAAAGGGGATCCTGAAAAGGCGAGAGGTGGGTGTAGCGCGCTTTCCTGAAAAGAGCGCGCATGCAAGGACTTTTTTGTCGCCGTTGGCAGCGGTCTTTGTCCCTTCGATGGAATTACCTACTTTTTGCCGCTGTAAAGGATTGTCCTATATTTTTCTCCTTTTTGCTTTGCGCGATAAGGATATTCCCCGTGGCGACTTGCATATACGTATAATGCAAGCATCAATCCTACGTCACTCACTTGTGGAACAGAGCAAATAGGGTACTTTATGTCGTTTACGCGTTCCTTAGAGCCTAGTAAACATGACAAAATCACTTGTTCGGTTTTTTGGAATCGGCTGTGAGAGATATTCCACAAATTATTTCAAATGCCGGATAATGCCGCGCAAACAACCTCTGACGTCAGTGATATCCTATAGTGATGGGATGTAAAGTATTGATATTCGATATCGATAGCCAGTGCTAACTTAACATTTTGACATTGATCATTATAACCACAAAACACAGTCACACACAAAAGTCAAAAGAATAAAAGTTAGGCTAGATTACTAATTCACTTGTAGGGAAGGGCTTGAATTAGATTCTATCTTTGGATTCATTCATAATGGGATGCGCCGAAATAAAATGATGGCTTCGATTAGTTGCGAATCTCGGTCACAAACAGGATGAACTGTGAAAATATGTTTAAGTATCAGTAAATTGAGTCGCATTGTTAAAGAATTCAGATCATCTCTAGTTTGCAGTTGAATCTCACTGACCTGCGCTGTAGCAGTATCGATTGTCGATATCGATAAGATACCTGTGACGTCAGCCCTTGTTTTAAGTCACGTGGAAAAATTTGAATATATCCTCATTTTATTTTGCAAATATCTTTTTTTGGCCGTCAGTAAAATCATGTTTTTTGTTTCCTACTGCTTCTTGATATGGTTTTCTTTACGCTATGTATACTCCCGAGGTGATTTCACGACCTCTGCAAGTACCCTGGCGAATCCCATATTGTTGCACTTGACATATTAAAAGTCTTTCACAGAGTGTGGCATGAAGCACTTCTGGTCAAGCTTGCTGCGTATGGACTATCACCTAGCTTGCGCCAGTGGCTGAATAGCTTTTTGAACGACCGATTTATTGTAGTCAAAAGCTTTTCATCAATATCTTCAATACATGCCTGTGTTCCTCAGGGATCTGTCCTAAACCCTACACTGTTTCTGCTGTACATCAACGAGCTGCTGGAAATAACATCCAATCCAATCTACAGTTTCGCAGACGACAGTACTTAAATATCGTGGATGGAACCAGGCAAGCCTCTATCATCCTAGGAGTCGGTACGTTGACGACAGCAACATGCCTCACTGGTGGAGATTCCGTCCTACGGCGAGCACGTTCAACGCAATATGTGAGCGCGCCCTTAGCCGTGTCCGATACAAGCGGCAACAGCGACACCACCAGGCTGTACGTCAACGTCAACTGCAGTGTTGTCAGATGAAGTGGAGAGAAATTCGTGCAACTCGACTTCCAAAAATCGTGTAAAGTCGTGTAAAGTCATAAAAAATATTAGATAAATAATTCAAAAGGTAGCAAACTAAGTAAAAAGCTAACATACCATGTATAATTGCATGCACTGATCCTTTTTTGCTTGCCTGGACTCACATCCTTTTTCCTCACTCTCTTTTACATTTCTGCTTATACTCCGCACTTTTGTGCTTTTTTGGAAGCGTGCAAGCAAGCGTATCATTTTTCTAAAGAATCACTATCAGGTATCGTTTATTAGCAGACTGAACGAGAAGAAACAGAATGGCGTTGGTAATCGAACTAAGAACGATGAAATTGGCACTGAGTTCCTTAGTATTGACAATGTATTTGATTGCGCGAAAAATGTTCCATAATCGATATCGATATGAACAGGGACGGGGGCGGACTTAAGTTAGGTTAGGTAATTTAAGTAAAATTAACTGACTCTTTTTCACAGACTTCCCTTATTAGTTTTAAATTTTTATTAAAAATAGCTTTTTTTACCGAACGCCAAAAATCGTGTAAATTTGCCCTCTATTCGTGTAATCGTGTAATAGGGACCAAAATCGTGTAATTACACGACTAATCGTGTAATCTGGCAACACTGGTCAACTGGTGCTTCCGTTTCCAGTTCCACTTCGACTTGGGCTTCAGCCTTGTGACGAAGAACAAAGAACACCAACGACGACAATCATTGATGAACATTCAACATTGTGAATTGTTATGTTATAAACCACCAAACATTATAATTTATCAATAAAGAAGTTTGGAGAAAAAAAAAACGATCCAACAGGGTCAATTTGAGCACCAGAGCAAGCACTCACAGATCAACTTAGATATCAAAACAATTGTTACAGAACACTCAAGCAACAACGCTGGCATAGAAGTCTAACATTGGCTTACCAACTGTGGAAATAAAGGGTCACCCAATTGTCGAGTCACCTTCGGTCAAACTTTTGGCGGTCAACATCAACAACAACATGTCCTGGCATGACCACGTCGTCAGTACTGCTAAAACGGCATCCCAAAATCTTGGAGATTTGTTTGTAGGAAGCTGTATACACCAGAGCAGCTACTTCTGCTCTACAAGGCACAGATCTGACAATCCTTGGAGTATTGCTCCCATGTGTGGGATGCGCTCCGAAGCACTCTTTGAAGCTTCTGCACACCAGCCAGGAGAGAGCAATCAGACTAATCGATACAGCCTAGAACATCGAAGAAGGGTGGCTGACCGGTCCCTGTTTTACAGATTCTGTCACGGAATAACACCGAAGGCCGTCCGAACTAAGAAAACTAGAGCTCATCCTAACTAGGTAGAGATCCATACTCCCCGAACCAGTCTCCTACAACATTCCTTCTTTTGGTGAACTTCGACGCTGTGGAATGAGCTGCCGGGAAATTTGTTTTCCGACGGCTACAACCTGCAGCCTTTCAAATCTAACGTGCACAGATACGTATTCTCTCGCAGCGCTTCTACAGCGCCACAGGCTTTCAGCCTTTGCAGGAGTCTGACCATAAATAAAAACCATCAGTTATAAAGGCTACAAATTATTATCTAGGCCCACGTTATACTACCCCTCTTCAAAAACTTGTTGCGGATGCAAAATTGTCCTGAGGAGAGTGACAGGAAGACCGATAAGATGGCCTTTGACATTTTATTGAGCAATAATTCATTATATGTTATATATTTTATGGAGTATAGAGTCAATTGAAAAACTGAGGATTGACAGTGAAGTGGCCACACGATGAAAATGAAGCGTAACCATCCAATTCCAAATAAGATTTGGGATTATTACTCTTAAGCTGTAGAGAGTAATTTCGTTTATTTCTCTCGAAAGTTTGGTACTTTCCTTGTCTCTGTGCAGAAAATAGCAAATTAAGTAATCATACACCTTGCTTATTTGTACTAAATCCTATAGAATACGTATTTTGACCAGAAATTACCTAATCGAAAATATACTTTTACCAGGGCTTGTCATTTGTCGTGCCATTTTAAAAAATACATTTTTAATCTGTTTTTTACACGTGGCGAGAAGTCAGCAACCCCACTTTATTGGATGCAGTCCAAAGTGGAATTTTATATAACGTACTAGATACGAATGTCAACCGTAAAAAAAATTGGTGATAAAAGATATGTCCAGTCACGAAGAATTTTATGTTCTGTGAATAGCATTGAAGGTCGTTTTATGTACGCTAAACCGTTTCATATTTCCTAAATTCTTTTTTTAAAAATATAGTTTAGTCCTATGATATTAATTGGTTTAAATCTTCTTTTACAGGTAAGTTCTGAGTTGATGCACTAAACTGTACTGGACTGGATGTAAGTACCATACTTATTACTTGAAAAAAAGTAGGAAAAAATGTACTTGACTGAATTTAAACGGAACTCTCACTGTAGAACCGGAAGCGATATTGACAAAACCGATTTTTTTCCGGACTAGTGTTTTCATGCTGATTCCGAATCTGTATTTAGTTTTCGTCTAGCACCTGTACTTTTGGCTATATTTTGTCCCTATTTGTTTATTAAATTATTATATTATCACCGACTCTTGATAAGTGTGCAAAGTTTGAATCAAATTTGCTCGTTTAAATTGTGTCAAAATCTACTCTTAAGGAGCCGGTTACAAACACACAAACAAACATACAGGTGAAGCTGATATAAAAGCGCGCCGAAAAGAGCTACTTTACCAAATTCTTCATCGTACCGTCAGTTTTTAGACACCTTGTATTTGTATAAGTAATAAATTTCTACTAATCATTACGTAGGCTCGACGCGAGGCCTGTGCACGAGGCAAGAAATTTTTACAAAAACTATTGAATGCTGGCGATCCTGATGAAGATAATAAGACAAGTTTATTAAATGACTATATAATCAACGATTCTTGATAAGTGTGCAAAGTTTAAATTAAACTTGTTCGTTTAAATTGCGTCAAGGTCTACTCTAAAAGAGTCGGTTACAAACATACACTCAAACATTCAGGTGAAGTTGATAAAAAAGCGCGCCGAAAAGAGCTACTTTCGCAAATTATTCAAAAAATGTGCTGTCAATTTTGGGACACCTTGTATAAGTAATAAACCCCTCCGAATCACCACGTAGGCCCAACGTCAGGCCTATGCATGAGGCAAGAAATTCGATAAAAACAATTGAATTCTGGCAATCCTGATCAAGACAATGGGACAAGCTTATTAAATTATTATATTATCACCGGTTCTTGATAAGTGTGCAAAGTTTAAATTAAATTTATTCGTTTGCTTGAGCCAAAACCTAATTTAAAGGAGTCGGTTACAAACATACAAGCAAACATACATGTGAAGCTGATACAAAACCGCGCCGAAGAGAGCTAAGAGAGCAAATTCTTCATCGTATCGTTAGTTTTGGGACATCTTTTATAAGTAATAAACTTCTCCGAATCGTTACGTAGGCCCAAAGTCAGACTTGTGCACAAGGCAAGAAATTTGACAAAAACAATTGAATTCTGGCGATACTGGTCAAGATAATAAGACAAATTTATTATCACCTGTTCTTGATAAGTGTGCAAAGTTTAAATTAAATTTGCTCATTTAAAGTGAGCCAATATCGAATCCAAAGAAGTTGGTTAGAAACATACAAACAGATATACAGGTGAAGAAGATACGAAAGCATGTTAAAAAGAACTACTTCAGCAAATTCTTCATTGGATCGTCAGTTTTGGGACACCTTGTATAAGCAATAAACTTCTCTGGATCATTTCGTAGGCCCAACGTCGGGCCTCTGCACAAAGCAAGAAATTCGACAAAAACAATTGAATTCTGGCGATGCTGATCAAGATGATAAGACAAACTTATCAAATTATTATATTATCATCGGCTCTTGATAAGTGTGCAAAGTTTAAATCAAATATATTCATTTAAAGTGAGCCAAAATCGAGCCCAAAACAGTCGGTTACAAACATACAAACAAACATACAGGTGAAGCTGATAAAAACGTGTTTAAAGGAGCTACTTCAGCAAATTCTTCATCGTACTATCAGTTTTGTATAAGCAATAAACTTCTCCGAATCGTTACGCAGGCCCAACGTCAGGCCTGTACATGAGGCAAGGAATACGACAAAAAAATTGAATTTTGACGATCCTGATCAAGATAATGAGACAAACTTATTAAGTTATTGTGTTATAATCGGCTCTTGATAAGTGTGCAAAGTTTAAATCAAATATGTTCGTTTAAAGTGAGTTAAAATCAAGTCCAAAGGAGTCGGTTACAAACATACAAACAAATATACAGGTGAAGCTGATATAAAAGTAATTTGAAAGGAGCTATTTTAGCAGATTCTTCATCACCTCGTCAGTTTTGGGCCACCTTGTATAAGCAATAAACTTCTCCCAATCATTACGTAGGCCAAAGCGTCAGGCCCGTGCACGAGGAAGGAAATTCGACAAAAATAATTTAATTCTGGCAATCCTGATCAAGATAGTAAGAGAAACTTATTTAACTATTATGTTTTCACTGGTCCTTCATAAGTGTGCAAAGTTTAAATTAAATCTAGTCGTCTAATTGGGCAAAATCGAGTGCAAATAAGTCGGTTACAAACATACACACAAACATACTGGAGAAGCTGATAAAAACGTGTTAAAAACAGCTACTTCAGCAAATTATTCATCGTACCATCAGTTTTGGGCCACCTTGTATAAGTAATAAACTTCTCCGAATCATTACGTAGGCCCAAACGTCAGGCCTGTGCACGAGGAAGGAAATTCGACAAAAACAATCTAAAAGTTTTCCTCGCAGTTCTACCAAGTTAATTTTCGGGGTTTATGAGTGCGTAAAATTTTACGCTTGGATTTATGGTGCGCAGTATCATAAATTCCTATTAAATCGGCACAAGCTGAACGCAAAAACTCGACACTGTTTCATAATTTATGGACCCAATCAGATATTTGGGTTATGCTGGAATTAACAGACAGTCCAGCAGAGCAAAATATTTGTCGGGAACAAATGAAATAATGTCTTACAGCAATGAATTTTATCGCTATTTGCGAATGCAGCGACTGCTTGCGATTGTAGAATTTGCATTTAACTGATACACTGCAAATCGGTTAGATGTACAATGAGTATCTGCTTTTGGGCACATAGCTTGTCACATGGACTTAAATTGTACAAATGATATCCATTGTACATCATTGGATTGATTATCTATCTATAAAATGCAACCAGAATATCAAGAATACTAGCCAATCTGCCAAGCTACTTGAACTTCCTTTCAATGAATGTATTACCCGTGAAAAACTTTTTTTATTACAGAGTATTGAAAAAAAACTAAAATAATGTATGTTGCAGAAGTTTTGAGAAGTTTTTAAAAAAATTAAAAAATATCTCACAATAATATATTTGAACTGTAACAAGAATTACAATAAGTAACAATATTTCTTAATATAAAAATGATATTAAAGTACTGCTAATGGGTCATGATCTTCCACGGCTCGCAGTTTCCTCTTAATGTTCCTCATTACGTTTTGGACAGATTCTAAATCAATTTCTCTGATCTTTAGCATTATTTTTCTTCTTAACTGCTGTTCGTTTTGAGCTTCCCAGCCATTGTTATAAGCTTTGGCACTCAGTTGAGCCCAAAACGTTTCGATAAGTCTTGCTTGAGGAAGATTGGGAGGGTTGTCGTTTCGTGGTACAAAAGGCATTCCGAGTTGTTCTAGCCAGTTTCTCGTACGCAAAGCATAATGACTTGAAGCCATATCTGGCCAAAACATTATATTGTAATCAGCATGGTGTGTACTAATAAAATTGAGTAGTTTAGGCAAACATCTTTGAGCATAGACTTCTGCGGTAACCGCTTTGGCGCTAACTCCTCCAACGTACGGCTGTGAAATACCGTTGTCTGATATAGCGCACCACACTAACACTTTGTTTTCAAACTTTTCTTTTCGTTTAAATTTTACATTATCTGGACAGGCTTCAAAGTCTCTCGTATAAAAACCATCATTACCTTTGATTTCTGAGTTCGAAAATGTGAAATACTTTTCATCGTCAAGAATAATTTTTATGTTGCCAGCAAAATGAGTACGACGTAAAGTACGATGGCATTGAGGACTTCTTTCGAACTGATTTAGGGAATACCCTGGACATTTTCTTCTTTTTCAGAATTTTATGTTATTTCTCCTCATTTCCCTACAGATTGTGCTAGCATTGACGTGAAAAATGCGTCCAAGTTTTCGTGTTGAAGTTCCAGCTCGATGTTCACTTCTGTTGACCATTCTTTGAACTGTAGCAGCATTCAACGTTCTTGGACGTCCACTTTTTATAATTTGTGACAACAGAAATATTTTGATCTTGATATTGATTTCTTTTTTTTCTCAAGTCGTCCATCTATACTGTAGATACTCTTCCGAATATCTAATTTGTACGACATTTTGACGACTTATATCATAACAAAAATGGTGCAATATGCAATATACGTTAAAAGCAAAACTCTGTTACCGTTTATCTTGACAATCAAGCGTTTTAAGGGGCTTCATGTTCCTATGTCAATATTCATAAACATGTGAGGTCTATCACCTGTCAAGGGTTGTCGGTAGAATATACGGACACCCTATATATACAGAGACTTCAAAGATATTTTATAAACAGAAAGCAATCGGGTCTACAGAAGTCAATGATGCGTATTTAAAGGCGTCACTATTTTCTCAGAATTTATTTTTTTTTGTGATTAAAGTACTTCGTCCGCCTATGAAAACCATTGCTGGTCTGTTACTGAATATTCGAGTTCAGTTTCACTCAGTGTTATAACAGTTCTTCCTATTCCGATTTCGATCCATTGCGATAGTGTTCTCAAGTGTGTGTCGCTCTTGTAGCCATCCCTTTGATAGTGCCCCTATACATTTCCTGTTTATGTATCCCAACCATTTGAGTAAAAGGCCCTTCAAAGGCGTTCCTCACACAGAGAAGCTTTTTCCTCATTTCGTTTTATATTTATACAGTTTCTGTTACAAGACTGAAAAGCTACATGACCGTCACGACAAAAACAAAGTAGGGGTCAAAAAGCCAATAAATTGTAAAAGAATATCCAGGTACTGTTTCTTCCACAACTGCACTCTTTGATATGAAAATACTGGAAAGGTTCTGGATTTTTTTAATTCCGTGGGTTTGGACAGTCCGACTATGAAACATATTTTTTTATTATGTTGGTGCCCCTAAAGTGTATTAAACTTTTCAGCTGTATTTATTGTTTATTTTGTCTGTGGCAGACGCTAAGGTCAGGCGTATTTTTATGAGTTCGACCTTTTTGCGTTTCTTAGAAGCAGTCGATCTAAAGGTACGTGTCCACTGGATGCCTTTCTAGCGTAACAAATTTTGTTTCGCGCTACGTATATGTTGAAGTGATTGTGTCCACTGTCGTTTATTGTAGCTGTGGGATTGTTATGGTGGATGGCCAACAGTGTATTCGATTAGTCAAGTTTGTCGCAAATTCTGCTGTTTTCATTGTCCCTTGTAATTTAAACATTTAATGTTTACTCTGAATTTGTGATGAGACAGGTACTGGACAACTGGAATGACGGTATAACTATTGGCGGAAGCAAAATATCCAACTTAAGATTTGCTGACGATACAAACCTTATTGCCGCTTTTCAAGAAGAACTAGTAGCTCTATTAAACGTCTTAGAACAACACAGTGCAGCGCATGGTCTTGGTATTAACTACAACAAGACCAAGGTTAGGATCGTAGACAGAAAGCACGATAATCATCAAGCAATAAAGTCAGTAGGCTGTTGTGAAGTAGTTCAAAATTTTGTGTACCTCGGTTCTTTGATCGATAATTCGGGTAGCGGTGAAAATGAGATTCGACGGCGCATTCAACAGGCATATGTGGCCATGACAAAGCTTACTAAAATATGGCGTGACCATGATATCACTAAAGTTACCACAATGTTGCTGGTTCAGTCTCTTGTGTTCTCCATATTTTTGTATGCCTCGGAAACTTGGACTGTTAAAAAGGCAGATCGAGCTCGCATAGATGCCTTTGAAATGCGGACGTGGAGGAGAATGCTGAGAGTTCCTTATACCGCCCATGGAACCAACGTTTCCGTACTGGATGAGCTCGGTAATCCAAAGAGACTATCCTCTATTGTGTCGACGAGAATGCTTACATTCTTCGGACATATACACAGAAGCGATAATATGGACAAAACTTGTAGTTCAGGGTCATGCTTCGAGTAGGCGGCGCCGTGGCTGTTCCCCTACATGCTGGGTGGATACGACGAAACAGTTGCTGGATATGAGTACCAAGAGCACCACTGAACTGACAGTAAATCGCGAACCATGGAGAGCTACAGTTCTCAAAACTATTGATAATATTCGTGTCGGCAATACTCTAGCTCTGACTTAATCCATTTCACGAGTACACAACATGTCTGTTAAGACATTGTGACTATGATGATGTAAGTTAAAATGAAGGTATGTGAAGAGAAAAATCAATGGGAAAGTTTGGATCCGTGACTGGATTGCAATAGGAGATGAGCAAAGTGAGAGAGGTGGAGATCAAGATATTTATAAAAATTTCTTGTGCATGGATGCAACAGATTTTGACCACTTATTAGAATTCATCTCGGCTAAGATAAAGAAAGACGATACATGGATGAGGAAATCAATTATTAGTCCTGGTGCCATTCAAAGGCACTCCATGTAAATATAATTCTGTGAGCAAATGAAGCCTTATTTGCGAAAAATGGGCAACTGACTACGCCGATGTACAAACGACGTCTGTAGCTTTCTAGGAGTTTTCCGAGCTCCGGTAAAACAAACAGGCCTGCTTCAAGTAACCAATCAGCTGCTTAAGGGAGCAGTTTACGATGTTGACCGACTACACCATTATTCCAGTAGCCGGCAGCCATCTGAGGCCCCTTTTCGCATCTGGGGCTCTGCGTACATTGTCAGACTTCGGTCGGTTCACTTCTAAAGGCATGAGCGTATTCGAAAGAGGTCGCAGGTTGAATTTAAGGCGACTACACACCTAGGCCGCATAGTGAGACAGTCCCGCATATATACATATCTTTCTTCCCATCTATGTCACGTGTGATTGCCTAATAAAATGTTGTAACTATTTCGTATAATATTCCTTTTCTTCTTACCGTCACGGTGAACCTAAAAAGTCAAAGAAAATACCAAAATTCATAGTTTAACAACGATAAAACCCGTAAAAATTGTGTGCTGGTGACGTCACCCGGTAAGCAGCCTAGAACAAATGACAGCATGCCTTGACCAACATCCACTTGATTCAATGTCACAGGTCGCGTGAATAATAAGGGATTTATGGGGGTAGCTAAACCGGTGGGTCGGTCAGTGGTTAGAGTCTAGGATTTGTGGCCGAAGAGTCCTGACTTCAAATATCACCAGGCATAGAAAAATGTATTCGGACATCGGAGCGCAGCAGCTTCATATACGGCCAGAACTTGGACGGGCGACCTTAGGGAGAACCGTTCGGGGAGGTCGCACCACACTAACAATACTGTGTGTGCATCGTCCCCCCTTTGGAAGTTAGAGAAGAATAAGCCTTAAGGCTGCAGTCCTGTCGGATTCCATGGAATAAAATGGGGCTAACTGCCACCCACTTTTTTTATGGTTAACCTCCAACAAAGACAGCCTATCGCACTGTAGAAGCGCTGCGACCGGATAGATGTCTGTGAACGTTAGATTTGAAACACTGCAGGTTTTAGCCGTCAGGAAATAAATTCTCCGGCAGCTCATTTTACAACGTCAAAGTTCTCCAAAAGAAGCAATGCTGGAGGAGACTGGTTTGGGGAGTAGAGACTTCGACTTGGTAAGGATGAGCTCGCAGACCCACACTAGGGTTCCTCGTTCGGACGGCCTTCAATGTTATTATCTGTCAGAACTTGTTGGTGAACAACCAAATACATATTTCTATAGTCAAAAAATACAAAATTTACGCTATGCACTCTCAAAAAGGATCACACGGTATACGCAGTAGAAGCGGGTAGCAGGCCACATAGCAGGCCATGCGTCTGTCATCATGACAGTAAATAACAGGTTTGAAAAAAAGTCCGTCAAGCTGCGCGTCATTATCAGTTCTGTTCTAGTCCGAAATGGACATTCCTATTCTCAATTAATTAATTCCGTCATTCGAAGTAATATTTTCTCTGTTAGTCAGATTAGTTCACAATTAAAACTTCATTTTCTCTTTGTACGCGTCTCCAAGAAGCTAAAACTCGGCAGTGAACTTAGCAAGCTGCTGCGATTCGCTGTCATTCTTATTGATTCTTATACAGAAAATCTACAAATATTCCAAATACATTCAATTACTCCTGAAATGTGGGTGGTTGGATTTTCCCTGTCCTGCTCTGAGTCATTCCCCCACAGAGCTCATTCAGCCTGTGGGACATGGCAGACTGCCGGTGCGTGCCGTGAACTGTGTGACCTGCGTAAGTGGCGGGGAACAGAATGTATCATTTCTACAGCTGGAACTGATCCTTCTTAATGATGCTGTTTATCTAACGGCTATGAAATCGTACTATCTTTTTGGATCTTAATCAACGTCAAGTTAGAAATTGAGATATTCTGATTATGTGTTCTGAGGGAACAGCAGCTAACGCCCTAAAATTTTCATCATGCACTGCTTCTGAGGACATCCTCTGATGTTACAATTTTTCTATAATAATAGCTCTGTGGTCTGAAATTTGAAATCAGCAAAATGATTGTTTTAACCGTTAGGATGATCCACGGGTTGGCTCAGTGGTTAGAGTCTTAGGATCGATTCTCGTTAGAGGTGGAAATTTGTTTCTGGCTTTCCGGGGCAGAATCTGTATATCAGGGACAGGTCAGCCACCCTTTTTTAAAACTTTGTAATAGCTTTTATTTGACTTGCAAAGTATGTACGCTTGTTCGGGTGGAATCTTGCAACTCAATTTTGAAGCAGATATCTTCAACCGATTGAGCTGAAATTTTGTATACGCGTTTAGTTTGGATGACAATGCACGATAAGATATATCACGTCGTTCTAAATCCAATAGTGGAATAGTTATTTAATGCATTTCTACAAAATGGGTATCCATATTGATATGAGAACGCCCAGTAGATGCTAAGGGGAATGACAATCTAATGAGAGGAATGTCATCACTGACAATAGACACAGTAGATCCAATGATGTCATTTTTAGTCAAACGATGAATTTTGTTGAGTTTGGGGAAGATACTATTCAAAGCCGGCAAGTTGTTTTATCACTGCATGAACCTGACGACCTGAGAGAAGAGAGTTCCTTTATACAATCTACGCAGTGGTCATCACCAGGTTGTATCGACGACGGTGCCGACATCGACATGAGGTTAGGGGGTAGCTACCGAACCGCTGGTGCACCGAGCAACCACGAAGGGTAGACCGGACAGCCGGTGTGTATGACTGTGACAGCGACGTAAGTGGTAAAGAGGATCCGCGGTAAGGATTTTCTAATAGTAAGTTGTAAAGGAACATTTGGGGTGCTGGACTAACTTTGGGAAAGTAATAGGGATAAACTCGGGTTGTTAGTGGACTCTTATCACCAACACAGTTTTAAGGTTATGTTTAGAGTAGGTCTACATTTTTAGTCTACTTTAAGGTTTTCATGATGTGTAATAAAAGAAAATCTACGAAAATGGGTGGATATCAGGATAGCGCAAATTCTAAGTTAGAAACTGTCGTTCAAATTATGGCAAATAATATGTATTTTTAGATATAATACGATGATGTGTTTTGTTGTAAGAGTTTGGGGAAAATATACTATTCAAAGTCGTAAACTGAGAGAAGAGAGTCTTTGTACAGTGAAAGGGCTTGTTGAGAGTGACTCGAAAAATAATATGACGTCATTCTAAATCAACTATGGTGGACCATCCAAGATAGCGAAATAGTTCTTCTTAATGCACTTCTGCAATATGGGTACCAAATAAAAGGGCTTGCCGAGAATAAATAAAAATTTTGTTTGATAAATATGCAGGTTGATAACTAAAAAGTAAAAAATAAATTAAAACAAAAAAACGTTTTTAAAAAAAACTTTTATTGAAAGGAAAGAAAAGATAATAACATGTTCCTTTAGAGTGTTAACTATCAACTTATAGCCTCATTATACACAATTTATATGATCATAAGAGCTTGTCGCGAGGTTTGCGTAACTACCTATAGGAATTCAGTTAAACTGAAATTTTAACATACTTTAAACTTAGCAGACCAAGTTAGTCAATTGAATAGGTACTAGTTAATTTACACAAGTATATCGCGCGACAAGCTTTTATGATCATATAGATTGTGTATAATGAGGCTATAAGTTGATAGTTAACACTCTAAAGGAACATTTTATTTTCTTTTTTTTTAGAACCTTTAAATAAAAGCTTTTTTTAAAAACGTTTTTCTGTTTTAATTTATTCGATGTTCCAGGTTGTGCCGATCCTTTGTGAGGTTAGGCGTATCGATTATTCTAATTGCTCTTCTTGCGTCAGCCCTGAGAACTACCTTACGTGACAGGAAAATGCAGATAGTCAGATACCTTTTCGTAATATAGGTGTGCGCGAAGCAACTAAAATGTGAAAAGAACCAGAAATAAAAATAAAATGTTAAAAGCATGGCATGTGTAGGTCGACAAAGCAAAGGCGCAATATATGTCTATCTTCCCTCCCTCTGCCGCGCGGTGGCCGGTGGCAGAAATTCCAGTTTGACGCTTGGCTAGCGGCGCGTTTTCCGTTCACCCTTAACATGCAGCTACCAGCTTCCAGCTACCAGCAGCACGCTCCACTTCATCGGTTACAGCTGCAAACACAATGGCCGCCGCGCCGCGCTGCGCCATACCGCCTCACGCCTGTAATTTTACCTCGCCGAACTCTCTTGCGTCGTAATATGGTTAATACAGTTTACCGGCAAAAAATACGAGGTGCGTTCACAAAATTCACCTTCATATCAGTCCCCATCAGAGGTTTCTCCATTCTTCGAAATAAAGGTTCTTTTTTTCTGGAAATAATCTTTTAAAATTTTAATTGTAACTTTATGTGCAAACATTTTCGAAATTCGTTGGTTAGACTGCATTATCAACACTTATACTCACCGCTTTGGCACTTTATATTTTTTACCTATACAGGGTGAGTCAAGCTCAACGCCTCGGACTCTTGTAACCGAACGATACTATTTTCCGAAAAATCGACCTTGCAAGTGTATGTAGGTCGAGTTGGACTACATTTCAAAAATAATGACTTTTATACAGGGTATCTAATAAAAGCGTGACATATCAAAGTTATGTTTTTTTAAATGGAACACCCTGTATATTATTGCATATTTAGATTTAAAGGACAACAGTGAGAGGTATCATTACTTTTGACTTTGACGGAAATGACTACTGTTTTATACCATTAAATGTGAAATTGCGTCCTGAAGATATTAGACTGACGGCAATGATCGCTGAAAGTTTTGCTTTCATTTCAAAGTTTTTGGGGATTTTGAAATTTTTAATCTCTAGTACATTGCGGTCGCTAGTAAGCTGTAAAAATTATCCATTTCTGTCACACTCCAGCTGCTTTTTGACCTTAGATGTGTTATGTCTGCTATTTGTGGTTAGAATTGATTTGTTGTAAGTCATTTTTATAACTTTGTCCTTCTCCTTTAGTTCGTCCGTAACTATCTGCTAAGTTAGTTGGTCCATCTGAACAATTTTTTGTTTATATTTCATGGCCTGCTAAGTTTCTTATAGGCAGGAAAATTGAAAAACACCGGTTTTACTGAAAATTTGAAATTAAATCAAAACTACCAGAGATTGATATTTACAACCGTATATCAGCAAAAAATCAAGTTACCTTTGATTGGAGTTTACTTAATTGATCTACCAATTTCTCCAAGTACAAATGTAATTCGAACTCGACCGTCTAAAGTAAGCCGACACATTTCATGGTTAGTAACACGGCAAAGTCACAGCCCTCTAAGATTTATAATAGCTGCGATATTCAATTTTTTTTCTGACATCTACCTATACCCAAAATTGTGATTTGCACCTAAACGGTTCGCTTAAAGTCCCATGTGTGATACATAAAGTCACACTAAAATGCACCCAGGAATCTAAATATGCAATAATATGCAGTGTGTTCCATTTAAAAATTCATAACTTTGATATGTCACGCTTTTATTAGACACCCTGTATAAAAGTCATTATTTTTGAAATGTAGCCCAACTCGACCTACATATACTTGCAAGGTCGATTTTTCGAAAAGTAGTATCGTTTGGTCACAAGAGCCCGAGGCGTTGAGCTTGACTCACACTGTATATATTTTTGGTCTTCATCTGAATTTTAGCCCTAAAGAAGGCGTAAAATAAACGCCGAAACGTCGGCTCTTTGAGTTAAAACCTCTTGCATTTGTTTATCAAAAAACCCGAAGAACCCTTTTCTACAAAATAGGAAACAGTCGCACAGAGCCATTTCTGAATGTGGAACCTCAAACACCATTATTTTTGGTACAAGAAACAAAAAATCAAATGTCAGCTACGGGGCATTATCGTATTATAAATCCATGAATGAATGAATGAAAGGAGACATGCTTTCTGATGACAAGAGCAACCAGTACAAAGGCCCTTTTGCACCCCTCCTTACCCTAGAACCCAAGCCCAGTCCTCATCGCAAAGGCGAGGATAGCCTTGAGTCCTGTCCATCTTATATCTTCAGCTTCAAGGAGCCTTGAACCTTGCATGGTCTGCCTGTGACATCCAAGAGCGTCACAGCGACAGAGAATGTGTGCCGAGGAGTCCTCCTCCTCACCTCAGCGTGCACACGTCGGGTCGGTTGCCACCCCCATCACACATAAGCGACGTCTGAAGATATTATGGCCAGATAGCAGGCCCACAAGTAATCTTAATCAGCTTTTGTCCAAAATATAATTGCCCTTCGATACTTTATTATACATTATATCGAGTTACAAAATTAGACATTGCGTTGGAACTTCTAAATAGTAATTTGAAGACAATGATCAATTGGTTGAATGTAAATAAACTTACACTGTATACTAATAAGACAAGATGTATAATAATAGACAAACATTTGAACGAAACATCAGTTGGTACTCTTTTGGTTAATAATGACAAAATTGAAGTAGTTACATCTTACAACAGTTATATTGTAACAGTTGTGCTAAATAAATTTATACTACTTCTACTACGACTACTAAAACAAGCGTATATCTATTCCATCAAATTTAGCGCAAACATTAGACATTTAAACTTATTAAATGGAAATCTAAAAGGGTCAAGGATGTTTCTATTCAAGATTCTGCAAATCCATGCTGTGAGAGGGTTGTGCATAGCACATGATCAGTAGGATGTGTTGGTAAGACAAACAGGCAGTTATTACGTGTTGTCCGAGAGGCAACAAAGTATATGGAACACAAAAGTTATCCACAATCAATATGTCCTACAACTAATTTAACTAAAAAATATACAAAAGACTGTACCCTGATGAACTCCAATGTAGATAACTGAAAGTGACTCAACCCATCGCCCAAGCTTAGTCATAGGCTCTAAAATAAGTTCTCTAGCTTGACGGAGGTGTTCAGACTTCTCTCCATCTCATAAAATGTTGATTTTGCAACCAACCTGCTGCTAGCCCACAGCCGGCTCAAGATGAGGTAAGTTATTTCTCGACCCTTGCCTTGCGAGCACGTCTTTCACTACCGCAAACTCCAGCATCATTCTGCACCCACATAAGTGGCACCTGATGTCTTGCCAAGATGACATCCACATTGCAGAACAAGCCTTGATGTAAACCTACAAACACTCAATGCCTTCAATGCTACCAGCCCACAGACCTGACTATCAGACGAGATAGTAATCTGCTTTCTAGGTCCCTTATTTTTGTGAACACGAGATGCAGAATCTAAAATAACGTAAATTTCTGCTTGGAATGCCGTGGTATATCCTCCAAGAGAAAGGGAAAGCTTTAGGCCTGCGGATCCTAGTGCCGCAGCTTTCATGAATGTTTCACAGATGCGTGAATTTGTAGATAGTACCACTTGTTGACCACGTGACCCCGCGGCAAGAATTCTTGATGCACCATGCCATGAAAATCGAAGAACACAGTGAACTTTAGAGTTCGAAAGCACTTGATGAGCCTTTTTCGTCCTTGACTAGCCAGAATGCCTTCACTGAGATGATTGAGCCTTAGTTGACGTCATGTCCGTAAACCCATGCCTTATCACCTTTTAAGCGCTGTTTTTGTTCAAAGTTCACAATTTTGGAACAAATATTGCTGCTATGCGTTTTACAACCGAAGCATTCAAAAAGTTGCATCAGAGAAGTATTCGGTTTTTACCGTTAAAAGCGCTAAAAACTAAGTAAACTACTTAGTATGCTAAATAAAACTTATTCTTCTTTCCTATAGGAGGGGTTAACTCCCCTCAGGGCTCTGCTAGATACTTGACATGAGAGAATAGAAACCATGTCAATCAATTTTTGTGATACTCGTGATAGCAACATATAAAACTCCATTCATTGGATAGTACCAGAACAACCTACCTGGAGAAACTTCCTACAAGCTTAGTAACCACAATTACATGAGGGGGCATAGAGTTTTTGTCCCTCAAAAACGTTAAAAATGACGTAAACTACATAGTAAACCAGCTTATTAGTTTTTGACAAAAATGGGAGATTTTTAACCCCCCAAGGCTCAACTAGACATTTGAGATGAGATAAAAAAAGAATATCTCCTTCTAACATTAACCATTCCTGTTATGCGCAGTCGTTTGGACAGCACATATTCATACACAATACAGAACACCGGGTATTATGCGCTTCAGGTTGAATGATGTGTTGAGCATAAAAGGATGAGTGACGTGACTGTGATGGAAATTGGATGGAGAGGTTTTCCAGAACTTAATATTATAGAGGACCGCTTGGTTGTAGGCCAGTGATTTTGAATAACGGAAAGGATAAAAAAAAATAACGGCAACAGCCACTCAATCTGAGAACCTCTGCTTTGTTGGAACACAAAAGTCCCCTCAGCATCCTTTTAGACTGAACATTCCCCACCACTCTGTCCCAGTGTTTCTGGTACTCATTTGACACAAAACTGGTGACACCTGTCCGTATCATGGTCATAACATACTTGAATGAAAGAGGAAGAGATGCCTTCTGGTGACCAGAACCACTAGTGCATAGGCCCGCAAGCGGGTCCTCATGCACCGAAGGTGCATACTTTACCCTAGCTCCCAAGACCAACCCTCATCACAAAGGTGAGGAATGCCTTGAGTCCTGCCCGTCTAATGTCTTCAGGTTCTTCTTCTTCTTCTTCTTTCAGTACCATCTCCTCAGCGAAGGTTGGCGACCATCATTTGGAACTCTTCTGTCTCTTGGGCTAAACGAATGATTGTGCAGGCCTCTCTGATACTAAACCACTGGCGTAAGTTCCGAAACCAGGAGAACTTTTTTCGCCCGATCCCCCGTCGTCCTTTGATCTGTCCCTCAACGATCAGTTGTAACAACTTGTACTTACTATTTCTAAAGATATGGCTAAAATATGCTGATTTTCTTCGTTTTATTGTTATTAAGAGTTCCTGTTCTTTATTCATTCTCTCTAGTACCCTAGTGTTTGTTACCCGCTTGGTCCTTGATATCCTTACTATGCATTTTGTTGCTCGTCATCGTGTGGTCAAACTTAAATCCCGGTTGCAGAGCATCATTTTCATTTTGAAAAAAGTATTTCTGGCTATTTAGATTCTGCTTCTAGTCTCTTCATCAGGATCCCATTTATCATTTAGCCAGCATCCCAAATATTTGAATCTGTTTACTCGTTCTACGTCCTGATTGTCTATTTCTATTCTTACATTATTAATATTTAATCTAGTGATAACCATAATTTTTTGTTTTCTTTATGTTTATTTTGAGACCATAAGATTGGTTGAGTCCACATCTTCCAAAGATTCTTGGAATATGGACTCAGACTATAAATCGAATAGCAATGGCGACAATATGCATCTTCAGGTTCAAGAAGCCTTAAACCTAGTATTGTCTGCCTATGATAACGCCAGTATGACTCGGCACCCACATAAGTGACACTGATGCTTGCCGAAATGTGATACAAGATCTTTCTACATTGCAGAAAGAGCCTTGATGTAAACCTACAAGCTACAGACCTACTCATTTCTTTTAATGCACTCACTGAACACCTGAGGTCTTGCCGAAATGTCATCGATGATCTTTCTACATTGCAGAACGAGTCTTGATGAAAACCTACAAGCACTTAATGCTTTCAATGCTGCCTGGCTGTCAGATAAGGTAGTAATCGTCTGCTAGATGCCTAGATTTCATGGATACAAGCTAAAATCGCATATATTTCTGCTTGGAATACCGTGATGTATTCCTCAAGAGAGAGGCAGACATAACAGGCTTAACGAATATGCTATATATTTTCTTCGTTAATTCACCTAAAATTTAATTTTGGAATACCTTTTCCTCTACTTTTGATAATGCACTGACAACTCAGATTGGTCCACAGTTAATCACTCAGTCTTTTTTGCCATTTTTGGAAGCTTCACGTAAAAAGTAGATTGTACAATAATTTTTCGCTAAGTTACCTACTGAACATAATATTAAAGGTAATAAACTAAACTAACAAATCTCCCTTTCTTTAGATATAATTCATATAATTGGGGCAATAAGGGAGCTAAGTCACATTTCGATAAAAATCTAGAAATTCATGAAGAAACCCCGAAGTATCGAAGATATCTATGCTCAAAATTATTTATTCTGCTATTGGCAAACAGGTATCGCTACAATCTCTGAAAAGCCTTGTTGACCGACTTATGTGTTTCTCACAATTTTACTTTAATAGGTCATAAGCTACTCAAATACCAAGATGGCTACCAAGCGAAAACTGTACTCTGATGAGAAAAATAGCCATTTCCATGACACTGACAGTGGAAATGGATGAGAATGAAGTTCAGATGACAGTGTAAAAGATAGAGACTACAATCCAGATGATAGCAGTACTAATAGTCAGTCTGAACATGAAAATCAGTCACATATTCTACATGAGTGGCTTATAACCTTATTGGTGTTAAATATGCGGCTTATATTTTTTCCGCTAGATAAACTATTTTTCATTTTAGTTTCACGATATCACCATACAATGGTTTCGAACTATTTTTTACTGTAATACTATATAAGCTAATCAAAAATGGCTACTTAATTAGTAAACAAAATTAATATGTATCAAAAATATGAGAAATGCTGTGGAAAAGGCTTATGCCCCTATTCACGCAAAAAATGACATTTGTGGCTTAGCACCTTAGTACCTAAAAGGTAATGAAATGGCGGATCATCTGGCTAGGATGGGATCCGGCAACAGTTTTGTGGGCCCGGAACCAGCCTTAGGACTATCTGCAAACTTGATTAGGAAAACAACTGGAGAGTGGATCCAGAATCAACACTCTCTGAGATGGAACAACATCTCTGGTCATCTCCGTCAAGCTCGGGAACTATTAGCAGGGCCTGCAGAGAGAATAGGACGATTTTGTCTCTCTCTGGATAGGAGTAACTTGAGATTGCTAGTAGGCCTATTAACGGGTCACTTGTTCGTGATGAGGGTGGTCACCGACCCAAAGTGCACGTGGTGTGGTGAAGAGGAAGAATCCTCGGCACACATCTTGTGTCGCTGTAAAACCCTGGGTTATCACAGGCAGACTATGCTGGGCTCAAGGACCTTGGAACCAATAGAGATAAAACGGATAGGACATAAGAATGTACTTGCTTTTGTCAAAAGGGCAGGTCTTAGGAACCAGCGCGGATAGAGGCGCATAAGGGCCCATCGTGTGGCCTATGCACCAGCCACATTCCGTGCTGGATAGCCTCTGGTCCTTATTCACTTCATTCCTTCTTTAGACATTCAAGAATAGTGTACTTTGTTAGTAAAGTTCAGTGGGTTGTAAGCAGAGAAGTTCATGTTTTAGGCTCACCATGTGAGTGCAAGAGGAACTGCAGACAACTAGTTTAAGAAATATACTTATTGCCTACCATTAAAGAGTTGTAAAGTTGTAAAGAGAAGCTACAAAAAGAACTTGGAATCCACAGACGATAGTGTTGAAGATATAGACGTTAACGAAGAATCGATCTCGACTAAACTTAAATCAGTTTTTATGTATTCTAATCTCAATAAAACCTTTCTTACAAAAAGGCAGTAAGCCACAATATTTTAGAAAAAAAATATATTGCGGAAATTCCGTTAAAGTCTACATGAACTCATAGTTCTATCATTAGTGAATATAATAATAATAATAATAAACCGCCTTTATTGACAAAATAAAATAAAAATGTTTCACAATTGTGGTTACTAAACTGATGGCATTGAACAAGACACTTCTCTGAAACATAGCGGTTCTGTGCTGAGGCATGGTTAGTTTTGACTTGAATCTAACATTAACTGTGTGAACAAGTGAACGAGGTATGAATTTACTTATGAAAGGAGGAGGGTTAGAACTGTTTATGGACTTGTGGATAAATGTGCTTAAATGATGTGATCTTCTGTTTCCATTGTCATCCAATTACATTCATTTATCTTATGGGAAATATGCTCGTATTTTCTTATACCATAGACAAGCCTGCAGCAACTGTTTTGCACCCTCTGTATCCTTATTTTATCGATTTGAGTGAGACAATTACCATAAATAAAGTCGCAATAATTGAAATGACTTAGAACCAGTGACTCACACAGCATTCTCTTCGTTTTGATGCTAAGGAAATGTCGGCTTTGGTAAATTGTTTTGAGAGACGCAAACGCTCTACTTATTAAATTACGTACGTTATGGGAGAAGCGTAAATCGGAGTCTATATGAAGGCCTAAACTTTTTGCGCAACTACTAACTTTCAGAGCTTTGTCATCTATCTTTAATTTCATATTATTATTCAAGAAATTGACGTTATTTCTACTGCCAAAGAACATTGCCACGAATTTTGTAGGATTAAGCCTCAAATTGTGATTTTCAGAAGATATTTTTAGTTTTTCTAATTCTGTATTTATAACTGTCTCAGCTACACCCATGTTTTCAATATTAAAACTATAATAGAGCTGAGTGTCATCCGCGTAAGCCTGAATATTAAGATTACTCACACTATTAAGGACATCAGCCGTGTATATTGTAGTTCACATCAGATAATGTAGGAGAACGTGATTTCAGGATTTTGTCAAAACGTTCAAAGCCGTTTTCTCAAAATCAAGTCAGTGTGCCTTATGTCCCTTATTGCCCCAAGCTCTTCAATTTTTCAGGCAACCGTTGTCAGTTTTCCATCAGAAATCGCCTTGAAGGCAACCCGTTACTTGCAGGCACATCAACGATTTATTTTCTCTTCATCCGTGTTCGCTTTTCTTTGTCTGAAAACCGCCGGCAACTCAAGAATTCCCCTTACGCCATCGCTGAGCTAATGAACTATTTCTCTATTTGCCACAACAGATGCTGCGTATCGATTGGTTGGCGGCAAGGAGGAAAGTTCCTTTATATATACCGGAAGCAGGTGTACACCAACTGGATAATAATTACTGCCAGGCATCAACATGGGCGTGCTCTCTGGAAATGTCCTCTGGAAAATAGAGACACCTGTGCCCCCCTTAGTATCAGTGAGGGCAAAAAGCGTGCCTTTCATTTCTCTTTCCAAGTACTTATTTTACTCTTAGGTTGCTTTGTGCCTTTATATTTAAATGATTTAATTCTTTGTTGGCAACAACACTGATGGTTGAGTAGAATAGCTCAAGCTAGACTTCGCCATCAGTCTACTATGTAAAATTCTAATAGTTGTTAAATTTTGGTCAATAAAAGACGATTTATTTATGTTAAAACAAAAAAGTGCAGCCCGGGCTCCGACACACCGGGCTGCTGTTCCATTACCCAATGACTACTCCTCACACCGTGAGGTGAGCAATCACTGGGTCCGCGAATCGTGCGCCCTAAGTAGATGAAGGGACCCAAGGATGACTGCCTTCTGCATTCTGGCGGCTAAGATGTGCGCCGCCGCACGGCACACCGGTATTTTGCGCAGTGCAGAGAGCAGCGTATTCCTCATTCCACCTAGGGATCCAATGACCATAACCAGCAGACTTACAGTGTAGTCTGGCCAGAGCCTGCGAAGTTGTCCGAGCAACTCCTGATATTTGGTCCGCTTTTCCTCCTCCTTAGAGACGATGTTCACCTCGGCAGGCGCCGAAAACTCAATAACGAACATCGTTTTCTGTTGGTGGTCGAGAAGGACTATGTCGGGCTTGTTTGCCTGTACAAGCTCGAGCGTGGGGAACGAGTAGTTCCAGTAAATCCGGCATCTCTCGTTCTCCACAACGGACTCTATATCCCCTGGAGCGTATTGCAGCACCGGTGTCTCATCGATACCGTATGAGTGCCTCAGATGATAGTAGAGCACTCGTAGAGCCGCGTTGTGCCGATGGACGTAAGCCGTCCCAGCGTACGTCTTACACGCCGACAAGAGATGGATAAGCGTCTCTGGCGCCTGTCGGCAAGCTCTACAAAGGGTGTCGGGTACATCTACACCCATAACCCTTTTACGGTACACCAAGGTGTTGAAGACACCGTCTTGGCAAGCCATTATAAAGCCCTCAGTCTCCGACTTCAACCCACTAGACCTTAGGAAAGAGAAGGTCAACTGCTCAGACAAGCCATGCTCTTCCAGATGTTTGTAGAAGATTCCATACATTGGCTTATCTTTATGAAGTCTTAAAAGGAAGTCGACTTCGGCAGTTTTAAGGTGGGATTTTAATTCTGCGGGAGCAATTTCCGTAATGGACTGCTGACACCTCCGCTTGAAGTCGAGTGTGAGGCTGAGCTCCTCGGCTGCTCGTTTCGCTGCACTAAAAAGAAAGGCTCCTTTTCCCGCATTCTCGTGCTCTCGCACAAAGCCGATCAGGGGATCGGTGCTGTTCGTTACATAGCAGGCAGTGGCCAGTACTACTCTGTTGTGCAGACGCTCCAAACTCAATAGTCCACGCCCTCCCAGGTGTCGCGGGAGGTATATTCGCGGGACAGAGGACTTAGGATGCAGGCTTCTCTCCATATTCATCCTTTTGCGGGTCTTCGTGTCGATTTCCTTGTCTGGTAGATGACTGGTGATTTTAAATTATCCAACCAATAAAAAATAATACCAAGGGAGCTGGCCTGAGATGGCCAAGAAACTAGTATAGATGAGAAAATCTTGGAGTTGTGGCCAAAATTTTGAAAAGAGACTGTGGGTCACTACATAAAGGAGACTCTGGTATTAACTGCCAAGCTTTCGGCAATGTTTATTGCCATCATCAGAGCTTTAACGTTGAGGTTTGCCAATAAAAAGACAGCCCCGCATTGAGTCAAAGACTTGAAATGTCAGCTCGTCAATTTTACTTTCATAGGTCAGTGGATAGCTTCTTATGAATACAACAAATTTTTCAGTTTTACAATCCCCTCCCCCAACCACCCCAAAAGGTAGAAAATCATCGAGAGCCCTTAAAACGCCTGAAAACGAAGTTTGATGAATATTTAATTTTTTTTGTTTTTTGCTAATCATACCGTCGCGTCGCCCAAGCGCCGTTTTTTAAAATTATAGCAGCATTGTCTACTACTCCACAGTAGATAGCTACCCAAATTTCATCACAATCGTTATGCAGATTTCAAAAACGCACAAAAAGTTTATTATTATTATATAATATTATTTTAAAATAGAAAAGATTTGCGATCACAATACGCCCCTCATTTGTCGGTATGGTAAGTAATATGGGAAGTCATCAAAGAAAAATTTTGATAATCGGGTAAGTACCATAAGAACATGACGTTGTTTTATACTGGACATAACACGCAGGTTAGAAATAATTTTAATTTTAAACATATGAATATAAATATTTTACACAGTAGATAAATATACATTGAATACTTATTGGTTCTCTTTCTAGAGTTATACTTCCTTAGGTTTATATAAGATAAAAAAAAACAACTATTTGAACGTTTCGTCTGAGGTTTCAGACTTCATCAGCTGCTTACATTTTCAAAAAAAAATTAAAATCCACTTCCCCCATTGCAATGTCCAAGTTTCATTTTCATTCATCATTTGCATAGTAGGAAGTTGTATACACCAGAGCAACTGTTGCTGCTCTACAAGGCACAGATCCGACCATCGCTGGAGTATTGCTCTCATGTGTGGGGATGCGCTCCGAAGCACTCTCTAAAGCTTCTGGACACTATCCAGAAAAGAGCAATTAGATTAATCGATACGCCTAACCCCACAAAGGACCTCCACAGTCTGGAACATCGAAGGAGGGTGGCTGACCTATCCCTGTTTTACAGATTCTATTATGGAAGATGTTCGAGTGAGCTCTCCCAGATAATAACACCAAAGGTCCTCCAAACCAGGAACACTAGAGAAGCTCTGCGAGCTCATCCTGACCAGGTCGAGGTCCTTACTCCCCGAACCGGTGTCTTCCAGCATTCCTTCTTTTGGAGAACTTCGACGCTGTGGAATCAGCTGCCGGAGAATTCGTTTCCCTACCGCTACAACCTGCAGCGTTTCAAATATAACGTGAACCGACACTTATCCTCTCGCAGCGCTTCTACAGCGCCATAGGCTTTCAGCCGTTGCAGGAGGCTGACCATAAAAAAATATTGCTTAGTTTATCTATGGTTATAGCTAAAAATATATTAATAGTAGTATAATTCAAGAAAAAGAACATATAAGTACATAAACATTCCACTTCCTAAGAAGACGTGCGACTAAAGTATAAATAAATATATAAACACCAAATATGAAGATAAAATGATATATAAACTGCAAATATATACAAAATAACATATAACATAACGATGTTAGGGTCATCGATATTGAGAGTCAACTGGCGAAATATCTCGCCAAGAGCTCAAATCAGCTGGGGCGGATAATTATCATGATAACTATGAGGGCATTATTAAGAGCAAAGCATCTACTCCTTTGAATTTGTTAAGCAAGAAGGGTTATCAATTGTCTAGAAAACATCATTCATCAAACGCTCAAGTGTAAGTCATAATAAACCATTAGATCACTAAATAACTATACAACCGGTAGAATTGGGTACTCTGTGGGATAAACTTAAACCTAGGCTATTGCAGATTCTTCTTAACAGGACCACAATACCTCTTTACTGTACGTCATACAACTTGGTTCTATTCAAAGTGATATTTCGATAGAAAGGTACTGCGATCAGACATAATTTCGAGCTGGTATAAAACACACCTAATACGCATCTTTGGAATTTATTTTCAATGTGACTAATAGCCTAAAATAATAGGGTCAACGCAAAAATTATTGTGAAGCTCTTCAGACTATTTAGAAGACAATATCGGTCGGATGACGAGATGTATTATCTTAAACACAGTTGGTTTTGGTCATGTTCCCTTTATCTTTTCGTCCTTATGACATCGCTTTTGCATGCAAAGGCGTTGCTGCTGTACCCTTGTGGTACGCCATTGGTAACGTACTAGAGCTATAATTCATTAACTTCAGCCTTTCCTTCGTCTAGAGCAGATGTTTGCGGAAATTGAAAATAAAAATGTGTTTTATTCGGAAGAGATTTCAGAAATTAATCGCAAGACATTTTGGTTCGCTTGAAAATAGAACGGATAACCTTAAGCAAACATTATGCGATTTGAATACCAAACCTTGCAATGAATAATAATAATAATAATAATTTATTCACCAACAATACAGGGCAAATAAATTGTTTGACCCACAGAAGGTGCTGACCTTGTGCGTGTGTTACAATACATACATATATTTTACAATACGTATATTAAAACTATTACTAACTATATTAAAAACTTGTAAGTGTGTCAGTTCAAAATCGTGTTAAAAACATTTGAAAAAATATCTCTGGGTGTGTTCATTATCCAATTTTTGACTTTTTTTTTGTATACAATATGAGATTTTATGGATTTCAGTGAAGCAAGTAAATCGTATATGCAGCAACAAAGATATATTAAACTTTTTTGGCCTATTGACTTAAATATAGGAGGTCTTAAGGTCCTATTCTTGGTTCGTGTATTATGTTCATGGCTATTGAAGTTGATGTACTTTTTATGTTTGTGGACGAAATTTAATATGTTATAGCTGTATAGTTGTCGGATATCAAATTTCTGGGATTCTTTAAATAAATTATTTGAGGGGTAAGTGGGTTCTTTATGATAAATAACCTTCAAAACACATTTTTGCAATGAACTGATACTCTTCAAATGAGTTTGATGCACTCCTCCCCAACCTAAGATGCCATAATTTAGTTGGGACTGCACAAGAGAATAATACAATGTTTCTAAACAACGTGTGTTTAGAAATTGTCTAAGATATTTGAATTTAGGTAATAGTTGTCTGACTTTTCGCGAAAGAAATTTTATTTGTAAATCCCATTTTAAATGTTTGTCAATTATTATACCTAAGTATTTGACACTATCAGCCTCAAAAATTTGTTTTTTGTCTATTTCAATAGGTCCAAAATTCGGTAACGTATTTTTATATGACCAAAAAGGTAAATAGTGAGATTTATCAAAATTTATCGTAAGAATATTGACAAGTACTGAATATAAAACGTAATCGGAGTTTGACAGGTTTAAGCAGCAGTCAAACTTTAGGGGAGTTGCATGAAATATTTTTGATCACAGTAGCTTTTGTTGATATGCAAGCTGTTGTTTCATTTTGGATGTATGAGTAAACTGTGTTACAAAAAATTTAATAATATCTAGTCGAGATGGATTGGTGTAGGTTTTGAACGTGTCAGCATTGATAACAGCCATTATCAATCATTTTTGTTTCCCCTTTGACCAGAAAAAATTCAGCATTTGATGTTGCTACCGGTTATGTTTACAATGAATTGTTTTGACGTTTGAAGAGGGAAACAAAGCGAAATGGAATTGTATGAACGATACGCGTGGAAATATTGAATATCGAAGCAATGCGGCATATTTCAGGGAAATGAAGGGGAGGTTTCTATATTTGGAAAACAATGCCAACTGTTTTGTAACAAAATAGGAGCATACTATACTATTGACGATTGATAATATCCTATGTTTGGAACAATGTCGGCAGGTAGTTTAACTCGGTGCATCACATGTGTGTCTTTCAGCCAGAAATTCTGAACATTATGACGGATTTTTAACTGTAGACAAATAACGAAAACTCTCAAGGCCTGATTTATCTATCGACAAATGAAGCAGCAGACTTCTTGGTGGACGCCACGGCGCGCTTGCTTGGTCTGACCAGAAGAGCGCGGTTCTATATGCTGCTGCATATGAGAGTCGATATACGAGGGTTGCTCTATATCTCCGTCAATCCACCAATACGCAGACAGCTGTTTCACGCTTATTAGCGTCATAGGTCGATTGAACTTTGGTCCTTCCAATGCTTATTTTTGACTTTTTGACTCTCATTTGGTCTATGTAGTCATTGTCTAGTAGCCTTGCCATGCTGCACGAATATTCAAACTGCAGTCCGGTGTGCAGTGAGGATCGTGGCAGGTGCTAAATATTATGACCATTATATACCTCTACTTAAATTGCTAATATACTATCGTTGCGTTGCCTCTTGTTTCTCCGCCCTTACGCATTCACAGACATTCAAATACTTATACTTGCCACTCAGATATGCACAGAGGTTTTAGAATAAGTTCTCTAATAACAGAGATGTCCAGAGATTCATCTCCATCTTATAAGATGTTGATTTTGCAACCACACCTCCAGGCACGTATCCAGGACCTGGTTTTGGGGGGGGGGGATCCAGGACATGGGTATCACTTGTTTGACCCTTGGGGAAATCCAGATTAGAGTTGCCACCTTAAATTTGCTCTCGTCGGAAAATACGTGCCTGCACACCTCTGTTTTTATACAGGGTGGTCCGATAAGCGCGCGATGCTCTCTAGCGGCCATACCGTTTAAATTAGACGAAACTGTTTTAAATAAAAAACGTTTCTTTTCAAATGCTGTACATTTAGAAAACAATTTCAAAGATGGCGGACTTCCAGATATACCGGAAGTAGGCATCAACTTCCTCACCCTCTATCGTATTACGTTTTTGAATTCATCATCGATGTATAGGTTTAGTTTGTTAACCATTGTTTATGCCTACAAGGCCTATTTTTGGACTTATTCAGCAATTTTTACAAAATTTGACGTTTGTAGTATTTTACAAGAAACGTTAATATCTCGGAAACTAAATGCGGTAGAAAGATGCGGTTTCCGGTTTTCAAACAAGCAAGGAACGTGCTTGTGTTTCAGTAAGATCATTGTTTCAAAAGAATATTAAATCAATAGACTAGCAATTTTCAAATTTGAACAGCTAAAAACGTTAAAAACTTTTTTTTTCAAATGGGATGGTATGATAAGTTTCACATCGGAGGATGCGAAATTAAGTTATCTTTCACTTTTATCTAGGCACATGTGGTTCTATTTTTGTTGGTTTTTAAGATATTTACGATTTTGTTATTATTGCGTAGGAAATGGAAAAACCGTAGGTGGCGTGGCTTGCAGACGAAACAATTGGCAGGAAACCTTTCATTCAAAGTGTTTCGACCTCTAATACTAAAATGCGCTTTCGCTCCATCTAACTGTAACCATATTATTCTTAAAAACTCCAGTGGTGAATTTTCCACCAGGCTTTCCAAATTTTCATTTAGAAAGTTTTAGAAAACATTAATATGCCAACAACATGATGTCCCTTCAGAGTGAGACCAATGTTGCGAGTGCTTATTCTGTCCCGCCTAGTTTTGTGTACCACTTCTGGTTAGTCTTGAAATCTAAAAATTTAAAAATAAAAATATTATGTATATATTCTGTTTATCGCATCGTCACAAGGCACATTTTCATGTTGATCGTTTAGGCGACCTTAAAGTTCATCAACGTATAATACTGGAACGACAAGATTGCGTCATCAGTTCTCCGAAAATTCCGTGGATATTTCTGTACCTTATTTAATGTCGCTCCATTTCGCCTGTCATTTGATTTATTTCCACGACAATAACATTATTGTAAGATTGATCGCAGTATAATAATACCTAATAATATGAAACGAAAAAATACAATAATGTGGGAGTCGTGTCTGAAATGTGTCGTTTACGTGAGAGTAATTTGTTTTGATAGTATATAGTAACATGACAGTGTGCTTGACCACGTGAGTGGTTTCATTTTGGGAGCATTTTATGATATGATGACTCTATTGTGAGGAAAATGTGAATGTGATTTACACTTATTTTAATAGAACCTTTGGCAAGAGTGATCACAGCGTCTAATTATCGACACTGGACAATGCAGGACTGTTACCTAGCTTGCTCTTATTTCTTAAATAATTTTTAACAGAGAGAAAATAATACGTGGAACTTACAGGAACAAAATCTGTAGGAACATTTCCTATGACTGGTGTGCCTCAGGGCTCACACCTCGGACCCTCACTTTTCATCGTCTTTAATGATGATATCGCTGATATCATTGACTTTCGATGAATGAAATGGATGAACCATCAATTTTGTATGACAAAAACTTCAAGAATTCCTCAAAGATTCATATGTGGTTACACAGCAAGGGGTTCCATGTTGACCTCGCATATTCCAATTCTGACAAAATATAGCAATTATAAAGCACTTTCTTACCACTAAACTCTTTAAAATTTCTTATTACAAAACCCAATGCTCTGTTAACAGATAGTATTACGTGTTCTATGTGCCGATTGAAGATTGGTGGTATGTCAAAGATCATATCTCAGAGATATTGTCGTATAGCTTATAATATCCTGATCAACTGACCACATGAAATCGATATCAAAGACACCTTTGGCACAAACGAAAAGTCCACAATTTGAGATTATTGAACACCTTTTTTTTATGGTAAGCCTCCCGTAAAGGCTGAAAGCCTATAGCGCTTTAGAAGCGCTGCGAGAGGATAAGTATCTGTGTACGTTCGATTTGAAACGCTGCAGGTTGTAGTCGTCGGGAAATAAGTTCCCCGGCAGCTCATTCTACACCGTCGAAGTTCTCCAAAGGAAGGAATGCTGGAGGAGACTGGTTTGAGGAGTAAGGCCTCGACTTGGTAAGGATGAGCACGCAAAGACACTGTAGTGTTCCTCTTTCGGGCAACCTTTGGTGTTATTATCTCGTAGAGCTCAGTTGAACATCTTTCGTGATAGAATCTGTAAAACAGGGACAGGTCAGCTACCCTTATTGGATGTTCCAGGCAGTGGAGGTCCTTTGAAAGGTTAGGCGTATCGATTAGCCTAATTGCTCTCCTCCGGATAGTATCCAAAAGCTTTGAGGAGTGCTTCGAAGCGCATCCCCACACATGGGAGCAACACTCCAACCATGGCCAAATCTGTGCCTTGTAGAGCAGCACTAGTTGCTCTGGTGTATACAGCTTCCTACAGCGCGCGGAGCTAAACTCCAACTTCTGGGATGCCGCTTTAGCAACACTGACGACCTGGTCATGCTGAGACATGTTATTGTTGATGTCGATCCCCAAAAACTTGCTAGAAGGTGACTCTAGTATTAGGTGACCTTACGTTTCCACAGTTGGTAAACCAACGTGACACTTCTTTGTCAAGGTAGTTGCAGTTTTAATTTTTGAGCTTACAGTCACTCATCTGAGCGTTTAGATTCTGGGCAACATTAGACGAGCCTATAAGACCACAAAAACAACCTTATTTAAATTCAGTACTGGCCAAATTCGTCCAAACCTTGGGATGTTTAGTGCTTGATTTTGCGATCAAAGATCCCAGTACCCTTGGCTAGTAAAATCATATATTTTCCTTAGCGTTAGATTCTTGCTTGATAATAAAGCAAGAATTTTGTTATCCTATGGTGCCTGTGACCTGCCAACGTTATCTTTACAACCCAATTTGCCTCTCCGCCTTTTTCTAGAAGAAACGGAGTACAACTCGTACAAACGAGAATCCCCTTTATTAAATCTTTCTATAGCAAAAAGTGAAGTGTAAATCTTTCCGTCCTTCTTAATTGCTGTGCTTTTGAAAGCTCGACTTATTACACAATTTCTTCTTTCCTGTTCCTACTTCTTTTTTTATCTCTGGTAACGTCGCCTCTCCGGGCAAATAGGCCCTTCACTGAGATAAGGCCGGGCAAAACGCGCTCCGTTAGAGAGAGATAAATGGAATGTATGAGATTGTGGAGTTTAATTGTGTACTCTGCCTGCAGTTCGGTGGTGTAATGATCCAGTTGCTTGTGGCGTTACGGGTGTTCTTTGTACACTAAAGAAGAAGTAGCTAAACTCTGTACGTTTTTTTCTTAAACTGTAGCGGAATACAGAAGACACAACATTCTTATTCCACAGATACTATCAGCATACTTGCTGAGCGTAGAAAAGCTCTCTGTTATGCTTAAGCTTGCTAAGGTTCGGAGGCTTGCAGCACTGAGCATAACGGTTACCATGAGTTTAACACCGACTGCTGCCCTGAGGGTACCCTTGGGCTTGCCGCCTCTACACCTTTGTTGGCCACACCAGAATATTAGACCGACATCGTCATTCAGGGTGGAAAGAGCCAAAGATACCTTGTCTAGATAATAGATTCTCACTAATCGTCCCGGGAAGAGACGATTGGAGGAGTGGAAAAGTCAAGTTTTCGTCCCACACTCTGATGTGCTTCACTAACGGATGACGCTCAAAGTGGTCGGGGAGCAGTCTTCTGCCTGGAGGGAATGGGGATGCAGCGAAGCTTTGTACTGGAGACCTGCACGACTGTCCTCCAGACGGAGGTGTACGTCATATTAATAGCGGCACACCCGACGGAAGTCGAACAGGGTTCTGAACAAAGATTATATAATTATATGCTCTGCCAGGTAGCTCTAAGGGCGCTTGAAGCTCCGAGGGCTAGATCAGATCTGGTTCAAGAATGCTCTGTCGCCTTTCAGAAGCTAGCAAGCCATAAGAAGTTGACCAGATACACTGCTGTACAGGGTGACGGGAGAGAGGACCGTTTGGCTAGCATAGGGGCCGTCAGCCCCTGCATCGGCCCATAACCTATGCTTGGAATTAGCAGGTGCCAGGTAAATGCCGTCCTTCACGACTGGGCCTACAAGAAGCTGGCAACAGCCCAGTTAGAGTGAGAGACGACTACAGGCAAGCTAAAAGATTTATTTCGGGTCCTGGTAAGAGCCAAACGCTATGGCTTTTGAATAAAGGCAGAGAGACCCTCAACCTTTTGGTGGGGGTTTCACTGGTCACTGAAGGCCGAATAGATAGTTGTGACCTCGGTTGTGACTCATCAGAGTGGTAGAGGATACCATTCTCTCCAGACGCTGGGAGAAGGACGAAACAGCGTTCTGCTCCCTGAGCAGATATGCTGTTTATCGCAACCTCAGCATTCAGATATTAGGCACGACGGAGTTTTGGGAGAAGTCACCATATTTAGCGATAGCGATGGTCAGAAATACTGACTTTCATCTAGATGAACCTGATATCGCCTTCAAAGTTAGGACCAATGGAACTAAGTCCTACCTTTGAGGCGTGCTATAGAAAACAGGTTTCATCCCAGGTCTCATCCCTTCCAATTAGGGGAATATTGATAATTTCTAAGTTATTTTTAATGAAAGAAAATAATTACTGATTAACAATACCTCATGATTTTTAACCTGTGAGCCCGATGGGTCAATTTGGGTTACTTGTGGTCATTTACTTGCTGCATATTGCGGGTAGTATGACGAAACATTAAAGCTCAAAACAGGCGAGCGTTATCCCGCAGGGCTTGAGTAAATGCACCTCAGTGACTCAACTGTAATGCCTCGTGAATCTTCTCTAAACTTCTCAAGCTGTATGACACATACAGATATGACACATGATGAGTATTGTTCACATATCTGGGGAGGTGCTGCCCCTACTATTCTATCTGTGCTTGATGCAGTGAAAGAAGAGCAATTCGGTGACCCGTCCTTAACGCGCCATCTCCAGCCACCTTTGGTGTGACAAAATGTTAACATACTTATCCATATGCCATATGTGTGGGCTCCCTGTTAACCGAATATCCTATTTCTTTCATGGTCAGCCTCCTGCAAAGCTGAAGGCCTATGGCGCTATAGAAGCGCTGCCAGAGGATAAGAGTAAGTGCATGTTAGATTTGAACGCTGCAGGTTGTAGCCGTCGGGAAACAAATTTCCCGGCAGCTCATTCCACAGCTGGAGGAGACTGGTTCGGGGAGTAGGGACCCTGGTCTGGTAAGGATGAGCTCGCAGTGCCTCTCTAGTGTTCCTCGTTCGGACGACCTTTGTTGTTATCTTTAGGAGCTCACTCGAACATCTTCCATGATCTGTAAAACAGGGACAGGTCAGCCATCCTTCTTCGATGTTCCAGGCTGTGAAGGCTCTTTGTGAGGTTAGGCGTATCCACTAGTCTAATTTCTCTGTTTTGGATGGTATCCAGAAGCTTTAGAAAGTGCTTCGAAGTGCATCCCCGCACAGGGTGCGAAACTACAACGATTGTTGGATCTGTGCCTTGTAGAGCAGCAAAAGTTGCTCTGGTGGATACAGATTCCTACAGCGAAACAGAACTCCAAGCTTCTGAAAAACCGTTTTAGCAGTACTGACGACGTGGTTGTGCCAAAACATGCTGTTGTTGATGAAGTTAACTCGACTATTGGATGACCCTCAATTTCTACAGTTGTCAGTGCTGTTGCCTGAGTTTTTTGTACGTTGAACTATATTTACTACTCCCCGCTAGACAAATGTTTGATATCTACGTTGATCTGTGGGGCATGTTGCTGTCGCGGACGTATATCGCATATCCTTGTATTACCGCACATGAATCATACAGATTACAAAAAATACAAAATGCCTGTATACGTTTCATCACAAAAGCTTCAAGGCGCGAACACATATCACTTTATCTGAAGGAGCTTAGCATGCTTACCATGAATCAGAGATGGCAGATTCATATTTTATGCCTACTGAGGTCTGTAATGATGCACAAAGAACCAAAGTATTTAGCAGAAAAGCTGATATTGAGTTCTCAGGAAACTGATGCGAACCTTCGACATGCCTCTTATACTCTATCTATACCAAAGCACTCCACGGTCTTCTTTCAGTCTGCTTTTTCATTTATTGCGCCAAATTTATAAAACACCGTTATTCCTCCGACATTCAAAAATTTGTCTTTTTTAAAATTCAATTGAGCTCTACTTACATACTTAATTCCTTGTTTGTTTGTTTTTTATTCCTAATTTTAAGTAATTTAATTAGATATAATTAAATAATTTTCATTGCATGTGATGATCAATCTTTTATCTGTATCAACATTCTTTGATGCTACATATTTATTAATTGCCCTGGTTGGTATTAATATCAGCTTCTGCTGCTACCCGCCAGGTAAAATAAAGTCCTGTTTATTTATTTATTTATTTATATCCTATCGACGAGAAACCAAAAGTATGTATGTAATGTTTATAAAGTCCTTAAAATTAGAAGAAATTAGAGAAACTCGTATCTAAAAAAACCTTCAGAAAACAATAGCTTTTGTGAGGCAAAGAGTCATTACCCTCCGTACCCCTGCAACCCTTCTTCGCGCCAGTGATGGAGGTCCCCGTAGTTTTCCAAACAATGGCGCTTCTGATAAATAACGCTCTTCCTTGAGTAAAGGATGTACACCGGAGCAGCAATTTGTCTTAGTCGTCTGCACTTCGGGCGCGGGATTTCCCAGACTTACCCTCTTTCATGCCGCCATGGAAATGCCGGAGGTTTTTATGCAGACGCTCCGATTTCGTAGGGCGGGCGCTTTGGATGACATTCGTGATGGTCCATAATTGCGCTAATTGGACATTAATCAATGCTCGCGATATTCTTTTGTCTTTCGGCGCGCAGCCATTTTAGCTGGAACGCACACTGTGAATATAATGGAGCCATATAAATTTTGAACCATTTTTTTTATCAAATGATAATCATCGCAAAATTATTTCGTCAAAATCAGTACTAAGCTGCTCTAAGCCTTTCCAGCAGTAATATTCAAAGTACACTGATAACAATAATAATAATTTATTGGAGTTTTTGCATAACTCGAAAGTATAATATGTAAAATACAGCGTATATATTGAATGAATGAAAGAGGAAGAGAGGCTATCTGGTGGCTGGAACCACTAGTGCATAGGCCTACCAACGGGCCCTTTTGCACCTCTTTTTCCCAAGTCCAGCCCTCATCGCAAAGGTAAGGATGACCTTGGGTCCTGCCCGTATTTTCGTCAAACGAGACTGAGACTCAAAACTGCAACTGGACTTGTAATCAGTACCTTGAAATTATCCAAAGTGCGAGGTTTCATCTCATTCGAAAGCCAAATACAGATTTTCGATTCTTTAGGTACATCCCGCCCGCCCGAGAGATTTGAAATTTTTTATTTTCGTCAAACGAGACTGAGACTCAAAACTGCGACTGGATTTGTAATCAGCACCTTGAAATTATCCGAAATGTGAGGTTTCGTCTCAATCGAAAGCCAAATAAAGATTTTCGACTTTTTTAGGTACTCCCGCCCGCCCGAGAGATCTGAAATTTTTTATTTTCGTCAAACGAGACTGAGACTCAAAACTGCGACAGGATTTGTAATCAGCACCTTGAAATTATCCGAAATGCGAGGTTTCATCCCAATCGAATGCCAAATAAAGATTTTCGATTTTTTTAGGCACTTCCGCCCGCCCGAGAGATCTGAAATTTTTTATTTTTGTCAAATGAGACTGAGACTTAAAACTGCGATTGGATTTGTAATCAGCACCTTGAAATTATCCGAAATGCTAGGTTTCATCTCAATCGAAAGCCAAATAAAGATTTTCGATTTTTTTAGGTACTCCCGCCCGCCCGAGAGATCTGAAATTTTTTATTTTCGTCAAACGAGACTGAGACCCAAAACTGCGACTGGATTTTGTAATCAGCACTCGAAATTATCCGAAATGCGAGGTTTCATCTCAATCGAAAGCCAAATAAAGATTTTGTATTTTTTTAGGTACTCCCGCCTGCCCGAGAGATCTGAAAGACGGTCCAAAAACCCTTGAACTGAGTGTAGTCTGCCTGTGATACCCAATGACAACGTTTATATTACAAAACTAACCTAAAAACATTACATGGAGAAAATGATAAGGAATACTCAACAGTAAATACGACATACAACACTGCATACGTAAACATGTGGAGAAAAATATCAGTGCTTAGCAAATGTCAAAAAACATTATATAGGTATAGGCAGATATCAAAACAATTGTCGACTGGAGATTAATAAATAAAGTACAGTTCTGGAACTGGAACATCTTATGCCGCACTTGGTGAGAATATTCAGAGCCACCTTGGCTCTAAAATATATTCCCAAAAGGTGGAGAGAGGTGAGAGTGGTCTTCATACCTAAACGAGGTAGGATGGACTATACCTTACCGAAGGCATTCCGACCAATAAGCTTAACATCGTTCTACCTCAAGACGATGGAACGGCTATGCAAGAGGTATATAAGAGATGAGGTCCTAATTCATTTTCCACCTTGGGCGCTTTGGATGACATTCGTGACGGTCCATAATTGTGCTAATTGGACATTAATCAATGCTCGCGATATTCTTTTGTCTTTCGGCGCGCAGCCATTTTAGCTGGAACGTCAGTCTTTAGCACACTGTGAATATAATGGAGCTATATAAATTTTGAACCATTTTTTTATCAAATGATAGTAATCGCAAAATTATTTCTTCAAAATCAGTACAAAGCTACTCTAAACCTTTCCAGCAGTAATATTCAAAGTACATTCACAGGAAAAGATACTGTTGCGTTTCCAATTAATTGTTAGTATTTGGATGTTTTTCCATCGCTCTAAATATATTTACAGTTGTTTCCAATCCGTGTTATTGAAAGAATTCAATCCTTATATTCGAAGTAATCACAGGTACGCCAATAAATCAAAATAATTTGATATACGTTCTAACGATATGTATAATCCTTCTAATACCATTATTGACATATAATGCAATCAAAACATCATTTTGTTTTCGAAATTTACCCTATGTTTCATATAAGCAAAGCATACAATTTATTCGATGTACAAAAATTATTACTTCAACACCAGTTCGTGATAATTCATCTGATAAAAATTAATTTTGTTCCAAAAGGTAACTATTACGCGAACAATAACCAATGCTTTCAAAACATTGTCGATGCTGTAAAAGAAATTGTTAAGTAGTATTCGTAACAACAACATCATATATCGTATTCAATCGCCCTTGTTGTTCGCTGAACTATAATCAGTATTCGGCGGGACTGATGCCCCGATTCAATGAACGTAAGAAGAAAGAACAGGGGGATCATTAAGAGGTGATACACGTACGAGCAAGTACGGGTACTTATGGCTCGACGACCTTTTTGCCTGTGTGACACCGTAAGTACGCGTACTTTAAAACCGTCGCGCAAACCGCCGGCGATCCAACTGGTTTGAAATCTTCCTCGTAGCTTGCCTCGGCTCGTACTGTGAGCCGCGAGCCACCATTTTGTTTCGGCAGGCCGTCGATGCGCAACGCTTGTTGTGTTCGGCGTTTGTTAAAAGTTTTTTTATTTAGGAAAATTATCAAAATAAGTGATTTCAGCTTCACGTGTGTCATCGACGTCGAGCCGAGTAAGTTCGTGAACTTAAAAACCGCGTACTTAAAGTTCGTACGTGTATCACCCCTTTAAACCTTCCCAGCACTAATGTTCAAGGTACATCGATAACAATAACAATAATTTATTGGTGTTTTCAAAAGTTTCTGCAAAAGTCAAAAGTATAATATGTAAAATACAACGTATAAGTATATTGAATGAATGAATGAATGTATGAATGAAACAGGGAGAGAGGCTATCTGGTGGCTGGAACCACCAGTGCATGGAGCTACCAACAGGCCCTTTTGCACCTCTCCTTACCCTAGTTCGCAAGTCCAGCCCTCATCGCAAGGGTGAGGATGGCCTCGGGTCCTGCCCATCTCATACCCTCGAGTTCAAGAACCCTTGAACCGAGTATAGTCTGTCTGTGATGCCCAAGGGCAACGTATATATTACAAAATTATCATAAAAACATTACATGTAGAAAATGCCGCAGGAAATTAAAGAATACTCAACAGTAAATATATCATACAGCACTACATACGTAAACGTGTGTAGAAAAAAATTAGTGCTTAGCAAGTGTCAAATGTCAACTTTAGTAAATAAAGTACAGTTCAACGTACACAAAACTCAGGCAACAACACTTACAAAGAAGTCTCACGTTGGCTTACCAACTGTGAAAGTGGAGGGTCACCCAATAGTTGTATCACCTTCCGTCAAGCTATTGAGGATCATCGTCACTAATATCATGTTTTGGTACGACTACGTCGTCAGTATTGCTAAAACGGCATTCCAGAAGCTTGGAGTTTTGATCCGCTGTAGGAAGCTGTCTACACCAGAGCAACTACTGCTGCTCTACAAGGCGCAGATCCGACCATCGCTAGAGTATTGCTCCCGTATGTTGGGGATGCGCTCCGAAGCACCCTCTAAACCTTCTGGACACTATCCAGAAGAGAGCAGTTAGACTAATCGATACGCCTAACCTCACAAAGGACCTCCACTGCCTGGAACAAAGAAGAAGGGTGGCTGACCTGTCCCTGTTTTACATATCTATCATGGAAGATATTCGAATGAGCTCTCCCAGAAAATAACACCAAAGGCCGTCCAAACGAGGAACGCTGGAGAGGCTCTGCGAGCTCATTGTTTCCGTCGAGGTCCCTAATCCCCGAACCAGCTCCTCCAGCATTCGTTCATTTGGACAACTTCGATGCTGTGGAATGAGCTGCCGGGGAATTTGTTCCCTGGCGGCGACAACCTACAGCGTTTCAAATCTAACCTAAACCAAGACTTATATTCTCGCAGCGCTTCCACAGCGCCATAGACTTTGCGGGAGGCTGACCATCAAAAAAAAACTCATTCAAGTTGTAAAATACCTTACCAATCAAATATCGATGGACCTAAGTTCTATTATGCCGCTAGGTCGTTCTTTCACAGGTCAGTGGACAGCCTATTATGAATACAACACATTTTTCACGTCTCCCTTCCCTCAGTCATCTCAATTTCACCTCCTCCCAAAAAAGTAGAAAATGATCAGTAATTCGCCTAAAAACGAGGTTTAAGGAATATTTTTTTTTCGTTTTTTGCTATTTACTCCGCCACCTATGCGCCGATATTCAAAATTACAGAACCATTACCTACTACGACCCCACAGCATATCGCTACAAAAATTTCATCACAATTCATGCAGCAGTTACTGAGATCACGAGGCTAGAAGAATGTCAACAGATTGATCGACAGACCGACACAATGATGGAAATGACGTGGATTTTCGTTATGTAGACATCATAAAACGTCCAAAAAGAATACCTATTACCTCGAAATCGAAAATTTCCGCGATCGCAATACTCCCCTCACCTATTGGTGTGGGAAGTAAAAGTATCAAAGAAGTAAACTCAAGGAAATAAAGCTGAAGTTCATGATATTTGCTCACCCAACTTCATTTTTGCTTTGAATAGACACCTGCATCCCACACACTGCCTTACAGGAAATTGAATAAAAGAGAACGTTTGAAAAACAAAAGCTACTGAAATAGGATGGAAAAATTACTTTTAATATTACATGCAGACGGCCATATTCCAATTTTTATTATTCCCATTGTTCTTCTTCCCAAAGCGGAACTTTCATTACTCGAAAATGGGTCGTGCTGACGGTGTTATGAAATTCCTAGAATTTTTTGCACCCCTGGAATATCGCTATTTGCCGGTTCCAAGTAACGACATCACTGGAAAAATGGCGCTGGGATGTAGCTACATGCCAATATACAGGGTGCCCGAAAACTAGCAGTACACAGAAAAGTCGCAGACTTATTCGGTGTACATTTCGAGCTCCAATCAAACCTACTTCAGCCCAAAATTTTAAGAATCGCCGAGGTAAAGGGTGTCAAAATTGTTTATTTTCTGAGAAATTTTTTGACTAAAGCTGAATTTACATTACAAAACTAGTTTCTTAAACTTACTTTACTTCACCGAAGTTTCACCCTTAAGCCGAATTTACATTTCGAAACTAGTTGCGTGAAACATGTGACGTCCAAAATTCGCGTAATGCACAAGACCAATTCCATTCGGTGAAACTGATGCATGCATCATGTAAACGCCTACTTGCAGGTGCAACTAAAGCCGTATTTACATTACGAAACTAGTTGCATGAAACAAGTGACGTCCAAAACTCGCGTAATACACAAAACCAATTCCACTTCATGAAACTGATGCATGCGTCATGTAAACGCCTATTTGCAGGTGAAACTAAAGCCGAATTCACATTACGAAACTAGTTTCTTAAACCTAGCGTGGTGACATTAGTTTCACGGGGGTGTCACTCTTAAGCCGAATTTACATTATAAAACTAGTTGCGTGAAACATGTGACGTCCAAAATTCGCGTAATGCACAAAACCAATTCCATTCAGTGAAACTGATGCATGCCTCATGTAAACGCCTATTTGCAGGTGAAACTAAAGCCGAAGTTACATTACGAAACTAGTTTCTTAAACCTAGCGTGGTGACATTAGTTTCACCGGGGTTTCACTCTTAAGCCGAATTTACATTATAAAACTAGTTGCATGAAACAAGTGCCATCCAAAATTCGCGTAATACACAAAACCAATTCCATTTCATGAAACTGATGCATGCCTCATGTAAACGCCTATTTGCAGGTGAAACTAAAGCCGAAGTTACATTACGAAACTAGTTTCTTAAACCTAGCGTGGTGACATTAGTTTCACCGGGGTTTCACTCTTAAGCCGAATTTACACTACGAAACTAGTTGCATGAAACTAGTGACGTCCAAAATTCGCGTAATACACAAAACCAATTCCGTTTCGTGAAACCGAAACATGCGTGATGAAAACGCCTATTCACACGTGAAACTAAGAGTGAAACCCCGGTGTAACTTAATGTCATCACACTAGTTTTGAGAAATAGGCGTTTTCATGACGCATGCATCAGTTTCACGAAATGAAATTGGTTTTGTGTATTACGCGACTTTTGGACGTCACTAGTTTCATGCAACTGGTTTCGTAATGTAAGCTCCAATTGAAAATTCTGTTTCTGCTTCGATTTTTATCATAAACGTCATAAGCTTTTTTAGGTCTATCCGAACATTGCCTTGCCTATTACAGAAACCAGTGGACTTAGAATTTTCTCATGTATACATACGACTATTGCTTTAGATCGTTCTGTATTGTGTAACGTGGGAACTATTGAATTGATTTTAATGCAATTTTAACACACTATTGTGACCGTGGCGAGAATGGAAAAAGTATGTGATTTTGGAAATCGTGTCAGTAGAGGCGCTGCAATAACAAAAAAACTAAGGATATGAAAACAGCTCTAACTTCGCTTTTAGGTGTTTTCACCTAAACGCCTATCTGTACAATTACTAATACTTTAGGGCGAACAAATACAAAATACCTCCAAAGACTCTAAATTAAAAAAAACCCGTTCTTATCTGGACCCGCCTCGTAGATATACCACCCGTATAGCTTTGTAACCCTACACCATGTGGGTATAACATTTCTGCACTGCGTAATTGAATAGAGGTGGCTGTTGCTGAAGTCTGATCAGATTAAAATATATACGTCATTTCAAAATTAGGTGGACTGCGGGGCAGCTGATTATTGGTCGACTGCTATTGTTTTTAGTCTCAACCTGCGCCTGCAGCTGACGGCATCAAAACCCCAGCAGCTATATTTCTCTCTGTTAGCTCGGCTGCACCTATTTTGTTACTGTGTGAATGGAAAACGTGTTTCATTAATTTTGTCTCCGTTTATTCTCGCGCTTGTGTTGGCTCTTGACCTACGAGGCCATTCGTTATATTTAAGGGCTATTTGCAGAGTCGTGCTTCACATGAGCTAAAGATATCAAAAAGAAAATTACCGACTTTAAGTTTGTTTTATTACGGCAGAAAGCGGAAAGTAGAGAGCAGAAATCAGAAAGCAGAGAGCAAGAGAGCGAGAGGGTAAGAGAGCAAGAGAGCAAGAGAGCAAGAGAGCAAGAGAGCAAGAGAGCAAGAGAGCAAGAGAGCAAGAGAGCGAGAGAGCGAGAGAGCGAGAGAGCGAGAGAGCGAGAGAGCGAGAGAGCGAGAGAGCGAGAGAGCGAGAGAGCGAGAGAGCGAGAGAGCGAGAGAGCGAGAGAGCGAGAGAGCGAGAGAGCGAGAGAGCGAGAGAGCGAGAGAGCGAGAGAGCGAGAGAGCGAGAGAGCGAGAGAGCGAGAGAGCGAGAGAGCGAGAGAGCGAGAGAGCGAGAGAGCGAGAGAGCGAGAGAGCGAGAGAGCGAGAGAGCGAGAGAGCGAGAGAGCAAGAGAGCAAGAGAGCAAGAGAGCAAGAGAGCAAGAGAGCAAGAGAGCAAGAGAGCAAGAGAGCAAGAGAGCAAGAGAGCAAGAGAGCAAGAGAGCAAGAGAGCAAGAGAGCAAGAGAGCAAGAGAGCAAGAGAGCAAGAGAGCAAGAGAGCAAGAGAGCAAGAGAGCAAGAGAGCAAGAGAGCAAGCGAGCAAGAGAGCAAGAGAGCAAGAGAGCAAGAGAGCAAGAGAGCAAGAGAGCAAGAGAGCAAGAGAGCAAGAGAGCAAGAGAGCAAGAGAGCAAGAGAGCAAGAGAGCAAGAGAGCAAGAGAGCAAGAGAGCAAGAGAGCAAGAGAGCAAGAGAGCAAGAGAGCAAGAGAGCAAGAGAGCAAGAGAGCAAGAGAGCAAGAGAGCAAGAGAGCAAGAGAGCAAGAGAGCAAGAGAGCAAGAGAGCAAGAGAGCAAGAGAGCAAGAGAGCAAGAGAGCAAGAGAGCAAGAGAGCAAGAGAGCAAGAGAGCAAGAGAGCAAGAGAGCAAGAGAGCAAGAGAGCAAGAGAGCAAGAGAGCAAGAGAGCAAGAGAGCAAGAGAGCAAGAGAGCAAGAGAGCAAGAGAGCAAGAGAGCAAGAGAGCAAGAGAGCAAGAGAGCAAGAGAGCAAGAGAGCAAGAGAGCAAGAGAGCAAGAGAGCAAGAGAGCAAGAGAGCAAGAGAGCAAGAGAGCAAGAGAGCAAGAGAGCAAGAGAGCAAGAGAGCAAGAGAGCAAGAGAGCAAAGAGCAAGAGAGCAAGAGAGCAAGAGAGCAAGAGAGCAAGAGAGCAAGAGAGCAAGAGAGCAAGAGAGCAAGAGAGCAAGAGAGCAAGAGAGCAAGAGAGCAAGAGAGCAAGAGAGCAAGAGAGCAAGAGAGCAAGAGAGCAAGAGAGCAAGAGAGCAAGAGAGCAAGAGAGCAAGAGAGCAAGAGAGCAAGAGAGCAAGAGAGCAAGAGAGCAAGAGAGCAAGAGAGCAAGAGAGCAAGAGAGCAAGAGAGCAAGAGAGCAAGAGAGCAAGAGAGCAAGAGAGCAAGAGAGCAAGAGAGCAAGAGAGCAAGGTAGCAAGAGCGCAAGACAGCAAGACAGCAAGACAGCAAGACAGCAAGACAGCAAGACAGCAAGACAGCAAGAGACCAAGAGAGCAAGAAAAAAGCAAGAAAGCAAGACGGCAAAACAGCAAGAGAACAAGAGAGCAAGAGAGCAGAGAGCAGAAGCTAGGCCAAAAGAGATATGTTGACTTCTTAAAACCTAATACTATGCTTAAAAAGTGAAATAAAAGATTTGCTGCAACAATGCCAGCTCTTCAAAATCACCAGAAAATTTTCAACAGCAGTCGTATCAATCAGTTGCTAGGTTGCTTGAGCTAGTTAAACAGGACCTCAAAACAGACACAAATGTTAGGGAACTTCTCAAAATAGCAATGCCTCTATGGAAGGATTGTCCTGAAGTGTATACCATGTTTCTACTACTTTTTCTTTTAGGAAAAGAAAAATATTGGAAATTTGCATTAGGTTAACAATGCAGATAGAGAAGGTGTAGGGACCTATAAATATCTTTCGCCTTAACACCGACTCGTCTGCCTCTCTGCCTTATGTATATATGCATTTCTCCACATTTTTCGCTGTGTCCCACTTGTGCTATGCTCATACTTTAAGCTTCAACTAAGCCTACGGTATAACTAATTGACTTTTTTTCTTTGTTTCAGGTTAGTACTCTATTATACTCCTCATCAAATAACGTAAGTATCCATCAGATCTACCTTTTATTTCTCCGAACTCGTTAGATTTTTGAATGTTTACACATAGGATCGAAAATACAAAAAATTATGAATTATATCTAGCACCAATAATGGTTTGTTCTTGTCATTGTATTGTTGTAGTATTTTCATTTTCACCGAGGTTGAAGGTTTTTTAAAGCAGCGCAATCAAAATAAATGGAAGAACTCAACAGAGTTGGCTGTATTCGAGGCTGTATTCTTTGATCTTAAAATCTTCTTCTAAAGGTACCAGCTCTATTCAGCGAAGATCAGCAACAATTTTTGCGAATGCTTCTCTATCTTGTACTTCCATCCAGCCTCTGACGTTTTTCAGTCATGTCTTTTGTCGAAGATATTTCTTATTTGAACATTGAGACTTTTATCGCTCAGCAAACTATGTATTTTCAAGAATGTTGTTCTGGCCATCTCAATTCTTATTATTCTCATTTCGAAATCTGCATTCCAGTCCTTGGCTGATTTGGATTTCTACTTATTACCATGGTCTTTGTCTTTTGTTCATGCATTTGTACTTCCATCTGGTCACCTGCTGAAGCTAATCGGTTGACTAGTCTTTGAAGACCCTCAGAACTATCCGCGAGAATGAATATTTATGAGTAAAATATCGTAAGGCCAGCTACAAGAAAGAGACAATCAGAAAAACTTGTAGCAGATGAATTGTTAACATCATTGTCGACACTAATTATTATTATCGTTACTCCCAGTGCTGTGCAAATCAAACTATAGAGAACAAACTACGATACTGCTTCCTCACTACAACTAAAGTGAGGTCTAATCAGTAACGCGATGTGTGTAACATCCCCTTAAGCTTATATTAATTTCGGCTTACCACACCACTGTTTCTGAATAAGCTTTAGATGACCCAAGCTCATCTGACGAATCTCCATATGAAAAGCGCCACCGGTCCAGATTATATAAAAGAAATAGCTCTAGCTCCAAAGGCAAAGAGATATTAACGCTGCTCATGCTATATATACAATATAAATGTATGTATACGAGAAGTCGGATTCATTTGTTAGTAAATCTCGTCTCTGATGTACATTAATAAAGTTCCACTGAGAACAGCACAAGAAAGCTTTTCAAGCGGCATCATGTTTATTAAATTCATAAAAGCCCGCCATGAAATAACTTTGTCTATATTAGACAGTTTTTCAGTCAATGAAAGACTTTCCTGTAAATAGAGAACCAGACCTGTTTCATTAAATAAAGACAAAGCTTGGAAACAATAGAACAAAACGTGTTGTCAGTCACTGTAACTTCTAAATTGCATTTCTATTCTGTCGTCTTCATTTTTTAAGCGCAAGTAACTGAACCAAATAACAAATAATGATAACAATGCCATCCACTGGACAGTGAACGAGCTACAAGAAATCGACACAAAGGCCCGCAAAAGGATGAACATGGAGAGAAGTCTACATCCTTGGTCCCCTGTTCCGCGAATATACCTCCCACGACACCTGCAAGGGCGTGGACTATTGAGTTTGGAGCTTCTGCATATTATTAGGCGATAGCCTACTATGCGACAAAGCAGCCTCATACTCACTCTACGCGGAGGTGTCAGCAGTCCATTACGGAACTTGGTTCCGCACAACTAAAATAATAATAATAATAATAATGATAAAAAATGATTAAAACTACCGAAGTCGACTTCCTTTTAAGACTTTATAAAGATAAGCCAACGCTTGGAATCTTCTACAAACATCTAGAAGAGCATGGCCTGTCTGAGCAGTTGACCTTCTCTTTCCTAAGATCAAATGAGTTGAAGTCGGAGATTGAGGGCTTTATAATGGCTTCCCAAGACGGTGTCTTCAACACCTTGGTATACCGTAAAGGGTTATGGGTGCAGATGTACCCGACACACGTTGTAGAGCTTGCCGACAGGCGCCAGTGTAAGCCAGTCGGCGTGCAAGACGTACGCTGGGATGGCTTACGTCCATCGGCACAACGCGGCTCTACGAGTGCTCTATTATCGTTCAAGGCACTCATACGGTATCGATGAGACACCGGTGCTGCCATACGCTCCAGGGGATATAGAGTCCGTTGTGGAGGACGAGAGATACTGGATTTACTGGAACTACCCGTTCCCTACGCTCGAGCTTGTAGAGGTAAACAAGCACGAGATAGTCCTTCTCGACCACCAACAGAAGACAATGTTCGTTATAGAGTCCTTGCCGAGGTGAACAACGTCTCTAACGAGGGGAAAAAGCGGGCCAAGTATAAGAAGTTGCTCGGATAACTTCGCAGGCTCTGCAGACTGTAAGTCTAATAATGATCGATGAATAGTTGTTATTGCCTAAAAGCTTTAATGCCAATAGAAGTAAAAATATTGGGATAGAAACATACTGCTCACGATCCACTAGATAATTTTTTATCCAATCTAGACCTATTCCTATGACTCCATACTTCTCACGTTTGTATAACAGTCTTGTGCAATTGATACAATCAAAAAATGTTCTGCTCAAGTCGCAAAACATCCCGGCAGGGCATGTTCCATTTTTCAAATTGTCAATGAGTCGCTTATAAAAGGAGCTCACTGCTGTAATGGTAGACACACCGCTTCTAAATCCCCAGTGACTGTTGGAAAGGTTGCCATGATTGGATAAAATTATTCCAGTCGCGATACGAAGCAACACTCAAAAATTTTAATAAAAACAGAGGACAACGCAATTGGCCTAATCAATTCAAGGCGGTTACCTTTTTTCCGAACAGGTATTATTTTAGACCTCAGAGTAACAACTGAACATAGAGGTAGTAAACAACTAATTCTAGTAGGCCGACATCTTTTCTTACGTTGTCATATTGACCACCATGTAAGGCAATGATAATTATATACTATCGTCGTAATTGTATAGTATCCAGAAATATTATATTCTTCGTTAAAAAAGACGGTATTTTGATGCTTCAGGAATGATTACAGCAAAATCAATAGATATGTTGACCTATACTGCGTTACTGAATATTTTTTCATCATAAACGCAAATTCTGAAGTTTTATATAAAATCCGTGCCTCTAGTGGCAAAAGCGAACGAACCTTGTCGTTCCACCAAGGAGAGTTTACTGCTGCTAGTAGCGTTCCTCTTTGGTTGCCGTTACCTTCGGGTACTAGATGGCGCACAGGCAGAATTCCTTCTGTCTACTCGCACATCTTTCACATGTTTATTAAACGTGGAAAAATTGATGCTCTCTATTTCCGTCAATCGACCTATGGCGCACTGATGATCGCTAATAAGCGTGAAACAGCTGTCTGCGTACTATTGGATTGACGGAGGTATAGAGCAACCCTCGTTTTATATAAATTCTGAGGAGCTGGCAACGCCGATATAATTTTCATACAACTTATTTACGGTAGAACCTCGACTGTCAAACGTTTTTTTTGTTTGTACATCTTTTATGCTTGGTCAGCAAAATCGAATTCGCTATTTGTTGGTAACTATAGTGAAGCTTTACGGACTTGCTGTGCTATTTTCGAGTGTAGTTTAACAGTTTTTCGAGATGGGACTCAAAGGTGCAGTGTTTGTAACATGGATAACTACGAGGTAACAGCTGATCCATGTTGGGAAGCTGAGGTGTCAAAAATGTGTTTATTTACTTAAGATGATGACTTTGAGCACGCCATGCTGAAGTGTTCTATGTTCAGTTGTTACTCTGAGTTTTAGACAGTTTTAACTTAAGGGGAAATGAACCTGTAGTAAATGATCAGTTTCCCAAATAGCACAGTGGGTACCTCATCAAAGCCACTATTAAATGATTATTGAACTGTGGGATAATAAAACATTTATCATTATTATTTATGATTATGATTACTAACTAAAGGTTGAATGGGCTAGTCACAACATGTACGGCCCTGTATGCGGCATAGGGCTATTACTACGGAACTCTGTAAGACCGAAGGTAATTTGAAAACGCCAGAAGGAAACACGATTCAATCTGCAGGAAAAGCGACCGGGAATATGTTTTATCACCCAGCGCCGGTTTTCTATTGGAAACTACTTTTTCTATTATTGAAGTTGTATTTCTTCGACAGTCCTATTTCTGTTCCCGCCCAAGCCTTCTTTGCCGGTACGTTTTCAATTAGTTGCACCGAGAATTGATTATATTGGACCAACTAAGCTGATTTATACGTCGTGAATTTCTTAAGGTGCTACACGAGAGAAAAGTGAAAAAATAGGAACGTTACATTCAAGCTACACAAGACTACCTGGTCGCAATCGTAGAAGCTTATTGTACTATCGGCTATCCGATGTATACTGAAATATAAGAATATGACAATGCTATGGAAAGTTCATGCCTATGCTGAAACCATGATCTAACCTAGAGTTTCCCATGCTTGACTAAGACGTCTTTTCAAGTCAGGTGAGCCTAAATTTTAATAAGTGCATCTTATTTCGACTTTATGCTACACGTCTGCAGTATACTTTCTACTACAACTTACTGTCTTGCGATGCGATGGAGAGGAGATTACAGGTGTTAGGTCAGTAGATGGTAAATCGTATATTGGAGTCCTACAAGGGTCATTAGTGGGGCCAATAGTTTTTGTTGTACACATCGATGATTTACCAGCTCCCAAAATGGGCTACACTCTCTTTGCTGATCACAAAAGTGTTTTTCTTTGCTAATGGCTTAGTAAAATCATGGAAGGTCAAATTAGAGGCTCAAAACAGAACAAAAAGACAATTCAACTTAAACAAATTGCTTCTTAACAAAAATAGAACAAAAATAATTCTCCCTTCTATGCGATACTTCACAGATTCGGATCCCGATTTTCTATTGGAAACTTTTTCTATTATTGAAGTTGAAGCTTCTTCCACTATCGGTTATCTGATGTATGATGAAAATGCTTTGAAAAGTTCATGGCCAGGCTGAAATCATGAGGTAGTTACACTTGGTTTCTATCACAAGATTTTAACTCTCAATCAGCCAGCTTACCCTTATGACAAAATATCATTTAGGAAGGACGTTCATTCAGTAAATATACGTTCAAAAGGAAATATTAGTGCTCCAGCTCACAGAACTAAGTTTTTTGAGAGATCGTTTAGCTATAATATATACAAACTATATAATCCTATTCCTCCGTACTTGAAATCCTGTGAGATGTACAAATTTAGAACGATTTTGCGCGAATCATACCTTGGACTTATGAAGTAAAGTTGTATGTATTGTATCTTAATATTGCGTTGTAATTAAGCTCTGTATGCAATTTGCGAGCCTCTGATGTATTTCCTCAGAATCTAACATCCGTCAATGTTATTGTTGTGTTTAAAGTTAAATTTATTTTTTTTTCTTATCTTATTTGTTATTCTTCTGTTTTTGAATTTAATCCACATATGTAGGTATTTTTTTTATATTATGCTGCCGTATGTGCTGTGCGGAATGCGAATTTTATTGAAATATTTTTTAATATAATTCAAGGGTTGAGTGGAAGAGCACTATATAGTGAACTCCCCCTTGTGGTTTTCAGATAGCTTGTTTCATTTTAATTTTGTTGATTTATTATGTTTTAATTTATGCTCCTTATGTTTGTTTTGATCAGCTGTTTGGAAATAAAGGCATTTATTATTATTATTATTATTATCTAGCCGTGCTTCCCATCCTTGACTAAGACGCATTTTCAAGACAATTTTAAGAAGTGCACCTTCTTTTGACTTTATGCTACACGCTTATGGTGTGCTGTTAGTAGAATTCTTGCTTGAGAATAGGAATTGAGTGGTAGTGGTGATAAATCGTATGTTGGAGTCCTACAAGGGTCAATAATGGGGCCAATAGTTTTTCTGGTATACATCAATGATTTACCAGCTCCCGAAATGGACTACACTCTCTTTGCTGATGATACAATTGTGTTTTCCGCTCCTAATGGCTTAGTAGAATCATAGAAGGTCACATTAGAGGCTCAGGACAGAGCAGAAAGACAGTTCTACTTAAGTAAATTGCTTCTTAACAAAGATAGCACCTCTTTCCATGGAGACCTTACAGATGCAGACCAGACACATCCCCTATACAAGGGTGTATCACTTAACCTCATGCTTAACCCTTACTAGGGTAGTTACGGAGTTCTTTAGCAGTTAAGCCGCGGCTTTAAAAGTTTTCTGGGTGCGCTCTTTTCATAGCTTTGTAGAGCAAGACACAAAGAGGTTGTACTGTCAGTTATCTGATGTAGAACGATACGTAAAGCTCTGGCAATACTCTTAACAGAACATGACCAGACCGTAATCGTGCCCTTAAGAATTAGCTTAGTACCGAAGGGCCATTTTTAAGACATGTAAGCCTAAGATTAAACGAGTGCATCCTCTCTCCACTCTATGCTACACATCTATAGTATGCTGTAGCTCATCCAACTTGATATGGTTCTTCTCCCTTCTTAAGAATGTCAAAAGGGCCTGCACTCGTTTGCCAAAATGAGGGAATGTTAACAATATTCACCATAGCCCTTTGAAACCCAACCACCCATTCGCAATACTGGACCATAATTATTGTTAACTATATGTGATGAACGTATAGCAATATCATATATTACAACAGAATGGCCGTAATTTAGTTGATTGAATATTAAATGACTTGGATCTGTAACAAGCCATTAGTTAATTGGTCCATTGTTTGTAACCGTAGTGAGTTGGAGCGAAGGCTAAAAACTTGAGTATCTTTCAGTCTGCTCCAAGAGTGTGATTACCAAAAATAAGAAGCACAATGTATAAGACGCAAAGGGATTTATTTGCCAAAATTGCTACCGAGATGATATTTAAGGAGGTAAAATAATAACTTTTTTTATGAAGTCAGGACGGATCTGACACTTGCTGCTTGCTTAAATTTATATTGAAGTACTTTGGAATCATGTTTACATTGGCATAATCTGAGTTTGTACAACTCTGTACAGCTACTCTATGGTTTCAAATATAGTTTCATTGCCAAGTTATTTCTACTTCATGATTGAGGTGATCACGAAACACTTATTTAAAAAGAAGTACCACTCTCCAAAGTCTACTAACGAAAACAAAATCCAAGAATGAACATCAAGAAACTAAAAACTGCATCTACGAAGTACCATGTGAATGTGGCAAAGTATACATTGGAGAAACGAAAAGACCTCTGGAAGCAAGAACACCCAGATCACAGACAGGAAAGTCCGGAATAGCAGATTACGCTTGGACCGAGCACCATAAAATTATTTGGGAAGATGCTAAGGTTATTGACATAGAACCTCAATGGTATCGCCGGATATTCAAGGAAACAGCTTATATCGCCAGCAACAAAAACGTGTACTCGCTATATAAAACCCAGATAAGATCTTGCCTGGAGTATTGCTCTCATGTCTGGGGAACTGCTGCCCCTACTACCCTGTCTATACTAGATGCCGTCCAGAGAAGGGCAATTTGACTAATTGGCGCTCCGGCGTTAGCGCGCCACCTTCAGTCACTTTCTCACCGGCGTGTTGTTGGTGACCTCATACTCTTCTACCGATATTCCATCGGAATCTGCTCCTCTGAGCTATCCTCTATCGTTCCGCCGCTCACTGCTCCTATCAGATGTACCCGTACGACCGCTGTATCTCATCCTAAGACGGCCGTTCTTCATACATCAAGAACTGAGCGGTACAACCGCACATTTATTCCCAGGATGTCCAAGGCTTGGAATGGACTGCCAGAAGATGTATTTATTGGGCCTGCGGGTATTGGCCCATTCAAATCTCGCGTTAACAAACTTCCCCTAACATAACCCTTTCACAGCAGCCGCGGTACTGTGGTATTTAGGCTCTACCTGCGCGGTCTGTGCAGTTATATAAAAAAAGCAAGCCCACTGTGGAAATTAGACCAATATCACAGCCCCTCATAGGAAATATAAAAAAACTAAAATTGGATAGAACAAACTTGGACAAAAACGTGGGATTCAGTGACCATCGAACGACCACCTGATCATCAGCAAGAGGCGACGTCACTGACGCACACAGCAGAACGCGCACCAGCCAATCAGAACAAGCCACGAAAAACAACACGTCAGCTAGACGAGAATAAATAGCAATGAAAGGAACATGTTCGTCAGTTTAACTGAGGACGGTTGAAGATACCGTATCAGTCGAAACGTTGTAATCTAAAATTATTTAGACAATGGAAGTCCAAAACAGGCCTCTTGAAACATCTACATTGTCTACAAATTTCAAACAACACTTATTTAAACGATTATAAAATTAGAGAAAGATATTCCTAAATGGTATAATCATTACCTCATCTCGCACTGCGAAGAATATCGTTCACGATGGTGCCCGGTTTTAGCCGGTCAGGCCGTGGTGACATGTCAGATGGACGCGTTTGCGTCCGTTGGACATGTGATCAGAAGACTAAGGTCGGTTGCACTCACGGCGGATTTTACCGCAACGGTCAAGTTACCGTCGCCATCCATAGAATTTTCTCGGTTTACACACACGGCGGTCGTCGCCGCTGCAAACGCCGTTGTCGCTGGATTCGCGACGTGACCGTGGTTGGACTGTTTGTATGAAAATAGCTGCGTTCTCTATCGAACTATAAATTATTTTGGAAGTGAACAGGCAACAACTTTTAGGTTTATTATTATATCGCCGTCGAATGAAAAGAAGAATACAAAATCGACTTATATGGATCCATCCAATAAATGAAAGCAGACATGAGGTTAGGACGTTCTACACGTTGTTCGAACAGTTGATGTTGAATCAAATATTGATTCAAAAGCAGACAAACCAATATTTCACTGCATTATAATGTTTCCACAGATGGGACCTACAAAACGCTGAGCCGGAAACCGCTGTTTACTATAAAGTACTTACCAAACGCAGTTCTCTGTTTTCTAGCCAATTCATCAGATTTATTGCAATGTAACCCACGCACAAGGTCAACACCTTATGTGGGTCAAACAATTTATTATTATTTATAACATTAAAAATAGGCAAATTGGTCCCGATTTTCAAAAAAGGTGATGAATGCTGCCTAGATAACTATCGTCCCATTACAGTTCCAAAAGTTATTAGCAAAATATTCGAAAAACCAATATACAACCGTATGATAAGTTACATTTATAAGTATAAAATATTATGTGAGTCTCAAAATGGATTTTGTCCCAATAAATCTACTGAGACCGCATCATACAATTTCATCAAATATGTCTATGACCATCTAGATAATAGAAGGTTAGTTGGAGCCATTTTCTTCGATCTGTCGAAAGCATTCGATACCATTGAGCTAAGTATAATCGAAGGTAAATTGTGTGCTCTAGGATTTAGGGGTAATTTTTTAAAATGGCTAATGTCTTACCTTAGTGATAGAAAATATGTTGTTAGTATAGACGGTTATCTTTCAGATGAGTATGATATTCACAGAGGTGTTTCACAGGGTTCAATATTGGGCCCACTACTATTTATACTCTTTATTAATGACTTACCATCACACATAACTTCTAATTGTTTAGTTTTATATGCTGATGATACCACAATTGCTGCTAATGCAGAAACTGTAGAAGAGTTGAGCCAAAAATTGAATCTTATAGCTTCAGAATTTACATCATGGTGCTTAAAGAACGCTTTGATTGTCAATTCGAGCAAAACAATCTCTATGCAATTTTTCAATGGAACTAGAGCATGTCGCCTGAATAAGGAAAACTTTTACATCAAGGTCAATACCGACACCGTAGGCCTATCAGAAGCATCTAAATTTTTGGGTCTGAATTTAGATGAAGCCTTGTCCTGGAGAGTCCACACTGAGCTAGTTTGTAAAAAAATCAGTAAGAGCTACTATGCTATTCTTCAGCTCCGGAATTGTCTAGATATTTCACAATTGATAAACGTGTACTATTCTCTAGTATATTCTCACCTGTCATATCACGTTACGATCTGGGGTAATTCACCCTCTGGTGCTAGAGTGTTTATTGCACAAAAACGGATTATACGAGTTATGTTTCGATTGAAGTATAATGAGTCATGTCGGACATATTTCAAAAAATATAACTTATTAACGTTACCCTCTATATACATCTATAAATGTGCAATATTTGCAAGGCGTTACTTAAATGCGTATGAAAGGAATTCTGACTTACATACCTTTCCTACTCGTGGCAGCGCATCAATAAGAGCGATTAAACATAATACAGCCTTATATGAAAGTAGTCCTTTTTATATGGGATATAAGATTCTCAATTCTTTACCTGCGAATATACGAAATATCTCCGGTGAACGTTTATTCAATCAACAACTGAAGAACTTCCTATTAGATAAATGTTTTTACTCTGTGATAGATTTTATTACACAGTCTCATAATGTTACTTAATCTTATCTTGTCTGTTCGTCTATATGTACTTTTTTACCAGCGTTTTTATATTTCTATGTTGTATCTCTATTGTAGTGTATTTTCTACCTTTTTCTTTTTTATGACTTATCCAATACCTTTGTAGGTCTGAATGGATGAATAAATTATTATTATTATTATTATTATTATTATTTACCTTCTGTATTGTTGGTGAATAAATTATTATTATTAAAAAAAAGCCCAGACAAACTTCACGCCAAGCATTTCTCGTGGCATCTCGGTCCTTAAATATGTCGAGGGTTTTTATCTCACAAGACAGGTTTTTCTTCGACTAATGAAATTAAAATATCATCATCATGCTGCTATTTATTTTAACTAAAAACGATCTGTTTATTTTTCACAAGTCGAATCTTCTAACCACAGCGAAATAAACTAAGCCGACGGTAGAAAAAACGCTGTGTGTGCAATCGTTCAATTGGCCACGTGGGCCACTATATGGACATCGACGGTAAAATAACGTCGGCTCCAGTGGCAGTTGGCGGTTGCAGCGCTACCGCCAACGGCAAATTTACCGATCGTTTTTTTCCGTCTAATGTGTAAGCTCTCATCTACTTCAAAGCGCCACTGCAGAATTGGCGTCGACGGTCACTTCTGTCCTTGCGATCAAGCCGATTTCCTAAACCTTCTATAATAAAAAAAAATGCATATACATATGCATAGATCGCGATTGGTTCAATTCCAGAATCTTTTCAGCCATAACGCGACGTGGACACCCCGTCGTCATTGAGTTGTGGGTTCAATCGAAAATAGATTACATTGAGCGAAGGTTTGAATTATGTCCCGCGCGTTTGCTGGATATGTAAATTTGTCAATTTGTCTCACTGATTTCGGTGCGGGCGCGACAATTGGTCGCTGTACGAGAATAATCGTTGTTTATTACAACAGTAATAACATCATGTAACACGCTCGGCCGATGTGTAATGGCTAAACAGGTAATGCGATTGCCAGTGTATATGCGTGTGTACGCAAACACTTCGATTGCTGTTGGCTATACAGCTGCTGTCTGTCTGTCGCTCACACGCCTAAATTCGAAAAGCGGCCAATTGCTTGATCAGATCAAGCAATAAGCGAACGTAACATAATTGAGTGCTGCTGGTCCTCTAACATCTACTGTGTAGTTAACTAAGGTTAGCTGATATAACAATAATAATTACAGAAAATCAGAAAGAAACAATAGAACACATAACAAGTGCATGCGAAACCCTCGCTGGAACCGAGTATACAGTCAGACATAACACCAGAGTCAAATTCTAAGCACTAGCCATAGCAACCAAATTAACAGAAAAACAAAGATCCATATTATAATTACATACCGACATACTCGAAAACAGTCAGTATAAACTATACTGGGACGTTGAAATACACACAAATAAACCTATACCAGCCAATAAATTAATTGCTTGATCTGATCAAGCAGTAAGCGAACATAACAGAATTGGATGCCTTGTTCTACTTCATTGTGCTGGTCCTCTGTCAGTTGCTGTGTAATTAACTAAAGTCAGCTGATATAACGATAATTACAGAAAATTGGAAGAAAACAATAGAACACACAAAAAACGCATGCAAAACTCTCGCTGCAACGGAGGATAGGAGGATACAGTCAATTCAATTATAAATAAATAAATAAATAAATAAATAAATAAATAAATGGACTTTATTTACCTCATAAGTAAATAGGCGAAGTGTCAGCTAGTCGCTGTTTTTCTACTTAACTTTTCTATAAACTATATGAAATATAACAAATAATGTATAAACAACAATAATTCACATACAATAGATAAATAGATACACAAAAATATGTGTTAAACGTGCAACCACGTATTAGCCACAGAGAAAAACTATATAAAGAATGGAGTCAAGTTGATTGACTCAGTACTTCCCACACATAACGATGATACCATTTTATTATTTCCCATTGCATGAAGCTATAGTCTAAAATCCCCTTGCAACTCAATTATCGCCCATCCGCCCGCAAACACAACATCCAACACAAAAACCCTCGTAAATAGTTTCTTGCGTCGTCTCCCTCCTTAGGAACTAGGGCGCCACAGTTTTTTTCTGCATGCTTAAACTGGACGAAGCGAAACGATCAAGAGCCTCCAACCCGTGTAAAAACGAAGTTTGAGCTGATTTTATGTTTTTGGTTTTTTGATCATTGCTACGCCGCCACTGACACGGTTTTTCAAAAACAGAGTCGTTTTCCATTCTCGCAGCGGTAATAAATTCTGTGTCAAAATTTTATTAACGTCAATTCAATAATTTTCGCTTTACGCAATATACATAGAACGAAATAAAACGAAACTGGTATGTACAGATCACAAAATTGGTTTCTGTAATAGCCAAGCCAATGTTCGGATGGACCATATGCCGCTAGGTATTTATTCTACATCAGGTCAATAGACGGACTATTATGAATACAACAAATTTTTCAGGTTTACTACCCCCCACCCCCCAACCGCCCCAATTTCACCCCATCCAAAAAAAAATTGAAAATGATCAGAAACCCGTGAAACGCCTAAAAACAAAGCTGTTTTCACATTTTTAGTTTTTTATTATTGTTGCGCCGCCACTGACACTATTTTTCCAAAACATACGCGTTTTCCATCTTCGCTGCGGTAGTAACACTGTGTCAAAATTTCATTAAAATCAATTGACCAATTTTCGCGTTACGCGATATAGAACGAGCTAAAACAATACTCGTATGTATACATCACAAATTCTAAGTCTCGTGATTTCTATAATAAGCAGGCAACGTTCGGATGGACCTAAAAAAGTGTATCATGCCGCTAGGCTTTTCATTCACATATCATTACGAATACTTACAACAATTTTTTCAGTATTACAGCCCCCCACCCCCCAACCACCCCAAATTCACCCCCACCCAAGAAAAACTAGAAAATGATCAGGAACCCCTAAAATGCCTAAAAACGAAGTTTGAGGCATATTTGATTTTTTTCGTTTTTTGCTAATTACTCCGACCCCCCGTATAACGATTTTCAAAATTATAGGAACATTGCCTACTACGGCCCCACAGCATAACGCTGCCCAAATTTCATCACAATCCATGCAGCGGTTACTGAGATTGCGAGGGTAGAAAAATGCGACAGACAGACCGACCGACCGATCACAATACTCCCCTCACCTATCGGTGTGGGAAGTAAAAAACCATGAGAGTAGGCCCAGAACATAGCAAGAAACCTTCATCACTGACTAGGTTAATAATAGACTTTTTAACCTCTTTTTGAAATTTAATAGTGACAGGTCTTTTATTCAATTTAAAGTTCTTTTTTCTATATAGTTAGTACATAAATCGTGCTTTTAGCTTAAAAAGTTTACAATTAGAATTGTGTATAATTATTTTTACAATAACTTAGAATACTAGGACATAGACAGGGAGACGGAAAAGGGAGGGGGGAAATTTTGCTGCAATAGCTTTTATTTACATCATGTACCTAATCGACCGTGCCAAAACTTAGTTACTATAGACTTGGTATACAGTGAGACATAACTCCGCAGTCAAATCCATACACCAAGCTCTAGCCACCGCAACCAAATTAACAGAAAACAAAGGCCCATATTATAATTACACATACCGACATACAAACTATACTGGGACGTTGAAATAGACACAGACAAAACTATACCAGTCAATAGGTTAGACATAGTTTTTCAGTTAAAAGCAGACAAATTTACCTATTCAATAGATGATGATAAAGATATAAAAAAACCGACCCTGAAAGATTTCAGAATACACAGAGACCTTATCATAGAAATAATACGACTCTAGAAATAAGACAAAGTTGCTATTGCCCCCCTCACTATGTGGGTCTCAGGCCTCATACCAGGAACTATACCTGCCAAAGTTAGGTCTGGACAAAAAGTTACACAAAAACTATCAAGGGTTCAGTGGAAGAGACTGCTGTATAGGGATGGGCGGTTATTCGAAAATAACCGGTTATCGGTTAACCGGTTGTGTTTTTGACAAAAAATAACCTGAGGCGGTTAACCTGGACCAAATAACCGGTTACACCAATAACCGGTTATTTTTTGCACCATAGAATAGAGGTTAGATTTAGTAGTGACATATGTCATATCATACAATATTTTCCTCCTGTGTGCCATACATACCTTTAAAAGGAGTGTGGAAACTACGTAAAATTTGTGAAACATTTCTTTGGAGTAAATGAGAGACAAAAAAAGACGCTTTTTGATGCTTTCTTCTATTTAAAAATTGTTTTACACATTTTTGTCTGTGTCTTCAGTACAAAATAGTAGAATACGGATGTCACAGTAAAGGCAGAAAAACAGCTCTTTTGCATTTTTAAATTTCATATTACAGACAAAACAAATATCAGCTATAATTCTCAGAAAATATGTCCTTAGGAAAGGTAGTTGATTCACATGCTGTGGTGTGAGTCGACTTCTGTTATCAGTGCAAACACTGTTCTACGAACAATTCTGGGACGGTTTTAAAAAGTCCACCACATAGAACCATAAAACGAAGCAAAACAATAGACATAGGAAAGAACTAACGTTAAATACAATTCCACATTTCACTGAAGCTACGAATCTAGTGGAGTTCAGAAAGTATAAAATATGAAGATAACCGACCTTCGGTTATTCGCGAACAAACCGGTTAACCGGTTTAACCGCCAGTAAAAAATAACTTGTTTATAGCCGGCTATTAGATATGCTATAACCGGTTATTTGAAAAACCGGTTTTTTTGCCCATCCCTACTGCTGTACAGTGAACTTCACCTTGTGGTTTTCAGATGGTCTCTATTATTTTGGGTTGATTTAGTTGCGTTAATAATGTTCTTTATTTAATGTGCCTTGTCTTTTGGTTCAGTTGTTTGAAAGTAAAGGAATTTATCATCCTAAAAGTCTGTAATCCCGAATATCTGCAGTATTGTGTGGGCCTTCCTAAATTCAGAACAATAATAGCTCAGTTGTTGAGCTAGCACAGCCCGTCAATACTTGTTGCTACGGCAACCATCCGAGTGAAATTTAGAAAAGCAGAATAATAATGTAACAGCCTTAGAGAGCGGTGAAATTACGGGGGTGCTCGCTGAGTTAAAATGTCGATGAATGATATGTGCCACGTGGTGTCCAGCTATTTTTCTCCACCTGATGGGGGAGGTAGGGGTAGCAGCTCTCCTGGCATGAAAGTAACTTCCTCCAGCGTTAAATCAAAAGATAAAAATTTGACCCATATTTCGGTGAGCGTTTTTTAAAATGCTCTGACGGTCTGCACCGTACAATCGCTTGTTTATTTTAGACATTTAATCCCAGTTAAAAGCTCCTATTTCTAGACGAATGACGGAATGTGAGTGACGGCAGTAGCGGCAAAACAAACTGTAACGTATGTACCGGAAACTGCGAATCTAGAACAAATTCTTTGAGATGCGGTTCCTTTGTAGTGACCAATATTGCGAATGAATCTTGTTTTATTTGACTTAATAATCAGGCCACCGAAGTTTTAAAAATGCCTGCTATAATTATAATTTCTTGGAATTAATCTATTTTTTGACTTATAAACTAAGCGGTAGTAGTTTAATAATGAATAGCTGACTTCTTCTCTGTAACAGAATACAAATATAATAAAAAAACTGTGCATAGTTATACAGTTTTCAATTCGTCAATGATTTTAACTGATTTGAATATGAACTACATACATCCTAACATGTACTTCGGCCTGAAAAACCCCGCTCTGTCAACGTAGAGTTTTGCACCTTAAAGTGTTCCAATTTAGGTGTAAATAGATAATTTTTTGCACATTTCAAAAGATTTGATTTATTTAAAAATATAGAAATTACTGATACTGTGATGTCCCTATTTCAACTTGTTGTGAACACTTTCAAAAATATTTCGATTACCCAACCAAACTAATGCATATAATAATATATAGAATATCAATTCTGCTTCAGAAAATAACTTCGTTATTGTATTAAACACATAATGTATGAAAGAATACTATTAATAAAGCTCTTTCAATCAAAAACCGATTTCTATTGATTTTTATGTCATTTATCTGTTGAGTCAGTTATTACTTGTAGTATAAATAAGTTTAGTTTGAAACTACAAAGATTTTAAAATCAATTATTATGAAGCATGGGTTCGATTCAATGAAAGGTTGTAATTGAATGACTTATTGAAATCCAATCGCACCTTGTTGTTCTATCGACAACAGGATATAATAAGTTACCAAATATACCCTTTCCATTGAATAAAACATTGCTGTAGTTGGAGAATATTGAAAATAAGATCTCATTTAAGCAAAGCGTGGGTATTTGAAGAATCTACAGATTTTTCTGTGTAAAGGTATTAACTCACTGTACTGTTGACCTTCTACAATACTGCCACTATATGTATCAGTTCCATACTTTGACCATATAATACAGGGTGGGGCATAATAATCAAGTGTTTTTGAAATAATCATAAAATTATTAGTTTTTACTTTTGGTAGTAGAACATGGCTGATAATAAACCATTTTGAAATATCTAAATGCAAAAATTACATCTGGCATATGTTGATTTTTGAGAGATTCCATGGCGAATCGTTTTCTTCTCTGCGTCTAACGTACGGGGCTTGGCCCTTCAAACACGTGACTTGAGTTACCCCCATAGAAAAAAATCACAAATTGATAAATCTGGAGACCGAGGAGGTCATGAAATGCCATCAAACCTCTAAATTGAACGATTCAGAAACAGGTGGCGAAGAACAGCCATGGATACTCTGGCGGTGTGTGCCGTGGCCCCATCTTGCTGGAAGCACAAATCTTTGATATTCACACCTCTTCTGTGCAATTCAGGTATGGCAAAGGTATTCACCATATGAATGTAACGTTCAGATGTTACTGTAGTGGTGACACCATTTTCTCTAAAAAAAATATGGGCCAATGATGCCACGCCATATGCCACGCGTTGTTCTAGCGTCTACCGCTCCATGATGGCAAGTGGGAAGTAAGAAAGTGAAATGGTTTGAGTCGAGGGATAGATTGTAATAAACCGCGCGCTCCTCCCTTTTCTAATATATGAGTACTACTCAAACCAAAAACACATGGTTTTTATGCCCCACCCTGTATATGCATTCTATAAAAAAAATCACAGAGCAAGAATCATAATATACATTGAGATAAAATTTGGGGAGATAGAAGGAGTGCTGAAAATAACTATTTCTCTGTGCATCCATATCCGGTTACAGAACACAAGAAAGCAGTCTATTTCAGGCTCCAAACTCCCCTCCTAACCTACATTTCGCGTTACGACTTTGTTTTGGAGAGTCGCGAATAAATTCGACTAGAGAGGGGGCGAAATGCCGAAGAACCTGAAAAAATACGTTTAGCCCAGTGATTTTGGTGTCTTTTGTTCCGATTAAACTGAAAAATAGGAAAATCAACGTCTGTGTTACAAGGAGGGAGTATTGCCAAGCTATGGAAATAAGGTCAACTATTACAGCGCCAAAAAAAAAAAACAAATGTTCATTTAGTCATAGCCATATTCTAAAGTCATTGTTATCAATAGGCAGGAAAGTGTTGTTAATATGTGTCTTCGGACTCTATACGGGACTTTTCAATATTGTATACACATTTTTAAATAGTGACCTAATTTACAACAAGTATTATATCTAGAATTCACTACTCGGCTATTCTGTCATAGATGAACATGGCCAGCGCATATCTCAAAATTTGATTTTCTATTCGCTGTACTTGAAGACGAACCAGAAGAAGCATACTCCCCGTTTTAATCGAGTGATGGGCAGAACATATCAACAAGGTGGTATAGGTCATAACAGAAATAATAATAATAGTAATAATAAGAGCAATGCCAACCATCGACACCTGTAGACGGGACTTGTGCGAGAATGGGAGACCAGAGGTAAGGTTACATTTGAAATGCTGCAGGTTGTAGCCGTCGGGAAACAAATTCCCCGACAGGTCATTCCATAGCGTCGAAGTTTTTCAAAAGAAGGAATGCTAGAGGAGACTGGTTCGAGGAGTAGGAACCTCGACTTGGTAAGGATGAGCTCGTAGAGCTCTCATGTGTTCCTCGTTCGGACGGCTTTGGTGTTGTTATCTGGAAGAGCTCGCTCGAACATCTTCAGTGATAGAATCTGTAAAACAGGGGGTCAGCTACCCTTTTTTGATATTCCAGACTGTAAAGGCCCTTCGTGAGGTTAGGCGTACCGATTAGTCTAATTACTCTTTTCTGGATACTGTCCAGAAGCTTCAGACGGTGCTTCGGAGCGCATCTCCACACACAGGAGCGACACTCCAACGATGGTTGGGTCTGTGCCTTGTAGAGCAGCAGTAGTTGCTCTGGTATATACAGCTTCCTACAGCGGAACAAAGCTCCAAGCCTCTGGGATGCCGTTTTAGCAATACTGATGACGTGGTCATGCCAGGACATCTTATTGTTGATATTGATCCCCAAGAGCTTGACAGAAAGTGACCCAACTATTGAGTGAAGACTTCTGCAGGTTTGCGCTGAACCAATTCTAAATCCAACTACCTTTCGTAGTTTGTTCCTTCCTGCTCAGCCTGGGAGCGTGCGGTATTAGAACACAAGGGTCTCATCATCTTTACCGCTGTATACCAGCGCCCCTAGTACTCATTTGACACCCAATTGGTAACAGCTGTCCATAAATGTTGTAGGATATACCGCAACTGGTTATGGGCAGATGAGAGACCTACTCCTATGTGACTCGGCACCCAAGATAATGTTTTACATTGTTGGTCTTCACCAGTGTCTTTAAAGTATTGTGGCAGTCCCACATCATTTTTGAAGTATAGTGGTTACTTGCCTGGCTGTCTGTGTTTGCATAGATATGTAGTCTTTGTACTGAATCTATGCATATTCTGTCGCATTCCATAATTGCGGCTATTTCTGCTTGGAAATCCGTTTACCTGGGCGAATACTTATGTTTTAGAGCCCATTTCGATCTGTCACTCAAGGTGACATTGTGTGTCCACGACTATTGGCATTCTATCGGGTCTGTTTGCTTTGGTGTTATATCTGACTTGCTGGGAAACGTCTTTACATTAACCTATAATAGATCTTTCTGCTGCTGAAAAGGTTACCAAGTGGTGAGTGAGTTGGTCAGGAAGTTGCAGCCTTGTCATCTTTTCAGCAAGTGCGTACGAGTATAGGTCTTTATTGTCGTAAGCACTTATGACATCTAGGAATGCTACAGCAGTATGCTCGTCCATTGAAAAGCCTAACTAGATGTCTGTTATTAAGCCGCCTAATAGCTGGTGAATTGAACGACATTTTCTAATGTCAAATTATGATTCCGGCCAATTTGTGATTCCGATGGGGGCAGGTTCTTCTCTAGATAGTGTTCCACGCGATTAGGGTACTTGCAGAGGTCGCGAAATCGCCTCGGGTGTATACATAGCGTAAAGAAAAACGTACCAAGAAGCAGTAGAAAACAAAAAACATGATTTTACTGACGGCCAAAAAAATATATGTGCAAAATGCAGAGATGATCTGAACTCTTTGACAATGCGACTCAATTTATTGATACTTAAACATATTTGAAACAGGCAATTAACTCACTAGCATTTTCTTTGCAATACATTTTTATATCTGATAGGTATCACAGTTCATCCTGTTTCTGACCGAGATTCGCAACTAATCGAAGCCACCATTTTATTTCGGCGCATCCCATTATGAATGAATCCAAAGATAGAATCTAATTCAAGCCCATCCCTGCAAAGTGAGTTAGTAATCTAGCCTAACTTTTATTCTTTTGACTTTTGTACTTTTGTATGTGACTGTGTTTTGTGGTTATAATGATCAATGTCAAAATGTTAGGTTAGCACTGGCTATCGATATCGAATATCAATACTTTACATCCCATCACTATAGGGTATCACTGACGTCAGAGGTTGCTTGCGCGGCATTTTCCGGCATTTGAAATAATTTTTGGAATATCTCTCACAGCCGATTCCAAAAAACCAAACAAGTGATTTTGTCATGTTTACTAGGCTCTAAGGAACGCGTAAACGACATAATACTTTTTTCTGCAAGTACCCTATTCTTACTCATTCTTTTGTGTCTTCAAGACACAAGATGCTAGTGGTATTGGGCGGTATGAGCCGTGGGGGTCTTCTGATTTACCTCGCTTTAGAAAAGGTATAATTATGTAGTTTTTCCTGTCTTCTGGTATATTTGATTTCTTTTGGAGTACTTCGTTGTGCGACCCTAACAAATCCTGTTTGATTCTCTTGGACAGATTGTACAGCATATAGTGTATATTATCTTTTCCAGGTGCATTGTTATTATCTTGCTTCAGCGATTTTTCTAACTTACAAACAAGGGTCTGTTGATAACACTACATTGACCAGACTATGGAACGTAGGGCAACCGAAGAAATAAAAAGCATATTATTTATGTTCTTCGTCCAGTCACAACACTTTTGTTAGTCGACCGTCGCTTAGACGGAAGAAAGATTAATGGTTGCGGTTTGCCTATTTTTTCCACGCTGATGGGGAGAAATGGGAGTTGAGAAATTTCCGACTTTAGCTGCGAGTCGGTTGCGTTTGCAGCTACAGGAAATGGACGTGGTCGAGATATATGTCAACAATCATCCGATGAGTAATGTGACCGTTCAGAACGTACACACAACTCCCAGTATTGATGACCTGCGGTGCCTTCGGACTAATGGCCTACCCCTTAGATGCTTTTTTCGATGGCGTATTCAATACCGCATTGCGTAAGCTTCGTTGGAGCTTTGTATTGATTTTTACTTGTCACCTATAGCCAGAGCTGTCACAAGTACTAGTAAATAGTATTTCAAATACCAATTACCAATTACCAGAGTCGCATGTGTCAAAGTACAAATACCAAGTAATTTTATTTTTGAAAGTACTTCAAGTATCAAATACTTTAATTTGGTACTTGATTTTTCAAATAAAGTAATTCAAATACGATACTAATATTTCAAGTACTTAAAAAAGTAATTCAAATACCATACTAATACTTGAATTACTTGATATAGTATTTCCAATACGGCGATGGATATTTCAAGTATTTCATAATTATTGTTGAGTAATAAAAAGTACCTTATGAATGGAAAAACGGTATACATTAATACCTCAATCAACATCAACAACGCATTTTGTTGAACGCAACAAGACGAACTGATATTTTGTGATTGTGTCGATTGTGATGAGACTGTCCTGTAGAGTCAGAGTGTCGCGTAGACTATCCTATGTGTACGACAGAGACAGAGCGCAAGGCGACGCGATGCGTAATGTTGATTTGTCCATACTTGTCTAAACTTGAGCATTTAATGCTTGAAATGTGTATTTCAAGTATTTTTATATTTTCATCGAGCTATAGCAATATGTATTTCTTACTCACTTTAGTATTTCGAGTATAAATGTATAAATTTGAATTATATTTTTTGCGTGGAAGTACCAAATACAAATACTTCTTATAGCATTTGCGAAATAAAATTAATTTGAAATACAGTACTTCAAATACCAGAAAGTAATTGAAATAAATTTTTCAAGTACTTTACTTCCTTAGTATTTCAAATAAAAATGCCAGGTATTTGAAATATATTTTTTGTGCTACAAGTACCAAATACAAATACTTCTTAGAGAGTATTTGGGGAATCAAGTACAAATATCACAAAAACAATGTATTTGAAGTACAGTACTTCAAATACCAGAAAGTAATTGAAATACATTTTTCAAGTACTTTACTTGAAGTAATGACAGCTCTGCCTATAGCCATACATAGAAAAACATGTTTTATCAATTACTCACGCTTGGATTCAATGCAATAAGATCTTATTAGTATTCCTCAAATACAATGAGAAGAATATATTTGGTAACTAACTATATCCTGTTGTCGCTCCAGATATTATTGAATTGCAATAAGTGCTTCAATTGTAGTCTCTCATTGAATCTAATTGTTTTCTAATTAATTATATGAAACACTATTGAATCTTCTTCCTTTGGATCTGGTAATTCAAGGGGAATTTAGGAAAACTGGATTCCGTCTCCGGAGTCAGGGTAGCTGGACTTTTATGAATCCAGGCAAAGGACATTCGATGATTCTAGCAGAGTTGCATGAGGATAGTCCTATTTTGTTGGCGAGGAGCGATATAGTTTCTCCTACGTATCGCTTCAATCGCAAATTTACGGTGGTGTTTTCGTCAAGGGAAGAGTGGGAGTCTAGGGAAAGACAGCTCATCGAAGAAGAAGGACAGGTCTGGTACACAGACGGTTCACTCGCTAGAGAGGGCTCGGGCTCGGGAGTCTACGGACCCCATACAAGACTTTCACTCCTTTTGGGGGGCACACCACAGTATTCCAGGCTGTGGTCTATGCGATACTTGCTTGTGTAAATCGAATTCGGGAAACTGACGGGTCTAGGAGGCGGATTACTATCTGCTCTGGCAGTCAGGCAGCCATCAAAGCACTGAGTGCTTGGAAAATAACGTAGGGACTGGTCCTGGAGTGCAGGAGGGCTCTTGACGATATCTCAGTTAAACACAAGGTATCACTGATGTGGGTACCTGGGCACGCTGGGGTAAAGGGTAACGAAATGGCGGATCATCTGGCTAGGATGGGATCCGGCAACAGTTTTGTGGGCCCGGAACCTGCCTTAGGACTATCTGCAAACTTGATTAGGAAAACAACTGGAGAGTGGATCCAGAATCAATACTCTCTGAGATGGAATAACATCTCTGGTCATCTCCGTCAAGCTCGGGAACTATTAGCAGGGCCTGCAGAGAGAATAGGACGATTTTGTCTCTCTCTGGATAGGAGTATTTTGAGATTGCTAGTAGGCCTATTAACAGGTCACAACACCTTCAGGCGTCACCTGTTCGTGATGAGGGTGGTCAACGACCCAACGTGCACGTGGTGTGGTGAAGAGGAAGAATCCTTGGCACACATCTTGTGTCGCTGTGAAACCCTGGGTTATTACAGGCAGACTATGCTGGGCTCAAGAACCTTGGAACCAATAGAAATAAAATGGATAGGACCTAAGAATGTACTTGCCTTTGCTAAAAGGGCAGGTCTTAGGAACTAGCGCGGATAGAGGCGCAAAAGGGCTCATCGTGTGGTCTATGCACCAGTCACATTCCGTGCTGGAGAGCGTCTGGCCTTTTTAAACAAATCAGTTCTTTCTTCTTTCGAAAGTTGGAAAAAATATTACATAAAAGTTTCGATTCCGTGATACTAGATTAAACAAATTGTAGTATAATTTCGTTATTTGTAATTAACATTGAGAATTGTCTAAAAATGATGCAAATACTAATTATAATGGTTGTCATTATATTTGAAAGTATGTCATGGATTACAGAATTATAGAATAAATTCTAACGTACATACAACACACATAAGTTACGGATAGACAAAAAAACAGGGATAGATATGCAAATCAAATATGGCTGATGCAATACGTAAGCTGTGCCGGTGATGCGACGCTAACAACGACCCCTCTGCCCCTTTTTACAGTGCTTGAATATCAATATCAATCAAACTAAGTACAAAGCGGTTGGGCCAACGACAAGGATCATTGAATTCAGTATAAGATACTTTTAGTGCAAATACTGCCTATTAATGTCTCAAATAGCATAGACAATGTGCTTAAGGCATGAGTTATTGTTTCTGTTATAGCTGCCTTCTAGACTAAGTGAAATTTCATTGAACTAATTATCAATAACTGCTATTGTAAGAACAATTTTGTACATTAAATAAATGATACGATTTGCTCAAACAAAACTAAGGTGTATATTAAGAACAAAAGAATGCTTCAAGTTGCATAATACGCTAATGTTAGTATTGGATTGATAGTACATATCATTAGAATGAATATAACCTATTTTGAATTTACCAGCTTACCTGCAGTTGCTTCGAACATGAGGTGTAAATTGTTTGAATGACATGGATTTGAAACAACTGTAAATATAATGGAAAAGCATCCATTAGATGAGGGTAAACTCGCAACTTGCATCCATAAAACTATTTCCTCAGCATGCTTGACTTATATATTCTCGATAATTTGGGGTTCTCACTTCATCAAATACTATTATGGCCTTATAATTCTTTAATTGTTCGTTAAATAAAAATAAAATTCCCTAGGACTTTCTCAAAATGGTTAAATTTCAGTATACTAATAGAAGGTAAATTTAATATTTGCAGAAAAATTGAAATACCCGGATATACAAAGGTAAAAGAGCATATTAAGAGGCTTGGGTATAGACATATGTATTTGCCATGTTAAAATACGCATTCCCATTTCCAACAGAACCCACTTGTTTTTCAAACTACATACACAATATTTCAGAAGGTGATAGTTAAGACCGTAATGAATGACAACTATTTGCGATTTTCTCAAAAAAGTTTTTTAGTGTGCAAAAAAACTCGCAATGCAAAATCGTACATTCTTCAAATATCTGTAATTCAACAACCAAACAAGATATCAAAAAAGGCCAAATAGGTGACAAAGCGCAAGCTTTCTTCTTTAGTTTGCTTTTTGAATCATTACTGTATGGTTAAACGTAACGTCAGGAGCTTGGAAATACGAAATTTATTTTTATAGTGACCTTCGGACATTTGGACCTTATCTTTGGATTTTTGGACTTATCTCCTCTCATCTTAGACGCACACACTGGAGAAAGGGAACAGGCGGCCACGCCTCCTCGCTAACAGGGGAATACGTCTTTTCTTGGATTGTCAATTTCGCGCGCTATACCCTAGACCCTTAAAAGCAATTTTTTGGTATACCTAATAAAATACGGGGGTTACATTAAAAGAAGAAAATCTAAATTTTGCATTTTACCTCACTTTGTATATAAATGTGCGTTCACGGAAAAAAGACTGTTGTGAATTTTTCCACAATTGTAGGTATTTTCACTACAAATTGTGGATGATATAGGGACAATAACAACTTGTGTATATTTGTAACACTAAGTTGTGGAGCTGTGGAGCCAACAATTGTGTTCCATATTACTACCACCGAGAGAGTTTATTTGCGACCCCTGTGGATTTTTTATACAAACATTGTAACAACAGGATAGCAACAATTTGTAGACTAATGGGCGACTCAGTCAATGTACTTATATTTCACAAAAAGTATAAAATCATTTAACACATTGTTGTAGTAAAATTTTGAACAATATTGTGAAGTCTATTACACTACAAAATTGGGGTTTAATAATCCATAATAAATGTGATGAGTGAGGTAGTTGTGGAGGCAAAAGTAAAATGAGGCGTGTATACGATGGTTTATTTTCATACAAAAAAGGTGTTCACAAGAAGAATACAAAAAATAATCACACTGGTATATATGTATGACCACAATGATATTCACTTCCTAGTAATCATCATTGACTGGATAGTTTGGATCTTCAGTGGCACTGAAAAATAAAAATATCATAACGTAGCATAAATAATACAGTATCTTTATATCATTCAAGCCACAGGGTTCCAACCCGTATAGTTAATTTCAAATTAGTAAATTCTAAAACAGTCTATCATAGAAACATTCGCATAAATCAATATTTTGCTATACTGCTGCTATTTGCTGTATAGATAAATACTACCTCACATCCATACAAATGACTTGAAAGACGTTATGGCGTTATACAGCGGTAAGCTTTCGCCGCACAAAAAATAAAGACGCGTAGATTTTTCGATTTTGAGACTATTATGTTTAAATATTTTAATGCGATATAATAATAATCCTTCATAGAAATGTGAAAAACATGGTAATTTCACTGAAAGAAAACAGCCATATATCTATTTCTGCCATGTAGGTGCAGCGTCCATATTGACATTACTTTTAGACAAACGACAGCATTAAAACGTGGCCATTACGTAATCATTTACACTTATTTACGTATACAATTATAATCTCCGACATATAAAGTTTCGCCCGTGAATTTTTTCTATAACTCTTCAATAGGTACTAGCGTATACAGCTTTGTATTTTCGAACCAAAATACATTGCAAAAATAACACACGTAAGTCGTTGCTTCCACATTTAATTACAAACTCCTATGACTGCCTGTCTGTATCACAATGACACAAATAAATAAACTAGTACTTACCCAGAAAAATAGGAATGCACTCAAACCCTCCATTTCTTAAAATATAAGGTATCTGGTATCTTCTATAGGTATAGGTATAAATTATATGTTTCACGCGTCGCCGTCGGTTGCTCATACACAGGCACAAACCAAATGGGACCTCAACAAGAAAAGAACTAGAAAGACACGGACTTGCGCAGACTCGTTCAGACTTCTTCAACAACAGTTTCGTGGATTATTTAACAATACATTGTGGGAAAATGCTTAACACTATGTTAACTTTTCTATCGCATGATTGCGGAAAGGGAAACTGAATAGTTTGTTTAGAAAAGCTACATACTCCGATTGTGAAAGAGTCCATAGCAAGCCAACGCAATTTGGTGGAATATGTTGCTACACCCAATGAAACTTTATTCCACAATTTTTTGGAAATATCTTACAATATGTAGAAAAATTACCAACAATCATACCACACAATATTGTTTAAAAATACTCAAGTCTGCTTTTTTCCGTGTTGTAGGCATTAAAACTAGAGGATATTCTTTAATTTGCATTAAAAAAAATATTTGATTCTATAATTTTTAATATAGAGTACGTTAACTTGACAGCGATTTGGATATAAAAATGGTCATAACTTTTTTAATATCTTGTATAATGTTACAACACCTGACACTGAATCACCGTCCTGTGACTGTGGAGAGCCCCGGCAGACTGTACAGCATATTGTCACCGAATGCCCGATTACCGCATATGCTGGACAACAGTCGGATTTCTTCGAAGCCTCGAAGTCTGTAGTTGACTGGATAAATGGTCTTAATTTTAAAATCTAAAAACTATTTATTTTTGTTTGTTTTAAATTTAATATTTGTATTTTATTATATTGTTTAAGACTTATTACCAATTAATCCATGTAGCCATACGCTAAATAAATAAATAAATAAATAGACCTGACACTGTATTCTTACAACGAAGAACATTAGTAGCATCTAAATATGGTATAATATATCTAAAAAAAAGAATGTTGCCATCACCACGTAGTTATGAATCACCTTTTATAAATTAAAATATTTTCAAAGTAAGAAGCATATCCTTGGCTACAATTTTTGTATACTGGAGATATCAACCTATCTGGTACTAAAACATCACCCTGTATAATACTCCTCTTTATACACGACAATAATGGGTTGATTACCAAGAGACACTCCGACCAGTCTGCATCAATCCATTTACACTCGTTTTCCTCCCTAAGTATAAATGCGATTTCACGTGCCAATATACATACCATAGATCGTACGAGGAAGCGAAAGGAAGAGTATAAGGGCATCAAAGGGCGTGCATGACCCACTGACTAGCGAACAGATTTGCGTGTGTGTCCCATTACTTCCGGTTCATTAGTCGACGAATGAAAGGACGCAGACGGGCGCACGTCAGCGATTCCGCCATTACATGTCGTCCTCTTTTTCTGTTCTCCTGTGTAAGCTGCTCGCTTTGGAACGGCACAGAAATCAGGAAAAGGGAAAAAATCGACATTCCTCACTAAGGCCCTCAAAGGAGACCTAGTAGTATGCTTCTGCTGTAGACGTGGATGTGTTACGCTTCATGCGAAGTCGGTATGCACTATAGGGTCTTGGAAGACATTTTTCCGGAAGTCAGTCATCTTCAGGCAGCATGATCCGGCGAGACCTTTTTATGGCGACAGGCGAAGCCACAGAGTTAACATCTTTAGAGGGAGCCTAATTTGAATATTGGCCAGCCAACGTCTATAGCACTATTGCCACTCTTCTTCGTCCGCTTAAGGACCTTCCAGTTTCTTCAAAATCTGGCAGTTTCCGCAGTTTGAACACATGTTCCTCAAAGTATTTAACTGGGTATTTAACTATGCATTAAAATATACCTGTAATGTAACCGATTTAAATAAATCGTAAAGTAGTAAATTTCATAGCGGAATGTCGCAATAACTTCTAATATGTCGTAAATCTGGCAACCTACAATCGGCGTCCCCTAAAGCTGTCATGTGGCTGTCATTGTAGTTGTGGTTAAGCGTATGTTGAGATTTTTGTTGTTTTAGTGTATATTTGAGTCACTTTGTGACTATTCGTAGTGTGAATTAAATTATTCATGAACAATATTGTCATAGTTGCATGATGGGACGAAATAAAAAGTGCATAGTTTACTGCAATAGCGACGAATCGGTGAACACCACTTATCATAGGTTAGTATAGGTTTTGTTTTGGTTTTCAGTAGCGTAAAATATGGGGAAACACTTCATGGTAATAATAAATCATCAACTGTTACAATCAAGTTATAATAAGATTAACTCTATATAGTAGTATAGTATAGTATAGGTAAATACTAATAAAACTTATTGTATCAGTTTGTAACATCACAGTAATAATTGAATCTATTAATGAACATCCAATTTTAATATAAAATCGTACGCCACTGGTAATGCCCTCAAGCTGTCAAAATTTCCGATACATGTTGGCTGGTCAGCGACCTGTGCATTTTGTTGTTTACATTCCCTCTAGAGATGTTAACTCTGTGGGCGAAGCGCAACACCTAAGGCTGAAGATACAATGGCAAATTACAAGCAACAGTGACAAGCGACAAGAAACAAAATATAAAGACGTACTGAAGTCCACAAACAATAGGAAGATGGATACAAGAGTTAATCCAATCAAATCACAAGAAATGCAATATCATTACAATACTCCCATTACATCTGCAATTTCTCGCCAAGGGTTATTCACAACAGTCTGATTTTTATGATCCCTGTTTGCTTAATCATATACAGGGTGAGTTTTTAGTACCGGCTCGGTCGATAACTCCACTACGGTAAAAGATAGCGAAAAAAGTTGTATGTAAAAGTTGTAGTCACGGATATGCTACTTGCTCAGAAAATATTTTGGTTTATACAGGGTGACCCATAACTACGTGGTGATGCAAACATGCATTTTTTTAAATGAGACAACCTATATGTGATTCCATATTCAAATTTTAATAACGATTTCTGTTCTTCCAATATAGGGTATTGTTACATTATACAGGGTATTTCAAAAGTTATGACCATTTTTATCTCTAAATCGCTGTCATATGAACGTACTGTATATCAAAAGGCGATTAATCAAAAATCATATTTTTTACACGGAAGGATAAAAAATATCATCTAGTTTTAAAATCCGCTATAAAAAAAGCCCGCGACGCATATTCGTATACAGGGTGATGTAGAATGCAAAATACAGATTTTCTCCTTTTTTTTAAATGTAACCCCCAATATTTTATTATACCAAAGAATTGCTTTTAATATGCTCTTTCATCTTTGTATAAAACTTGTTGTATCATCAGTTTCCGAGATATTTCGATTTTTCGGTAAATTTAAAATATAGCTTCTATTTTTGTAGTGAAATTTATTTATTTTGAGGAAGTACTATCGAATTTGTCTTTTATTTAACGAACAACTAAATTATAAGGTCATGATAGTATTTGATGAACTCAAAACCGTGAATCATCATCGGGATAATAAAGTCAAGTATGCCGAGGAAACAATTGTGTAGGCGTGATGCATAATTATCAAGCAGATCTATCAGGTATGCTTTGAAAAATTGACGGTTTTCATAACCTGCTCAACAATTCCATACTGTGTGAAAAACACTCTTTAAAAATTAATTTTTCCATTGAGAGTATTTAGGAGAATTTTTGAGAACTTGCCTACTTGCCTCTAGAATATATCAACAGAATATGAACAGCAATATCTAGAATGGAGGCACTCTAAAACTAATGCGATTGAAAGAATGAAGAATCATTTTATTTGGACCGTGTCGTTTAATATTTCATAGCCTACCTGATAGATCTGCTTGATAATTATGGATGACGTCTATAAAATTGTTTCCTCAGCACACTTGACCTATATTATCTCGTTAATCCAGTGTTTTGACTTGATCAAGTACTATTATGGCCTTCTATTTTAGTTGTTTGTTAAGCAAAAATAAAATTTGATAGTATTTTCTCAAAATAGATAAATTATAGTAAACAAATAGGAGGTATATTTAAAATTTGTAGAAAAATCGAAATATCTCAAAAACTGATGAATTCAGCCATAACAAGTGCTATATAAAGATGACAGAGCACATTAAAAGCAATTCTTTGGTATAATAAAATATTGGGGGTTACATTTAAAAAAAGAGAGAAAATCTAGATCTTGCATTCTACATCACCCTGTATACCAATATGCGTCGCGGGCTTTTTTGTAGGCGATTTTAAAACTAGATGATATTTTTTATCAATCCGTTTGAGAAAAATGATTTTTGATTCATCACATTTTGATATATGTATATATCGATATGATCATAACATTTAAAGTAACAATAAATTCATTATAGTTTAATGGACCGTAACAGCGAAAACGCAAATTCTATGTTAGTGTACCCACATAAATATAACCTCAAATAACACGATGTAAAATTCAGCGATTCTAGAACACCACTATTTATTTGGCACACTTGACACGCTGCCACTTTTGTTTTACATACAGGGTGAGTCAAGCTCGACGCCTCGGACTCTTTTGACCAAACTATACCACTTTTCGAAAAATCGACTTTGCAAGTGTATGTAGGTCGAGTTGAACTACATTTTAAAAATAATGACTTTTATACAGGGTGTCTGATAAAAGCGTGACATATCAAAGTTATGTTTTTTAAAATGGAACACCCTGTATATTATTGCATATATGTGCAAATCACAATTTTGGGTATAGGTAGATGTCATAAAAAAATTGAATATCGCAGTTATTATAAATCTTAGAGGGCTGTGACTTTGCTGTGTTACTAAGCATGAAATGTGTCAGCTTAGTTTAGACGGTCGAGTTCGACATTTGTACTTGGAGAAATCGGTAGATCAATTAAGGAAACTTCAATCAAAGGTAACTTGATTTTTTTAAATGGGAATGCATAATTTTTTTTATACGATCAAATGTGCAATTTGATAGGCTTTCTACTTATATCAGGTTGTGAATATCAATCTATGGTAGTTTTTATTAAATTTCGAGATTTCAATCAAATCAGTGTTTTTCAATTTCCCTACCTATAAACAAACTAGCAGGCCATGAAATATAAACAAAATCGTATTCAGATGGAAGAAAACAACTAACTTAGCAAAAAGATCCAGCAGAACTAGAGTAAAAGAACAAGGTTATAAAAATTCCTTACAACAAATCAACTCTAACTAGAAACAACGGCGGTAACTTGTCTAAGGTTAAAGAGAAGCTGGAGTACTACAGAAATGAATAATTTTTACAGCCTACTAGCGACTGCAATGTATTAGAGATTAAAAATTTCCAAAATCACTAAATACTTTGAAATGAAAGAAAAACTTTCAGCGATCGTTGCCGTCAGTCTAATATCTTCAGAACGCAATTTCACATTTAATGGTATAAAACAGTAGTTTCCGTCAAAGTCAAACACTGTCGTCCTTTGAATTTTTCAGCATCTATTAGCAAGGTCGCAAAAAAAAGGAATACTGACAAATCATATTTTAATTTTCTGCCAAGTAAACTATGTTTAATAATTTGAGCAGATTTTTAATTTATTCTTCATTTTCGGCGATCTTGCTTATGAGTATTGAAGAATTTGCAGAACTCCAGTTAGAGGTATCGGTTACTATTTTTTTAAATCATGAAATGTGAAATTTTATTCTCAAGCTATTAAACTGCCAGCAATATTACGTGGTAAATTTTCTTTCATTTCAAAATTCACAATGGTTTTGTGAATCGTCAATCTTTAGAATATTGTAGTAGCCGGTATGCTGTGAAAAATACCCATTTCTGTCGTACTCCAGCTGCTTTTTGACCTTAGATGTGATATGTCTGCTATTTCTGGTTAGAATTGATTTGTTGTAAGTCATTTTTATAACTTTGTCCCTTTACTCTAGTTCTTCCGTAACTATCTGCTAAGTTAGTTCTTTTGCTCCGTCTGAACAGTTTTTTGTTTATATTTCATGGCCTGCTAAGTTGCTTATAGGTAGCAAAATTGAAAAACACCGGTTTTACTGAAAATTTGAAATTAAATCAAAACTACCAGAGATTGATATTTACAACCAATATCATTAGAAAGCTTATCAAATTGCACATTTGATCGTATAAAAAAAATTATGCATTCCCATTTGAAAAAATCAAGTTACCTTTGATTGAAGTTTCCTTAATTGATCTAGCGATTTCTCCAAGTACAAATGTAATTCAAACTCGACCGCCTAACGTAAGCTGACACATTTCATGCTTAGTAACACGGCAAAGTCACAGCCCTCTTAAGATTTATAATAGCTGCGATATTCAATTTTTTTCTGACACCTACCTATACCCAAAATTGTGATTTGCACCTAAACGGTTCGCTTAAAGTCCCATGTGTGATACATAAAGTACACACTAAAATGCACCCGGGAATCTAAATATGGAATAATATACAGGGTATTCCATTTAAAAAAACATAACTTTGATATGTCACGCTTTTATTAGACACCCTGTATAAAACTCATTATTTTTAAAATGTAGTCCAACTCGACCTACATACACCCGCAAAGTCAATTTTTCGAAAAGTGGTATCGTTTGGTCACAAGAGTCCGAGGCGGTAAGCTTGACTCACCCTGTAGATATTATCTATAGTATTCACAAAATATCACTAAAACAAGCACAAAAAATGGTGAAATCCTACAACGTACGTTAAGTGTATGGGGGTGAGGTTGGTATAGCTGATCTGATAGTATTTCTCAAAGTGTCAGATACTGCACGAGAAAAATTTTTTTTTCGATACTAACTACATTTTTTTTCCTACTTGAAAGTACTAAAGGATATATCACATTATTAATAGCAATGTAAATATATTTGATCGTCGTGTCGTTGGTCGTAACATATCCAACAATCTTCTTTTCTTAAAGCGCGCCTCAAACAGTTGCCGGTTAAAGTTAATTCGGGAATTATATGAGCCCAACTGGTGACTGCAAGCAAAATTAAATTATACAGGCACGTGGCGACAGTTTCGTCATAACTGGAATGCCGCTGTCCTAATTTTTCCTGTTCTCATGTCGCGGCACGGCTCAGCGGAAACGGGATAACCTGAAAACATTCCAAAATAGCTATGGAAGTAAAATACTCACTGGTGACAGTTCACTTGTAACAGTATTTTATCAATATTGAAAACAACACGTCAAAGCTGGATGACACTTTTGTCAAAGATATTTTAGAAGCGATTGATTTGCAAATTAATGCCACATTTTCCAAGTTTACATTATAATTATTGTATAATTACTAATTGCAAACTGTGATAAAAGTAGTAGGTACCTATATCAATCACAGCAACTACCTACCTTATTTAATAATTAAAAATCCCACGTTCGTCAGTCAGATGGATTATATGAAAATACATACTTTTATGAAGAATCAATCTTTCATTTACTGGATGCATGTTTGTTATAGATCTTCTTATAGAAGTATTCACAGGTGCATTGTACACCAAATAGGGTTATACTTAATTTTAGTTATAATATGGCAAGCTTTGGAGTTCTGGGGTTCTGGATAGGCAACCAGTATTGCACATAGGTTTGGGAAGTAGCTGTAACCTTTGAAATGTAACAAAATGCTATTTTTACCTCTTTTTACTATAAAACAAAGACGTATTGCAGGTATTCATAATTATTATCGATAGTAAATTATTGTTTTATCCAAATAATGCAATGAGTGAATTTGTTGTCATTATATCATCTAATATAGCATGAAACCAGCGATCAAATGGAAATGGAATCTGGAATTTGATTGGTTGAGATAAGCAATTGCTAAACTTTTGATCAAACAAGAAAATGCAATTTTTTGGGATGGAAAATCAGACTGGAAAAGATGCTAGATGATTTACAATGCTCGATTTTATATAAAGTATGTCATTTTTGAGCTTTTTGAGGTCAACTTCAAGAGAAATCAATAATTTTCAGAGTACTTTGACAGATGCATGTTCTTGAAAAGGCTGCTCTGATTGGTCAAAGTCTTTGTTAAAATCTGCATGTTGATAAAATCGGGCCTTAATGTAATATCACCAATCTAATTATGAGTAATGAAATTTAATAATAAATGTTACTTTATCTGTTTTTATAAAGTTATAAGTTAGTTCTGAACTACGAATAAACACCAGCGGGCTCATTTGCGGATGATGCGGCAAATTTTTCGAGTGACAAAAAACCCCTTGTGGCTTCAAACAAACATCTAAATATCGTTAGAACGTGGCTGGAAAATTAAAGTGGTTGATATGAAATGATGATATGAAAGTAAATCTACACAATATATACAACGTTTACTCTTCGCAAAGACTAGTGCCACAACAAAACTGTTTTTGTTTTGTTTTTTTTTCGCAATAATCCAAAAGTTCTATCAAAATAAAAATGAGTTTTTGAATCCAGAACCGAAAACACGCCGACGGCTCCCGACCCGTGTGACGTACTTCATGAAACTACTTGTAACAGTTGTAACTAAAATGTATATTTGTGGCAATATAGGCGTAGAATGAAGTTTGGAGCTTGAGACGAAGTCAACGATCGAAATAAATATCTCTTTGAATGGTCGAAATTAGATCACAAATCCCGTTGCAGCGATCCCTTCGCCGAGATGGCGGGTGGTCGAGTGGTATGGTGGCCGACAACGCTTGGCTGTTTTGTGGGAGGTGTTGATGGGTGTTGGTTCGAGATCCAGCCAATGCAATTACTTTTTTTTCCTTTTTTTAACCAAAATATTCACTGATATACGCTTTACTCATATTACACACATTTTTTGTACCAGCAACGTGAATGTGTTTTTGAATCAAATTTTATTCGATGTTTTACTAGCATGACAAAAATTCCGAATAATTATACTTTTTTGGAATAATTTCATTTTGATACCGCTATCAGAGCAATTGGCGATTGATATTGACGAATAAACTTCACTTCCACTGACTGAATTCTCCACCACCTCCGGTACTTAGCTTTTGCAATATGTCAAGTAAAATGTCTAATAAAATTTGATTCAAAAACACATTTATGTGGATCGTACAAAAAAATGTGTGTAATATGAGTAAAACGTAGGTATATCAATAAATATTTTGGTTAAAAAAAATTAAAAAAAGTAATTGCACGGGCAGGGTCTCGAACCAACACCCATCAACACCTCCCACAAAACAGCCAAGCGTTGTCGGCCACCATACCACTCGGTCACCCGCCATCTCGGCGAAGGGATCGCCTCAACGGTACATATTTGATTTGGGATTCGGTACTTTTTTACCGGGATTTGTGATCCAATTTCAACCATTCAAAGGGATATTTATTTCGATCGTTGACTTCGTCTCAAGCTCCAAACTTCATTCATCGCCTATGTTGCAACAAATATACAACAATAGTTTGATGAAAAGTGTCATCCAGCTTTGACGTTTTCTTTTCAATATTGATAAAATACTATTGGACGATATTTATTAACCTAGCCTACAACACCCCAATAGAAAGCTTTTACTAAATAACAACCAATAGAAAAGCTTTGTTAAATTCTTTGTTAAATATGCATGTTGATAAAATCGGGCCTTAAACTAGCAATTGAAAACAATATACTCATTTATAAAGCTGTTATATTAAACTAATTTAGACATACGGTATTTAACTTTGGGGTTGTGCCAGCAAGTCAAATAACTGCATTGTCTCGTCTTAACTACGCTGCTATCACAGAGAATGACCACATAAGTTATAAATCTAATGATGCTTAAATATGAAAAATCGTCACATTTTCCACCCGTATTGTATATATATTTCATTGATAAGATTAAAGAAGCCTCGGTATCTAACAGAGAAATTAGAATTTCGGACTGATGCACACAGTGTTAAACTACGTCACAAAAATGTGCTTACCCCTCCTTCACATGATAACGAACGTAACGAACAGTTTCAAGGATATTTTAGTTATAATATTGTTAGACTATACAACAACCTCCCTGAGGTCTTAAGAAACTTACCCAGTGAATGATTACCCGAAACAAAGCTCACAGAAAATCTACTGAGCCAGCAGAGAAAGTAAAACAGTAAGAAATGGATGTTTTGAACCTCGCCTTAATTGACTGCCTTCTGCATTTTGGCGGCTAGGATGTGCGCCGCCGCAAGACATACCGCTATTGCACGCAGTGCAGAGAGCAGCGTATTCCTCATTCCACCTAGAGATCCTATGACGATTACTAGCAACCTAACAGTGTAGTCTAGCCAGAGCCTGCTAAGCTGTCCGATGAGCTCCTGATTTGGTCCGCTTTTTTTCCTCCTTAGAGAAGGTGTTAACCTCGGCAGGTGCCGAAAGCTCAATAACGAACATAGTCTTCTTTTGGAAGTCGAAGAAGACTATGTCAGGCTCATTTGCCTGTACAAGCTCGAGCATGAGGAACAAGTTGTTCCTGTAAATCCGGCATCTCTCGTTATCCACAGCGGAAACTATATCCCCTGTGGCGTATGTCAGTACTGGTGTTTCATATGTAGAATGACGTATGTACGTATGTAAAATAATAGAATAGAATAATAAATGATACAATAAAATTCCAGCGTAACACCCTGTACCATAAAATTTGTTTTACGAGGGTGATACCAAAAGACCTCTGATACTCTCGAATAGTCAGGAATTGAAAGGACCACTTACTTGATACAAAGACGACAGGAAAGATCTGCTGGACAAGAGGTGACGGAAACATTCGGAGACGGGCCTGTATTTTGAAAACGCTCATGAGTAACTTCCACATTCAACCGCTACATTACATGCACAAAATTACTGTTGTGTTAGTCTGCTCTGATACTGATATCATCTCCCAATCAATGCTGAAAGGGCCAGGATGCTTTCGAACTACATCAGAGGCTTCGAACATAGCTTGAGAATGCTCAGTATTTTCTAAGATATAAGGCGCAATCCCTCAGTACCGCCACTTTGGTACTCGTCCGTTATATGTGCACACCAGAGGAGAGCACAAATCCAAAGGTGCCACACGGACGGCAAAAAGTGTGTCTTGGCTTCACAACTGACCACACAACTGACCACACCCGCCACATCGATTTACGGCGTCTTACCTACGAATGTGACTCGCAACTCATATCTGCTTAGCGATAGATCTATCTAGGTACGCACCTCTATAAATAAGTGAAGACTTTGACCTGAGAACATGCCCTACAACTGACACAGGTAGAATTAGTGCGATCCACCTCCCATATCAAGGAGAACGGTAGCTTCCTACAGCATGGAAGACCTCCAAGATATGAATTCATGAGTGCAATGGGCGGACAGCATCCTACCCTCATGAATTGTCTAATATATCTTGTGCCCAGGCCGGACAAGTACGCCAGCTAGTGATTACTGTGGACATGATGAGGTGTTTATATTACCAACCAGTTTCACCGTGCTCCTCAGGAATCGCCTGATTGTACCCAACTGCTTCAACTTTATCCCAGGTCCCATTAGGGAGTTGAGACAGTTCCCCAGGTCCCATTAGGGGGTCCTTAATTCATTAATTGAGCTGGAGCCAGACAGGTACGCTAATGCCAATGATTACTGCAGAGACGATGAGGTGTGTTTCATCGTGCTCCCCAGCAATCCCATGATCATACCTAACTGTTACTAAGTCCCAGGTCATATTAGGGACTTAAACAGTACCCCAGGTCCCATTAGGGGGTCCTCCAAGTCAATTAAAGTAGTGGGCTGGAGTTAGACAGGTACGCTATGACACTGATTATTTCGGAGAGGGTGAGATACCCTGCTCCCAGTAATCTCACAATCATACCTAACTGTTACTAAGTCCCAGGTCATATTAGGGACTTAAACAGTACCCCAGGTCCCATTAGGGGGTCCTCCGCAGAGATTCTATGTTAGCTACCTTGTATCTCAATATTTCAATCAATAACGGCTTCAAAGCAATGGTTAAAACATGCATACAATGATATACGGACAAATGCAGAAATATACTCAGAGAACAACTCACCAAATTGCAACCACAAGCAAAACTCACTGAACCACGCGTCACGAGTATTAGACGGACACTGTGCTTACTTTTTTTTCATATCTTTCTCACAGGCAACAGACATAGGGCACTTAAATCAAGACCTTCCACAAACTCTCGATCCTATCTTTTGTTAAGTGCCATAATAATAAAAACATGGCCAAACCCTCGTAAACATAGGCGGGTACTTACAGGGTGAGTGGTGTGCAAAATCATGGTTAAAATAACGTATGCTTACACATATAAACAGTAATGATAGTATAGCACTGGTAGATCCGCGTTATTATTATTTATAGACACTCAGGCTTTATGGAAGTTTTATACACTAAACCAGGCTTTTACTACTAATGAAATTCCGGTAGGACTGAGTAGAATCTCCCACCGGCTACTTCTCGCCAGATCCTTTATCTGTGTACCTATTCAGCGACCCTCCACAGCTGTGTCCTTCAAAAGAGAAAAAAGGAAACGCTGGAGCGTAATTTTTGCGAATGTAATGTCACAGTATATCCAGTTATACAGTAGCGCAACTCTCCAGAATTTTGGTGGTTCGCGCATAGCATCCCGCGCATCGTTCGCATGATGTTTAGCACGGCCATCGCGTGAGTCGTGTTCAGTCTATGAGAGTGAAGGTAGTGTCTTTGACAGAACCTGATTAAGGAATTTGGTGATACGCTGATATGGATATCGGGATGCGTGAAGACAATGTTGCGCCGCTGTAGGATGTATTAACAATTCCAAAAACTATGACTATAGTTTTTTAAGCTTCCTCAAGATACTGCCAGGTATGCGATTCCTCCAATGTTTAATATGCTCCTTTATAACAAAGTCTGGCGGGTATTAGGGTAGCTGTGTGTTTTCTTTTTCAGTTTTTAGAAGAGTTAGGCGTTACGGAAAGTCGTTCTTTAATTATGAGCCTAAAGTCAGAATGATAACTTCTCACTGTTTCCTCACAGCACCACAACGTTCAAAGGATATTTCACGACATATAACAAAATGAATGTGATTATGCATTCCAACATTACGAAATTTTAAGCAGCAAGTGAAGTCCATTTTAATGGCTGCTCAAACAGAAAGTTCACAATAAAAAAAATCAACATGCTAGTTTCAAAAATATTTCATTTTCCTCTATAAACATGGATTCTTTTTTTCACTATGCCTATTGATATGTAATATACAAATACAGAAGGAAAGGTAGTCTTGGTAAACCAGATAAAAAACAGTTTTGCAATTTTTTTAGGAACAACGACCAGTTTAGTATATTTTATCGTTGTTATAAACATATTGATAATTATTTTTTATCTACACCTAACAAGTTTTCATCGGTTTTGCTGTTTGCCACGTTTTCGTGCCTTAAACGTATTTCTATGATGATTGATGAAGATAATTTTAAAGGTTGTGGGATAACTAGACATAAATGTTATTTTGGACCCTACGTCGTTACATATACCCATGTTTGAATCATATAAGATATTATAAAGTTTTTATATCTATTTAAATGTTTAAGGTTAAGTAGGATAAGATAAAATAAAGTTGAATGAATCTCGCATTTTTGTAATTTACTTACAAACAATAAAGCCTCGTATTTTCTCGGAGTCAACAATTTTCTTTCATACACCGACTATTTCTTGTTTTGCTTCTAAAAAAAATGTTTACACTCCATTTATATGCAAAGAATCCATGATGAATTAGAAGAATCAGTACAAAACATTTTCACGTACAATGAATGCGAATGCGTGGATATAACTTACAAATTGTAATTCAGAATTCCAACAACTGCCTAACTTCGATGAAGAATATCACATTAACACACTGCTCTCAAAATTTACTCTATTAACGAGACATATGGCGTCCATTAAACTTATTGCGACACAATAATTACGCTTTTTCACTAGATTATTGCTAAGCCGACTCTGTGCTCAAAACGTAAACGGCAATACTTGCGGCTCGTGCTGAGGAGCCGATGTGGGGTTATGAGAGGCCAGTTTTTCGGAGACAAATTGTCTGCATGATTTCTAGGGAGTTGCGCTACTGTATAATTGGATATACTGTCGTAATGTCGAGATAAGACATCGAATCAACCTACTTTCTGTCCCCCCCCCCCCCCCTTGGCCATTTAATCAGACGGAGTGGCTGTGTCATTGTACCCGGGGGACTCCCCATTAAATCAAAAGATGGCAAATTGCCCTACATCTACGGAGATACCAGTCTGCCTACGTGTTTTTATAACTAAATTGCTGCTCTCGAGCATCAAATCGTTTGTTTGCGTATTTTTCGAAATTTAATCTCAGTTAAAAGCTTCTGCTTTTTCCACGACGGACTGGAAACTAGGACAAGATAGTGAAAAAGGTTGATGTTACTCATTTTAAAGATGTCCTTGTAAAGAGCAGTATCTCAGTCTTTCCAATGTCTGTGTTGTGCACATATCTACAGTGTGGTCCAAAGAGTGTGCAACAAATGGGAGCTGCACAATCAAAAATCCAATATTGCCAAAAGTTGGTGCATATCCGATAACTAATTTAGGTGCACTTAGAATGGTGCCAAGTTCATCAGTATACGGGGTAAATCAAAAAATATAAAAATTGTACAAGAGTAAAGTACCCTTATTATAAAAAATTCAGCATAATGTTATTAACAAAAGTTGTTTAGAATTAAGAGTTATGCCTAAATACCAAAACTTGGCCTCCTCTGAGAAAAACATGATTTTTTTGCAAGATTTCATGTTTGTGGATTAATTTAAATACATGTTTAGAAATAAAAAATGAATAAAAGGTTTGCGGTTTTATTGAGAGTTATTCTGATACGCATGTAATTATAAGCAACCTCTTGCCTTAGTAAGAAGATTTTTTCCGAAATTATAAAGCCATATTTAATATCCTTGCAACAAACATTTAGCTTATGATTCCCTCAGGTAAATTTCACAAAAATGCTTGAATTTAAATAAAGTTCTACAAAATTAATTCAATTTCAATTAGTGTATCAAACAGTTTTACTAAAAAAAATTTTTGGGAGAGTTATTGCACTTTTTTCCAAAAAAAAAATTTTTTTCTCAGAGGAGGCCAAGTTTTGGGACTTAGGCATAACTCTTGATTCTAAACAACTTTTGTTAATAACATTTTGCTGAATTTTTGAAAATAAGGGTACTTTACTCTTGTACAATTTTTATATTTTTTGATTCACCCCGTATACTGATGAACTTGGAATCATTCTAAGTGCACCTAAATTAGTTATCGGACATGCACCAACTTTTGGCAATATTGGACTTTTGGTCGTGCAGCTAATAAAAAAAATCCCATTTGTTGCACACTCTTTGGACCACACTGTATAACAGAAGGAAAAGGTGATTGCAAAAAAAAGTACTGTGTAAAGCTTTCGCGGCCATCGTCCAATGAATTTGTGGTTCTTGGGTTTTTTAGGCCGGCGCCGTTTAGCGTTAAATAAGCTTGACGTTTCGCCACCACGAGTGGATGGCATCTTCAGAAGCTATTTCACTTCGCGAACTTTGTAATGGAGAAGGTCGAACAGGCAGCCTTGAAGAGCGCTCAATACCAGCCCAAGATATGGCTCAGATACGTGGACGATACGTTCGTCATTTGGAATCACGGAAGAGAAAAGCTTGAAGAATTCCTAGAACACCTGAACAGCGTGCATAAAAACATCAAGTTCACCATGGAGGTAGAAGAAAACAAAAACCTCGCCTTCCTTGATGTTCTTCTAACAAGAAAAGGAGTTACGTTAGGACACAAGCTATATAGAAAGCCACCTCATACTGACCGGTACTTACATAAAAAATGAAGTCAAGTTGATTGACTCAGTACTTCCCACACATTACGCTGGTACCAGTTTATAATGTTCCCATAGCATGAAGCTATAGTCTGAGATCGCTTGTAACCAAATAATCGCCAGCCCCCCCTCCAAAAATTGTCTTATGCCGCTAGGTCTTTCCTTCACAGATCAATGGACAGCCTATTATCGATACTACAAACTTCTCAGTTTTACAACCCCCCACCCCCCAACCACCTCACTTTCACCCCCACCCAAAAAAGTAGGAAATGAGCAGGAACCCCTAAAACGTCTAAAAACCGAATTTCAGTTGTTTTCATGCTTTTCGTTCTTTGATTATTGCTACGCTGCCACTGACACGATTTTTTACAAACATACGCGTTTTCCATTCTCACCACTGTAACAATATACTGTGTCAAAATTTCATTAAAATCAATTTAATAATGTCCACGTTACAAAATACAAAACGATTTAAACCAATAAATTCTCGTATGTATACAGAAAATTCTAAGTCCCTTAGTTTCCGTAAAAGGCTATGCAATGTTCGGATGGACCTAAAAAGATGATTTGTGACGCTAGATCTTCCTTCACAGGTTAGTGGACAGCCTATTAGTAGTAGTACAAGAAATTTTTTAATTTTTCAACCCCCAACCCCCCAACCACCCCAATTTCACCCCCACCCAAAAAAACGCAGAAAATGATCAGGAACCTCTAAAACGCTTAAAAACGAAGTTTGAGCTGTTTTTATATTTTTAGTTTTTTTATTATTTCTGCGCCGCCACTGGCACGATTTATAAAAACCATACGCGCTTTCCATCTTCACCACGGTAGTAATACTGTGTCAAAATTTCATTAAAATCCATTCAACAATTTCCTCGTTAGACAATATAGAACGATCTAAAGCAATACTCTCGTATGTATGTTTACAACAGAAAAAATTCTAAGTCCTTTGCTTTCTGTAATAAGCAAGGCCATGTTCGGATGGACCTAAAAAAGTTATTTATGTCGCCAGTTCTTTCTTCACAGGTCAGTGGACAGTCTATTATGAAGGCAACAAATTTTTCAATTTTACAACCCCCCACCCCCCAACCACCCCAATTTCACCCCCAACCAAAAAAAAGTAGAAAATGATCAGGGACCCCTAAAATGCCTAAAAACGAAGTTTCAGCAATATTTAATTTTTTTTGTTTTTTGCTAATTACTCCGCCGCCTATGCACCGATTTTCAAAATTATAGGAACATTACCTACTACGACCCCACAGCATACCACTGCCCAAATTTCATCACGATCCATGCAGCGGTTGCTGAGATTACGAGGGTAGAAAAACGCGACAGACAGACCGACAGACCGACAGACCGTCAGACAGACAGACAGACAGACAGACCGACGGAAATGAGTGACGTGGATTTTCGTTATGTACACATCATAAAACGCCCAAAAAGTGGATTATCTCAAAATCAAAAATTTTCGCGATCACAATACTCCCCTCACCTATCGGTGTGGGAAGTAAAAGTCAAACCACCACCCATCTCAGAAGTACGGAATTATTAGAACTTTGACAGAACGGGCTAGAAAAGTGTGCGAACCAGAAGAACACGACACCGAACTGGAACATCTAAAGAATGCTCTTAAGGCAAATGGTTACACAGAAAAGGAAATAACAAGAACAATGAGGAGAAATAGAGCAAAACCAGAACCTAAACCGATAGCAAAAGCTTTTCTACCCTATGTGCCTGAAATAACAGACAGAATAGAAAAAATTTTACGAAAGGAAGACGTCAAGACAATGTACAAGCCCACAAGAAAGATACAGGAATGTTTGAGAACGGTGAAAAATAAAAGAGACCCGCTCACAACACCGGGGGTTTATCGCATACCATGCACATGTGGGAGTGTATACATAGGAATAACGAAGCGATCTATAAACAAAAGAATTGCAGAACATAAGGCTAGCTGTCGACTAGGCCATACGGACATACGAACATGCGATTAAGGAGTGAAGTCACAGGATCAAATTTGAAGAAACTCAGGTTCTTGCCGCAACGTCTTCATACCATGCCAGACTTCACAGAGAAGCCATCGAAATACAAAAACATCATAATAATTTCAATAGGGAAGAAGAAACACAGAAAGTCAACCGGACATGGGTACCCATCCTAAAGGACCTGAAGAGACTACCATATCGCGAAGGGGCGGAGCTACCAACGCTACCTGGTTGGGCCACGTCACTATTAGCAGGTAAAAATACAGGTGCAGATCGACTAGCCGTCACTATTTTGGAAGTCGCCGAAGTGAAATAGCTTCTGAAGATGCCATCCACTCGTGGTGGCGAAACGTCAAGCTTATTTAACGCTAAACGACGGCGGCCTATAAACCCAAGAACCACAAATTCAAAAAAAAGTGTTTTGTATTACTAATTTAAGATCTGGTATAAGAAATATATACTTTCTTGAGAAGTACATTGGGCAAGAAACATTGACTTTCAGGTGACCGTTTAGCACTGTCGTAGGAGTATCTTTCCTTAGGACTTAGATTAAGCTAGATCAGGGGCCCTGCAAATACCTCTTGTTTGTTTCCATAGAGTTGCAGCTAGTGGCTGATAAGTCAATTAAAATATCTATATAATAGAAGTCTCGTATATCTGACAACCATCATATTTCTTATTTATAAACTAATTTAAATACAAAAGTATTTTCCAAAAAAAAACTGTGATGGAATATTGATGTGCGTTTCCAAAATCCATATAATAAACTTTTTTACTTTTTTTGATAACACGAAGTGGCTTGGAATCCCCACCAAAGTTCAGATATAAAATTTAACACCAAAGCTGTGACGTAATAAATCTTGTCCCTAATTCTTTGGGTAAATTCTTAGACAAGGAAAGAGAGAGGACAGAACGCGCGGCTGACATCTCTGTTACCAAAAGGTACCAAAGGACGAGTCCCAGTGCCGTACCTAATGGGATTAGCATTATGATTAAAAAATTATTAAAATATTGTTATTCACGAATTTTGTAGGGCCAATTTCACCATCCACAGTTCAAATTTTGGTAATCAACATTAACTTAACCGTGAATTTCCATTCGACCGATATCTTGTCTTGCAAAATGTAAGCTATAACAGATACGTCATTGGAAAACTGATTGTATTTCAACCAAAACATGCCTTAAAAAATATAATTTTTACACCTTACATGCTCAAAAATATGATGGTTCTCAGGCTAGTGGTACATTAGACATTATATTTTGGATACATACAGGGTGAGTTTTTATTACCGGCTCGGTCGATAATTTCACTACTGCAGAACATACCGAAAAAAGTTGTATATAAAAGTTGTAGCCACGGATATGCTCCTTGCTCATAAAATATTTAGATTTATACAGGGTGATCCATAACTACGTGGTTATGCAAACATGCATTTTTTAAATGAGACACCCTATATATTATTCCATATTCAAATTCTACTAATGATTTCCGTTCTTTCAATATAGGGTATTGTTACATTATACGGGGAATTTCAAAAGTTATGACCATTTCTATACCCAAACCGCTGTCAAATGAACGTACTGTACATCAAAGAGTGATGAATCACAAATGATTTTTTTTGACATGGATGTAAAAAATGCCCTATAGTTTTAAAATCGGCTATAAAAAAAACCCGCGACGCATATTCGTATACAAGGTGATGTAGAACGCAAAATCTAGATTTTCTCTCTTTTTTTAAATGTAACCCCCAATATTTTATTATACCAAAGAATTGCTTTTAATATATACTCTTTCATCTTTATATAGCACTTGTTGTGGCTGCATTCATTAGTTTCTGAGATTCTTCGATTTTTCTACAAATTTTAAATATACCTTCTATTTGTTCACTAAAATTTATTTATTTTGAGAAAATACTATCAATTTTAATTTATGCTTAACCAACAACTAAAATATAAGGCCATAGTACTACTTGATCAAGTCAAGACACTGAATTAATGAGATAATATAGGCCAAGTGTGCTGAGGAAACAATTTTATAGATGGCATGCATAATTATCAAGCAGATCTATCAGGTAGGCTATGAAATATTAAATGACACAGTCCAAATGAAACGGTTCTTCAGTCTTTTAAACGCATTAGTTTTAGAGTGCCTCTGTTCTGGATATTGCTGTTCATACGAGTAAGACAGAAGGAATTCTGCCGGTGCGCCATCTAGTACCCGAAGGTGACGGCAACCAAAGAGAGAAACGCCACTAGAAGCAGTTTACCTCTCCTTGGTGGAACGACAAGGCTCGCTCGCTTTTTGCCACTAGAGGCGCGGATTTTGACGCACGCAGCGTGAAGCCGATATACGAGGGTTGCTCTATACCTCCGTCAATCCACCAGTACGCAGACAGCTGTTTCACGCTTATTAGCGATCATCAGTGCGCCATAGGTCGATTGACGAAAGTAGAGAGCATCAATTTTTCCATGTTTAATAAACATGTGAAAGATGTACGAGTAAGACAGAAGGAATTCTGCCGGTGCGCCATCTAGTACCCGAAGGTGACGGCAACCAAAGAGAGAAACGCCACTAGAAGCAGTTTACCTCTCCTTGGTGGAACGACAAGGCTCGCTCGCTTTTTGCCACTAGAGGCGCGGATTTTGACGCACGCAGCGTGAAGCCGATATACGAGGGTTGCTCTATACCTCCGTCAATCCACCAGTACGCAGACAGCTGTTTCACGCTTATTAGCGATCATCAGTGCGCCATAGGTCGATTGACGAAAGTAGAGAGCATCAATTTTTCCATGTTTAATAAACATGTGAAAGATGTACGAGTAAGACAGAAGGAATTCTGCCGGTGCGCCATCTAGTACCCGAAGGTGACGGCAACCAAAGAGAGAAACGCCACTAGAAGCAGTTTACCTCTCCTTGGTGGAACGACAAGGCTCGCTCGCTTTTTGCCACTAGAGGCGCGGATTTTGACGCACGCAGCGTGAAGCCGATATACGAGGGTTGCTCTATACCTCCGTCAATCCACCAGTACGCAGACAGCTGTTTCACGCTTATTAGCGATCATCAGTGCGCCATAGGTCGATTGACGAAAGTAGAGAGCATCACCTTCGGGTACTAGATGGCGCACCGGCAGAATTCCTTCTGTCTTACTCGTACATCTTTCACATGTTTATTAAACATGGAAAAATTGATGCTCTCTACTTTCGTCAATCGACCTATGGCGCACTGATGATCGCTAATAAGCGTGAAACAGCTGTCTGCATACTGGTGGATTGACGGAGGTATAGAGCAACCCTCGTTGCTGTTCATAGTTGAAATATTCTAGAGGCAAGTAGGCAATTTCTCAAAGAATGCCCTAAATACCATCAATGGAAAAATTAATTTTTAAAGCTGGTTTGAAACTCTTTTACGGTTTAGTGTATCAACGTGAATATCATAAAAATCATTTGTGAATGTGATCGAAAGAATTGTCGGTATTCTCGCACGAATTAAGATTACATCGAAAACATGTTTCAAACATATCTAATTTTTAAAATATGTGGCGTTGAAGTTTACAAATTCTTGATAAATGGTATGTAAAAGTATGAACTTAATATTCATTCGTGCAAAAATATCGGTAATTCATTCGCATTAGAAATTTCAAGAAGGTCACTCATACTGAACCGGAAAAAAGTTTTTTTTAATTTAAATAAGTTCAATGCAAAAGTGCGGTTGAATTTGGATTTCTCGCGTTAAAAAACCTCCCGACCTGTAATTTTAGATCGTTATGCCATTTTATTGCGGAATAATTTAGTAAAAGTTTGACACCCTGTATCTTGAAAATTAACCATTTCAAGGGTTCATGCTCTTATCTCAATGGTAGTGTTCAACGGGACTTAGTGGACGTCAGCGCTTGTGGGCGCTTTGCGCTAACTAACCGATGAACGACAAGCTGTCAAAAAAGCGCCAGTCAGCTTGGTAAGCGCTTTAAAAAAGCGCTGTTTGGTTAGCAAAGCAGCACATAACTGGAAAAAAGTTATTTGTAGTTCTGAGAGAAGCAGTTACCTTTGTTTAGTGTCAATTTAATATCAGGTTTTGTGATTTTATAGCCTAGGTTTTTGACAATACAAATAATAAATATAAAAATATGGAAATGGATATGACAGTTTTATCACGTCAAAAGAAAAGTCGTTCAACGGTCACTCCTAGCGCCTGCAAGCGCTTCCACGCTAGCGCTTTTGCGCTAGGTCCCGTTGAACACACCCAATGTTCATAAAAATGTGAGGCCTGTCACCTGTCAAGCATTGTCGGTCGAATATTTAGACACCCTGTAGATATCTAGGTAGGCAGTAAGCCTCTGTCCTGACAAGAAGAATACTGATATTTCCTGAAGGCTTCAGGAGCACAGTACATTCATTTGCTGGTATTTTCTACAAAAAAAAAATTGATTTTTTTGCCACATCTTAATGATGAGGTTTTTTTTTTCCTCTGGGAGCCGTCAGCACTTGAGCCTTTAAGGCCTATTGTGCTATAACTTCCCAGAGGGGGGACGGTGCACGGCCAGCACCGTTGGAATGATACCATCATCCCGGACGGTCCGACGGGGGTCCCCCGTCCGGGCCTTCCGGACGATCATCCAAAGTGTCGGCCGCGTAAGATGCTCCGCTCAGCGCTCGTGTGGGCGACACCGACAGCCAGTCCAAACTGTTGTCTCCCTGGTGCAATTCAGTCAACCACCCAAGCGCTAATCGCGCACAAGGCTGCTGCTGCCCCACTATCGAAGGCAGACGCTGTTCACCGCGCAGCCACGTGGGTCCCCTAATGATGAGGTACTTTCAAAGATTATTTGGAGATTCCAAGGACCAGGAGACTGTAGCCGCTTCTCATTCTGGAGCCACCACCCTACCACTGACCAATATCCAGCAATCAAAACAAAATCTAATAGCTCTAAGGAACACTTGATTACACAACGTCGAGGGAACAAGTCAGTTGAGTCAACATAATCGATGCATTAATAATTCAGTAACATGCAAGATAATGAAAACAACCATGCACATTCTCGATATTATTACAGTCTATTTGGATTTGCTGGCTGTATCGACTGATATAACTTTACGAGCCGCTAAGTACAGTTGACTCGTTTACTCCGGTATATATGAGCTTGTGGAGATGATGTTTTTATTGCCGAATGTCGTCCAAGACAGCCTGTAGCTTCTAATGGGGTTTATTCATAGAAATCTGCAGCAGCCGAATGGATTTGATTACGTCTTTATTACCGTGATAGTCACGCAGGCAATAAGTTAAAGACTATAATATTTGACACGTCACTAGCACAGCATAGCAAACAACCAGCAGAATATCTCTGAGGATTTCCTAAATAAAAATAGTTCCCACAGAATTTGACTTTCTGGGTAGAGATGAGAAAAAAATGAAATAAAAGTAAAATTTTGACTTGAAAATTAAGCATTTTAAGGCTTCGTGTTCCTATCTAAATGTTAAAAGAAATGTCTATCACCTGTGAATTGTTGTCGGTAGAATATCCTGACAGCCTGTATATAGGAAGAGAGCCTCTTCAGAATCCTGGAAAAGTCAGCGATTTGAAGCCGGTCAGTCTTTTGAGTACCATGTCCAAAGCTTTGAAAAAACCTGTACATTCAAATTTTGGACTAGGGGAATTCGAAAGATGTTCTACCAAAATACCAATCTGGTTTCAAAAAGAATCACAGTACAGCAACATCATTGGCTTTTGGTTAGTCGTAGCCTTGACCAATCCAGGATAATATCTGTTAAGTACTTCTAGTTAAATATAAGTTAGATTTTGTGCCAAAATCGATAAATCCTCTAAGCATCTATTTCCAAAGGCGTATTACAATTACGAGTTCGTTAAATATATATTCTTATTATACAAATAGAGCTGATATGCCAAAAGTCATTAAGAACCGTAAAATTCATTGCTACGTCTATGTCACATAACTTCATCGCACCATTCCGGCAAAAGATGTTTTGACTTCATCTTTTAAAATTGAAACATATCCAATATAATTTTCGTACTACCATCAAGCATCAAGCAACTTAATATTGCAATGTGAAATATTTAAAAATCAAATATAATTTTACAAATCAATAGCGAACCACCATTCACCTGATATGCTATAGTCCTTCAGTGAACACCTTTTCCATGCAGTGCAGTCAAGCTCTTTTACTTGCTAAGAAATTTTTGTTCTTACCATTTTGAGATCATTTGTTATTTTTCAACTTGCTGATATTGCCTGATAGGAAGCCAGATAACGAATTTAGAGTTTTGCGGTGAACTTTGAGACCTGAGGATCTAAAAAATGTTGATCTTCGTTACGTGATGCTGCAACTCAAAACAACGCCTGGATTTGTAATTAGCTTCCTCAAATTATATATGAGACGAGTTTTCTTCTTGACGGGAAGCCAAACAACGATTTCGGATGTTAAGGGTGAACTTGGAGATCTGAGGGTGTGAAAATTTTTGATGTTCGTAACCTGAGGCTGAAACTCAAAACAACGCCCGGATTTGTAATAAGCGTCCTCATATTATATACCACACAAGTTTTCTTCCTGACAGGAAGCCAGATAACGATTTTAGATGTTTAGAGTGAAGTTGGAGATCTGAGGCTTTTCAAAATTTTGATCTTCGTTACCTGAGGGTGAAACTGAAAGAAAACGGCTGGATTTGTAATTAGCGTTCTAAAATTATACAGGACACGAGTTTTTTCCTGATAGGAAGCTAGATAATGATTTTAGATGTTTAGGGTGAACTAGAAGATCTCAGGGCCTGAGAATTCTTGATATTCGTTACTTGAGGTTTTAAAACAGCGGCTGGATTTGTAATTAGCGTCCTCAAATTATGTATGACACGAGTTTTCTTTCTGACAGAAAGTCAGATAACGATTTTAGATGTTTAGGGTGAACTTTGAGATCTGAGGGCCTGAAAAATGTATACCTTCCTTACCTGAGGCTGAAACTCAAAACAACGACCAGATTTGTAATCAGCATCCTCAAGTTATACACGCCACGAGTTTTCTAATCCGAAGTAAGATAACGATTTTGGATGTTAAGGGTGAACTTGGAGAGCCAAGGATCTGAATGTACATAAATACGTCTATATACACTTCATCAGCTATATCCTAACTGACTAAAACAGGTGAATTGGTCAGATTTGGCTCCCTATCTATCCCTAAAGTTTTCCAGACAGACGGCTCACTGGTCAAAGGTTTTTTAATACTGAAGAAGTGATATCGGCAATAATGGCTATTTTGAAGAGCAAGACAGTTCTTGTTACAAAAAGAACAGTTCAACCTTATTAAGTATCGCTGGAAAAAGTATATAGAGTTGAACGGAGACAATGTTAATGTGTCCTATTAAAATTACAAGTATAAAGCATTCAACTCAAAATTATTGAGTTTTTCACGATTCGTAGACTTCATGTATGGTAAAGAAAAACGGAAAACAAACCTAGTGCCAACAATAACCCATGACTATGTTGAAAAGACGATCAATAGGTGCGGTGAACAACAGCGGTCCAAAAGAAGAGAGGTAGCAGGAAGCAACACAGATATAGGCAACAAGGTTAGCGTAATAACTAAAATTCTAATGCAACATTTCAACTTTAATGCCGATACCTCGTACACGGTATTCGTCACCTTCGAGGTGGTTATATTTGTATCAATATGGTACAAATAAATAAAAAAAGATGAGAAAATCTTGGGGTTGTGGCCAAAATTTTGAAAACAGAGACTGGGTCACAGCATAGAGGAGACTCTGGTGCTAACAGCCAAGCTTTCGGCAATGCTTATTGCCATCTTCAGGGCTTTAACGTTGAGGTTTGCCAATTTAAAAACAGCAATTGCATTGAGTGCAAACGACTTCTTAATGCAGCTATAATAATCGTCACAACTTTTCCATAAAATTTTTAAAAAACTATGCTATCATAGCGTCTTCACTAACAGGTCAGGAAACAAACAACATATAATTGTAAATTACAAACACACAGAAATGACTTTTACATGTTGAAATTTTAAACCCCCAGTTTCCAAATTTCACAAAGTAACTGCCATTTTATCACCTGTCAGACCAAGAAGGTCTTTATTTAAGAAAATCTAGATCATAAAATGTGTGTTTTCAAACCACGGATTTAATAATACCTTCGGGTTTAAAATTTCAACATGTAAAGGTAGTTTCTGTGTGTTTGTAATTTACAATTATATGTTGTTTGTTTCCTGACCTGTTAGTGGAATTGTGACTATTATTATAGCTGCATTAAGAAGTCGTTTGCACTCAATGCAATTGCTGTTTTTAAATTGGCAAACCTCAACGTTAAAGCCCTGAAGATGGCAATAAGCATTGCCGAAAGCTTGGCTGTTAGCACCAGAGTCTCCTCTATGCTGTGACCCAGTCTCTTTTTTCAAAATTTTGGCCACAACCCCAAGATTTTCTCATCTAAATTAAGTTTTTGGCCATAAGCTTCCTTCGTATTAAATAAAAAAATATATAAATAAATAAGATATATTTTTTTCTTAAATTTTTATGTTTTTTTTTTTGTTGAGTAGGGTAAGGAAGACTATCCAGGAACAATTTCTATCATTTTTTATGTTTATAGTAGTCAGTAACTTTGGTCGTTCCTCAAAACTTAAAAGAGGCACTCGCACATACCTCTAAACTTTTTAATTTATAAAGTTTACGCTGGTGGATGTCAGCAGTCGGCGACAGAGCGTCCGTATTTTTTTCCTCTGCCTCTAATTGCCTGCTATTTCTGGATACGCAACGGAAATGCACCCGGCCCTGCCTTCCTCATTCCGGATGTAAACGGGGACTCATAATTTATATATACTACAACAGTGTGACGAGACCGAAACAGTTCGGATGAATATTTACTACGGTCGTTTACAAAATTGCATATAAAATGGGCCCATTTATATAGGTTACGTTTAAAGCACTATCCGGTAATAAAATCTAAAACCTGTAAACTTAACCAGCTAGCTGATGAAACTATAGTGGAGAAACAATTGTGTTTCGACTAAAGAAGTTGAGAATTGTTATCATTATTAACCTTTAGCTACAAGCGCCTTGTTTTAAAACATAAGTACAACCGTGGTGCATATGTTAAGCTCAATACCCGAATTCGGGCAAGGCCCGAAAAAAATGCAGAACTAGTTTTGAGCAAGGAATATTTCCCAAACCCGAAATATTAATTTTATACGGTTATTGAGCATTACCAAATAGGCAGAACTTGTTTTGCGCAACTTGAAATGCACACGACTAGTTATGTATATTTTGGCATGGTGGCATTTAGAATTGTAGAGGAGATTTTTTTTTGATACATTGTTGATACATTTTTTATTGCAGAGACATGAAGGTTAGGTTAGGTAAGGTTCATTCAATATAGTGAGGTAATGATCTTTTGTCATGAGATTACATTTTTGTGTACTTGAACTTGAAGTAGCCGAACTAATTCGGATTCGAATTTAGCTTGCATTTTTTCCACAAGCAGAAATAAAAAATGTTTAAAGCAACAACTTAAACATAACCTTACTTTTAAACATAACTGCTGCTGGCCATTCAGTACCATAGAACTATACTGTATTCACAGCCAAGCTAGACCAAATGAAAACAAGCCCGCGTGCGTGATCGGCTCTTGTCGGAAGGGTCCATAATAGTCCAGTAGACTACGTGTGAATTGTATGTTATAATCCGGCAAGCAAAAACCCCCAAGACTGACCGGAAATCAGATCCAAATGTGCGATGTCAGGTGTTCATTGCCTAAATGATCATTTAAAAGTGGCAACTGGCTGCTTTTAAGTTGTAGTGGGTTAATAGGGCAACTCTTTTAAATTGTAATATAAAATTCCATAATTGCACTGGACTATAGCTGGCGTGTTCGCAGATGGCAGCGGACAGTAACCACGCTAATGCTGCATGCGACTGTTTATGTGGAGTCTACTTTGGGATTGAATATACTGTAGTTCTGTGCATGTTAAGATGCGCAAAACTAGTTCTGCCTATTTGGTAATGCTCATTAGCCGTATAAAATTAATATTTCGGGTTTGGGAAATACACCTTGCTCAAAACTAGTTCTGCGTATTTTTTTCGGGCATTGCCCGAATTCGGCTATCGGGCGTAACATATACATAATATATATTATGTTAGGTAATAAGTGCCAACAAACTAATTGCAAAATTAGTATTAACGATTCTATTACAAATAAAAACACTTATACTTTAACCCTGGAAAAAAGGTTCAACGTAGTGAATAACATGTCGGACTAAATACCTTTCTGTTTCACCAGTACACGAATGGTGTATTCTATGCACCAGACGAAGCAGCATTAGCTAAAATATTGTCATTAAAGGGGGATTGTAGGGATTAAAAAGTATATTTATAAAAAACCCAAAACAACTGAATAAGTTTGTTGAATAACAGTAGTAATATACTTTTTTCACAACTACACGTGCGGTGTATTCTAGGCAGCAGACTACTACTACTAGCGGTCAAACTTTACTTCAACTGACGACTGATGGGGAAGCAAGCTTAAATCCGATGGTGTACGCAGTACACCAGCGCGTGTAGTTAAAGGTTAAGTGACGGTACCGTATTTTTGGCAGATTATGTTCTAGAATGAAATATTATTCATATATTTGATTAGTTGGAAATTTCTTAACCATTATGAATAACTCATTTTGAATGATGTTACCTTTATATTTTCGTTAAAAATAACATTATAAATATCAAGATTCAGACAAGGGTGGATCCAGACTTTAGTATTGTGGGGCGTAGGTTAGGAAGGAATGAGGTTCGTGTATGCTTCCACCATTTTTTAAATTATGCAGTATGCATTATATTTTATATTTGAAACGCAATGTAATAAACGTTTTCGATTTTTTGGCTGAACCTGAAGATCCAGGCGATATGAAAATTTTTATTTCTGTTAAACGAGACTCAAACTCAAAACAGTAGTCAAATTTATAATAAGCCCCTTCATAGTATCCAAGATACGAGGTTTCGTCTTGATAGAAAGCCAAATAAGCGTTTTCGATTTTTTTGTTAAATGAGACTGAAACTCAAAACAGCAGTCAAATTTGTAATAAGCACCTTCATATTATCCTATGCACGAGGTTTCATCTTGGTAGAAAGACAAATAAACGTTTTCGATTTTTTGGCTGAACCTGAGGATCGAGGCGATATGAAAATTTTGATTTTTGTTAAACGACGCTGAAACTTAAAGCAGTAGTCAAATTTGTAATAAGCACCTTCGTAATACCCAAGACACCAGGTTTCTTCTGGATAGAAAGCCAAATAAACGTTTTAATTTTTTGGCTGGATCTAAATATCCAGGCGATATAAAAATTTTGATTTTTGTTAAATGAGGCTGAAACTTGAAATAACAGTAGTCAAATCTGTAATAAGCACCTTCGTAATACCCAAGGCACCAGGTTTCTTCTTGATAGAAAGCCAAATAAACGTTTTCGATTTTTTGGCTGGATCTAAAGATCCAGGCGATATGAGAAATTTTGATTTTTGTTAAACGAGGCTGAAACTTAAAACAGTACTCAAATTTGTAATGAGCATCTTCGTAATACCCAAGACACCAGGTTGCATCTTGATAGAAAGACAAATAAAAGTTTTCGATTTTTTGGCTGAACCTGAAGATCCAGGCGATATGAAAATTTTGATTTTTGTTAAACGAGGCTGAAACTTAAAACAACAGACAAATTTGTAATAAGCACCTTCATATTATCCTACACACGAGGTTTCATCTTGGTAGAAAGACAAATAAACGTTTTCGATTTTTTGGCTGAATCTGAAGATCCAGGCGAAATCAAACTTTTGATTTTTGTTAAACGAGACTTAAAAAAGTAGTCAAATTTATGATAAGCACCTTCGTAATACACAATACACCAGGTTTCATCTTGATAGAAAGACAAATAAACGTTTTCGATTTTTTGGCTGCATCTAAAGATCCAGGCGATATGAAACTTTTGATTTTTGTTAAACGAGGCTGAAACTTAAAACAGTAGTCAAATTTGTAATAAGCATCTTCATAATACCCAAGAGACCAGGTTTCTTCTTGATAGAAAGCCAAATAAACGTTTTCGATTTTTTGGCTGGATCTAAAGATCCAGGCGACATGAAAAATTTTGATTTTTGTTAAACGAGGCTGAAACTTAAAACAGTAGTCAAATTTGTAATAAGCACCTTCGTAATACCCAAGACACCAGGTTTCATCTTGATAGAAACACAAATAAACGTTTACGATTTTTTGGCTGAGCCTGAAGATCCAGGCGATATGAAAATTTTTATTTTTGTTAAACGAGGCTGAAACTTAAAAAAATAGTCAAATTTGTAATAAACACCTTCGTAGTACCCAAGACACCAGGTTTCTTCTTGATAGAAAGCCAAATAAACATTTTCGATTTTTGGCTGGATCTGAAGATCCGAATTTGTAGCAATACCTTTTTGAAAGGATTACGTAACACAAATTTAAATATGAACGATTCATTCTTGACAAAAACAATAAAATGAATGTTTGCTGTGGATCCCATAACTCATAATATGCTACTGGCAAGTAAAATCCGAACACCTAAAAAGGGATATTTGCATTGCAAATTTGTACACAGCTTGGTAGTACCATCTTTAGTGCACATGTAGCACTTTTTGTTAATTCGGACGCTATCTACCTACATGGCACCTCTAAAAAGCTTTAGATGTGAAAAAACAAAGCATTGCTTTTTGTCGATTCAAAAACGATGATATTTGTTGCAAATGTGGCTGTGTGAAGCTGCCTCCTAGAAGACGATAGCTCCAGTTTAAGCTGTTAAGCCACTTCGAACGGGGTCGGTTTGTAGGCCAACAAGAACGTGGTGCTTCTTTCAGAGCAATTCCTGTAACCATGAGGTGCAGCGTGGCTATAGTTGTAATAGCATGGCGCGCATGGATTGCAGAAGGGCGAGGTTCTCGAGCACGTAGAAGAACTACAGACCGGCAAGATCGTCATCTACGACTACTGGCCCTTCGAGATAGAATGCGATCCACTCGAGCTGTTGCTGAGGCTTGGTATGCAGCTATGAGGAGCCCCGTTAGAATCCGCATGGTTTACGACAGAATATAAAGCTAGATTGTAAGATTATTAGAATACAGCTGCGTAAAAAGTTTGGGTACCTATTTAGAGCCAAAAAGTAGTTCTCACCATGTTCTACAAGTGGGGGCGATGATTTATGATGTTTAGGAAGGTCAGGGGCTGTGTGATAATGGCAGTCTCCATAACCTTAAACATGATGCTGAAACTTGCGGAAAATAGGTCTGGAACAAAAATCGTACTGTCGTTTCTGCTATGTAGGGGACGAAACAGCGGAACATATATTGCGTCCCTACCTAATACCGGAAAGAATTAGGTTTCAGACTTTCGAGTTCATCCGACACGACCATCGCCTTCTTGGCCCAAAACAATAGAAAGTTATGGATCGTACAATGAACTCTAAATAGTTGTGAGTCATGTAATAATATACACAATACGGTCGTAGTTTAAAGAAGTATAATTACCCCACTCACAGTCTACCAAACCTAACCGATTTATACAGGGTTACTGGTAACTCGACCACTTTCCTGCAGGAAGTGATAGAGGGACTCAAATGCAATAGATTCAACCCCCCATATGTAATTCCGAAAACCGATAGTTTTCGAGATAATTAACATTTAATGTTTTTCAACGATATGTCCAAATTTCCACACTACATCCCAAATTTAGAAAAAACCCTGCTGTCGATTTTAGTAATTTCCAATTTAGTTTTTACTGACACATACGCAAATCTAATTTAGTATTTAAATGTGTAAAAATACTAAACAGTTTCAAACTACATACAATTGTTTAAAAAATAAAGAACAAAATGTTTACATTCACCGCCATAGAAAATTGTCTAGCTCAAAAAAAGATACACAACCAGTCAAACAAATTATTTTAAAAACTTCCTTATCTGATGACCTATTCCAAGGACAAGAATGACAGTACAACAAGTAACTATTTAACAAAATTATCAACATAATACAGAATCATCAACAACATGATATTCCAGCATGATGGTTGTCCAGCACATTACCATATCACAATTCGACAGTTGTTGGACAACACATACCCGAACAAATGGATAGGGAGGGGTGAACCCATCCCATGGCCTGCGCGGAGCCCAGATCTGACACCTCTTGATTTTTACGTCTGGGGTCACATGAAGGCATTGGTTTACGAGACTCCAGTTCATACTGCTAACGAACTAAGGCAAAAAATCATCAATGCGGCGGAGGAGATGAAACGAACTTTTTCAGCACGAGTTACAAAAACCGAAGTGAGGAAGCGGATCCGTACCTGTATCCGAAATCAAGGGCAACACATTGAGGAAGATCTCTAGAAACTTTAAGTGGATTTAATTTGTTTTACTTGGATACAATCATCGACCGCATTTGCAAACATTCTAGTATGTAACTGAGTTATCAATAATGATTGTACTGTCATTCGTTCTTTTTGAATAGGTGATTTTTATTCATTGCTGTTTATAATCTTCCTGAAACGGTTATTAGGTAGGAAAGTTTTTTTAGCGATTTGTTCAACCGTTTGTATAATTTTTTTGAGCTAAATAATTTTCTTTCACGGTGAATGTAAAAATTTTGTTGATTATTTTTTAAATAATTTGTATTTAGTTTGGAACTGTTTAGTATTTTGAAACAATTTAGTACTAAGTTAGCTTTGTGTATGTGTTAGTTAAATACTAAAATAAAAATTATCAGAATCAACAACAGGTTTTTCTTAGTTTAGGATCTAGAGTGGAAATTTGGACATTTGGTTGAAAAATATTAAATGTTAATTATCTCGAAAACTATCGGTTTTCGGAATTACATATGGGGGGTTAAATCTGTCACATTTGAGTCCCTCTATCACCTCTTGCAGGAAAGTGGTCGAGTTACCAGTAACCCTGTATATAGTGAAATGGGCTTAGGATCATATCGTCCAGGTTTTGTCTGGGGGCACATGACGGACGCGTAAGACGACGACGAGGTGAACTACGTGATCTCCAGTTTGCTGTTGAGCGCCATGTACACCGTCCTATTGGTTTGATGGTTTGGGCTGCCATTCCATTCAACAGCAAGTCACCTTTAGTTGTAATAATGACTGCGCAACGTTATGTGGATGAGGTGCTAGAACCAAGTGCCGGTCCATATGTCCGAGCCCTCGAAGAGGGTTTCTTCCTGTGGCATATATATGTTGTTTGCATTCACTCATTTTTCTTTTTTTTTTCTAATATATATTCCAATGTACAAAAACGGTAAGGTTTAAGGTTAACTTTAATACTTCATCAAAGCTCAACCTCCAATCCAATCCAACCCAAGGACCATGGAATTTAAAAGAAGAAATGGTGAACACGAACACAATACACAAAATAGGCGTGACAGAACCAGCGTTTCCACATATAACAAGTACTTAGCTAAGTAAAGTTCGATTGACGTCCTTGCAAACGATTGGAGCTTTAAGGTCATCTTAAATGTTGAGGTTTCCTTTGTTAATCGTTCCTTAAGTGAAAGTTGGAGCAACTGGCCATAAGAGTTACATCTTACATCGTTTCCAAAGCATTGAGGCTGTATGTCACTGTATGTCATGAAAATGGGAACGATAAGTTATTTTCCTTGTATGCAACAATAAAATATTTTGTTACAAATATAGGACAAGAGCATGCGCATCAGTAGCACAGTCATATCATGTGTCTGTTGACAGTAGTTATCGTTTCCCTCAAAGTCATTGTTGTGCTGTCAATAGGCCACTCCAACGCGTGGTTTTCATTATAACATTCCAGGGCCGTATATAAGGGGGAGTTTAGGGGGTTCAAACCCCCCCCCATGAGTATTCCCATGTATGAAATAACTACTAATATAATACAAAATAAAAATAATCAAAATGCTTTCTCCAAGCTTAGTGGCTAACCAATCGCTTGGCGCTCATGACATATTAGCAGCGATACAATCTACACAGTTTTTAAGCAAATTTAGGGTCGTATTCATAGTCGATACTTAAGGTTTTGTGTTTCGAAACCTTACTTGAGGGTCTCTTACGTAAGACTCCTTGAGTAATAGTAGTAACACTCTAGTAACGAACTAACGAAAGATAATGGACGTCCTCACATTGCAAGGGTATCGATGAGGCTCCTACAGTAAGCTGAGGTCAGGGTACTTCCCTGGCCTCCACGATTACCCGATTTTTCGCCAATTGAAAAAGTGGGGGGGGGATTGGATGAGTCGGTAGATTGGCAATTTACTCAATCCTCTGACCACGCTGGACGAACTGGAATAATTATGCTGTGAGGGCAGCTTGGGAGGCTGTACCTCTAGATTTTATCAACAACCAGATTACGAGCATGCCGCGTAGTCTAGAGGAGTACATTCGTCAACATGCCAACCTTTTATTGTTCTTTTGCATTTTTTTATAAACTAATTATGACAAATGAGTTCGTCTGTTATTATGTTTTATCATATCGCATTTCATCAACCGCAACCCTTTTTTTCTCAGTGTTCGGATTTCACTTGCGAGTAGCATATTCTACATAATATAATCACCACGATAACAAAGGAATGTAAAATTGGTACGTTCTAATACAGATGGATTTAGCCATCTAATGAGATATTTCCCAAGAATGCTTGCTCGAGAGTGCGGCCTTGTGCAAACTCTATAATAAAAGCTCACCGAAATTCTTCAGTAAGCTTAGAGAAAAGGCTGCGGGGGTATTCTTGCGGTTATGTGATGATTAGAACTGAGAGTTCAAGTAAATCCCAGCTCTACTGCACGTCGGCTGCCGCTTTGTATACATCTCACAGAAATCTAGTGGATGTTTCAGGGGGGTGGGGAGAAAGAGAGGGTGGGAAGGTCAGGGTTGGATCTGGAAAACCACGAACTTCTAGAATATACCTTAGTCAACGCAATAGCGTTGACTAAGGTATATTATTCCGTTACTATTTCAAAACTACTTTACACCGTAGAAGAAATTCATCAAGTTTGTAAAACTGGAGAAATTTGTTAAAAAAATTACAAATAGAATCTATTGTCATATATAAATAATAATAAATAATAAATAATAATAATAACAAATACACCAGATATAGTTTTCCAATCAAATGCTGACAAAATTACCTATTTGATAGATATTGCCATTCCCAACGATGTCAATATCCAAAACACCTACGCTGGGAAGATATCTGAATACACGGACCTTGCCATGGAAATAAAATGACTTTGGAAACAAAACAAAGTTACTATTGTTTCCCTCATTATATCGGTGTCAGGCCACCAAACACGTTTACGCAACACCTTCGACAGTTGGGCCTGGACGAAAAGTTAAACAAAGTATTCCACAAGTCTCTAATGCTGAAGATCTGTAATATTGTGCGATCCTTCCTAAATTCCGATCAATAATAGTCCGGGTGTTGACTTGGCACAGCCCGTCAACGCGTCGCTATCGCAATTATGCGAGAGGAACTTATAAAGTCAGATAATAATAATGAAATGCCTATATTCTACCGCAACAATAAGATGAAGTTTAGTCTAATGGCTAGTCTTACACTTAACCTTATTATGCTACACAGGAAATTATACAAAATTACCAAACTTCATAATAGGGAAAATAAATAACACAACAGCAGGTGGGTTGGCTCAGTGGTTAAAGTAGAGGGCTCGTAGACTGAAAGGTCCCGAGTATTATTCTCGTTAGAGGAGGAAATTTGTTTCTGGTTTTTCAATCAAAAATAAATATCCTTAAAAAAGCGCAGCGAAGAATCCCCACCTGAGCCTTCACATTTAGCTTCTAATTAACAGTTCTGTTCCTGAGTGGCGCCGGGAAGCAGTAACAAAGCCTACACAGAACACGAGGCTAATGACCAAAGCAGACGATGCCTATCACACAGAAGTAAAGAAAGAGCTAACACAACAAACCTATTTATAGACACCTACAGGAGACATATCTTCATATTTTGTATGCCTTGGAAACTTGGACTGTTAAAAAGGCAGATCAAGCTCGCATAGATGCTTTTGAAATGAGGACGTGGAGGAGAATGCTGAGAGTTCCTTATACCGCCCATCGAACTAACGTTTCCATACTGGATGAGCCCGGTAATCCAAAGAGACTATCCTCCATTGTGTCGATGAGAATGCTTACATTCTTCGGACATACACACAGAAGTGATAGTATAGAGAAACTTGTAGTTCAGGGTCATACCCCAAGCGGGCGGCGCCGTGGCCGTTCCCCTACACGCTGGTTGGATACGACGAAACAGTTGCTGGATATGAGTATCAAGAGGGCCACTGAACTGACAGTAAATCGCGAACCATGAAGAATTATAGTTCACAAAACTATTGATGATATTCGTGTTGGCAATACTCTAGCTCCAACTTAATGCATTTTACGAGTTCACAACATTGTGACTATGTTTATGACAGGAGAGAATCTAAACAAAAGAAAACAAAAAAACATTGACAAAACTTAGGACAATAAGTAGAAAAGAACATCACCACCTACAATAAATGTATTTAGAGCTGCCCCAAGAGCTGACTTTTAACCAGTTTTCTGAAGGCACTCAGGCTTTTATTTCTCCAGGAAGAATCTGTCCAGTTGAATATCTATTCAGAGCCAGACAGTACTTCTCACCATTCAACCTTCTGAAGCTGTTTATGACCTGGCAAGGAATATAAGGGGTGACACATGTACGAACTTTAAGTACGCGGTTTTTAAGTTCACGAACTTACTCGGCTCGACGCGGTGACACACGTGAAGCTGAAATCACTCATTTTGATAATTATCCTAAATAAACAAAACTTTAACAAACGCCAAACACAACAAGCGTTGCCGAAACAAAGTGGTGGCTCGCGGCTCGCAGTACGAGCCGAGACAAGCTACGAGCAAGATTTCAAACTAGTTGGATCGCCGGCGGTTTGTGCAACGGTTTCAAAGTACGCACTTACGGTGACATACAGGCGAAAAAGGTCGTCGAGCCATAAGTACGCGTACTTGCTCGTACGTGTATCACCCCTTTATGACTTACATAGCAGGAGCGCCTGCTACTCTGTCTTCACATGGTACAGTCCAGAGAAGAGCAAGTCGACTTATCAGTGACAAGGCCTTGGTGCGCCACCTCCAGTCACTTTATGACGGCCGTACGGTCAATGACCTCTCACTTTTCTCCGGTATTCAAACGAAGTATAGGAACTTTGGGTAGGCACTCCGACCCTGTCTAAACGGAGCGAGAGGGATAGAGGGTAGGACGTTAGGACCTAAGCACGGCCAATCAAACATAGCATTCCAAGAGCCAGCGGCTAAGGCTGGTCAGATAACGAGATACCACACGGAGTTTGTTTTGAAGCCGCTTGCTATTCGCACAACTACTGCCCCAACCTACCGTAGTATCCTAAGAAGATTGGGGTTAGAATTCCTGGTAAATCGATGAATTCTATCACATAGCCGCCGTTGGGAGGCATTAGTGAAGTTCGAGGAGATATACAATGCCTAAAAAATCCCCGCTAAACTGAGATAATAACAGGTCTAAGTTATTGATTCGTACGACTTTCTACTTTCACAAACAAAGGCTGTCATGTGGATCACAAAAAAGTACAGAGGTAGAAAATCTTGAGGAAGTCCGCAAAGAGGAATAGGTTGAGGAGCAGAAAAATTCAAGGATGGCTTATTTCTTTATTTGGCGTAGGGTTTACATCACAGTGCATATAATTAATAATAAATCAAATATGAATATATAAATGAGAAAATCTTGGGGTTGTGGCCAAAATTTTGAAAAGAAACTGTGCGTCACTGCATAAAGAAGACTCTGGTGTTTACTGCCAAGCTTTCGGCAATGTTTACTGCATTAAAAGCGAGTTCTCACGATCCAGTTTTGCTGAATCAGTTTGACTGATTCAGTGATACTGAACAGATAAAGAACGTAAGAAGGTTCTCAGCAAAACTGATCAGTGGGTTTGTGCTTTCAGTCAAATTGACAGCCAGTCCTACTTTTCATAGATTTTGACTGAATCAGTATTGAAAAATGAATACAAACGTTACTTTTATTAATGCTAAATAGGTTAAAATTATTCATTAAAACTGAACAGTGAGAACGAACATCGCTTTCAGTATCACTGAATCAGTCAAACTGATTCAGCGAAACTGAATCGTGAGAACCCGCCTTAAGTCAAGGACTTAAAATGCCAGTTCTAATAGAAAATCGTCGAACAATTGAAAAAAATGTCTATGCTGGTAGCGGTGTCTTCACGCAGGTCAAGAACAGACAAGGTATAGATGCAAAATTACAAAAACACGACCTTTACATGTTACTTAACACGAAAGCATTATAAAATTCGTAGCTTAAGGGTCTAGGGTATAGCGCGAGAAATTGAGAATCCAAGAAAAGACGTATTCCCGTGTTAGCGAGAAGGCGTGGCCACTTGTTCCCTTTCTCCTGTGTGCGTGTCTAAGATGAGGGCAGATAAGTCGAAAAATCCAAAGGTAAGGTCAAAAGGTCCAAAGGTAATGTCCAAAGGTCACTATAAAAAAGAATTTTGCATTTCCAAGCTGCTGAAGTTACCTTTAAACTTACAGTAATCACTCAAAAAGCAAATTGAAAAAGAAGGCTTGCGCTTGTGCAACTATTTAGCCCTTTTTTGATATCGTGTTTGGTTGTTAAATTACAGGTATTTATAGAATATATGATTTTGAATTGCAAGTTTTCTTGCACATTAAAACTTTTTTGAGAAAATCGAAAATAGTTGTCATCCACTAAGGTCTTAACTATCGCCTTCTGAAATATTATATATGTAGTTTGAAAATAGAGTGTGTTATGCGAGAAATTGTGAGTCCGTGTTTTACATGGCAAATACGTATGTATAAATGTGTGTATCCAGGCCCCTTAAATAATAATCATATATTTTGAACATGGAAAAGGAATGGTTCGGAAGGATTCCATCACGACCTTAATCTACTTCACCTCATAATGTGTAGGAGTTTCCGGAGTTGACAATGGCTCGTCAGGACTCCTACTATGAGACGTAGATTTGACCTGGTCATCGCAAGAGTGCTTCTTGGATATGCTATGCCAATGCCTGCAAGGGTTCCCTTAGCAAATTGGCATCCTTGTAGTTGTTCTCATCGTTTTACCATTTTGTGCATAGGAGAGTTTTTTGGCTATTTCCGCAATTGTGGTTGTCGACATTCCAGAAAGGTCACATGGTCCTAAAATTCTTTGGTCAGCTATACGGTTGCCTTTGTTGTTGTTGTTGTGCCCTTTAACCCAATATTGTTTTTGTCTGAAGCATGGGCAATTGATTGGTGGCATTTCATTGCTAGCCTTGATGTGAGACGAGGTCTTTTCGGGGTTGTGTGCAATTTTTTTTCAAACAAAATGCATGCAAAGACATACAAATGCATACAAATAGATAAAATAAAATTCTATCACATCGTAACTGAAAAGTAAACCAATTTGATTGCATTTTTCAGCATATAAGTTGCTCACGGAAATATACGAAAATGAAGTAAGCCATTAATTTAGTAAGATGTGAATAATATTAGTGAAATCTTGGATATTTTCCAATACAGACAGATTATCCGCATATCAGTAGGTGTTCTATACTTCATCAATGAGTCATTCATGAAAATTTATTTGCTTTCTCAAAACTTTACGTAACCCAAGGTCGCCAAAATATGTGCATACATTTTCCCGAGATACAGTGCGATTATTTTATACTTGGTAGTAATTATTGTCCCAAAATTATAATGTAACCGTTGTGATTTATTTTGTCAGTTCCTGGATACAGCTCAACTGGATGGAAAAATTAAAAGGCACCAAGCCAAGTGTATAAAACAGTTTCCGCTAAATAGAAACAATTCCTTGACATATGACTTTCCAAAGTTGGCATTGTACGTAACTACTCTAGAGTAGACGAAAGAATGAGCAGGGTTTTCTGTAACTGAGCAAAGTGCAAAGGCAAAGCCTAAATACCGCGGCTGCTACGGAAAGATTATGTTATGGGAAGTTTGTTGACTTGTCCAACAATCGGTCTCAAAAAAATATCTCCTGCAGCTAATTTCCAGCTCAGAAGAGCACACTCCGTTTGGATACCGGTATAAATACGAGAGGTCACCAACTGCACTCCGGTGAGAAAGTGACTGGAGGTGGCGCATTAAGGGCGAATTACTGATTAGTCGAATTGCTGTTTTATGGATTGTATCATGTATGAATAGGATAGTAGGAGGAGCAGCTCCCCAGATATGAGGAGAACACTCCAAGCTTTCTTTCTTATAAATTTATGTTCTTTGTTTTTTAAGTATATACAGGGTTTACCTGAACTTCCTTGATACGTGGTATTCTCGTAACAAAAAATAGTTCAATTTTTGGAAGTACTATAGGGTCTATCATACCACGCTATTAGAATATTTTTTTGTACTTCAATCCTTAAAACTCGCCCTCAACTTTTGTTTTTGAAATAGGACTAAATAGTTTTTTCTATACAAATTAAGTCCTTATATTATTTATAATCTTTCAGTACCTTTAATTTTATACACAAACTTATTTTTTTCGTAAAATCACAAGCATAACATAAATGAAATAAGAATTTGCTTAACGCAAAAAACGGATACAAATAAAGCTTTATTATTAGTTAATTGGATTTTTTTATTACGAAAATATAACGCCTCACACAAATGCTCATTTTATTTTTCTTGGTTTGTGTACGAAGTCGAATGCACTACAAGAAAAATAAAATAATGACCTAGTTAATTTAAGAAAAGCTGTGGGGTGCTATTTGGAAAAAAAGGTAGGGGGAAGTTTCATGGTTTGAACAAAAAAAAATGTTTCGGAAGCATGGTATGACAGGTCATTCGGTACCCTTGAAAGGCACACTTAGTTTCCTTTTTTATCTGTTTCTCTTACGGAAATATTACGTCTCAAGTAAATCCCTATTTTATTTGTTTTATGATTGCTTATGCTTATGATGTTACGAAAAAAAATGGTTTTTGTATAAAATCAAAGGTAGGTACTACAATATTTTAAATAAAATAAGGAGTTATTTTGTGTATGAAAAACTACTAGGTGCTATTTGAAAAAAAAATTGGTGGTGAGTTTTAAGGGTTGAAGTATAAAAAAAATGTTTTGAAGGCATATCTTGATAGACCCCGTAGTACTTTCAAATATTCCACTCAGTTTTCGTTTGAACATTTTTTTGTTACGAGAATATCACGTGACAAGGAAATTCAGGGACACCCTGTATATATTTTGACTGTTTTATTTATATTGATTGCTTACACTTATTATATTCTGTGCATTTTTGAAAATTAAGCTAACCTTTGCCTTTATAACATTCACTTTAAGGATACCTTTACCCTTTGTATGATACAGTTAAACCAAAAACGGCTTAAGTATTATTATAATGAATGTTATTCTGATTACCTTCACAATAATGTCCTTACGGCTATAATGACTGTTGTATAAATTTCACGGACAAGATGAATTACTGAGATAAAGAGGTTTTCCGCATTCCCACACACAAAGACCTCAGGAAAGAAAAGCGTTCAGTGAACAAGAGAAAAAAAGAGCCTGAGTTGTATCCTTTGGCCGGTAGAGAAAATGTTTTTAAAAGGAATCGTGATATTTAAGGATGTATGGTCGTTCCTCCATTCATGTCGTTCGAGGAAAGAAAGGGAAATGTTTCAGTGGCAGGAAAGCCGAAATTAATGGCGTCGTCTTTTCGGGACCTAGGTGCTTTGTGGCCGATAGAAAGGAGATTACCAAGAGGCACTTTTCTTTTAACTTCCGTCTTACAACGCTCCAGTGAGGGATGTCGTTATGTATATTGCTCACATTATGGTGTCCCCCCCCTTTTATTTTTTTGAACGGGTTAACTCAAAAAAACTAAACTTGGGACAATCAAACTGACAATATCTTTATTTCTTAAAAAATGTGAATGTAAAGTTTATATTAAGGATTCAATTTTTATATCTATATAAAACAACATGTTTATATTACAATTATGTTTTTGTGACGATGTATTCAGGCAACTGTTATGTTAAGGATTCAATTTTAATTTAGTTAATAAAAATATGTTTAAATAATACAATGATGTGTAACAATGTATTCAGACAATTATTAAATATTCCGCCTCTTTATAGTAGGTGAAGATGATGCCCCTTTCAGTTTGAGCGGCTCGGCGCCATCTTGAAAGTTTCATCACCAATTTTACTCTAAAATATAGTACTCATGCATCAATTTAATTATCCCAAGTTTCAATTAATTGAGTTGTAAGGAGGATCATTAAAGAAAAGCACTGTACATTTTGCCGCCATTTTGTACGAGATGCAGATATCGACTTCATAATGTGTAGGATTCGTTAGGTGCTTCAAAAACGTGTGTCATAAGACATTTAATTTATTTTCAAGATGGCACCGAGCCACCATATTAAATGTTTCATTTGTCAGATGAAGAGAGATTGTTTTGCTCAGACCACTAACTATTTTTTTGCATGTATCCTCTTCCACTGATTTTAAAATTGATAAGTTATCTTCTGCTAATAATATGGTGGTATCATCTGCACAACAAGTTATGCTGCTATTCTCCAAGTAGGCTATCAAGTCGTTGGCAAAGGCATTGTAAAATAATGGACCAAGCACAGAGTCTTGAGACACACCTTGTATAATTTCAGTTTCTTGATACAGTTTATTGTTGAGCTTTATCTTTTGACTTTTGTCATTAAGTAGATTAGACCTATTAGGCTATACAAATGTGCCTATTTCGCAAACAAATTACTCTCAAAGTAAACTTAGGTGGATGTGCCAAGATATACTATCCAAAATTAAAGTCAAGTTGATAGACTCAGTACTTCCCACACATTACGGTGATACCAGTTTATTATTTTCCCATAGCATGGAGCTTTAGTCTGAGATCCCCTTGCAACCAAATCATTGCCATTCTCCCCCCCCCCCCCCCAAATTGTCTTATGCCGCTATGTCTTTCCTTCACAGATCAATGAACAGCCTGTTATCAATAATACAAACTTTTCAGTTTTTCAACCCCCCACCCCCCAACCACCCCAATTTCACCCCCACCAAAAAAACTCAGAAAATGATCAGGGACCTCTAAAACACTTAAAAACGAAGTTTGAGCTGTTTTTATATTTTTAGTTTTTTTATTATTTCTGCGTCGCCACTGGCACGACTTATAAAAACTATACGCATTTTCCATCCTCGCCACGGTAGTCATACTGTGCCAAAATTTCATTAAAATCAATTACACAGTTTCTTCGATACACAATATAGAACGATCTAAAGCAATACTCGTATGTTTACACCAGAAAAAGGTCCTTTGGTTTCTGTATTCTGTAATAGGCAAGGCAATTTTCGGATGGACCTAAAAAAGTTATTTATGTCGCTAGGTCTTCCTTCACAGGTCAGTGGACAGACTATTATGAAAGCAACACATTTTTCAATTTTACAACCCCCTGCCCCCCAACCATCCCAATTTCACCCCCACCCAAAAAAAGTAGAAAATGATCAGGAACCCCTAAAACGCAAAAAAACGAAGTTTGAGGTGTTTTCGTATTTTTGATTTTTTTAATATTGCTACGCTGCCACTGAGACGATTTCTAAAAATCAGACGCATTTTCCATCCTCGCCAAAGTAGTAACACTGTGCCGAAATTTCATGAACAGTTCAGTAGTTTCCACATTATAAAATACAGAACGATCTAACTAAAGCAATACTCGTACATATACTCGTATGTATACATCGGTAAATTCTCAAAGTCCCTTGGTTCCTGTAATAGAGAAGGCAATGTTCGGATGGACCTAAAAAAGTGTATTATACAGCTAGGTCTTTCTCTCTCAGGTCAGTTAACAGCCTATTATGATTACAAAAAAATGTTCAGCTTTTCGACCCCCCCCCACAACCACCCCTATTTCACCCCCACCCAAAAAAAAAGTGGAAAATGATCAGGAACCCCTAAAACGCCTAAAAACAAAGTTTGAGGAATATTTGAAATTTTTGGTTTTTTGCTAATTACTCCGCCGCCCATGCACCGATTCTCAAAATGGTAACAACATTACCTATTACGACCCCACACCATATCGCTACCCAAATTTCATCAAAATCCATGCAGCGGTTACTGAGATTAGGAGGCTAGAAAAACGCCAACAGACAGACCGACAGACAGACCGACGGAAATGAGTGACGTGGATTTTTGTTATGTACACATCATAAAGCGCCCAAAAAGCGTATTATCTCAAAATCGAAAATTTTCGTGATCACAATACTCCCTCACCTATCGGTGTGGGAAGTAAAAGCAGTGCAGGTTTAAAATAAAGCCAGGGTCTCATAGAACTCAGTGTGGTAAACAAGGGTTAATGCATTACACTATAATTATGTTATGAATCTGCTAGAAATAATACTGTATCCATAGATTACTATTATGACATAAACAGCACTTGGCTAGTCAGTGGAATCAAATTACGCACTGTAGTTTAGATCGCAATACCAGCCAGGGTAGTTTACGCTCGACCGCATTATGTTCGAGATAACCTATGAAATTAGATATTCCCCAAGTTGGTTCGTGCACAATACTACATCCTGCAGCTACATTTACATGCCACTACCATCTGATATGGACACTGCTTATAATTATTACTGGTAACAGCTTATATATACATATGGCCTGACAGGTTTTGTATTATTTGTTCCCGGTTGTATCGATATCTTAATAGGAACATGAACCTCGTTTGGATAGCAGATACTACAATGGAAGAGAACTATGGATGCGCTTTATGAAACTACACACAGAAATATCTGTCGTTTTGTCAAAGACTTACGCTTGGATTCAATGGGACGTTACACTCAGCATTCCTCAAATACAGCGATGTTTTATCCAATGGGAAGTATATAGTTGGTAGCGAATTATACCGTATTATCGATTCAACTACAAGATGTCATTGGATTCCAATGAATAATTCAATCGCAGCCTGTCGTTGAATCGAATCTGTGTTTGGTAATTGATTCTAAACTACTTTCTTTTCCTTGGACCAACTGATTTTATTGCGAGGACAGTTGATTGATTCGTTTGGATGTTTAATTGTGTGATTTTGGATGAAGTTAAAAGGAGCATGATATAAGAATTAGACATAAGCCTGCACCAGTTATTGCATTTTTACCTGAAATATGAAACTGTCTGACTAGTCTAAATACCTACATTCAAATGTGGGTGTTAGCTCTTCTAAGTCCCAATTTCTCAGTAGGTCCTCCATTTAATATATAACTGGACACATTTAAATCACACAATTGCTGATGCAATACGCAAAACCACGAGATGACACAACACGGCTAACACCGAAACAACACAACGACACAACCTCGTCCATGTTGGCGGGTTCGCGGCGATAGTAACACTGAGATGATCCCCCTGTTCTTTATTTTTACGTAAATTGAATCGGGACATCAGTCACGCCGAATACTGATTATAGTTCAGCGAGCGACAAGGGCTATTGAAACAAAATTAATTTTTATAAGATGCATTATCACGAACTGCTGTTGCAGTAATAATTTCTGTACATTGAATAGATTGTATGCTTTGCTTACATGAAACATAGGGTAAATTCCAAAAACAAAAGGAGGTTTTGATTGCATTATATGTCAATACTGGTATTAGAAGTATTATACATATCGTTAGAACGAGTATAAAATTATTTTGAATTTATTGGCGCACCTGTGATTACTTCGAATATAAGGATTGAATTCTTTCAATGACATGGATTTGAAACAACTGTAAATATATTTAAAGCGATAAAAACATCCAAATACTAACAATTAATTGGAAACGCAACAGTATTTTTTTCTGTGTAGGACCTTTGTTGTACATAATTACTCATCACACATTCACACATTGTAGCCTGCAGGATTCTGATGCGGATGCATTTAATAGGCTCGGTGAGCGATGAGAGGCTCAGAGAAAACTGACAGGTCACAAACCGCACGGCGGTGAGGAAGCAACTGGAAATGGCGCGATAAGACCGTCTCACCGACTAATGGAATAGGTATCCAACTCGCCACCTACATTTTATGCTGATTCCAGAAAAAGCAGCAAGTCTCATTGATATTGACAAAAAAGATTGGAATGGCATTTTTCCTAAAGTTTTACCTACAAAAAAGTATCATGGAACTCTTCCGCGGATTTAGCTTTAAACAATGGACGCATTCAACGGGTACGTGTGGCCATGACAAAGCTTACTAAAATATGGCGTGACATAACATCACTAAAGCTACCAAAATGTCGCTGATTCAGTCTCTTGTGTTTTCCATATTTTTGTATACCTCGGAATCTTGGACTGTTGAAAAGGCAGATCGAGCTCGCATAGATACTTTTGAAATGTGGACGTAGAGGAGAATGCTGAGAGTTCCTTATACCACCCATCGAACTAACGTTTCCATACTGCATGAGCTCGGTAATCCAAAGAGACTATCCTCGTTGACGGGAATGCTTACATTCTACGGACATATACACAGAAGCGATAATATGGAGAAATTTGTAGTTCAGGGTCATGCCCCGAGTGGGCGGCGCTGTGGCCGTTCCCCTACACGCTGGGTGGATACGACGAAACAATTGCTGGGTGTGAGTATCAAGAGCGCCACTAAACTGACAGTAAATCGCGAACGACGGCGAGCTACAGTTCACAAAGCTGTTGATAATATTCGTGTCGGCAATACTCTAGTTCCGACTTAATGCATTTTACGAGCTTACATGTCTGTTAAGATATTGTGACTTGTTACCATGATGATGATATGTACCACCTCTCAAGCTCGAGGTATAGTTCACTGATAAATGTGATGGAGCTGCTTCGAAAAAAATTGACCACTTCTATTTTTCTCAAAGAGGAGTTTGAACATTATTAACTAGCGTAAAGTGAACCATAAAATACATTTTTAGGATATTATTGCTTTTGGTCATAGATATGCGTTATCATTGTTCTCCAATTGAATTTTACTTATTTTACCTAAATAAGATTCTTTATCTTCAGATAAAATTTGAAAATTTATTAATGCTTCTACAATGGCCGGCCAATGAATATCCTAAATGTTAAACAATAACTAGTAAAACTTACAGCATTAATTAATTGAATGTTTATTGTATTTCATTCTAGTATTATTTATTATTTAATAATTATATATAGAGACGTGTGATTAACCTATACAGGGTAGGCTAATAGTCAGTGGATGGAGGATATGGGCCTAAGGTGAGGAATTTTATGCCTAGTCGTACCGCAAAGTCACGGTCCTCTAAGTTCTATAATCGCTGCGATATTGAATTTTTTTATGATACCTACTTATACCAAAAATGGTGATTCGCGCCTAAACGCTTCATGTAAAGTTCCATGTACGATACGTAGAGTCACACTAGAATTCACCAAGTAATCCAAATATGCAATAGTATATAGTAGGTTCCATTCAAAAAAATGTAAGTTTTATATGAATCACCCTGTATAAACTTTAAAATTTAAGTGAAAATATGTTTACGTTATGGCCCTCAAGGGTGCCTACTATAATCAAATGACAGATTTCTAAAATATGTTTTAGTAAGCCCAAAATCTTCCGTCCACTCACTATTGGCCCACCCTGTTGTTACGTGTCAATAGAGCACACAATACGGTCTTTGTTTTTCCATAGTCATTGGTCTTTTCTCTGTATTCCCTCTTTCCATTAAGAGCGAAATCCGTCTTATTGACATTAATGCTCTCTCCAATATCCGTCCTCAAGTCAGTTCAAAGACAAACTCATTCCATTTGGGACAAACTTTCCTAGATTGAATGTTTGAGAGAATCACCGATCCTTTTTGCTGTATTAGCGAGCTTTTGTTCTGAAATACCAAACCGTTTTAAAGCACTTATATTGCATATGATCTATTAAATACAATTCAGAAAGAGTGTTAATGCATGAATATTTTTGGACCGGATATTATAGTAATAACAAGAATAATAAACACACACAAGTCAAGGAACAAATAGCATAAGAGTTTAGAGACCGTCTCATGAAGCTATTGAACACAAAATCGAATTCCAGAAATCTTACAAAAGCCATTCACACATTTGCGATACCGGTCCTCACATACTCCTTTGGCATCATCAAGTGGTAGCACACTGACATCCACATGCTCATAATGACAGAACTCACGAAACAGAATCTCACACCCGCACGCATGCAAGGAAAGACTTCCATAGACAGAAAACAAGGGGACAGAGGAATTATAGAGAAGCAGTCATTTCGCACAAGACAAAATCTCTCAATCATGTTCTACAAAGCATACAAACCCATTTACATAGGGCAATAATAAAACCAGGCAAGACTTGTTTGGTACACCACTCATCCTTTACTGTCCAGACCACACAGCAGACACACACAACAAGAAAAAATAAACAGTGGTCGCAAAAAATACTCCATGGTAAATATTTTCTGTTATACAAGACCACACAAATAAATGAAAAACCGTTATACTCCTGGCTGCAGAATAGCGAGCTTTTTCAAGATACGAAGGGTTTTAAGCTTGCTATCCGTGACCAAGTGATTATGACATGAAAGTACAAGAAACAGATAATTAAAGATCCATTCATAATCGACGATAATTGCACCAACAGAAAGAAATGGCGCATGCAAAACTCTTGCTGGAACCAAGTACACAGCTAGACGTAACTCTCCAGCCAGTCATACATCAAGCATTAGCCACAACAAATAAACTAATAGAAAACACGGATCAATATTACAGTTGCACACCGACATCATATATTAGGGAATGATCTTTGAAGAACAACGAGCTATCAAAGATTACATTAAATTCTTTGAAGTTGTTATCTCTTTCAATGCTTTGACCATTTATATGGTTTTTATGGAGGAGAAGTAATATTTATATTTAGGTAGATAACACTCTACTACCGTTAAGGCTTACTACGTTTATAAATTTAGGAATCATTGTTGCACTTTAGTGATAGTGACACAGACATTCGTTTGAGTTGAGCTTACTAACAAACATTTAAAAAGTGTGCTTCTACGGAATTATTGAATGTTTTGCCCATACAATGAGTGCTTATAGAAATAACCTTCAACCACAGAGTTAACATCTCTAGAGGGAGCCTAATTTGAATATTGGCCAGCCAACATCTATAGCGCTATTGCCACTCTTCTTCGTCCGCTTCCAGTTTCTTCAAAACCTGGCAGTTTCCGCAGTTTGAACACAAAGTATTTAATTGGGTATTTAACTATACATTCCAATATACTTGCAATGTAACTGATTTACGTGAATTTAATTTGTATTGATTTAATGAAATCTCAAAAATGGTAAATTTCATAGCGGAACGTCGCAATAATTTCTAGTATGTCGTAAATCTGGCAACCTACAATCGGCGTGCCCTTAAGCTGTCATATGGCTGTTATTGTAGTTGTGGTTATTGCATGTGTCGAGATTTTTGTGATTTTAGTGTATATTTGACTGACTTTATGACTATTTGTGGTGTGAATTAAATTATTTATGAACAATATTGTCATAATTGCATGATGAAACAACATAAAAAGTGCATAGTTTGCTGTAATAGCGACGAATCGATGAACACTTCTTATCTTAGGTGAGTATAGGTTTTGTTTTAGTTTTCAGTAGCATAATATATGGGGATAACTGGGAACAAAGGTAACTTGACTCCAGTTTGAGGAATAATAATGGTTGTTTAATGTATGTTTTGTGCACGCATTACATTCATGTCAGGCAACATGAATTTTCCAAATTCCATTTTTTAAACTATTTGAGGACGTGAAATGCAAAAATGTATGCCACATTTACTTGCAGAAAATCTATCTATGAGAATTTTATAGAACTGGATATTACTTAATGCAATTATTATATTTTATTGCTGAAGTAAAGACACGATGCAGCCATTCCTACAGGCTACCTTTCAGAACACTGTTAGATATGTTTTGAAAAACACTTCATGGTAATAATAAATTATCAACTGTTACAATGAAATTATAATAGGAGTAACTCTCTAGGTATAGCTAAATACTAATATACAATTTATTGGTATCAGTTTGTAGCATCACAGTAATAATTGAATCTATTAATAAACATCCAATTTTAATATAAAGCCGCACGCTACCGGTAATGCCTTTAAGCTGTCAAAATTTCCGTTACATGTTGGCTGGTCAGCGACCTGTGCATTTTGTTGTTTACACTCCCTCTATAGATCTTAACTCTGTGCCTTTAACTCTTATGGTGCCACTTGAACGAATATGGTGAAGTACGCCCCAGCTATACATATGACATTTATTTACCTAGTGACAGGTCGCATATAAAGGGGGCCACATAATAATATGGCTTGTCGGAAAACATAAACCATAATAAGCTTTTATTTAATTTACTTAGTTATTCATTTATTTGTAGCTGGTATAAAAATTGTGAAGCCTAATAGACCTTTTTTGGGACTTTTCACTTTGTAACGTATATTATTATACGTATAGATGGGTTGTACTTTTCCCACGCCGTTTTTTGGTATACGTTTCTCGTCTGTATAAACCCTGTAGCTAGTTGCTAAACACTTGTTAAATAATATCTCTGAATTTCCTTTAGCGCTGCATCAGATGTAGTCAATAAAATGTAGAAGCCTATAACTCTTGAACTTTCCTTTTACCTTTAATCACTAGACACTAATCTTCTCCAGGGTGAAAAATCGCCCCGTCAAGATGTACAAATTGCTAGTCAATCCAGGAAGGTATACGTTTCTTGCAGACTATTTTATAAGGGTGGAGGGTAGCCGAATAGCACTTCTGGAAAGAGGGCATCATTCGTTTGCAACCTTATTTGGTTTGATAGGCCGAATTTCCAAGGACGAATTTCTGACCCGAATTCACGAGAAAAGTGCATATAAAGGTCAGTTTGGTTTTCAGGATGGAGAAATTTAAAAAACATTTTTTTGTAAACTCTCACACCCTGTACCATCAAAAGCAGACTCTCCAAGACACATGTTTATATGAACTTGAAGTTATGGCCTATCAATAAGAAGAACAAAGGTAACTTGTTCTGCTTTAAATTTTTTTTCGACGAGCTATGAAGTGATCTCTCGAAAACAAAGACAAAAAAAGTTGTTTTTTCATTTGCTTAATCTAAAAAACAACATTTAGTTTGTTTAATTTTTTAGTCAGTGCTCACTTAGCGTTTTTTTATGGTCAGCCTCCCCCACAGGCTGAAAGCCTATCGCACTATAGGAGCGCTGCGGGAAGATAAGTGGCGGTGTACGTTAGATTTGAAACGCCGCAGGTTGTAACCGTCGGGAAACAAATTCCCCGGCAGCTCATTCCACAGCGTCGAAGTTCTCCAAAAGGAGGAATGCTGGAGGAGACTGGTTCGGGGAGTAGGGACCTCGACCTGCTAGGGACGAGCTCGCAGAGCCTCTCTAGTGTTCCTCGTTCGGACAATAAGATACATATCGAATATTCGTGAAATAATTTTTGGCTGCGAACTGGTTCTTTTTGAACAAAAAATTCAAGAGACACTTTTTGTTCGGAATGAAACAGGCTTTCGGAAATACATTTTTAAATGGTAAACAAACAAAAAGACAGAAAGTTGCATTGTAAATAAGTTTTAGGGGTTGCGTTTCCCATCCCTTACAAGCATGGGGTAAACCAAGTAAATTACTGGCTAAGTATATTTTTATTAATAGAAAATATCAGGTTAATTTCAATATTGTAACTTTTTTAGTGCTTGTGAAAAAAATGTACCCCCTTCAAGGGGCTGCACCTTAACAAGGCATGCTTCAATGAAGTTTCTTTATCTAAAAGATCCTATCTTTTATTCGATGAGGAATCACCGCCTTAAATGTTTTACACTTTTTAGTTACACTCTGTATAGTTTGAACTGATTTGTATTGTAACTATTCCAAAGTAAGCCACGTTATTTCATAAATTTTATCAAATATCGTCTTAGGGAAATCGTTTTTGGATTCTAAGGACATTAAACCTGATATCGTCGACTATCTACTCGTATAGTGTTAGGCGCTTTAATGGTTTTTTTGCAACTGCAGTAGAAACTTAGCTGAATAATTTCTATGATAGCATCTGCGAAACTCTGGCAAGTCAGCCACTTTTCTTTGGTATTCTGGACTATGGAATCCCTATTTTTATTTTTCGTCTATAATGTAGCCTCTGTTTGATAATTGTGTCTTTTATGTCTACTGATTGTTATTATTTGGGCTTTAACTGTCCAATAAAAGAAACCGTTACAGCCAGCACAAATCGGTCCGCAAGTATGAAAATATGTAGAGTGACAAAAAGTTTGTGCCTTTTAAATGCACGTATTTTTAGAAAGTGCTTATGAGTCTAGCAATATGGCGAGAATTTAATTCTGTTCACAATCCAGTACCACCAAACAAAAAAGCAGATTAGGCATGAATGCTCAAAAGGTAAAAACAAAGCGGAGTAGCTTTGTGGACTAGCGAAAAGTGGGTGATGGAGATTAAAGTGGGACGAGTTTGGCAAGCAGTGGCGTCATGTAAATATGACCAATAGAATCATGTAAAAGGACAACAGTAGTTGCAAACCTGACTTTTTGTCCTTCAGCCTGTCATATAAGAGTGGCGTCATATAAATACTACCTACAATAGCAGCATGCAAAGAATGATAATAGTTGCAAACCTGGCTGTTTCCCAACAAGGAGACGTACGTCATTATGCCGTCGAATTGTGGTGAATTTTGGTCAAGTTCGTCATATGCCGAATGAATGACGTCGCACTAACGTCATTTTTAATGACGTCACATAAACGTTTGTCACTTGATGTCGTTATCACGTCAAAATGTAATGGATAAAGGTGGGAGAAAATGCATCTCAAAACTTAATGATTTCACTTCTCTTATTCCTTTCTTATATATTTATGAAAAAATGTCTATGCTCGCATAAGTACTAAAAAATATTAATTAATTAGATAGATAGAATATCTAAATTATTATCCAATAATATAGTCGACTTCAGGTAACGTAGGTATATCCCAAATAAAGCAGATACGACAAAATTGTGGCTAACTATTCCGTTGATTGGGTTTTGATAGATTTTATGTTTGCATGAGGTAATTTTGTATTAACCGCGCTTTAGTTCACTGATGAATCACTGCACAAATTACGTAAGGTGCAGACCAATGAATGAATCGCATGTAATCCGACCCGATCCGACTGCAGCCGAACCGCTGATCTCGGTCCCGATCATCACCACAAGGCACAAATTGCCATTTTCGCCATTTTCTACTTCTCTACTTGTGTTTTCTACGATGAAGCTGTGACATGGGGACGGAGGTTTTAACCTTATGTGCTGTGTGTGCAGTGTCTGTATGTGTGGATTCCACCATAAATAATAATAGGTATAGGTATAGTGTCTAGTATTTTCTCAGGTATTGTGGACTTATTAGATTGTAGCCTCTTATTATATGGATTGAGCCGTTTGAAAATAAAAAGTAATTTGTGATTTAGGCAGGCTTCTATAGAAGGCTAGCAAAGCTATGATCATTATTTTTGTGTCCTGTCTTTACTGTGAAATACATGATTAATTTATTTTGAACTAGTATATTTTATTACCCTTACTCAAATTAATGCTACACAGATTTCTCACAGCATTATCTCATAAACATTTATCCTATAAGGTAATTAACGTCCAAACTATTTTATCTAGTAACCACGACTGCACCAGAAGATATCGTCAGATCAGCATTGACTATTGGAGAGCCATACGGTAAGACAAACTAATCATCGCCAATAATCAGTGCTGATCTGACGATACCTTCTGGTGCAGCCTTGGTTGCTGTATAAAATAGTGTCGATGGAACGACACGTACATGACGATATTGAGACGACACGTTTGTGACGTTATTGGGACGGCGGTTAGGTGACGTTACTAACATGGCACTCAATGACGTCTTTGGGCTGTGACATGTGCCGTCACAAACACGTCATATATTCCTCTTTATCGACGTGATAATGACGAATGGGGTGTCGTCAAAATGACGTTAGTATAACGACATCGTGTTTACTGGGTTGCGATATAGGAAAAGCCAAACAAACTGCAAAACTTGTCATCTTGTATTGCGCTGCTCCTAAAAAGGAAGGAAGTCCTACTTCTACACTGGTTTAAACTTTGCGATGAGATTTAGAGACAGGAAACTATGGGTTTCAGCTAACGCTGAAGAGAGTCTGTAGAAAATATCAATGCTTCTGGTGACGTCATCACGTTGTTAAACTGAGTGTTTCTAATTTGCGTTATTTTTTTTTATAACAGACACCTTCAGAAGCAATTCGAAATAAAGAACTTGGGGTTGCAAATAATTTCCGTGGTCTTCACTGTTTCCCACGTTCTATCAGTATCTCATATCACCTCATGCGTACAAAGCTGTTCAGTACATATTATAACTCCGGCCCTTCTGCATATATAGTTTTATCCACTTTTAAAGACTGGCCAGCTTTTTTATGACAGAGTAATCAAGCTGCGAAATCCTGTGAAGAGCATAGTGGCTTGTTCTCTGTACATACCCAGATATTAAATTTAACCAGGAATGTAGCATTTTTCTGTTTCACTGTACGTTATTTATTTTGGACTAAGAGGACCTCAGGCAGGTTAGAATATTGAATTCACGCTTTAGAAACAGAAACCAAAGTTCACGCCTTAGAACTTTGATTTGACTTTGTTGTATTCCATATTATTTGGAACTTCTGATTTTTCCCCAGCCTGAACTAGATTGACTTCTATTCTGTAGGAACTAAATAAGCTGGGATTGGCTTACGAAACGAAATAAATTTGTTACAATTGAACTGCAATAGTGTGATCAGTTACCTACCTATTTTTACATGTCAAACAATTATGACATTTTCATTCTTTCAGCGGCAAATTATTTGGGAGCTACTGCTGAAAAGGGTTATACATAACATATTTGCCATGTAAAGTGGGTGATACACGTACGAACTTTAAATACGCGGTTTTTAAGTTCGCGAATCTACTCGGCTCGACGTCTGTGACACAAGTGAAGCTGAAATCACCCATTTTGATAATTTTCCTAAATAAACAAAACTTTTAACAAACGCCAAACACAACAAGCGTTGTGCATCGATGGCCTGCTGAAACAAAGTGGTGGCTCGCGGCTCGCAGTACGAGCCGGGACAAGCTACGAGCAAGAGTTCAAACCAGTTGGATCGCCGGCGGTTTGCGCGACGGTTTAAAAGTCATAAGTACGCGTACTGGCTCGTACGTGTATCACCCCTTTAAGGCACGGATTCACAAGTAACTGCACAACTCACTTGTTTTTCAAACTTCATATATAGTATTTTAGAAGGTGACAGTTAAGACCTTAGTGAATGACATCTTAGAGCAATTCTTTCACAAAAGTTTTCAAGTGTGCAATAAAACTCGCAATTCAAAATTATACGTTCTTCACATGTCTGTAATTTAACAACCAAACACGATATCAGAACACGCTACTGAAGTGACATAGCGCAAGCTCTTCTTCAATTTGTTTTTTGAATCATTACTGAAAATTTAAAGATAAAGTCAGGAGCGTCTAAATGTCGACCTTTTTGGACCTTTTGACCTTACCTTTGGACTTTTGGACTTTTTTTTCATCTGGGAGCCGTCAGTATTTAAGCCTTTAAGGCCTATTGTACTATAACTTTCCAGAGGGGGGACGGTGCACGGGGCCAGCACCGTTGGAATGATACCATCATCCCGGACGGTCCGACGGGGGTCCCCCGTCCGGGCCTTCCGGTCGATCATCCAAGGTGCCGGCCGCATAAGATGCTCCGCTCAGCGCTCGTGTGGGCGACACCGACAGCCAGTCCAAACTGTTGTCTCCCTGGTGCAATTCAGTCAACCACCCAAGCGCTGACCGCGCACAAGGCTGCTGCTGCCCCACTATCGAAGGCAGACGCTGTTCACCGCGCAGCCACGTGGGTCCCCCGACTTTTGGACTTACCTCCCCTCATTTTAGACACACATACCGGAGAAGAAAGGGAAAAGACGGCCACGCCTCTTCGCTAACACGGAAGTACGTATTTTCTTTGATTCTCAATTTCGCGCGCTATACCCTAGATCCTTAATGACAAAATATGCCACGCGAACATACATTCTAGGTAACAATAGTATTAATTTCTGTTTCAATCCTGTAGTAATTAGATGTTTTTGTTGCTTGGTGCTTAAGTTTTGTAGTAACTATTTGCAAGTGAAGTGAGATACTTCAAATATAAAGTGAGATTGTCAAATCAGTAAATATCAGTTCTATTAAGCTAAATTCAGATGCACACGACATCCGACGATACGACGGTACGAAACTGTTCCTATTGGTTGAAATATTCAAAATGATGTCAAATCAACATATTTCAACCAATAGGAACAGTTTCGTGCCATCGTATCGTCGGATGTCGTGCGCATCTGAATTTAGCTTTAGGCCTCCAAAACGAACAGCTGAGCACAGTAGTGATGTAACGAATATTCGCATTCCCGGATGTTTGCATATTTCTGCATATTCGCATTCGCGAAATTACTCCGAATGTTTTGCGAATACATTTTTTTTAATGTAATAGTTGGTTAATAAAACAAAATCCATTCATTCCTTAAGTTTTTTAATGTAAAAAAGTAACTTAAACTCGTAATCGCATCAGCCCTGTGTTTATCACTTGGTGTCATTTATTTAGGCAGTGAAGCTTAACATTTAAATTTTTATAAAAAATTAAAAAACAAAAATATATACTAAATGCAATGTAAACAAACAAAAATAATTCTTTTCTGAATTTTTACTGAAGTTTTAATGTTATAATTATCTTCTTGAAAAAAACTGAAAATAATAATCAATAAATATACTTATACAATAAATAAACTATAAATATAATTATTTTACATAAGAGTTAACACTTTAAGCACACAAAAATAAAATTAAGTCTTTTATTTTAATAAATGTAAAACTGACTATTCGTTTATGCGAATAGTAGATGCATACAATCGTTACATAACTAGAGCACAGTTGATCAGGTTATAACCTAAAATTAACAGTTTTCGACGTTTTCGTCAATGTCGTTTGAAATGAGTGGATAAAAAGGATACGTATTGAACTGAGTGAAGTTAAGTGAGCTGAGATTATCTGAGATTTTGTGGGCCGGTTGTACAAATGCGGGTTTAACACGAGCTTTGTTAAGCCTAAGCTTAGCTAAGCCCAGGCTTAAAGTCGACACCCGTCGGATAATCGTCGGCTTAGCTAAACCTGATTGATAATGAAATTCAATACAGTTGGCATCAATGAAGCAACACGTACTGACATGATCATCTGAAGAATTACCTTTTTTGGTTAGGCACTTATGACAGTTATGTGTCAAATTTCGGCAACGACCGTTTCTGTCTCTGTTCTTTCATTTGTTCTCTTTGTAAAATTAGACACAAATCTTTCAAGAAATATGACCTAATTATTATAGGCCTTTACGGAAACACTGATCTGGATCCGGATAGATCAGTTATACGTCAAACAGCTGTTGAATGCTGTTCCAAATTACGGTTCTATCACCGTCCCAGAACTGATTTCATCATGCCCCGCCCATTTTACAGTTCTAAAAACACACGAAATGGGCGGAGGATGATGAAAACAGTTCTGGGACGGTGATAGTACCGTAATTTGGAACAGCCCTCAACAGCTGTTTGACGTATAACTGATCTATCCGGATCCAGATCAGTGTTTCCGTAAAGGCCTAAAGTGATAAGCAATTTGAAGGTTCTTCCTTGACATACCATGTTACTTGTATGAGGTTAGGTTTAAAACTCAGCTAAGCTCGTGTTAAGCTTCGGCTTACGTAAGCTCGTGTTAAGCTTGGAATAGGGGGCTAAGCCAGCATTGTACAACGGACGTTTTGCAACTGACGTGGTTTAACGTCGGCTTACCTTAAGCCGAAGCTTAAGCTCGCATTGTACAATCGGGCCACAACGAATGCCTATTTTTATCGGTGACTCGATCCGTGTAACCGCGTGTAGCGCCACTGGTATAGCCATGGTCCGTGGATTTCCCTTACTGGTTCCAAATTTATCCGCTTTTAATAAATTCGTCCATTTAAAGTGCATTAACGCTCACTGCAAGATTATGCGCCCGAAATTTATTTCAATAATACAAACACTGTGTAATCCCTCCAAGCGAGCAGGAGGGAGGTAGAGAGGGAGATAGAGCGAGAGAGATGAGAGATTTACACTCATAGAAAACGCATTAGCATTTCGGGCGGGAGTTCTCTCTCAGAGCTACTACCAACGTTTCACCGTGGTAGTTGCTGCATTATCGATGCGCTTCCAAGCGTGCATCCACTTGCGTTCGGCTGCAGTTACTACTGCAGTTACCGCTCAGTGCATACCGAGTGGTAACGGTATGTACGTAGGCAAACGAACTACGAGGCATGTTTTGTAAGTAAGTACCGTTGTACGATTTTGCCGCCGCAGCGCTACCGTCGGCATTCCGCGCATGCGCGCTACCGCAATTATGCGAGAGGAACTTAGAAAGTCAAATGAATAAAAATAATGTCCAGTCAAAGACAGACAAAGTGACCTACTTAATAGATATTGCGATTCCCAATGATATGAACATCCAAAACACCTACGCTGGGAATATATCTAAATACACCGATCTCGCCATAGAAATAAAACGACTATGGAAACAAAACAAAGTTGTCATTGCCCCCCTCATTATGTCGGTCTCAGGCCTTACTCCAAATACATTTACATTACACCTGCAACAATTGGGTCTGGATGAAAAGTTACATAAAACCTTCCAAAAGTCTGTAATCCTCAAGACCTGCAGCATTGTACGGTCCTTCCTGAATTTAGAATAATAATAGGTCAGGTGTTGACTTGGCACAGCCCGTCAATACTTGTTACTACTACGTGAGAAAAAATAAGAAATGCAAAATAATAATAATAATACGTATTTATTTGCAGCAACAATATATAAGAAAAAATAAAAGACCTATAGTATATAAACAACTGCAAAAAGGACTGGTAGGCAGTCAGAGACTGATCTAGGTACCAGCCCCATAACATAGATTCCCAAATTCACTATAAATCTAAGAAAAAAAAAAAACATCCAGGTGACAATTGCTTAATGAAAAACAAAAACGTAATGTATATTTCACTTTAAATGTTGAAAGGCAGCATTTGAGGTTGACATAAATTCCCTTATAGACCAAAATCCCAAGCAACAAAACACACTTAATTCAAAAAAAATCCAGGTGACAGTTACTTAGCGATGAGAAATTAAAAATGCTTAAATTTGACTTTAAATGTAGACACAGGCAAGAATTTGAGGTTCGTGGGGACTTGATCGTACAACTTATAGAATATTATGTGAAAAGGATCTAGTGAATATAGCTCTGCAATGAGGTTGATAAATAAGCCCCCTAAACCTAAGATTTATATTATTATATAAATCGCGACATTGATCAAATTTTCATGAAACAAGCTACTGTTTTGTGATTTGTCCTCCATCAAGGGATACCCTGTGTGTTTCATTTCCTGGCTGTGTCACGTGAAGATAGGTTCTGTTTGTCCGTAGCAGACCTGTTCAGGTGTACATGCGCAGGTCAGCTACGTGTGTGAGACGATACCGCTGAGGTCGGTTCATTATATGGTGTTTCTCAAAAAATTTGATTCCGATCTTGGAAGGTTACAATACTACGTCAAAATCGTATCGCTGCAAAATTAGATCGTTCAATGTTCGGGCCGATTTCTTAATCAAAAGGCGAGTTACAAACTCACAAACAAAAAACAAACAAACATACAGGTGAAGCTAATGAAAGCGTGTCGAAAATGTCGTAAATTATTATACACTGCCACAAACATTTCTAAATACGGACGCCATAGTGCACAAATAAATAGATACCTACTAAAGAAACTCTGGCTTTCGCTAGTTGCTGACGAGGTCGCAGTCCCGTCTTTATATCATTTTCTTCGTCCTATGAAAAAACCTTTTAATGTACTGCCATTTTCTATCTCCGCTCGAGGTTCCATTAGTTAACGAGAGTATTTTCATAATTAACTCAACTAAATACAGTTGGTATATGTACAAAGTAACATTTTTCTCGCAGCGATCCTTCTGTGAAGATATAGCAGACAAAAAGCCTGAGATGGTAGGTAATTATTTTTAGGAGAAATACATTTCTATGTAAGCTAACGTTTCACATAGACTGCAAAAGAAATAATAAGACAAAGTTTTACAATTCAAGAATGAAAAAAATTCAAAGGTACACCATACCCCTATTTGTTAAAAAAGAACCGCTTTGGCTACATGTTTGAGTACTAATTTAGTAATTGATACCATGGAGTAGTGCGGTTAGGGTGGGATGCTATCCTCATGGTGAGTACACAATCCAGGAACATTTTCCATCGTTGCAGATTCTGTAATTGTTTATTTTTGACCTGATAGTTCAGATTTATTTACGCCATTTTTTGCTCACTCTATTCTTTTCGTATTACACTATTAACTATTAGTTTACCGTCAATATTCAATTTCTGAGTTGAGTTTTACCGTAATGGGTAGGTAATTGTGTGATCGTCTAAGTGACTTCTTTTTATTCTATTTAGTTTTGTCTTGCAGCAATAATATTGAGGCACATGTCATAACGTGGCACCAGTTTTTGAATAGCCTCCTTATAATATTCTGTCGCCTGACTTTTTTAACCACTGTATCACAACTGTTTTGACTTCGTTATCGTCTTGAAGACGCTGACCCCCAGGTGTTTCCTTAAGGGGCCTGGGTATACACAGTAATACATAATGTATTGCCATGTTAAAACGCGGACTCCCATTTCGAAAAGAACTCACTTGTTTTTTAAACTACATACAGAGTAATTCAGAAGGTGATAGCTAGAACCTTAATAAACCTTAACCTTAATAAATGACTATTTGCGATTTTCTCAAAAAAGTTTTTTAGAGTGCAAAAAAACTCGCAATGCAAAATCATACATTGTTTACATTCTTCAAATGTCTGTAATTTAACAAAAAAACACGATATCAAAAAAAGGCCAAATAGGTCACAAAGCGCAAGCTTTCTTCTTCAATTTACTTTTTGAATCATTACTGTAAGTTTAAAGGTAACGTCAAGAGCTTGGAAATGCGAAATTAATTTTTATGGTCACCTGTGGAACTTACTCTTGGACCTTTTGACCTTACTTTTGGATTATTGGACTTATTTCCCCTCATCTTAGATACACACTGAAGAAAGGCAACAGGCGGCCACGCCTCCTCGCTAACACGGGAATACGTATTTTCGTGGATTATCAATTTAGCGCGCTATACCCTAGACCCTTGAGTGCAGGAACAAATGGTAGTCGCTGGGTGCCAGATCAGGGCTGTATGGAGGCTTTTTGCACCAAATCTTCATTAACGACCAAAGGACGGCCACTCCGTTCTTCATCATGCACACTAATTTGTGCGACCATCCTTAAATGCTCTTACCCATTTGCTTACCATTCCATCACTCATAACGTTTTGTCCGTAAACTCCACAGATCTCACAATGAATACCGGTTGGTTTTACGCCTTTAGCACTAAGAAATCTTATAACAGCTCGTAATTCATAATCGGCGGGACGATTGTCGGAGGCATCTTAAACACCCAGTAAACAACCTATACAATGAAGAATCAGACTGTAATGGCGTCAGTCATGGCCGACTCTACTCACTAGACCGGAGCATTGAAACATGGCAACACTGAATCGGGGGCCGAGCTTTTATTTATTGTTAAGTCATTAGTGTAATCTTCCAGAGCAAAAAAGAAGATTGGAAGGTGATTTTTAATGTGTTTCTAATTATTTACCTGCACAAACGAAACTATAAAGATAAAAAGATACCTGCAAAGTGTGTAGTACCAGGTTGCACTTGCAAATGTGCTTCCAATAAAGGATATAAACAGAAGTGGGTGAACGGTATTCCTCGTACGGGCTGGTTATATTTATGAGAATAAAGACAATAATTTACAAACATTTCAAAGGATAAGACCTATTTTAAAGCACAATGTGCTACCTACAATGTTTTCTGGACCTCCCAAATATCACAGAAAAAGACAGTTAATAGAACTCATCTGGGCATGCATCTGGGCATACCTACGAAAAGATTTGATAGTGAAAGGGAATCAAGACCAGCAAGAATGGCTTCAAAGTGACCTTATAGTGAATTTTTCTAGCTCAAGTGAAAATTTACAAAGTAAATTGAGTGTTCATTTAAGTGGAAGTGGAAGTGGCAGCAGGAAACAGGTTGCGTTTATTTTAATTTTGTAGTGACTACGATGAACCAGACATCAGATGTAAGTGGTATTAGTAGTAGTAGTTCTAAAAAGTATTTTTCTTAATTTATCACCGAGATGAATTCTTAATACATATAAAATGTAATAATTATTATTCTGAAACTATAAAACGGTTTACGGTAACCGGACCCCTATTTGACAGCTAAGCCACGTTGCCACATCTAAGGCTCCGGCCTAGTGTAGAGTCGGCCATGCGTCAGTGCGTATACAAGAGATGTAGGTGCTGTGCCAAGTCAACACCCCCCAATTATTATTATTATTATTCAGGAGGCAACAATGCACTGCTGACGTATAGCGCGCTTTGCACTGATTGGCTAAATCTGAATTCCGTTTTTAAACTCTGAAATGTAAACAAGACGATGCACAGAGTAACGGAATACATCACTACACCTATTTTTGTATACATTAAGAGGTCATAATGATTTGATCATTTTTTTCGAACTCATGATACTAGTCCATTATTTCACATAAAATTGTGTTTGAGGTAAATTTATCGGCGCATGAAATGCATTTGTATCTCTGTATCATTGTGCAAGATATACTTCTGCTTTCTTGAATCGACACTAATTTTAGAGCTGTGAGTATATCCTTTTTGGGTTTTACCGAACAAACCATCACGCAAAAATTTCCTAGGAGACAGAAGAACAAGAAGTAAAAGTTTCGACGGTATCTCAGTTTCTTTTTGCATTTACCATATTTCCACAGAGAACGGAGTTCATTTGCGTATCGTTTTTCAGATGTAAATTTGGGATTGAAAGCGTTTTTTAGTTTTTTTATACTTGCTCGAATAGAGGGATTTTATGCCACCTTTGACATGTCACCCTCCAAAGATTTTTTAATCCAAACAACGCATTTTTTATAAAGCAATTAATGTGGATCCAGTTGGGATCGAACATATGTAGATCTCGAAGTATTAAAAAAACCTATAGGTCAGAATTCAGAAATGCCACTTATTTTGATTCATACTTATCTCAACCTTTGCCATTCGCGCGCATGGTGCAGAATATTAGTTTGCTGATCTGACCTGAATAAATTTTACAAAGCTCTCGTCGCTACGCCTGTGTGTAATATAAATATTACACTAAAGTGTAAACTTTAAGGTATCTGCGCCATCTCTTAGTCAGCGGATACAATCGCTGGTCTGACGGATTTAAAGCCGTCAAAGTCGTTTTCGCGGCCAAGTTGGAGCGCTCAATGTTCGGTCCGACCTATTAATCTAAAGGAGAGTTAGGGATTAACTAGAGTGCGGTAAGGTAAGAGGTAACGTAAGACGTAAGGTAATAAACCTGTGGAATCAGATGAGAGTGTTGCGTTACCTCTTACGTTACGACTATAAACACTCTCATCTGATTCCACAGGTTTATTTTCTTACGTCTTACGTTACCTCTTACCTTACCGCACTCTAGTTAATACTTTACAAGCTCATAAACATATAAACAAACAAACGTACAACAATAAATACTGTATACTGTTCGAATTAGTGTTTGACGTGATTTATGAAAACTAATTGTTTTATAGTTTATTATCTATTTAAAAGTAGTTTGGTAAGCGCTCTATTAAGTAGATAAATAACTTCTGGATTTAGTTGTTCGATGAGTGATATTCTTAGGCGCATTTGTATGATGTTAGAAGTGCCGTTTTTTGGTCAGTCTCCCGGAGAGGCTGAAAGCCTATGGCGCTGTAGAAGCGCTGCTAGAGGATAAGTGTTGGTGTATGTTCGATTTGGAAGGCTGCAGGTTGTAGCCGTCGGGAAACAAATTCCCCGGCAGCTCATTCCACAGCGTCTAAGTTCTCCAAAATGAGAAATGCTGAAGGAGACTGGTTTGGGGAGTAGGAACCTCGACCTGGTAAGAATGAGCTCGCAGGGCCTCTCTAGTGTTTCTCGTTTGGACGTCCTTCGGTGTTATTATCTGAGAGAGCTCACTCGAACACCTTCCGTGATAGAATATGTGAAACAAGGACCGTTCAGCCACTCTTCTTCGATGTTCCATGCTGTGGAGGTCTTTTGTGAGGTTAGGCGTATCGACTAGTCTGATTGCTCTTTAGTGGATAGTGTCCAGAAGCTTCAGAGAATGCTTTGAGGCGCTTCCCCACACATGGGGCAATAGTCCAACGATGGTCGGAGCTGTGCCTTGTAGAGCAGCAGTAGTTGCTTTGGAGCCTACAGCGGAACAAAACTTCAAGCTTCTGGGATGTCGCTTTATCAATACTGACAACGTGGTCGTGCCAGGACATGTTATTGTTGATGTTGATCCCCATGAGACCTTTTTGTCAGTATTGTTGCCTGAGTTTTCTATGCGTTAAACTGTACTTTATCTACCAATCCCCACTTGACGATTGTTTTGACATCTACATTGATCTGTGAAGCAAGCAATTTTAGGTATACAATAAATAATTTAAGTCTTGATAGGGAGACTGAGTGCAAAGACCTGGAAGTACATCTGCAATCAACCTTAAGGTTCAATAGTCACTATAAGATCATCGTTGATAGGGCTCTGAAAGCCTTAGGCTTTATCATTAGAAATTCTAGATATTTTGAAATAAAAACTGTGATAAGATTGTACAATGCATTAGTTAGACCACATTTAGAGTATGCCTGCATAATTTGGACACCACAGGCAGAAATTCACTGTGATATGATTGCAAAGGTTCAAAAAAGATTCCTGAGATACCTGTTTGTTAGAATGCATGGTGTGTATCCATATATGATCTCTTATAATGCAATGTTGAGTGAATTTAGCATGTAAAAATTAAGTACAAGACGAAGTATGCAGCGTGTTATATTTGTATATTATGTAGTTAATAGTCTTAGGTATAAACACAGTTATTTAATAAATAGAATTATATTCAATGTTCCTAAAATTGCACTTCGAAATACTGAAATACTGAAGTCAAGCTATTTTATGATAACGTATCAAACAGTTCACCATTAAATAATATGATTCGTGAATGTAACAGACTGATAAGGGAATCTGGTATTGATCTAATGAATACAAATATAATCTCCATAAGAAATCACTAATAGATGACTTGCAAATTTTTATTGTTTCAAAGCCTCTGTGTTTGTTTTGTTCTTTTTTCAGACTAGTGGTTGTAATCTAGCAGAGTGCGTCTGTTAAGTAGCTATAATCAGTAAGCACTCTTGCATTGTAAGTACTTTTGGGTGTGTGCAGGAGGATAAATAAATAAATAAAAATAAATAAATAAATGAACGTTGCTATTGTCGACGTAGCGTCTCCTGGGATGATAGCTCACTTAAACTATCCCAGCTATAGTAAACACGATGTCAGTTGGAACACGGCGATGTGACGACAATATACGAGGTAGTATCAATTCCCCGGTATTTGCGGTGCTATTCCACTGGTGAAAATACTCGAATTAGCAGCATATATCCCTGGTATACATTCAAAAGCCGCCGTCAAAGCACCCCTGCCGAATTGTATTCAGCAGGTAGCTGGGACTGTCCAGTCAAGCGGTCGAGCCAGTCTTACCAGTGCCGTTCACGGATACGGATTGTAAGGCTCTGCTTCCTCAACTTTGCGAATTCGCGATTTCTTATATTTTGGAAATACGTAATCATGGCCGTTTGGAGACCCTGGGAGAATGCACGTGATAGTGTTGCAGATGTGGATGCGGATCCTAATTGGGAAGATTTTTTTCACAAGGATTTAGAAGAACAGACACAAAAAGTAATATTAAATATTTACGATTGTCTAAAAAATGAAAACCGTGATGCCTCAAATGTGTTCACAAGATGCAGGGGTGATGGAGGGACCGAACAGGGGCGAGAGTCGTCCATCGTCCGTCTTTTGATATAAATGCAGTATCCTAAACGAATTATTTTTAATTCACCGTTTTACAAAAAAATCCTGAAATCTAAAAAAAATTGAGCGCTGCCGTCTGCGTCGTCTGTAGACAACATAGTGCTGTTCGGGTTTTTAGGTCGGTGTTAAAATTTCTTCTTAACGCTTCACAAGCACGGGTGACTAGGATCTTCAGATATCTGACGAGTCTTCACTACGAGAGCTACCCGACAATTATTGTTATTTGTTGCGCTCTTGAGTTGTTAGTCAGTTCTCGTGATGAAGACAGCGATCTCTGAAGATCCCAGTCACTCGTGTTTGCAAATCGTTAGGATTTTTTATAAGGCACTATATTAATCGATTTTATTTGAGGAAAACGTAATAATTCGTTCACATCCTTTGTATATTTTATACTTATTATATACTGTAGAAGGTCCCTGTATGAACCTTCTTCATTAAATACTCAAATAAGAGATATTAGTTCATTTCATATTCACCTTCCATTTGATCACACAATTATTTGAATTACGGCGCGCCGCCTATGGATCCTTCGCCCCTTACAAAGGAAATGCCGCAAAAGTTTTTTTATGTTGTTCCAACTGACATCGTATATACTTTACCTCCATAGTTGTTGAATGAATGGCTCATCACAAGCCATATCGGAGAATGAGGCTTTTAAACGGATATTAATTCTGCTAAATACTCCTTGTTAACTCCACTCGATAATGAATCCAGCGCTTCTGGTGTAGCAAACTCGCTAGTATTTCCGCGAACTTTTAACAAGTTCATTAAATTTCGAGTATATATTTACGAACGGCATGGCAGTGGGAGCAAAGTCTTTGGCTTCTTCAGAAGTTTGAAATTGTAGCGAGTCAATTTATCACACAAATATCATTAATTATGTAGGGTTGTCTAGCTGGGGAACGATACGGAGTACCTGGTTAATGGTTTGCTGTTTGTCAGACCGGTCGCTGCTCGAATGGAAGTTTTACTCCACTTTTGTGAAATATCGCCCTACCTAGAGATTTCGTCCATGGAATTTATTGACTGGTTTTGGTCATATAGGTACGCATACGGACATATCTTGGTCGAAAGAATAATGATGTTGGCGTGAGGCTTGACTTGTAATGCTCTGCAATTTGTGGATGATTTGAAATGGTTCTAGCCATAGAGAAAAAACTATAAATATTATAGTATGTATGTATGTAAATGTCTGTATTGCTTATTATTTGATGAGCTGACAAAATTTATAAAGAAGCATGCAAAAAAAGCAATCCGGAGCGGAATTCATATTGTAGCAGCAGCTACTTCTTCTCTTCCATTCAACTCCATTAAAAACAAATCTATAAAGTCCAGAGTTAGACACTGTGAACATAGAATCAAATAAATATAATTCATTTACCAAATACAATGCAACAAATTATTTAAAGTAAAAAAAATGACTAACAAAATTACTACAGGGCTAACGAAATTACTGCAGGGCAACAAAATTACTGCAGGGCTACAAAGTTACTGCAGGGCTACAAAATTACTGCAGTATTCATTAAGTTTCAATTCTTATAAAAAACAAATGTTTGAGACTTTGTGCTGGATACTTACTAAGTACTCGAATCAATGTAGTGGAGGTAGATTGCAATGAACCTCCCTTGTATCTAAGAAGACAAAAACTAAGTACAAGAGCAGTACTGAAGCAGGTTAGCAGAGACAAGGTTGCATCTAGTCATAAAATTTTCATTTTGAGGATGAGTAGCAAATACTGGCGGCATAAAAAACTCCCCTCACTTATAGAAAGCTACGAATACTTACTACCAGTCAGGGACAAAATACGCACAGAAAAATCTGTCGGTCTGTCAAAGACTTACGCTTGGATTCAATGGGACGTTACACTCAGCATTCCTTAAATACAGCAATGTTTTATCCAATGGGAAGTGTATAGTTGGTAACGAATTATATCATAATGTCGATTCAACTACAAGATGTCATTGGATTCCAATGAATAATTCAATTGCAGCTTGTCGTTGAATCGAATCTGTGTTTGGTAATTGATTCTAAACTACTTTATTTTCCTTGGACCAACAGATGTTATTGCGAGGACAGCTGATGGATTCGTTTGGATGTTTAATTGTGCGATTTTGTATGAAGTTATAAGGAGCATGATATAAGAATCAGACATAAGCCTGCAGCAGTTGTTGCATTATTGCCTGAAACATAACTGTCTGACTAATCTAAATACCTACATTCAAATGTGGGTGTTAGCTCTTCTGAGTCCCAATTTCTCAGTAGATCCTCCATTTAATATATAACCGGACACATTTAAATCACATAATTGCTGATGCAATACGCAAAACCACGAGATGACACAACACGGCTAACACCGAAACAACACAACGGAACAACATCGTCCATGTTCACGGGTTCGCGGCGATAGTTACACTGAGATCATCCCCCTGTTATTTATTCTTACCTTCATTGAATCGGGGCATCAGTCCCGCCGAATACTGATTATAGTTCAGCGAACGACAAGGGCCATTGAAACAAAATTAATTTTTATCAGATGAATTATCACGAACTGCTGTTGCAGTAATAATTTTTGTACATTGAATAGATTGTATGCTTTGCTTAAATGAAACATCGGGTAAATTTCGAAAACAAGAGGATGTTTTGATTGCATTATATGTCAATACTGATATTAGGATATACATATCATCAGAACGAATATAAAATTATTTTGAATTTATTGGCGTACCTGTGATTACTTCGAATATAGGGATTGAATTCTTTCAATGGACATGGATTTGAAACAACTGTAAATATATTTAAAGTGATGGAAAAACATCCAAATACTAACAATTAATTGGAAATACAACAGTGTTTTTTCTGTGTATATTTCAACGTATAGCACCCCTACTTTGTCACAGAATACAAAACTTCCAACTATAGGAACTTTCATCAAGCTGACCCTACCACATACATCAAGTTCAAAGAGCAGATAGAATAAAAATGGGATCAGTGTGAACACATATACACAGACGGTTTAAAGGCGACAAACGGTGTGAGCTGCGCTTTCTACCATGAAAATAGAAACTATTCAAAAAGCCCTAGAATATTCCCTCAGTAATAACGACCTTAGAGATGTTATATCTTTATGTCCTATCAAAACTAAAAAATTCATGTTTTAATCCAATCGGTGACTATCATTTCTAGTCAAAACGGTAACTCTCAAAATTTCACCTTGCCATTTCTGCTACTGACATAAATTTCTTGTCATTACCCAGCCCCTTCTATGTGGACTATCCACACGTCACGTCTCCGCCACGTCCGTGCCTCGTCCTTGGCACGTCCTCGCTTACGTACATACATTCAGTGTGCATTGCCCCTAAGGCGGCACATAGAAGACTTTTAAGCAAACTGAAACACTTTGGAATTAGGAGTAACCTGTTAAATTGGATTGACAGCTGTTTAAGTGATCGAAACTATTGTGTGACAGTAAATGGTTGATTATCACTAAAAAGATACGTGCATAGTGGTGTTCTTCAGGGCTCTGTTCTTGGCCCACTGCCATTCATACTCTACACTAGTGGCCTAGCTAAATCAGTCGCTTTTAGTAACGCTTTATTTGCAGATTTTAAATTTTAAAACATTTTTTTAACTTTAAACTATATTGCAATCCCCTAGAAAGCTTTGAAGACTTGACTGAACAAACAAAACTACACTGTACTCCATATACGCCAGTGACTGGAAGTAGGAAAACTAGGAAACATTTTATAGTAATCTGAACAACTGAAATCGTATAAGCATAGATAATTTTCAATTTCTTCACACAATGAATGTTAAATTCTATATCGTTTCACATTTTGAGCGTACAACGGACGAGTCTGTGTGTGCACTAGGAATGGGTGGAACAGGCTATTTAAAACAGCAGGATAGAACTGGCCAGTTGATCTCAGATCAGAGCCAATAACATAAATAAAAAAAAAACAACAGGTCCAAACTGTTCCAGTTTCATGAAATACCTGTTTCAAGAAAGCTGCTTCAGTTCCAAACTGTTCCAAAGCATCTGTTTCAGTCAAACCGGCGCGGCCGGCAGCTGGTGGGCTGGTATTGTTGGTTGCAGCGATTCAGGCTGTGCCAGTAGGGTTGCGCTGTATCTGTGTCACACGTGTGTACTGCGTGCTGCAGAAAATTGTTTCAAATCATTTTTATATTTTATTCATTGGTGGTTGCTGGTTGTTAGGTTGCTAAGAGTCAGTGTGTTTACGAAACCTTGTTTGTGATCAGGCGATAGTTAATGACATCAGTACGGTGTATGTTAGATTTATCTCCAACAACTTCCTGTAGAGGAAAATTTAGGCAATTAAAGCTTCTTACTCTGACAGGTATCTTAATTTTTGAAATTGGGAAGTACATAAGTACAACTCAGGCGAATTCATCGTAAACAAGGACCACCACGACTATAATATTTGAATGATAAATAATTTCAGAATATAACATGATCGCCTTCAAATTACCTCTAGTGCTCCTTACTCTCTGGGCCTGAAAATTTTTAATCCGCTGCCAGATGAAATAAAAAACCAGAAGACGCTGAGTATGTTCAAACAGAAACTAAGGTGCTTCCTGGTCGATAAAGAATTATACTCGTTGAAAGAGTCTAGTTTATTTTGTATTAATCTGTTATTTTAGTTGTTCGTATTGATGTACATATGTGTATTGTATGTGTTTACTGAACTGTAAGTGTATTTTAAAAATTTGCTTCTGCTGTACAAATTGACTTGTTCTGTATCTCTTTTAAGATCAAAAGAATTAATAAAGAAACAAACAAACATCACGAGCTTTTTGATTAAACGTTTTTCGATGAGAAGCAAGAGCAGCCCAGTTTGGATTTTTTCTTAGTTATTGCTTAGACAAACGCAATGTGTGGATTATAAATGTCATGCAAATATTCGATAACGAACTTAAAAAAAATCATCCAAGGGTGAGGATTTCCCAAAATCTGGTGTTTAAATGCATCGAATTGAAATTACGGGAGACAATAGCTGCGACACTACTGTTAGCAATACTACTAGCTCACAGCAGAGAAGACCGAACCTGTTCAGCCTGCTATTAAAAAATCCCGAATTATTCCGTAATTTGTATCGGCAATCTCGGGCAAGCCAACGAGAATCAGCGTGGAACAACATATAGCTGGAACAGCAACAGAAAGGGGAACAAACGATGACTGTCACGGATCAGTTCATCACTGCGCTCATACGCCTATGATACTAAGCTGTTCCGTTGAAACTGGAAAACGCATTGAGCAACACCTGTTCCAGCCTGTTCCAAACAGAAATCTGTTTCAAAAAGAACAGATCATGTTCCAAAGTCTAGCCTAGCCTAGTGTGCACGCCACGGGCGACTGGAAAGAGACGTGGCAAGGGCGGGATGGCGCCAGTCAGTGTGCATTGGACCATTAAGGGCCGATTTTATCAACATGCACATTTAACAAAGAATTTAACAAAGCTTTTCTATTGGATGTTATTTAGCAAAAGCTTTCTATTGGGTATTGAGGGCTATGTTAATAAGTATCATCCAATAGTATTTCATCAATATTGTAAACAATACGTCAAAGCTAGATGGCACTTTTGTCAAAGATATTTTAGAAATTCATGGATCAAAATCATAGCAGGATATCAGAACAAAGCGATTGATTTGCAAATAAATGCCACATTTTCGATGTTTACATTATAATTATTGTATAATTACTAATTGCAAACTGGGATAATTTGTGATAAAAGTAGTAGGTACCTATATCAATCACAGCAACTACCTACCTTATTTTATAATTAAAAATCCCACGTCCGTCAGTCAGGTGGATTATATGAAAATACATACTTTTATGAAGAATCAATCTTTCATTTACTGGATGTATGTTTGTTATAGATCTTCTTATAGAAGTATTCACAGGTGCATTGTACATCAAATAGGGTTATACTTAATTTTAATTATAAAATGGCAAAGTTTGGCGTTCTGGGGTTCTGGATAGGCAACCAGTAATGCACATGCGTTTTGGAAGTAGCTGTAACTTTTGAAATGTAACAAAATGCTATTTTTACCTCTTCTTACTATAAAACAAAGATATATTGCAGGTATTCATAATTATTATCGATAGTAAATTATTGTTTTACCCAAATAATGCAATGAGTTAATTTCTTGTCATCATAGCATTTAATACAGCATGAAACCAGCGATCAAATGGAAATGGAATCTGGAATCTGATTGGTTGAAATTAGCAATTGCTAAACTTTTGATCAAACGAGAAAATACCATTTTTCACCGATTTGGGATGGAAAATCAGACTGGAAAAGATGCTAGATGATTTACAATGCTCGATTGTATATAAAGTATGTCATTTTTGAGCTTTTTGAGGTCAACTTCAAGAGAAATCAATAATTTTCAGAGTACTTTGACAGATGCATGTTCTTAAAAGTGCTGCTCTGATTGGTCAAAGTCTTTGTTAAAATCTGAATGTTGATAAAATCGGGCCTAAATGACATAGAAGGGACGTATGAGCGACAAGTCTGGGTCACGTCCTCGCCTAAAGTCCGATCAGTGTGCATCAGCCCTTAGATAGTAGTTGATGTTTGAATTCGCACCATCATCGCATCGGCGCCAGTGGATGGTCGCTTTCAACGCTCATCTCCATTCCCCATTAAATTACACACCATTTCCAGATGAATTAAAAGGAAGCGGTAGTGGAAGGTAGCAATTGGGAGTTGCTGCTGCTGCTGCTGCTGTCTCTGGTCTCTGGTTGTGTCGCTGCGCCACGCCGCTTGTCGTCGGCACAATCGCAATCGCGCTACCATTGCCGACGCCGACGTTCAATGAAACAATTGAAGAAACAATTGAACGGCCGCCGCCGCCGCCGCGCGGAGGAAGTGAGCCAATTTCCACGCTGCGCCGGGTTATTTTAAATGGCGCTCGCAGTGGTGGATTTGTGGGGTACGCCGCTCTAGCCAGAACAGCATGGAACTTCAGGGACAAGCATCCCACCTTTTGACCCAGTGACGAAAATAATTTCAACCTTCAAAGGTTTCTTGTGACAATTTCATAAGGTCAGATACTCAGATCCTTGCCTTTCGAGTTGCATTGACGTCAATTTGAGGTGATGGTCACGGACAAGATTTTCTATCTCAGTGGAAGCCGATCCATGGATTTATTTATTTATCTTATGGCTGGCTAGATACCAGGTGTTTTGACGCAAATGACTTCACACGATTGCATGTGAAATTTCATTCTCAAAATATTAAACTGTCACTGGTAGTTTTCCTTCCATTTCAAAGCTTCCGATAATACCGGAAATCTTCCAATCTCTAGATTATCTTTCTGCCATACTGCAGCTTTTCTTTAACCTTAGGTATGTGACCGCTGTTATTTCTACTTGAAGCTGATACTGTGTCCCAGAACGAATCTCGAAAACTTTAAGGGATGATTTCTGGCACCGACTTAGGATATAATATGATTAAATTATATGTTTATTCTAAATAGCAAATATTGCTGAAATTCCCTTAATTAGATGGCGAATTGGTTAATGTGTGCACCTCTTTATTATCTTCTTACTGTACAAGCAATACATCATACGATATTTGCTGTAAGCAATCCACAAAAACATTCAAAACACCCGTTAGCGTAATTCGACCTTCTCCGTCTTTGCAAGGTATTCCCGAAAGTGAAAGTGGGTCGTGCACGTTCCAGTTATCTTTACAACCAAACTTCAAACGTTGATTTCTCTGAAACAAATACGAATTTCAGAATACCTAATTCCTTTTAATATCGGCTTCACGTTCCGAAATTTAAGTGCGATTTCTTTTTTCGGGATTCGTTCTGCGACACGGCGTATTGTAAAGAATTTTTATAATCTTGCAATATTTCCGTCTACTTGGATTTTCTAAGATCTTGGATCTCCTTGGATATCCTTTAACCTGAGATTTTCCAGGATTCTTCATCGAATTTTCCAGTATTTGGAATTATTCTCGGAAAAATAGTTTGATTATTTTCTGTAATTTATGCATTACTTATTACTTGTTTTGTCCACAGGGTTTTTGTAAATACAGATCAAAGGAAATAGTCCAAATATGTTCTCGAAATTAATTCCAGACAGTATGATTCTAAAGGAAATTCAATGAGGAATCCAGGAAAATTTGTTATTTAAGGATATCCAAGGAGATCCAAGAAAATCCAAGAAGATCCAAGGAGATCTAAGATGGAGGAGAAACGTTTTCCATCAAAACGTGTCCGTGGTTAAACCACCAAGTCAAATATTACATTGAACTGGCTTTCAACTAAAATAGTGTCATTGCAGAAGCCGAGATATACGCCATGTTAAACCCACCCACTGGACTTCCTAATGAAGGCCAGTATGACCAACCAGTGTTCCAAATATTTCAACTCTTTGTCTATTGTACACCACACAATTATTGTTTGGGAATTGCAATGAATGGATAAAAAATGTTTCTTGTTACTTGCTAGTTTAAGTTTACTACACTTTGTCATACTAATCGAAGTTGGCGCCAAGCTTTGCCATTTGTCGCTGTGGCAAGGCTTACACTCCTAAAAATGATTCAGCACATCTTCATATAGTCTTCTGAATCAGTGGATATGAAAATCGTAATTACTAAGACCTCCGTAGATAATCAAGGTTCATCAGAAACTTCGTAAAGCATACATTTTATAGACATTGGAAATCAGTGTTAACAGCTACCTCATGTACAAATTTCTAATAAATTTTAATGTCTCGTTGTACTAAACATTTCTTTCTTTTTTGCAGGTGAGTACAAGTGCTAGTGAGATTCATCGTAAGTATTTGTGTCAAAATATTGTGTATATGTAAGCACCTCCACACAGGGGTCGATTCGCTATGTGGTCGACGCGATTCCCTATGCGCAAACGATTTCAGTCTTCTCATTTTCGATCGCATTTCATATATTATTATGTACTGTCAAACCAGTCTTGATTTTGTAATTATATATAGTACTATGAGGACATTACAAGCTTCTGGGATCCAGAAATTCTACGTATAATCATTAAATAATATAAAGGTTCAGGGGAAAATTGGCCTTTATAAATTATTAATCAACCAATGTGCGACTATAAACACATCGTCCACTTCGTCGATCGACCATCTCGTATGACTTTAAACGCGTTGACCAGATCGACCCATGTGCGGAGGCGCTAACTGTAACAGGCTTCTGCAGCCTGTATTATTTACATCATACGCCAAATTTGGAATCATAACGTCTTATATCAATACCTATTTATTATTATAAACACATCTGATAAATCACTATCTATGACATGTTTGTTACCCTCTACTGTCCTCAATATATGGTCTGAATCTAATCTACATACAAATATGTAATATACGTTTTGTCGAAAATGTCATGCTAACTCGTGAAACAACGTTCTGATGAAGGTATCCATTTAGATAGGTCAAAAATTCCAAGACCGTGGAGTCTCATAATTATAAGAACAAGAGAAAGAAGAAAATAGTAGATACACATCAGCGCTCTATTCTAATATTTGTTTTTTTAGATCATTATTTCCTATTCTAAAAATTCATGAGAATACAGGGTGGCCAATCGGGTGACGATAATAATTTTTTTTTAGATAGCCCGTACCGAGACCTATCCAAAACACCCCCATGTATGCGTACCGATTATTGATAGTTTTCGAGTTATGATTTTTTTTTGAAAGCTTAAGAGATTTTCCAGTTTTTCCAAGAAATCGTCAAAAACAAAAACAAGAATGCTTTTTGTCTTTTATTTTTTTCTGCAATTATACTCAGTATTAAGCCTATTTTAATACACAATAGAGAGAACCTGTACATACGAACAATAATTAAGTAAATTTTGGGCCCAAAGTTTGAAATCTCTGTTTTTAGCCAGGAGACCAAAACCTTCAAAATAAGATCAAAAATACTTATGCCTGGTTCTGGAGTTCCAATCCAATGTTAAAAACTCTGCAAGACATTGCACTTTCGAAACAATAATGCAAAAATAGCACTTATGGGGGCATTTTGCGCCGTACGTGACTGTTAAAGGTAAAAAGGTGATAATTCACGAATTTCCAAAATGATTTAAAAAAACTATTATTTTACTTTGTTATGACAAATTAAAGAAAAAAAACTCATAACAACTAATAAACATGATAATCATTGATGTTTTAATCACTTTTAATAAAAAAAATTAATACATTGGATATTAAAATAGGCTTAATACTGAGTATAACTGCAGAAAAAATAAAAGACAAAAACCATTCTTGTTTTTGTTTTTGACGATTTCTTGGAAAAACTAGAAAATCTCTAAGTTTTCAAAAAAAAAAATCATAACTCGAAAACTATCAATAATCGGTACACATACATGGGGGTGTTTTGGATAGGTCTCGGTACGGGCTATCTAAAAAAAAATTATTATCGTCACCCGATTGGCCACCCTGTATACAGGGTGTCCCAGAAGTCAACGTCAAGCCGCAACGGGGTGACAGGATTGGTTGTAACTATCATGAGAAAAATCACAAAAAAAATCTATCCCATACAATTTGGAAATTATGGCCATTTAAAAAAACCTAGAAATTTGGTCAAATTATAACAATTTTTCGGTTATTGTGGTTAACTTTTATTATTTTTGTTCATTTAAACTTTGGAACCGTAACTCTAAATAACATGTCTAGAAGCACAGTCAAAAATAATGACACAATTGCCCCAAGTTTTCTAGAATGAATACTATTTATGAATTTAAAATTTTCAAAGTTTGCAAACTTTGAAAGGCCCTCCTTTAAAAAAATATACTAAAATGCCTTGGCAAATGCCGTTAAAAATTGACGCATTTAACCAGGATTGTAAGATGGTACAATACTTGTTAGTTTTATACTAAAAAAACGAATAAAAAAAAAGGAAAACCTCAAGTAACCCGATTTTTGCTAACCCATTTCACTCAGGTCAGATGTTCTTTATTCGCACAAGCTTCTCGTAGGTTCTTAATTTTACGACAAAATGATGAGAGAGATGCATAATGAACATATCTGCTATGAGTGAGCGAGACAGATAGTGACGCCACTTTTAGTAAAGTCAACAAAAATAAGTAAAATTAATAAAATAATAAAAAGTTTTGACCTAGTTTAGTTTAGGTTTATTGGAATAAAGGTCAGGCAATAAATATTCAAATTGTTTACCATCAGCCTCAATACACGCCCTACATCTTCTTAAAAAAGATGTAGTTATTAGCCAGGCATATCCTCGAGAGTTGATGTCCTCAGCAGCTTGAGAAATTCGTTTACGCAGCTCGGCTACGCTCTCAGTGGACTTTGAAAAACTTTTTCTTTGAGAACATCCCGATAACAAAATTCCAGGGGATTTAAATCTGGGGAACGGGCTGGCCACCTCCACCTCCCAAACATTTTTGGTCAAGGAAACCTCTTACTTGCACTGCGTAATGCGCTGGGCATTCATCTTGTTGATACCTCATGTGGCGACGATCTGTTAAGCGGTCTACAGACGTTGATGCGATTCAGGTATCGACTTCTACGTTTCATAACGCGAGTAGCTGCGTGTGTGGTACTGAGTCACGAATTTGGTATCAGTTGCGGCTTGCAGCGATGCAGATTCTGGAATCCTATTGTGGACGGTGAGCCATGTAGCCGAGCCGGTGACGCTGATGCAGTGATGCAGGTTTCAACGTGTATAGTATTGCGTCGATACAAAGAAATAAGCCCTCTCTACCACTCTTGTGTTGCGTGGAACGTGCATGAAATATCAAGTCGATTCAGGCATCGCAACAGGTTTCGATTTGAGTAAGAACTTATGCAACTGATGCAAGTTTCATGAAACCTTGGGTCGATTGAGGAATCGCAGCTTACATCAACGTCTGTAGGCCGCTTCATTGTAGTTGGTAAATTTTATCGTAAAAAATGTAAGTAATTTGTGCCATTCAAATTCTCAGGCAGCTCAAATGGCCCAACAATTTTGCCGTTTAAAATTCCGGTCCACAGGCTTACTTTAAAGCGATACTGGTATCCGTCTTCCTGCATTAAATGTGCCTGGCTAATAAGTAGATCTTTCTTAAGAAAATGCAGGACGTGTATTGAGGTTGATGGGACACAATTTGAACTTTTATTGTAATAAAAAATGTTATTTGCCTATCTGACTTCTAATCCAATAAACTTAAACTAAGCTAGGTCAAGATTTTTTATTATTTTATTAATTTTACTTATTTTTGTTGACTTTGCTAAAAGTGGCGTCACTATCTGTCTTGCTCACTCATGGCAAACATGTCCGCTATCCACCTCTCTCATCATTTTGCCGTAAAATTAAGAACCTACCAGAAGATTGTGCGAAAAAGAACATCTGACCTCAGTGAAATGGTTTAGCAAAAATCGGCTTACTTGAGGTTTTCCTTTTTTTACTCGTTTTTTTTTAGTATGAAACTAACAAGTATTGTACCATTTTACAATCTTGGTTAAATGCGCCAACTTTTAATGGCACTTGCCAAGGCACTTTAGTACATTTTTTTTAAAGGAGGGCCTTTCAAAGTCGGCAACCTTTGAAAATTTTAAATTCATAGTTTAATAAATAGTGTTCATTCTAGAAAACTTGGGGCAATTGTGTCATTATTTTTGACTGTGCTTCTAGACATGTTATTTAGGGTTACAGTTCCAAAGTTTAAATGAACAAAAATAATAAAAGTTAACCACCATAGCCGAAAAATTGTTATAATTTGACCAAATTTCTAGGTTTTCTTTAAATGCCCATAATTTTCAAACTGCATGGGATAGATTTTTTTTCTGATTTTTATCATGATAGTTACAACCAATCCTGTCACCCCGTTGCGGCTTGACGTTGACTTCTGGGACACCCTGTATATTTCGTAAGAGACTCATATAATGCTTCACTTTGATCACTAATATACCACTTATTATAGTTGCAAATAGGTTTTTTAACTTAAAAGCGCGATCTTATACCACGTAACTGTATGTTTGCTATAGGGTCAATACAACTCAATCGATATTTCTATTTGCTTCGTACTTCTAACTTTGCAAAATTCAAAATGTGAAAGGAGCACTCCGCATAACATCAGTGCTAGTTCAACGATGATATCGGTATCAGTAAATCCAGAAAAATCAAGTGTAACACTTTTTTGTCCAGAAAATCAGAGGGCAGCATATACAATCAGTTTTGAAATTAAACGTTGGAAGCCAAGAACTCCAGTTTCAAGATGCAATAAAAATATTAGGCGTAACAATAGATATTTAATTGAAATTCACTACTCACATAAAAAATATAATGCAAGATACATATTTAAAATTAAGAACTTTATACGCACACAGACATATTTTAAATTTTAAAATGCGCAAAAAGCTATCTGAGGCCTTGGTACTATCTGTCTCCAACTATTGCAGTATATCGTCTATTTTTATTTTATCAACGAGCAAACTAAGAACAGAATCCAAATTGTTCAAAACAGTTGTGTTTATTTTTAGTTTAAGAAAATTTGACCATGTTTCGGAATTTTTCGTCAGACTAAATTAGATGAGAATGGTTGACCTCATCAAATACCAATATAATTTTTGTCCATCGTATCATGATGAAATCAAAACCCAGCTACTTGCGAGACAAACTTATTTTTCGTTGTGATACTCATAGTAGGCACCTAAGGGATCAACATAGTCTCTGTATTCCTTACCATCGAGCTACCCTCTTTAAACACTGCTTTTCATATTTATCAGTAACATTTTATAACAGTATCGATAGTACTTGGAAATCCTTGTCATTACCAAGTTTCAAAAGGAAAGTTAAATCTTTTATCTTAGGCACTCTTTAATCCCTGTGATGCATTAGTTTCTGAATCAGTTTGTGTAAGTACGAGTACATACATATGTATCTTTTTTTTCATAAATTTATCCGTTGTATTTTTACATTTTATGATTCTTTGGTATTTTTGCTTACACCTTTTATATACTGTGTTGGGGGTTAAGTGTAAGAGTAGCTTTAGCCAAATTTCGCCTCCCTAACACTCACTTTAAGGTATTGTACCGTTGCAAATAAAGACGATTTTATTATTATTATTATAAATATTCCCTAAACTACAGACAACATCAAGCCAATCTGCTCCAGTATTAAAATTTGCCACGAGGTTCTGTTGTTACGTCCCTGTATCTGAATGCGCTAATTGTATTACCCTGAGTAAATTGGAAAATTAATTTACCTTGTCTTTCAAATTCTTGTCGGCAGCCTTGATTGTACCTCCCTCTATCTGGGTCATAGCTCGATGGGGAAGCGTCTTGCTTTCGATGTACCTGTTATTTATGGAAAATTTCGGAGCTGGATGACCTATTTTTTTTTAGTTTGATATATTGTCTTGGGTATTATCAGGCTAGTAAAGTAAGACTATGAATTGAGCTACTAGCAAAGTAGGAATGTAATTAAATAATTGCTTCAAGTAAGACAACTGTCTGCACCATGCACTTGAATCGTATCATTAATGCAACAGTAGTTTTTTTTATAACAAAGCCTAAGCATCATACTGCCGCGTCAACTCAAAACTACTAAAACATACTATAAGTAGTTCAACTCGCCGTGCTGCTCGATGTTCATATTGCCAAGCACAACGCCGTGTGCTCGTGTATCTACACAGCTCATTGTGAAATATATCGTAAATGAGGTTTTGAATTAAGAAAAAAAGTACTTTTTTGTGATAAATGGAAAGATCATATATAAGTTTTATAACAAAACTGTTTTTATTTTCTTTTTTTTTCGCAATAATTCAAAAGTTATATCAAAATAAAAATGGGTTTTTGAATCGAGTACCGAAAACACGCCGACGGCTCCCGAACCCGTGTGACGTCACCATGGCGGTGAGGATGCTCCTTTGACCAACGACGTCCTACTCCGATACTAGATGCTAGATTCCCAGCCAATCGCGAAAATACGTACTGCTAAACTGGTAACTAGTGTATATTTGTTGCAACACAGTCGATGAATGAACTTTGCAGCTCGAGACGAAGTCTGCGATCGAAATAAATATGTTTTTGAATGTTTGAAGTCAAATTACAGATTTCAGTAAGTACCTAATCAAGTATGTTTCGTTGAAAAGATCTCCTCAACGGAAGGATGGCCCAGTGGTTAGAGAGTCCGATGAGAGTGCGGCGAGACAGAGGAAACAGCTAAGCATGTTATCTTTGAGGAACTGCTATCTGAATGTAGGCCAAAAGGGAAGATTGTAGAGCATAGTTCAATGCATGTCAAAGTTCGCAGAGAATTTAAGGTGGGACTCTGTGTGATTCCTTTGACTGGGGCTGCACAATAAGCCTTAAGGCTGAGCGACAATGGTTAGGGCAACTGAACCCTAACCCCCTCGCTGTCAAAAAATGCAGGCAATGCTGCTATATTTAGGCTTTGCCTTTGTGCTTTGCTCTACTATAAATACGGCAACTCGCATTCGGATTTGTTGTGTGACGTCACCTTTTAAACATCAAATATGTCGATCGCATAATTTTGCCTTTTTTAAAATGTCTTGCAACTTCTACAGACGCTTCTTACTGGATGATAGCCTCTATTCTGGAGTTTTTATCCACATAGCCACAGTATTGTCAGTTACTTGTCATTTTTGTCGCAAATTGTTATAATTTGTCCTTAGTATATGATTATTCTGACTGCAAATGTACTTCACTGTATATCGCTGGTCAATAAACGTTAAGTAAGTAAGTAACCCTAACGAACTGGAAGAAATGCATTGCAAGATTCAAATGGGCCGTACTGTATTTCGCCGTGTAAACACCGTTCAGCAAAACAGGTTGGAAAAAGTAGCAGCTGCAGCAGATTTACATCCGTCTAGTATTGACACAGTATTATAGAGCGAAAATGTTGCCGTTCGGTTTTATGTCAATATTAGGCAACAGCCGGCTCTCGTTCTCGTTGGAAATAGACATTTGCATTAGCCGCCTCTGATGCCTCTGCCGTCATCCCGTTCTCGTTCCCGTTCCTCCGTCTGACGTTGTGGCTGTAGAGCATCCGAGACAGTGTTGCCATGACGAACATCCTTCTTATCAACGACGATCAAATAAAACTTTTACAGTGGTTTACGTCAAGTAACAGAAAATGGATCCAAAGCTGATCCAACAAGTATAAACCTATAGGTCTGCTATGTGTGACCAGTAAAGTGATGGAGAAAGATCAACTGGGGATGTCCTGGCTTAGGTTAGGTTAGGTTGAAAGTGAGTGGGGCAGCGCTGCCTCCTTCCACTGCGACTCAGTTGTGTCTATTGTGGCTCACACCTTTCTAGAGTTCACCGTACAATCCGCACCTCTTTGCGAAGGCGATCAACGTGAAGGGTAAAACTTCCTTGAAGTCATGAGGTTCCAGTTAGGCAAATCCAAATGTCTGGAACCTAGCGTTATGCAGTTCTGGACAGGAGCAAACAATATGCTCCGCTGTTTCGTCCTCCACGTAGCAGAAGCGACAGTCTGAAGTTTGTTCAAGACCCAACTTCCGCATATGGCTCCTCAGACGACCATGTCCCGTCAGCAGACCGGCCAGAATTCGGAGATCGTTCCTGTTACATTCCATGATCCTCGGGGGGCCTGACCCGAGGGGCCTGACCCGAGGGGTATCATAAACGCCTTCGAGTGCAGTAGCCCTGGTGTATCTCGCCAGTTCAGGAGTGCTTTCCTCACTGCCCAGTCTGAATCAACCCGACTGGAGCATGTCCTGGCTTGCGTCACACATGTGTGGAGCAAACTCATCTATTCGTTTGGCGAGTCTCCTGTTATTGCTGTCGATATTTCAACTGTGGCATTCGCCTCCCCTAAACAAGCTTTTGTCCTACGGCCTCCCTGATAAGCTTTACGGTTGGCTCGCAGACTTCCGCTCAAGTTGGAAAATCTCTGTCATGGTAGATGGCTTTTCTTCTTCCTTCCATAACATCCATGCTGGGATTCCGCGGGGATGGGTACTGGCTCCGATATTGTTTCTGCTCTACATCAATGATCTACACTTTAGCGCTACAATCCAAATCCACAGTTTTGAGGATGACAGTACTTTGCATGCAGGCATCATTAGCAATAGACCGATCTCTGGGGTCGAGCTGGAACGCCGAAGACTGCCAGTGTAGCAGCTGCTCCACTTTCAACATGGTTTAGGGGCTCAGGATTATAGTAAAATTTAACGTTTCCAAGACCCAGTGCTGCACGCTTTCAAACAAGAAGTGCCCAAGCCAGCATCGGGTTCTTATGAACTATCGGGCTTTGCCAAGGAATCACTCATCCAAGTCCTTGAGAGTCTTTTGCAACAGCTGTTGCTAAATAGGTTGGGTACCTATTCAGAGCCATCTAATCTACTCACAATGTATAATGCTCAGATAAGATCTGGCCTGGAGTATTGCTCAAATGTCTGAGGAGCTGCTGCCCCTACTAGGCTGTCTATACTAGATACCGTCCATCAGAGAAGAGGAATTCGATTAATTGGTGACCGCGCCACTTCCAGCCACTTTCTCATCGCTGTGTGGCTGGTGACCTCTCACTCTTCTACCGATATTCAAACGGAGTCTGAGCTATCCTCTATCGTTCCGCCACTCACCGCTCCTATCAGATGCACCTCATCCTAAGACGGTCGTTCTTCATACATCAAGAACCGAGCGGTACAACCGCACGTCTATTCTCAGGGTAACCAAGGCTTGGAATGGACTGCCAGGAGGTGTATTTATTTGGCCTGCAGGTGTTGGCCCATATTCAAAACCCGCGTTAACAAACTGCCCCTAACATAACCCTTTCTCAGCAACCGCGGTACTCTAGTATGTAGGCTCTGCCTACGCGGTCTGCTCAGTTATAAAAAAGTTGGGGGCTCAATTTAACCCTAGGTTAAATCACGATAGTTAATTAACTTGAACCTAGGATTAACAAACCTAGAGCTAAGTTAAGATATATTGGCAACAGCGCCAGAAAATGACGCTTTATAGTGAGCTTTTCCGTATTTCATGTTTCACTGTCTATATTTTTTGATCGTCGTTAATATAGACACTACCGTTCAATCAGTAAAACACAGCGCATGCTTTTTTATATCAATATAAATTTGGTCCTCGGCTGTCGACTAGGACTATTTCCCTAAATGATAGTGTGTAGTTGTACTCGTCCTGGACTGAAGGCAAGACCGGTCAGTCCATGGAAGATAGACCACCAGTAAGTGTGCGGCTACCATTAAAACCTCGACGTTAAAATCTCTAGTATTAGAGAGATTTTGAGCCCCTGAAAATTGTGACGACATTATCCCTAAAACATTACTCTGAGCATGCGCAGTGTGTTTAGAATAGCGGATAAGCGTGTACCTTGTGTAAAGTTTCTTTAACCGAAATATGTAATGTGTATTGTTGCGTTATTCTTATTCAGCACTTGACAATTGACATTAACAATTATTGAAACTATTTGATTTTAACTTAAGTGGAGGTTATAGTAAACTGCTAGGGGTCACCATATTTGCGGGGTAAGGAGAGAGGTAAAAAGTCGAGGTCCAGTGGGCATGGCATATTTTACTATAAATTCTACTATGTCATAAAAAATATTTGCAAGCGCCGGTCCCCTTTGCCTAAATGCCGCCTACCCTAGACCCAAAGACTACTAAAAAATATTTAGTAGTCTTTGCCTAGACCGGTTGCCGTCGCACAAAAAGTATTCAACCTTTTTTGGTCGTCCGTCGTTGAGAAATGGACAGTATGATTTTATACCTGTCATCACAGTTGATCCCTTTTCTGTGTATTTCAGGCATATACACAATAATAGATACAATATGAGTAAAAAGAGTTGTTTATAAGTGCAACTGAGTTGTCACACAAAAAATGAATTTGTCGTATGTACAAGAGCGAAAACAAGACGGAAAATAAGGTGAAAATGTGAAAAATCAACAAGAAGTACCAATGACAATATTATGCTTTTATATGTTATTTGTAAAGCAGCCAAATTCAGTGAAGTTCACTTTACATTGAGCAGTTCTTCAGACATGCCAATGCCGTTGCAAAACTGAAAGATATAGACGTATTACAGAATTCGCGTAAATACGGGGTTTAGGGAGGACGTGTCCAACTGTCCACCCCCAGAAGGCGCCAGCAAAATTATGGTTGGATTCGCAACAAACTTCAGAAAAATAAACCAAATTATGCCTGCCCCCGCCCCCCACCGGTAGGCCTCCAAAAATACAGGGTTGGGATAAAGTATGGAACCAAGCAAATATCTTTGAAACGGAAAGGGTGATATATTGCTGAAAATTTGCAGGCAAATGTAGTGACGCATAATGCATCTGAAGGCATTATGTCAGCTATTAATGTACTTCCGGTCTAACCGGAAGTACCGTCAACTTTTTTAATTTGAATGGAACACCCTGTATATTTTTGCAGATTTTAATACATCTTTTTTTCCGAATACGTCCATAGTAGGTTTAGTATTTGTTTCTGTAAAAATGGGAAAGATAAAGCTTTTTTATTTACTGAAACGTTCATTTTATTTGATGTGTTATAATAAGAAAATTTTAAATTAATTATCAAGGAATTATCTCAGACGTTCAAAATGCCCGCCGTTTACTTCCTGACAATATGCAAGTCTGTTGACAAATTGCTGAGTTACCTTGTCGAAGCAATTCACGTCAGGATCGGGACGTCAGGAGGTAAATGACCGGCATTTTAAACATATGAAGAAGCTTTATCTTTCCCGTTTTTGCAGAAACTAATACTCAACCCACTATGGACGTATTCGGAAAAAACATATTCATTAAAATCTGCAAAAATATACAGGGTGTTCCATTTAAATTAAAAAAGTTGACGGTACTTCCGGTTAAACCGGAAGTACATTAATAGCTAACATACTGTCTTCGGATGCACTATACGTCACTACACTTGCGTGCAAATTTTCAGCAATATCATTCTTTCCGTTCCATACTTTATCCCAACCCTGTATATCCCCCCATAGTGAAACTATATCTACCTGCATTCTGAATTACAGCCGCCAAATTCGGTATTTGGATGAAGTACATATTCAAAAAGAGGACGCATTTTAACAACTTTGTGAAATATATAACACCTCCAACACAGGTATACCTATGCACCTATACCAAGACGATTATGTACTCCGAAGAAAAAGAAAAATTTGCTTTCTCTGATGTTGAGCGATTAATAAAAAGTATTAATTGCGGACTATAATAGATGCCTATCTGACCTCTAATGCTGCCACACCATCCACCAAAATGGTGTCCTTATTTTACCTGATATATGACACCTGATGAAGAAAGTATTCAGAGAAGAAAAATTACTTTTTGGATGAAAAATAAAAGTGTATTATACCGCGTTCTTTCATAGGACAATGGGCAACCTATTGTGAAAACAACAAAAATTTCAAATTTTTCACAGTTTAGGAACTGAATCAGATTCATATAAGGAAAGCATGAATACTGCAAAAACATTATGTATATATGTATATTTATTGATTTAACTTACTATGCATGTTTAGCGAATATTTTGTTTTTGTTTATATTGTAATCAGTATTATATTTATATCTCGTTTAGTATAACAGAACTTTTAGTGACCAGTAGTAGTAATAGTGGAAAGTAAAATGTTACCTAAGTCACGCACGTTTTCTATCTGTAGCTCAACTTCTTTTATCCGCCTAAATGATGCATTTGTTGTATGTTCTTTATTGTATATTATCTACATAATCTGTTGTTTCGATTTATTAGTAAATAAAGCATTATCATTATTTAGACTGTAAATATTTCAAATATATATGTAAATATTTTTGCCAACATCTTTAATGCAGTTACAAAGTACAAACCTATCGGTTAGAATGTATTTTTTATTCCCGATGCAAAAAAGTGTGAACCTAAGACTTCGACGTTCGCCGTGTGGGCCTGCTAGCAATCTAAATTTTATGTATATAAATACAAATTTGGTAAGAGATCTCAGTAATCCTGACAATGGTAACTGCTCAAAATCAATTACCGCGATTTATTTAAATTTTATTAGTCCTTAACTTTTGGCCTGCAGTGTATATGTCTAAATCACCCAAAACCACTGACTACAAATTTAGTCGATGCCCAAAACAAAATCTATCCCATTTCAGAAATGAATGAATCTCAACTCATTCATAAACAGTAGTTTGCGTGCTTTTGTATTGGTGGCGCTTTTATCAGTGTCCCAATAGGCGCGCGATTGTTCAATGCAAGGCTCTGGCTGGTACCATTTTTGACCCTGTAGATTAATAATTTTTGGCACAAAAACGTGGTTTTCGTTTTTTTAAAACTTCAATCTATGTTATTGTCGATCCCGATTTTAGAAGAAGTTTATACAGGGTGATTGATGATACTGCGAATTTAGTCAAAAAAGCGTCACTTTTGGCAATTTTTGAATAATTGTCTATTAGGAAATTTCAAAAAATACGTCGACACTAACATAGAACTGCCCTTATTCTTCATGCCCATATTTTTTTCAGTTCAGTTATCTCAAAATTGATATTCAAAAAATGGTACCAGCTGAACCATTGCAAACAGCTCTCATGTACGTACTATAACCCCCTCTTAACCTCACATTATAATCGATTTGGTCGGAAATGTCCAAGAAATGTTACGTGCAACAAGTAAACACCACAAGCAGCAAATAGATCACATCACAAGTAAAATAAAAAAAATGGGTTATGCAGGATCCCCGAAGCATGACATTTCAGATTTCACTACCATGGTTCAGTCCCGTGATGATCACACGCTGTTGCCGGAGCCGCCTAACCTTGTAGCTTTTATTGGATAATACTGTCAAATAAAATTGATGGAAGAAAATCTGATCCTTTTGTATAATGATAAAATAAGTATTGTTGCTATCAAAATCATCACGGTTCTCTTCTCATTGCCGCACAGTGGCAAAGTTTACGGAATACATATAATAATAATAATAATAATAATAATTTATTCACCAGTAAATGTACATACATTGTTGGTACGTCACATAAAGCCTTGAAATATTACAAATTAACATGCAAGTGTAAATTACAATATACATTAACAAATACTACAAATAACAAACAAAACAAGGACTTTAGTCGGTTATTCGCCGATTCGGTTATTTCGGGAGAACTACGCATGCAACAAATAACCGATAACGTGAAATAACTTCAGGCAACGGACGTGCAAAATCTCTCTGTTTACGCACTCTTAAGCTACATACTACGACAGCATGAGTAACCAAATCCTTTCTGATGTGGGTACCTGGGCACGCTGGGGTAAAGGGTAACGATATGGCGGATCATCTGGCTAGGATGGATCCGGCAACAGTTTTGTGGGCCCGGAACCAGCCTTAGGACTATCTGCAAACTTGATTAGGAAAACAACGGGAGAGTGGATCCAGAATCAACACTCTCTGAGATGGAACAACATCTCTCGTCATCTCCGTCAAGCTCGGGAACTATTAGCAGGGCCTGCAGAGAGAATAGGACGATTTTGTCTCTCTCTGGATAGGAGTAACTTGAGATTGCTAGTAGGCCTATTAACGGGTCACAACACCTTCAGGCGTCACCTGTTCGTGATGAGGGTGGTCAACGACCCAACGTGCACGTGGTGTGGTGAAGAGGAAGAATCCTCGGCACACATCTTGTGTCGCTGTGAAACCCTGGTTTATAACAGGCAGACTATGCTGGGCTCAAGAACCTTGGAACCAACAGAGATAAAACGGATCGGACCTAAGAATGTACTTGCCTTTGCTAAAAGGGCAGGTCTTAGGAACTAGCGCGGATAGAGGCGCAAAAGGGCCCATCTTGTGGCCTATGCACCAGTCACATTCTGTGCTGGATAGCCTCTGGTCCTTGTTCATTCAACCAAATCCTTTTATCGTACATAAAGGGAATGCATAGCGGACATACCGAGCCCTGATACAACGACAAGAGTAATATAACCTCCTGCTAAGCATCCGCGCACGTCGGAACATTGTTGTATGTACGTTCTCACATAACCCGAAATATACGAGATTCAATTTGCATAATAATTTGTATTTGTATGCCCAGGCACTCCGGCTCGTTTCTCTATTCGTCTGGCACTCGCTCACGACAGCCCGTGCTTCACTGAAAAACAGCATTATCGCAAGAGTTTTGGTTTCGAGTGTTTTCCATCACCTTTAAATAGATATCAATAAGAAACCCAGAGCACAAGCAACGCAAAAGTCGATGAATGGAATCCTTATAGGGTCACAAATTCGGACTAAAAATATGATGTATTACATAACTGCATGCTGGTCAAAGATTTAGGTATTACTTTTGACTTGAATTGTAGCTGATGCATGCAAGAATATGGGATTCATACTCAGGCACTGCAAAAATTTCGTCAGTACAAGGACTCTATTGCTATTATTTTATACGTTTGTTAGATCCAAGCTAGAATACTGTAGTGTAATTTGGTATCCTGCGTATGATGTACATTCGAATAATGTTGAAAAGATTCAGCGTCGTATTTATGGTTTAGAGAAGATGGAGTCTACCCTGAGAATGGAATTCGTAACGATGTATTACTTAGCAGATTTAATATGGTAAATTTATCTAAGCGCAGGCAGCACTGTGCTACTGTGTTTTTATACAAAATAATAAGTAATAAAATTGATTGCCAGTATAGAGAAACTTTCATTATATGTGCCGTGCACGAGTACTAGATCCGAGACTAGATCTAAAAGCATGTGTTTTTATTTACCTGTGTCTCGTACCAATGCTTTGTTATTTTCGCCCATATATGTAATATGTAGCAACTATGAGAGAGTGACACACTTTGTAGATATTTTTTGTTGGTCAATTCCGGATTTAAAGAGGTGTTTCTTAACCATAGGGTAAAATTGTTACTAATTCGTTTACATGTTTACATTTACAACGTTTAGTTATATGTAAGTACTGTTTGCCTGTTCGTTTAATAGAGTACTCCGTTCGAGCAGTGTATATTAGCTAAATGAATAAAATAAATAAATAAAAATAAATTAAGGGAGAGAAAACATTAAAATCTGGCTGTTGTTCAAACGAAAAATGTGTAATTATTACGGATTTTGTTTTTTCTTTTTTTTTTTGATCACACACCATCTCTAGCTATAACTATCAACTTCAGAAAGCACGATGTTTACTTCAATCTTCCTTTTTTTATGTTATACTATTATTTTTCCGAGTAACCCCCACCACCATCCCCTCGCCATAAAATCATAGATTTGCACCAAGTATGGACCAAAAGATAGAGACCAAACACTTCTTTATGACAGTAAAGGTTGAAATTATTTGGATAATTTTTGTGACAGCTACTGGCATTTTAAAGTTCGAAAATTTGCTACTTTTTGTGAGTTTTTATTTCGCCACTTTGAACATTTTGCGGCATGAGCGGTAGCGTTTTGGATATAAGAAAACATGCTCTTATGACATTATTTTTTGCATTACTCCCCCCCACCCCCTTCTCATCATCGCAGCGGGACCGATAACCAGATTTTTGTTTCTAATGACAACCTTTTCATAACGACCAGGTTTGACGAAACTCTAAAAACTTTGGTTTATTGATGTCCGTCTATGTGTCTGTCTATACGTCCGCGATTTCATTCTTCAACAATAATAATTACTAAACCATGCCTCAAGCGACTGCTCCTAAATTTGGTGCCAAACGGTCAATGGGGGTGGAAAAGGATGGAGGGTGCATAAAAAAATGTAAAGTAATATACAAACAACGTGTCCCAGGATAAGAATAATACAATCATTAATGGTATTATTAATCATAAAAGAAATAAATAGAAGACAGAAGGAAAAACTATAGTTTTTGGCTTTTTATGAAGTTAGGCCTTTCACAGTTCCCACAAGTGGTTCGCAAGGACCAAAGAAATCTAAATCATGTTCATCATTGCACAGTATGGGAGTACAAGAAAAAAAGAGTGATGATCATAGTTTGTTCTATGAAACCCTACGAGTGTTCCGGAATGGAACATGTTATCCAATTCTGGAAGTCAAATAAGGACAATCAATGTTAGAGCTTATGCGTCTATGAATAAGTACTAGGTCTCTCTGTTTTCTCCTACAAGAGAATGGCTAAGTGTAGTGGTGTACATGAGTCAGAATAATGAAACTCATTGTTGTAAAATTTGAAGTCAATGTATCTGCAGAATATTCTCTGAATTGATCCAGTCCGATGGGATGGCCAACAAAAAACCATCTGGAAAGGAAAATAAGGAATTATTACAAGGGTAAATAAAGATCAGAAGATATTCCGAAGTGATATAATCATTCCCTCATCTTGTGCTACGAAGAATAAGAATAATGATGGCATAAGAAGGCGAACCAACATGCAACAGACAATTGTGGAAAACGTAGAGGAGAGCACACTATCATGATACGGTCATTTGTGAAGAATGTAGGCAAATAGGTGGCCCCAAAAGGCATAGAGTTGGAGCCCAACTGAAAGAAGAAGTAAAATCGGAAGACCTAGGAAGGATTGGAACGAAGGAGTTCAAGAAGCCATGGAACAAAGAGGAATGGAAGAGAATGCATGGCGAGATAAAAACTGCGGCGAATAGGATGCGAGAAACAGCCAGATCAGCTGTAAAAGCACGCCGATATATCTAATGCTGTCTGGTGCAGATGGACAGCATCAGAGGTAAGAAAGATGGAACGAGTTCTAGCCGATCGGGCTGTAGTGGCATATCGAATGGACGCGTTTATATCCGTTGTCTCACACCTCCGGGTGAGCAAGTGCAACCCTATATAACAACATGAAAATAACAGGGTTACCTTCTTATGGCATGCTCTAGTTCCTGAAGGGCAGCAGAGCATTCTTAAGCTAGAGTTGATCTAGCCCTCGGAGCTACCACCACTTTCAGGACTGCCTGGCTACCACAGCGTATAAATATTCTTTGTCCTAAACACAGTCTCGTCAGACAAATAGACCAAGAATAATTTCTGGTCTAACCTAACGTCGGTCCACTATGTCATCCCAACTGAATGTCATTCTACGAAACGGTTACACTGAGAAGCGAGTGCGCAAGAGAAAATAAGGATCGGATATTTACTTTTTCCGTCAGCAAGAGTGATTGATTTCGACGTTTCTGTTTGCTTACCATTTTTAATTCCATAGTCATATTTACCCAGTATGAGAGAGCTTATATTTGCCGTTTGAGTATATTCGTATGGCTTGATATAAATTATTAGTGACAGCCGAGGAATAAGAAATGAGAATTGTTTCAGGTTTTTTTTTTTTGGAGCAGACAAATCATATTATGGGGTACTTTCGGTAGGAGGCTTGAGTTTCATGTTCAATAGTACTTTATGTAATCTGTATTGACGGAGGATGTCATTACCATACTATCCTGTATAAAGAACTGAGAGTATACCAAATACGTAAAGGTAGGACTGCACGTCACAATATAACATAAAGGTTGGTTCCCTAATGCGACGCTGATTGATAACCCTTTACACATGTGCTTTGTAATGGTTTCCCGATTTTGAAAATTCTTTCTAAATTATTTACTTGGTGTATGTTCCATTTTCAGTAACTATTTATCGTTATACTAGTAATGTTTCCATACTTGTTCGTTCGTACCACTTTTTATTTCTTCATTTTCCCATCTCTATTAAAGCCTCCCATAATCATCGATGAAACACAGAACACACCTCATATCTAACACACAATAAGGAGATAATAGTTCTTTTGTGCCAATGTTCAACATTCTTAGATTATTGTTTTGTGAATCTTTCTATCCATATCTAGATTTTTGTATAGTCAGGCTTCCGCAAAGACTAAATCCTATGGCTCTGTAAAAGCGCTGCTAGAGAATAAGTGTCTGTGCACGTTAAATTTGAAATGCTGGAGATTGTAGCCCTCGGCAGCTCATTCCACAGCGTCGAAGTTCTCCAAAAGCAGGAACGCTGGAGGAGGCTGGTTCGGGGAGTGGGGACCTCGACCTGGTAAAGATGAGCTCATAGAGCCTCTTTAGTGTTCCTTGTTCGGATGAACTTGGGTGTTCTTATCTGGGAGAGCTCACTCGAACATCTTCCGTGATAGAATCTATAAAACAGGGACAGGTTAGCTTCCCTTCTTCGATGTTCCAGTATGTGGAGGTCCTTTGTGAGGTTAGACGTATCAATTAGTCCAATTCCTCTCTTGCAGAAGCTTTAGAGAATACTTCAGATCGAATCCCCACACATGGGGCAATACTCCAACGATGGTCGGATCTAGGCCTTATAGAGCAACAGTAGTTGCTTTGGTGCATAGAGATTCCTAGAGCGGAACAAAACTCTAAGATTCTGGGATGCCATTTTAGCAATACTGACGACGTGGTCATGCTAGGACATATTATTGTTGATGTTGATCTCCAAAAGCTTGACGGAAGGTGACTCGACTATTAGGTGACCCTCCATTTCCACAGTTGGTAAGCCAACGTGAGACTTCTTTGTCAGTGTTGTTGCCTGAGTTTTCTATACGTTAAACTGTAATTTCCACATTGCTCACAAACAGAAATTTAAACCTTGTCATCAGGTTGAGATTCGTGGAGTGTTATGTGTGGTCGGTGTTAATGTACGGAGTAGAAACTTGGACGCTGAAGACTCAAATGATTAAAAAGCTCAAAGCATTTGAAATGTGGCTCTATAGGCGCATTCTGAAGATACCTTGGACTGATAGAATAAACAACGACGAAGTGTTGAGACGCATCGGCCGAAAATGAAAACTTCTCACAATCATTAAGATAAGAAAAACATCTTACGTGGGACACATATTACGCAATGACAAATATCTACTGTTACAAAATATTATGCAGGGCAGAATTGAGGGGAAGAAGGGTATCGGCAGAAAGAAAAAATCCTGGCTCCGAAACATTAGAGAGTGGACAAATCTTGGCGTTGGAGAATTGTTCCATGTTGCAAAAGACAGAGAAGAATTTAGGAAAGTGGTCGCCAACCTTCTATGAGAAGACGGCATGGAAAGAAGAAGAAACTGTAATTTATTTAGTAATCCCTGCTCGACAATTGTATTGATATCTACGTTCATCTGTGAGGCATGTTGCTGTCACCGACGTACTGTCTCCTGGGATGATAATGGTTCGCCTGGTTCCATGCACGATAATAAAGTACTGTCATTTGCGAAGCTGTAGATTGTATGTTGGTTGATGGCTCAGTGACCTAATCCTTAGTGGCCTAGGGATTAGCGATCTGAATGACCAATCAGCATTCTTGTTACATTGGCATAATATTATGTCCACTGTGTCCAACATTTCATGAAAAAAAATCCGGCTTTACAATATTTTTATGAAGCAGCTTTAAATAGGATTAACAAAAAAATTGTGCTTTATCTTTCCACAGCAAATTAACTTCCACATAAACAGTTCGTGGAACGCAGAGAAGCTTCAATAAATTTGTGGAATTTGGATAAATTAAGATCTGTATTTGTATCCGCTAGGATTCCTTACGTTTTTTAGGAAAACACCCTGATTGAAAATGCGAAATGCTGAGATTCCTGTCGAATTTTATGGGAAATCAGTGTTTGGGCGTAACAAATTAAATTCCAGCGCAGATAATTTTTTTACAATTAAAAAAAAATACCAGCTTAGGTCGGCGAACGGTGGTTACCTATACCCGATAGGCCGGCTCTTGTTCAGTAGAAAACACATAAAGTCTGATAATATATTCACCCATTGGAATAAAAGTTTGATTGGCAAACGAATTGCTGATGCGATTACAAAATTCTTCTCATCTGGATTTGGAACCTACTTCTCATTTGCATACAACATCTTCAGGGCACTATGATGAATGATAAGCTTAAATTATCAAAGAAGTCTCACGTTGGCTTACCAACTGTGGCCATAGTCAAGCTTTTTTGAATCAACACCAACAATAAACATTTCTTGGCTATTGCTAAAACGGCATCCCAGAAGCTTGGAGTTTTGTACCACTGTAGGAAGCTGTATACACCAGCACAACTAGTGCTGCTCTACAAGGCACAGATCCGACCATAGTTGGAGTACTGCTCCCATATGTGGGGATACGCTCCGAAGCACTCTCGAAAGCTTCTGGGTGGCAGACCTGTCCCTGTTTTACATATTCTTTTACGGAAAATGTTCGAGTGAGATCTCCCAGATAAAAACACCGAGCTCATCCTTACCAGGTCGAGGTCCTTACCACGCGAACGAGTCACCTCCAGCATTCCTTGTTTTGGAGAACTTAAACATTGTGAAATGAGGTGCCGGTCAATTTTTCCCCATGGCTACAACTTGCAGCGTTTCAAATCTAACGTGCAGGTGTTTTCAGGATTTGTAGGAGGTTGACCATAAAAAAACCTGTACTTAACATGTATATTCAGGATGATCCCTATTTAATGGCTCAGAGGAAAATTGCAGATTCTTTGTATTTACAAGTATTGCAGTTAGCTCACGGATAAAAGGTGGATTTAAAAGGAATACGAAAGACAGAGTTGACATATTTTCTTCAAGGCTTTGATTATACAGAAACTAGGCCCATTCATATAGCAGTGTCGAAAGCTTTGACTCCATTTTTTAATACAAAATTTCCACACCAGAGCTCTTCTCTGCGAGACGAAAGAAAAATATCATCATATCCTAAAACGCGTTACTCAGGATCTTGAGACCCCGTATGATATAAAAAACTCCTCTCATTCGGATTTTCCGCCGGAAGTTGATGTGAAACGTCAATCTCCAGATAGGATTATTACATATATTATATCGTAACCCATATATTCTCACTCTCTCCCTCACATGATTCGGTTTTTGCAGACGATGTAGTGGTAGCATATAGGTGTGAAGTACATTAAAATTTCGACTAAGAATGTCCAGAACACAAAAGAGATGATAACATAATCAAGCAGAAAATGGCCGTTCAAATATAATAAGTAGTTCTCATATCATGTACATTCCAAATTTGTACTTTGAGTAAAAGTCATAGCCTGGTCAAATAATATATACTATTCGACAAAAAAGATCCGCGATATTTTCTGACAACGCCAACGGTACTTCCTTTATGTGAGTAGTGAAAAAATATTTGCTGTAATTTTTGATGTTCGTTACCTGAAGCTGTTATTCAGAATAATTGCTGCATTTGTATTCAGCGCCAGATAACGGTTTTAGATATTTAGGGTGAACTTGAAGATCTGAGGATCTGAAAATTTTTGATGTTCGTTACCTCAGGCTGAAACTCACAATAACGGCCGGATTTCAAATTGGCACCCACAAACTATACACTATATGAGATTTCGTCCTGATAGAAAGTCAGATAACGATTTTAGATTTTTAGGGTGAACTTGAAGATCTGAGTATCTGAACATTGTTGATGTTCGTCACCTGAAGCTGAGACTTAAAAAAAACCATCGGATTTGTAATTACCACCCTCAAGTTATATTCGCAACGAGTTTTTGACCTGAGAGGGAGCCAGATGACGATTTTAGATTTTTAGGGTGAACTTGAAGATCCGAGGATCTGAACATTTTTGACGTTCGTTACCTCGGGCTGAAACTCAAAATAACGGCCGAATTTAAAATTGGCACCCACAAACTATACACTATACGAGTTTTTGTCCTGATAGGAAGTCAGATAACGATTTCAGATTTTTAGGGTGAACTTGAAGATCTGAGTATCTGAACATTTTTGATGTTCGTTACCTGAAGCTGAGACTTAAAAAAACCATCGGATTTGTAATTAGCACCCTCAAGTTAGATTCGCAACGAGTTTTTTACCTGATAGGGAGCCAGATGACGATTTTAGATTTTTGGGGTGAACTTGAAGATCCGAGGATCTGAACTTTTTGATGTTCGTTACCTCAGGCTGAAACTCAAAATAACGGCCGGATTTCAAATTGGCACCCACTATACACTATACGAGTTTTCGTCCTGATAGGAAGTTAGATAAAGATTTTAGATTTTTAGGATGAACTCGAAGGTCTGAGTACGTACCTGAAAATTTTTGATGTTCGTTACCTGAAGCTGAAACTGAAAAGAACGGTCGGATCTATAATTAACACCCTTAAACGAGAACGAAACTAGTTTTTGACCTAACAGAGGGAGCCAGACAAAGATTTTAGATTTTTAGGGTGAACTTGAAGACCTGAAAATTTTTGATATTCGTTGCCTGAAGCTGAGAAACAAAACAACAGTCGAATTTGTGATTAAATTATATACGAAACGAGTTTTTGACCTGACAGGGAGCCAGATGACGATTTTAGATTTTTAGGGTGAACTTGAAGATCTGAGGATCTTAAAGTTTTTGATGTTCGTTACCTGAAGCTGAAACTCAAAAAAAAGGAAGATTTGTAATAAGCACGATTTTAGATATTTAGGTTGACTTGGTGGAAGATCTGAGAATCTAAATTTTTTAAAGTTTGTTATTTGAGGCTGAAACGCAGAACAACGGTGGGATTTGTAATTAGCGCCCTCAAACTATACATGGCACGAGTTTTCGTCCTGATAGGAAGCGAGGTACCGATTTTAGATTTTTAGGATGAACTTGAAGATCTGAGGGTCTGATACAATATATATCGGTGTCTTAAAATCGTGAGTGTTTTACTTATCAGCGATTAGAATGTCAATACTGTTATTAATGTGTGTCAATACTGAACTGTAACCCTTCGGCGTTACAAAACCGCATGCCATTGGAGATCCAAGAAAAAAACATAGGCAAACATGGAAAAACGTATAGCCCTATGTTTTGTTTGAAGAATGTTGGTAAGACTTTTGCCTGAAGGATATCCAACTATCCTGAGCCACAGTTCACTACTTTCTTCACTTTTCTCTTACAACAAACTGTTACCCTCATTGTAATAAAGGAAATTCAAAAAATTAAATAGGAATCCAAAACATCTAAGGAATTCCACAAAATAAAGACAACCCTAATTCTATTGGCCAAATGTCTTTCAATCTAGCTCTGTAAACACTTTCTAGATCTACGGTTTATTCTATAAGGACTTGTGCTAGACACCAGCAAACTACTATAAAGAGAAAACAGATGGCTGAATTTGAACTATTAATGAATTACTGGAAAGTAGAATGATCTGCACGACATATTTTTTAGTATGGCATAAGTGAAACTAATAAAATTCTGCCATATCTAGAAATCGGATCTAACACGTTTCCTCAGACTATAAAGAGAACCCCCGTAGGTTCAATTTTCGTCAAGACACCGGGGTTTGAACGTCCGCTGAAATTTATCTTCAGGGTAAGAAGTTAAACCGGGCCTCGAGTTGCTGTGTGGAGGGTGTGACCCGTACAATAATTCATAATTCAATAAAATGGCGCCCCGTGGGAGATTCATTTCTAGAATGTCAAAGATATATATGGAAGTTTCTCCCTAGCCGGGCGCCCTGGCACTAGCGGTGCTTTGAGCCGAGACTTTTTGTGCTTTCCATCGTGAAATTCCAGGTGTGAGTGGCTTACTCAGCTTTTTTCTAACCCAGTCGTGTTTGAAAACTCTTCGAGCAATTGTAGTGCACATAAAGATGGCTTGGGACTTATTTTTTTCGTAAGTCAAATTATTAAAAATACTTAGAGGCGTCCTAGTAACTTTGCTTACTTTTGGTAGTCTTGCGGTCATGCTGAACCTTTGGTACCATTCTAGTCAGGTCAAATAAGACCAAACAATAGGAGTGATGGTACATACATTTACAATAAGTTGTAAGTCCATCCGACATGCCGCAACTGCCCGAACGGCTAAAACTCGTTCTCTCTTTCTTACCTCTGATGCTCCATCTGCACCGGACATCATCGCGAACGATATTCTTCGCAGCGCAAGATGAGGTAATAACGATACCATTTAGGAATACCTTCTGATCTTCATTTAATCCTTTAGTCGTTCCTTTTTCTCCTTTGCACAGAGTATTTTGTTGCCCATCCCATATATGATGTTCCATGCCTCTACGCTGGACAACATTAGCAGGACCATAGTCTTTGCGGTCAGCTCACCCTTCAGTCTATAGAAACAGGGCTTGCTCGACCGTGTCTCCCGTGTCTTGTCGCAGTTCTCTTCCATCATCCGTCCTATCTTTTTACTATACACTCGAAAAGGCCCATGCCCAGAAAGTGCCTGCGTTAAGAAATAGGACGTCTGTAGATGACAGCATTAGTCATTTCGACCATTGTGTGGCACAATGGTCTTGTTTCATATGCTTTGCCACTTACTTGATGTCAGCCTTTCAGCTTCAGCGCGGCATATCGTATTGCCTGCTTGTCCATGGCAAATCAGTGCCCTCTCATCAGCCACCAAGTATAATGGTTGTATTGCCGTTATCACTTGCAAGGCTCTTGTGGACATCGTCCGCGAAGCACTGGCCACCCTCAACAAAAACTTTCTCTGCAAACTGTCCAGGACTTTGTGGTACTTTTTTCTTTTCGTGACCTTACACTACACAGAAGCTCCGTATAGGACGACCGACTGTACAACCTGGCACAGTAGTGTCCTCTTGTTGCTACTGGGCCCTCCTACATTTGGCATCAGACGTTATATTTTATTTATTTATCGTATGGCTCAAAAACATGACAATAGTAAATATAGATTAAAAAAACTATTATAACTAAAATAAAATATATACAGCTACAAACTAAGATAAGTCTTTGGTATTTACAGGTTGATGTCCAGTTCTTTCAACCACTTCAGCGCCAACGGTGTAGCTGTGAAGAACTCTTCTCGCGATCCCTGAAACGCACGCAGTTCACATTCGCTCGTAATATGGTTTATAGTTCGGCGGGGCGCGCCACAATCACATAAGGGAGATTACACATAGCCTCACTTGTAAAGGGAGTCGGCACATCTGCCGTGGCCTGTTCGGTCTCTATTCAGTTTTACCCACTCTTTCCGGGGTAGTTCTGATCCTGGAAGTAAGGCTGCCCCATAAATGCGCATCGTGAGTGGTGTTCTGTAAAACCTTCCCACTGGGAGCGCCATTGGTTTAAGGAGTCGAAGTTATTGGTTTTAAGCCCTTCTGCATCCCTTATTGGTGGTTGTCGGGATTTAAGTCTGTTTATCTGCAACGGGGATATTGCTCGGTGGATGGGCAGTTTGTTGTTGACCGTAATCTTGTTATACTCCCTTAGAAGGGCGTCAGTCCTTCGCAGCTGCGGTGGCTATTCCAGAGAGTACATGCAGCCATTGAGTTGGGGTTGTCTTTACTGCGCCTGTATAATAAGTCTCATAGTGTGATTTAGTTGGACGTCAATTACTCTGGTATGATGGCTGTTAATCCAGACAGGCGCACAGTACTCAGCACACGAATAGACAAGAACTAGCGCACTGATTCGTAGAGTTGGAGCCGTGGCACCCCATGTCGTTCCACACAGCTTTTGGATAATGTTGTTGCGTGTTCTCAGTTTTCCTGCAGTGTCTGCGAGATGTTTCTTATAGCAGAGGGTGCGATCTAACGTTATGAGACGTTACAGTATTTCCGTCTTCTTCTCTGCCTTTGCCTTTAAAAGCGTTCTTTGTAATATCTCTCTCATTATCCAGTATGACATCAGGGTACATTATGGACTTGCTTGTTGGTACTTGCACTACCTTTAGTTGGAAGACCTCGTTAGCTCATCCTCCTGTCAGTCTTGCACAGCGATGTGTTGGCTTGGACCAAAAATTTGTGTTTGGAAAATAACAGAAAATTAAAACTATTACATGCTAGAAGATATCATTCCAAAAATTTGGACAGCGAAGATACCCCTAGATAAGCTTTACTACTGGATGTCTGCGTGACACAAGGAGCCAATTTACAGGAACTTTTAAAGACATATTTTGAAAACATGCTCACCAAATCCGGCCCTGGTAACTGATCTGTCACGAGACCACCGCGAAGTCAAGTCCTGAGGAGAAGCAGGGTGGAGAGGGAAGAAAGAAAAAGAATTATTGGATGTCAAGAGCGGGTCCCCCTCCCGGAGCTTAAAATATTGCGGTGGATAGGTAAAGAGGTCGACGTGAGAAATACCCACTCTCTCATTTTAATATAAAGCGGCTGCTTTTTGCCGGCACCCGCATACGTTTCTGGTTAGCTTTTGAACTGTAAAAATTGCGAAGCGAATGCCGCTGGGAGATAAATGTATCAGAAACAAAATAGCTTTTTGGTGGAACGTTTATTTTCAGCCTTCGTTTGGAAGCACCTGCTGTATTGAACCAACACTGAATTAGTGTAATTTCGGAATAAAATTGTCTATTTCAGTTATTTTTTGTAGGGTAAGGTCATTTAAACAAAAATTCCTTATTTTCCTATCTGCAACGTTTCGACTTATATAGTATATTAAGTCATCCTCAGGCAACTAAAACAGTTGATGGTGAAGGCTATAAACAATTTAACATAAACAACATAAGTACACAAAACCTAACATTGACTTTTCATTTTTTTTATATTGAAAAATGTACCAGTTTTCATCGTTTGTATGGTAATAATCATCAGAGTTTAACTAGATAAAAATACTGGAAAGATACGGCACTACTAACGGTTTTAAAATATAGCTTCACACAACACGCACAATAAAAACGAATTAAAACAGAATAAAATCCGTAATGTGCCTGCACACTAAAGACGGGTAGGTATGAGTTGAAGGAAGATATTAAGCGTTTTTTCTTTGTAAAACATAATATTTTTATACGTTTTTCAGCCAAAACCCATAGGCGGAGTACAGAAAGTAGATAGTGTTAAATAAAAGTTAGGGCTTGGTTCATCTATTAGGTAATTTGGTGATTAAGTTATGATACATTATTATTATTATTATTACATAGTAACAAGAGTTGAGCACACAGTGCTATAAACTCTAGTAGCATCAACAGATACAGATAACAAACTAAAAACTAAAAAAAAACCTATTTCTAACAGCTGACAATGATACAGAGAAAGGAAAAATAAGATTTATGCAAAGTCAGGTATGCACAGAGCACCAATTGTCATATCTGATTTTGAAACTGTTCACAGAAGGACTGTTCACTACATCCGCAGGCAGCTGGTTCCATAGATCAAATACCCTGTTACTTAAAAAGTGTTGTCTTGTCTTATGTTGCTTAAGGCATTAATATCCTGTCTGTAATTTACTAATTTTTTTTTTGTATGTGTATCATCTCACTAATCAATCTTTTAGACAACATCTGTTGATAGCTTAAAATTGAAGTTTTGTAAAAGTCAATGGTGGTCAATCGTCTATGTTTGGGTTGTAGTAGCATCTCAAATATTTGCAAAAAACTTCTTTTCGCTCTCCTCTCACTAAAAATGAAATAAGCCCATATGCAAGGAAAGCGATGATTTATCAGAAGATTGCTATGAATAAGAAAATTATAATATGTAAAATTTATTTATTTGATACTCTGCTATAACTCGAAAACAAAAGAGCACCAGAGAAAAACAAGACTTCTTTTACATTATTTTCACTTCTAAGAGTTTGGTGCGTTCTTCTCGACTCATCCTTTTGACCTTTTGTTATTAAAAATTACATGCACGCATTTATTTTTGTGACTGTTTATCAGCATTCGTTAAGAAAATTCAAGTTTTGCGGTTTTGCTTGCTGCACATTGAATCAAAAATAGTTCATCTTATCCAAATGAGCTTAACGGTCTGACCTTATTATCTATTACTTACTTTGATTTTTCTGCAGCTCTGCTTGCCTAGATAGTTGTAGTACTGCCAAGCAGCGGTGGCTCTCTTACATATAGGGTGTCCCACGACGATTAAGGCAAGCAATATATCGGAACTGGGCAGTGGTAGCGAATTATAATGTTGGGGGTTTAAATTAGAGCAAATATCTTATCACTGTGTCGCCCAATGAGGTATTTGTTTTTGATCACGTGATGGCCGATTAAAATTTTTTAATGAGACATTTGTAACTTTTTGTGTTCGACCCGATAAAACAATTCCAACATACTAGCACACCTAGCTTCTAAAGTTATTTATTCAAGAGCTACAGGTACTTAAAGGATGGTACCACAACCATTGATTATAACATGTACCCCTACAGTTAAATTACTTTGGGAGTGTTTCATAATGGTAGTGGTACAGTCTTTTAAGTACCTGTAGCTTTTGAATTAATCACCTTAGGCCCCAAGTGTGCTAGTTTGTTGGAACTGTTTTATCGGGAAGAACACAAAAAGTCACAAATATACATATAGAGTGTCCCATTAAAAATTTTGAATCGGACGTCACGTGACCGAAAACAAATACCTCATTTGGTAAATCAATAATAAGAAAAGATACTATATTTGCTCTAATTTACACCTCCAAAATTATAATTCGCTACTTCTGCCCAGTTCCGATATATTGCTTGTCTTAATCGTCGTGGGACACCCTGTATATTATCTTGCTTCGGCATTTCCATGTCAACTGAATAGCTCTGAAAGCCAGCAACAGTGTGTATTTCAAAATTGAAGTGATTATTTCTAATGACCAAATATTCTTTATTTGTATCGCTTTTCTTGGTTGGCGGTCAAATGAAGCATTGCTTGATTGTTTTACGACGTTTGGGTTTATTTAATTTTTATCACATTCAGGTATTGTATGTCTATAAAAACATATGTTTATATATGTAATTGTTTGTATGTCAGGATTCTAAAATATACTAAAAAATCATTATATATTTTTCGAGCTGTTTGACAGTGATAATGGTTAAAATCTAAAATACTTACAGTGTAGGGCACTACATGACAAAACTCAACAATTGTTTTCGAAGAGAATAAAAAAAACAGGTGTTTTTAAAGAGGAAAGAATGATACAATATATTGAGTGGGTGTAAAAAGCTAGCTATCTAGATTGTTTATTGGGTATTCATAAATGCCTAAGATGCAGAAACCCTATTTTATTGAATTACTATAAATGTCACTCAATTTGTCTATATCGAATATAAAATTGATTGAGGCTTCCTTATTTTTAATATGAATAATCTCTTTGGTATTTTGTTTGTGCTGATTTGTTTCTCTTTGTCAGAATTATGAGGTTATAGAAGTCAAACAGAATATAAGTCGGTGCCAACAATAATTTCTTAAACTTTTCGAGATTTGTCCTGGGACAAGTTGTTTAACATTTCCACAGATATTGGAAGCAAGAAATACTCTACTTACTAATAAATATTTTGAATCAACCATATTACTAAGAAGATCGGATACACAACATCAGACAACAAATAAGCAACAGAACGTTCGATAGCAAAATATGTACATAAATATAACGACCTTCTCCTGAAAAACACGATTATCTAGGTAGAATATCGTAAAATTCGTATTCGGCATACTCGATTAGGTTCACGTAGTTTTCGTGATTTATGTATTATCGATACACCGCACCGGTTTTTCTCCATAGCGACGAGCAAGCATGTTGTTGTTTTCTAACTAGTCACTGCGTGTAGCCAGACTTGGACAGTTCGAGCTCCTGTAGCACAGAGTGATAACCAGGTGAGTAGCTGGTTTTGTACATATCAACATCTTATATTCCTTTATAGAACAACGATCAGGAATAGTATTAAAAGCGGACCTCATACTTGTTGTATTCTGTATGGCAAACAGGGTGATCTGCCAAGATAACAGCACTTAGCCCCATTGGGCTACTTGTACATACACAGAAAAATCTGTCGTTTTGTCAAAGACTTACGCTTGGATTCAATGGGACGTTACACTCAGCATTCCTCAAAGACAGCGACGTTTTCTCCAATGGGAAGTGTATAGTTGGTAGCGAATTATATCGTATTGTCGATTCAACTACAAGATGTCATTGGATTCCAATGAATGATTCAATCGCAGCCTGTCGTTGAATCGAATCTGTGTTTGGTAATTGATTCTAAACTACTTTCTTTTCCTTGGACCAACAGATTTTATTACGAGGACAGCTGATTGATTCGTTTGGATGTTTAATGGTGTGATTTTGTGTGAAGTTATAAGGAGCATCATATAAGAATTAGACATAAAGCTGCACCAGTTGTTGCATTATTACCTGAAATATAACTGTCTGACTAACCTAAATACCTACATTCAAATGCGGGTGCTAGCTCTTCTAAGTCCCAATTTCTCAGTAGGTTCTCCATTTAGTATATAACTGGACACATTTAAATCACACAATTGCTGATGCAATACGCAAAACCACGAGATGACACAACACGGCTAACACTTAAACAGCACAACGGAGCAACTTCATCCTTGTTGACGAGTTCGCGGCAATAGTAGCACTGAGATCATCCTCCCGTTCTTGATTCTTGCCTTCATTGAATCGGGACATCAGTCCCGCCGAATACTGATTATAGTTCAGCGAACGACAAGGGCCATTGAAACAAAATTAATTTTTATCACATGAATTATCACGAACTGCTGTTGCAGTAATAATTTTTGTACATTGAATAGATTGTATTCTTCTTCTCAGGGTGCCATGCAGATTCCTGCGTAGGCGTTCATCCTTTCTCTCATCAGATCATCCTATTTATTGCAGCCCTCTGTAATTCCTGGAAGTCGCTTATTCCTAATAGATTGTATGCTTTGCTTAAATGAAACATAGGGTAAATTTCGAAAACAAAAGGATGTTTTGATTGCATTATATGTCAATACTGGTATTAGAAGGATTATACATATCGTTATAACGAATATAAAATTATTTTTAATTTATTGGCGTACCTGTGATTACTTCGAATACAAGGATTGAATTCTTTCAATGACATGGATTTGAAACAACTGTAAATATATTTAAAGTGATGGAAAAACAAAGATCATTTAGTATGTAAGCCATCCCAGCTTAGTGAGAAAGGTAGCGATGCATCTTAGCTGGCTTGTATTGATAAGACAATCGCAATTGCTCAACAGGTGCTCAACAGTCTCATCTTTCTGTTCACATCCCCCGTCCAGGGATTTATTTTATCACTCAATTTCGTAATGTAGAGGGAGTTTTCTTGGCCTTTTTTTTTTTTTTTTTTTTTTTTTTTTTTTTTTTTTTTTTTGACGGCGGAGGAACTCTGTTACGAGCACCAGTCCTATAACTCTATCGAGACTGGTAGTGTGAGGCTCGACCTACTCTAGTAGTGCCCATACTCACTAAACCTCCGCCCTTACCCCAGGCTTCGTTGTTTGAGAAGGATATGATAATGTCAGACGTCTACCGGCACCGCCTTAGCATTTCATCAGCAACGTACATGATGGGGTACTTTTGCACCATTCTTTGCTTGAACTTCACTCTCTCATTCCACTAGCTTTCTGATATTATTTCTTATAATCGTTATACGTGTCGTTTCCTATATTTTTCCTCTGTTTCCTTTTTGCTCATTATTTTTTTAACGACTTTTTCTAAAGTACACCAATTTTCCGGGCAGCGGAGCATTATCTGGACAAAATTGTCTACTGACACGTTTTCCCCTAAAGGCATCCACTCTTCGCGTTCTTCTCTCCACCTTTCACAGTGAAAGATGGTATGCTCGGCGGTATCGGTCTCCTGGCAAAAAATGCATGCATCGCTTACCGCTTTTCCAATGGCATGCAGGTAATTATTGAAGCATCCGTGTCTAGACAACGCTTGGGATAGAAAATACCCTACTTCACCGTGTTTTCTTGTCACCCATTGCTTCACATCAGGTATGAGTCGTCTTGTCCAGGCTCCCCTTTGTTCTTCTGTCCACTGCCGCTGCCAGCTAACATAAGTCTTTTGTCTAGCGGTATGCTTATTTTCTTTGGTCTCAAATATATATCTCCGTTCTTTCGCTAGCAGTCTGATGGGAATAACTCCAGCAATGACCTGCAGTGCTGCTGTGGAGACCGTTCGATAAGCGCCACAAATTCTTATCGCCATTGTTCGCTGCACGGCTTCACACTTGGTGCGGTAACACTTCTTATCCAGAACGTCGCTCCAGATTTCAGCTCCATACAGTATCACCGAATGCACAACAGCAGATATAATGCGTCGTTTACTTGCCGAAGGTCCACTTAATCTGGGCATTATACGTGCAAGGGCAGCCATGGTAGATGTAGCACTAGCAATCTTTTCCATTAAATGAGCGGCAAAGCTCAACCTTGTATCTATATGTATTCCGAGATACTTGACCACCCGCCTAGGAATAATTCTCGTGGATTGAATTTTAAAACTTAGATCTCCTACACGTCGTCGTTTTCCAATAAGTGCTACTGCCTCCGATTTCTCCGGAGCTAGACTCAACTTTCTACTGATAAGCCATGCATCCACAATCTTCAAAGCGTCATTGGCTCGATTCATTAGTCCGTTTTCTGTATCTGCCACGACAACTAGAGCAATGTCGTCGGCGTAAGCAACAATGGTAGAACCTCGAGGAAGCCTGATGTTAAGTACGCCATCGTAGAGTATATTCCAGAGGAGCGGTCCTAAAACTGAACCTTGCGGCACCCCACTGTTTACATTTTTCAATACAGCATGGTTTTGATCGTCCATCAGCAGCAGCTTTCTGTCGCAGAGGTAATTCCTTACTATTCTCAGTAGGTATGGTGATATTTCTCTTCTGCCAAGCTCCTCTAGTATATCTTGCCATGATGCGGTATTAAATGCATTTCGTACATCAAGAGTGACAAGTGCGCAGAACTTGCGAGTTCTCCATTCACCTGCCATAGATTCTTCAGCGATGGATACAACTTTTTTAATTGCCATTATAGTAGATCTACCCCGCCGGAAACCAAACTGCATTTCTGACAGCTTGGCCTTTTGATCAATTTCGTGCGTTAGCCGTATCTTCAGCAAATGCTCAAGCAGTTTACCGCCACAGTCAAGTAAACATAGCGGCCGCATCGACGATATGCTTGTCACCTCCCTGCCCTTCGGTATCAGCACTAGTTTTGCGATCTTCCATTGTACGGGAAATATACCGCTCACCAGACATTCGTTCATGACCTTAAGAACATACTGGGGATACTTGTCAACTGTCAATTGCACTACTTCAGCAACTAGCATGTCAGGCCCTGGAGCCTTTCCTTTTCGCAAAGAGGTACTTGCTGTCTTCAATTCTTCGATAGTAAAACTAGGCACATCTCTGACGGGAGGGGCATTCCAGTTCACTGCTTCGTGGTTGGGAAAGAGGTGATTTACAGCCTCTTCTTTCTTCTGAAACGTTAGACTGAGAGGGCTAAGTGGGATTCGCAAGGTTTTCATAGCAATGCGGTAACCTTTTCCCCAAACGTCGTCATCTATGTCCTCGCACAGCTTTTTCCACATTTTCTTTTTTGCGTCCACTATTGCTCTTTGAAGTTCCTTTTTTGTCTCTTTATATATTAGAAGAAGGGGTTCTAAATGAGACTTATCATCTTTTCTTTTACATCTGATACATTTCCGCCTTTGTGACACGCATTTGCTCCTTAGCTCTCCTATTTCGTGTGACCACCAGTATACAGGCCTTCTTTTGTTGTTTGTCACCTTTTTCGGCATTGACGCATTACATGCCGCTATCATATTTGCGGTGTAACGTGATGCTGTTGCAGATCCTTCTGACGTGATATTTCTACCGAATGTCTGACAGAATCTGTTCACATTTATTTTCTTGTGGCACCATCCGAGAAAAGTAGTCTGGACCGGGGGGGTCTTAGGTTGATCAACGAGGATTTCTAGGTATCGATGATCGCTTCCTGTTTCTTCTTCTAAGACTTTCCATTTTGTAATCTTATTTGCCATTGTCATATTGGTCAGGGTAAGATCTATCCATGACTCCTTTATCCCCTTTAGGTAAGTGGGTTCATGTCCAGTATTATGTACTATTAAATTATTTTCTGCAATCCATTCAGATAGAATGGTACCCCTAGCGTCTTGATGTTTAGAGCCCCATTGTGGGGATTTAGAGTTAAAATCGCCGGTAAGTATGACATTTTTACCCACGTGTCTTTGAATAGATAAAGATAATTGGTCTATGAACCGTTCAAAAACTTGAATATCGACGTTTGGGCTTATATAACAGCTATATATTACAAACTCCTTGATTTCAGCCCAAACAAACCCTTGATCTCTTCCAAATCCCAAAATTGTCATATTTTTTAAATATAAGGCTGCGTCTGTCCTCTTATCAGTAATCCAATGTTGTTTCTGAACACACGTTCGGTTTGGTTCACTCACCGCTAACACATTAATACCTCCATCTGCGTATTTTGCATAGAGTAGATCATGTGCTGTTTTACATCTATTGAGATTAATCTGTATTATTTTAGTTTTACTTGTTTGCATTATCGGGACAAAAACAGAAAAAAAAAATATATACGCCTTATACTTCAGCCGATTGTCCGATCAGTCTAGTCTCTTGATACTTTAGAACCCGAGACAGCTTTTCTATATTCCGGGCAAGACAGTGAATGTGCCCTGTCGCCGCCTTTGTTGCAGATAATACAGAATGGTGTAGCCTTACAATCTTTTAGTCGGTGTCCCTCTTTTCCACATCTGAGGCATAAGTTGGCTCTATCATCTCCTGTGCATCTATTAGTCGTGTGCCCGGTTCTCCAGCATCTGTAGCACTTTTGCACGTCGGTCCTCTCTTGTATGTGACAGGAAGCTAGTCCGATCAAAATGTTTTCTAGTTTGAGCAATTGGTCTGCAACATCGTGGTCTACTAGAATAGTGGCATTTTGGGTTCTGCCATATGCAGGTTTCAGAGATAATACTCTTACCTGATCAGGTGGAACGCCTACTGCCTCAGTCAGTGCGTCCTTGATTTCAACTTCAGTTGTAATACTATCAAGTCCACGAACATTAAGCATTTTTGAATTTTTATTTCCTTGTCTTGTTATCACTCCCTCTGTCTTTAATTTATCATCTATAGCAGTCTTCAGTGCATTGACGTCTTTGCTTCCTTGTGGTAATGTAAGCAGGAGGTCACCGTTTTTAGTTTGCCTTACTCCTTTGAGCTGTATCCCCAACTGTTTGATATTTATAGAGCTCTTAACAGTCCTAAGTATATCGTCGTAAGATCTTCCCTCAGCTTTTATTATTAGCGCATCACTGACTGGTTTACTGATGTCGCTTGGTTTAGCTTTACCCTTTCTTCTCCTTTGTTGCTGCCATTCACCTGTATCGGTATCTCCCTCTTCTGCCGTGGCTTTACAAAATAGGTTCAAATTCACGTCACTATCTTTAAACGCGCATTCAGCCACCTTCCTTGTACCATCTACTTCCTCGTTGCTTAGCTTAACTATGTTAATTTTTTTACGTTCTTTTTTCTCCGCGATTTTACACAACCTTTGGAAAGCCTCGTATTCTTGTTCTAGCATACCATCGCTGCCTCTTTTCACACCAATTATAAAAGTAAATCTTTCGACTACTGGTACCATCTCATCCTCATCGGACCCCACAATAGCTTTACTGCTTAGGACGTATGTAAGCTTGCCAGGTTCAGGTTTATTCCCCTCGGTAATTTGTTTAATTTGCTTATACTCAGCGAACCTTTTAAGTCCGTGATTATCATCACTAGGGTCTAGTATTATGGCTAAATCAGCCTCGTTTGATGACTGAGGGCTTCCACTTTTCAAGGAAACTTTATTAAAGCACTTTTCAGGCCAGTTGTACTCGCAGAGATCTTTAACCTTATCCCAGTCCAACGCAGTCTTCATGTTGTCTTCAATTACTTGGACCATCTTCTCTGCTTCCAGTTCTCCCGTAGGAATAGTTTGTGTTCCCGTCTCTCGCTTTGGACCGCAGCGATCGTGATCTACTTGCACACTACAGTCCATATAGGCTACCGTATTCTCTGTTTGTGTAGTGTTATCAACAACATGTTTTCCTCCCTCGGTCCTTTGTTCGACGCTCTCAAGTCTTTCTACTAGTCTGCCTACTTCCTCAATTGCTCTCTTGATCTCGCTTTTCGTATTCACATTTGTTTTTATATGACCTCGTAGTTCACTAACTTTGGCAACTAACTTCTTCATTATAATATTAAACTGCGAAGCAGACATCGCCGATTTAGGTGACATCTCCTCCCGTTTACGCTTGGTTGGATTTATGCTGTCATATATACCTTCTATTGAACTGAAGGATGACGATCGCACATGCGGTGGAGTTCTTCTCAAAGACTCACTTTTCTTAAAGGGGTCCGCCTTCTCTCGGTCAGTTGAGTTAGAGGCCTCCTCCTGACCTTTCACTATAGTTGATTTTTGATTCTGCTTTTCCATAATTAATCCCACGAGTAGCTAGGGAAGTATTTAGTCCACCGACGCAGAGCCCCGCATGCGCCGGCAAGGCTTATACTCCAGGAGGTCGCCCAGTATCCTGGAGGCTCCGTTCAAGACACCTGCTAAAGCCCAGGTGCCACGCATCTCTCGCCACGGGTCGCCTAACAGCTTAGATTCAGCTCCTTGTTGTGGTCTAGGATAGGGGTGGTGACTTGGCAGGAAAGGTTCTGGATACACTGCAAGCCTGTCCGTCATGGTTGAACCTACCAGAGATCTCTTCATGTGCGATCTCCCACGGCATAGCCTTACAGGGGAGAGGGTAGGAGCTTGGGACAACAGTATAACCGGGATCGTTACACTGCTGGTTGTTGGGCGCCGATAATGGAAATGATGAGCCCCTTTTTCTTTTCTTGTACAGGGCTCATCATTCCCACCATCAGCTCGCCATCGTTGGAGTGCCATTTGGACGCAAGATAAAGGAAACATTTTTCTTTTATTGTGCTGGATCCTATATCTCGCGCACAGCGGTGCCGCATATACCCCCCTTGTATATGACGCGAGTAGGCAGACACTCGACGACTCTTATTCGCCACCCCAAAGGAAGTAAACCTCCAAAGGGTAGCCAACGCGAGTCGACCCCGCCAGTTTTCTTGGCCTATAGTACCCACTAACAGCACCAATCATTACTACGTTTCTCAGGTTTCTTGTCACTTACTTAGATTGTAAGTTATAGGAGTCAATACTCCCTAAAAGTGTCACACATCTATCTTTTAGGTGATACGAAAAAAAAGAAGTCAGTTTCTTATTTCAAATGGATATTATCGTTTTAGGATGTACGCTCAAGTACTTGCTATCACATTGGTTTTCTCTGTGACCTTAGCAGTGAAATCCAAAGAAGAGTGTAAATGCTTTGAAGAATTCGAGCCAGAAAAAGAAGGAGATAACTGGTTTTGCCGAGGAAAAAAGAGTTACAGGTAAAAAAATGTCAAGTTTAAATGCGTATTTCTGTTTCGGAGGTTGTTGTTTATTATGCCATTTGGATGAATCTTGGACGCTGTAAGCAGATTTCTTTTTTGTAAGGAAAAACAAAAACAAAAATTGAAATAATGAATATAGGCTACAATACCAGTCAAAAAATGATTTTACATCAATAATGCCTAAATCAGCACTTGTGGGAGATTCAGTCATGTATCCTCAACCATTTAAAACTAGTTTGAAATGTTTACGTAAAGGCCTTCAGCCTTACCACAAATCTATTATTACAAATTATTGCAACTTTAAAGTAGCAAATAGCTAGCAAAGTTAAAAATAAGCGCGGTAGCCACAGTCACTAGACCACAGCAAGGAGGTAGCCATTTATACCGGAATTTCTCCTTTTACAACTTGACAACAAAGTAACGACTCGACAACGGACGTAAATAGAAGGCGATGATAGACAAATGACACTTAACCACAGATATCTTTCATCTGTCATACTTTTTCTATTTCATGCACATATCTTATTTTGTGTCTGACTACCTGTCCCTGTCTTTTCGGTAAAGACAGCATAAGTCCAAAGGGATAAAGCTTGTTGGAGAACAATTAATCATAAAAGATGTGGGAATTAAAATTGTACAGTATATCTTTTCCAAATATGTTTGGAAAGCTGATATACGAGTAACTTACTTTCAATCAGTTTTGAGAATCATAATTTGAGACAATATAGTTGATTTGAATTTCTTAATTTAATTTCAAATTATTATCCAAAGTTTATTTCTTGGCAAGACATATAGAAGTAATGCAAATAACCATTTTATAATAATAAATAGTGGTTCAAACCTTGGACATTAGACGGACCACACATGGACGCCCAATAAAGATGATCCACAGTCCGCCCAAAAAAATGGAGATCTATGCTTAATACTTAAACGTAATGCACCACAAATGGACTAATTTTGGATGTCCATTGGATACCTGTGGTATCTGGAAAGCGACTCCTTTCAGTTCTGACATTTTTCTCGATCACCTTACTTATGAACCACTTCATCAAAATTTGGTGATTTGGTTGCGGTATTTACTGTTCTTATTGAATAAAGTATAACTTTTTCAGAATATACGAATGCGGTGAAGAAAAACCTCCGCGGTGCATTTGCACTGATAAAGGAAAGAAAATCACCTTGGATCTAGGAGAAACCGATTGTAGCTCCACGATTCACCATGACAAGACTGGTCTTTTCTGTGAACCTCGGGCTGATTGGGATGAGTACTTCAAAAAACATCCACATAGAAGACTAATTGTCGAACCTGATCCACCTTTTTAATTCAGATCTGTCTAAAGACTTTAATGCATTATGTAATTTATTGTACAATATTTGGATTAATTTCTTGAACAATACAATTTGGCTAGTACCATACAGCAAGTTCTCGTTCAGATTCTTGTTCAAAAAATTGAACCAAATCTTGATGCACAATAAATTGTGTGATGTATTATAGTCCCGAAATATATTTTTTTATTAATTACATACCAATGGCGTCTGATCCTGTCAAACATCCACCTATTTTCTAGTTTATGAATGTACAACAAATCTTATTTTTTATGAAGTGATTTAATTCAGTCCACTAGAGGCCTATAGAAAGTTTGTTTTGTATGCCAGCACGGGGTAAAGTGCATATCATGTTTTGTATCTTCTCCACACTTATTTCTATTTTTTTTAACAATTAAACTTTTATACTCGATTCATATTTTATAAATTTTAACCTTATATGAAACAGTCACAGTTTGGTACATGATATAGCAAATAAGTCATATGGTTTCAAAACCAGCTACATCACAAAAATCATTTGTTAGAAAATCCAGAACAACTGATGTCCCCTAGATTACTTTAGATTTTCATTCCTTTTTACTTCCCAGACAGATAGGTGAGGGGAGTATTGTGATCGCGACAATTTTCGATTTTGAGATTATACGCTTTTTGGGCGTTTTATGATGTCTACATAACGAAAATCCACGTCACTCATTTCCGTCGGTCTGTCTGTCTGTCTGTTGGCGTTTTTCTAACGTCGTAATCTCAGTAACCGCTGCATGGATTGTGATGAAATTTGGGCAGCGATATGTTTTGGTGTCGTAGTAGGTAATGTTCCGATAATTTTGGAAATCGTTGTACGGGGGGGAGTAATTAGCAAAAAAAGAAAAATTTCAAATACTCCTCAAACTTCGTTTTTAGGCATTTTAGGGGTTCCTGATCATTTGCTATTTTTTTGGGTGGGGGTGAATTTGGAGTGGTTGGAGGGTGAGGGATTGTAAAACTGAAAAATTTGTTGTAATCATAATGGGCTGTCCAATGACCTATGAATGAAAGACCTAGCGGCATAATACAATTTTTTAGGCCCATCCGAACATTGCCTTGCTTTTAATAGAAAGAGACTTAGAATTTGTGATGTATACATCCGAGTGTTGTTTTAGATCGTTCTTTATTGCGTAACGCGAAAATTATCGAATGGATTTTAATGAAACTTTGACACAGTATTACTAAAAACTAAAAATGTAAAAATAGCTCAAACTTTGTTTTTAGGCGTTTTAGGCGCTCCTGATCATTTTTCACGTTTTTTTTTTGGGTGGGGGTGAAATTGGGGTAGTTAGGAGGTGGGGGGTTGTAAAACTCAAAAATGTATTGCATTCATAATAGTGTCTATTGACCTGTGAAAGAAAGACCTACCGGCATAATAGACGTTTGTTAGGTCCATCCGAATATTGCCTTGGCTATTACAGAAATCGAGGGACTTGGTATTGGTAGGGGTAGGTATTGCTTTAGATCGTTCTGAATTTAATAACATGGAAATTATGGAATTAATTTTAATGAAATTTAAACCCAGTATTATCACCGCGGCAAGGATGCGTATGGTTTTCAAAAATCGTCTCAGTGGCGGCGCAGCAATAATAAAAAACTAAAAATATAAAAATAGCTCAAACTTCGTTTTTAATCAATTTGGGGGTTCCTGATTGTTTCGCTTCGTCCAGTTGAAGCTGAATTGTGTCGTTTTAGTTTCTATGGAGAGATTTAGGAAACTACTTATTAGTTTTTGTGTTGGATGTTTTTTGACGACAGGCGGGCGATGATTTGGTTGCAACTGTATGTGTGGGAACTTGACTCAATTTTTTTTGTTATGTACGTACACCTATACTTCCCTATAATCGCAATATCAACACCCTGTGTTCAATGGTTAGATTTGAAGAAAAATAATCTGGATATAGCTACTTTGCAATTTGACCTAATGGATGTAGCTACTTTTGAATCTGACCTAAGGAATGTAGATGGTTTTGATTTTGGACTAACTATTTGTATAATGTACAAGAAAAGGATTGCTTTTTACATGACGTCCATTAGAGAGTCATTGAATTTAATCTCCTAAAAATCACTGCCAAGGTCAAACTTTCTAAATACAACGATGGTTGCATCTGAAATAGCTTTTGTCATGTAGCTGATTAGCAAATAGCTACATCCTTTGAACCTACTCGGCTCAAACCAAATAGAAGGTCATCGGTAAGTTTGGTGAAGATGGCGGATAGTATCAAGGGTTGTCAGACGCTTAGAGTCTATTTACCACAGAGCTTTACTTCGGACTTACATACCGATGAGATTATTCTCTGTCCAGCGCAGAAAAAGAGTGATCACGCACAAGATGAGTGAATTCTTGTCGCCTGCCCGTAGCCAAGCTTACACCACAGCAGACCGCCTACGCCTCTTGAAACGAACACGATGTGGATGGCGTTGTGCCATAAGGAATTTTAGTTATGATCGTTTATTTGATACCAAAACCTGGACGTTCCATTCTACATTTTGCATAAATGTCCTAATTAAACCACTGTTCACATTTTGGCGACATTTGTAGGCAAGTTCCTATTCCATATTGTCAAACCAGTAACCTAATGAAGAAATTCATTAATATCCATCCAGCGGAGAAACGGGAAAACAGGTGAGCAATGAGTGAGTTCTCGTGGCTTGGGCAGAGGCAAGCTTACACCACTTGGAAATGCCAATGCCTAAGCGTACGCCTGGCACTGACAAAAATTTGGATAACAGGTCACCTTTCCTGAAGAATCAAATACACAGCTGTTTGTCGACGCCTCCTCGTAATGTGGCCATCATACTTTTTGTGCCCTGTTCCGCTGAATAAATATAGCAGTATTATAATCCATAATATGTGAGATACATCATTATTGAAATTTAAAAGTCGTTAGTGTAGATTGCTAGATGAAATATGATATCAAAACTGTACAAGATTAGGTTGAACGTATTCCTTGAAGGTATATTCGTCGGCAGACCAGGCAGAGGTATTTTTAATATTTGATTAGAATATGAAGCTAGGATTAGTACGCAAAAGCAAGATGGTTCCTGCTCACGTAAATATTTAAATACAAATGAACATGCTTCTGTTAAGGAACTCATATGGTCAAAATCCTACGGATGGTCATAATATTAAGCTGGTCTCCAAGCTCATTCACGTTTTGCATAATCATCTCTCATTATTTAAAAGAATCTCCAAAGTCAAGATTTTGAAAACATCTTGGAAGAAGTGGTCGTGATTCAGATTCAGAGATTGACGAAAAACAACTTTGTTAAACTCAACGTACTTATTTGGGTAGATAGGTGGTCCATTCCTGCTAATAAATCTTATGTCTGGTTTGCTAATTTTTTCCTAATTTTATTTGAATATAAAAAATTATAATACAAGCGTTTTTCAACTAGTACAGCCCAGAAGGCAGCTTAATACTAAACTAATTCTCTCAAAACAACAGATGGATGGCCCACTTTTGTATAACACCGTCCATTTGTCGTTCCTGGACTGACTGTTATCGTCGGTGGTTACCGTGTAAACCAGTCTCGCAAATATCGAGAGCACGTGAACACCATGAATTTTTTGCGCTCTTTTTCTTCGGGTATAGTATAATATTATTTGGGATGTAAATGTCTGGATGAATGGATAAAAAAGTGAGAGAGGCTTTCTGGTGACCAGAGCCACCAGTACATAGGCCTAGCAAAAACAGGCCCTTCTGCACCTCTCCATGTCCTAGTTCCCAAGTTCAGCCCTCATCACAAAGGTGAGGATGGTCTTGGGTCCAGCCCATGTTATATCCTCAAGTTCAGGGACCCTTGAACCAAGTATAGTCTGCCTGCGATATCCAAGGGCTTCTGTCCAGTGAGAGACAGAACCGCCACACCTTTACCAGAGGTCCTAAAATCAGCTTGACGGAGATATCGAGAGATTCCTCATAAGATGTTGATTTTGCAACCACACCTCTGTTTTCATCCTAATGCTACCTACTACCAACCCCACAGCCGGCTCAGGACCCAGGAAATTATACCTCGACCCTCGCCTTGCGAGCGCGTCCGCCGTTTCATTACCGCAAACTCCAGCATGACTCGGCACCCACATTAGTGACACCTCATATCTTGCAGAAGTCTGTCATCAGAGACCTTTCTACATTGCAGAACGAGCCTTGCTGTAAACCTACAAGTACTCAATACTTTTAATGCTGCCTGGCTGTTAGATCAGATAGTAATGCGCCTCCTAGGCCCCTGAATTTCGTAAATACAGGAGGCACAAGCTAAAATCGCCTACATTTCCGTTTGGAACATCGTGGTGTATCCCCAAAAAGAGAGGGAGAGTTTTTTTGTTGGGACAAATGTCCCACCTGAAAAAGGCCACAGGCAGTCGCTCGAAGGCTAATATAATATATTCGAGTAACGACACATTGATTTTCACATAAACATTATATTAATACAAACAATTTAACAAATTGCTCGAATATATGTACGTATATAAAATTGGTAGAATTTAAATTTTAATTTTGAGCATTGTTATTGCCGCAGCTGAAACTAATAAATGTTCGCATGAATTATTTCCCAATTATGCAAATTCGTACATATTTCCCAGCTGGAAATGTTGAACGGACAATGGCTGCTGTACTGTTGTATGCTACGAATATTCCACCCCCCCCCCTCTCCCCGTTTCGCGATTAATAGAATGCAGTTAATTGATATCAACGACCATATCTACGCAATTGATGCTGTCAAGCACTTTTTGTCACTGTGCTTCACGAAGCATTCACTCTCAGAAAGCCTTTCTGATTGATTAAAGCCACCACATAAGCTTTGTTCAAAGTTTGGAAAGTCTGACAGGATGAGAGAACCCCCGAAACTGTCTAGCTACTGGGAAACCATCGTTTGATGGGTTACCAAAAAACATACATAAAGCTTAGTTTTTATAATTGAAATATAATTGTGAATAAGCGTTTAAGGGGTCTGGGTACACACATTCATACATATCTATCTATCTATTTGCCATGTAAAACACGAATTCCCATTTCGAACACGAAGGTGATAGTTAAGATCTTAATGAGTGGCATCTCAGAGCAATTTTGCCAAAAAAGTTTTTTAGTGTGCAAAAAAACTCGCAATGCAAAATCATACATTCTTCTAATGTCTAATCTACAAAAGTGACATAGCGCAAGCTTTTTTCTTAAATTTGCTTTCCGAATCATTACTATAAGTTTAAAGGTAACACCAGGGGCTTCGAAATGCGAAACTCATTTTTATGAAGACCTTTGGGCCTTACTTTTGGATCTTTTGATCTTACCTTTGGGCTTTTGGACTTACCTCCCCTCATCTTAGACACACATACTGGAGAAAGAGAACAGGCGGCCACGCCTCCTCGCTAACACGGGAATACGTATTTTCTTGGATTCTCAATTTCGCGCGCTGTACCCTAGACCCTTAGGGGTGTCTGGCGCAAACTGGAAGTGTCGGCTAAGTGTCTAGTTAAATTTTTGCGAATAAAATATGAAAAAAATTGAGCCTTATGCTTTAGCATTTTACTCCTATTGGGGCTTCACTCAGAAGACTTTTCAGCTTTTTTTAAATTCTGAAGGTATGTCCCTCACGGGCTCTTGCTCTGACAGTAGCAAATATTGCTATGAATAGGGAAACATAACCAAGTCTTTATTCAAAGCCTTACATGACATAACGTGACATTACAATGTAATTCATCTACCAGCATCAAAGTGCTTATATAAAATCTGGATACTTTTTGAAAAATTCATCCCACTCTTGAGTGTTTTCGCAGGGCCAGCGTTTGAACTCTGCTCCATTCCTATATCTGGTGCACCATGTTCCTAGAAATTAAAAACGGTGATAGGTACTATGCCAGTCGTCTTCGTATCCCAGAACAATTTTATCAGCTCAATTGTTCAGTGACCTACTGTATACTATCCAGTTTATTGTGTATATTATACAGGGTTACTGGTAACTCGACCACTTTCCTGCAGGAGGTGATAGAGGGACTCAAATGCAATAGATTTAACCCCCCATATGTAATTACGGAAACCGATAGTTTTCGAGATAATTAACATTTAATGTTTTTCAACCAAATGTCCAAATTTCCACACTAGATCCTAAACTAAGAAAAAAACCTGTTGTTGATTCTGACAATTTTTATTTTAGTATTTAGCTAACACATAGACAAAGCTAACTTAGTATTGAAATGTTTCAAAATACTAAACAGTTCCAAACTAAATACAAATATTTAAAAAATAATCAACAAAATTTTCACATTCAGCGTGAAAGAAAATTATCTAGCTCAAAAAAATTATACAAACGGTTGAACAAATTGCTAAAAAAACATTCCTACCTAATAACCTTTTCAGAAAGATTATAAACAGCAATGAATAAAAATCACCTATTCAAAAAGAACGAATGACAGGACAATCATTATTGATAACTCAGTTACATACTAGAATGTTTGCAAATGCGGTCGATGATTTTATCCAAGACGAACAAATTAAATCCACTCAAAGTTTCTAGAGATCTTGGTCAATGTATTGCCCTTGATTTCGGATACAAGTACGGATCCGCTTCCTCACTTCGGTTTTTGTAACTCGTGTTGAAAAAGTTCATTTCATCTCCTCCGCCGCATTGATAATTTTTTGCCTTAGTTCGTCAGCAGTATTAACTGGAGTCTGGTAAACCAATGCCTTCATGTGACCCAAGACGTAAAAATCAAGAGGTGTCAGATCTGGGCTCCGCGCAGGCCATGGGATGGATTCACCCCTCCCTATCCATTTGCTCGGGTATATGTTGTCCAACAACTGCCGAATTGTGATACAGTGATGTGTTGGACAACCATCATGCTGGAATATCATGTTGTTGATGATTCTGTATTATGTTGATAAATTTTGTTAAATAGTTACGTGTGGTTGTACTGTCATTCTCATCCTTGGAATAGGCCATCAGATGGGGAAGTTTTCAAAATAATTTTTTTGACTGGTTGTGTATTTTTTTTGAGCTAGACAATTTTCTTTCACGGTGAATGTAAAAATTTTTTTCTCTGTTTTTTAAATAATTGTATGTAGTTTGAAACTGTTTAGTATTTTTACACATTTAGATACTGAATTGGATTTGCGTATGTGTCAGTAAAAAACTAAATTGGAAATTACTAAAATCGGCAGCAGGGTTTTTTCTAAATTTGGGATGTAGTGTGGAAATTTGGACATATCGTTGAAAAACATAAAATGTTAATTATCTCGAAAACTATCGGTTTTCGGAATTACATATGGGGGGCTAAATCTATTGCATTTGAGTCCCTCTATCACTTCCTGCAGGAAAGTGGTCGAGTTACCAGTAACCCTGTATATTAGATTTTTTTAGATAACAATGATCACCCCTCCTTTTTAATTTGTTACTGTTTAGTATCATTGTATATATTCAATTTTTTATAACTATCATGTATATTTGTCTGTTTAATTAAAAAATATTTTTTGAAGATGGCCTACTAAAGGCCGAAACGTCTGCAAAACAGTAAAAGAGACTTCCTCTTTTTCTTAACCTAAACCCAATCATCTCTTTCCTGGATGCGATAGGTACTTTTTCTGACAATCAAAACGAATGTGAGTCACGATTTCGTAGACCAAATGGGCATTATTTTCACTTAATGCCCACTAATTTACAGTGCAACCCTGATGAAAACTATGCGTTTATTATTCAGGCCTTACACAAATGTGTCTTTCTGACATCAGCAAATAGTATAAGTTTGATGACTGTATTTCTAGAAAGGTACTTTGATATACCGTTTATGCATACATGATGTCCAAGGACGAATCCCGAGAAAAGAAATCGCACTTTCCGAATGTGAAGCCGACATCAAAAAGAATGATTCTGAAACTCGGATTTTTTTCAGAGAAAACAATGTTTGAAGTTTGATTGTAAAGATAACTGATATTTTGAATGTTTTTGTCAGTTGTTTCCAGCAAATAACATATGATGTTGGTACGGTATGAAGATGATAAAGAAGCCAACACATTAACTAATTCGCGATCTAATTGAGGGAATTTCAACTTTTTTGCTATTAAGAATAAACATATAAATTAAATAAATTATATCATGAGTCGGTGCCAGAAACCATCCCTTAAAGTTTTCTGGATTCGTCCTGGGACACGGTGTATATGTGTAATAAAAATAATAGAGGTCCAAGCACCGATCCTTGAGGAACCCCATGAAAGATTAGGGTGACCGTAGACGTGCAGCTTTTATACTGTACACGTTGTTTTCTTTCAGTTAGGTATGATTCTAAAAGATGTATACTGGATGGAGACATAAGAGGCATAAAAAGGTAACTTAGTAAAAAGGATGTCATGTTGGACACAGTGAAATGATTTAGTTAAATCAAAGAAATTTGAATGCAGGTATAATTTGTTCTCAAAACTATAATTTTTCCGGAAGGTGAGGGTGAAAACGCATCTGGAGAGTATAGTGCACTCCCTGGACTGTCCTATTTTTGTTTAGCAGTCGTAAAGGCAAAGCCTAAATACCAAAGTACTGTTCCTGCTTAAAGCAGTTACGTTAGAGTTCTATGTCAAGTTATATAAACTTCAAAAAGGTTTCTAAGACCTGAGATTCTACTGTATAGTGTTTGCAGATTAGTGGAGTGGGATGCATTTTTGCTTGCACATGCGTATGAATAATCCAGTAAATCCACTTTACATGAAACATGGCTGTAGTTACTTGATGTATTGCATACAGTAGTTATCAAATTTCTGTAACTCGTGCAAGTAGACACAAATAAGGTAAGTATCATGTAAGACCGTTTTCTATAATTTTTTCCCAGAATTCTGCAAGCATAATTTACGAAACTACCTCTGAATATGTTAGCAACCCATACTTGCAAAGTTTTAAGAAGAAATTCTAAGGATTACGACTTAAAAAACCTAATAACATCTTGGAGTCCTATATGGATTATGATCACGAAAGCCTTTGTAAGAGTTTGAATGCAATATACAGGGTGAGTTTTTAGTACCGGCTCGGCCGATAACTCCACTACTATAGAAGATAGCGAAAAAAGTTGTATATAAAAGTTGTAGTCACGGATATGCTCCTTGCTCAGAAAATATTTAGATTTATACAGGGTGATCCATAACTACGTGGTGATGCAAACATGCATTTTTTTAAATGAGACACCCTATATATTATTCCACACTCAGATTCTACTAATGATTTCCGTTCTTCCAATATAGGGCATTGTTACATTATGCAGGGCGTTTCAAAAGTTATGACCATTTTTATATCCAAATCGCGGACAAATGAACGTACTGTATATCAAAAAGTAATGAATCAAAAATTATTTTTTTACACGAGAAGATTAAAAATATCCTCTAGTTTTAAAATCGGCTATAAAAGAAGCCCGAGACGCATATTCGTATACAGGGTGATGTAGAATGCAAAATCCAAATTTTCTCTTTTTTTTCAAATGTAACCTCCAATATTTTATTATTCCAAAGAATTGCTTTTAATATGCTCTTTCATCTTTGTATAGCACTTGTTGTACCTACGTCCATCAGTTTCCGAGATATTTCGATTTTTGGGTAAATTTAAAATATAGCCTTTATTTGTGTACTGAAATCTATTTATTTTGCGAAAGTACTATCTGATTTGTTTTTTATTTAACGAACAAATAAATTATAACGTCTTGATAGTATTTGATGAAGTCAAAACCCTAAATCATCGAGATAATAAAGTCAAGTATGCTGAGGAAACAATTTTGTAGGCGTCATGCATAGTTATCAAGTAGTTTTATCAGGTAGGCTTTGAAAAATTGACAGTTTTCATAACTTACTCAATAATTCCGTACTGTGTGAAAAGCTAGCTTTGAAAATTAATTTTTCCATTGAGGGTATTTAGGAGAATCTTTGGGAAATTGTCTACTTGCCTCTAGAATATATCAACTATGAATAGCAATATCCAGAACGGAGGCACTTTAAAACTAATGCGTTAAAAAGATTGAAGAATCGTTTTATCTGGACTGTGTCGTTTCATATTTCATAGCCTACCTGATACATCTGCTTGATAATTATGCATGACGTCTATAAAATTGTTTCCTCAGCACACTTGACCTATATTATCTCGCTAGTTCAGTGTTTTGACTTGATCAAGTATTATTATCGCCTTATATTTTAGTTGTTTGTTAAGCAAAAACAAAATTTGGTAGTATTTTCTCAAAATAAATAAATTTTATTAAAGAAAGAGAAGGTATATTTAAAATTTGTAGAAAAATCGAAATATCTCAGAAACTAATGAATGCAGCCATAATAAGTGCTATACAAAGATGAAAGAGCATATTAAAAGCAATTCTTTGGTATAATAAAATATTGGGGGTTACATTTAAAAAAAGAGAGAAAATCTAGGTTTTGCATTCTACATCACCCTGTATACGAATATGTGTCGCAGGATTTTTTTATAGCCGATTTTAAAACTAGAGGATACTTTTGATCTTATCATGTAAAAAAATAGCTTTTGATTCATTACTTTTTGATATACAATACGTTCATTTGACCGCGATTTGGATATAAAAATGGTCATAACTTTTGGAACACCCTGTATAATGTAACAATACCCTATATTGAAAGAACGAGAATCATTAGTAGAATTTGAATATGGAATAATATATAGGGTGTCTCATTTAAAAAAATGCATGTTTGCATCACCACGTAGTTATGGATCACCCTGTATAAATCTAAATATTTTCTGAGCAAGGAGCATATCCTTGGCTACAACTTTTATACACAACTTTTTTCGCTATCTTCTACAGTAGTGGAGTTATCGACCGAGCCGGTACTAAAAACTCACCCTGTATGTAAGATGTATACAAGGTGTCCCTGAATTTCCTTGACACGTGGATGACGTATAATATAATTATGTCCTCGAAAACAAACTTCTATTTTATGGTTTTTTATTACGAAAATATTACGCCTAGAAAAAATTCCCATTTTATTTATCTTATGTTACTGACTTTACGAAAAAAATGGGTTTGTGTACTAAGCTAAAATCACTACAAAATATTAAATAAAATAATGACCTCATTAATAGAATAAGGAATAGGAAAAGCGGTGGGGTGCTATTTGGCAAAAAATAAAGGGTTAAGTTTTAGAGGTTGAAGTAAAAAAATGTTTCGAAAGCACGGTGTGATGGATCTTTCGGTACCCTTGAAAGGCCCACTTAGTTTTCCCATATCTTTTTTGTTACGAAAATATTACGCCTTAAATCCTTATTTTATTTATTTTATGTTTATGACTTTAGGAAAAAAAAGGTTTGTGTATAAAATCAAAGGTACTACAAAATTGTAAATAACATGAGGCTTAAGTTGTGTAGGAAAAACTATTAGGTGCTATTTGAAACAACAAAGTTGGCGGATTTTAAGGGTTGAAGTAAAAAAAAATGTTTTGAAAGTGTTCTTAAACATTCCACTCAGTTTTCGTTAGAACATTTTTTTGTTACGAAAATATCATGTGCCAAGGAAATTCAGGGACATCCTGTATATTTGTACTAAAACAAAGACTATCGGTCGACAGTCCTCCAAAATTCAAGGTTGTTTACCCTGCGCGATATGGGCTACCTCCACATATGTAGTTGGATTTGCAAAATCCGTAAATACGTACGCAGCTGACATGACGGTGGAAACCATTTTTCTTGTACATGCCTGGATTGTACTCACCTGTTCTGTCTTTGAGGATACTGCTTACTTTTCCTGAACACTGGCATTTAGGGGCTCGAGGCATATTGCACGGCATGATGTGTAATTCAGACAGCGCTACACACTGGTATCCATTGTGGCTATATTCAGCTCTGTAACCTTCCCAGCATACGCAAGATGGATTATTTATCTCGCAGTCTGCAACGACCAATGCCAGGAGCAGTACAAAGTGCCTTGGATACCTGGAAACGTATATCGTTTAGTACTTGACTCACATGTGTTGAAAATTTTTCACACTTTTCAAAATTAAGCGAATCTAAAACTATAGATATTTTCTGACACTCGAAAATATCTACAATATCTGATGCTACAAATCCTTAATCCTTATAAAAATTCAAAGCTATCGATTCCAGTTTCTAAAAGAATCTTTTTTTTCTGAATCACGAACCCAAAGCATAATACTTCGTTCAGATTCAACAGAAATATCTTTCTGTTTCAGTTTTCAGTTTTTATCAGGCTTTTTGATATGCATGAAGCTAGCACAGGAGTAATTAAAAGTACAGCCCACCATTTCCAATGAAAAAATGAACTCGATCCTTATCATCTACAGCAAGTGCAATCTCTCCAACCATAGAATTATTAACCCTAGGTTGAGTTTTCTTATCGATATCACAAAGATACCAAGAAGCTCGGCAAGTGTTCAAAAAAAATATGTCACTTGAGTCGACGGTTAAAAAAGGAAAATCTCATAAACCTGCTCGGTTGACACGAGTGGCATGTATAAGACCCACATTTGATACGACAGGACGCATCACAAGTTGTTTCAAAATAAACATCTGAAAACGAATTTTGAAAGGACCTTTATTTCTAAAATTTATTGGAAGCCTTAGTATGGTGGCCTCATTTAGAGGACATCTCGATAAGGTATACGAAGGCATAGGTCGGTCTGGAACCGTCATGTGGCCAGTTGGTTCACCTGATTTCAATCTATTAGATTTTTTTAGTAGAAAAAAAATGTTCCAAACCATAAAAAATTTAGATGAGCTTCTGAAAAGAATAGTTGTTAATAATGGAAGACTATCCCAGTCTGATCACTGTATTAAGACAACATCACTTATAAATATTACAACCTTACATCTAAATAACTAAACCGTTTAGATGATTTGTCATAAAATTGATAATGGTTGGCGAGTAAATTTAAAGTGGAAAAAACCAACCTACAACCCAAAAAAAAAGATAAGCCATGTTTACAATCATCCAATGGTACCATTGCATTTTTTGAAAATACGACCGTCTCGCCCACACTTCTAAAATTCTAAAGTAACATCTTCAAGAAACACTTTGGGTACACTAGAATCATTCATCAAAAAATGATGAAAACTGTGAGTTCCATTTTGGAATCTTTTCTTTTAAGATTACTTGCGAAGTCAGCATAGTCCATTTGCTTCACTTTCTGCTGTCATAATACTGCAAAATTATTTATCTAGTGGTGTATCTAGTATTGTATTTTCTATTTTCAATTGCTCCAACATAGTTTACCAACCTTGTTCAGTTCAAGTCACTCGAAATAGAATAGCTCTTGTACAAAATAACTGCATTCGATTTATGTTCACTTTGAAGAATTTCGACCATGTATCAGATGGTTATCCTATTATCATTTAGTAAAAGTGCATGACTTAGTTGAATGCGCTTTTTTTAACTTTTATTTATCAACTAGTTATTGTTGGGACACTTAGCAAAAGCTGATTTTCAGACACAACATCCACCAAAGACTGATACGCAATACCTCACTAATAACAGTAGTAACCGTGCCTCTCCATAGCTCTTCCGCATTTACAAGATCTTTCATATACATTGCTTGATATGCTTCATACTTTCTGTACAATAACCTTGGTCAAACAGCTAAAAGCTTTGCCTCTTAACCGGAGTGATTGTGGTTAACGAAAAAAATTATTATTTGTCTGTGTTTTATATTTTCTGTACACTACATTCTTGTTTTTATTTTTAAATTTTGCTGTTACTCTTCTTAAAGAACAAAATATTTACGGACTCCTTGGTTAAGTGTAAAAAAATACCGATATCTGTATCTGTACAAAATTGACGGTTTACTATTATTACCATATATAGGTACTCACATCTCAAATATTATCCATATAATACGGTTCTTAATCCTGTATTACTTCATGTAAAGAGTAACCGATTCGAGAAAACACAGCACTTGTAACTTCTAGAAACTAACAACAATAATGTGGATTTCACAAATGCAGTCGTACTAGAATCGTATTTGCAGCGGTGCTATATGCGAGTACCGAACACAGTATGTCACAGCAGGCACAGGTGACACCGACAGACATCATGCAGGAGAACAGTTACTCGCAACGTTATATCTGTGCCACTAAGCCTCTGGTTCATGACCACCATCCAAATCTGCACGATCTTCAGCGTCTATGGCTCATTACCATGCTGAGCAGGTGGTACTCTTCGTGACAAGTACAAACATCCATAGGCGGATAAGAACCCGGTTTTCTGAAGGCTTAGATTGGAGCAAAGGACGAAAAACCGTACAATCGTTGATACACAAAAAGTTTTGTCATTGCATCATAAACCCAAAATGGGAGGGATCGGAGATAGAGGGGAGGGGGCGTTAAAAATTGAAAAAAATTGTTAAATAACCGAATGAAAATGCGGTAGCATTTTACTACACCTACCACCTAATGTTCCAAAAGCTCGTCATCCGAAATTTATGGTAGGTTTGCGCGTACCGGTTTTTTTGAAAAGAAAAAAATTCGCGACGAAACCAGCCGGAACTTGATTGAAGATTCTTTGTGTTTTTGTAGATAGCACAAAAAATACTGTCATCCGTTTCTGCTGGGCAGTTTATGAGAAATTTGAGCGGAACGGATGAATTTTTTTATACATGTTCTTGGAAGGTCCTACCACTCGTCCTACCATGACATGTATCAATGTTCTATTTTATTATATTTAACCCTATTTTTGGAAGCCCCATAGGGGATGACATTATCGAACGCTTTCTGAAAGGATACGGAAAGTTCCGACTGGTTTCCTCGCGATTTTTTTATTTTCATTTAAAAAAATCGGTACGCGTAAGCCGCCCGTAGATTTCGGATGAGGATTTTTCGGAACATTAGGTGGTGGTGTACTAAAATGCGATATTTTCTGCTGTATTTTCATTTGGTTAATTGACGATTCTTTTTTTCTCGTTTCAACACCCCCCTTTAAATTCGATCTCTCCCATTTGGGGTTATGGTGCAATGACAAAAAAATTTCCAAAATGTTTTTGGTACTCAAATACCAAGCGCTATCCGGTTTATTTCTGGACACTGAAATTATGCGTCATTGCCTTAGCTATGTTTCGCTTAATGCTCATCAACGAAAGGGGTTTCATAAATCGGAATTATTTCAACTTAAAAATGTTCCGTTTTTGACTTCTTTTTACGATAATTTTTCTTGAAAAAAAGTCAGCAGAAACGGGTTTTTATCCTAGTAGCCTACAGACAACACAAAGTTATTTTTCTTGACAACTGCTAATATATGTTTGTCACTCAATTTGAAATAGCGTAACTGTTACGTTGCTGTTCACGATATCTTCATAGCAATTATCGGCCAACGGAAAACTACACTAGTGCCCTGTATAAATCAATCTAAGAAATATCGTTGTAATAATATTTCTGATAAAACTATACCTAAAAGGCATCGATTAGTCGAATTGCTCTTTTCTGGACTGCATCAAGTATACCCGGGGTAGTAGGAACAGCAGCTCAAATTCAGAAAGAGCACATCAAATGACCCATTATCAAAACTCTCTGTAGACTTTCCAGATAGCCTCTTATTTGGAACCAAATCACTGTAGCTGTCCCGAATTTGAAAAATTATTTAGCTCAGCTCATCACTCCAAAATTTTATGCAATGCACCTGGCAGTATCTCTGCTCCCGGTTATTCTTATTCAGAAACATCAATATTGCCTCTTCCGCCTGCTCTCAGATATTCGTTAAGCTAAAGTTGCATTTACGAGTGAATCGTATACGGTTACTCGTACGAGTACCATTATCATTAATATTCAGAATCGTATACGATTGAAGTGTAGTTAATATCATTATCATCATAGTCACAATGTCTTAACAGACATGTTGTGAACTCGTAAAATGCATTTACACATTTTACGAGTTTCTCTTGGGATATCTTTAGGATCTTTAATGCAGTAGTTTCCCATTTGCTTTCTGCATCCTCATGTCGTTGACCAGATGGTATCTACTGGTTCATCCGCTTTTAGGGGCAATTTCTCACCCCAAGGACAAGAAGGTGTCCTGACTCTTCTCAACTCGTCCACCCGGAGCTGTTGGTTGAGAAGAGGTTACTGCTTATACCGACAGTAGTTCAGTGTTCCTTTTAGTCGCCTTTACGACACGCAGGATATACGATGGGAGATATTCTAACCCGCCCCCACATGGGCAGTAGTTAATATGGCGCCCAGTAAAAGGAAGGGTGCTGCAATGGCAGACATTTTAATGTTAATGGTGACAAAGAAAATATAATGTGAAGAGATCGTTGGAGAAAAAAAAGACGAATTTTGGTTAAAACATCCTTACAATCAAGGAACATTGTGGGAATTGAAGAACAGGGTTATTAACTGAGCAGAGATTCGCGATCACAATACTCCTCTCACCTATCGATGTGGAGAATAAAAGTTGATAACTTTATTTACAAAAATATATCGATCCACCTGTTCCCTGAGAAGCAAAAATGTGTTTCTTCTCTTGGTTATATGTCGAACGTAGGTTATTCGTTTTTTTTTTCACTGCTTCCACCGATATGTTTAAGATATCTGCTATTGCAGAATATGCTTTGTTCCTTGCATTGATATCTTCATATGCCCTACTTCTCACGCCCCATAAACACTTCATATTGTAATATAAGTCGATAAATTGGTCGATTTCCTCAGGCGGTAACTTGTTTCCAGCTATCTTGGATTAATAAAAAACTATCTCACTCATAGCCGTACTAGGATCTCTTCAACTTTGAAACCGACACGTATACGACCTACGAGTTGCCATTTACACATGCGAAATCGTATACGATTCGTTCACTCGTATACGACTAAGGGCCGGTTTCTCAATGTCCAGTTAAAGTGTCAGATAGGTATCTGCCAGATAGCGTTGCTATGGATACAACAGACTGTCAGATAAGATTTACGTGACTTCGTAAGTTTAGCCTTCAATTGTTTAAACAATTTATCTAACAGTTGCAATTATCTTGCAGATAAAAATTTAACTGGACGTTATGAAACCGGCCCTAACTCGTAAATGTAACTTCAGCTTTATGGAAATGCTTGTCGGCTAATGAACTTTGAACCCGGCTTCGTCGAAGTATAGTCTTCCGTCGCAGCTTCTATCTCGCGCATCACCTTGTATGCGGTTATTCGGAATATACCACCCCGGGGAAAATTTATATTACATAAATACACACACAAGCACCGGTGGCAGCACTATACAGCTTCGTCGTCTCTTTTAATTAATTAAACGTACGGGATACGCAACCTGCTGTCATAGGCGGCGCCGGCGGGATCAACGAGACTTACTACTGGTACATTCAGGAACATCATCATGATCGTGTCGGCAATAGAGTATTGCCGACACGAATATTATCAATAGTTTTGAGAACTGTAGCTCGCCATCGTTCGCGATTTACTATCAGTTCAATGGCGTTCTTGATACTCATATCCAGCAACTGTTTCGTCGTATCCACCTAGCGTGTAGGGGAACGGCCACGGCGCCGCCCACTCGGGGCGTGACCCTGAACTACAAGTTTCTCCATATTATCGCTTCTGTGAATATCTCCGAAGAATGTAAGCATTCTCATCCAGTATGGAAACATTAGTTCGATGGGCGGTATAAGGAATTCTCAGCATTCTCCTCCACGTCCACATTTCAAAAGCATCTATGCGAGCTCGATCTGCCTTTTTAACAGTCCAAGTTTCCAAGGCACACAGAAATATGGAGAACACAAAAGACTGAACCAGCGACATTTTGGTAGCTTTAGTGATTTTATGGTCAAGCCATATTTTAGTAAGCTTTGTCATGGCCATCCCTGCCTGTTGAATGCGCCGTCGAATCTCATTCTCGCAGCTACCAGAATTGTCAATCAAAGAACACAAAACTTTGAACTACCTCACAATCGCCTATTGACTTTATTTCTCGATGATTGTCATGCTCTATCTATTTATCTACGATATTCATGAACAGGCTTCCATTTATACGACAATATTAAACACAGAGACGAAAATAAAAAGAAAAAAAGTAATAGGTCAACTACAAATACAGAAATTCAAATAAAGGTTTTTATAGGAAAAGACACAAAACTGTAGTCTCCAAACATCAAGACAGACGGTTGCTATTTCAATAAGGTAACTAAAAAATGTCAAAAATATATCACAGTAAGTAATAGTAGTAGTAGTAGTGATGGGGAGGCAAAGCCAGGCAAGTAAGCCACCTTTGGCCCTTTTTGCCAACCCCAGGGAACCAATCACTGAAAACACTAAAATTCTACACCCTAGAAAGCTCCCTGTCGAACCTACCGGAGCTCCTGACGAAAGTCAGTATGTCCGATCATTTCGCTGAATATAGTGGCTTCTCCCCAAACTCCGTCGTGCCGAACATCTGAACCCTAAGGTTGCGATAAACTGCACATCTGCCCAGGAAGTGGAACGCTGTCTCGTCCTCCTTCCAATATCTGGAGCAAATGGGGTTCCCTACCATCTCATAAGTGACAAATGTCTATTCAGCCGGCAATGGCCAGTAAGAACCCCCACCAGAAGGTTAAGCGTCTTTCTGCCTTTATTCAAAAGCCATAGCGTTCGGCCCTTATCAGTGGTCTCTCTCTAACCAGGCTTTCGCCAGTTCCTTGTAGGCCCAGTTGTCCAGGGCCACATTGACCTGGCGTCTGCTAATTCCCAGCATAGGTTCTGGGCCGATGCAGGGGCTGCTGGACCCTATCCTAGCTAATCGGTCCGCTCTCTCGTTACCCGGTATACCAATGTGTCCGGGGACCCACAGCAGGGTCACCTTCTTATGGCTTGCTAATTTCTGAAGGGCGGCCGAGCATTCTTGAGCCAGAGCTGATCTGGCCCTCGGAGCTGCCACCGCTTTCAGAGCTGATTGGCTATCAGAGCATATATACATGCTCTGTTCAGAGCACTGTTCGACTTCCATATATCATAGTAATATACAATTTGCTTTAAATCCGAGCACATAGCATTTGTAGGGCATTTTGGTAAAATGTGAGTCCTTGCTTGTAGGTGATATAGAAGTCATCTATACTATTAGTTATTATACGGGTTGAAAAATATAGTACAATACATACCACCTAGATAAAACATTTGTTCACAAAATAGATATTCAGAATTCGCAACTTATGGCACAGTTACAAATAAATAGATGGATAAATAAAATAAACAATTTTATTATGATTTTTTCGACAAGCCATGTTGTATGGTCCCCTTCATGCACAACTTTTCACTCGATAAACAAATGTTAACCAATTTGTCTGCTTCAGTGTCAATATATCTGAATGGCTACATAACTCTTCGCTACATTGCTAAACTCTAGAGGTACAGCCTCCAAAGCTACCCTCACAGTATGTTTCAGTTTGCCCACCGTGTTTGGAGGACTGAATAAATTGCGAATGTATCAACTCATTCAATCCCATACGTATCCAATTGGCGATAAATCGGGTGAACGTGGAGACAGGAAAGCACCCTGACCTCAACTTCCAGTAGGAACCTCAATACTTCAAAGCCTCGGACATATGGAACGGCAATAAGTTCTAACACTTCATTCACATAATGTTGCGTAGTCATTGTGCCACAAATCACAAATAAAGGTGACTTGCTGTTGAATGCAATAGCACCCCAAACCATCAAACCAATAGGACGCTCTACATGGCCCTCAACAGCCAACTGGAGATCACGTCGTTCACACCGTCGTCGTCTTACGCGTTGGCGTCTGTCTTGTGCCCCCATAGAAAACTTGGACTCGTCGGAGAAGGCCGTCTGATGCCACTCAGCATGCCACTTGGTACCAGTGTAACTGTTGGTGATGATGATTTGCAGTAAGTGGAAGCACTGAAATGCAGACGATATAGCTTCACATCAAGCGTCAGCAACAGCTCGAGTGGATCGCATTTAGTCTCGGTGGGCCAGTAGTCGTAGATAATGATCTTGCCTGTCTGTAGATGTCCTACGTGCTCCAGCACCTTTAGCTCGCTGCATTCGTCGTTCCATGCGCGCCGTGCTACTACAACTGTAACCGTGCTAAGCTCCATAGTTACAACAACTGCCCTGAAAAAAGTCTCAGGTTCTTGTTGGTCCACAGTCCAACCTCGTTCAAAGGGGATTAACTGCGTAAACAGGGGCTTTTGTCTTCTAGGGGGGCATCTTTATACAACTAGCTTGTCTTTCGCCATGTTTGCAAGAGACGTCATAGTTTCTGGACCGACACAAGGCCATGGTTTGCTTTTACACGTATAGAGCTTTTGGAGGTGCCAGCTGTATACTAGAGAGGGTGCTGCATACACCTATAATGCGAATATATATCACTTTTCTTCTATATGTTCGGATCTCGCTTGCGAGTAGTATACTAACATGCTCAAGCTTAGACCTGACATATGTGAAAAATATAACATTTCAACACATTTGATGTTTTGGAAATTTCTTAAGGGGCCTGGATACACACATTTATACATACGTATTGGCCACGTAAAACACGGACTCACAATTTCTCGCATAACTCACTCTATTTTCAAACTACATATATAATATTTCAGAAGGCGATAGTTAAGACCTTAATGAATGACAACTGTTTTCGATTTTCTCAAAAAATATTTTTAATGTGCAACAAAACTCGCAATGCAAAATCATACATTCTATAAATGCCTGTAATTTAACAACCAAACACGATATCAAAAAAGGCTAAATAGTCGCACAAGCGCAAGCTTTCTTCTTCAATTTGCTCTTTGAGTCATTACTATAACGAGGGTTGCTCTATACCTCCGTCAATCCACCAGTACGCAGACAGCTGTTTCACGCTTATTAGCGATCATCAGTGCGCCATAGGTCGATTGACGGAAGTAGACAGCATCAATTTTTCCATGTTTAATAAACATGTGAAAGATGTGCGAGTAGACAGAAGGAATTCTGCCGGTGCGCCATCTAGTACCCGAAGGTGACGGCAACCAAAGAGAAAACGCTACTAGGAGCAGTAAACTCTCCTTGGTGGAACGACAAGGCTCGTTCGCTTTTGGCAAGTTTAAAGGTAACGTCAGGAGCTTGGAAATGCGAAATTAATTTATGGTGACCTTTGGACCTTACCTTTGGATTTTTGGACTTATCTCCCCTCATCTTAGACACACACACTGGAGAAAGGGAACAGGCGGCCACGCCTTCTCGCTAACACGGGAATACGTCTTTTCTTTAATCCTCATTTTTTCGCGCTATACCCTGGACCCTTAAGTCTTTACATTTCCTTTAAGTGCCTCACAAGCTTTCTGGAAAATATTATCACAATACTCCCCTCACCTATCGGTGTGGGAACTAAAATTTAAAATAAAAATTAGATGGATGCCACTTGCTGAAACGCTCGAGCGATTTGATTTATGCTAAAAATATTATAAGACATGCACAAATATGTCAGATACAAGAAAAGTTGACTTACCAGAAAATCGAACTTTTTATAGTTAAGTCAACTTCTCTTGTATCTGACATATATTTGTGCATGTCTTATAATATTTTTAACATAAATCAAATCACTCAAGCGTTTCAGCAAGTGGCATCCATCTAATTTTTATTTAAAATTTTTTTTTTATAAAAAAAAAATTAAAAGTCATTGGTAGGTTCCTTCTGTATATAACTGTTGTTTAAGTTTAAGTAAATCTGTGTATTTGTGTATTAATAGCCTACACCATCAATTGTTTTTAGTTGCCTGAGGATGACTTAATATAAGTCGAAACGTAGCAAATAGAAAAATAAGGAGTTTTTGTATGAATGACCTTATCCTACAAATAGACCAGTGCCGAAGCCTTAAAAAATAATACAAAGTGAAAAAAAAATTACAGTAGGATGAAACCCATTAGAAAAAGAGAAGAATATGATAAGGATGAAAGGAAAAATAAATTACGGTCTATTCGAGATCGGGCAGTGGGAGGGGGTGAGTTTTTAAGGGTAGAAAATGGTTTATCTTGATTTCTGGCAAAACTACACGTCCTATGGAAAAAAGTTACATGGCAAAGTTGTAGGTAATAAAAAGGTCTACAACCTTTGTATTTTCAATTTTTTCACATAACCTCAAAATTTTGGTGAAAAATTAAAAAAACCATGTTTTTGGTCTTTTATTTTTACCTTTTTCAAAAAAAATAATTTTTTTACGAAATTAGGTGAAAAATTAGGTGTCCCAAATACACTGTCATTTATTTGATTCAAAATATTTATTTTTTCGCCTTATTTGACCTTAAGATCAAAAATGCACCCCAATTTTCAATCCAAAATTCTCGCGTCAAAATATCAGCTTTTTTCAAAAGTTTGGGAGCCTTTCGTTCGCTGAAATCTCCATTTTCTGATGGCGTAAAAAAAATATACATTACTATAGAAAATTTTCTCAGAAAATGCAAAAAACTGAAAAAAAACTCAAATTCGAAATTTTTTTACTCACTATGTACAATTTTGAGCTATTTATTAAAGTTTACACTTATTTACTTAAAAAACGTGAGAACTCATGTTACATTGATAAACGAAAAAATTGCAAATTGTAATATCCTACTATAAGTAACAAACAAATAAGTTAATATTTAATAAGACATCTACAATATTTTGAAAAAGATGTAGAATCTTCTTTAAATAAGATTTGTAGATGCCTATTTATTGCTGTTGTAGGATAATTTATATATCTGAGTGACATACGGTAAATGTTAGCCCATTGTAAGGTATTTCATGGAGAAGTGGGGACGGACTTAGCAGGGTGTGGGCCTTACTACATACCTGCTATTTGGTAGCAGCTGTAAAACCGCTAGTCAGTGGTCATGGGTAACGCAGACAAATTAAATACGTTGATACTATAGCGCTGGCGCATTTCCTTGTATCAACGCAATGCGTTAACTCAAATGCGCTATGATACACGATACAGTTGAGAGCCAGACTGGAAATAATATTGGAGACGACGATTATTGTCTTGAAGATTTCGACGATCAACTAGAGACAGAAAGGTTTATCGAATCTAACGATGAAAAAATGCCTTCAAAGAGACAAAAACTAATGGATAACGAATGGGAACTTCAGATAAGATATTTATAAATGACAAGATTAACGTTTTCGAAAAAAAATAAAATGAATAACGTAATCAGAATTAAGTGTCTAAATTCAATAGTGCGATTTACATGTATACTTATATTTTTTGAAATTTTCTATGACATGAATGTAATTCGAATTTAATTAATAAACCTTTCAACTAAAAAAAATTGCAGCAATCACATTTTTTTGATGAAATTGTACATAGTGAGTAAAAAAAATTACGAATTTGAGTTTTTTTCAGTTTTTTGCATTTTATGAGAAGATTTTCCATAGTAATGTATATTTTTTTTACACCATCAGAAAATAGAGATTCCAGCGAATAAAAGGCTCCCAAACTTTTTGAAAAAAGTTGATGTTTTGACGCGAGAATTTTCGATTGAAAATTGGGGTGCATTTTTGATATTAAGTTAAAATAAGGCGAAAAAATGAATATTTTAAAACAAATAAATTACAGTGTATCTGGGACATAGTAAGGTAAGTTTTCACCAATTTTCGTAGAAATTTTATTTTTTTTTGAAAAAGATAAAAATAAAAAACCAAAAACTTGGTTTTTTGAATTTTTTACCAAAATTTTGAGGTTATGTGAAAAAATTGAAAATACAAAAGTTGTAGACCTTTTTATTACCTACAACTTTGCCATTTAAATTTTTTCCATAGGACGTGTAGTTTTGCCAGAAATTAAAATAAACCATTTTCTACCCTTAAAAACTCACCCCCTCCCACTTCCCGATCTCAAATCGACCGTAATTTATTTTTCTTTTCATTCTTATCATATTCCCCTCTTTTTCTAATGGGTTTCATCCTACTGTATTTTTTTTTTGTTTCAAAAATTATCGACCCTGGTCTAAAAAAGTAACTGAAGTAATAAATAAGTAACGCTAGCGAGTAAAAAAACGCCGGAGGCAATTTAAAATGTCGCAGGCAGGCGGGTGGGCGCGTAGCAACGTACGCTCATAAAGCTCATTCCGGTTGGTGAGCAAACAGACAATATATTCGCATCAAAATGTCGACTAATTCCGCCTCTTCTTTCGTTACAGGTACGTAAAACAAGGGCAATTAAGCCGGCTTCTCAACTCTGGTAGGTAAACAGCTAACTTTAAATTTCCGACCGAGCAATCTGGTGCTGCATGGTGGAAAGGTCCCAAGTTAAACACTCGAGCATGTGCAGACATGACAACGTACACCGGATGGCTAACTAGTTAGATGTTGCGAGGAAAAATGCACTGCGGTGCATTAAGTCAATACTCGCATTTCAGAGGGGTATACTTATGCCCTAACTAACATCGTCCATCTATGCTATTGTAATTTCATACGAAGGAAGCTTATGGCCAAAAAACTTAATTTAGATGAGAAAATCTTGGGGTTGTGGCCAAAATTTTGAAAAAAGGGACTGGGCCATATCATAGAGGAGACTCTGGTGCTAACAGCCAAGCTTTCGGCAATGCTTATTGCCATCTTCAGGGCTTTCTACATAGTTAGAAGAAAAAGATGAATTTAGTTTCAATATATATAATAAATTTTTAACAAAATACAATGTTGAGGTTTGCCAATTTAAAACAGCAATTGCATTGAGTGCAAACGACTTCTTAATGCAGCTAATAATCGTCACAATTTTTCATAAAATTGTAAAGAACTAGACTATCATGGCGTCTTCCACTAACAGGTCAGGAAACAAACCTGTTAGTGGAAGACGCCATGATAGTCTAGTTCTTTAAAATTTTATGAAAAATTGTGGCGATTATTAGCTGCATTAAGAAGTCGTTTGCACTCAATGCAATTGTTGTTTTAAATTGGCAAACCTCAACGTTGTGAGTATTTTGTTAAAAATTTATTATATTTATATTGAAACTAAATTCTTCTTTTTCTTCTAACTATGTAAAAAGCCCTGAAGATGGCAATAAGCATTGCCGAAAGCTTGGCTGTTGGCACCAGGGTCTCCTCTATGATGTGACCCAGTCTCTTTTTTCAAAATTTTGGCCACAACCCCAAGATTTTCTCATCTAACGTAATTTCATACTGTAGATCATTAGAGGATCCCAAGTAAGGTCGACCTCCATTGATCTACTGATTAAACATTATATTTTATCAACAAGAATGTGTTTCGAAACCAATTAAATTAAAAAATATTATTTTTCAAAAATTCACTGACGTATTTACCAAATTAAATATATACTAAGATGCAAAAAACTTCATTGCAAATACAGTAGTACAGGATTGCCTGCGAAAATCTGTTCATAAATAACAATTGCCGGGCATTTAAGTTCCAAATTTAGAGCTAGCAAGATCTGGTACCACTTAGTAAACAAGTTCCTGTGTTCAAAATAAATTAAACTGAGAAAAAATAAGTGCTATTTATGCGAACTAAATGATTCTGTAATTGATTTTATTGAAAAAAGCAATAATTAATAAACAAGTTGGTACACAAAATTGTATCTAACAAAATAGAATTATAATATAACGTGTATTAATTTTGTTCTGAAATATTTTATTTCCGTTTTGTTTTAAGGTTTTTTTTCTGTGATTTGATAAATGTTAAACATTTCAGAAGTTTTTTGATAAAAAATTCATACGAGCAACCTATTTTCGCACCAAATCATGCTTGAATAGTTTACTAGTTTTATCCTTTTCCATACGATGAATAGGGAGTATGCACAGTGTTTACACTGTCTTATACCTCACTGTTTTGAGGCACATAGTAATTGTACTGCATATTTCTCTATCGCATCAAATCAACGAATTCGAACAGGTTAGGAAAAGCATCGCCCATGCTCTAACAGGCATGTGAGTGTGCCCAAGATCCCGTTGTTATTATTTACTGTGTTCACAAACGCGTTGTTGTTTTGTACAGAAATCTGCGGGATTTAAATTTTATGGAATTGTTTCAAATAGTCTTTTAACACTTATACACAAAGTAGCTATTTATATTATCCCTCTACATGAGTACTATTATCTTTAGGATTCCTTGACTTCTATCAGTACAAAGGGTATACTGGTGTATCAGCAATTCAGCGGTTAGTGTGCCAGCTGCCGCGTTGGGCACAAACAGAAACCTTGTTTACTTCTTCTAACCTATTCGAATTCGTTGCCTCACACCCGTCACACATATCGCTGGCTCCAAATTTTGAACTTTAATGCCTGACAACCGTTATTTTTGAACAGATTTTTGCCGGCAACCCAAAACTACTGTATTTGCACTTTAATATCTCTGAATTTCCTTGCCCCGTGAAATTATCTTAATAAAAAAAGTTCAAACGAGAATTGAGTTGTATTATTGTAGACGAAGGTATCAAAGGGTCTATCATACCTAGCTTTTAAACATTTTTTTTGTGCTTCAACCCTAAAGCTCACCCCCAAGTTTCTTTTTCTAAATAGCACCTTATAGTTTTTCCTAGACAAATTAAGTTCTTATTTCATTTAAAATCTTGTGGTATTTTTGTGGTATTTTAAAGACAAACGTTTTTGAAACGTGCCTTAGATTATCAAATGGCCGTTTTTAGATTTTAAAAGATTTTTTTGTTGCTTAGAAAATTACAAAAACCTACAAAAGTTAATAAAACGCAATTTTGCAATAACACTTGCTTAAATGAACCTAGTATTCTGATTTTGCACCAGGAGTTGTGTTTGGAATTTCAGAACGATTGATTAAATAGTTTCAGTAATATTAAAATTGTTGTAAGACAGAAAATAATAAAGTTGCAAGTTACAGGTAGCATATCAAAGATGACTTGGACTTTAAAGTACACTTTCTGCTATTGCATTGACACAATTATTTTTTCATATGTAAAGTTAAACCTCAAAGGTGAAGCTGAAATGGACTTTGCTTAGTATAGGTGCTGAAGGAACTCTCAAATCAGTGCGCTCAAAAAGTGACATTAAAGTCAAATCTGATCGGCTTACTATATCTCTGTAACTTATCAATGGATATTAGTTAGGTACTTTTTTCAATGTTCATCTACTGTTTAGGCACACAACAAATACATAATTTATTAATAAATTTAGTACCTATTTAACTGTGTAGATTGTTTAAACGATTAATGTTCTTTTTGCAGAAAAAACCTATTTTTTAGTACATTCCATTGATAAGTATAATATAGAACTGTTGATGTAGATGTTGTGATTAGAGAAAAGTATGGTATGCATTGACTTTTGCCGCACCGATACTTATACTACGTTCCAAAATCCCATCTATCCAGTGAGCAGATGAATTTTCGAGGATAGTCACGTGATTCCAGATGTTAGGGATGTTGGAATATTTATGAAACGGCAAAGATCTTTTTTTTGACAATTTTGACATATCACATAACCCTGTGCTGTTTTCTCAGAGTCAGAGTGTCAGAGTAGTGGTACTCGTTAGAATGTCAATGCATACAAATAAAGCAGAATAGGTTATGTTAAGTTGTTAGCTGTCAAGTGAAAAATATCTTTTGACAGTCTTGACACAAAGGTAATCTCAATTTGATTTCCGAGCAAAACGATGACATCGATGGCCTTGGAAATGCAATAATGGAACACAGATTTTTGTTGACAGTTTGATGTTGAGTGAATACTGAAACGCTACAGAGCAAATCGAGGTCTTTGATGGGATTTTGGAACGTAGTATTAATAGGCAACCTACTGCGACGCCACTGGATTTGCTGCTTACTACGAACATCAAAAGAAGCAACTTGTTACTTCTATTAAACGGAGCGAGTTATATCATAATTAACGAACGAACTCTTTCTTGGAAACCGGGACAAGACAAAGCACATATGCATTTCTATTGATTTTCCGTAAAGTAAGAAAATGAATCGTTTCCTGCAATTATGGTGTGCCCTGTATGAATTCTATTTAATTTATCTATAGGATGTTAATGCTGATCTTTCAGTTCTGGTGAATATCCTGGCAATTACGATAATCCGAACAAGTGCGGTAAGTTAGCATTAGTGGCTTATATACAGGGGGGATTTGAATTGAAAATAAACTATAACCCGCCCTCAACCTAGCTAAATAGTACCAGGCAACACGTTGTAGTGCTCTAGTGCTACACGCTGTCACTAGGTATACCAGTGCCATTGAACCATTGAAGAAAATGTGACAAGACCATAATAGGCGTAGTTAGGTGGGGGCTTGTTTAGGCTTAGTTCCCCCAAGAATAGCATTAGCCCCTAAAAATCCAAAAATAATTCGTTCTGTTAAGTTTTATTGTATCCAGGGCGGGGACTTAAGCCCCCCCAGATCCAGGGACATAAGTCCCTCCAGATTCAGGGACTTAACTACGCCTTATGACAAGACTGACGGTAGCGCCCGTCTGAACCGTTACTATTATTTACTTTCATGTCATCTGCATCGATTGCTTTTGTCGTTAGCCTCGTGTTCTGTGTAGGCTTTGTTACTGTTTCCCGGCACCACCCCAGAAACAGTACTGTCAATTAGGAGCCAACAGTGAAGTCTGGTGTGGGGATTCTCGCTGCCGCTTTTTTTATTGATATGTATATTTGATTGAAAAAACCAGAAATAAATTTCGGGTCACGAGCCCTTGACTCTAACCAATGAGCCAACTCACCCCCTAACCATTTATGTTTAAAGATTCAATTTTTATTTTGATGAATAAAATCACAGAATTACCTGATTTCGTCTGAACATTTATTTAAAATCACATCCGAGAAGAGCAGCGAGATAGTCGGTTCTTCAACTTCGTATAGTGACAGGTAGCTTTTACTGGAGGTCGTTAGCTGAGAAAACACCTCTACGTTAAAGGCTCCATTGTCTGGGATTCTCGACATTCACACGTTTCCTTTTCCACGTATCCCCATTTCAGTAGGTTGTTCTTAGATCTCCCCATTTGGCACCGGAGTCGGTTGAGGGTTTTCCAGGTGCCCCAGTCTAAGTCTGAGCCTGCAGGAAGTTTTTCTTTTGTATTCCAGGTTGGGATGTTGTTGACTGCTAGGCGCTGTACTCATCTTGCCTCCTTGGTAGCAGTTTTAGAGGCTGTGAGGGGCTGTGTAGTTTGCATATAGCCTCGCCTTGATTTCAGTCTGGCCGCTGCGGTATATATTGCAACTGTTATGTGTGGGAAGTACTGAGTCAATCAACTTGACTCCATTTTTTTCCTTATCTTAGCCGAAGTGAAAGTGTTCAAAATTTGTTGCATCCATGCGCTAGAAATTTTTATAAACATCACGATCTCCACTTCTCAATTCTTCCATCAATTGATTGTATACACCTTGCTCATCTCTTTTTTCAGTCCAGTCACTGATCCAAATTTTCCCTTTGGTTTTTTCTCTCACACGCCCTTCATTTTAAATTACGAAGGACAATGAAAACAGCAGAAATTTGCGACAAACTTGAGAATCGAATACACTGTTGGCCATCCACCATAACAAACCCACAGCTACAATAAAGGCGTCCAATGGACTCGTACCTTTAGATCGACCGCTTCTAAAGGCCCGGTCAAACAGAGGGCGTTCTATAACACGGCGTTACAGAGTTCTCGAACGCCACGTTACAGCATCCCGTTGCTTGTACCAAAGAGACCTGTTTGACGGGTTGAGCAAAAGCGTTACGCCAATTTTTGTCAAAATGTCTAGTGACTCAAACATAGATGAACTAATGCCCGATCAAACAGAGGGCGTTCTAGAACGCGGCGTTACAGCGTTCTCCAAAGCCGCGTTACAGCGTTTTGTTGTATTGTTAGAGAATGCCGTAACGCCGCGTTCTAGAACGCCCTCTGTTTGGCCGGGCCTTAAGTGATACATCCCTTTGAAGGGGATGTGATCAGGAAGATGAGACTGTACAAAACATTTTCTGTTCCATCTCAAAAACAACAGCAAACATGTTTATCCTTAGCGCCGTAAATAACCGACCTTTGTTATCGTTATTGGGAATCATTTGCCTTTCTTATGACTGCTCATGTTCAAAATAACGATACCGACGACATTCATTCTGATGGTCCAAAAACTCAGTAGTAACTCATTTATTCGCTATACTTATCTCTAATTAAGAAGGGTAATAATTACACAGGTCTACAAAAAAAATTTTTTTGTTGCCCTGGATATCATCGCCAACTTTTATGTTTTCAAGTGCCCAGATTACGAATATATAGATGAAAGTACTCAATGTGCTCGCATTTTGATATTTTTGCATATCTTATATTTTGAACAATTATTATCGATGGGTTGTTAATAAAATTTAATTTTCCAGTCATGGTTAGGCTTCTGTGCAATTTTTTTGCGCATACAAACATCCCGTGATCCCCACTCTTAGAACACCTGAGATCTCAGTTATTTCAGAATATTGAAGTACTTACATGTAAATCTAGATAAGTTGTCATGGATTAATGACTGTTCCAAAAAGTAAAGCCTGGAGAAGTTTTGTGTTGGTTGTCGAAAATTTCCTGGGTAACCATAAATCAGCTAATTATGAAGAAATTGTGCAAAATATGCTGACAGACTTTCAGGGGCAAATGTCCGCAATCATCTAGATAAATTTCCGGATAATTTAGGAAAATATAGTGAGGAACAAGGAACGTGGTTCCACCAGGATCTAAAAGTGATGGAAGATAGTTATCAGAGCCGATAGAATTGCCTCGTGATGAAAGATTATTGCTGGTCTCTGAAAACTGATTGTCCCCTGAAAAATTATATAAGAAAAAGCTAGCTCATAAAAGGCGTTTTATAGAAATATAAAATATATTTTACATTTTCTTCTTTATTTACTTCGATGTATCCTAATTTCTCAAAGCGTAACTGACATAAATTTTATATCTTATTTTGTTTCTTGTGTTTTGATTTTGTAACGTAAAACGAAAACATAGATTCTAAAAATAATCAGAGCTAATCTTACAAAATCGTTGATAGTTTCATGAATAGTGTGCATAAATAGACACAAAAAAATCATTCTCATATCTCGGGCATCAAAACCTTTTTTCTTATGTCTGTGTCATCGGCATCGACTACTCTGGTCATTAGCCTCGTGTTCTGTGTAGGCTTTGTAGAAACAGCACTGTTAATTAGAAGCCAATAGTGAACGCTCAGATGGGGATTTTTTGCTGAGCTTTTCTTATGGATATTTAATTTTGTGGCCAACCAACCCCCAACAAAACCTTTATAGACCAGCGTTATGTTTCCTAGACGATTTTGAGTTGAAGTTTGCACAGACGAGACTAATTTATCGAAGAACTTCCAACGGCACTTTCCATCAGCTCCCATGAGTCGTTCTATATTGGTGTGTAAGCACTGGTTCCATGGTTTGAACAAGAGCAATTAATCTAGCTTTTCGCCCTGTTAGGTAAATAGCTAACTTTAAATTTCCGACCGAGCTGCTTCCTGCATGGTGGGTGTATCCCGGTTAAACAGACATGCATGTACAAACGAGCGAGATCCAGGTGGTTAACGAGTTCTGGCCTGCTTTCAGTGCAAACTTCGAGCTAAAAATTTGCTTGGAACTTGTGTACGGTCAGTGGCGTAGACCATAAAATAGCTTGTAGCTAGTACTGAGAGACCAACGAATAATTCTGACGGATGGATCGAAGACTGGCGCTGGTGTGGGTGCTGCAGTAGTATCACAAGACGAAGTTTGGCAATGGAGCTTGAATCCAATAGCGTCTGTGTATACTGCTGAACTTTTCGCTATATACCAAGCACTACGGTGCATAGAAGATTGGGAAATAGGGACCTACTCAATATGTTCTGACTCTCCGAGTTCACTGAAATCTCTTGAAAATGTTTTTAACACCGATCCCTTGGTATAGCGACAGCAAGGCAATCTTGTCATATTCATTTGGACATCGGGACATGTTGGAATAGCTGGCCACCAACAAGCTGACATAGCAGCTCGTGGTGCATCAATGAGTACATCTACAAACCAAGTGGTCAGGGCAGACAACCTGAAGTGTTTCTTTAAAAACAAAATGCAAGGCCGTTGGCAAGATGAATAGCAGAGACACGAATAACAAACCCCGTCAAATATGTAATTCGATTAAGGATAGCAAACATAAAGGCACCTTGCTCCAACGCAGAGAGCAGGTGATAATATCTCGTATCAGAATAGGTCACACCCGTCTTGCCTCATCATACCTACTTCTCGGTCAGAACCCTCCTCCATGTGAACAGTGTCAAGTCACCCTTACAATAAGGCACATCTTTCAGGATCGTCACTTATACACAAACTTAAGAAACATTATGCGACTACCGAATAATCTGAATATTTTAACCACCGTTCCGACTGAAATAAGAAAGCTAATCACCTTCCTTAAAATAGCTAGACTCTTTTTTTAAACTCTAAGACCTCCGACAACCAACAACACAGCAAACAATGGTTAACGAATGGTATTATGGCCAATGACCATGTAGTCGATGCTTTATTTCCAATAAAAAAAAGATTCCGTGAAGGTTCTACAACAGTTCTAGCTGTTTTGCACCAAACAGTTCCAGCAGAGGGCTAGTCAATTCATCTCAGTAAAAAGAGTCTTTCCTTTCTAAGAAGGTTGCAATAATGATAGCGATTCTTGCTTTAGATACGGCTGCTCGGAACAATTCAATCGATGTACCACTGTCCACCAATGTAAGCTTTTCAGCCATGAAGTCCATCATATCCTCGCACTTAATTTTTCCTTGTATTTTCTCTAGTATCATTAGTTGTAGAATGTCGTAAGGTAAAAAAGTTTTCCGATTTTCACAGTTTCTACTATCTCTGTTTCTTTATTCGTACGCCTTAATATTTCCACATTTGTGACACCTGCCGACCAAGCAATGCGTCTATATACCCACATTTCGAAAGCCTCAAGTCTTCTCAGATCAACTTTGTTGGTTGTCCACGACTCCATCCCATAGAGAACGATAGAGAAAACGTAACATCTAGCCAATGTGATCTTAAGTTTGCTTTTCAGATCTCTAGAGCAGAATACATATTTGTGATTGCAGCTCTAGCTATGCCAGATTTTGTTCTCGAGTGTCCTCCAGTCTCGTTCAAAATAGTAAACAGGTATTTGGGCTCTCACTCTCTCGACTCCCTCATTACAAACATACAATCTTCCCTGAAGCGTATCAATTTTCTTGATTTTATAGAAGAATTCGAATAGTGTCTTTTACTTTCGAGGTACGGATATGTACAGGGCGTTTTCAGTACCTTCCAGAAGCAACTGCTTTTAAAATGACAAAGCAAATGTGCTAATGTACGCTGAATCAGCAGCAGAATAATAAAAAAATGATACGAAGATACTTATTATTCATTCGCTGCGAAGTCTCGAGTGCGGTCCTGTCACATGAGTCTTATGGACATCGTTCGAAGCTAGCACCGCGAAACTGAAGAGCAAAGTATTCCTTCTTCAACTTGGACCGTCCGAGATTGTCTAGGTCTTACAGTGTGTCCACTATGACATGAATACAAATATATTATGTCCTCTAGCTCTTGGCACAAGATAGACAAGTCGATGAGGGTCAGGGAAACGATTAGAATAATCTCGCGACTGAGAGGCATTTTTACCACATTCACATACAATAAAACCATATCCAACAATCCATTATTAGTTATGCGAGTTGCATCATGTTTGTTGAAAATCCAATGTAGCACGTTAACATTGGAGAGAAGTCAAACGCACGCTGCTACGTACATCTATACTCCGTACTCAACCGTGTTTTTGACTGTTTTGATCTAATCGCACAGGGACAGAAGTAGAAATGAGGATAATATTAACGATCAATATCTTGACATCCTTAAACATTTCGGTTATACGTTACTGGAAAAAAACACTCCTTTTGCCCTTTGAGGAAAAGTCCCAACTAAGGCCTATTTCGCACCAAATCAATCAGCAACAGTCAAGTCTAGTCAAGTCACATTCAATCAAGTCACCGAAATAAATCGATTTCACATGAAGTAAGTCATGCAAACGAAATCGACGACCAGTCAGTTCAACGTTTTATGACCAGAGCCGTATCTAGTTGAAATGTACGACTTTCTTCAAGCAATGATTTTACGCCGATTACAACAAAGGAGAAAAATGAGGCAAAAAAAGAAACGATTGTGGATTCATCCCATTAACAGAAGAAGGCTACATTTTGGATCATTTAATCACTTGTTTCCTGATTTATTGGCCGACCCAAGAAAATTTTACAATTACTCCAGAATGAGTGCAATTTATTTTTTCAGTTATTGAGTCTTATAGCTGCTCATATAACAAAACAAAATACAAATTACCGAGAAGCTATTACACTGGAAGAAGTATTTCTCGAAAGACTTGTCAGGACTGGCATAAATATTCGATCGGCTGAGTCAGAGACAGTCCGATCACGTCGGGACGTGACTGGCACGGACGTGACTCGGTCAGTCTGAAAGCAATTTTTCATATAATGCGTAATTTCAATATAAGTTCTAGTCAGTTGAATCTGGGAGCGTCTGACGTGACTAGACTTGACTGAAGCCGACTGATTTGGTGCGAAATGGGCCTAAGAAAACACTCATATATGTAGTCTGCTGCATTAGATGATATCTTTTCTGAAACATTTTATTGGATATAATCCACCGATCCGACATGAAACCACATACATTTTGCTACGCTACTGTGTGACGCGTCACCTCATCGTTGGACTTTCCGATTCTGAATAAACTTTTCTGCCCACGTGTATTGTGATAGATGTGAAACGGCCACTTGAATACCGCATAACTGAAAACTTGCTTATTATTTCCATCCTTGTTATCCAGTATTTGCTCTAACTTTAATAACGAGGTCTGCAGTTGATATCTCTTTTAACTCCTGAATGTCTCTGCCCAATTTGTGTGTGGCAAGCTGTTCCTTTCACAATTAATTCAAAGATATCACCTTGATTATCATATAAACTATATTTATTTTTAACTTTTTAGTTAATTTCATCATCAAAGCGTGTTTTTTTAGTTTTTTAAGCTGTGTTTATTAATACTCTGTCTAATGAAGGTGAACAAAGGAGGCGTTTATCGGAAAAACGTCATTAGTCCAAAACTAACATACTTAACGGTTGTATTCGTCTGTGTTTAGTCGTTTTCTATTGTTTCCCGCTGTTATCTGCTTGCTTTCTGTCGTTTTGACTTAGTTTTGACTCTATTTGGTTATATTTGGTCGTTTTCTACCGTTTACAGTTGTTATTTGCTTGCTCTCTGTTGTTTTTAGCTGTTTTCGGTTCTTTTCTCGTATTCGGCTATGTTTTGTCGTTTAATATCGTTTCCCGCTGTTATCTGCTTGATTTCTGTCGATTTGAGCTAGTTTTGACTCTATTCGGTTGTATTTGGTCGTTTTCTACCATATAAAAAAACTTCCCAGCATGTACAACTTTGATTAGATTGATTTATGCCATGTCTGGTAGCAGTAAAAGTATATAAGACACATGTTCCACAAACAGTAATTACTTTATTGTGAAGCAGATATGAAAACAAAACACAAAAAAAACATGGACATATGAGGTTTTGAAGAGAAAGGGTTAACAAATTAATACAAACAGCATGAAAACAAAATAAATTCCGATACAAAAAATAAAGGAAGAGCGATAGTGAACAACTATACCTAATACAAAAACCGACTAACTGAAACAATCAACTCTGGCTAACCAAAAAGCGCGATGTCTACCACTCAGTCCTCGCAACCACTACACTATTATCATCGCTGTCGATGACATGTTTACCAGCAGTATCAGGTGCTGTGTTGTACTGTTTTGTTATCAAGTTTGCATGACAATCTACAAGCAACCAATCATGCACACCATGCACAAGTGTAGAACGAGTCAATTTTCCTCTGTAAATAGTATGGAACCGATAACATTTTTTCGAGAGATAATTATTTCTATCCATGTATATGGGTGTTAGAAATGCGATGATGCCATTATCTAAATTTTGGAAAAAATTGACTTATGAGGTTTTTCCGAGAAACGCCTCAATTGTTTTTGATCAATACTCATAGCAACATCATCATAAGCATAATGGCATAATAATAATTACTGCATAAAGCTATATACTTTGCCGAATAAATTTCACAAAAATATCAACTCCCAAACAATTGGATGTCACGCCTTTTAAGCTCTCGTCGCTACGCCTCTGGGTAATATTAACAAACTTCAAGGTATCTGGGCCATCTCTAAGGGCCGGTTTCTCAATGTCCAATTAAAGTGTCAGATAGGTACAGATAGCGTTGTTATGGATACAACTGTCAGATAAGATTTACATGACTTCGTAAGTTTAGCCTTCAATTGTTTAAACAATTTATCTAACAGTTGCCGTTATCTTGCAGATAAATATTTAACTGGACATTGAGAAACCGGTCCTTAGTCAGCGGATACAACCGCTGGCCCGACGGATTTGAAGCCATCAAAATTTTTTTTCGCGGCACAATTGGAGCGTTCAATGTTCGGTCCGACCTATTAATCCAAAGGAGAGTTACAAGCTCACAAACAGACAAACATAGAGGTGAATCTAATAAAAGCGTGTTGAAAAATAACAGTACACTGGTTTATAAAAGTTACGTAAACAATAGTCTTTCTTAAAAAGTACGATGCGCAGTGATTTGTTGTCTATCCTTCAAACCCAGCGTCCGTTTAAAGGGACATTATGATTTTTGATTTTAAGTTTCTTATGTATATGTTTTTTTTTTGGAGTAAAACGGCGCTGTCCATTTAAATGGAACTATAGCTCGTACCTTTTGAGTGTTAATACAGGGTGGGGCATAAAAACCAAGTGTTTTTGGTTTAAGTAGTACTCATATATTAAAAAAGGGAGGAGCGCGCGGTTTATTACAATCCATTCCTTGACTCAAACCATTCCACTTTCTTACTTGCCACGTGCCATCATGGAGCGGAAGACGCTAGAACAACGCGTGGCATATGGCGTGGCATCATTGACCCATATTTTTTTGGAGAAAATGGGGTCACCGCTACAGTAACATCTGAACGTTGCATTCATATGGTGAATACCTTTTTTATACCTGAATTGCAAAGAAGAGGTGTGGATATCAAAGATTAGTGGTTCCAGCAAGATGGGGCCACGGCACACACCGCTAGAGCAACCAAGCCTGTTCTTCGCCACCTGTTTCCAAATCGTTCAATTTCGAGGTTTGGTGGCATTTCATGACCTACTCGGTCTCCCGACTTATCAATTTGTTATTTTTTTCTATGGGGATAACTCAAGTCACGTGTTTAAAGGGCCAAGCTCCGTACTTTAGACGCAGAGAAGGAAGCGATTAGGCATGGAATCCCTCAAAAATCAACAGAGACTTGCTGGAAACAGTTGAGTGCAATTTTCGTGAACGGCTGCATCATATGCCAGATGTAATTTTTGCACTTAGATATTTCAAAATGGTTTATTATCAGCTATGTTCTACTACCAATAATTTTTTTAGAGTAAAAACTAATAATTTTATGTTTATTTCAAAAATACTTGATTAATATGCCCCACCCTGTATTACAGTTTCATTTAAATAGACGCAGAAAAAAGACATAAGAAACTTAAAATTGAAAACCATTATGTCTATTTAAATGAACACTGGGTTTGAAAAGGCTATATTGGTACAATGCACTGAGAAACAGTAAACCAGCAAAGCACACAGTAGACTGCTGAATGTGCATTCGAAGATTTTACGAATGTTAGTATTCTAGGGTAATCTTTTGTTGAGCCATTGATGGCAAAGCGTACTTTTTTGCCACAAAGGACTACTTTGTCACAATTTTTTAGAACGCAATGAAGTTCTCTGAGAGCATAGTAATTGAAAACATGCATAAACAGAGGGGTATGACTAAAAACAAAGAGTCAACTGCTTGTCTTGATAAATAAAGCTTGCTACTATGCCATTACCAGTATCCTTTGAAAGGTACCAGAGTAATTACATTTGTGTAGATAAAACACGAATATGGGTAGGGTGACTGGATGGAAAAGCACTCGCCTGTTTAAATCCGCTAAAAGCAGAACTTCGTGCTGTGTTTTAATGTTGTTTCAATGTATTTCAAACTACGGTTAATCCAAAAAAACGCCTAATTGGTAGACAAACAAACGTCAAGCAACCATTAATGGTGAAAAAAAATAGTATACTCCGAGGCATATACGCATATTCCTGAAGGCCATGCCATTCCAAACGTGGATCGACATTCGTTCATCCACTAGATGGACTTTTTGAAAATCGAACACCGTTTTATCAAATGAGTCAAGTCACAATGTCAGTGGCGGCCAGAAGCCACGTTTGGTCACCTGGATGGATTCGCATCAAGGGCAACTTTTTTAGAACATATACGCCATAACTGGCTAACCAGAACCACCGTACATTGACAAAGACAAGTAGGGTCACTCGCCGTGCCGACTTTGATGTGAGTCTCACACATGCGAGCCGCCTCGATGTGAGAGGGGTTCCCTTCGTGCGGACTCGTCTACTTACGGGGAATCCGACTGTGCGATATTCTCGACGCGACGTCAACGGTCGACGTTAACTTTACTTATACGGGGGTCAATAGAAATGAATTCTATAGTATAGATAGAATATAATTTATTATTCAATAAACCATTCAACACAATAAGTGCAGATGCAGCTACTGGGGGGGGGGGGGGGGGCAAATAGCTCAAGGAGTATTATAGATCATGTTTTGTCAGATAGATGTAGTAATTTGAAATGTACGATTCAAGTAGTAAGTAACAGTAACAGTCAGATCATTCATAATTTGTTGTCAATAACCTTAGGTGTAAACGTAATAGTATTTGCGACAAAATATAGAAAAACAGTAAACAGAATAGATCATAAAAAAATCACCTCAAAATTTGAAAAGAATATTCAAACTACAGAAGTTAAATCATTTCAGGAACTAATTGACTTAATCACTTCTTGTAAAAAAGATTCGGAATTCAAAAAAAAGATACGTGAAAATAACGACTGGATAAATCGATAAATTCTCGAAATGATCGAAAAAGAAGTCAAAATTTATAACAAAGAGTTAAAGAACCGCGAAACACGAATTTGTAAAATTAATTTAAAAAGCTTAAGAATCAAGTCAATAATAGAATTAAAGTATTAAAAACAGATATTTTAAAAATCAATGGCAATAAGTAGGCACAAAAAACAATGGGGCCATATTCAGAGCATGACGCCGGCATTTCTTTGTGAAATAGGCGCAAAACGCTCAATAAAACACAAACACTACTTATTTAGGCACCTCGGTAGAGCCGACCGATAGTATCCCGTGCACCGTGTCGCGTGTTAGGTGGTGTTAGGTGGACTGACCCTGTAAACCACAGCTGTTAGCGTTCGGCTACTGCTCGAGATCAGCGAGTGCCAGAATCTGCCAGTGATCCGCCAGCTTATTCGAGAGCACAGCTGGAAAGACCACATTGGGGGCGGAGCTTAGAGTGACCCTACTTGTCTTGTTAATGTATGGTGCCAGAACCCTCCAAATATGAACTACTCGCAAGTGAAATCCAAACACTCAGAACAAAGGGGATATACGCATTAAAAATTGTACACAGCTTGTATGCTGCACTGCGTTGTTCTAAGATGTTTACTAGAGCTTCTAGTTGTTTCCGAGAAGCAGCAATAAAGGTTGTATCGCCAGCGAAGCTTAAGTTGGATATTTTTCTTCCGCCAATAGTTATACCACAGCATAAAGAGTAAACCAGTAGCACAATACTTCAAATTGATGCATACATGCACACTTTTTCGGCTACTTCCCGATGCGTTCCCGATGCAGAGCGATAGGTCAGTCTCAGTATACACTTTGCCGTTGACGAGTGTACATCGTGAATTCCAGGGCCGTATTGAGTTGGTTTGTAATGCGTTTGCCGGTGTTATTATGGATGTGATGAACGAGGAAAGCATCGTTGTTCAGCTTCACTCTGTACAAACTGTAAACTAAGCTTTTTGTATTTACGTCAGACATTGAAAGGTATGTAGGAATTGCTTTAGTAAAAATAATGTATTTATTATTGTTTCATCCAATATTAGTTGTTTGATTGTTTACTATGCTTATTAGTTGTGTATAAAAAGAAACATTCCCAGTCCTTAAACATGCGTTTAGATTACAAAATAACGTTATACATTTATAAGTTTTGTTTTATATTTAACTATATACACATTCGGATATTTTATTGATATAAGAATTCTGGGATAAGGTTTAAGGTATTGTCATCCATGTGATAAATTCACACTAAATTATACTTTAAGACTATATGCCAGGATACGCCTGTATTATACAATAAAAAATATTAATAGGAATTTTAAAATACCTAATCGAAATAGGAAATTAATTATATGGAAAACTGAGTAAAAAAATGTAAATCGTTTAAATTGTAAATGTCCACCGTAGGTTATTATATTATAATTTTGCTGGTTATAAAATCAAAATATATTATATCGAAAGATTCAAGGTCATCAAAACGTCCTGAAAGTTTCGCCGCTGGTTTACTCTTTATGCTGCGGTTATACCGCCATTCTAGCTGTCCATTACCTGTCTCATCACAAATTCAGAGTAAACGTCGTTAATTTGATAAACCGACGTCCTTGAGAATCTGCCTTGCCTCGGTCATCAGCGCAAAAATAAGGCCGACACGTGCCCTTCGGTACTTTGAGGGTCTCTGTACTTCCAACAGTTGAATGACACGTTCCGTGATGAATGCTCCAAAAGTTCGCTCCAGGCGTTCTCCGAGTGTCAGTGAGGAAACGTCAGAGAAAGGCTTAGGGTTTGTTTTGTTCTACCGAGGGCTGATTGAGAGTTCGACGTCGTTTCACACTGCGAGGGGATTTGGTTAGATTTCCCATAAATCGTATTGTGGATGCTTCTGGGCGGGGGTGAACTCAGAAAGGAGATCTAGGCTCGTATACAGGGTGACTATCGACACCAAAATATTTAGAAATGTCAGTGACAAAATTAAAAACTTTATTAAAAAAATAGAAAGCAAACAACTGTCTTGGTATGATCCCATGAGAAGTATGCCCGAAGATAGGTGGCCAAAGAAAATATGGAACTGGATTCCAAGTAGAAGAAGAACAAGAGGAAGACCCAGAACAAAAAGGATACAGGCTATAAAGTCAGCGATAGAAGTAAGAGACCTAGATGAAAATAGCTAGCAGAACAAGGATGAATTGCGCGAAGGATGCGATAACCGGCCAAGAAGGCTGTAAACATAGCTTATATCTATATTATATTTATATAAATCAAAAATTCAAATCAATAGCCAAAATTTACAATTTGTTGATTGTACAAAGATTCTTGGAGTAGTTATTGACACCAAATTGAGGTTTATCGATCACGTTAAAAGTCTTTCTAAAAACAAGTTATCTGAGGTATCGTACCTTGATTGCACACAGATTTCTTTTAAATTATAAAGACGTAAGAAGATCTGTGAGGTGTTGGTGATATCAGTCTTAAATTACTGTAATATTTTGTACTTTCCTAGTTTCTACTACCTCACTAAAAAAATAATCCAAATAATTCAAAACACTTGTGTTTGATTTCTCTTTAGAATGCGTAAAGTTGACCATGTTTCAGCTAAATACCCTATACTTAAATGGCTCAAAATTAATGCCTTGGTGAAATATGATTATTCGGTTTTTCATAAATTATTGCTAACGTCACAGCCTCTTTATCTCAGAGAAAAAAATTCATTCAACAGTAATTTATACATAATATATTATACAGGGTGTCCAGTTAGCGTGTAATTATTCGATATCTCGCAAGGTATACCTGATATACAAAATACAAAAATTATTTGGTTACTCGAGACGCATATTCTAAAAATATCTTGAAATATACAGGGTGTTGCGGGAAAGTAGGATAGTGATCAAATTGATTTTTTTACATGCAACTATAACTTTTTCTTAAATTCTTCTAGTTTCCATCATTGATCTCTATTCAACCGTAAAATATGTTTGGGATCGATTGCGACGTTGCCAAGTTATAATTTACTTTCTATTAATTTCCGGATTTGCAAGGTCGCAAGTAATACGTCCAAATTGATATATACCTTTAACTTTTCTCAATAATATTATACAAAGAGTTACCTGAATATTAAGTGGATGTTATTTTGGATGTTACCAGCAATTTGTATCTACAGGGTGTTTTTTGGCAGAATTTTAAATTACGGCAACTTGAAGGTCATTTTACTTTCTTTTTTTAAATGTAACACCCCGTATTTTTTATTTTAAATCGAAATACCTACTAATACCTACCCTATCTCGCCTTGTAATTTTTTTTTTCGCGTTTGCGACGTTGTCAAGTTATAAATAATTTTTCCAAATTTTTAAACAAATATCCCCGATTTTAATTTATTTTAAATAGAATCCTCTACTTATTTTTATTGCAATGAATTGCGCATATCGGATTTAGTAAGATCTCACAATGTCAAAGTTTTATTTCTATTAATTACTGAGATACGGTAACACCGCTTTTTCAGTAAACGGTACCGGAACGCTTAAATATTCCGAAACTGCCACAGCTGGAGAGGTGAAATTCAATACTTGGGGGTTTTTGAACATACAGAATTCAAAAACGCTAACAGCAGTGTTGTCAGATTTACCACTTTTACGTTAGACTTCATAAATAGGATATTCCATTCAAAGTGCTATTATTATTATAAGTAATAATAGATGTAGTAGAAAAAGTAGATGTTTTCAAATTAATTGATTCTTACCGCGAAAAAGAGAGTATGTGGGACCCTGTCACAGCAGGTCTTTCTCTGACTGGAATCAGGTGTTTTGTTCCCGATAAGTTCACCAATCAAAAGATTTATGTATTTGAAGTCCTGACTATAGTCTGTCCACTGAAGAAAAGGAGTAAAAAATTATTTCAAACCCATATTTTGGGGCTTTACTCGGATAAATCGAACTTAATTTTTCTGTTTATAATAACATCACTGATCTCAGTATGCAGTTTTGTAGATGGTGTGCATATAACCCTTGACCATAGAGTAAAAATTTACATATATTGTGCATGGTTACTCCGTTTGTTCGGTGGATAAGGTATAGTCATTCTTGAAAAGCTTTTGAAGCTACCGTACATTTTTAGTTCTCCTGATTGCACGCGACATCCTCAAAGTACTACACTTTGGGGCTGAGACTGAGTTTTTTTTATAACTGAGCAGACCGCGCAGGCAGGGCCTAAATACCAAAGTACCGCGGCTGCTGTGAAAGGGTTATGTTAGGGGAAGTTTGTTAACGCGAGATTTGAATGGGCCAATACCCGCAGGCCCAATAAATACATCTTCTGGCAGTCCATTCCAAGCCTTGGACACCCTGGGAATAAATGTGCGGTTGTACCACTCAGTTCTTGATGTATGAAGAACGACCGTCTTAGGATAAGATGCAGCTGTCGCACGGGTACATCTGATAGGAGCAGTGAGCAGCGGAACAATAGAGTCTCTGAACATTTAATAAATCCTGTAATGTACTCTACTCAAATTATTTGCACCCATGGAATCTAGCCGTCGACATAACAGCTCTGTGGTTACCGCGACGACCCTTCCAAACATAGGCGCCTTGTGGGCTTTCCGTTTATGATTTTTTATGCATACTTCACATCAAAATGTAAATTTCGGTTAAATGGGAGTTGCGCTCTTTGAAGTTTCTCGCGGCAAGAAGGGCGTGCATTTATTAAACTTCACGACTGGAGTGTGCTTGAGGACAGCCAAGTGCATCTGGAGTCATTACATAGCCAGGGAACTTTGAATAAAAAAGCGTTGCACCTTTTGATCTACGATTTAGGAAGTTAGCTGAGTTAGCTGAGCTGCTAGAAATAACATCTAATCCAATCTATAGACGACAGTACTTTAATATCGTGCACGGAACGAGGCAAGCCACTATCATCTCAGGAAACGGTACGTAGGCGACAGCAGCACACTTCACGTAGATAACAAAACAATTGTCGAGTGGGGATTAGTAAATAAATTACAGTTCAACGTACATGAAATTCAGACAACAGCACTTACAGAAAAGTCTCACGTTGGCTTACCAACTGTGGAAATGGAGGGTCACCCCATAGTTGAGTCATATTCCGTCAAGCTTTTGGGAATCAACATCAACAATAACATGTCCTGATGACACGACCACGTCGTCAGTATTGCTTAAGCGGCATCCTAGAAGCTTGAAGTTTTGTTACGCTGTAGGAAGCTGTATACATCAGAGCAACTACTGCTGCTCTACAAGGCACACATCCGATCATCGCTGGAGTATTGCTCCTCCTATATGTGTGGGAATGCATTCCGAAGCAGTCTACAAAGCTTCTAGACAGTATCCAGAAGAGAGCAATTAATCTTTACGCCTAGGTTCACAAAGACCTTCACAGCCTGGAACATCGAGAAAGGGTGGCTCACTTATTCCTGTTTTGCGGCAGATGTTCAAGTGGGCTCTCCCAGATAATAACATCATAGGCCGTCCGAACCAGGAACACTAGAGAGGCTCTGCGAGCTCATCCTTACCAGGTCGAGGTCCCTACTTCCCGAACCAGTCTCCTCCAGCATTCCTTCTTTTGGAAAACTTCGACCCTATGGAATGAGCTGCCGGGGAATTTATCTACCGAAGGCTACAACCTGCAGCGTTTCAAATCTAACGTGCACTAACACTTATCTTCTCGCAGTGCTTCCACAGCGCCATAGGCTTTCAGCCTTTGCTGGAGCCTGACCATAAAAAGATAATCTTCTGTTCTAAACTATGGTATCACTCTCTATTATCCCTATTATCCCTTGGACTCAGTAACTCAGTGGAATTGTTGAACATATTTTTTTGACAGTCACAGCTAATTGGCATAGTGAACAGTGTCTACCTAAAGCCACCGGGGCTACCGAAAAACTTCCGGTCAAAGTTTTCCCCAGCATCTAGTCGATGATCTCCGAGATCTGCGGTTCAGGCGAAAAGAATAACAAAGGCCTTTTAAACGATCTCGTCGAGGCAATAGAAGGAGAGTAACGCCATTTTATACTCGTGCTCTGTTTTTGAATCCATTAAATCCCCCAAAGATAACGGGTAAGAACAGCGGAGTGAAATAAGCTATAAAAAAGAGGAGAGAGGAATGTTTTAAGTTCTAGGTCACGAGCCCGCTAGATCAAGAACGAATTTAATAGCTTACGAGCACGAAACTGTATTGCTCTACTGAAGATATTGGTGGATATTTAGCCACCTTACTTGAAACCTAAAGATTCACACGCTTAGATCATTTTTTCCGCAACGTTATTTAAGGATCACCAACAATCAGACTTGGGCAGTATTCGAATTCTCGCTATTCTGAATCATATTCAGAATACCTTTGACTGGTATTCGAATACTACTCGAATACTTTTGTTAATTTTATTGAATACTTTTTTGGTCAGTACTCGGTGTTCTGGATTATAAATACTGATTTTCAAGCACTGTATTCGAATCCTACATTGGAAACCCGATATTCAAATCCTGTTTGAATATTTTTACGAATATTGCGTTACGCTTTAAGAATGAATTAATGATAGAAGGAGAGAGGCATTCTGTTGGCCAGAAGGCCTACAAACGGGCCCTTATGCACCTTTTCTTACCCTAGCTCGCAAGTCCAGCCCTTATCACAAAGGTGAGGATGGCCTTGGGTCCTGGTCATCTTATATCAGCGACATAGAATGTGTGCCGGGGACATAGTTAAAACAAACACAAGGTAAAATCCAATATAGCAAACAACTTTAGTATCGGAATACCACAGGGTAGCATCTTGGGCCCACTATTTTTCAACATTTACATAAATGATTTGTGTAATATGTTTAACGTAGTGGTAGTGAACACCAAATTATTAATAGGGTACTTGCAGAGGTCGTGAAATCGTCTCGGGAGTATACATAGCGTAAAGAAAACCATATCAAGAAGCGGTAGGAAACAAAAAACATGATTTTACTGACGGCTAAAAAAAGATATTTGCAAAATAAAATAAGGATATATTCAAATTTTTCCACGTGACTTAAAACAAGGGCTGACGTCACAGGTATCTTATCGATATCGACAATCGATACTGCTACAGCGCAGGTCAGTGAGATTCAACTGCAAACTAGAGATGATCTGAATTCTTTAACAAAGCGACTCAATTTGTTGATCCTTAAACATATTTGCAAAACAGGCAATTAACCCACTAGCATTTTCTTTGCAATACATTTTTATATCTGATAGGTATCACAGTTCATCCTGTTTGTGACCGAGATTCGCCACTAATCGAAGCCATCATTTTATTTCGGCGCATCTCATTATGAATGAATCCAAAGATAGAATCTAATTCAAGCTCATCCCTACAAAGTGAATTAGTAATCTAGTCTAACTTTCATTCTTTTGACTTTTTTACTTTTGTGTGTGACTGTGTTTTGTGGGTATAATGATCAATGTCAATATGTTAGGTTAGCACTGGCTATCGATATCGAATATCAATACTTTACATCCCATCACTATAGGATATCACTGACGTCAGAGGTTGTTTGCGCGGCATTTTCCGGCATTTGAAATAACTTTTGGAATATCTCTCACAGCCGATTTCAAAAAACCAAACAAGTGATTTTGTCATGTTTACTAGGCTCTAAGGAACGCGTAAACGACATAATATTTTTTTTTCTACAAGTACTCTATTATCCTGATGACACATCCCTAATAATAAGAAGCAATAACATTAATGCATTAGCCCTACGATTAGGTATAGCATAGAGCCTTATGAAACTTAAGCGTGTTAAAACTGGTTAAAGATCATAGATTTACGAAAGAGAAGAGATTGGATATAGTTAACTGCGCACCCGGTCCCTACACTGTCAATAGAAATGTCTATATATTTTGATCGTCGTTGATTATAACCCATCAGTAAATGGTCAGGTGAGGAATCTCTCTGAGGTTGATGAAAATGTACTTCTGATAAAAACTCGAGACCTTACAGTCACAAGCCCTGAGCTCTACACCGCTTACAGACTTTTATTTTAATTCTTGTAGGCCCCTTTGGGCTGCCTATGGTTGTAAACACCATACAACAGGAGACAAACGTCCATCCGGTTTGCGGGCAGACCACTTTTGCATATTAATTCATTATTTTGCATGGTAGGATTTCAGCTGCTGCTAGGCAGGCAGAATTATTTAGATTTTTCAACCGGAAAAATGTTTATCCTTTTACCACAATTAACGTGAGAGAGCTGGGGGGATTTTACCACCGTGACGTGCCGGGATTTGCCCCGGATCCTAGCGACTGCTCGTGCGGAAGAATAAACGTTGGTAATACGCCTTGGAAGGAATGCCAAGAAAATTAAAAAGATATAAAATACCTTATATTTTTCACGGCAGAGTCATTGTGTTAATTTAAATTTCACGAGTTTGATTGTTATATTTTTGACACTTGTAGGATCTGGAGACTATTACTGCTTGGGGACTAAAGAATATTAACTTCGACAGATTTTAATATTTATTTCACAAGCGTGGCAAAAAATCTTGTACAAAAAATTTCATCTTTAAATATACTTTCACCTTGCTGTATGAAGAATATAAATAAAAATATTTAGTTCCGATTCGAAGAGGTAACGCGTAACCAAGTAAGAAATGTAATAAATAAACTAAGAAACTCCAAAAGCACAGATGTTTACGGTTTTAATGCAAAAATGTTGAAAACTATGACAAACTTAATTACTGTTCTTTTAAAAAAATTATTCAAACTTTGCGTCAAAATTTTTCAAAATTGTCAAAGTAAAGGTATAGATACATATGCTCATAAATAGCATGCTTATTAAGCATGCTCTTGAAACTGACATATTTGCATTTAAGGCCGGTTGTACAATGCAAGCTTAAGCTTCGGCTTAAGGTAAGCCGACGTTAAACCACGTCAGTTGCAAAACGTCCGTTGTACAATGCTAGCTTAGCCCCGCACTCCAAGCTTAACACGAGCTTACGTAAGCCAAAGCTAATCGCGAATTTAGCTGATGTTTAAACCACTGTTTAAACCTAACCTGATACAAGTGACATGATACGTCAAGGATGAACCTTCAAATTGCTTGTCACTTTATTAGGTCATATTTTTTGAAAGATTTATATCTAGTTTAACAAACAGAGCAAATGAAGAACAGGTATACCCTGTTACCCGATACTTTAAACTGTCAGCCGTGTCAACAGCGAACAGCTGTTCGGCTAGTGATAACTAAAAATACCCTAGATTGAGTCTTGACGTATCGATCTTAAGCTTTGAAGGAATGCAGGGCTGTACTGAGTGGAAGTATTACAAATAACAGGTAATTGACACTTGGTGACGTTTTCGTCTATGCTCTGAGGTCTATGCTTATTTTACATTTTCTCAGAAAATCTGGCGTGGCTTTCAGTATATCAGTATGGCTGGTCTGAATGATGATGATTAGGTACGCTTTGAATGAGGTAAGAATGAAAATAAAAGCATTTTTAGCTTAAGCTTCAGTTAAACTACCTTATTATATTAATCTTACTCCATGTACTTACTTTATACTTTTCTCCAATTGTACCTTGTACGTTTCAACCAATAAATATCCCACTAGTGATACAAGCTATCCATTGAATCGTCCTTATTGCTAAATATAGGAGTATTTTGATAGTCTCTAACAATATCAATAAAATAATCTATTTGTTTTAACTAACCATTTTTGCTGCGAATCTCTGGATATTGAAGCAATTTCTTGTTTACAACAATAGTCATTACTTTTTGGCAGATATTCAATAAGAATATTACTAATACGATCCTGATCGCAGGATTGCCAATCAACACCACTATAGTCTGTCCACTGAAGAAAAGGAGTAAAAAATTATTTCAAACCCATATCTTGGGGCTTTAATCGGATAAATCGAACTTAATTTTTCTGTTTATAATAACATCACTGCCATCAGTATGCAGTTTTGTAGACGGTGTGCATATAACCTTTGACCAAACAGTAAAAATTTACATATATTGTGCATGGTTACTCCGTTTGTTCGGTGGATAAGGTATAGTAAAAAATTAAGTTTGAGATACACTTCTTCGCCAGCTGATACCTATCAAATAGACGTCAAGCCAGTTTAAAGTATCAGGTAACAGAGTATACAGAAACGGTCATTGCTGAAATTTGACACAAACTGTCATAAGTGTCTAGCCAAAAAAGGTAATTTTTCAGATCATTATGTCAGTACGTATTGCTTCAATGATGCCAACTGTAGTAAAATTCGTTATCAACCAGGTTTAACTAAGCCGACGATTGTACAACGGGTGTCGACTTTAAGGCTGAGCTAAGCTTAGGTTTAACAAAGCTCGTTTTAAACCCGCATTTGTACAACCGGCCCTTAATCGCACGACTGTCGGTTGTTGAACATGCTCGAAATTAGCATGCATGTTTCGAGCAAGGTACGTACACACATGCTGCGAAGTAGCAGTTCCTCATTAATAGCAGGCTTATATGCTCGAGTTAAGCACGTGTATTCCAATTTGTAAAGAAAGAACTGTCAATGAACTATCAAATTACAGATCAATATCTTCAGTGCCAATTTTTGGAAAATATTTTGAAATTTTGCTTAAAGATCAAATAAGTAAATACTTTGAAAGAAACGACCTTCGCACTTCTTGTCAGTTCAGTTTCAAAAACAATCATTCAACTTCCACATCAATAAATAAGTTTATAGATTTCGCTAATGAAACATTTGAAAAAAATTATATATCATGGCTAACCTATTTGACCTCACAAAGGCATATCTTCTTCATACATCAAGAACCGAGCGGTACAACCGCACATTTATTCCCAGGGTGTCCAAGGAATGGAATGGACTGCCAGGAGATGTATTTATTGGGCCTGCGGGTATTGGCTCATTCAAATCCCGCGTTAACGAACTTCCCCTAACATAACCCTTTCACCGCAGCCGCGGTACTCTGGTATTTAGGCTTTGCCTATGCGGTCTGCCCAGTTATAAAAAAAATATGATTGTGTTCAACATGGCATTTTGCTTGGAAAGCTCTCCATACCGATAGTACCAAACTAAAAACCTCATACTTGAGTAATCGTCAACAGTATGTATGGTTTGAAAACTATTCCTCTAGCTCCTTGGCGGTTACTGATGGTGTTCCGCAAGGCTCGGTATTGGCCCCATTCTTTTTCTCATCTACGTTGATGACCTCTGCCTCACTGCACTTTCTGCAAAACGGATTTTTCACATCGATACCCATTTTGCAGTCGTGCACTGAACGTCCAATGGTTAGTTATAAATCCAACTACCTTTCGTAGTTCCTTCTTGCTCAATCTGAAAACATCTACGGTATTTTTTTTTTGACTGAGCAGACCGCGTAGGCAGAGCCTAAATACCAGAGTACCGCGGTTGCTGTGAAAGGATTATGTTAGGGGGAGTTTGTTAACGCGGAATTTGAATGGCCCAACTCCTTCAGGCCCAATAAATACATCTCCTGGCAGTCAACTCCAAGCCTCAGACACCCTGGGAATAAGTGTGCAGTTATACCTATCGGTTCTTGATGTATGAAGAACAATCGCCTTAGAATGAGATGCAGCAGTCGCACGGGTTTATCTGATAGGAGCGGCGGAACGATAGAGGATACCTCAGAGGAGCAGATTCCGTTTGAGTATCGGTAGAAGAGTGAGAGGTCACCAATAACACGCCAGTGAGAAAGTGGTTGGAAGTGGTGCGTTAAAGCCGGGTCGCCAATTAGTCGAATTGCCCTTCTCTGGACAGCATCTAGTATAGACAGGGTAGTAGGGGCAGCAGCTTCCCAAACATGAGAGCTAGGTCTGATCTGGGTTTTATATAGCGTGAGGAGGTTATATGGTAAGAAGTACTTTCTGGCTTTAAATAGGTACCCAAGCTTTTTATCAGCAGTTGTTGCAATTGACGCAACATGTTAGTGCCAGATCAGATTCTCTGTAACTTTGACTCCTAACAGCTTTAATGAGTGACTCCTTGGCATAGCCTGGTAGTTCATTAATGTTAGAGCACAAGGGTCCCCTCAGCATCCTACTAGAGTGAACATTCCCGCCACTTTATCCCAGCGCCTCTGGTGCTCATTTGTCATCCAACTGGTGGTACCACATGCTGGTACTGGCCCGATAAGAGAGAGTTCTGCACCTTGCTTGGCACACCTGTCGGCCCTCTCATTTTCACCTAGGTACTCCTTTGTGACTAGGCAACCAAGATAATGTTACGTTGTTGGTCTTCGCGAGAGCCGTGAGGGTATTATGACAGTCCCAATTTTTGAAGTATAGTGTTACTAGAGCCGCCCGGATGTCTGTATAAACAGTCCCAAATGAATAGTTGACTAAACATGGTAATGTTGCTGCCGGTGAAAGACACACTACTATAAAATATGTTAGCGGTACGTCTAGAATTGTTTTGCTTCAATTTCAATTTTCAATTTCAATTATTTATTGGTGCTAGATACAATGAATTGTTTGCACACGTCAAAAAAAGAAGAAAACATGTTAAAATATATCGGTATACGAGTAACATCAGACAACAAATACATATAAATATAAGAAATAGACAGTAAAAATATAATATATTATATAGTACGTAAGATAACACAGACAATGGATCCACCCAAAGATAGTTTAAAATTACAGATCAGAAAAATCGTTATTTGTAAACTCGTCAAACTGTAAAAGCCTTTGCCAATGAGATAGGACTTCATTTTAATTTTAACGGTTTTATTATCGAGACCTCTTACGGATAAAGGGAGAGTATTAAAAAATTTTATACCAAAATAGGGCCAAATCTTGTTTTTTGTAGACGGTTTCGAGGCAGAACGAGGTTATTCGCGTTGCGAGTATTATGTTGGTGTATATCGGCATGAACATTATATTATTCTTTTACTCTACCAAGATTTGAAACCCATAAATCATTTCCGGCTGGGTCGTCTGAGACCGCCTGCCGGCTACCTGCCTCAGTCGTGGAACGTCAAGCAACGGGCGTGGTTCGCACACCAGTAGCGGCGATAGATTCCTCGGTATTTTATAGGCGTAAAATAAAAAACTCTTGATCTCTTCGTTTTGACTGTTGAATATTCACTGTTCGTCATGGGCAATCTTGGGAAGAATAAAATATTGTCAAACCAGACGAAAGAAGTGGTGTATAATGTATTCCTATTTATTGTAAATTTAAGGAGTGACCGTGACACCCGTACAAACATGGGAGAAGTAAAAGCGGAGGTTTCCCGAGCTACAGGAGTCTCAGTTGCGAGTATTACTAGAATTGTGCGAGAAGCTAAAGAAGCTGAAGAACATGGAACCAATGCGTTCATGGGAGAGGTACGCAATAGTCGCAAACGAAAATGCCCAGTAACCGCAGTTCAAAATGAAAATTTTGCTATCAGCGATATAAGAAACATAATTTATAACTTCCATTTGACAAAGTGCTGCCGTGTAACGCTTGAATCTCTCAGGAAAAAATTAGAAGAAGATTTCAACTGGAAAGGATGCAGAGCCTCACTATGGAAAATCGTTAAAAAACTGGGATTCAAGTGGGGCAAATCAGTGAACGAAAGGCATTTGCTGATAGAAAAATCCAGTATACGGCAACTACGGATATCTTACCTTAAGAAGGTGAAATATTTTCGTGACCAAGGTCGACCTATCGTGTATTTAGATGAATCCTACATTCACAGTAGCCACACCTCATCAAAAGCTTGGCATGATAGTAGCAGTTCTGGTCTATTTTCTAAGGTGTCGAAAGGTAAAAGGCTAGTCATGGTACATGCAGGAAGTTCAGCAGGTTTTGTAAACAACGCTCTACTGATATTCAAATCTGGATGCAAAACTGGTGACTACCATGATGACATGAACAGCACCAATTATGAACAATGGCTGAAGGAATATCTGATCCCTAATTTGCCACCAAATTCAGGTAAAAGAATCGCCGTTCATCGTTTATCATTTGATGCCCTTTTATTGGTGACTTAACACGGTTTAGCGGTTATTCAACGAACTTAAATTGATGGGATTATTAAGTTTGTCACATACCATTCTGACATTCTCACCTTACCCAGACTGAGGAAATATTTACAAATAAATATTCTGAGTCGCCCCTGCTTTGCCGGTTAAGGGTGTTCGGTTTTTGTGGCTTTTTTACGTTGCTCGCAAAAAATGTAAACATACTCGTATGTTTCTGACTTGTATAAATACCTATTAGTTTATAGCACCGCATAAAACTGGTAGACACGCCACTGATTTTGACCCGGGCGTGTACTAGGGCAGCCATACTTCTCTTTTTATTGCCCAGCTATTTGCTTATTGGTAGGCAGACGGCCATCGTACCTGTCAAACCTTTTTTTGGCCGAATCTCGGTACAGTAAACGGATAATACGCATCTATGTTGTTTTTTAGGTAATGCCGAGTCAGAAAAAAAAGTGACCGAGAATACTGTAAAATGGCGAATCTGATACACTAATATCCAATCGATTGGCTCTAAGATCCTCGAATTGATAGCATCTGCTAAAGAATACTCTCCATCACTCATCTGTTTGACAGAAACTTGACTCTGTCACGAAATTAGTAATTCTACCATATCAGTTCCTGGCTACAGTATTTTCAGGACCCGTTGACTCGAGTGTGAACAATCTTAAAAACAATTTGGACAAATTAGTAGTTAGTGATACGTTAATTACTACCTCAATACCCCCTGTACTCTTATTTTATGTATACACCTGTTCTGAGTTTATAGCCTCTAGGCTCAACTCTTATCTGTTTATTAATAACAATAACACAAGATATTCCAAAAGACTGTAATCCTTAAGACCTGTAATATAGCACGGTCTTTCCTAAATTCCGATCAGCAATAGTTTAGGTGTTGGCTTGGCACAGCCCGTCAACATTTGTTGCTACCGCAGTCATGCGAGAGAAGCTTGAAAAAACATAATAATAATAATAATCTGCGCAGCCTTTCGACGACTTTTTTACTTAAAACTTTGAATCGACTATATTCATCCACATAGGCTAATGAAATCCACACCCACATAATCTTTTTAACTTCTTGTCGAGACCACGCAGCAGACGCACACGACCATATACAAGCACAGCAAGAAAAAATAAACACCTGGTCGCAGAAGGCACTCCACGGCAAACATAGATACCGTGTTACACAAGACCACATTAATGAAAAGCAGTCATACACCTGGCTGCATGATGGCCAGCTCTGTCCGGAAACGGAAGGTTTTATGCTTGCTATCCAGGACCAAGTGATTGCGACACGAAATTACAAGAAGTACATAATTAAAGATCCTTCCATCTCTGATGATAATTGCAGAAAATGCCACCAACAGAAGGAAACAATAGAACACATAACTAGTGGATGCAAAACTCTCGCTGGAACTGAGTATACAGCCAGACATAACTCTGCAGCCAAAGTCATACACCAAGCACTAGCCACAACAAACAAGCTAATTGAAAACACAGATCCATATTATAACTACACACCGACCTCAGTACTCAAGAACAATCAATTCAAACTATACTGGGACATTGAGACACATACAGACAAAACCATCCCAGCAAATAGGCCAGATATAGTTTTCCAGTCAAAGACAGACAAAGTGACCTACTTAATAGATATTGCGATTTTCAATGATATGAACATCCAAAACACCTACGCTGGGAAGATATCTAAGTACACTGATCTCGCCATAGAAATAAAACGACTATGGAATCAAAACAAAGTTGTCATTGTCCCCCTCATTATGTCGGTCTCAGGCCTTACTCCAAATACATTTACGCCACACCTGCAACAATTGGGCCTGGATGAAAAGTTACATAAAACCTTCTAAAAGTCTGTAATCCTTAAGACCTGTAGCATTGTACGGTCCTTCCTGAATTCAGAATAATAAAAGGTCAGGTATTGACTTGGCACAGCCCGTCAATACTTGCTACTACCGCAACCATGCGAGAAAAAAAAAGAAATGCAAATTAATAATCTGCGCAGCCTTTCGACGACTTTTTTACTTAAAACTTTGAACCGACTATATCCATCCACCAGAGCTGTCATTACTTCAAGTAAAGTACTTGAAAAATGTATTTCAATTACTTTCTGGTATTTGAAGTACTGTACTTCAAATACATTGTTTTTGTGATATTTGTACTTAATTCCCCAAATACTCTCTAAGAAGTATTTGTATTTGGTACTTGTAGCACAAAAAATATATTTCAAATACCTGGCATTTTTATTTGAAATACTAAACTAAGTAAAGTACTTGAAACATTTATTTCAATTACTTTCTGGTATTTGAAGTACTGTATTTCAAATTAATTTTATTTCCCAAATACTATAAGAAGTATTTGTATTTGATACTTCCACACAAAAAATATAATTCAAATTTATACATTTATACTCGAAATACTAAAGTGAGTAAGAAATACATATTAGTATAGCTCGATGAAAATATAAAAATACTTGAAATACACATTTCAAGCATTAAATGCTCAAGTCTAGACAAGTATGGACAAATCAACATTACGCATCGCGTCGCCTTGCGCTCTGTCTCTGTCGTACACATAGGATAGTCTACGCGACACTCTGACTCTACAGGACAGTCTCATCACAATCGACACAATCACAAAATATCAGTTCGTCTTGTTGCGTTCAACAAAATGCGTTGTTGATGTTGATTGAGGTTAAAATAATCTGTGAATGTGAGCTGTGAATTTACTGCCATTATAATAACAGTCTTCAAAACTCTGTACTTTGTCGTGGTGGTTACGAATTGCAGATGTAAAAAGGTAATTTTTCTCAAGCATCTCTTTATGAAAAAATTCATATACCGGGTGGCAATGGAATCGTTATACAGAGCTCCCTTCTTTTACAATCCTAGATGGAGGTTTGAAATTTTGGAGAATTATATGGTTAACGGAGATGCACAATAGCCATGAGAAAACAAATGTATGCTTATTTTGGTTTAGCTGGAAGTGAGGTTAGGCTCTGAATTTTCAATGACACCCTATATATTTTTTCACACATTCGGATTGACATTTGGATGAATTTGAATTGTTGTCATTGCTTGGTATTTCTGTTATACTTTTCACGAGTTCTGTGAATGAATGTATGCAAGAATCAAACAAGTGGATATGCTTTTTATTCATTATGTATGCCAGAAAAATGCTAAAAAAGCGGCGCGATAAGTAGTTTTGTGATTCAATTACGTTGCATGTCTTTGTAGTGTCATTCAAACAAAAATCAGTTTCTATTTTTGTTGAAATGTTATCCGTTTTTCCATTCATAAGGTACTTTTTATTAGTCAATAATAATTATGAAATACTTGAAATATCCATCGCCGTATTTGAAATACTATATCAAGTAATTCAAGTATCAGTATGGTATTTGAATTACTTTTTTAAGTACTTGAAATATTAGTATCGTATTTGAATTACTTTATTTGAAAAACTAGGTACCAAATTAAAGTATTTGATACTTGAAGTACTTTCAAAAATAAAATTACTTGGTATTTGTACTTTAACGCATGCGACTCTGGTAATTGGTAATTGGTATTTGAAATACTATTTACTAGTACTTGTGACAGCTCTGCCATCCACCTATGCTAATGAAATCTACACCCACATAATCTTTTTAACTCCCGCTAGTGTAATTAGTAAACTCCGGGTAATATGGCCGGAAACAAACGCCGGTTCGGGCTTATTTTATAACCTTTTCAAACTCGTTGCCGGCTGCCGGAAATTAGATTGAAAGGGGAACGGATGTGTTTGTATTCGCTCTAATTTCTAATATTTGGCCAAGTTTGCAGAGAGGGCTGGTTGGTTAGTTAGTTAACCTAGAACCCGAAACCCCGGTGCGGTAGTTCAAGGGAGTATCTACAAGTTCTTGTAACTGTATCACTCAAAGATTGGACGCTATTCTTAAATCAAAGCTGCTAATTCCTACTTAAGAGGTAAGACAATTGACACATTATAAAAAAGAATTTCAAAAATATACTACTCGCAAGTTAAATCGAACATTTATTGTTTTCCCATTGCATGAAATCCGCTTGCAACCAAATCATCGGCCATCCATCCATAAAAGAACATCCAACACAAAAACTCTCATAAATAGTTTCTTGCGTCTCCCTCCTTAGAAACTAGGACGCCACATTTTTCATTCCGCATGCTTCAATTGAACGACGCGAAACGATCAGGAACCCCTAAAACGCCTAAAAACAAGGTTTGAGCTGTTTTTATATTTTTGGTTTTTTTATTATTGCTGCGCCGCGCAGCGTGACACGATTTCCAAAACATACCCGTTTTCCATCCTCTCCACGGCAGTAATACTGTGTCAAAATTTCGTTAAAATCAATTGAATAATTTTCGCGTTACGCAATATAGAACGATCTAAAACAATACTCGTATGTATACATCACAAATTCCCTTGGCTTCTATAATGAGTAAGGCAATGTTCGAATGGACCTAAAGAAGTGTATTATGCCGCTAGGTTTTTCATTTAGAGGTAAATGGACAGCCCATTATGAATACAACACATTTTTCAGTTTTCCAACTCCCCACCCCCAACCACCCCAAATTCACCCCTACCCAAAGAAAGTAGAAAAAAAATTTGCATACAGCTTGGCAGTACCAGCTCTGGTTCACATGTAATACTGTTTGTTCATTCAGACGCTATTCACCTACACGGTACCTCTAAAAACGAGTAGAAACAAAAGAATGACTTTTTGTCAGAAAGACTTCGTCAGGAGCTTCAAAAAAGATGTGTCACAAGACCCCCCTTCCAATTTTATTTTTTTCATCTGCCAATTTTACTCCAAAATATAGCATTCATGCATCAATTTCCTTATTCCAAGTTTCAATTTTTTAAGTTGACACGTTCAAAAAATAAAAGGGGGGGGGGGCAGATATTATAGAAAAGCACTGAATACTAATACCAATACACACATATTTTGCATTTAAAAAGACATACAGTTAAAACTATTACGAAGGAAGCTTATGGCCGAGAAACTTAATTTAGGGTTCAAAATTTAAACATGTAAAGGTCGTTTCTGTGTGTTTGTAATTTACAATTATATGTTGCCTGTTTCCTGACCTGTTAGTGGAAGACGCCATGATAGCATAGTTTTTAAAAATTTTATGGAAAAATTGTGACGATTATTCTAGCTGCATTAAGAAGTCGTTTGCACTCAATGCAATTGCTGTCTTTAAATTGGCAAACCTCAACGTTAAAGCCCTGAAGATGGCAATAAGCATTGCCGAAAGCTTGGCTGTTAGCACCAGAGTGCTGAGACCTAGTCTCTTTTTTCAAAATTTTGGCCACAACCCCAAGATTTTTCTCATCTAAGTTAAAACTATTACTGAACTACCGAACTACTGTCGGTAGTTCAGAAGTGAGCAGTCACCTCTTCTCAACCAACAGCTTTGGGTGGACGAGCTGAGAAGAGTCAGGACACCTTCCTGTCCTTGGGGTGAGAGATTGGCCCTAAGGGCGGATGAACCAGTAGATACATCTGATCAACGGCATGAGGATGCAGAAAGCAAATGGGAAACTACTGCATTAAAGATCTTAAAGATATCCCAAGGGAAGCTCGTAAAATGAGTACATTTTACGAGTTCACAACATGTCTGTTAAGACACTGTTACTATGATGATGACAGCTAAAACTAGTAGCTCAGATATTCTTGAACTGATTAGAAACTACTTTCAAGTAGTAGATGTTCGATTTTATCTATAAAAGTATCATAAGGAAGGTGCATTATGTCAAGTGGTAACACATCATGAAATTTTATTGGCCAAAGCTCTAGGCCATCCTGACATCCTAACATAAGCCTATAAGGAGATCCCCATGGGGCCTAAATGATCTCATATTACGTTTAACAGACAAGGGATTCTCCAGAATATACAGACCAGGCAAGGTGGGCATCTCCACTTTTTTTATGGTCTGCCTCCTGCAAATTCTGAAAGCCTATAGCGCTGTAGAAGCACTGCGAGAAGATGAGTATCATTGCGCGTGAGATTTGAAATGCTGCATGTTGTAGCCGTCGCGAGACAAATGTACCCCAGCAGCTCATTCCACAACGTCGAAGTTGTCCAAAAGTAGGAATGCTGGAGGAGACTTGTTCGGGGGGTAGGGACCTCGACCTGGTAAGGATGAGCTCAAAGAGCCTCTCTAGTGTTCCTCATTCGGATGGCTTTTAGTGTTATTATCTGGGAGAGCTCACTCTCATATCTTCCGTGATAAAATCTGTAAAACAGGGGCCCATCAGCCACCCTTCTTCGATGTTCCAGGCTGTGGAGGTGCTTTGTGAGGTTAGGCGAATCGAGTTGCATAATTGCTCTCTTCTGGATAGTGTCCAGAAGCTTTAGAGAGTGCTTCGGAGCGCATCTCCACACATGGGGGCAATACTCTAGTGATGGTCGGACCTGTGCAACAGGAATTGCTCTGGTGTATACAGCTTCCTACAGCGGAACAAAACTCCAAGCTTCTGGGATGCCATTTTAGCAATACTGACGACATGGTCGTGTCAGGACATGTTATTGTTGATTCCCAAAAGCTTGACTGAACTAGGGTAACCCTCCATATCCAGAGTTAGTAAGCCAACGTGGGACTACTGGGTCAGTGTTGTTGCCTGAGTGTTCTGTACGCTAAAAACTGTATTTTATTTTTTTAATCCCCACTCGACAGTTGTTTTGATACCTACGTTGATCTTTGAGGGCTGTTGCTGTCGCCGACGTACCGTCTCATGGGATGATAGTGGCTTGCCTGGTTCCATGCACGATATTAATGTACTATCCGCTCTTGAGACTCATGACAAAGTCTACATTCCTATTCTCTGTTGGTGATTCCAACAGTGAATAGATGCTGTCTGAAGTGGCCATGTCCAATATTCGCCTTCTCAGAAGCACTGGGCGCAAAATATTGGATTGCCAATAAGAAAGATTGAGTTCAATGTTACGTCACGAGCTTCCATTCTCGCTGCTAAAACCCCAACGTAATTTCAGCCGACATAAAATTATGCACAGAGGACCTTATAGCCGACTGCCCAAGGTAATTGAAATTTGTGATGGGTCATTGGAACCCGAGCGTGATATTAAAGTTTTCGCTTTATGATTGCTTACAATATTCCAGCCTGGATCGCTTCCGTTCTCCATAAGTGCCGCAACATGGGCAGATTGAGGTTCAGTATTACATTGTTGTAATCAGATTTGAGCAACTATGATGCGCTACGGATCTTTGCTCTTTTCTATTTTTATTAAAACTCTGCCTGATTGCTTGAGGTGCTAATTTGTTCAAAGTAGTGTCTATAATTGAAAGTTGTGTTCATGCAGTTGAAAGATCGTAAAGAAAATGTTAGTAACTAGTTTAAAAACAAAGAAATGTACCTAAATTTAAGAAAATGTTCTGTAATGTCTATTACTAGAAATTCAACCTATAATCTTCTATATGATCTTTTTTACCTAAGCTTGAAGCTCGAAACAACGGTCAGATTTAGAATTGGCACCCATAAACTATAGGCAATACGAGTTTTCGTTTTGATGGGAAGCCAGATAACGATTTTAGATTTTTAAGGTGAACCTGAAGATTTGAGTGTCTGAGAACTTTTGATTTTCTTACGATACTCAAAACAACGGCCGGATCTGAAGTTGGCACCCTCAAACAATAACAGACAATATGAGTTTTCGCTTCAATGGGAAGCCAGATAATGATTTTAGGTTTTTAGCGTAAACTTGAAGATCTGAGTGTCTGAAAATTTTTGATTGTCTTTACCTGAGAATAAAACTCAAAATAACGGCCGGATCTGAAATTGAAACCCTCAAACTATAGACGTCACGAGTTTTTCATTTGATGGGGAACCAAGTAACGATTTTAGATTTTTAAGGTGAACTTGGAGATCTGATGGTCTGAAAATTTTTGATTTTATTTCCTTGAGGATGAAACTCAAAATAACGGCCGAATTTGAAATTCGCACCCTCTAACTATAGACGATACGAGTTTTCGTTTTGATGGGAACTCGGATAACGATTTTAGATTTTTGGGATGAACTTGAAGATCTGAGCCTCTGAAAATTTTTGACTTTCTTTCTCTGAGACGGCAACTCAAAACAACGGCCGGATTTGAAATTGGCACTCTTAAACTATACACGATACGAGTTTTCGTTTTGATGGGAAGCCAGATAACGATTTCAGATTTTTAGACTGAACTTGGAGATCTGAGGGCCTGAAAATTTTTTATTTTCTTTACCTGAGGATTTAGCCCAAAACAACGGCCCGATTTGAAATTGGTACCATCAAAATATACAAAATACGGATTTTCATATCGGTAGGAAGCCATATAACGATTTTAGATTTTTAGACTGAACTGTCTTTTTTAGTAAGAGAAGTTTTGTACTAGATTGTGAAAATTTGGGAACAAAGCAGGCATTCCAAAATTAGTACATTTTTTATCATTAGTATTTGAATGAAGTGTAAGATAGTCAAGTTCAAACATCATGAGTGGCCTGATTGAATATTATAATAAAGACGACTTTATTTAGATAGGACTATAAAAGTCTAAACAACAATTTGTAGCCCGATGGCAAAGTCCAGCTCGAGCTACTGTATTCAAGCCACTATATTATTGTATCTACCCGTGTGGGGGTGGGTTAGAATATCTCCCATCGTATATCCTGCGTGTCGTAAAAGGCGACTAAAAGGAACACCGAACTACTGTCGGTATAAACAGTAACCTCTTCTCAACCTACAGGTTTGGGTGGACGAGTTGAGAAGAGTCAGGACACCTTCTTGTCCTTGGGGTGAGAAATTGCCCCTAAAGGCAGATGAACCAGTAGGTACCATCTGGGCAACGGCATGATGATGCAGAAAGCAAATGGGAAACTACTGCATTAAAGATCTTAAAGATATCCCAAGAGAAACTCGTAAAATGAGTAAATACGTTTTAGGAGTTCACAACATGTCTGTTAAGACATTGTGACTGTGATGATGATGATATTATTGTATCAATATTTGAATATATGAGATACTGTAGCCCATTTCTGCTTACAAACGCCTTTCCCACCTACACCACTGGACACACCGTACCCGTTAGATGAAAATGGAAAATTAAACCTTGAGCGTAACAAAATTACGTTTGTTTATGGTCCTCCAATTCCGCTCTCGCTCGACTAACTTGACTTCGTGTTTTTAATTCTCCTTTTCAATTGGTTATTGGATTTGCGATGAGGACTTTGTAGATATTATAGCTATTTCAGCTCTCAGATATCGAGCGTACCTCACAGCCTAGTTGACTTTGTTGTTCCTTTTCTTACCACTCGGAGGTAGTAGTGATAGATCGTATTGTAACATACTGTATATTATGGTATTCGTGTATTGTGTATTAGTTGTCATGCATGGCGTAAGTCAAAGTGGTAGGTTAGATCTTTGACGCGTAAACGTCAACGAATCGTCTAGAGTTTTCGGGAATGACGGATGGGCCTTCTAGAGTGTCATCTGAATGTCTCGAATTCTCTAGATGGTCCGATGAAGTGTATATAAGGCGCCACGGGTAGCATGGCAGGAGCAGTTTTAGTTCAGTTGAGTTGAGTTGTAGCTGAGATAAGGTTAAGAGATATTGTACTGAGCTGTGAAGTGAAACAGTGAAAGTTACCTCCAGTTTGATTCCTTGGAGTACAGAAAAGAGGCCGTCGTGGTAGTATTAAAGATGAATGTAATTTGAAAAAACTGAAAACAAACACATCAAGCAAAATAGTTAAGAGCATTACTTATTTAATATGAGCTGACAATAACGATGAACCAAAAATAATATTACTATTGTGAAAAAAGCATGGGGTACAAAAATATGCCACAAAGAGGTAAAGGCTTATTACTTATACAGAGTGTTGATTTGAAAATTTTCCACCACGGATTTCTCGAAAACCGCCGACTAAAAGAAAACACGCTGAGACACGGCAAAAGATCTGTCAGGGGGGACAACTTTTTAACCAAAAACCACTTCATCCCCTTGTACCGTCTCCCACTCCCAGGATCATCTCCCTAAAAATTTTAAATGTCAAGGGTATCCATTAATGCCTTGTTTTGAAGGTATGTCGAAGAACTTTATTCTGACGTTTAACTTTTTTAAATTGCTCGAATCGTTTTCGAGTAAATTAGAATCTTTAGGCATCTTAACTTGTTCAAACAGAATACAAAGTTTTTCCAGTGGTTTGTACACGCAGTGTCTTGGCAATATTTTGAGCAAGACATGATTCAGCTGAAACGAAAATGAAAATGAGAACTATTTTATTTTTCTCATTTTTTTTTTCTAAAGTATCGTACCTTTTCTCATTTTTAACGTAGATTTTTCATTGTTTAGACAAAAATGCCAGATTTTGGATAATTATTCCGTTAAAATTAAAAAATCTCAAAAACTACTGTTGTCTATACATATATTCACCAAAATTTGTTGCATTTTAGCGCTTCTATTATGAGCCGACAGGAGTACGTCGAATTAAATTATAAACCCTGTATTTTCATGTTTCGTCACCAGTTATATTATATACACTCCCTTAGACCTATTATTATAGTATTTCTTGATAGTCTGTTGGCACATTTCAACACCATGTTGTTTTAAGGCTTGAGAGATTATGGCAAACCCAACAATAAACTTTCCTGACGCCAGAGAGCAATGCAATCTTTTGAATTGCAGTCATCCGAATCCCTATAGTACTCCGAATTGATCATACTCAAACATCTGTCAAATAGCGGCACCATTTACATCAGAAACTGCAGAAATTAGTCTTCTTTCTCGAAATTAGTCACTGAGAGAAATTCTTTCAAATTTGAATTAGTTATACCAGCCATACATAGTCCTCAAACATGGAGCTTTATTACTAAATACAGCACAGACTCCAGGGGCGTACACAGCTTATTCTGTAGGGGGGGGGGTTACAGTATAGATAGATATAGTTACATGTATATTCATTGTTTCTTCATTGATTAGAAGAATGTTCTAGAACTGCTTCTGAAGCAACTGGAATAGCACAATGGATATTTAAGAGCACCAAACCATTGAAAATAGGAAGGTATAAATACAATTTTAGTTTATTCCAAGACCATGGGGGGGGGGGTACGAACTCTGAGACCTCTCAGCCGTGTGTACGCCACTGACAGACTCTCTTAAGGGTCTAAGGTATAGCGCGCGAAATTGAGTATCCAAGAAAATACGTATTCCCCTGTTAGCGAGAAGGCTTGGCCGCCTGTTCCTTTCCTCCAGTGTGTGTGTCTAATATGAGGGGAGATAAGTCCCAAAAACCAAAGGTAAGGTCAAAAGGTCCAAAGGTCATCATAAACATGAATTTCGCATTTCCAATCTCCTGACGTTACCTTTAAACTTACAGTAATGATTCAAAAAGCAAACTGAAAAAGAAAGCTTGCGCTTTGTCATCTATTTGGCTTTTTTTGATATCGTGTTTGTTTTTGTTTGTTAAATTACAGACATCTGAAGAATGTATGATTTTGCATTGCGAGTTTTTTGCGCACTAAAAAACTTTTTTGAGAAAATCGCAAATAGTTGTCATTCATTCAGATCTTAACTATCACCTGAAATACTGTGCATGTAGTTTGACAAACAAGTGAGTTCTTTACAAATTGGGAACCCGTGTTTTAACATGGCAAATATATATGTATAACTGTTTATACCCAGGCCTTTTAATATAGAGAAGAACTATTTTTGAAATTTCGTAACTGCAAATTTGAAACTGTTCTGTTGAACTAGACATAAATTGGACTTTTGTTTCCAGCCTACTTGATATCTGTGGCTGCGTTGATTACGTTAGTTTGCAGAAATGTTCAGTGCGACCTACCTACAAAGTTGGACAAATTACGTAAGCCCCGACATTTCTGAAATATCCCCCGGCATGGCATATACGCATCCTTTATACGTCCAGATTATGGATGGGTTAGTATATTTATCCTGACAAAACGCCCGCAGTCTTACCTCTAGGCCACAACAGTAGCGGGTGACAAGGGTATTAAGGGAAAAATGAAGTGAGTCGACCTCAGAGTAACAACTGAACATAGAGATAGTAAACAACTAATTCTAGTAGGCCGACATCTTTTCTTACGTTGTCATATTGACCATCAGATACGGCAATCGTAATTGTTTACTATCGTCTTAATTGTACAGTATCCAGAATGATTCCATTCTACGTTAAAAAAAGACGGTATTTCGATGGTTCAGGAACGATTACAGCAAAATCAATAGATATGTTGACCTCTACGGCGTTACTGCATATTTCTTCATCATAAATGCAAATTCTGAAGTTGTAGGAGCTGGCAACGCCGACATAATTTTCATGCGACTTATTTACGGTAGAAGCTTGACTGTCAAACATTTGTTTTGTTTGTGCGTCTTTTATGCTTGGTCAGTAAAATCGAATTTGCTATCTGTTGGTAACTGTAGTGAAGCTTTACGGACTTGCTGTGCTATATTCGAGTGTAAGTTAACAGTTTTTCGAGATGGAACTCAAAAAGTGCAGTGTTTGTAACATGGTTTGCATTGGAGAAGTTTTCAGGTTAGTTGGCGTTACACAGCATTGCTTACAATTTGTACTGTCATTGCGAGGTCACAGCTGATCAATGTTTGGAAGCTGAAGTGTCAAAGATGATGGCTTTGGGCACGCCATGTTGGAGTGGTTTGTTTACTACCTCTATGTTTACTTGTTACTCTGAGTAGTCGACAGAGGTAGTGTTGAAAATATTAGAACTTTGGTCATGAAGTACAATTCAATACTTACTTGCATACTTGTAAATAAAGAAATTCAACATTATTGAGCACTATTACCATTACTTTCTTTAAATTTAAAAATGGAACATGAAATTTACTTCAAATTAGACATTTTAAGGCGAAATTTGAAAATTTACGTGAAAACGACGAAACCCGAAATTTCACTCAAATAAATGCTACCTCATTTGACTATCAGATGATGGTTTTTAAGATATTTACGGTTTTGTAATTATTGCGTAGGAATTGGAAAAGTCGTAGGTGGCGTGGCTCGCAGACGAAACAATTGGCAGGAAACCTTTCATCCAAAGTGTTTCGATCTCTAATACTAAAATGTGCTTTTGCTCCATCTAACTGTAACCACATTATTCTTAAAAACTCCAGTGGTGAATTTTTCAACAGGTTTTCCAAATGTTCATTTAGAAACTGTTGAAAAACATTAGTTCATTATGCGGTTTCCAATAATACCACCCCAAATGCTTAGACTCTATGCTGGTTGTCAACAAACTTTTCAAAATTTGGATTTACGTGGCCGTAAAATATGAGAGAAGGAAACATGTAATAGTAATACATGAAGATTGTAGTTGAAGATCCGCATAGCAGTGCTACAGCAGAAATTAGTCGCTATTTGGGCATTGGTCAAACATCTGTGAACGTGATCTGAACGGAGTACATATAGCATCCTTATCGCGCACCGCTAAATCAAGCAACTGAAAGACAAAACGTTGAAAAATTAATTAATTTCTGTAACTGGAGTCGTGCTCAAGTCCAAGAAGATGGACTCCTTCTCAACAGTGTGTTGTTTACGAATGAAGCTAAATTTCTTATGAAATTCTCTCATTTTCTTTTTTATGAAATGTAGCTACAGCGTTATCATTAACGGCCATGTAACTGGCATAATTTACATTTTTATACCGACCCAAAACCAAATTTTGAGAGTTTTGTTGACAACCAGCGTGGAGTCTAAGCATTTGAGGTGGTATTATTGGACAATGCATATTAAACTAATGTTATCTAAAATTTCCTGAATGAAAATCTGGAAAACCTGTTGCAAAATTTACCACTGGAGTTTTTAAGAGTAATGTGGTTACAGGTAGATGCGAAAGCATATTTTAGTAATAGAGACCGAAACACTTTGGATGAAAGGTTTTAACGTTTTTAACTTTTCAAATTTGAAAATTGCTAGTCTATTGATCTAATGTTCTTTTGAAACAACGATCTTGCTGATACACAAATACGTTCCTTGCTTGTTTCAAAACCGAAGCCGCATCTTTCTATCGCGTTTGGTTTCCGAGATATCAACGTTCGTTGTAAAGTGCTACAAACGTCAAAGTTTGTAAAAATGGCTGAATAACTCCGAAAATAGGCTTCGTAGACATAAACAATGGTTAACAAACTGGACCTAAAAATCGATGATAAATTCAAAAACGTAATTATATACAGGGTGTTCCATTTAAAATAAGGAAGTTGATGCCTACTTCCGGTATATCCGGAAGTCCGCCATCTTTGAAATTATTTTACGAATGTAGAGCAATTGAAAGGAAACATTTTTTATTTTAAACATTTTCGTCTTATTTAAACAGTAAAATAGTATGGCCGCTAGAGATCACCGCGCGCTTATTGGACCACCCTGTATATTTGGCTTCTGTATTACTAGGAAGATGTTAGGATACATACGAAAAACACCCGTTGCTATTTCGGGAGAAGTTGGTCAGTTTTTACCGGCATTTGTTTCCGCGGGTGTATGCCATTAAATTTATCTGACGTCAGCTGATTTTTATGTGCGCATACCGGCCACCGGAATACGACTAACTGGTATTTATCTCCAGGGACCATTTATTTCCGGAAGCAGATATTTTCGCTGTCAAATTCTCCCAGATTCATCGCGGAATCCCGGAAAGGAAAGATATATTAACTTAAAAGTTATGAAACTACAATAATGGACACATAGCTTTACGCAGAGTGCGTTTCGAACCTTACCAAGTGGTTTTCTATGATTTAGTAGTAGTGGTAAAAAATGGTAGCGGAAAATATAAAAATTACGAAGTATCGTCAATAATATGCACAGAAAAAAATACTGTTGCATTTCCAATCAATTAGTTAGTATTGGATGTTTGTCCATCACTTTAAATATATTTACAGTTGTTTCAAATCCATGTCATTGAAAGAATTCAATCCTTATATTGGAAGTAATCACATGTACGCCAATAAATTCAAAATAATTTTACATTCGTTATAACGATACGTATAATCCTTCTAACACCAGTATTGACATATAGTGCAATCTAAACATCCTTTTGTTTTCGAAATTTACCCTATGTTTCATTTAAGCAAAGCATACAATCTATTCAATGTACAAAAATTATTACTGCAACAGCAGTTCGTGATAATTCATCTGATAGAAATTAATTTTGTTTAAATGGCCCTAGTCGTTCGCTGAACTGTAATCAGTATCCGGCGGGACTGATGTCCCGATTCGATGAAGGTAAGAATGAAAAACAGGGGGATGATGTCAGTGCTACTATCGCCGCGAACTCGTCAACATGGACGAAGTTGTTCTGTTGTGTTGTTTCGGTGTTAGCCGTGTTGTATCATCTTGTGGTTTTGCGTATTGCATCAGCAATTGTGTGATTTAAATGTGTCCAGTTATATATTAAATGTAGGACCTACTGAGAAATTGGGAAGAGCTAACACCCACATTTGGATGTAGGTATTTAGATTAGTCAAACAGTTATATTTCAGGTAATAATGCAACAACTGGTGCAGCTTATGTCTATGTATAATTCTTATATCATGCTCCTTATAACTTCACACAAAATCACACCATTAAACATCCAAACGAATCAATCAGCTGTCCTCGCAATAAAATCTGTTAGTCCAAGGAAAAGAAAGTAATTTAGAATCAATTACCAAACACAGATTCGATTCAACGACAGGCTGCGATTGAATTATTCATTGAAATCCAATGACATCTTGTAGTTGAATCGACAATACGATATCATTCGCTACCAACTATACACTTCCCATTGGAGAAAACGGCGCTGTATTTGAGGAATGCTTAGAGTAACGTCCCATTGAATCCAAGCGTAAATCTTTGACAAAACGACAGATTTTTCTGTGTGTGAATGAAAATATGGGAAAATAATGCTACTTACTGACTCGCTAAGTTCAGTGGAGGCTCTAAAACAACTATACCCGAAAGATCCTCTTGTACAAAGAATTCAAGCAAAAATTGGACACTTGTGGTCACAAAACCTAGAATTTACCTTTGTGTGGGTTCCTAGTCACATTGGTATTACCGGTAACGAACTAGCTGACAATGCTGCAAAACTAGCTACGACGCAACAACTCGACGAAAATATCTTACTACGCCCTAACGATGTTAAAATTTCATTTAAACCCCGATTAAAGATCGAATGGCAAAATGAGTGGAACAACACTACCGCGAAGCTCAAACAACTGAAGCCAGAAATAGGGAAAACGGTCTATCCTAGTCAAATGACACGAAGGGAACAAAGCGTCTGCACAAGATTACGTATTGGTCATACACGTTTGACATCGTCCTACTTGTTTACCAGGGAAGAACCTCCTACTTGCATTATTTGTGACTCACCCTTAACCGTTCAGCACATCATATCCGAATGTCCTGCATACGAAGCAGAAAGATGGTTGTACCAAATTCCAGTAGATATAATTGAAACTTTGGGCACTAGTCCAAGAAGAACAAGGTCACTCCTGCTATGGCTACAAAGTACTGGTCTCTTTAATAAAATATAACGTCAAAAATATAGAAAACTATAAAAGCAATGCTCTCCCATTAGTAACACACAATTCGTTTTGCCATGTAAAAGATAAGATGAGGACAAGATGAAGTGGCTAATGACCTTTGCAGTCGATGCCATTAAAAAAAAAAATAATAATGCTACTCTAATATTAATGCCTAAAACACAAAAAAATGTTTGAAATAAAGTATATGTTTATTCACAAATATAATAACAATTAACAACTAGATATATCAAAACGACACCAAGACGAGTCACAAAAACAGACAGAATTCTAGTAGAGAAACAGGAAACTCAAGCCATCACAGAAAATGTTAGTTAAATACCCATGAATAGTGAAGAATGCTTTTTCTATTAAATAAACTTTAAGGATCCTGTAGAAAGTCTTAAAATCCAGTGACCTGACAGTGATAGGTAATAAATTAGAGAATTTTATTCCATAAAAATTTGTACCATTCTTGGTTCTTGCAAGACGGTGATGTCTAGAGCAGATGTTATTATTATTATTACGAGTTTCATATGAAAGAATATCTCTATGTGCCAGATAAATGTTAAAGTGTTTCTTAATGTGCACCAAACAGCTCAAAATGCATGCGAAAGATAGAGTCAAATTTTTTAATTTGTTTTTTACGAGTATATATTTCAGACAAACCAGAAAGACCAAAGAAAGAATTTACATAGCTGTTATAAGACCAACAGTGACATATGCTTGTCAGATATGGACTATGAAGCAGTCAAAGCGCAGAGAATAAGGTGGCTAGGGCATGTGGAGAGGCTGAATGGGATGAGAATGGCAACACTAGTTCTCAACCGGAGACCAATACGAAATAATGTAAGGGTAGACAGAGGGAGAGATGGCTGAAGAAGGCAGAAGATGACTTAAAAAAATTAATATTAAACACTGGAAAGAGAAGATGGCAGACAGAAATAGGTGGCGTGGAATAGTGCAGGATATACTCAGAAATAGGTGGTGAAAGTATCCAAAGACATTATTAAGTTATATAAATTTTAGCGGTATAGGATAAGACTGTACTCATTTCTGCCCAAGGCCTTCATGGCCTCTTGTGCAAACTAATAATAATATTTCAGACATGTACCGAATGCATCGCCTTTGTAGTAGGCATGATAACTTGTAACTAATACATTATCAGATATCTTGTCTTCTAGATTACGAATGATGTAAACAACCCTAGTCAAAGCATTTACAATACAATCAGCATACAGTTCCCAGGTCAGAGTACTATCAACTTGTATTTCCAAAAATTTTACGCACTCTTTTCACCGGTCCCTGATAATTGTCAGATAGTCTATCTGTCAGATAGAGCCATATTATTACCAAGGACTGGTGAAACCGGCCCTAAGTGATAGATTCTTAGCTGAAAATCACTCAGAAAGTTCTGATTTACATAACGCGCTAACGCGCTTTCATCACTTAAAATATCAAGATGTTCATAGAATTTATCATAGTGGTCTCCTAGCATCTTAAAACAATTTACAATTATATACAGAAGGTAAAGTATTTGGACTGACGTTGATATATAATAAAAACAGAAGTGGTCCCAAAACAGATACGTGAGGAACCCCATGAATGAATGTTTTAGTATCAGAGTAGAGCCCATATAACGTACAAGTTGTTCTGTATTCGAAAGCTAAGATTCTAAAAATTTAATACTGTACGTGCAATTTTCATTATGAATCCTTCGCTTGCTATTTGTGTTGCCTAATATACCATGCAAATTCGAAAGTACACATTTATCCGCCAAGGCAACGGTTACGTTTTTTAACTGACCGACGAAAAAGTTACAAAAAAGGCGAGTTCGAGTAGATTCCTTAGAAACATGGAAGGCTACTTATTCGATCTTCATATGGTGATACGAGAAAATTCGTTAGACCATTTTCCGTCCAAAAAAAGGTTTTGAAGATAAGTGCTAAACAAGACCAGGGGGCCCCCAGCAGAGGCAGGCACGGGCATCAGCAAGACCGATTCTAAGGTAGGTGTCCTTGGGTTCTCTATTTACCAAACAAAAAAATACAGTCCACTGAATTCTACATACAAATACTGAAGGGCCCAGTTTGGTAGATTGTTACTTTTTTCGATAAAATACAATGCTGGACATAGTTAAATACCTTGGATAAGTTACAGAGGTCCGCTCTGACATATAAATAAATTTTGAAGCCTTCATTCGCTGTCTGTGTGAGGCTGTTGATTGCAACGGTAGTTGAGCTATTGCTCCTGAAGCCAAATTGTCTGTCGCTCAACAAACCTTTTGACTTCAGGTGACAGGTTAGCTGATCTTTAGTAAAATTTACATAATTTTAGCGATTTATTACAATCTAGTGGCATACAGGGTGTCCAGTTAGTGCGTAATTCTTCGACATCTCGTAAGGTATACCTAATATAAGAAAATATCGAATACAAAAGTTATTTGGTTACTCAAGACGCATATCCTAAAAATATTTTTAAATATACAGGGTGTTGCGGGAAAGTAGGATAGTGATCAACTTGATTTTTTCATATGGAACTATAACTTTTTCTTAAATTCTTCTAGTTTCTGTCATTGATCTCTATTCAACCCTAAAATATTTTTGGGATCGATTGCGACCTTGCCAAGTTATAATTTATTTTCTATTCATTTTCGGATTTGCAAGGTCGCAAGTAATACGTCCAAATTGATATATTTTTTTTACTTTTCTCAATAATATTATACAGCGAGTTACTTGAATATTAAGTAGATATTATTTTGGATGTTACCAGCCTTTTGTATTTACAGGGTGATTTTGGCAGAATTTTAAATTACGGCAACTTGAAGGGCATTTTACTTTGTTTTTTTAAATGTAACATCCTGTATTTTTTATTTTAAATTGAAATATCTACTAATGCCCTATCTCGCCTTGTAATATTTTTTTTCACGTTTGCGACGTTGCCAAGTTATACATTATTTTTCCAAATTTTTAAACAAATATCTCCGATTTTAGTTTATTTTAAATAGAATCCTCTACTTATTTTTATTGCAATGAACTTAGTAAGATCTCACAATTTCAAAGTTTTGTTTCTGTTAATTATTGAGATACGGCAACACCGCTTTTTCAGTAAACGGTATGGGAACGCTTAAATATTTCCAAAAGTGCCACAGCTGGGGAGGTGAAATTCAATACTAGGAGGTTTTTGGACATACAGAATTCAAAAACGCTAACGTCAGTGTTGTCAGATTTACCAATTTTACATATAATTTTGAATGGAATGCCCTATTTATGAAGTCTAACGTAAAACGTTTCGAGAAGATGAAGACTGTAATTTATAAATAAACCCTTTGAGGAAGCCAAAATATGAAATTTCATGGAATGAATCAAGTCTCAGTTGTGCGACACAGCTGATTCAGAAAATCGCGTATGTGACGGATTTATCTGTCTGCCTGTCTGTCTTACCTGCCTGAATAAACGGCACCTCAATTCATTATTAATCTTAAACTATACTTACGTAAACTATTTGGTACAAGTCTGGGCAGCAAAATATAGTCGAATACTCTCAAAAAACAATACTACTATACTGTGTAAGGCTTTCGCGGCCATCGTCCAATGAATTTGTGGTTCTTGGGTTTTTAGGCCGGCGTCGTTTAGCGTTAAAGCTTGACGTTTCGCCACCACGAGTGGATGGCATCTTCAGAAGCTATTTCACTTCGGCGACTTCCAAAGTACTGACGGCTGGTGGATCTGCACCTATATTTATACCTGCTAATGGTGACGTGGCCCAACCAGGTAGCGTTGGTAGCCCCGCCCCTTCGCGATATGGTAGTGTCTTCAGGTCCTTTAGGGTGGGTATCCATGTCCGGTTGACTTTCTGTGTTTCTTCTTTCCTATTGAAATTATTATGATGTTTCTGTATTTCGATGGCTTCTCTTTGAAGTCTGGCATGGTATGAAGATGTTGCGGCCAGAACCTGTGTTTCTTCGAACTTGATCCTGTGACTTCCCTCCTTAATCGCATGTTCGGCTACCGCTGATTTGTCTGTATGGCCTAGTCGACAGCTAGCCTTATGTTCTGCAATTCTTGTGTTTATAGATCGCTTCGTTGTTCCTATGTATACACTCCCACAGGTGCATGGTATGCGATATACCCCCGGTGTTGTGAGTGGGTCTCTTTTATCTTTCACCGTTCTCAAATATTCCTGTATCTTTCTTGTGGGCTTGTAGATGGTCTTGACGTTTTCCTTTCGTAACATTTTTCCTATTCTGTCTGTTATTCCAGGCATATAGGGTAGAAAAGCTTTTGCTATCGGTTTAGGTTCTGGTTTTGCCCTATTTCTTCTCATTGTCCTTGTTATTTCCTTTTCTGTGTAACCATTTGCCTTAAAAGCATTCTTTAGATGTTCCAGTTCGGTGTCGAGTTCTTCTGGTTCGCACACTTTTCTAGCCCGTTCTGTCAGAGTTCTAATAATTCCGTACTTCTGAGATGGGTGGTGGTTTGATTCTTTATGCAAGTACCGGTCAGTATGAGTTGGCTTTCTATATACCTTGTGCCCTAATCTAGTTCCTTTTCTTGTTAGAAGAACATCAAGAAAGGCGAGATTTTTGTTTTCTTCTACCTCCATGGTGAACTTGATGTTTTCATGCACGCTGTTCAGGTGTTCTAGAAATTCTTCGATACAACCATTTTCATCAGACAGACTCGAGTTTCAAAACATGTCGAAACCTTTTGATGTCACCGCTTCCGAGCGGGACCCGAAAAACAAAACTCGGGCTGTCACAAAACACGCCAGTCTTCAAAGCCTACATAGGACACGAGGCACTGCAGTCGATGTCGTTGACACCAAAGAAAAAAAATATTACCCAATTTATACCGTTCAAGAACTTGGACCAAAGCTTGTTAAAAAAATAATGTAATCTAAAGCAGGTTTTGGTGTTTGTGAAAATAGATCTGACGACAAAATTTTTAGGATAATGTGTATACCCGTACCTCCGTCTACCCGAATATTCAAGACTTCTATCTACAACTCCGCAAAAGAGTCAAGACCCTTTAGTTTTATCCTATGGCGATAATTTAATATAGTTGCGACATGGAAGTTTCATAAATTCCGAGCGTCTAGAGCGGTCCCCATAACTTTAATACTCAAACTTTGAAAAACGGCACTTTTAATCTGTCAGGGTGCATGAAAACTTTCTTTAATATCGACCAAAGCCGAATATGAAATTTCTGTTATTTGATAAAGTTTTATAGTTTGCAATTTAGCATTCTTCTCCGTTTCAGGAGTTTGTGGAACATTTGCTACAAGACGACTGCGGAAGGTGTTCCTATGATGTAACTGTTTTGTGACGACACCAGTTGATCTCAAAATTTTTGCAAACTTGATAAACAAAAAGAGAAAAATGGAAAACAATAACCTGACTGTTTCTCAAAGTATTCGTCCTTAAGATCAATGCATTTATTCATTTTCTAAAATCAATAATTCAAACAGGAATGCCACTACTCTTGATCGCTTCACGGTTTGAAAAATTGCCTTTCAAAAGTTCAGCTAGGTTTAGATTATATATTCAAGTAACTCGCTGTATAGTATTATTGAGAAAAGTTAAAGGAATATATCAATTTGGACGTATTACTTGCGACCTTGCAAATCCGGAAATTAATAGAAAATAAATTATAACTTGGCAACGTCGCAACCGATCCCAAAAATATTTTAGGGTTGAATAGAGATATATGATGAAAACTAGAACAATTTAAGAAAACGTTATAGTTCCTTATAAAAAAATCAAGTTGATCGCTATTTTACTTTCCCGCAACACCCTGTATATTTTAAAATACTTTTAGAATATGCGTCTTAAGTAACCAAATAACTTTTGTATTTGACATTTTCTTCTATCAGGTATACCTTGCGAGATATTAAAGAATTACACACTAACTGGACACCCCTGTATAAGTCTGCCGATCGCTGGCTCTCAGTCTAATGCAGTCGACCCTAAACGACGCGGCGTTTATGTCGCGTTGCTAAAATCACAAGCCGCGCAGTACATCAGCCTGTTTGGCGACCGTTATGGCTTCGTGACAAATTTAATCAGGCGGAAAGCACCTTCGCTCTCGACATTCAAATCAATAGATGAAGGAGGTCATGGAGTATGACCTGTTGGCTGTGTTGGCTGAAATAATAGCTCGCCAAGTGGCTATCCAACAAGTGGCAGAAACGTCGCGGGCTCAAGTACGCCCTTCCGTTAGTCAAGATAGCGGCGTACCGTAATGGCCATTCAGAGGGCAATTTTTGATGCCCTCTCCAATAGGCGTAGATGACGGCTGACGACGCGACGGTATTGGATTGCCGTCAGGCACTTTTAGATACAACTCTCGGCTGCAATATTTATTTACTATTTCACAATTAAATCAAAATATTAAAAAACATATATAAATAAAAAAGAGGATAAGAACAAAACCAAAAAATCACAATTATAGTGAAAGTGTGCATTCTTACATTCACATAACAGAATATTATGAATATATGGCCACATATATACATTCTTAACAGTAGATTTGAGAGTAACCACTGACGCGTCAAAATATGGGAGAACATTATTGTTAGCAAGACGGATCATCCTTGTTAAAGGACCTTTTCTACCATAATTATTAGTAGTATGAGCTGGCTTGACGAGTTTCTGAGAGCCTATTCATATTAAAATTAACGAGCTTTAATAAATCTGGACAGTCAACAATACCATTTACTAACTTATGGAAAACTTCAAATCACCGTCTATTTTTTTGACTTCAGTGTCAATAGCTTCGACTGCTCTGGTCATTAGCCTAGTGTTCTGTGTAGGCTTTGTTACTCTTTCCCGGCGCCACTCCAGGAGCAGCACTGTTAATTAGAGGCCAACAGTAAAGATTGAAAAATGAGAAATAAATTTCCGGGAATCGAACCCGGGACTTTCCGACTCTAACAACTGAGCCAACCAACCCCCTCCCCATCAGCTTTTGTTTTACGGCGTTCCAAGGTGTTTAGGTTCAGACAAATTAAAATATCAATTCTGATCTGATGAAAGTTATCCCCCCAAATCCTTCACGTCATTCCTTTTTTCCAAATTTATTCATTAATTTTTTCATTCATTTATTTGCAAAATACAAATAATGCCACATCTAAAAGGCTTAGCCTTGTGCCAGGGTATAGGTGTGCATTGGATAATAATAGTTATACCTTACGGTGAAAGGTATAAACCCCTTTATATTATTTTTATATTCCTCTTCTGTATGCAGGATTAAGTCAAGCAGCCAATGACTTTAATAAAAAAAAAAAAATGCCGCTGTGCAAAATGGAGAAAATATTATATATTTGTCATTACGAGCCTTTGATATATTTGCAAGTATCCTAATAGTAATATAATCTTATGGTATTTAATAAAGCTATTTAGTAGATTTTAACTTTTTTTTCACCTACTTATCCCGCAAACTAACAACAAGCTTTATCAGGTAATAAATAAAGTCATTTTTTAATAGATGAATGTCACAAAAAATTAACTTTGAAGCCATATTTTACATTAGTGCTAGGTAGATGATTACTTTTGATTTGATATTTCCAGACAACGGTTATCGATTTACCGTATTAAGTAATTTGATTGCGAGTATTTCTTGAACTCCACCGCCCATTATTTCAAATTTTCAGTCACATGTCTATTACAACACTAATTATGTACATATATGACGACTATTTTTCGATGCTCAGACACGTTTGAGTTTAGTAACATTATTTAAGTGTATATTTACTAAAATTTTACTAATATACAGGTAATTTTATCTTTGGAACAACCTAGAAAGAGATGATCTAGGTAGGTAGGCACGAAAAAGCTGTATACTAAGGCCCATCTGTATAACGTTTGTTTATACATTGAAATGCCTACTAAGGACCATACTGGCATAATCCGCAGTTGTTGAAAGTAACTGTAATGATATTAGTTTTTATTATGGATTTTTCGACAACCCTATACTATACAACTTTTAGAGGATGCCTAAAGGTAAATCTCTATGTCTGTGCCTCTGCTTTCCATTACTGTCTCAAGCAAATAAGTTAGCGCATTTTTAAGTACTTTTTTTATAACTGAGCAGGCCGCGTAGGCAGAGCCTAAATACCACAGTACCGCGGCTGCTAAGAAAGAGTTATGTTCTTAGGGAGAGTTTGTTAACGCGGGATTTGAGTGGGCCAATACCCACAGGCCCAATAAATACATCTCCGGGCAGTCCATTCCAAGCCTTGGCCACCCTGGGAATAAATGTGCAGTTATACCGCTCGGTTCTTGACGTATGAAGAACGACCGCCTTAGGATGAGACGCAGCGGTCGCGCGGATGCATCTGATAGGAGCGGCGGAACGATAGAGGATAGTCCAGAGGAGCATATTCCGTTTAAATATATGTAGAAGAGTGAGAGGTCACCAACAACATGCCAGTGCCAGTGGCTGGAGGTGGCGCGTTAAGGCCAGGTCGCCAATTAGTCGAATTGCCCTTCTCTGGACGGCATTTAGTATAGATAGGGTAGTAGGGGTAGCAGTGCCCCAGACATGAGAGCAATACTCCAGGCCAGGTTTTATCTGGGCTTTATATAGCGTAAGGAGGTTACATGGTGAGAAGTACTTTCTGGCTCTAAATGGGTACCCAAGCTTTTTACCGGCAGCTATCTAAGAAAGGCGCTTATGTAAGTAAAAATCTAAAAAAGCTCTTATATGTTACGCCACTGTGTAAGAGGCGAACAAGCTCTAATGAGCCGTCACGAAATCAACGCCGTATTAAGCGACACTTGACGTGATTCGCAATTAGAAAAAGTAGCTGGGTGCGCTCAAAGTGGTGACGGGATTTGCTGAATAAAACACTCGTTAACCTCTTCAGACGCTACGAGAAAAGCTGCTTAGTTATTCCTTTTAGTACTGCTATTTTGACTATGTTTGCATAACAATGCCCAACTGAGTACCCTTTAGATTATTCTCGTCTGGAACAGTTTGGCATATTATTGCTAATATCCTCACAGGCTTCATCAGTGCTGAAATGCTGGTGATTCAACAATTTTTTTATTTTGCCAAGGACAAATTAATATCGCTTATGCAAAACTAGCCTAGCTCATATAAATGCATATTAAAAAATTAAGTCAAGTTGATTGATTAAGTACCTCCCATATTGTACGGTGATACCAGTTTATTATTTTCCCATAACATGAAGCTACGTACAATCTGACATCTCCTTGCAACTAAATCATCGCCAGAGCTCCCATCCGCTCAAAAAAAAGAATGGGTATGTCGCTAGGTCTTTCCTTCACATGTCAATAGATAGCTTATTATGAATACAACAAATTTCTGCCATATTTGTAACGCCAATGTTGACTTTACTAATAAATCAGATGTCAACAAGTCGCAACTCATCCGGCTAGCGTCAGACGCTTAACATGAGAAAAAGATTGTGGGTAAGGCCCTGACGCATTTTCGCATTCAAGCATGGGTAAGGTTTCCTATGTCTGAAGCATATAGGTGTTAATAAAATTCCACTCCCCCAACTATATTCGAATTGATCAATCATCATGTGGTACGCCAAAGCAGGTCAAAAATCAATGAGCAAATTCATTGAAACAAATTTATAGTCTTAGAAATGCAATAGTTTTACCTTTTTAGAGGACATGAGTCTAACGACTGTACTGCAAGAAGTGGAGGGGGAAAATAAACAAATGTATAGAGTTTCGATATTTAATAAATTAAACGCAAGTGATTAAAAATGAAAAATGAAAATGATAGAGATACGGCGAAACAGTTTTACAAAATTAATGTGCAGCAGTTTCAAAAATAAATACAGAATTTGAAAATTTACATTTACAAAAACAAAAACAGTGATATTGCTGAATACGTTTCTGGTGAAAATTCAAAATAAAAATTAAAATAGTTCTAGCCTTCGTGGTAACAAAATGTCTCAGTCTAACCAAACTCGCTGCTGCTGGAATCTACACAGTGAAGGTGTTGAGACACTAGGGAGCTCAGCACCCTGTCCAGGGAGGCCTCAACCCCATCGATGAAAAGTCAAGGATACAGCTATGGGAAGCCAAGCAAACGAGACTCCAAACATCAGGAGGCGAGGCTCAAGAGATTGATTTGGAGACGCGATATGTTACTCAGATACTGATAGCCCAAAAGGGGAGACATGGGGTCCGAAGATACTTCAAGACCGATAGGTACTAGGACATGCTCATAAGATACTCCATAAGAAAATACTGCAGATACTCCTTAAGACACTTCTCAGGATACTAAGACACTCCTTAAGGCACTGCCTGTAAAGACACACGGGGATAATGTAAATCACACTATATTATTAATATCTTTAAACAAACGGCGTTTAGCCAGGACGACAAAAATAGTTACCGGCAAGAAATTATATCATCTACAAGTCAAAATTAAATAGAATGAAAAGAAGAACTTAGACGCTTACACCATTACCTGCGATAAAACTGAATTCAGAGATCAATATATTAACGGTAAACTAATAGCTAATAGTGTAATACGAAAAGAATAGAGTGAACAAAAATGATGCAATCAAACCTGAGCTAACGGGCCGAAAATGAACAAATAGGGAATGTGTAATGATAGAAAATATTCTAAGATCGTTTATTCACCATGTGGAAAATATCCCAACCCAATTCTCAGTACACCATGGTCACCTACGGAGTTGTCACCGTAACAGCCTTAGGCAACTAGTATCATGTCGCTATATCAGAGATCGTTGCAGAACTAACTATGAGACAGTTTTGAAAATGACCATGGGCTTACCATCCGTATGTGATAAATGGCGCCAAAATAGGATCGGGAGATAAAGGCTCTCCTGGCTTCAAAACTTATGTCAATGGTTTAATATTAGAGAGGTGTGTACAATCAGAGAATCATTCCAAATGATGGTCGCCAACATCCGCTCAGGAGAAATTACCAAAAGGAGAAGAATAATACAGAATCCCTAAAAGGGTCAAAGCTCACCTACCTTCCTAGCTTCGCCTCCCCACTACTATTTGATATCGCCAGTAAACGATGGAAGGGAATAGAACAAAATTGAAATTTGATTTTCTAAACCAGGTTTCGGTATAATTTCATGTTTTACTCAGCAGGACATCGCCGGCATAAGATACCATCTTTTATAATATAATTCGGATGTAATGTCTACTAATCCTTTTACTGATACACAATTTAGCAGCAAACAATGCAGCTAACACACGCATGCACAGGCCTCCTATTCATACGTTGCGGTAATTTGTATTTGAATAGAGCTTGTTTGCATTGAAATTGCTGATGTTGCTATTTTGCTGCGTTCTGTGTACCTGGATATGAGCGCAACAATTTTAGACACTGCGATTCATGTCAATAACCCATTCTGAATTTCATCCTACGCATAAACTATGAGTACATACAGGGTGTTACTGAGTGATTTCTGATACAAATTCTTATTCTTCTTCTTCTTCTTCTTCTTCTTTCAGACACTGCCTGTTTTGATACATATCCTTTTCTCAGCTTTCCGATATCTATTCTTCCAGAACGTGGATAAAAACTGGCTCAGGCTGGATTCATATGTTCGTGCATTCGTTCTACATGTTCTTACCATTTAGTTTTCTTTTCTTTTCGTCTATATCCAAGATGTTTAATTTCGCTCTTATACAGGGTTATTCACGTTATTCGACAGTGAGCATTAGGGCTAAAGTATTTGATAAAAAAGAAAATAATAATTACGGATGGATACAGACTCATAAAGGCTACATTTCAAAAATATTTTCATGTTATACAGGGTATCCCAAAAACACGAAATGTATCAAAGTTATGTTTTTTTAAATCGAACATCCCATATATTATTGCATATTCAGATTCCTTGATGAATTCTACTGTGACCTTATGATACATAAATGGGACCTAAACCGAACCGTTCAGGTGTAAATCACCATTTTCGGTATAAGTAGATATCAGGAGAAAATTGAATATCTCAGAGATTATAAAATATGGAAGGCTGTGTCTTTGCCGTATTACTAAGCATAAAATGCGTCAGCTTTGATGAGACTGTCAAATTTAAATTACGTTTAGGCTTGGAGAAATCGGTCGATGAATTAAGGAAACTTCGATCAGCGATAACTTGATTTTTTCAAATAGGAATGCCTAATTTTTTTATACTGTTAAACGTAGAATTTGATAACCTTTCTAATAATATAAGGTTGTGAATATCAATCTCTAGTAGTCTTCATTTAATTTTAAATTTTCAAACAAATCGGCGTTTTTCAATTTTCCTACCTATAAACAAGGTAGCAGGCCATGAAATATAAACAAAAACCTATTTAGGTAGAAGAAAACAACTAACTTGGCAGAATAATGCACACGAACTACAAAAAATGTAAATAATAAAATATTTTATAGCCTTTATGGGTCCCTATTCATCCGAAATTATTCTTTTCTTTTTTATCAAATACTTTAGCCATAATGCTCCGTGTCGAATAACGTGAATAACCCTGTATATCTGTTTCTCAGTCTGTGCAATTTTGTGCAACTTTTCATTCTTCTTAGACAGTTCGCTTTTTGTGCTTGTATCTTATTTCCGTACTTTTTCGTTGCTGTCCAAGTTTACTGTTTCACTGCAGAATTAGAGGGTTGAAACAGGTATCTTCTAGTAAAATTTCATTTGAGTATCTTTTCATGTTTTATTCTTTAAAGTTCTGCTGATAGTTCTAAAAATATTCATGAATTTAGGTTTTTCTCTCTATATCTTTGGTTCAAGCAGTCATTTGAAGAATAACTCCAGGGATGCTAGATAACGTAATGGCCGAAATTGTTTACCGTTGCTACGTTTGCCTAGAAAACGAAGAAGGACTTTTTGAAAATAAAATTAAATAATAAGTATGGTTATAATGATTTTTCAGTTAGTGTATAAAATAAATATTTTGTAATTTTATGATGACATGTTCCTCACTTGTTTTTTCGTATTTTAATAAAGAAGATAAATCGAAATAAAATCCAAAGTCCTATGGCATTTTTTCTCCTCTACATGATGACGTAATTCGATTTTTTATCCGACGTTTTGTTTCTTCGTAATCCTCATAAAATAACATTGAAGATGTCTTTTTCAATTCGAAACGTCGTGTGAATGAAAAGAGCGATATACCGTTGTATTTAGAATTAAAATTAGGGTTTTCTAGGGTTATAAAAAGTTGCCGGGTTTTTAAATAACCAAAGTTGATGACGGTTGCTAAGAAACGAAACGTCAGATTGAAAATCTATAACGTCAGTTTATACAGCAGGAAAGGTGGCAATGGTAATGTGAAATTTGCATTGCCATATCTTTATAAATAAAGTGAGAATAAATGAAAAACGAAATCGGGAAAATTCGATTTTTCTCAAATATCTTCGGAAGTACTCGGAATTTTAAAATTTTTAAAACGCCATATTGCAGGGTTCACCCTGTATATGCTCGATAATGTTGGAGGAATACAGTAGCCTTATCTAACTCAGTTATTTACTGATATTTCTAAAGTTAATTTTCTTTGTATGGCTCTTATTAGGTGTTTCGTTCTTTCCTAACATTCCATAACTTACATTTTTTTTACACAGTCAAAAGCTTTCATAATGTCTATGAAGCTTATATGCGTTTCTCTGTTGTATTCTCAGTGTTTTTGTATAATTTGTTATATTGTGAATATTCCATTTCTTGCTGATCTGACTTTTCTCAAACCCCATTGTTCTTCTACTATTAGTTGTTCTGTTACGATTTCAGTCTATTATTCATAAATTTCATAGATGATATTAATAAAACAATTCAGTTAACTGCTAGTTAATTTTGAGGGATATTCTTGTCAGATTTCTCGAACAGCGAGATTACTTCCGTTTTTTACAGTCGTTAGGGACAGCTCAACTATTTTTCCACCATTTATTAAATAGTGTAGTAGTACTCAGCTGCTTTTCTGTTTCTTGTAGCCTTAAATGTTTCTGTCAGTTCTGTTAGATCTATATCATCCAAACCTCTTCCGTATTCGTAGTTCTTCATAGCTCTTTGTAATGAATTAATGATTCACCCAGCCTTCTTCTCCTATGTAGCTTATTCGCATTCTATCATTTACCTGATTGTTCAATGATTTCATTACTTTGTACGCTAAGTTTTACCTTTCGTGTGTATCGGTCTCTATATTACTTATCTAAATCTACCCAACCCTTAATTGGCTTTTCTTTATGTGCGTTGTAAATAAGTTATTATTATAATTTTGCATTTCTTATTTTTTCACATGGCTACGGTAGTAACAAGTATTGACGGGCTGTGCCAAGTCAACACCTGACCTATTATTATTCTGAATTCAGGAAGGACCGTACAATGCTGCAGGTCTTGAGGATTACAGACTTTTGGAAAGTTTTATGTAACTTTTCATCCAGGCCCAATTGTTGTAGGTGGGGTGTAAATGCATTTGGAGTAAGGCCTGAGACCGACATAATGAGGGGGACAATACCTAATAACTTTGTTTTGTTTCCATAGTCGTTTTATATTATTATTATACATTTTCATGCAGTCTCTTACTAGGCTATTGTTGATTTCCAGTTTCAACGCATCGTTTTGATTGTACTCAGAGGATCTGCAACTCAATACATTGTACATGAGTACACTTTAGGGGCCGCAGTTTTTATTCCTTTTCTATTTTGAATCGTGCTATGCAGCTCTACATTTACGATCTTATCCTGCGAAGCGTACAGGGAACTATTATATCATAGACTGCAGTAAAATTACATTTATGAGTTCGAACGGAAGAGGCTCACGACGGTTATATTCGTCCTGATTATATCGACGCGTTTGGGATTCTTCTATTTTCAAAGGGGAATAAACTTCGGTAACCAGCCTTGGTGATCAATGTTTTATGACGACGGGAGACGTGACTCTATCTTGTTTGCGGCATGCATTAAAAGACGCAAAGAGGTGATTCTTTAGCTCCTATTGAGACGTGAACGGTTTGATGCTTGTTTTCGTAGACAGCTTAGATAACGTTTATGATGCACACAGGGTGTTTAAAAAAAGGTGGTCCCAAACAGTGGCCGGATTTGTAAATAGCCTCCTCAATTTATCCTAAATAATATGAGGTTTCGAGTTTCGTCTCGATAGAGGTTTTCGATTGTTTTGAGGCACCTTGAAAATCTGATGAACCGAAAATTTTTATTTTCGTCAAAAGAAACTGAAACGCAAAATAGCGGCCGGATTTGTAATTAGAACCCTCAAATTATGAGGATTCGTTCTGGTAGAGAGCCAAATAAAGATTTTAGATTTTTTTGAGGAAACTTGAAAAATGTGATTAACCTAAAATTTTTATTTTCGTCAAATCAGACTGAAACTCAAAACAGCGGCCGGATTTATAATTAGAGCCGTAAAATTATCCGGAATATGAGGTTTCGTCCTGATAGAGAGCCAAATAATAATTTTTGATTTTTTTGAGGAAACTTGAAAAATCTGATTAACCGAAAATTTTCATTTTCATCAAATGAAACTGAAACGGGAAAAAGCTACCGGCCCTCAAATTATCGAGAATATGAAGTTTCGTCCTGATAGGGAGCCAAATAATGAGGGAACTTAGAAAGTCTGATTAAGCAGAAATTTTTATTTTCGTCAAATGAAACTGAAACGCAAAAAGGCGGTGGAATTTGCAATCAGCGTCCTCAAATTATACGGAATATGAGGTTTCGTCCTGATAGACAGCCAAATCATGATTTTTGATTTTTCTGAGGGAACTTGAAAAATCTGATGAACCGAAAATTTTTATTTTCGTCAAATGAAACTGAAACGCAAAACAGCGCCAGCGGTGGGATTTGTAATTAGCGCCCTGAAATTATCCGGAATATGAGGTTTCGTCCTGATAGACAGCCAAATAATAATTTTTAATTTTTTTTGAGGGAACTTGAAAAACTAATTAACCGAAAATTTTAATTTTCGTCAAATTAAACTGAAACGCAAAACAGTGGCCGGATTTATAATTAAAGCCGTCAAATTATCCGGAATATGAGGTTTCGTCCTGATAGAGAGCCAAATAACGATTTTTGACTTTTTTGGGGGAACTTGAAAAATCTGATGAACCGAAAATTTTTATTTTCGTCAAATGAAACTGAAACGCAAAATAGCGGTGGGATTTGTAATCAGCGTCCTCAAATTATACGGGGTATAAGGTTTCCTCCTGATAGACAGCAAAATAATGATTTTTTATTTTTTTGAGGGAACTTGAAAAATATGATTAACCGAAAATTTTTATTTTCGTCAAATGAAACTGAAACACAAAACAGAGGTGGGATTTGTAATTAGCGCCCTCAAATTATTCAGAATATGAGGTTTCGTCCTGATAGACAGCCAAATAACAATTTTTGATGTTTTTGAGTGAACTTGAAAAATCTGATTAACCAAAAATTTTTATTTTCGTCAAATGGAGCTGAAGCGCAAAACAGTGGTCGGATCTATAATTGGAGCCGTCAAATTATCCTAAATATGAGGCTTCTTCCTCATAGAGAGCCAAATAATGATTTTTTATTTTTTTGAGGGAACTTAAAAAATCTGATTAGCCGAAAATTTTTATTTTCATCAAATGAAACTGAAACGCAAAATAGCGGTAGGATTTGTAATCAGCGTCCTCAAATTATATGGAGTATGAGGTTTCGTCCTGATAGACAGCCAAATAATAATTTTTGATTTTTTTTTTGAGGGAACTTGAAGAAACTGATTAACCGAAAATTTATATTCGCCCTGATTATATCGACGCGTTTGGGATTCTTCTATTTTCAAAGGGGAATAAACTTCGGTAACCAGCCCTGGTGATCAGTGTTTTATGACGACGGGAGACGTGACTCTATCTTGTTTGCGGCATGCATTAAAAGAGGCAAAGTGGTGATGCTTTAGCTCCTATTGAGACGTGAACGGTTTGATGCTTGTTTTCGTAGACAGCGTAGATAATAGGTCTGCTTTTACAGAGAATCACAAACCAGTCAGAGCCAATCAGTATTCGCCATTGCAGTTGTCAAACTATTTCTGACTAGTACTGGCCAATCAAATTGACGCTGACTAGTTTGTGATTGCTGGTGGATTGCTGTAAAAACAGACCTAATGTTTGTAGTGCGTTCAATGTGTTTCAAAAGAGGTGGTCCCAAACAGTGGCCGGATTTGTAATTAGCCTCCTCAATTTATCCTAAATATAAGGTTTCGTCGTTTCGTCTTGATAGAGAGCATAGTAAAGGTTTTCGATTTTTTTGAGGTAACTTGAAAATCTGATGAACCGGAAATTTTTATTTTCGTCAAAAGAAAATGAAACGCAAAATAGCGGCCGGATTTGTAATTAGCGCCCTCAAGTTATCCAGAATATGAGGTTTCGTTCTGATAGAGAGCGAAATAAAGATTTTAGATTTTTTTGAGGAAACTTGAAAAATGTGATTGACCGAAAATTTTTATTTTCGTCTAATGAAACTGAAACGAAAAACAGGGGCCGAATTTGTAATTAGCGCCCCCAAATTATCCCGAATATGAGGTTTCGTCCTGATAGACAGCCAAATAATGATTTTTGATATTTTTGAGGGAACTTGAAAAATCTGATTAACCGAAACTTTTTATTTTCGTCAAATGAAACTGAAACGCAAAACAGCGGTGGGATTTGTAATGAGCGCCCTCAAATTATCCGGAATATGAGGTTTTGTCCTCATAGGGAGCCAAATAATGATTTTTGATTTCTTTGAGGAAACTTGAAAAATCTGATTAACCGAAAATTTTTATTTTCGTCAAATGAAACTGAAACGCAAAACAGTGAAGGGATTTGTAATTAGCGCCCTCAAATTATCCGGAATATGAGGTTTCGTCCTGATAGACAGCCAAATAATAATTTTTGATTTTTTTGAGGGAAGTTGAAAAACTAATTAACCGAAAATTTTAATTTTCGTCAAATGAAACTAAAACGCAAAACAGTGGCCGGAATTATAATTAAAGCCGTCAAATTATCCGGAATATGAGGTTTCGTCCTGATAGAGAGCCAAATAACGATTTTTGATTTTTTTGGGGGAACTTGAAAAATCTGATAAACCGAAAATTTTTATTTTCGTCAAATGAAACTGAAACGCAAAATAGCGGTGGGATTTGTAATCAGCGTCCTCAAATTATACGGAATATGAGGTTTCGTCCTGATAGACAGCCAAATAATGATTTTTGATTTTTTTGAGGGAACTTGAAAAATATGATCAACCGAAAATTTTTATTTTCGTCAAATGAAACTGAAACGCAAAATAGCGGTGGGATTTGTAATCAGCGTCCTCAAATTATACGGAATATGAGGTTTCGTCCAAATAATAATTTTTGATTTTTTTTTTGAGGGAACTTGAAAAAACTGATTAACCGAAAACTTATATTTTCCTATTATATCGACGCGTTTGGGATTCTTCTATTTTCAAAGGGGAATAAACTTGGGCAACCAGCGCTGGTGATCAGTGTTTTATGACGACCGGAGACGTGACTCTATCTTGTTTGCGGCATGCATTAAAAGAGGCAAAGTGGTGATGCTTTAGCTCCTATTGAGACGTGAATTGTTTGATGCATGTTTTCGTAGACAGCTTAGATAATGTTTATGATGCGTTCAATGCATATAGGGTGTTTCAAAAGAGGTAGTCCCAAAACAGTGGCCAGATTTGTAATTAGCTTCCTCAATTTATCCGCGATATGAGGTTTCGTCTTGATAGAGAGCATAGTAAAGGTTTTCGATTTTTTTGAGGTAACTTGAAAATCTGATGAACGGAAAATTTTTATATTCGTCAAAAGAAACTGAAACACAAAATAGCGGCCGGATTTGGAACTAGCGCACTCAAATTATCCGGAATACGAGGTTTCGTTCTGATAGAGAGCCAAATAAAGATTTTAGTTTTTTTTTTTTGAGGAAACTTGAAAAATGCGATTGAGCGAAAATTTTTATTTTCATCAAATGAAACTGAAACGCAAAACAGCGGCCGGATTTATAATTAGAGCCGTCAAATTATCCGGAATATGAGGTTTCGTCCAGACAGAGAGCCAAATAATGATTTTTAATTTTTTTGAGGGAACTTGAAAAATCTGATGAACCGAAAATTTTCATTTTCGTCAAATGAAACTGAAACGGGAAAAGCTACCGGATTTGTAATGAGCGCCCTCAAATTATCGGGAGTATGAGGTTTCGTCCTGATAGAGAGCCAAATAATGATTTTTGATATTTTTGAGGGAACTTGAAAAATCTGATTAACCGAAAATTTTTATTTTCGTCAAATGAAACTGAAACGCAAAACAGCGTTTGGATTTATAGTTAGAGCCGTCAAATTATCCGAAATATGAGGTTTCTTCCTCATAGAGAGCCAAATAATGATTTTTGATTTTTTTGAGGGAACTTGAAAAATCTGATTAACCGAAAATTTTCATTTTCGTCAAATGAAACTGAAACGCAAAACAGCGACGGGATTTGTAATCAGCGTCCTCAAATTATACGGAATATGAGGTTTCGTCCTGATAGACAGCCAAATAATAATTTTTGATTTTTTTGAGGGAACTTGAAAAATCTGATTAACCGTAAATTTTTATTTTCGTCAAATGAAACTGAAACGCAAAACAGCGGTCGGATTTATAATTACAGCCGTGAAATTATCCGGAATATGAGGTTTTTTCTTGATAGGGAGCCAAATAATGATTTTTGATTTTTTTTGAGGGATCTTGAAAAATCTGATTAACCGAAAATTTTTATTTTCGTCAAATGAAACTGAAACGTAAAACAGCGGTCGGATTTATAATTAGAGCCGTCAAATTATCCGAAATATGAGGTTTCTTCCTCATAGAGAGCCAAATAATGATTTTTGATATTTTTGAGGGAACTTAAAAAATCTGATAAACCGAAAATTTAATTTTCGTCAAATGAAACTGAAACGCAAAACAGCGGTCGGATTTATAATTAGAGCCGTCAAGTTATCCGGAATATGAGGTTTCGTCCTGATAGAGAGCCAAATAACGATTTTTGATTTTTCTGGGGAACTTGAAAAATCTGATGAACCGGAAATTTTTATTTTCGTCAAATGAAACTGAAACGCAAAACAGCGGACGGATTTGTAATTAGTGCCCTCAAATTAGTCGGGATATGAGGTTTCGTCCTGATAGAGAGCATAGTAAAGATTTTCGATTGTTTTGAGGGTACTTGAAAATCTGGTGAACCGAAATTTTTGATTTTTGTCAAATGAAACAGAAACGCTAAACAGCGGCCAGATTTGTAATTAGCGCCCTCAAGTTATCCAGGAAACAAGGTTTCGCCTTGATAAAGAGCCAAAAATAAAGATTTTAAAATTTTTTGAGGGATCCTGAAAATCTGGTGAACCGAACATTTTTATTTTCGTCAAGTGAAACTGAAACGCAAAGCAGCAGCCAAATTTGTAATTAGCACCGTCAAAGTATACAGAACACATTCGTCTTGATAGAGAGATCTGCGTGAACAACTCAGTCTTGCATATTGCTCTGACATGTAAGGGAAGCACCTTAGGCAAAGAAAACCTTACGCAGTTGTCTTGAATAATTTGTGTTTCATTTGTTGATATGAAATGAAGACAGGGATAATACATGATGCTACACTAATTAAATATAGATAAAACACTCGCAAAGCTTTTCCTTAATTTAAAATTTATTAGTGACCAGCACAAAGGGTTCGTATTCTACCATTAGTTATCTTTGACATTTCTTTAAAAATATGACCTGTGAATCTCAAGCAGTCATCCATTACTACACCTAAGATTTTAATTTTTTGGGAGAACTGAAGTCTATCGGCACCAACTTGAACACTGAAATGGTGTACAATGTCAGTTGTTCTCGGATTCGAACAAAATAAGATAACGAAAAATTTTCTAATAGATTACTACTTCCCGATACTGTATTGTACAATATATTTACCTACATTGGACTACCACATTTGCTGTACTCCTCTATATTGGAATATTCTATCTAATCAACCTGGATGTGCCGTCAATATGCATATCAATTTTTCTGATAGAATATTGACATTCAGATCCTCGGGGTATCGAAGGTAGATTTGATATTTAATTAATATGTTTATACGTCGGTATATTATTATAGATTAACTGAATGCAGATACCAAAGCCTATCATGCTGTCCAAACGGAGCATATATGATATATGAATAATTACTGTGCACTATGCTGCTTTTGATTGAATATGAGTATATTTCATCTACTGCGTCGAATACCTATTATACTCAGTAGCAGATTTGTACATGTTACGCTTTTGGATGGGTAAGGTTTTTTTATTCTAGTTTAGTCTAGGGGTCTAGGGTCTAGGGGTTGTAGAACTGAAAAATTTCTTGTGTTCTTAATAGGCTCTACTTTGACATCTTGACATATCTAAAGCCTTCGACAGAGTGTGGCATAAGAGACTTCTGGTCAAGCTTGCTGCTCGTAGACTACCACCTGACCTGCGAGAGTGGCTGAATAGCTTTTTGAACTACCGATCTCTGTTTGTTGTAGTATCAATGTATTTTCAACAATCGCCTGTGTTCCTCAAGGATCTGTCCAATCCCCTTCACTGCTTCTGCTGTACATCAACGATCTGCTGGATAAATAACATCCAATCCAATCTGCAGCTTCGCAGACAACAGTACATTAGTATCGTAGTATCGCTGGAGTATTGGTCCCATGTGTGGGGATGTGCTCCGAAGCACTCTTTAAAGCTTCTGGACACTATCCAGAAGAGAGCAATTAGATTAATCGATACGCCTAACCTCACAAAGGACCTCCACAGCCTGGAATCGAAGAATGCTGGCTGGCCTATCTCTGTTTTTGAGACTCTATCATGGAAGATGTTCGAGTGAGCTCTCCCAGATAATAACACCAAATGCCGCCCGAACGAGGAACATTAGAGAGGCTCTGCGAGCTCATCCTTACCTGACCATTAAAAAAATTGACCTGTGAAAGGAAGACCTAGCTGCATATCATACTTTCTTCGGGCGGGCTGGCGATGATTAATTTGGTTGCATGAAGATCTCAGACCATAACTTCATGGTATGAGAAAATAATGACCTGGCATCACCGTGATCTGTGGGAAGTACTGGCTCAATCAACTGGACTTTTATTTTTTGGCACTATAACAAACGCTTCCGAATTTCAAACACACAGCACCCTCTAGCGGTTAGGGTCCGTACCATTTGAGATAAACGACTGTGGTTGGCATTCAATTCTATAAACTAGCTGATAACGTGAACTAATAGACTAGATTAGTGTGACGTCACAAATTAAGTTGATAGCTCCGTAGACAGCTTGATTTTTTTTATTTCTAAACAATTTTGTTTAAATCTTTCGGTAAGTATGATTAGTTCTAAGTGTTTGGACCCTTTTAAAACCCAAGAATGATGTAGACTTTACGTTGATGTCTCATTCTATTTGGTGATGACCACATATTATTAATTTTGTACATTCGAAAACCTTTTATATATTCTTTGGTGTACTCATGCCACTTTATCAATGAAGACAAGACAAGGCTTCCATCATTGTTTAAACGCAATGAAAACAAGCTATTTTCATACCAATCGCCAGAGAAAAAAAGGTATTTTGAAATAAAACAAGATACAAAACACAATGCATTCTAACCACAAACAACTAGAATTGACTATTTCTCATATATTTCACAACTACTAACTTTTTTAGGGTTCGTAGGTCACAATCAATGCTATGTATGTAATAAAGTCAGTGCAGCTGAAGAAAACTGATAAAATAATATAAAAAAAAGCAACACCAAAAACTCTGTTATGGCCATATACTGCACAAGTTAATAGTTTGTTTGGAAACAGGTTGACGTATAAAGTCAGTTTTGATGTGACGTGACGTCATGACTAATTAGGCGATCCAAACCACGTGACATTTCATCATGGCGGAGTTGGGTAAACAGTCAGTTAAGGTTACCTATGAGTTTGATGCCGACAGGCCCAAAAAGCTTTCATTTGAATTTTAATTTTTTTGGATTCTGCACTATTTAAGTTTTTATCAGTATTTTACCTCCTAATTTAGTGTTTTAAGATGGATCTAAGCCGATTATGATTAGAAAACCCTGACGTTTTTCGAAGGTTTGCGAAAATGTACACTTCACGTATGAGTTGGAAGCTCTTTTTTTATGATTATGTTTAGAGCCTGAGATCATCACGTTTAAATGCAACTGTCTACAAACTCCTGTATCTTCGAGATCATTAATTTTTGTTAGTCATAAACCGATAAGATGTATCGGCAGGTACTCAATTAAATCGAAGTTTTTTCGATTAGATCTATATACACAACTAACCGCAAGACCTGTATATAGCATATGGTTATTTAACCAAAACTATTCTCAAGAAACCACCCTAAATGAATAAATTTGCAAAAATAATCATACCAACACTATTTCAAATTCATAACAGAAAGATGTTTACCCAACGGTAGCCATATTGAATTAGTTTGACAGGTCGTTGGAATGCCTAATTGAGTCCATTGGGCATATACAAATTTCAAAATTCATGTTGTTCTGACCATAGCCGGATTAAGCTTTCATGGGGCCCGGGGCTTATAATTTTAAGGGGCCCTTTATAAGTAAAATGCAAATACTATTATTTATGAAACTATATTCCCGATATAAAAAATAACCTACTATACACTTTTTTATAAGTACGTCATGAGTCCCGTTTATAGTATCAGCACTGCTCTCAATGTTTGCGTTTGCTTAGTAATCAGAACTATTTTCAGTGCAATCCTTTTCAAGCGGAGCGTTAGGTTTGCTTAAAAAACTTATTTTGGGCAATCTTTTCACTGCTTTTAATTTATCCGCAGCAGCCTTAAAATAGTTATTTAGAGTTATCTTAGTAAATTGTAGCCATGTAGTATATAGACATAACACTATAACAAACTATATGGACAACTTACTTTTCTTTTTTGAGCGTCGCCTATGTATCGGTTCAACTTCGATTTATCCATTATGTTGGCACCGGCCACAGGAGCCGAAGGTATCCAATGGGTAGGTATAGGTATTTTCTAAGTTCTTTTTATACAGGCTTAGTCAAGCTCAACGCCTCGGACTCTTGTGACCAAACCATAACACTTTTTAGAAAATTTGCGAATGTATGTAGGTCGAGTTCTACTACATTTTAGAAATAATGACTTTTATACAGGGTTTCTAATAAAAGCGTCCCATATCAAAGTTATGATTTTTTAAATGAAACACCCTGTATATATTATTGAATATTTAGATTACCGGGTCAATTCTAGTGTGACTTTATGTATCACACCTGGGAATCTATTGACCTAATATTTGCTCTGTTACATTACATAAAAGTAGGGGCCTGCGAGGCCTCTCTGAACCGCTGGGCCCGGGGCTCCAGCCCCTTTAGCCCCTTGGTTAATCCAGGCATGGTTCTGACAAGTACTTTTAGAGATATTAAGTCAGTTCCATATACAGTAAACACGATGTATATAACGTTGTTCCCTCCATAGAAATACCCTGCTGTACGAAACGAAGAAGGGCGGTTTCATTGATTTTCGTGTCACTTCGTTTGATTGATTAGCGTGGCTCAGGTGCTCGACACTTCTGTGTACACATAAAGTGATGACCATTTACCAGCGCTCTGTCTGTCTGTCTGTCTGTATGTTTGTGTATGATGTAGGTTGATTGCTTAGACGGAAGACAAATCAATATCGCAAATTACCCGTTCGCTGTGGAACCAGTCTCTTGAATTTTGTATAGCCATAATGCCAGTCATTATCCTCTGACATAGGAGGATTAGCTGTGGTTTATTTAAGGGCGCTAGCAAACAAGGTGTTAGGTAGCCTGAGGGGTGAACTGCTCAAGGGTAATTCTCAAAAAAAGAGGAAAAAAGAGGTCTCCGCGTGTTATATACAAAAAACGCTAAAATCTAGGTCGTGGAGTTTTGGTTCCTTCTGAATATTTTCGATATAGCTAAAAGTTACACTGAGGAAAACGTATTGAAAAAAAAATAATAAAGGGGGTAAAATAGAAATTATTCAGACAAAAGTCCCATGCAGTGTATCACAAAAAAATTTGGTACCATCAAAATCAGATTATACGTCTCATATTTGGAGCCCTCTACAAAATACGAAAAAAAAAATCGGAAAAAATGGTAGGCAATTCTGTATTCCTCATTCCCGATAAATCCCCAAATACGAGATTTCGTTAAAATATTATGACCGTGGCGAAATGCGTTGCAAAAAATCGTGCAAATAAAATTTTACTTCAACACCCTGCAACTCCGTTAATGATCAATTTTAGAAAAAATGTTATAGGAAAGGTGGCACTCATTTTCGATCTAGAATTATTTTGCTCACATTTACTGACACCTAGTATGTTAGAGACGAGCTAACCATGAATATTCAACAAATGTTTTTTTATTTCAAACCGCTACAATGACAGTTAATTTTTTTGTGAAATGACATATTCAGAATTTTTACTTTTTTAGCTGCCACAGGAGCATTAAAATTTCAATTTTATTCCAATATTTGCATGTTCTAAAGAAAAAGTGTGAAAAAAAGTACTGAAGCGTTCCCCTTATATAGTTTATGCCTATAGTTCCATTTTTATGGAAAACAAGGTAAACCCCTAGAAATCACAGAAAATAACAGGGAACATCAGAAAACAACAAAAAACAGCAAAAAACAACACAAAACAACAGAAGGTAACCCGAAACAACACAAAACAACCGAATACAAAGGAAGTCAACAGAAATCACTGAAAAATAGTCGACAATAACAGAGAACAACATAAAATAATGGAAAACGACAAAACACAACAGAAAATAACTGGAAACAAGACAAAATAACAGAAGACAACAAAGAACAGCAGAAAACAAAAAAAAATAGAAACTGCTATCGCTTTTTGTTGTCTTCGGCTGTTTTTAATGAATAATGTTATTTCATATATTTTCATTTCGCAATTTATTGCATTGTGGCAGTACTAAAAATTGAAATATATTTTTTCTAATGACATAATTTACCTGGCTTACTTCACAACCTTCTTTAACGTGCAAACATGATTAACAACAACAACTAACAAATTCGCAAATCCTATATATATAAGTCGGCCCACCCTCCTAGTTACCCAGAAACCAGACAATGTAATAAAGAAAAACTGGAAGGAAGAAGAAGAGCAAATACAGAAATGCAACTGTTAAAATAGGCATTAAAATAACAGGTAATTTTGATGCTCTAAACGCAATTTTGGTGGGATGGTTGACAGTCGACAAAAGAAGCTTTCAGCCAATCGAACCTTGGAAACAAACACATCTTCGATTTTTTTAGGTACACCCGCCCGCAAAAATTATGATTTTTGGAAACAAAAACGTTATTGTCATCGTGGCAGCTCTAAAAATTCAAATATATTTTTTATAATGAAATAGCTTACCTATCTTCTTAACTTTTTTTACTACGATTACTAACAAATTCCCACATCCTCCATATAAGTCGGCCCACCCTGGTCAATCAAAAACCAAACAATATTATAGAGAAAATAAAAGTGCATGGGCATTAAAATAACAGGTAATTTTGAAGCTCTAAACGCAATTTTGATGGGATGCTTGTCAGTCGTGAAAAGAAGCTTTCAGTCAGTCGAACTTTAGAAGCAAACAAAACAGCCATAAATATGTCGGTCCCCTTTGCTGTAAACATAATAAAGATCCAGTATGATATGTTGACCTGCTCGGTTCAAATATACAATAACGAATAACAACAATTTCCTAGCAAATGCTCTACCAGAAGGTAAACGGAAATTGAAACGGAATTACCGGTGCTGCTAAAAATAGGCCATTGTTTTGATGTTTTCCCGTTCTGCTTATAGCAGCTACCAACAGACGGGCAGAGTGGCAGCACAAATGATCGATCTTGAACATGGATTAGTGCATGAAATGAAAAACGGTTGCGCCCCTGTGTGTAAGGGAAGCACCGGTGTACACTGTACACATATGAAAACTGGCTGCAGTTCATTTTTGTTTTCCAGCCCGAGTGCGTGGCTGTATACAAACGGGTGCGCTTTCACATGCCATTATAGAAGAAGTGTGTGTCCATTAGTGGTCTGGCGACTATGTTTCAGTTCGGTATGGAATTTCATGTAAAAAAATATCAGAATATCAGAGGTTATAGTAGACAGGCTAGCCCAGCAACAGACACAGTCAGAGATTTCAGTACTTTGCGAAAATATATATACTTTAAAAAAACTAAAAAAAAACGCGTTTATAAAGAACATCCAACTAAAAAGTACCCGCACCCGCCCGCCCGGAAGATCTGAAATTTTTTATTTTCGTCAAACGAGCATGGGACTCAAAACTGCGACTGGATTTGTAATCAGCACCTTCAAATTATCCGAAATACGAGGTTTCATCTTGATGGAAGGCCAAATAAAGATCCTCGATTATTTTAGGTACACCCGCCCGCCCGAGAGATCTGAAATTTTTTATTTTCGTCAAACGAGCCTGAGACTCAAAACTGCGACTGGATTTGTAATCAGCACCTTCAAATTATCCGAAATACGAGATTTCATCTTGATAGAGGGCCAAATAAAGATCCTCGATTTTTTTAGGTACACCCGCCCGCCCGAGAGATCTGAAATTTTTTATTTTCGTCAAACGAGCATGGGACTCAAAACTGCGACTGGATTTGTAATCAGGACCTTCAAATTATCCGAAATACGAGGTTTCATCTTGATGGAAGGCCAAATAAAGGTCTTCGATTTTTTTAGGTACACCCGCCCGCCCGAGAGATCTGAAATTTTTTATTTTCGTCAAACGAGACTGAGGCTCAAGACTGCAACCGGATTTATAATCAGCACCTTTAAATTATCCGAAATACGCGGTTTCATCTTGATAGAAGGCCAAATAGAGGTCTTCGATTTTTTTAGGTACACCCGCCCGCCCGAGAGATCTGAAATTCTTTATTTTCGTCAAACGAGCCTGAGACTCAAAACTGCGACTGGATTTGCAATCAGCACCTTCAAATTATCCGAAATACGAGATTTCACCTTGATAGAAGGCCAAATAAAGACTCTCGATGTTTTTAGGTACACACGCCCGCCCGAGAGATCTGAAATTTTTTTATTTTCGTCAAACGGGCATGAGATTCAAAACTGCGACTGGATTTGTAATCAGGACCTTCAAATTATCCGATATACGAGGTTTCATCTTGATGGAAGGCCAAGTAAAGATCTTCGATTTTTTTAGGTACACCCGCCCGCAAAAATTATGATTTTTGGAAATAAAAACGTTAGTGTCATCGTGGCAGCTCTAAAAATTCAAACATATTTTTTATAATGAAATAGCTTACCTATCTTCTTAACTTTTTTTACCACGATTACTAACAAATTCCCACATCCTCCATATAAGTCGGCCCACCCTGGTCAATCAAAAACCAAACAATATTATAGAGAAAACAAAAGTGCATGGGCATTAAAATAACAGGTAATTTTGAAGCTCTAAACGCAATTTTGGTGGAATGCTTGACAGTCGTCAAAAAAAGCTTTCAGCCAATCGAACTTTAGAAGCAAACAAAACAGCCATAAATATATCGGTCCCCTTTGGTGTAAACATAATAAAGATCCAGTATGATATGTTGACCTGCTCGGTTCAAATATACAATAACGAATAACAACAATTTCCTAGCAAATGCTCTACCAGAAGGTAAACGGAAATTGAAACGGAATTACCGGTGCTGCTAAAAATAGGCCATTGTTTTGATGTTTTCCCGTTCTGCTTATAGCAGCTACCAACAGACGGGCAGAGTGGCAGCACAAATGATCGATCTTGAACATGGATTAGTGCATGAAATGAAAAACGGTTGCGCCCCTGTGTGTAAGGGAAGCACCGGTGTACACTGTACACATATGAAAACTGGCTGCAGTTCATTTTTGTTTTCCAGCCCGAGTGCGTGGCTGTATACAAACGGGTGCGCTTTCACATGCCATTATAGAAGAAGTGTGTGTCCATTAGTGGTCTGGCGACTATGTTTCAGTTCGGTATGGAATTTCATGTAAAAAAATATCAGAATATCAGAGGTTATAGTAGACAGGCTAGCCCAGCAACAGACACAGTCAGAGATTTCAGTACTTTGCGAAAATATATATACTTTAAAAAAACTAAAAAAAAACGCGTTTATAAAGAACATCCAACTAAAAAGTACCCGCACCCGCCCGCCCGGAAGATCTGAAATTTTTTATTTTCGTCAAACGAGCATGGGACTCAAAACTGCGACTGGATTTGTAATCAGCACCTTCAAATTATCCGAAATACGAGGTTTCATCTTGATGGAAGGCCAAATAAAGATCCTCGATTATTTTAGGTACACCCGCCCGCCCGAGAGATCTGAAATTTTTTATTTTCGTCAAACGAGCCTGAGACTCAAAACTGCGACTGGATTTGTAATCAGCACCTTCAAATTATCCGAAATACGAGATTTCATCTTGATAGAGGGCCAAATAAAGATCCTCGATTTTTTTAGGTACACCCGCCCGCCCGAGAGATCTGAAATTTTTTATTTTCGTCAAACGAGCATGGGACTCAAAACTGCGACTGGATTTGTAATCAGGACCTTCAAATTATCCGAAATACGAGGTTTCATCTTGATGGAAGGCCAAATAAAGGTCTTCGATTTTTTTAGGTACACCCGCCCGCCCGAGAGATCTGAAATTTTTTATTTTCGTCAAACGAGACTGAGGCTCAAGACTGCAACCGGATTTATAATCAGCACCTTTAAATTATCCGAAATACGCGGTTTCATCTTGATAGAAGGCCAAATAGAGGTCTTCGATTTTTTTAGGTACACCCGCCCGCCCGAGAGATCTGAAATTCTTTATTTTCGTCAAACGAGCCTGAGACTCAAAACTGCGACTGGATTTGCAATCAGCACCTTCAAATTATCCGAAATACGAGATTTCACCTTGATAGAAGGCCAAATAAAGACTCTCGATGTTTTTAGGTACACACGCCCGCCCGAGAGATCTGAAATTTTTTTATTTTCGTCAAACGGGCATGAGATTCAAAACTGCGACTGGATTTGTAATCAGGACCTTCAAATTATCCGATATACGAGGTTTCATCTTGATGGAAGGCCAAGTAAAGATCTTCGATTTTTTTAGGTACACCCGCCCGCAAAAATTATGATTTTTGGAAATAAAAACGTTAGTGTCATCGTGGCAGCTCTAAAAATTCAAACATATTTTTTATAATGAAATAGCTTACCTATCTTCTTAACTTTTTTTACCACGATTACTAACAAATTCCCACATCCTCCATATAAGTCGGCCCACCCTGGTCAATCAAAAACCAAACAATATTATAGAGAAAACAAAAGTGCATGGGCATTAAAATAACAGGTAATTTTGAAGCTCTAAACGCAATTTTGGTGGAATGCTTGACAGTCGTCAAAAAAAGCTTTCAGCCAATCGAACTTTAGAAGCAAACAAAACAGCCATAAATATATCGGTCCCCTTTGGTGTAAACATAATAAAGATCCAGTATGATATGTTGACCTGCTCGGTTCAAATATACAATAACGAATAACAACAATTTCCTAGCAAATGCTCTACCAGAAGGTAAACGGAAATTGAAACGGAATTACCGGTGCTGCTAAAAATAGGCCATTGTTTTGATGTTTTCCCGTTCTGCTTATAGCAGCTACCAACAGACGGGCAGAGTGGCAGCACAAATGATCGATCTTGAACATGGATTAGTGCATGAAATGAAAAACGGTTGCGCCCCTGTGTGTACGGGAAGCACCGGTGTACACTGTACACATATGAAAACTGGCTGCAGTTCAGTTTTGTTTTCCAGCCCGAATGCGTGGCTTTTTACAAACAGGTGCGCTTTCACATGCCATTATAGAAGAAATGCGTGTCCATTAGTGGTCTGGCGACTATGTTTCAGTTCGCTATGAAATTTCATGTAAAAAAATATTAGAATATCAGAGGTTATAGTAGAGAGGCTAGCCTAGCAAGAGAAACAGTCAGAGATTTCAGTACTTTGCGAAAATATATATAGTTTAAAAAAACTAAAAAACACGCGTTTATAAAGAACATCCAACTAAAAAGTACCCGCACCCGCCCGCCCGGGAGATCTGAAAGTTTTTATTTTCGTCAAACGAGCATGGGACTCAAAACTGCGACTGGATTTGTAATCAGCACCTTCAAATTATCCGAAATACGAGGTTTCATCTTGATGGAAAGCCAAATAAAGATCTTCGATTTTTTTAGGTACACCCGCCCGCCCGAGAGATCTGAAATTTTTTATTTTCGTCAAACGAGACTGAGGCTCAAGACTGCAACTGGATTTATAATCAGCACCTTCAAATTATCCGAAATACGAGGTTTCATCTTGATAGAAGGCGAAATAGAGGTCTTCGATTTTTTTAGGTACACCCGCCCGCCCGAGATATCTGAAATTCTTTATTTTCGTCAAACGAGCCTGAGACTCAAAACTGCGACTGGATTTGTAATAAGCACCTTCAAGTTATCCGAAATACGAGATTTCATCTTGATAGAAGGCCAAATAAAGACTCTCGATGTTTTTAGGTACACACGCCCGCCCGAGAGATCTGAAATTCTTTATTTTCGTCAAACGAGCCTGAGACTCAAAACTGCGACTGGATTTGTAATCAGCACCTTCAAATTATCCGAAATACGAGATTTCATCTTGATAGAAGGCCAAATAAAGACTCTCGATGTTTTTAGGTACACACGCCCGCCCGAGAGATCTGAAATTTTTTATTTTCGTCAAACGGGCATAAGATTCAAAACTGCGACTGGATTTGTAATCAGGACCTTCAAATTATCCGAAATACGAGGTTTCATCTTGATGGAAGGCCAAGTAAAGATCTTCGATTTTTTTAGGTACACCCGCCCGCAAAAATTATGATTTTTGGAAATAAAAACGTTAGTGTCATCGTGGCAGCTCTAAAAATTCAAATATATTTTTTATAATGAAATAGCTTACTTATCTTCTTAACTTTTTTTACCATGATTACTGACAAATTCCCACATCCTCCATATAAGTCGGCCCACCCTGGTCAATCAGAAACCAAACAATATTATAGAGAAAATAAAAGTGCATGGGCATTAAAATAACAGGTAATTTTGAAGCTTTAAACGCAATTTTGGTGGAATGCAAAAAGCTTTCAGCCAATCGAACTTTAGAAGCAAACAAAACAGCCATAAATATATCGGTCCCCTTTGCTGTAAACATAATAAAGATCCAGTATGATATGTTGACTTACTCGGTTCAAATATACAATAACGAATAACAACAATTTCCTAGCAAATGCTCTACCAGAAGGTAAACGGAAATTGAAACGGAATTACCGGTGCTGCTAAAAATAGGCCATTGTTTTGATGTTTTCCCGTTCTGCTTATAACAGCTCCCAACAGACGGGTGGAGTGGCAGCATCGATCTTGAACATGGATTAGTGCATGAAATGAAAAACGGTTGCGCTCTTGTGTGTACACATATGAAAACTGGCTGCAGTTCAGTTTTGTTTTCCAGCCCGAATGCGTGGCTATATACGAACAGGTGCGCTTTCACATGCCATTATAGAAGAAATGTGTGTCCATTAGTGGTCTGGCGACTATGTTTTGGTTCGCTATGGGATTTCATGTAAAAAAATATCAGAGGTTATAGTAGAGAGCCTAGCAACAGATACAGTCAGTGATTTCAATACTTTGCGAAAATATGTATATAGTTTAAAAAAACTAAAAAAAAAACGCATTTGTATAGAACATCCAACTATAAAGTAAAAAATAAACTTAAAACAATAATGAACGAAAAATACTAGTATTTTTGTGAAAAAAGCATCAGTATAATGTGGCATAAAGCGTCCACGATTTTTTCAATAGTACTAGCATTTTTCGTTCACTATTGTTTTGAGCTTATTTTTAACTTTTTAGTTCCATGTTCCTTGAACGCGTGTTTTTTTAGTATTTTTAAACTATACTTATTTTTAGTTTTTTGGATCTTCGATTTTTTTAGGTGCACCCGCCCGCCCGAGAGATCTGAAATTTTTTATTTTCGTCAAACGAGACTGAGACTCAAGACTGCGACTGGATTTGTAATCAGCGCCTTCAAATTATCCGAAATACGAGGTTTCATCTTGATAGAAGGCCAAATAAAGATCTTCGATTTTTTTAGGTACACCCGCCCGCCCGAGATATCTGAAATTTTTTATTTTCGTCAAATGAGACTCAGACTCAAGACTGCGACTGGATTTATAATCAGAACCTTCAAATTATCCGGATTACGAGATTTTATCTTGATTGAAGGCCAAATAAAGATCTTCGATTTTTTTAGGTTCACCCGCCCGCCCGAGAGATCTGAAATTTTTTATTTCCGTCAAATGAGACTGAGACTCAACACTGCAACTGGATTTATAATCAGCACCTTCAAATTATCCGAAATACGAGGTTTCATCTTGATAGAAGGCCAAATAAAAGTCTTCGATTTTTTAAGGTACACCCGCCCGCCCGAGAGATCTGAATTTTTTTTCTTTTCGTCAAACGAGCCTGAGACTCAAAACTGCGACTGGTTTGTAATGAGCACCTTCAAATTATCTGAAATACGAGGTATCTGAAATACGAGGTGATAGAAGGCCAAATAAAGATCTTCGATTTTTTTAGGTGCACCCGCCCGCCCGAGAGATCTGAAATTTTTTATTTTCGTCAAACGAGACTGAGGCTCAAGACTGTAACTGGATTTATAATCAGCACCTTCAAATTATCCGAAATACGAGGTTTCATCTTGATAGAAGGCCAAATAAAGATCTTCGATTTTTATAGGTACATCCTCGGGTACATCCGCCCGCCCGAGAGATCTGAAATTTTTTATCTAGTACCTGTAGCTCTTGAATTAATCACTTTAGATCCCGAGTGTGCTACTTTGTTGGAATTGTTTTATCGGTAGGAACACAAAAAGTTACAAATATACAGGGTGTCCCGATTTTGAATCGGATGTCACGTGACCAAAAACAAACACCTCATTGGGTGACACAATAATAAGAAAAGCCTATTTGCTCTAATTTACACCCCTAAAATTATAATTCTCTACCCAGTTCCGATAGATTGCTTGTCTTGGGACACCATTTATATGCTTTTATTGAATTCTTAAATATTTGGTAACTGGGAATCTGTTTGATATTTGAAGGAATAGATTTATATAAGTACGGACCAAAAAAGGATCCTTGTATTATAGTTTTTTTTTTTGTAAAATGGAACTGTTACATTCATGTTTGCTAGAGAACTTGTTGTTGTTGACGAATTACTTTTCTGTGGATGGTTCATGTTGTTTCTATACGACCAGATTAAACATTGATATACATTTAATAAAGTGATGTTTAAAATCTGCAGTTCATGGTAACGCTGTGACGTTGGGTGAGTTTATTTTTCTTAAACGTGATTTTAGAAGAGAATTTTGAGACCTTTGAAGCAGGCTGATAGTTGTAGCAAAGGCACCTCCCCACAAAGTGATTACAATACCGTACAATAGATTAGCAGATGCAGCTATACAATAGCTTCACCTGTACCTTAACAGAGCCTTCGAGGTGATAATAGTTTCTAATCAATTACCTACTGATCAAACAGCCATTGTCTACTTATACCATTGGGGACCCACGTGGCTGCGCGATGAACAGCGTTTGCCTTCGACAGTGGGGCAGCAGCAACCTTGTGCGCGGTTAGCGCTTGGGTGGGCGACTGATAAACACAGGACATTCAGTTTCGACCGTGTTGGTGTCACCCACACGAGCGCTGAGCGGAGCATCTTACGCGGCCGGCACTGTGGATGATCGACCGCAAGGCCCGGACGGGGAATTAAGTCCTGACGGCTCCCAGAGGAAACGAAAACTTATACCATTGTGACTTTTAAGCCTAGGAGACGTTTTTCTCTTTAAGGCTTGTGGCTTATGGTAAATACGCAGAGTCAGCGTTTGGCATTAATTGTGGCTCATAGATCAAAGATAATTAATAATGGATTCCCTCCCATCGTCACCTAAACTGATTATTATCCATAGGAGCCATGGAACGGGATTTTCGATAAATCCCATCAATCAGTAGATATGTTTCCACCAAATACGACTGCGTCTGATATAATGACATATTAATTTGAGATATAACAATAACAGGGGATTAGAACAAAAGGGTGTTGTTGAGACCTGGTCCTATTATCCTAATTTAATCATACGTTAGGCGCACAGTACTTTATAACAAGTTTCTGCACCGGTACTCTGTAACTTAGAAACGTGTTTCTATGCACTCTGTACTCTGGGATCGGGTGGCTTCGTAAATATGTCAGCGTAGTAGGCACGATGTTCATAGGTATCCTAAACTGCCCGATCGTCATGGTCGTCATGGTGATAGAAACAAGTTTCTATCTCTAAGTTACAGAGTACGGGCACTGATTTGTTATTGGACTACAACTTATGCTAGAAATCACTAAACAAATCTTGAATATTTGTTCATTTGTATCTATGTGTCTATGCTAAGTCTATTTGACATTAATATTTCTTTGCATTTCTTATTTCCAGCCTATAAGACAATCCATGGCATTCTTTGCTATGATCTAACAAACATTCAGTAATCTAATGTTTGCATATAATTATAATAGGCCAATGTTGGAAAGTTTTAACACAGAAAAGCTGTCTACAATGAGAGAAAGACAAGCAGTTCTTTTTATATTCTATGCTGTCAATAATATTAACTTCAAGGACTATTATAGTATGCATTACATACCAAAGGCTAGATTAAGAATTGGAAAAAAGAATTATTTTGCATCTCTAATAATGTTTCTCCAATCAACAATATTGCAACAATAGTAAAACTATATAATGCCTTTGTGAGGCCGCATTCAGAATATGCATCAAATGTATCTACTTCTTAGGGTGTCGTCTCTCTTCGGAGGTTGGCAATCACCAAGGCAATTCTAATTTTTTATGTAGCTGCTCTGAACAGGTTTATTGAACAACAATGGGAACCAGTCGCGGAGATTCTTCAACCTCCCAACCGATCTTTATTCCTCAATTTTTCCCTGCATTATCAGTCTCAAAATTTCAGGCCTTCATCACCTCCTCACATGTCTCAAGTATTCGAGTTTCCTTTTTTGAATCTCGGAGACCAATTCTGGACCCTTTGCTACTGGCAGTAGCACACCATGATTGGTTACTTTGTCCGTCCACGGAATACGGAGCATGCGTCTATATATCCACACCTCAAAGGCATGCAGCTTCTTTATATCTTCTTTTTTGATGGTCCAGGCTTCAACTTCATACAATAATAAAGAGAATATATAGCATCGTACGGTATACCAAGTCTTACGTTTAAATCAAGGTTTCTATCTGATAAGAGCGACCTCATCTTCGTATAAGCTGTATGCGTCTATTTATTTCTACAGTTTAATCGTGCTCTTCATTTACAATCAAATGTATGGTCACCAACAACTGCAGTAGGATTGGAGCTGATTGAGAGAGTATACAAAAGACTGTTGAGGTTTTTTTATGCTCAGAGATTTTTTTTATTTCTGTGTTATCGGCATCGACTGCTTTGGTTATTAGCCTCGTATTCTGTGTAGGCTTTGTTACTGTTTCCCGGCGCCACTTAGTAACAGCACTGTTAATTAGAAGCTAACAGTGAAGGCTCAGGTCGAGATTCTTCGCTGAGCTTTTTTTATGGATATTTATTTTTAATAATAGAAATAAATATCCGCCTCTAACGAGGATCGAACCCGGGACCTTTCGGCTCACGAGCCCTCGACTCTAACCACTGAGTCAATCCACCCCCCAAAAATTGTTTATTATTATCTATTTAGGAAATCTGTCCACAAGGAGAGAGAGACAAGCAATTATTTTTATATTCTCTCCAATCAACACTATGTTGGCATTGTGCAATGATTTTTTAAAACAGCAGTAAATGATGGACTTTTTTCATGCAAGCTTAAGGTACGTTCCACAACTGTGATTTACACTGTTACCTGATATGTGTTTTTCTTTTATCCTTATTTCTCTTCCTCTACCTTTACTCCAGGACGGGTGTTTGTAAAGTGTATGAAATAAATAGATAAATAAATTTCATTTTGCCGTTTCACAATGTCTACGGATTTGAATGAATATAACATGACGAAATATCTCAACTAAATGGTGAAATAGGTCGCGAGGGAATGAAAATGCAAAGCTAATGAACATTTTGTATGTTTGCATTTTACGAACAATGAAAGGGTAGATCCAAACATGTACAAATAAAATGTTCGCTCTCGAGACAAACGGACCACGATTTTACTTATGTAAATACACAACAGTACAAAACACAAACACCTGGCTGACCCTTTTTCATGACAATAAAACGCAGTGGCCGTACAAACAGATAAAAATAAAACTCAGAGTTGCCCTTGCTCAAGTATCCTAGACCTAAAGAAATATTTAGCATATATAAATACTACAGTTTGAGATTTACAAACAACAAATACACAATACAGAATGATCAGAAGCAATACCCGTATGTATATATCAAAAAATTCTAAGCTTTTGTTTCTGTAATAGCAAGGCTATGTTCGGATGGACCTAAAAAAGTGTATTGTAGTGTAGAGTTTGAGCTTTTTTTATATTTTCAGCTTGTTTATTATTGCTGCGCCGCCACTGACACGATTTCTAAAAATCATAAACGTCTTCCATCTTCGCCACGGTAGTAATACTCTGTGAACACTTCACTAAAATCAATTCAACAGTTTCCACGTTACACAATACAGAACGATCTAAACCAATACTCGCATGTATACATCAGAAAATTACAAGTCATTTGATTTCTATAACAGGCAAGACAATGTTCGAGTGGGCTAAAAAAGTGTATTATGATGCTAGTTCTTTCTTTCACAGGTAGGTGTACAGCCTACTATGAATATAGCAAATTTTTCAGTTTTACAACCGACAAGCCAAGCCCCAATTTCACCCCTAGCTAAAAAAATTGAAAATGATCAAGAACCCCTAAGACGCCGAAAAACAAAGATTGAGCAATATTTGAAATTTTTTGTTGTTTGTTTGCTAATTACTCCGTCCTCCATGCACCGATTTTCAAAATTTTAGGAACATTATATCTATTACGAACCCACAGCATATCGCTACCTAAATTTCATCACAATGCATGCAGCGGTTACCGAGAATATGAAGCTAATCAACAGGCAACAGACAGACAGACAGATAGACAGACCGACAGACAGACAGATAAACAGACGGGCGGATGTAAATTGCAGCCGGGGTTAGGGTATAATCTTATAAATCTTAAATGTGACCATAAAAAATGCTGAAAATTGCAGCGAGGATCCCTTATCGGCTTATCGGCGTCGCCGCAGAGGGTGGATTAGGGTTAGTCTACCTGTTTGGAGGTATTCTAAAAATTAATTTGGATTTGTATAGCAAAATATTATATAAAAATAATATTAAGGGATAGGTCAAATTAATTTTTATCTGAAGCAACAGTTTGATGGCATTTACTTTCCTACTTCTTATTAGTGATTCAAAAAATCTTCTTTTTAGTTGTTGCATTTGGAGCGTGCGTTATTCTGACACTATTCATTTTAATGTATGTGTCTGTTTGAGTATTTATCAAATACTCTACAAAAATAAACAATGATGGATGGCTGTTATAAAAACTCTAGTTAAAGTGCGCATGAAATGATTCACAGGCTTTGCTAGTGCGAGATGTGTTGGCAGAGTGTTCTGCCCAAATTTCTGGAGGAAACTCAGAATCCCCCGATATATAATCTTCGACTAAATAGTCTGCATATAAAAACACCCTTGCATCAGCAGGCTAAATTCCTGCAAAGTCGAAAGCATAAGCATCACCTACTTCGTTAGGATTCAGAAATTGTAAGCCAAATGTATATTTTAACCATTTACCAATATCGGTCAAATTTTTGTATTCATTCGTTAAACCTAGACTTTGAATTTTACGCCACCATGCTTGACCTAAGTGAAATCGACACCCAACAATCTGAACTTCAGGCCAAATATTTTTTACTGCAGTGTGTATTGCTTTTTCAAAATCTATGACTACAGTTGTTGATGGTTCTAAATTTAAACTGTTTTTACAGCAAATACTTTTGAGAATAGCCAAACATTTTTCATAAGATGTTTATAACTTATCTTTCAACAATATGAAAACAGATGAAATGTAATGTCCATTTTTTAGTCCATGGATTGTCAACAGCTGTAAACAGCTGCTTGAAGAATTTTGTACAGTACTGAAAAGTACCGTCAGCAAATATGCATTCAACACTGCATAAAAATGTCAAATTAGTAATAAGTAATTACTATCTCTTCTATCCCTAACAGAGGGTCGTCCGCTGCAATTTACATGTTTACCTGAAATGGAAAAATAACCAGCCGCTGCAATTTTCATATCCCGGATTAAGAATACTTGACCATCGCTGCAATTTGCAATCGCCGAAACAAACAGATAGACAGACCGACAGACAGACAGACAGACAGACGATTCGCGATCACAATACCACCTATCGGTGGGGGACTTAAAAACAAAGTGCTGTTGAAACTAATAATAAAATTTTCAGTCGTATTTTTCGATTTCACAGTCCTTTCATTGGATACAAAAGGAAATTTTGCATATTAAGCACCAGTGAGATGTCCTTTGTTTTCTTTATTGGACACCCACCGATTTTAAATTCTTTTAAGGTGATTTTGACAAGTTACTTGCGCTTAACTTAATTTGTGTAAGAAAAACTATTAGGTGCTATTTGAAAAAAAGTGGGGGTGGGTTTTAGAGGTTGAAGTGCAAACAAAATGTTTTGAAAGCATAGTATGATAGACCCTATAGTACTTTCAAAAAGTTCACTCAGTTTTGGTTTGAACTTGTTTTTGTTACAAGAATATCTCACGTGTCCCTGTATAATGGTAAAATTGTGGAGTTTTTACACCACCCGCATTTAAGTTGCAGTATATATCAACGTGTAAATGTACAAAACCCCGGAAATAAAGCCATTACAATGCCGGTTATAAAGCAAACAAAAAATATATATTCAAAATTTAGATTTTATGCTATTTTGAACAATAAATATGTCCTACCATCAGAGCTACGGTCAGTGGCGTACCATTTTTCAAGGGATGTTATTAAGGGAGAAGAATTTTAATTAAAGGCTCTATAATATTACAGCCTATGTTAATTATAGTAGCATGTGCGGTGATTTTTCGCCCCGATTAACGATAAAGTAAACCAACGTATAGATATGAATAATTATTCAAATATCTACGGTACGAGTGGAATCATAATTAGGGATCATACGAGGGATAATCGCATCAGCCTGTGAAAAATTAATTCCACGAGTCTGAATGTGGAGTAGGTTCGTTTGTCAATGCGTCGCGTGTGTCAAACTATTTAGTTATTAATATTCATAATTTGCAGAGATATACTTGTCATATTATGTCACGACTGAATAATACAATAGTTGCCCAAAAATAGGTTTGCATATTTTAACTGATGTACTTCATTAGAAAGCCAAATCACTAGATTTGAACTCCGCCTTTTGAAATATACTTTTAGTATATTTGAAACAGCCATAAATGTACTGTAGGGTGAATAGGCAGAGAAGAAAAAGGTACTGAAAGGCCTGATATGTACCTCAAAATCCAAATATGGGAAAGAACTGTAGGAAGACGTAGAACATGATCTGGGAGGAGAGGTACGAGTTGGTCACAAAAAGGATGATGAAACAATCACCACGTGTCTGCTGAGTAATGACAGAAAGGTCGATATAGTGAGAGAAGTCTTCCCAAATAGTTCAGAAGCTTTGGAGATGGACAGCACCAAGTACAAGACTTAAGGAGGCTACAGGGAAGATGAAAATGGTAAAGCTCCTGGGCTAGATGGATAGCACCTGATAGACTACAGTCGCCATCAGGTCTATTCACTCATCCTCTGAGTACTCATACCAGATGTAAGACGGAAAACCGCCAGAGCTTTTCTCTTCATACAGGCTTATCTATCTGTTGGATAACGCGGGAAAGCTGTATGAAATCCTGATATGACAGAGGCTGGAGAAAGAGGTCGAAATGCCATGTCAACTCCGATTCCGTTCGAGCAGATCCACCATCGATGACCTGGAAACTGTACCGAAGCTTGAGAAAGAACCCAAGAAGAAAAAGTGTGCGTTGGTGACGCTGGATGTCCGCAATGCTTTTAATATATCCCATCCTCATCATAGTCACAATGTCTTAACAGACATGCTGTGAACTCGTAAAATGCATTAAGTCGGACCTAGTGTATTGCCGACGCGAATATTATCAATAGTTTTGAGAACTGTATCTCGCCATCGTTCGCGATTTTATGTTAGTTCAGTGGCGCTCTTGATACTCATATCTAGCAACTGTTTCGTCGTATCCACCCAGCATGTAGGGGAACGGCCACGGCGCCGCCCACTCCGGCCGTGACTCTGAACTACAAGTTTCTCCATATTATCGCTTCTGTGAATATGTTCGAAGAATGTAAGCATTCTCGTCGACACAATGGAGAATAGTCTCTTTGGATTACCGAGCTTATCCAGTATGGAAACATTAGTTCGACGGGCGGTATAAGAAATTCTCAGCATTCTCCTCCACGTCCACATTTCAAAAGCGTTTATGCGAGCTCGATCAGCCTTTTTAACAGTCCAAGTTTCCGAGGCATACAGAAACATGGAGAACACAAGAGACTGAACCTGCGACATTTTGGTAGCTTTGGTGACATTATGGTCACGCCACATTTTAGTAAGCTTTGTCATGGCCACCCGTGCCTGATGTTGAATGCGCCGTCGAATCTCATTCTCATGGCTACCCAAATTGTCGATCAAAGAACCGAGGGACACAAAACTTTGCACTACCTCACAACGGCCTATTGACATTATTTCTCGATGATTGTCATGCTCTCTATCTACGATCATAACCTTGGTCTTGTTGTACTTAAGTTAGATATTTTGCTTCCGCCTTTAGTTATACTGCCATTCCAGTTGTCCAATACCTGTCTCATCACAAATTCAGAGTAAATGTTAAATAAGAAAGAGAACGCGAATATCTCAACCCTTGGTAACGCAGGCTGCTCCAGTGCTCCTCACGAGGGTCTTGTCTTTTGAATTTGTGGTTCTTGGGTTTTTAGGCCGGCGTCGTTTAGCGTTAAAGCTTGACGTTTCGCCACCACGAGTGGATGGCATCTTCAGAAGCTATTTCACTTCGGCGACTTCCAAAATACTGACGGCTGGTGGATCTGCACCTGTATTTATACCTGCTAATGGTGACGTGGCCCAACCAGGTAGCGTTGGTAGCCCCGCCCCTTCGCGATATGGTAGTGTCTTCAGGTCCTTTAGGATGGGTACCCATGTCCGGTTGACTTTCTGTGTTTCTTCTTTCCTATTGAAATTATTATGACGTTTTTGTATTTTGATGGCTTCTCAGTGAAGTCTGGCATGGTATGAAGATGTTGCGGCAAGAACCTGAGTTTCTTCAAACTTGATCCTGTGACTTCCATCCTTAATCGCATGTTCGGCTACCTCTGATTTGTCCGTATGGCCTAGTCGACAGCTAACCTTATGTTGTGCAATTCTTGAGTTTATAGATCGCTTCGTTGTTCCTATGTATACACTCCCACATGTGCATGGTATGCGATCTTTCTTGTGGGCTTGTAGATAGTCTTGACGTTTTCCTTTCGTAACATATTTCCTATTCTGTCTGTTATTCCAGGCACATAGGGTAGAAAAGCTTTTGCTTTCGGTTTAGGTTCTGGTTTTGCCCTATTTCTTCTCATTGTTCTTGTTATTTCCTTTTCTGTGTAACCATTTGCCTTAAGGGCATTCTTTAGATGTTCCAGTTCGGTGTCGAGTTCTTCTGGTTCGCACACTTTTCTAGCTCATTCTGTCAAAGTTCTAATAATTCCGTACTTTTGAGATGGGTGGTGGTTTGACTCTTTATGTAAGTACCGGTCAGTATGAGTTGGCTTTCTATATACCTTGTGTCCTAATGTAACTCCTTTTTTAGTTAGAAGAACATCAAGGAAGGAGAGTTTTTTGTTTTCTTCTAGCTCCATGGTGAACTTGATGCTTTCATGCACGCTGTTCAGGTGTTCTAGAAATTCTTATAGCTTTTCTCTTCCGTGATTCCAAATGACGAACGTATCGTCAACGTATCTGAGCCATATCTTGGGCTTGTATTGAGCGCTCTTCAAGGCTGCCTGTTCGACCTTCTCCATTACAAAGTTTGCTACTACCGGGCTTAGAGGACTTCCCATGGTTACACCTTCAATTTGTTCATACATGTTGGCGTCCCAGACGAAGTAACACGTGCTTGAAAAGGTTTGTAATGTCTTCTGGAAATATGTTCTTCATGTGTTCGATTGCGTCGTTTAATGGCACCTTTGTGAATAATGACACCACGTCGAAGCTGACCAGCATGTCGGATTCTTCCAGCTATATGCCTTTGATTTTAGAAATGAAATGGGCTGAGTCCTTGATGTACAAGTCGGTTTTTCCAACGTATGGCTGTAATAATGTAGTTAAGTGTTTTGTTAATTCGTAAGTAGGCAAACCTATTGCGCTTACGATCGGGCGAAGTGGAACGTTGGGCTTGTGGATTTTTGGGAACCCATAAAGCCTAGGAGCCAGTGCTTGTCAGTGTTGTCTTTCTCTTACACACGGTTTCGTAAATGGGAGTGAATATTAGCCAGCGCTGCACATTCTGCTTAAGGACCATAACGGATTCTAATATAAAAATAGCATAATCAATCTACATGTCAAAGGCGTCAAATGCGCGTCAAAATTTAGAGTATCTATACAATTTCAATAATAGAGGAACATTAGGAAATATTCCGTACCTAAGATGTGCAGTAAGGAGATTTATTTGAAGATCACTGGAAATTAGGAATGGAGCAGATGCCATCATTGCACACAAGATATTTTAGGCAATATTAGGTTATAGATAAATTGTAGTGCGTAGCTTTCGAGGTGGCAATATTTGTATGTCACTATTTATACAAATAAATAAATACATAAATAAATATTCGTCAACATGAAAGACCCGCTCATTATTGCTCTGTTGTATTTTTTGTATAGACTAGTTATGGCAAATATGTTCGCTTTTTATTCAGCTATGCCGCATTCCATGAATCGCATCCCTTTTTTTCTCAGTGTTCAAGCTGTCAGTGGCTGTTGAGGAAATCGGCAACGCTAGTAGCGGCCGCACACCACTTTTTCATTACGTCCAATTTCATCTGTGAATGGCCGCGAAATACGTTGGCCGCCGACGGTTATATTTTTGAATGGTTTTTATGGCCGCCGGGTCTCGCGTGCGGTCGGACGTACTTTCGCGGAACGGATTGAGTGAACCGGCATTGCCGCTTTCAATAACCTCTACAAGCCGGTATCTTTTTTGTACGTGCGAGGTTTCTGGATATTACGAGTGCATGTGCTACATCGGATTTTTCAAATTATGCGTCGAATTGCTTCCATTTGTTCGGCGCGGCGGCAGTTGAGCAGTTTGCTTGATGCATGAAACATTATTCGTCTGTGCTGGGCGAATTACGGGTTCCCTAGCTTTAAAAAGATTAAGAGACGCTGGATGATTAAAATTTTGTACGAGTGCATATCAGGTTTTTGAAATGTGGACCTTCGGTAGACTGTTAAAAATGTCATTGAGTCAATATAAATATCTAACGATGAAGTGCTTACTCATACTCATACTTTATTCATGTTTTACACACAACACAAACATGTGTTCACACAAGTCAAAGGAAAGATATGTAAATACTGCTGAGAAAGCTGTGTAGAAATATAAAAATCCAAAAAATTGCCACCGCGAGCAAGTCGTGTGATATTGGTGCTTTCCAAAAAATGTAAATCCGTCGCCCTGAGCGGTCTAAAATGTGTTCGGTGGGACTTTGTTACTCATTCAGGGTGTGTTAAATATCTGAAAAACATTAGAATTTTAGACGATGAAAGAATAATCTGTTGCGAGGACACTGCACAGATAAATCAACTGAGTCCCGACGAAGACAATCAATTCTTTGATGCCATAGCACAATATACCACCGATAGCAAGGTAGATATACGCACATTTAGTTACGTTGTTAGACAAAAGACCATTCTAATTAAAGAACTATATGAGAAAATTGATCTGCTGCATCATAAAATTACATACCTAGAGGATAATAATACATCCTCTTTAAGGTAGCCTCACCAGAAAAACGTGAACAAAAACGTTCAATAATGAATTTCCAAACTTGGCAGCATCAACAGAACAAAAATCAGCTGTTGATATAAAAACATATAAGGACAAAGCATTTCAGAATGTTGTACAGGGAGATACAATGGGACAACGAAATGTGCCTGTATTGATTGAACAATGAAAGTTAAAAATGAAGGAAATCATTCATATCAATGATGATGCTGCATCACTAAAACCAATCTCTTTGACTGCATCTAGGCCACCGAATCTGCATTCAAGTGAAGCTGTTGTAGGAGGAGATGAAGGTTGGACAAGGGTGGAGAGAAAATTCAGAAGAAAAAATACCGTTGTAGGGAATAAAGAGGACTCTGACGTTAAAGGCGTCCCTAGTTATACACAGTTACATGTATGCGACTCGACAAAGAAACTACTGCCCAACCACTTTCCGAATTCCTAAAAGTGACCTTTCCTGAAGTAATTTGTGATTCTATGACCTCAAAACATCCAGAGCTATACTCTTCATTCAAGGTGAAGATTTACAGCAAAAACTTCAAGAATGACATGGATCCAAAGGTATGGCCCTCTGGAGTGTGTGTGAATCGTTTTTTAGAGCTGTCACATACGTCAAACTTTTTGACAAACTTTTTGACGTATGTGACAGCTCTAAAAGAATAAAAACCGATAGAAAAGTCATTATGCCTACTTTAAATGATGATGTACAGTCATCTCTATATTTGAGACCCGTTAATACCCTAATTGCCTCATTTGGAGTCCAAATACTCTATCCACCGACGCTGCACTGTCCCACAATTACCGTGAAATAAACGCCGAAATGTCGGCTTTTTAAGTAAAGAAACCTCTGCAGTACTTAATTATTCCAAAATCCGAAGAACCTACTACTAAATAGTAAAAAAGCTGGGATAGGATTTACCTTCTACTGTATGGCTGGTTACCAACCGTGGAAATGGAGGGTCACCCCATAGTCGAATCACCTTCCGTCAACCTCTTGGGAATCAACATCAATAATAACATGACCTGGCACGACCACGTCGTCAGTATTACTAAAACGGCATCCCAGAAACTTGGAGTTTTGTTCCGCTGTAGGAAGTTGTATACACCAGAGCAACTGCTGCTGCTCTACAAGGCACAGATCCGACCATCGCTGGAGTATTGCTCCCATGTATGGGGATGCCCTCCGAAGCACTCTCTTAAGCTTCTGGACACTATCCAGAAAAGAGCAATTAGGCTAATCGATACGCCTAACCTCGCAAAGGACCTCCACAGGCTGGAACATCGAAGGAGGGTGGCTAACCTATCCCTGTTTTACAGATTCTATCACGGAAGATGTTCGAGTGAGCTCTCCCAGATAACAACACCACAGGCCGTTCGAACCAGGAACACTAGAGAAGCTCTGCGAGCTCATCCTTACCAGATCGAGGTCCTTACTCCCCGAACCAGTCTCCTCCAGCATTCCTTCTTTTGGAGAACTTCGACGCTGTGGAATCAGCTACTGGGGAATTTGTTTCCCGACAGATACAACCTGCAGCGTTTCAAATCTAACGTGAACCGACACTTATCCTCTCGCAGCGCTTCTACAGCGCCATAGGCTTTCAGCTTTTGCGGGAGGCCGACCATAAAAAAATCTAATGTATGTTTATTTTGAGACATGGGGGCGTTTTTGGGCAACAAGAAATAACGGATTGCGTGGCTGTTATTATTTTGTGCAAGTGCACGCGCAGTAATACGAAATAGCTGAATGATGCCCAATAACGATATCGAAGGTCGAAGCTCTCTCTCTCTCTCCTTGAAAAGTCACTATGGTGAAAGTGTCAGTGATAAAACAACTGACAATATTGGTGCTTCAGGCGGCTAGCCCTTATTTTTTACAAGAAAATCAATGAAATGGAAGTTAAAAATAGCCAAAAGTCGCCAACTCATTGTATGTTTTGCGCTACTAAAAGTCGCCAAACTTCCAGCTACGATTTTTGGGTCGCTAACTCGGTTTTAAGACAGATTATTGAAAAAGCCAGAGAGCATTATTTTCCCGTTTTCATCTGCTTTGTGTACTATTCTAAGGCGTTTGATAACTTAAAGTGGCCTAAACTGTGGGAAATTCTTATCTCCATGGGAGTCCCTTACCACTTAGTATTTCTCATACAGCAACTCTATGAGTCTAGCTCAGCTCGTGTAAGAATTGATGGTAACCTGTCTGGTCAAACAGCAACCAGAAAAGGAGTTCGTCAGGGATGCGTATTATCTCCGATGTTACTTAACATTTACTCTGAATTTGTGATGAGACAGGTATTGGGCAACTGGAATGGCGGTATAACTATTAGCGGAAGCAAAATATCTAACTTAAGATTTGCTGACGATACAACCCTAATTGCTGCTTCTCAGGAAGAACTAGTAGCTCTATTGAACGTTTTAGAACAACATATCATCGCAGATAGAGAGCATGAGAATCATCGAAAAATAAAGTCAACAGGCCGTTGTGAGGTAGTTCAAAGTTGTGTGTACCTCGATTCTTTGATCGACAATTCAGGTAGATGTGAGAATGAGATTCGACGGCGCATTCAACAGGTACGGGTGGCCATGACAAAGCTTACTAAAATAAGGCGTGACCATAACATCACTAAAGCTACCAAAATGTCACTGGTTCAGTTCTCCATATTTTTGTATGCCTCGGAAACTTGGACTGTTAAAAAAGCAGATCGAGCTCGCATAGATGCTTTTGAAATGTGGACGTGGAGGAGAATGCTGAGAATTCCTTATACCGCCCATCGAACTAATGTTTCCATACTGGATGAGCTCGGTAATCCAAAGAGACTATCTTCCATTGTGTCGATGAGAATGCTTACATTCTTGGGACATATTCACAGAAGCGATAATATGGAGAAACTTGTAGTTCAGGGTCACGCCCCGAGTGGGCGGCGCCGTGGCCGTTCCCCTATACGCTGGGTGGATACGACGAAACAGTTGCTAGATATGTGACTATTATGATGATGAACTCGGTTTTGAAATTGTCGCTTTGGCGGAAAATAACCACACCTGGCAACTCTCGGAACACATCCTCTAAAGAATGGAAGTGGGATGTAGGGAATATTGTATTCTCTTTTTAATCTGCGTCCGATGTGTTTATATCGGCTTGCCAACCCCCGTTGCACGCCTCAACCGCATATGCTCTTGAAATCTATAAAAATCCCTTCAAATCTATTCGTCGTCTAGTCTGTCGCGCTGCTGATGGCGGGTATAACTCGTGTACCAACACTATTTGCGAAATTGAATTATCATAGCTACATCTCGGACATGCCAGGCATTCAAATGAGGGCTGAAGCACCGGCAGTAGAGAAACGTTTAAGCTGGCGTTCGTTGTGCCCCACATCCTCAAACCTTTTGCCGGTCGACAGACACACGGCACGTCGCTCTGCGCTGATTTACACTTGGATGTCAGAGCTTAGCTGCTCTTTTCGGTGGATTTATTTATTTTAAGTTATTCCGTGGAATTTCTACATTGTGTATTCTATATTGGAAGCAGGGTAATCTGCTAAGACAGCAGCACTTAGGTCGTGTTGGTCCCCTTGTACATCCTCGCAAGGATCTGTCAGAGCTCAGTGTCTAGCCATCCTAACCTAGTGAGAAAAGTGGTGTTGCACCTTTCGCTTAACCTGACCATGGAAGGTCCCGGTTTGCCCAGAATGGGTTTTCACATTCAGAAGACAGCTGGTAAATCATACAGCAGGTGCCCAACTGTCTCATCTTCCTGTCTTCATCTCTGCAGAGAGTTTTTTTTATTGTAGGGGCTTAGGAAAATCGGCTTCGTCGCAAACACTCGCACACCCGGTAGTGTGTGAGAGAGTCTGCTCGCCCGATGTTGAACCAGCATGAGTCCTCTGATCACATTTTCTTACCTTTGCTCAAACTCCATCTCTAGAGAGGAATCTCCGGACACCTTCGTCAAGCTATAGAACTTATTTTAGGACCTCTGGGGCCATAGGTGGAGCGGTTCTGTCTCTCACTGGACAGAAGCTGACTAAGGCTACTTGTTGGCCTGCTATCCGGCCATAACACCTTCAGACGCCATTTGTATGTGATGTGGTTGGTAAATGATCCGACCTGTACACGCTGTGGCGAGGAGGAAGAATCCTCGGTACACATTCTTAATCGTTGTGAAGCCCTTGGGTATCACAGGCAGACTATACTCGGTTCAAGGGTTCTTGAACCTGAGGATATAAGATGGGCAGGAACCAAAGCCATCCTCAGCTTTGCGATGAGGGCTGGACTTGGTAACTAGGGTAAGGAGAGGTGCAAAAGGCCTATGCACTGGTGGTTCCAGCCACCAGATAGCCTCTCTCCCTCTTTCATTAATTCCTTCATTCAAACTCCATCTGTAGCGGGGCATCATGGTGAACGATATTTTTCGCAGTGCAACATCAGTGTTTTTCTTTTCCTTCTCCCTCTTCTTGCTACATGTCCCTTCCTGTCTCGATTTTAAAATGCCTTGAACCATGATGTGTACTATCTTCCGGCATTGTTTGCTCGATACCATCATAGGCTAGGTCCTCAGACAGGCTTGCTCTCGCTTCCTGCTTGTAATAGAACCCTACCCTACCTTGTTTCTAATATGAATTAAGCTTATGGCCAAAAAACTTAATTTAGATGAAGAAAATCTTGGAGTGGGGCCAAAAATTTTGAAAAAAAGAGACTGGGTCACAGCATAGAGGAGACTCTGGTGCTAACAGCCAAGCTTTCGGCAATGCCTATTGCCATCTTCAGGGCTTTCTACATAGTTAGAAGAAAAAAAATAATTTAGTTTCAAAATATATAATAAATTTTAAAAAAGATATACTCACAACGTTGAGGTTTGCCAATTTAAAAAACAGCAATTGCATTGAGTGCAAACGACTTCTTAATGCAGCTATAATAATCGTCACAATTTTTCCATCAAATTTTTAAAAACTATGCTATCATGGCGTCTTCCACTAACAAGTCAGGAGACAAACAGCACATAATTTTAAATTACAAACACACAGGAACGACGTTTACATGTTGAAATTTTAAACCCGAATGTATTATGCAATCCGTGGTTTCAAAACACACATTTTATGATCTAGACCTTCTTGGTCTAACAGGTGATAAAATGGCCGTTACTTTGTGAAATGTGGAGACAGAAAGCAGCAACGCCTGTGTTAGGTAATAGCAGGTTGTCCAGTGTTTACATTCTGCCCACTCTTGTACGTTTGGAATCAGGAGCTAGTCCACTGCGCCTGGTGGTCCTCCGCCGCTCTTGCAGTGGACCTTCCGCGATATACATATATCTCCTCTCCTCATCAAGTTAATTTTCTCAGAGCAAAAATGGGCATTATTGTCGCAAGTATATTTTGCAGGATGATCAGAATTCATGAACTGAGAACTTTTTTATCGATGTATGGCTTACAGTTTACCTCGGATGTATCTGAACCTCTGGTTATTAGAGGTTCTCCATAACCTCAACTCAGTTTACATTTTTCATAATATACAGGGTGGGCCAATAGTGCGTGGACGGCGGATTGTGGGCTTACTAAAAAATATTTTGAAAATCTATTACTTGATCATGGTGCTATAACGTAAAAATATTTCCACTTAAATTTTGAGGTTTATACAGGGTGATTCATATCAAACTTACATTTTTTTGAATGGAACCCCCTATATATTATTGCATATTTGGATTTCTTGGTAAATTCTATTGTGACTTTATTTATCACACATGGAACTTTAAACGAACCGTTTAGGCGCAAATCACCTTTCTTGGTATAAGTAGGAATCAGAAAAAAATTGAATATCGCAGCGATTATGAAACTTAGAAGGCCGTGGCTTTGCGATACGATTAAGCATGAAATGCGTCACCTTAGGCTAGACGGCTAAATTTGAATTCTTTTTGTACTTGGAGAAATCAGAGTATAAATTAAGGAAACTTCAATCACAGATAACTTGATTTTTTCAAATGGGAATGCCTATGTAGGTTTAAAGAATCAAATGTAAAATTTGATTACCTTTCTAACGATATAGTATTCTCGATATTAATCTTTTTTTGTTTTCATTTTATTTCAAATTTTCAGCCAAATCGGTGTTTTTCAATTTTCCTGCATGCACGCAACCTAGCAGGCCATGAAAAATAAACAAAAGCTCGTTAATATGGAAGAAACCAACTAACTTAGTAGAAAGATGCAAACTAACTAGAGCAACGAGGCAAGATTATCAAAATTTCTTACAACATATTAGCTTTAACCAGAAACAATAGCGGTAACAGAAACGCTCATTTTTCACAGCCTACTAGCTATTAGCCAATTTCCAACGTCAGTAAAAACATATTTAATCAAAGGAAACCTACTAGTGATTGTTACTGGCAGTAGAATATCTATGTCTTCTGAATAAATTTTCACATTTAATGCTATAAAAGAGCAGTCATTTCCGTAAGTCAAAAGTAATGATACCTCTGACTGGAACCCTTCAAATTCTTCAGTAGGTACTTCTACTTATTAGCAAAATCGCGGAAAATGAAACTTGAATTGCAGTTTGTAAAACATAATTTAGTTTGCAGAAAACTACATAAAATAAACACAATTACAACATAGCGTAATTAAAAAATTCTAGTAATTATTCCAATAGATGTTCAGAATGCTCCAGTTGGAGATATCTTCACTTTTGACTTAACCAAATGGAAATGACTAATTTTTTTATCTCATTTAATGTGAAATTTCATTTGAAAACATGTTAGACTGTAAGCAAAAATCGGTGGTAGTTTTCCTTTTGTTTCAAAATTTTTAATCGTTTTGGAAAGTTGTCAAGCTCTAGTAGACCTCAATAGCTAGTAGGCTGTAAAAAATAAACACTTCTGTCATACCTCAGCTGCTCATTGACATTAGATATCTTGCCGCTGTTGTACCCGGTTAGAGCTAATATGCTGTAAGGAATTTTCATAATCTTACCTCGTTGCTCTAGTTAGTTTGCATATTTCTACTAAGTTAGTTGGTTTCTTCAATATTAGCGAGCTTTTGTTTATTTTTCATGGCCTGCTAGTTTGCTTGCACGCAGGAAAATTGAAAAACACCGATTTGACTGAAAATTTGAAATAAAATGAAAACCAAAAAAGACTGATATCGAGAATGCTATATCGTTAGAAAGGTAATCAAATTTTACATTTGATTCTTTCATCCAAAATAGGCATTCCCATTCGAAAAAATCAAGTTATCTGTAATTGAAGTTTCCTTAATTAATCTACTGATTTCTCCAAGTACAAAAAGAATTCAAATTTAGCCGTCTGACCTAAGGTAACGCATTTCATGCTTAGTCGTACCACAAAGTCATGGCCTTCTAAGTTTTATAATCGCTGCGATATTCAACTTTTTTCTGATACCTACTTATACCAAAAAAGATGATTTGCGCCTAAATAAACGGTCCGTTTAAAGTTCCATGTGTGATACATAAAGTCACACTAGAATTGCCCAAGGAAACCAAATATGCAATAATATATAGGGGGTTCCATTCAAAAAAATGTAAGTTTGATATGAATCACCCTGTATAAACGTTAACATTTTTGTGAAAATATTTTTACGTTACAGCTCTCAAGGGTCCCTACCATAGTCGAGTGACAGATTTTCAAAATATTTTTTAGTAAGCCCACAATCCTCCGTCCACGCACTATTGGCCCACCCTGTATAATCTGAGTTTCCGTCCTTCCAAACTGTAAATAAGCTATGTGAAGCCATCAGTCTCGTACCATCCGCAAAGGGGTACAGAATGCCCGCAGGGACGGTATCTCTGCCCTGAGGGCTGATTAAGCCGTATCATAATTTCCCCCCATCTATAAACACACAAATAATGAAGATTAATGCATGTGTGTCGGCGGCGGGTCACCCACACACAAACGGCCGTGCCTATCTCGGGTTACAGGGCGATCGCTCAAAGCAAATGTCGGTTGAAGGTTTGAAAGCCTACAGCGTGAATATCAAGCTGTCCTCGATAGGCTACTTAAACGTGAAACGTACAATGTATTAAAGAAGACCTCATGGTGTATTATTATTTATCTGTTACCATACTACAGCAGATAATCACAGTGGCCACGCTTGAAGATTCTACCAAGTTGTATCTTGTATAGCGATACTGACTCTGTGGTCTGCAATACATTACGTGATGCATGGCCGACTTTACTCACTAGGCCGGAGCATGAAATATGGCAACACTGAATCAGCGGGTCGAGTTTTTATTTGAGGTTAAGTCATGTGTATTCTTCCAGAACAGAAAATATGGTTGGAAGGTGATTATTAATGTGTTTCTAGTTATTTACCTGCACAAACGAAACTATAAAGATAAAAAGATGCCTGCAAAGTGTGTAGTACCAGGATGCACTAGCAATTAGTGCTTCCAATGAAGGACATAAACAGAAGAGGGTGAAAGGTATTCCTCATAAGGGCTGGTTATATTTATAAGAATAAAGACAATAATTAGAAACATTTCAAAGGATAAGACCTATTCTAAACCACAATGTGGTACCTACAATGTTTTCTGGACCTCCCAAATATCACAGAAAAAGACAGTTAATAAAACTCATCTGGGCATGCATCTGGGCATACCTACGAAAAGATTTGATATTGAAAGGGAATTAAGACCAGCAAGAATAGCTTCAAAGTGACCTAATAGTAAATTTTTCTAGCTCAAGTTAAAACTTACAAAGTAAATTGAGTGTTCATTAGCAATTGTGGTTCCAATAAGGGACATAAGCAGAAGTGGGTGAACGGTATTCCTCGTATGGGCTGGTTATATTTATGAGAATAAAGACAATACTTTACAAACATTTCAAAGGATAAGACCTATTTTAGAGCACAATGTGGTACGTACAATGTTTTCTGGACCTCCCAAATATCACAGAAAAATACAGGCAATAGAACTCATCTGAGCAAGCCAACGAGGGCATGCATCTGGGCATACCTACGAAAAGATTTGATAGTGAAAGGGAATCAAGACCAGCAAGAATGGCTTCACAGTGACCTAATAGTGAATTTTTCTAGCTCAAGTGACAATTTACAAAGTAAATTTAGTGTTCATTTAAGTGGAAGTGGAAGTGGCAGCAGGAAACAGGTTGCTTGATTTTTATTTTGTAGTGTCTGACTATGATGAACCAGACATCAGATGTAAGTGGTATTAGTAGTTGTAGTTCTAAAAAGCATTTTTTTCTCTTTTTATTAACCCAGATGAACTCTAATACATATAAAATGTAATAATTATTCTGAAAGTATAGGCCCACTATTTGACAGTTAAGCCACGTTGCCACATCTAAGGCTCCGGCCTAGTGTAGAGTCGGCCATGCGTGATGGCACATTTTCATTATATTATTTTTCCGATAATAACAAAACTGACGAAAAGTGACAGAACAAGTTCAATCCTGTACGCGCAGACGCCATGTATGCTGTTTTACAGTCAGTTGCTTATAGTTACATGTCAGCTAAGAGTATTTAAGTCGTCTAAATGCAATACCCGACATCTCACACATTTTTCAAAATAGAGATTTATCTAATGCGCTACCATTTTATATACTACTCACTTAAAAAATGCGACAATACTCATAAGATATTTGCTGAAAATTTTTAGGCTTAGACGCAGACCAAGCAGTCTCTAACTTCAAACAACAATATGTCAACAGAAGCCAATACAACTCACATGTCAATCATAGGAGATGATTCAGGCCGTTGCGTGTTTTATCCTTCCGTTGAAAATACTGTGCGGTATTTTTTTCCAGTTACGACTAATTTATACTGTATAGATAAACTATTTATCAAACCAGGAACCATGGGTAACCAAAATGTTATTCTATCACAAAGTAGTACAGCTCGAAAGAATATTGAGACCCCGTCTAACCTAATAGGTAAAAAGTTGTTGCTAGTTTTGAAGAATTTTGTTAAAATGTGGATTTTGATAGCTGAACCCTGTAAGCCTTAAAATGTATCCGCTCTAATAGCTAGCATTATGTTTATAGCTTCAGTCGTTGTGCTCAGTTTTTTTTTAGTTTTTTTTATATTCGGTGAAAAAGTCCAAAGCGATAAGTGTTTCATTTATTTGGTCACAGTTCCTAATATGCAAAACCCAACGTGTCCAAATTTATAATCTAGATTTCAGAAAAACTAGCTGTTCTAGTAGATTTTGGGGCCTTAAGACCTAATTTCTTAAACCATCGTAGGTCATAATATTCTTGTTTTAGTATTATTTTCACTACTAATAAGGCTGTATTTGGTTTTTCTCGATTTCTGTAAAATCTGTTTCCGTGAACATATCAGGTTTTACATTTAGACAACTGATTTGGTAGTCTCGGTTTTTGGGTGCCGCAATGACTATATGACAGGTAGACACGCAGCTCATCCACTACTTTGACGCAGATAACATACAGCAAACTGAATCTGATCTGAACAATGACTTAGCAAACATATGTAAGTATTGCGAAGATCACAATCTTCAAATAAATGCCACAAAATCTAGTCTTATTTTGTTCTGTCCTGATGCTAGAAGAGAATTTATTAAATCACACCTTAATGTCAAGATCAGCACAGAGAATTTAAAATTCTCCGAAAGTGTCAAAATTCTCGGGGTTACATTTGATGAGAAGCTAAGATTTACTAACCATGTTAAAAATCTCTTGAAGAAAACTTACTTAAGATTACGTACACTTTATGCCCATAAATTCATTTTAAACTTTAAAACAAAGAAAAAACTTTGTGAATCTCTAGTAATGTCAATTTTTAACTACTGTGATGTATTATTTTATCCATGTCTTGATCAGGTGACTAGAAATCGCATACAAATTGTTCAAAATAATTGTGTTAGGTTAATCTTTAGCTTAAGGCGTTACGATCATATTTCAGAAAAGTACCCTATTATTAAATGGCTGAAAATGTCTCAGTTAATTAAATTCCATTATCTCGTATTTGTTCATAAGGTTATTACGACCTCAAAACCACAGTATCTGAGGGAAAAGTTATTACTACGGGCGGATGCGCACAATCTAAATATAAGACATGGTTCCAGTCTTACTATACCCTACCATGTTACCACACTTTTTCAACGTAGCTTCTCGTATAACGCTGCTGTTATTTATAACTCGGTTAGTGCCCAGTATAAAGAAATGTCGTTGAACATTTTCAAAAAAAAAAGTCAAGGCCTTAATGTTTGGTCTTTAATATCGCAATAACTCTTCGTAACAGCTGGGAAACTACCGCTACGCCAAATTATTATAATCAAGCTTGTTTTTTTACTTTATTTTTAACATCTAATAAATGTGAGACACTGGTGGTTAAGTGTAAGAATAGCACTTTGCTAAACTTCGCCACCGATGCCCTATCCTGATGTAAGCTATCTTACATGATATGTTTATTTTCAATAAAGACGATTATTATTATTATTATTATTATCTTGATCCTGCTGTAATAAGAAGGAGAATAGGCATCAAAAAAAATTAATAAAAAACTTCTAAGGTGAAGTAATTACTTTTTTCTAATGGCTTTGAGTTTTTCCTCATTCAACCAGACAATAACTTACAGGGATGCCAAGCTGACACAAACTTGATCAGCAACAAAATTGCTGAAGCCTGAAGATGACTTTTGAATGGCTTATTTTGTCGAAAGCCTTCGAGAAGCCGATATATATCATACAAAAGCACTGTCCCCTGTTAGCGGAACAGTTTAGAAAGAATCCATTATATTCTCTCATAAGTAGAAGATGTATGAACCTTTGGATACGTGAAAAGCCATATTATTATTATTATTATTGATAAAAGACTCTAACTCCAAATCACGTTACGCCACTGAAAAGCTCACATCGAAACAGTCATTACTGTCGACGGAAGTGATGTTTCGTTGGACGATAAAAGTGAATTATGCCTATTTATTGCTCACGTACATACCCTTCATGCACCCCAAGGGACGTATTGATACTCGTATAGTGTCGAGATACCCCGTTATTACCTTGCTTCGACCTGAAGGGCAGGCTTGATTTGGCCTGAAAGAATGAGACGCGTACAATGGAATGTGTTTGGAGGGTAAAGGGTTTGTATGTTCACATCAAGCATTGTTTCCAAAGGTTATATTATTTGCGATCATTATCAGTTTTCTGTGTATCTAAATATCTCCGTCTGATCTGTGTTAACGCTACGATTGCACGGGAGATCCTCAGGGCATCCTCAGGGCACGATGACCCATGAGACTAACCTTAGCACTTGGCTAAAGCCGGCGCCACATATGCGGGATTCGGCGAGCAACGAACCCCGATTATTTGCTATTCGGCTATGTGGCTGTAGTATTTACCCGAATATTCGCCATATGCCGAGCACCGAGCATTCAGCCGGGGCCATAGCCGGCGCCACACATGCGGCATTTAGGGAACAACGAACAACGAATATTCGCAATTCGGCAAACGCCTACTAGTGTGGCTGGAACAGTTTGTGCGAATGGTCGGGCTTTCCCATTCCCTTTATTCTCAAAACTAAACATAGCCAACTACGCACATGTAGGGCGATACGTGCTCGCTATTCGGCGAGCAAGGTTGAAAAAACGGCGAATATTGATATTCGGCAAATACCCGCATATGTGGCGCCGGCTTAACCTGTATACTCGGAAGAAGCAAATGTAATCAGAGAAACGGTATGAGGTAGAAGGTAGGCTTTTGCAATAATCGATATTTTCGAATACGATTTTAAATTCATGTCGTAGGTAGGTCGATAGGTGGCAGATCAGGTCATTCCCCTAGCCACTCAATAAAGTTTATACAAATTTCTTGGAGGAAATCGTAATAGTAGATCGACCATTGCCATTCTAGAAAATCCAATCGTGGTCTTGTAGGAAGTAAGATAAGGCAAAGGACTTCAAGACTCGTTTAAAGTAGGTCCACTTTACAATTTTAGTTAGTTTAATAGTGTTTAAAAAAAATAGCTGTTAGCGGTTTACGTAACAAGCTTGGTAGGCCAGTAGTATCAAATTCACCCAAAATATGAGTTATCTATTAATTTAATGACCTTTCTTGTGGTTAATCGATGACTGCAGTAGGTAAAAAGCATTACGGAGCAGAATAGTCCAGTCGATTGTCCTTTACGGAGCACCAGTATAGCAAAGAACATTCAAAAGGAAAAAACATTAGCAGAAACTGGCCTGGCTGCAAAGGACGTCACTGCTGAGGGTGGCCAGTGCCAGACAGTTGGAATGCAAAGGGTTTTTATACTGCAAAAAGGATACTCAGATTGATTTTTAAATCACCCTTTGGTTCCTCATGTAGAGATGCATTTAGAAATTATAAAATTTTGACTGTTGCGTGTATTTGCTTACTTAAACTATTATTATTCACATTTAGGAATAAGGATAAGTATGTTAAGCATAATGACTTTCATACATATAACACTCGTTATAGAAATAACAATTGGTTAACATTTTCACAGTGTTCACAAAAAGTCTCCTATTCTGGCTGAATGTCGCTATATTAACTTACTTCCGCAGGACTTGAAAAACTGTGTAACTGAATACCTATTCAAAAGAAAATTAAAAGCCCTATTGGTTAATACTGTTTTTACGATTTAAAGAAATTTGTAAGCCATCTCACAGTACAGAATCCTTTGTTTATACTCTTCTGTTAGCATACAGTTTATTTGTTGTATGTTGTATAACAGTCTTTCAGAAATCTTCATGTGTGTTCATACTTGTATGTATTATGCGCGTTCTTTATAAAATATCTGTGTATTTATATATTTATATATCTACGCTATATTCTGACATCTCCAATCCATTTGACATATGGTTAACGGACGAATAAAGTTATTCTATTCTACCGCACAGTATTCAGTAAAGTCTTGCAAGTAGTGACAGGGACACCACCCTTGCATCTGCTAGCCGAGAAGAGAAGAAACATCTACGTCTCACAAGAGGACACAGAGACTAGGCGGAAAGACTGCTGACAACAGACCATAGAGAAGTGGCAGCAGATATCGACTGAAACAACGAAGGTTGTGCAGCGGACAAAAGACTGATACGAGCAAGCATAGGACTACCTGCTACTTCCTCACACAGACTCTAATGGCTTATGATCCGTTCCGCTTATATCGTGAAAGGGTAGGATGAGCTCCTATGACCAGTGCTGCCATTGCGGATAGCCAGACATGGCAGATCGTATGCTCTTCGGGTTTGACAGGTGGCTCACATACAGACAAGAAGTCTGTACAAGCCAACTGGAATACCTGAACGCAGATAACATGATGAGACCAATGGTCCCCCATAAAAGTTATTGGAAGACCATCCACTACATGGTGAGGAAAACCACAAGATCAACGAGCTCGGACCAGCCCTACACTCATGTTGTTATGTCGTTTGACGAAGGCTCCATAAGGAGTAGAAGCGCTTGGACGTAAGAAAAGAGAAAACATATTTAAAGCGGTCGGGCGGTGGTGGCATGTCAGATGGACACGTCCTTTGGACATGACATCATGAGATAGCGTCTGTCCTTGCGATCAAGCTGATTTTCCTAAACCCTCTATAATAAAAAAATTATTAACTTCCATCTGCTGGTTTAGTGACTAACAGAGGTTATCAGTAATTGTCAAAATGACTCATATACTACGTTCCAAAATCCCATCAAAGACCTCGATTTGCTCTGTAGCGTTTCAGTATTCACTCAACATCAAACTGTCAACAAAAATCTGTGTTCCGTTATTGCATTTCCGGGGCCATGGATGTCATCATTTTGCTCGGAATTCAAATTGAGATTTTAGCGATCTTTGTGTCAACACTGTCAAGAGATATTTTTCACTTGACAGCTAACAACTTAACATAACCTATTCTGCTTTATTTGTATGCATTGACATTCTAACGGGTACGACTACTCTGACACTTTGACTCTGAGAAAATAGCACAGGTTATGTGATATGTCAAAATTGTCAAAAAAAGATCTTTGCCGTTTCATAAATATTCCAACATCCCTAACATCACGTGACTATCCTCGAAAATTCATCTGCTCACTGGATAGATGGGATTTTAGAACGTATTAATAGAGTTGCAACTATTTTAATGTCAGTCACTGTATTTTGCACATATCAATAATGGCGAAAGCACTCGCTTCAGCATTCCTCAAATTTTCATTCATTTACTTCTGTATTGTATACATTTCACGGGAGCCATCTTGGTGTTATGTAATTGTATAAAGTTCAAAATCAGATGGCTATCCACCAGCACCTGTTAAGAAAGCTCTCGACAGACATCAGAATGTAAAAAATGTGTATCCCTCACTCCATCAAAGTTCGCCCTAAATCCCTAAAATTTTTGAGACGCGTAATACGAAGGGAGCCTAGCCTGCCTTTCAATACAGCTCCGTCCTTCAATCCTTTGTTTACTGAGGACCCGGACGGTCGCCCTATTTTCCCTTTGTTTACGAATGCTACTGCGCTTTTTTCAGTTACCCAATTAGAATAACCCAACCCTCGGTCGATAGAATAGGATAATCGGAAGAGCAAACAAAGGTCTGAGTTCCAGGCAAAAAACTTCATCGCGACGTTCTGCTTTCGTTAGAAAATTTCAAGCTTGCTGAAAGGTTCTACAGTTGATAAAATATGATCATTGTTCTTCTTCTCTTTGAGCCTGAGTTACTGTACTACTTCCCACACCGATAGGTGAAGGGAATATTGTGATCGCGAAAATGTTCGATTTTGGGCGTTTTATGATGTCTACATACGCTTTTTGGGCTTTTTATGATGTCTACATAACGAAAATCTACGTCACTCATTTCCGTCAGTCTCTCTGTCTGTCTGTCGCGTTTTTTTTACCGTTGTAATGACAGTAACCGCTGCATGGATTGTGATGAAATTTAGGCAGCGATATGCTGTGGGTGCCTAGTAGGTAATGCTAGTAAAAATTTGAAAATCGGTGCATTGGCGGCGGAGTAATTAGCAAAAATGAAAAAAAAAATATTCCTCAAACTTCGTTTCGAGGCGGTTTTGGAGTTCCTAATCATTTTCTACTTTTTTTTGGGTGGGGGTGAATTTGGGGTGGTTGGGGGGGTGGGGTTTGTAAAACTGAAAAATTTGTTGTATTCATAATAGGCTGTCCAATGACCTTTGAATGGAAAACCTAGCGGCATAATACACTTTTTTTAGATCCATCCGAGCATTGCCTTGCTTATTATAGAAACCAAGGGAATTTGTGATGTATACATACGAGTATTGTTTTAGATTGTTCCATATTACTTAACGCGAAAATTGGTGAATTGATTTTAATGAAATTTTGACACAGTATTACTACCGCGCCGCGGCGAGAATGGGAAACGTGTATGTTTTGGAAAATTCGTACCAGGGGCGGCGCAGCAATAATAAAAAAACCAAAAATATAAAAACAGCTCAAACTTTGTTTTTAGACGTTTTAGGGGTTCCTGACCGTTTTCTACTTTTTTGAGTAGGGTGCATTAGGGGTGGTTGGGGGGTGGGAGGTTGTTGAGCTGAAAAATTTGTTGTATTCATACCAGTTTGTCCATTGACCTATGGAAAAAATACCTAGCGACATATTCTTTTTTTAAGTCCATCTCAGCATTGGCTTGCCTATTACAGAAATCGTGGGACTTCTGTGACGTTTACATATACGAGTGTTGCTTAATATTTTGTTCTATGTATATTGCGTAAAGCGAAAATTATTGGATTGGTTTTAATGAAATTTCGACACAGGATTTACTATCGCGGCGAGAATGGAAAACGAGTCAGCTTCTGGAAAATCGTGTCAGTGCCGGCACAACAATACTCAAAAAACTAAAAATCTAGAAACAGCTTTGCACACAGTTTGGAGGCTCCTGATCGTTTCGCATCGTCCAGTTAAAGCAAGCAGAATCAAAACTGTGGCGTCCTAGTTTCTAAGGAGAGTTTTTGAGTCAGATGTTTTTTTTTTGTGGGCGAGTGGACAATGATTTGGTTGCAAGGTGCAAGGGGATTTCAGTCTATAGCTTCGTTCAATGGGAAAACAATAAAATGGTATCATTATTATGTGTTGGAAGTACTGAGTCAATCAACTTGACCCCATTTTTTCTCTAAAGCATTGCCTATCTACGTCTACAGGGTTGTCGAACCAATCCACCTACCGAGGTTAGATAAATCTTTCACTCAGATCATTCATATTTCATTCGCGAACTATTGAACGAACTAGTTCATCCAAAAGAACGACTAGGAACATCGCTAGACGCACCCACTTCAATTGCTGCAGGATATTTGCTCAAATCTTTCTTCCATCCATCGCTTAACCCGTCGTTTCGGTAGGCTACCAAACAAGTACTTAGCTAAGCATACAGTTCCCTTAATCTTCCATTTCAAACATACGTATTGATCCGAGGCTCCTCTAAAGATCCGTGACACACAGAATATTCCATTAATCTCGTTTTCTACGGGATTCTGAACCTTTGCTGTAGAAAGACGAAAATAGGCAGAGATACTCCAGTTACGCTTGGTTATATTTTTTGCTCTCACTGACTCACTAAGGTCACTGGAGAGAGCTTATGCAGAACCTCTGTCCGTCCGTCCGTCTGTCCGTATGCCAAAGATAGCCAAAACTACAGGTGCTAGAGAAAAACAAAATACAGATTCAGAATCGTTTAGTCCGGGAGACATCCCGTTTTGTTAATATCGCTTCCGGTTTTAAAACAATTGAATTACATTGCGACAGGTAACTGACGACGTATTATGTACGGTCTATTGATATTCCTGAAGCACGGGAAGCGTTTTTTCGCTATCTTCTACAGTAGTGGAGTTATCAACCGAGCCGGTACTAAAAACTCACCCTGTATATTGCAGTAAAGTTTGAGTAATCATCAATAAATGTTACAAAATATTTTTCACCATTGATATGGGAGTTATTGGTCCACAAACATCAGAATGAATAATTTCTAATATATTTTGTACTTTTAGCTAGCACACCAAAAGCTAACCTTGTCATTTTTCCATTTACTCATGGCTCGCAAAAATTTACTTGTCCTTTAACATTTTCATCTATACCATTTACCATTTTGTGTTTAATGAGTTCCTTCAAACCTGAGAAACCTATATGAGCATAAAATCATTATTCTCAGTTTCAACATTCGATGTTTCAACTTTGATGAGTGAGAATGAGATTTTATACAGGTTCATTCTTCCCCCTATACCTATTCAAGTACCAGCCTGTTCCATTAATTTTACTTTATTCTCCTCAAACAAAGCCTTAACATTAGCTATCTCTAATTGTTTAACTGATAGGAGATTTTTTCTCAAGTCTGGGACGTAAAATACATTTTAATAGTATACTATATTCCCTACTCCTAGGGCTAGTCTGGGAAAAATCCGGTTTTGTCAATTTTTAAAAAAATAAATTTTTGTACCAACAAATTCAAAAGCGCCGTTTGAATTTACTCAAGTAAATTCTTTCCTACTTTTTTAAATCTGGCTGAGGTAGGCCAACACTTTCATACACCTCTATATCCATACTGAGTACAGAAAAACCGCAGCACCTAGATAGAACGGTTTATTTTTAGAATGATAAATCATGAACATTTCAGTTTGAAAAATAAATACAAAAAGTCATCAATGTGTTGGGCCTCCTCACTCATACAGCAGGCAACATTTGAGTACTTATTGCAATAAAAAGTGACATTTTCGTATCTTTTTGTATTCTATTTGAACAAGTTAAGATACGTAAAGATTCTAATTTTCTCGGAAACGAATCGACCGATTTTAGACATTCAAACGTCAAAATAAAGTACTTCGACATGCCTTTAAGACAAGATATTACTCGTTCATAGTCACAATGTCTTAACAGACATGTTGTGAACTCGTAAAATGCATTAAGTCGGAGCTAGAGTATTACCGACACGAATATTATCAATAGTTTTAAGAACTGTAGCTCTCCATCATTCGCGATTTACTGTCAGTTCAGTGGCGCTCTTGATACTCATATCCAGCAACTTTTTCATCGCATCCACCCAGCGTGTAGGGGAACGGCCACGGCGCCGCCCACTCGGAGCATGACCCTGAACTACAAGTTTCTCCATATTATAACTTCTGTGTATATGTCCGAAGAAAGTAAGCATTCTCGTCGACACAATAGAAGATAGTCTCTTTAGATTACCGAGCTCATCCAGTATGGAAACGTCAGTTTGGTGGGCGGTATAAGGAACTCTCAGCATTCTCCTCCACGTCCACATTTCAAAAGCATCTATGCGAACTCGATCTGCCTTTTAACAGTCAAAGTTTCCGAGGCATACAAAAATATGGAGAATACAAGAGACTGAACCAGCGACATTTTGGTAGCTTTAGTGATGTTATCGTCACGCCAAGCTTTGTCATCATGGCCACACGTGCCTGCCACTCATTACCCGTTGTCATTTAAAATTTTTAAGGGGATGATCCTGGGGGGCAGAGGGTTCAAGGGGGTGAAGTAGTTTTTGGCTAAAAAGTTGTCCCCTATACTAATCTTTTGACGTGTCTAGGCGTTTTTTTTTTCTTTTAGTCAGCGGTTTTCGAGAAATCCGCGGTGGGAAGTTTTCAAATGAACACCTTATATGTACTCCGTGAGTATAAACCTCAGAGTAACAACTGAACATAGAGGTAGTAAACAACTAATGCTAATAGGCCAACATCTTTTCTTACGTTGTCATATCGACCACCAGATACGGCAATCATAATTGTTTACTATCGTCTTAATTATATATTAACCAGAAATATTCCATTCTACGTTAAAAAAGACGGTATTTTGATGGTTCAGAAATGATAATCGGCAAAATCAATAGATATGTTGACCTCTACTGCGTTACTGCATGTTTCTTCATCATTAACGCAAATTCTGTTTGTGCGTCTTTTATGCTTGGTCAGTAAAATCAAATTCGCTATTTGTTGGTAACTGTAGTGAAGCTTTACGGACTTGCTCTGCTATATTCGAGTGTAGTTTAACAGTTTTTCGAGATGAGACAGTGCAGAGCAGTGTTTGTAACATGGGTTGCATTGGAAGAATTTTCAGATTAGTTGGCAATGTTTGGGTCTGAAGTGTCAAAAGATGATGGCGTTCAGCACGCCATGCTGAAGTGCTTACTACCTCTATATTCAGTTGTTACTCTGAGGTATACTGCCGTCGTAACAAAGAGTGCCGTATCTGCAAAATCTTAGTTTGGAGAAAATCAAGGAAAAGGGTTTTGATCTCTGCCAGGCTCAATAAGCTACGTAAGTTTACAAAAATCGTGAACATTTGTAACCTTCGTCCTACAAAAACTCACTGAAATAGTCTCAAGCGTCTAAGTAAGTTATTGTATGCAGAATTTTCATTTGCGGCTTTTAAAGTTACGACTGTGATAATATTGCAAGCGCTTCTTTGAGCAAAAATACCGTAACTGGATTCAGGAGTATTTACGGTATTGTAAGCTAAAACTTTTATGTATATAATTATACTCACCAACTAACTCTACTTTCGAATGACAGCAATTTTGTGAATAAATAAATAGGCTGAAATTATAATATTGTTTTATTAGTAAACAGAATGGATCTAACAACAACTACTACTACTATTTTACTAGACAAATTTTCATTCATAATTCTGCACTAAGTCATTAGATTGATCTGATACAGGAACATTTTCCCAAAACCTCAACCTGGCTTTTGGCATAATTGAGGATAAGTTTTTTAATATACTATCGCGTTTGATGACAGGTATCCCTCTATTTTCAGATTGTTTTTCAGGTTGTGACATTTGATGTCTTTTGTTCGCAAGAGAAACTTAAAAAAATTCAGTGTCTTAAGGTCACTCTCCATAAAATCAGTTTTATATTCTAAACAGAGCGACCCTCATACAAGGGTTTCTCTATACCTCCGTCAATCCACCAGTACGCAGACAGCTGTTTCACGCTTATTAGCGATCATCAGTGCGCCATAGGTCGATTGACGGAAATAGAGAGCATCATTCTTTCATGTCTGCCAGACATGTGAAGCATGTTGTAGCAGGCGACAGAAAGGTTCCCACCAAGAAATCTACTGCTGTTCAGCAGCGATTTCTTTGGTTTGCCGTTACCTTCGGGTATTAGATGGCGCACCGGCAGAACCTTTCTGTCACCTGCTACAAGAGCGACCCTCGTTTGGAAGTAACTTCTATTACATCTGACAAATAGACTTTGGGTTTTCATCTGCTTAAAACAGCCTTCGCGCGATGAATGGTCCTTCCAGTGATAGAATTCTGAGAAAGTCATTGATTTTACCACTACCTTACCAGAGTTTGCACAACACCAACTAAAGACAAACACCGACCAGCGCATCTTAAATCACGTAAATCACCAGCTTAAAAAATCGTAAGTAATCCGGTAGCAAAAACAGTTACGGCTTTATAAGTTTGCATTGTCGGATACGGGTTTCTAAGAGACATTCGCATCGAGCGTTGATCATTCAATTTTATTCTATATTCCGTGAAAATGTAGACAGATCTTTATAGTTAAGGTTTGTCAGTTAAGGCTTTCTTAGCAAAAAACGTCGGCTATTACGTCATATTATAAAAAACGTATGTGCATTTGAAGCATTTACATTGTCGATACGGCGTTTTATGATAAAGAAATTAACTCAGATCGCTCTAAATAGTAGAAATAAACATATCTAACAAAAAATTAAAAAATGCAGATACGGCACTCTTTGTTACGACGGCAGTATAAACAAAGTGAATACTATTATATTATATTAATGACGAAAATTTAATAAATCCTTTTCAATATCCTGACCATAGCAACTTTATAGTGGCACATCCACCATTTCTGAAAGAAGTGCGGTTCTAGACTAAATAGGTGTATCCACTTTTGTGACTGGAGTAAGAGGGAATGGGAGGAGTATAGAGCATCAGACATGCAAGACCCAAGCTCCCAGTAGGCTTATTTATCCTGCTTTGGGCTCACCGCAAGAGTATTAGTCCTTCTCGAATAAAATGTGATAAATCCAGCGACCATTTGAATCCCCCACACCCATCCATAATGGATATTGATGCGATAGAAAAGGATAAGTTTGCGATCGAGGGCCAGCGCGGCATTTGCGAATAATTGAAAAACGATAGCGTTACGAAGCGGAGAATATGGTAGAACGGCGGCGGCACATGTAGAAGACTGTTATTTGTGTTTGTGGGGTATGTGGCCGTATTGGAATATTAAATATCGCTCGATTTTACTACCTAGGTCAGTAGAGGGGTCGGCTATTTAAACGGCCAAATTTTCTGATTTGAGCGGATGTGACAATACTTCTCAGTAACAAACTATAGAAGTTTAGTAAAAAGTATGGGAACGCTTGAGTGTCTCGAAAACTGTCACAGCTGGGATGATAAAATTTGATAACTAGGGGTTTTTGAAACTGCAGCATTAATAGCAGCAATGTTGACATACCACTTTTACATTATGTCATAAATAGGGCATTCAATTTAATAGCCTTTTTCACTAGGCACATTTTAGTGCACTCCGTGCGAGTGCAGAATACTGAAAAGTTTACCCAGGGTAACACTTTTGCACTGCATTCTTCCACATCAAGGAACAGCTTGTTTTGATAACAATCTTTGCATATACAGGGTGTCCCACGACGATTAAGACAAGCAATATATTGGAGCTGGGCAGTAGTAGAAAATTATAATTTTGGGAGTGTAAATTAGAGCAAATCTTGTCATTGTGTTACCCAATGAGGTAGGTGTTTTTAGTCACGTGACGTCCGATTCAAAATTATTAATGGGACATCCTGTATATTTGTGCCTTTTTGTGTTCCTCCCGATAACACAAATGCAACAGACTAGCACAAATGGGGCCTAAAGTGATTCATTCAAGAGCTACAGGTACTTAAAGATTGTACCGCTACGATTGATTATAACATGTATCCCTACAGTTGAATTATTTTGCTAGTGTTCATAATGGTAGTGGTACAATCCTTTAAGTACCTGTAGCTCTTGAATTAATCACTTTAGACCCCAAGTGTGCTAGTTTGTTGTAATTGTTTTGTCGAGAGAAACACAGCAAGGCACAGATAAATATACAGGATGTCCCATTAATAATTTTGAATCGGACGTCACATGACCAAAAAACAAATACCTCATTTGGTAACACAATAGCAAGAAAAGATACAACATTTGTTCTAATTTACGCCCCCAAAATTATAATTCTCTACTACTTCCCAGTTCCAATGTTTTGCTTGTCTTAATCGTCGTGGAACACCCTGTATATACTACCTACTCATTTGTCTGAAATCTGTTCAATGGTTTCTATGTAATCACTATCTCTGGGAATTTTTTCTCCCGAATTTTTTCCTAAACACATTATTTGTTCATCCTCAGAAGATGAGCTGGATTTTGCCAATTCAAACAAAGAGATTGAATGTTTGATTTTTCGTTCACTCTACTCATTCTGACTGAAAATAGTGAAAACGTATTACTTAGTTCAAAGACCGAAAGTTTAAACAGGTAAATCACAATTCTATGATTTGAAGTTTCCCGCTCAAACCTACGAAAGCAGAAGTGCCAGTGAAATGAGTGCACTTAAAAAAATTCGCACTGGAGCTGCCAGTGAAATGCAAAACAGAAATCTACTGCAGCCCTAGTGCAACCAGTGAAAAATGCTATTTTAAATAACATAACAAACTTATGAAGTAGTTAGGCTATTTTGCAGATATTTAAGCATTCCGGTACCAATACGGTATCTCTTTTGTGCTTATTTCTTATGCTACCTAGCTTTGAGTACTTTCGGCTTCTATCTTCTCTACTATTTGTTTCCAACATTTTAGATCCTGGCTTGCCAATCGTGCATACGCATGTTCTTTGATATAAATACTGTGGTTTAAAGTGAGTTCTTACGTAATAAAGATGATTTGTTAAAAACATGCAGCAGTTGCTACGCAGAAATTTAACATTCTTCTGGTTCTCTCACTACTGCTATATGCTCTTCCATCAATTTGACGTTTTGGGTAATCATTTCCTTATAGATATACTGTAACGTTTGTTTGTTTATTTGTAGGAGGGTAAGGAAGTATTACATCGGCTATGTCTGGAATATTGAGCACCGTATTTCTAAACCCTCATCCGTTGGCATACTTCGGTTTAATTCAATTATGGCTAAAGTTATGAAAGTTTATTAGCTGGGGTAAAACGCTAAAGATGCTAATAGAGTTGGAGGAAAGTTCTGTACCATGGAGCTCCACCGCCAGCGTCTCCCCCCCCCTCACTTTGATGTTCTCCATCCTCCTGCGATTATAGACTGAACCACCAGCGGAAGAAATCAATTAATGTGCAGGATAAAGTTTATACAAGGCCTCTTAGTGTTATCTGTTGTATAAATCAGTTTGTGGTTATTACTAGGAAAAAAAGGTTAGTTGCATAAAAAAGGATTGTCCCGTTTTTATAAATTTCTCCTAAAAGCATGATTGCTCTTAATGTGATCAAAAACAGATCAAGGATAATAATGATAATGTCATTGGACTTTTAAGTGGTATAAGGAATGTAGTTGCCATCAGGGTGTTTGAAAAGTGTACACCAACAAATAAATAAACCTAAAAAAATGCACTGCTCTTTATAGCACGCACAATGCCGGTGTGCCGTGCGGCGGCGCACATCTTAGCTGGCAGAGTGCAGAGGGAACTTCGTCTACTTAGTGCGCACGATTCGCGGACCCAGTGATTGCTCACCTCACGATATGAGCGGTTGTGACTGGTTTATGGAACAGCAGCCCGGTGAGAACAATAGCATCCTGATTCAAGATCCGTTTGCGTTTTGTACTTGACACTTGTTAAAAGGGATCAAGCAGACAGCCGCATCCTAAGCTCTTTGCGAAATTTGAGATGCATTGGACTATACTCTCCCGTTTTCCCTCCAAGCCTACATTCCGATAGGAGTTCCTACTTTCACTGAGGGCAAGACAGTTAATGATAACTGATGCTGAGCTGTCTCATCGCACTTTCTGCATAATAGGTCTGCCACATCAATCCTCAACCTTTGCAGGTGTGCACTGAACGTCCATTGGCCAGTCATAGATCCTTCCTGATCAATCTGAGAGCATCTGCAGCATTAGAACACGGAGAATTCCCTCAGCATCCTCTCCTCTTAGACTGAACATTCACTACCATTCTGTCCTAGCGCTTCTGGTGCTAATTTGACATCCATCTGGTGGCAGCTGTCCGTACCATCTTGTAGATATGCCACATGCTGGTTCTGCCCAACGAGAGGGAGCTCAGCACGTTCCTTGGCACATCTTCGGCCCTCTCATTGCCACCCACTCCTATGTGACTAGGTACTCAAGATCATGTTAACTTGTTGGTCTTCACTTGGGTCTTTAGGGTATTATGGCAGTCCCACACTATTTTTGAAGTATAGTGGCACAGAGTTAACATCTCTAGAGGGAGCCTAATTTGAATATTGGCCAGCCAACATCTATAGCGCTACTGCCACTCTTCTTCGTCCGCTTAAGGACCTTTCAGTTTCTTCAAAATCTGGCAGTTTCCGCAGTTTGAACACATGTTCCTCAAAGTATTTAACTGGGTGTTTAACTATACATTCCAATATACTTTCAATGTAACTGATTTACATAAAGATAATTTGTATACATTTAACGAAATCTCAAAAATGGTAAATTTCATAGCGGAATGTCGCAATAACTTCTAATATGTCGTAAATCTGGCAACCTACAATCGGCGTCCCCTATAGCTGTCACGTGGCTGTCATTGTAGTTGTGGTTATTGCGTATATTGAGATTTTTGTTGTTTTAGTGTATATTTGAGTGACTTTGTGACTATTTGTGGTGTGAATTAAATTATTTATGAACAATATTGTCATAATTGCATGATGGGACGAAATAAAAAGTGCATAGTTTGCTGCAATAGCGACGAATCGGTGAACACCACTTATCATAGGTTAGTATAGGTTTTTGTTTTGGTTTTCTATTTTCAGTACCGTAAAATATGGGGAAGCACTTAGAGTAGGAAGAGTAACTCTCTAAGTATAGCTAAATAGTAATAATCATTGTACCAGTTTGTAACATGACAGTAATAATCTAATAACGAACATCCAATTTTAATATAAAGTCGTACGCCACTGGTAATGCCCTCAAGCTGTCAAAATTTCCGTTATATGTTGGCTGGTCAGCGACCTGTGCATTTTGTTGTTTACATTCCCTCTAGAGATGTTAACTCTGTGTATAGTGGTTACTTGTCAAGGTCATCAGAGCCGCCCGGCTGTCTGTATTTAAATAGATAGCCTTTTTGATGTGTCCTCTATACATATTCTGCCGCATTCCAAAATTGCGACTATTTCTGCCTGGGAAACTTCTAAATTAAGTAGAATAAGGATTAAGGTATATTTATAAAGTTGTCAGTACAGACTTCTCAATATCGTGTCAAGTAAATGTCAAATTCCATGTAACGTCATAATTATATTGCTATGAGACTAATAAGGGCCGGTTGTATACACAGTTTAACTCGAGTTCAACTTTGAACCGAGTTCATCCTTAATTTGCTGTTGTACCAACAAAGTTCAATCGGTGACTTCGGTTCAACCTCGGATCAAGTTGAACGGCCACCGAGGAGCATTCAAGGTTTAAAATGGCGATGTTTACGACCAGCTGATCAGTTTCTAGCCTGAATATCAGACATGAGTGACATAGTCAATTCGATATTTTTACTTGAGTTACAGATTTCGTTTGTCCAAGGTAGTGGTCTTATTTATTGTTGAGCAAATATCCCAAAAAATGTCTTCGAAAACTGAACGGTAAATATTTTAATAAATTTATATATCGATTGAAACTGAGTTACTTCATTTTTTAGAAACCATGTCTCCGTTTTCGTTCTATGAGTATTTCTTCACCAATTCTATTAATACGGTCTCTTCTTTCGCCATAAAATTAGTCGCCCTTTTTTTGGATTACGTTATAAAATTGCAAAATACTTCTTCACTGACAACAAAATTTGATGAATGTCAGAATTTGACATTCATAGACGTGGCATTAAATAACCTGCATAACTTTAAACATTAAAAACGAAAAGTAACTAGTTGCGCCACCAAATACCCTATATCCATAGCAACCAATCCCTCTTTTCATCCAGTTCAGCTGATCCTTCCCAGAACGGGGTTTGTACAATGCGTCAACCGTTGAACCGTGCGCATTGCTGAACTTGGGGTTACGTGATCGGAAGTTTACTGAGCATTTGTACTTCCGGCCCTAAGGTGCTTTCCTTTTACATCTGCACTAACTCAGATCATTTAGAAATCAGACGGCTCAGCTCAGTTCGAAATCTCATAGCTCAAATGAGTTAAAAGAACGTGTTTGTGCGATTAAGTGTCATTCCCCGAACTGTTGTAATAATGCTACGGTTCTATGATCTGTCGATCCTTTCCATAACCTATTTTTTACGTTTTTCGTCATTCACTGGCTCACCGTACACTATCGACTATCCATACACCACAAAACCCGCTGAAATTCAAACACAAAAAATCCTAACCTCATTTATTTGACATCTATATCTGTCCAACTAAACGGTGAAAGCTTGGAGCTGGTTACTGAAATTAAGTATTTAGGAGTTGTTGTAGATGGACATTTGAAATTTTCTAAACATGTTGAATACATATGTAAAAAGATCTCAAAAAAACTTGGTTTTGCTTACAGAATAAGTAAACATTTATCGTCATTTGCTAAACACATGGTTTACAATACTATCATCAAGCCTCACTTTGAGTACTGTTTAACAATACTATTTATGTGTAACAAAACTGACATACAGAGAATGCAATTGCTACAAAACAAATGTATGAGGTTTTTACTGGGTTGATATACAGGGTTACAGGGTAAGTCGACCTAGATCCATTAAGGGCGTGTAGTACCTATCATTTCTGACTGACTTCACTATGAAACACCCTATCCCAAACGTAACCGTTTTCGAGACAATCGCCTTTTAACTTTTTTTATGAAACATGCCGATTTTTTGGCATTAAATATGATATTTTGAAATTGGTGCGCCTTACTATTATTATTATTTATTTTTTACATGCAGATTAAGATGCTCCTTGAGCTTAGTAACCAAAATCCTACATAAGTTAGCGAAATATGTTGTTTTGAACGACTGAAAGTTCAAAAAGTTAATAAAAAAATTGACAATTCAAAATTTTCTAAGGAGTATTTAAGAAAAATGTATAGCAGACGTTCGGCAGATGTGCCTAAAAATATCTACGTTTCGTCAGCTATCTAACAAGGTATAACAATGTAGAGTTTTATTTAAAGTCGTAGAAAAAAACTTACTTTCATAGGCGCTAGTGGACGTAAAAATAATTACGCTTATTGAGCCTGATTTCTTGTTTGGCCCTAGAAACTAAAATGAAACAACATGTAGTTTTGTACAAAATAACATTTATTAACTTCATACATTAAGGTTCATGTTCAACATGTCCTCGTCTTGTTTTGTACAGATCGTCGCATTCTCCTGCGAAGCCCAGTTTTTACTACACCAGTAGTCAATGTGCTTCTAATTTCATTTGCCGCATTGATTCTCCAGTCTTTCAATTCTTCGACAGACGCAATTGGATTGGGCTCGCTGTAAACGAGACTTTTCATGTGCCCCCATACATAAAAATCCATGGGGGTTAAGTCGGGACTTCTGGCTGGCCAGGGTAAAGGCCCACCTCGTCCAATCCATTTATGGGGATAATTTGTGTCCAGCCAATCTCTGACACTTCTTTGGAAATGTGCAGGGCAGCCATCATGCTGGAACCACATGTCCCTAATTAGGCTCAGTGGCAAATTATCCATCAAATCATTGAGGTCGCCTCTTAAGAAGTTATCGTAGCTTTCCCCATCTAAATTATTGGGTAGAAAATAAGGTCCCAACAAATGATTGGAAATGATGCCCATCCACACGTTAACGCTAAATCTTCGTTGGGACCCCTTTATCCTCTTCTTATTTGGGTTTCTCAGTGCTTTTGGGGCCCAGTAATGCGCGTTGTGGTAATTGGTAATCCCATCTTTATCAAATTTGGATTCATCTGTCCACAAGATATTTCTTAGGAATGTCGGGTCTTCCAAATCCGCATTGAGCATGAATCTGCAGAAATCTAATCTTCTCGCAGGATCTCCTTCTTCGATAGCATGTACCGGCGTGTAATGGTATGGGTAAAGGCCCGCAGTGTGTACGGTAAACCATATTTTCCACTGGGAGAGTCCCAGATCACGAGCCACAACGTTAGTGGAAGTGGTTGGATCCAAACGAAATCGTTGCACTATTTCATTGTCAACTTCTTGGTCGTTATCGATTACACGTGGTCTTCCCAAGTCTGTGCAGCGTCTTAAAACGGAGCCAGTTTCCCGAAGTCTTCGATAAGCTCCGTCAAAAACGGTCACATCCGGCACTCGACGGCCAGGGTAGCGTGCAATGTACTCATTGCGAGCTTGCGCGGACACAATCGCAGTATCCATAGCAAAGCAACATATCGGCATATTCTTCGTTCGTGAATGTCATCATCCTCACAGTTCCGAATCACAAATCAGAGTCCAGTTCACAAGCGCAGTAGTCACAAATCAGAAACAGTCCAGAAATACAGCCAAGTCGAGTAGGAAACAGAGCAGAACAATGTCGCATTTACCATTTACTATCGACGGATGACATCAGCCGACTAGACTAACAACTAACCAAACACAAACCACAATGGCGCCTTCTCACTCACACATGGCATAAATCATAAGTGTTGTCTCGCTCGCATACATCGCCTAATAGGCGAGGAACCGATAAGAGCTGCTACCTATTGGGAGTTTTTTTCTATGAATTTAAATATGACCCTAGATTGTTATACCTTGTTAGATAGCTGATAAAACGTAGATATTTTTAAGCACATCTGCCGAACGTCTGCCATACATTTTATTTAGATATTCCTTAGAGAAATGTAAGTTGTCGATTTTTTTACTAACTTTTTGAACTTTCAGTCGTCCAGAACAACGTATTTAGTTAACTTACATAGGATTTTGGTTACTAGGTTCATGGAGCATCTTAACCTGCATGAAAAAGATAAACAATAATAATAGTAAGGTGCACCAATTTCAAAATATCATATTTAATGACAAAAAATCAGCATGTTTTATAAAAAAAAGTTAAAAGTCGATTATCTCGAAAACGGTTAGGTTTAGGATACGGTGTTTCATAGTGAAATCAGTCAGAAATGATGGGTACTACAAGCCCTTAACGGATCTAGGTCGACTTTCCCTGTAACCCTGTATATAGACCAATATTACAAGAATGCAACAGATATTAAATTGGAGGTCTGTGGAAGACTATATCAAACTGCGAACACTTACATTCATATACAAGATAGTTAATAATCTAATTCAACATTATTTGTCTGAGAATATACAGTACCGATATGAAATACATAATTACAATACACGTCAAAAAAACCATGTACATATAAAACCCACAAAACTAAAAATAAGCAAAAGAAGTGTTTTTGATGAAGGCATGACAGAATACAACAAACTTCCTATGCATGTTAAATGCGCCCCCACATCTGTGATATTCAGGAAGCGATTGATAACCTACTTATAAAAAACATGTCAATGTTAGTAACTTTATCTATTTATATATTTATAATCTTAGGGCTAGCGGCGTACACGTTTTGCTCCCATTTGTATTTGGTGTAATTTTGAATTAATTATGCACAATCATACAAACAGTTTATGTATGCTAAAATTTTATGGATTTTATAATTATATGTCTAGTGATGTCATCTGTTTTTCTCGTAGTCATATTTTTTTTCAACTTATTGCAGAACGCTATGACTATATTACATTGCTAATATTTTATTTTATTTTTACCTTATTAATATGATAACCATAGGTCTAGCAGTGTTTATGTGCTGTACTGTACTTATATTTATATATTTTCTATTGTTTTTTAGTTTATTGCAGACCCTGTAAATAGCTGGTTGTATGCTAAATAAAAACGTACTACTACTAAAAAAAATCTAAATGATCTGAGACAACTGTTCTACTGGACAACTGGACTTAAGTGGGGTAAAATATCTCACTTTAGACTGAGATTCAGAAAACAAAACGAACGTACATCCCAATGAGTCATGACCTCACAAGTGAGAATTATCACATAAATTCTGTAAAAGGAAAGCAATTATTAATATAAAACGAGTCGTACAGTCGACTGAACTTCATGTTTCAAGAGTGACACATTGCGTGGCGTATTTAAGGCGGGATCAACATTAGTTTCATTTGCTGTACAATTTTATTTATAATAATATTCAGCATTCTTTTTATTACGTAATTTTCTTCATCAAAGTCATACCATAGTAAAGAAATTGATATGACTGATATGAGATAGACCATGGCCGACTCTACACTAGGCCGGAGCCTAAGATGTGGCAACGTGGCTTAGCTATCAAATAGTGGGCCTATAGTTTCAGAATAATCATTACATTTTATATGTATTAGAGTTCATGTGGGTTAATAAATTAAGAAAAAAAATGATTTTTAGAACTACTACTACTAATATCACTTACATCTGATGTCTGGTTCATCATAGTCAGACACTACAAAATAAAAATAAAGCAACCTGTTTCCTGCTGCCACTTCCACTTCCACTTAAATGAACACTCAATTTACTTTGTAAATTGTCACTTGAGCTAGAAAAATTCACTATTAGGTCACTGTGAAGCCATTCTTGCTGGTCTTGATTCCCTTGCACTATCAAATCCTTTCGTAGGTATGCCCCAGATGCATGCCCAAATGAGTTCTATTAACTGTATTTTTCTGTGATATTTGGGAGGTCCAGAAAACATTATAGGTACCACATTGTGCTTTAAAATAGGTCTTATCCTTTGAAATGTTTGTAAATTATTGTCTTTATCCTTATAAATATAACCAGCCCTTCCGAGGAATACCTTTCACCCACTTCTGTTTATGTCCCTTATTGGACGCACAATTGCTAGTGCAACCTGGTACTACACGCTTTGCAGGCATCTTTTTATCTTTATAGTTTCATTTGTGCAGGTAAATAATTAGAAACACATTAATAATCACCTTCCAACCATATTTTCTGCTCCTGGAAGAATACACATGACATAACAACAAATGAAAACTCGGCCCGCTGATTCAGTGTTGCCATATTTCATGCTCCGGCCTAGTGAGTAAAGTCGGCCATGGATAGACCCATTATTAGTCCGCGTCACAAAATGAGGAGTTTATGAGTCCTGGTTCTAGACGTGTCTCTCATCTTTGCAGGGCGTTCATCACGAGCTGACAGGCCTCCGTCTGCCATTACAACCGTACCCGGGTGGAGGCCATGCTGTGTTTATGTACAGTACCGCCTCGGACGGGAACGTCACCCTGCAACTCAAAGAACCCGATGACCTGGACAAGAACAGCTTGGCAGCGGTACTGGCAAGGTTGCAAGATGACGCTACTTTCTCCATATCCTACCAGGACACCGACATACTGTCAGACGGCAGCATAGACGTGCTTCTGGGGGGTGGGAACAGCGGTAGCGGGACAACGCAGGGCTCTACGGCGACCACGAATGGTACTACAGCTAATTCAGGTAAGTTAATTCTCAGGCACAAGAAAACGGGTTAAACTAGATTTATTCAGAAAAAAATCAGCCTCAGCAGATATTACCATTTCCATGTGTATATCCCATTCAAATCGCCTATTCTGAATGTGGTTGTCCAAGGCCAAAACCAGATGATAATCATTCGGGGCAAGGTCTGGTTAGTATGGAGGGTGAGGTAAAATTCCCCAGTGGAGTCGTGCTGTAGTTTCCTGCGTGATACATGTTCGTATACAGAGTGATGTAGAGTGCAAAATATAGATTTTCCCTCTTTTTTTTCACAGTAACCCCCCATATTTTATTATACCAAAGAATTGCTTTTAATATGCTCTTTAATCTTTGTATAGCAATTATTGTGCCTACGTTCATCAGTTTCAGAGATATTTCGATTTTTCCGCAAAATTCAAAATATAGCTTCTATTTGTTTACTGAAATTTATTTATTTTGAGAAAGTACTATCGAATTGGTGATTTTTAATGAACAACTCAATTATAAGGTCATGATAGTACTTGATGAAGTCAAAACCCTGAACCGTCGAGATAATAAAGTCAAATATGCCGGGGAAGCAATTTTGTAGGCGTGATGCATAATTATCAAGCTGATTTATCAAGTAGGCTTTGAATAACTGACAGTTTTCATAACCTACTCAATAATTCCGCACTGTGTGAAAAACAAGCTTTAAAAAATAATTTTTCCAGAACGGAGGCACTCTAAAACTAATGCGTTTGAAAGATTGAAGAATCGTCTTATTTGTGTGACTGTGTCGTTTAATATATCATAGCCTACCTGATAGATATGCTTGTTAATTATGAATGACGTCTATAAAATTGTTTCCTCAGCGCACTTGAGCTATAATATCTCGTTAACTCAGTATACTGACTTGATCAGGTACTATTATGGCCTTATATTTTAGTTGTTTGTTAAGCAAACATAAAATTTGATAGTATTCTCTCAAAACAAATAAATTTTAGTAAACGAGGTATATTTAAAATTTGTAGAACAATCGAAATATCTCTGAAACTAATGAATGCAGCCATAACAAGTGCTATACAAAGATGAAAGAAGATATTAAATGCAATTCTTTGGTATAATAAAATATTGGGGGTTACATTTAAAAAAAGAGAGAAAATCTAGATTTTGCATTCTGTATCACCCTGTATACGAATATGCGGCGCGGGCCTCGTTTTATAGCCGGTTTTAAAACTAGAGAATATTTTTATTCATCCATATAAAAAAACTGATTTTTGATTTATCACTTTTTGATATACAGTACGTCCATTGGACAGCGATTTGGATATACAAATGGTCATAACTTTTGAAATACCATCTATAATGTAACGGTACCCTATATTGGAAGAACGGAAATCATTAGTAGAATTTGAATATGGACTGGTGTCTCATTTAAAAAAAATGCATGTTTGCATCACCACGTAGTTATGGATCACCCTGTATAAATCTAAATATCTACTAAGCAAGGAGCATATTCGTGGCTACAACTTTTATATAAAACTTTTTTGCTATCTTCTACAGAAGAGCAGGTACTGAAAACTCACCCTGTATATTGCTGCAGTCGTAGATAAAATATGGTATTTAACTCGCAGTACTGGTAATAACTCATTGTTGCCTACAGTGCTGTAAGCTTCAATTCTGTGAGTGATAACTATCACTATCGTTCGCTGAATACAGTAAATTTTTAGTATACCCCCAAGATTTTCTGGAAGTAAGAGCACCAGACTTAGTGTTGTCAGAGTAGCTTCGATATATCTTTCATGCTTAACGAGCAATTAGCGGATAAAACAATTAAACCCACCAAACTCATCGAACTTTCGTGTTGTAACATTGCGTTAACTGATACGAAAGTTTTGCCTGCGCTTAAGTGCCCGAAACAAACCAAACACCTGTATTTCATCTAAGTTTTTTGTTGGAAACTTCAGCGAGATCACTTCGCAAAGTATTAACTTGCTTCCTAAAACTACCTCTCGCATACACAGCCACAAAATTCGGCGTGTATTTTATGTTTAAAGTTGGGCAATAATCATTAATTGCGGTTAATTCAGCGTGCGACACTTCAAGGCGAGGAGGCCACAAGGGTGAATCCCTAAGGGCTTCAGACCTTCAGCTGCTTTTATCTGCATGAACGAGAGACCCAATGTCCCACTGCCCCTACAATTCCAAGCACACAGCCTGAAACCATGTATACGACGGACTAACATGAAGCTCAACCCTGATAAATCAAAAGCTGTCCTCTTTTAAGCAAAAGTAAAACATTAAATCAAGTTTAATGACTCAGTACTTCCTCACACATTACGGTGATACCATTTTATTATTTGCTCATAGCATCAAGCTATAGTCTGAGATTCCATTGGCGTTTTTTTCTCACTGGTCAATAGACAGCCTATTATGAATACAACAAATTTTTCATTTTGCAACCCCCCATCGTACAGCCATCTCAATTTCACCCCCACCCAAACAAAGTCTTAACAGACTGGTTGTGAACTCGTAAAATGCATTAAGTCGGAGCTAGAGTATTGCAGATCAATAGTTTTGAGAAATGTAGCTCTCCATCTTTCGCGATTTACTGTCAGTTCAATGGCCGTCTTGATACTCATATCCAGCAACTGTTTCGTCGTATCCACCCTGCGTGTCGGGGAACAGCCACGGCGCCGCCCACTCGGGGCGTGACCCTGAACTACAAATTTCTCCATATTATCGCTTCTGTATCTAAAGTATGTAAGCATTCTCGTCGACACAATGGAGGATAGTCTCTTTGGATTACCGAGCTCATCCAGTATGGAAATGCTAATTCGATGGGTGGTATAAGGAACTCTCCTCCACGTCCACATTTTAAAAGCATCTATGCGAGCTCGATCTGCCTTTTTAACAGTCCAACTTTCCGAGGCATACATAAATATGGAGAACACAAGAGACTGAACCAGCGACATTTTGGTAGCTTTAGCGATGCTATGGTCACGCCATATTTTAGTAAGCTTTGTCATGGCCACACGTGCCTGTTGAATACGCCGTCGAATCTCATTTTCACAGCTACCCGAATTGTCGGTGAAAGAAATCGAGATACACAAAACTTTGAACTAATTCACAACGGCTTACTGACTTTGTTGCTTGATGATTATCGTGCTCTCTATCTAGGATCATAACCTTGGCCTTATTGTAGTTAATACCAAGACTATATGCTGCACTGTGTTGTTCTAAGATGTTTAATAGGTCTACTAGTTCTCCCTGAGAAGCAGCAATAAGGGTTGTATCGTCAGCAAATCTTAAGTTGGATATTTTGCTTCCGCCAAAAGTTATACCGCCATTCCAATTGTCCAATTCCTGTCTCATCACAAATTCAGAGCAAATGTTAAATAACATCGGAGATAATACACATCCCTGATGAACTCCTTTTCTGGTTGCAGTTTGACAGGTTACCATCAATTCTTACACGAGCCGAATTAGACTCATAGAGTTGCTGTATGAGAAACACTATGTGATAAGGAACTTCCATAGAGATGAGGGTTTCACACAGTTTAGGCCATTTTATGTTATCAAACGCCTTAGAATAGTCCACAAAGCGGATAAAAACTGGAAAATAATGTTCTCTGGTTTTTTTCAATAATTTGTCTTAAGTTTAAGATCTGTTCACGCGTACCGCCACTGACACGATTACCAAAAACTATATGCTTTTTCCATCCTAGGAGAAGTAGTAATATTGTGTCGAAATTTCATTGAAATAAAACCAATAGTTCCCTCGTTATGCAATACAAAACGAGCAATACTCGTATGAATACCTATATAACAAAATTCCCTTGGTTTCTGTAACAGGTAAGGCGATGTTCGGATGGACCTAAAGTATATTATATCAGATATTTCTTTCACAGGTTTATTATAAATACAACAAAGTTTCAGTTTCACAACCTACCAACCACCCATATTTCACCTCACACGAGATTAGAAAAACGCGAACAGATAGACAGACTGACCAACAGATAAAATATACCTTATTTGCATATTTTTTGAGAAAGACCCTTTTGTATGGTTGATCGTAACAGTTATGCCGCCTAGCGGCTACTTGCGGAACTTGAATTATAATTTCAAGCATTTTTCCTTTGCTGGTGAAGCTGGCCCTGAAAGTCCTCATTATTATTATATGTAGGACAACTTACATGCGCCTCATGTCTGACTTGGTATGTCACATTGTCTGGTGCAGACTCGCCAACTTTATGTATGAATGTCTGCTTTTATTTTCTTTGTAAAATAGTAGTGTTTATATTATAAATCGCTGAAGTTGCTTCCTAGGATATCACACATTCCTAAGTCATCGTTTTAAACCCTTGCTTAGCAGTACCCCATCACGTTACATCGTCGCCAACTTCACACTGAAATAACTTGTTTAAAAGTTGTTCTGGAATTGTTCGGGCGCAATTCCTAATTTCAGCTAAAGTTTATCGCTAATAAACTTTATAATTCGCTACCTCTCGAAATGCGTACCTAGTTTCCAACCGTATATATTTGCTTTCGCATAATTACATAGTTATACGTTAGTCGACGTTCAGCGATGTAGAGGGATTAACTAAGGGATCCCCTCTCTCAACTGGTTTAGTCTGGATGATTATATCCTGGCTGAAACGAATAGATTCGGCTCATCGAATAAACTCGGTGCTATCGGTAACCACAGTCTCGTGCTACTCATCTATTTGGTACAAAGGCAGAAAATGCAGTCAGAAAAATATTCCAAAAAAACGACGTGGCTGTTATATTAAAATCGACGTTGCTTGATGTTAGTCAGTATATACGACGGACCGCCGACGTCAAAAGCCGCTACGTAGCTTTCTGCGTATGCACGTTGGCGTTAGTTCATCCGACCTAGACTGACCTTTCGTTTCAGTGACCTAATTTTTTACGTTGCGGATTAATAGGTCACTACCAATGTTAGCCAAATCGACAACGAGTTGTGAATCGTATACCTTACCGTTTGCAAACATAACCTATAAATTGGTACGCGAGTCGGCGACGTTGGGTAACGTAACCTAATGGTTATGAATCGTGTACAGCTACGACTGTGAATATAACCTACCAAAAGTGTTTTCGCTCTAGTGTTGAGTTTGTTTTAAGTGATATATTCAGACCACGCCTAACACCAGCAAGCATTATTATTTAGATCTATTCTCACTGTATGTAGAATTCATCATCATCATAGTCACAATGTCTTAACAGACATGTTGTGAACTCGTAAAATGCGTTTACTCATTTTACAAGTTTCTCTTGGGATATCTTTAAGATCTTTAATGCAGTAGTTCCCCATTTTCTTTCTGCATCCTCATGCCGTTGACCAGATGGTATCTACTGGTTTATCCGCCTTTAGGGGCAATTTCTCAACCCACGGACAAGAAGGTGTCCTGACTCTCCTCAACTCGTCCACCCAAAGCTGTTGGTTGAGAAGAGGTTACTGCTTATACCGACAGTAGTTCGGTTCCTTTTAGTCGCCTTTTACGACACGCAGGATATACGGGAGATATTCTAACCCGCCTCCACACGGGGAGTATGTAGAATTAAAACATATATAATAAAACAGTGCAAGGTTTCACATTTCCAAAAAAAAAGCACCACAGACAACCTCGGATTCAATCCCGTACCCAAGACGTCGCCCGAACGTCGTCACATTTGTCATATAGAGATAACACTATAAATTTACTAACCGCGCAGGGAGTTGGAATTTGGTACGTCCGTTGGCCGTCGTATCTCGTACTTTAGTCGCCTTTGATGACCAAATTTGGAGACCCGGTCCGAATTGGTTCATTTTTCGTTAATTTTACGTGAAACAGTATATTTTGCCATCTTTAATAGCTAATCAGATGACGGCCATTGTAGAAACATTATTAATTTTTCGAATTTTACCTGTATACAAAGAATTCTGTGTAAAGAAATTAGTAATATGTAATTAGATAACAATAACAAAGCGTATCTATAACAAAAGCATTAATATATTAAAAACGCATTTTTAGTTTCACTCAACGCTAATTAATAATTTATCATGACCTTTTTTTGGAATATTGGTAGGCAGTCATTTTTTTCGGAGTATCTCATTCACATTTCTCAGTAAACCAGCTTCCGTTGACAACATTTATCCTCATCTTTCGTGCTTTGGGGTGCAGTTGTGATTGTACAATATTTGTCTTATAACATATAATATATTTTCTTTAACGTAGAATACAAGGTAAAAGGCATTGACTACGAGGGTTGCTCTATACCTCCGTCAATCCACCAGTACGCAGACAGCTGTTTCACGCTTATTTGCGATCATCAGTGCACCATAGATCGTTTGAAGGACCTTCGGTTACCAGATGGTGCACCGGCAGAACTTTCTGTCGTCTGCTAACACATGTTTCACATGCTTGGTTAACATGAAAGACCTGATGCTCTCTATTTCCGTCAATCGACCTATGGCGCACTGATGATCGCAAGTAAGCGTGAAACAGCTGTCTGCGTACTGGTGGATTGACGGAGATATAGAGCAACCCTCGTATATCGACTTTCATATGCAGCAGCGTATAGAACCCGCGATCTCTGGTGGCTAAAGCGGACGAGCCGTGTCGTCCCACCAAAAAGTTTGCTGCTGTTAGCAGCGATTTTCTTTGGTTGCCGTTACCTTCGGGTACCAGATGGCGCACCGGCAGAACTTTCTGTCGTCTGCTAAGGCATTGGCTATTATTATGTATTACTTAGGTCAATTGGTGTAGGAAAACGAACCACAGAATAACGTCCATATCTAGCAACTAAATTTAGGTGTAGAATACCCAACATATGGACGACGTAGGTAATTGGTAGAGACAATCCCTATCAAGTCGTATCCTGACGTCATAGCGGCCGAATCTGTGTTCCCCATTTAGGAACAAATACAGGTTGTCATGGTGTCGAAATGACGTCGAATCCGACGTTGAGTCTGTTTAATGCGACGTATGTGCAAGGTAATGACAACGTTCTAATGCTGCTTGGGAGAGTGTCACTCAATATTTGAGAAACAGCACAGTCCAGAGTTTGCTAACATAAATTAGACCCAGTGCTGTATCACCAACACAAAAATATAGTTTAAATTAATGAAAGAATGAGAGGTGCTTTCTGGTGACCAGAACTACCAGTGCATAGGCCTACAAGAGGGCCCTTATGCATCCCTCCTTCCCAAGTCCATCCCTCAAAGTTCTCTAGCATGACGGATATTCCTCTCCATCTCATAAGGTGCTAATTTTGCAACAACACTTCCGTTTTCCTTCTAAAGGCATCTGCTGCCAGCCCCACAGCCAACTCAGGGTCCAGGAAATTATGCCTCAACCCTCTCCTTGCTAGCGCGTCCGCCGTTCCATTACCTCAAACTCCAGCATGACTCACCGTCGACATAAGATCACATACATACGGTATTTTTGGGTATCGATTTTTTTTTAATTAATACTTTGATTCTTACAGTTAAAACCGAAACAAAATCGGTGGTAAGCAGCCAAATGAGACCTTTGACTTAAAATAGGGTGAATCCAAAGCTTTCTGTTAGGTAAACTACGCCTCCTTCGATAGATACCAATACAAAATTATAAGCGTATTTACGTCGATTCGCAAGAAAACTATTCAACAATGATCCGAAAACCCGGAATTCGCTGAAAATCTGTTTACAACAGTTTGCTGTGTGAACATATCATTCGGTTTCCGCCGATTCGTTAAAATTACCAAAACAGTGATTTGACCCCATCGTGTGAACGAGTTGTTACGCCGGCCAATATCGCCTTATCTCTTCTTCCTCTTAAGGTGCCGTCTTCAATGAAGGTTGGCCTCAATTTCGGCAAATCGTTCTCTATCCTGTGCAGCTCTTAACAGTGACTGTGAGTTCAGACCGGTCCAGTCCCTAACATTTTTCAGCCATGAACACTGTCTTCTGCCCGGGGCTCTCCTACCCTCAATTTTGCCTTCCATTATCAATCGCAAGAATATATATATGTCCTAGGTAGCTTGTCTTTCGTCTTTTAAGTATTCCCAGGAGTTCTCTATCCATATTCATTCTTCTTAAAACAGTTTCATTCGAGATATGGTCCGTCCATGATATTTTGAGCATTCTGCGCATAAGCCACATCTCAAAAGCTTCCAGTCTACGCATCGAACGGACTCCCATTGTCCAGGATTCGGTTCCATATAGTAGGATTGAGTATATGTAAGTTGTGACAAATCTATATCTGATGTTAAGCGATAATGAGGGGTCCGTTAATAGTTTTTTCATTCTGAGGAATGCGCATCTTGCGTTATCTATACGTCACCGTAACTCTGTTTCCTGCTTTAAATCTCCTGTTAACCAACATCCTAAATATTTGTACTTGTCGACCTGTTCAATTCGTTTGTTGTATATAGTTATTTTGGTGTTCACATTTGCTCTTTTGGAAATAACCATTGTTTTTGTTTTTTCGGTGTTTATCTTAAAGCCAAATGCATCTCCTTCCCTTACAATTGCATTAATGAGGTTTTGGAGGCCTTCCTGACTATTAGCTATTACAACAGTGTCATCCGCATACCGTATATTATCTTACTTACTTATCTCATTTATTGTCAAATAAGCCTTATCACAGTAGCGTATAGACTTTGCTTTTGTAGTGCGGACTCTCACAGAAAGGAGGATTCAACTGGATTACCATGAAAGGTCCGTCGGCCTTTGTTCACATCGCGAGAAAAAAATTACAACCCTTATCGCAGCGGCAAACGGCCGAGAGATCCAATGATTGCCCTTCGCGTCTCTACCAGTGGCGGCTCGTAGCATATGTAATAGGGAGGGCTCAAAATATGAAACCATTCCTTTTAGCTTTTTCTCATAATAAGTGTTTTTGCGAAAATATATATGTTATCGGAACCAGGAAAAAACCGCGTGAATTAGTCTAATGGAAATAATTATAATGCAAACGAAACAGAAGAACGAATTTTTTTCATCGCATCCACAAATCCATGAAGTTTTTTCGTAGACATGGCGGTCAAATTTATGCGTAAACGAAGCCTTACTTTTACAACTCGGCTGTACTTGTACGATGTTTAAATTTGGTGTTGGCCGTTCACTGTCTTTTATTTCCAGCTTTTGTTCTAAACTGAGAGAACTGAATATAAGTTTTTGCAATTCACAAACTCTCATTTTTTATAACATTAACAATATTTCCACTTGAAATATCACACGACACAAATACGCCGAATCACCAAAACTATTAAACAAAATAACGCAACTCCGCCCGCCATTTAAAACACTACATAAATAAGAAAATAAGCAAGCGGGGTCGGCGGCGTCGACAGAGCCCCAGATCAGCTGATTTCCTGCGGCAGATCATCGTAGATTTACAGGAGTCGCCATGGTAACCGCCTTGAATATTTGCAAACATTCATATCTGTCATAGGCTCTGTCCGAAGCGCCCCTCCGCCGGCTTCGGGCTGCTTATCGTTAAGCCGGCGCCATATATGCGGTACTCGGCGAGCAACGAACCCCGATTAATTGCTATTCGGCTATGTGGCTGCAGGATTTTACCCGAATACTCGTCATATGCCGAGCACCGAGCATTCAGCCGGCGCCATAGCCGGCGCCACACATGCGGCACTTAGGGAACAACAAACAGCGAATATTCGCAATTCGGCAAACGCCTACTAGTGTGGCTGGAGCAGTTTGTGCGAATGGTCGGAGTTTGCCGAACACAAATAAGTACCCGAATACTGACACAGAAACAGGAACAGGGCCGGACTAGAGAATTAAAAACTTTATTCGCATTGTTTATTTGTTAGCATGTTAGCATTTTTGAATTCTGTGTGTTCAAAAACCCCCAAGTATTGAATTTCACCGCCCCAGCTGTGGCAGTTTTGGAAATATTTAAGCCTTCCGGTACTGTTTACTGAGAAGGCGGTGAGGAACACCAGTAGAAACTTGTTCATGCTGTAAACCATTATTAGGGAATACTTCTATATTAAATAAAATATGCAGTGTGTTCTATTAATAAAAATCGGGGATATTTGTTTGTAAATCTAGAAAAATAACTCATAACTTGGCAATGTCGCAAACGCGAAAAAAATTACGAGGCGAGATAGGGTATTAGTAGATATTTCGATTTAAAATAAAACGTACAGGGTGTTACATTTAGAAAAAACAAAGTAAAATGACCTTCAAATTACCGTAATTAAAAATTCTACCAATAACACCCTGCACATTGCTGGTGTCATCCAAAATAATATATTTAAGTAACTCGCTGTATAATATTATTGAGAAAAGTTAAAGGAATATATCAATTTGGAGGTATTACTTGCGACCTTGCAAATCCGGAAATTAATAGAAAATAAATTATAACTTGGCAAGATCGCAATAATATTTTAGGGTTTAATAGAGATCAATGATGGAAACTAGAAGAATTTAAAAAAAAAGTAATACTACCATATAAAAAAATCAAGTTGATCACTACTTTCCCGAAACACCCTGTATATTTCAGAATATTTTTAGGATGACGTTGATTCTACTGTCGATAAATTTTAATGATAAATAAGTTTCAATTTGCTACGAATATTCGGGCTTTCCCATTCTCTTTCTTGATACTAAACATAGCCAACTACGCACATGTAGGGCGATACGCGCTCGCTATTCGGCGAGCAAGGTTGAAAAACGGCGAGTATTGATACTCGGCAAATACCCGCATATGTGGCGCCGGCTTTATACAAGGGACGTGCGACAAGTTCTGAGCGTGTAACTGCCATATTGGTAGCTCCTTAGATTGTATGCTACTGGGAATTGCTATATATTCATTAATATAAATATTATCCATAAGTGAAATGAAAGTTTCAATTCTTCATTAGCTTCATTTTTCTTGGGAGGGCGGCGCCCCAGAGCCCTCCCTCACGAGCCGCCACTGGTCTCTACCTTCTAGCTTGAATATCTTCCGGTGATTCACCGACCGGCCATAGACATAAAAATGACCGGACTGACCGGTGGGGGCGCGTAGAAACGGCGGGTGTGTCCGAGGAGGAGAAAATTAAATGGGCGAGGAGATGCTCAAGTGGCCCGGACGCGGCACGAATAGAGATTCCCCTTTATACCTGAATTGGCTATTCAGCGGACGTTCCGCAGCCATGCCAAGTCGCCAACGCCGGGAGGCTGTGCCAGTCGGTATGTGTGTACGAATATGATGACCAACCACAGGACTGGAGTCCAAAAATTCATACGTTGATTGCACCGAAAATGTTGTTATCTAACTTGCTAGCAGGACGAAAACACATATCGTGTATAATTTGAGGGCGCCAATTTCAAATCCAGTCGCTGTTTTGAGTTTCAGGCTCAGATAGAGAAGAACATTTTCAGACCCTCAAATCCTCAAGTCCACCCTCAAAATCTAAAATGGTTACATGACTTGCTAGGAGGACGAAAGCTCATATCGTGTATATTTTGAGGGTGCTAATTTCAAATTCGGCCGTTGCTTTGAGTTTCAGTCTTACGTAAAGAAGATACATACATTTTCAAATTCTCAAAGCCTCAAGTCCACCCTAATTTTTTTAAATCGTTATCTGAGGGTGCCAGTTTCAAATCTGACCGTAGTTTTAAGTTTCAGCCTCAGGTAAAGAAGATTAAAGAATTTTCACATCCTCAGATCTTTAAGTTCACCTTAAAAATTTTAAATTATTATATGGCTTCCTATCAGGACGAAAACTCGCATCGTGTATAGTTTGAGGGTGCTAATTTCAAATCTGGCCGTTGTTTTAAATTTCAGCCTTAGATGAAGAATATCGAAAATATTCACTCTCGGATCTTCAAGTCCACCCTAAAAATCTAAAATCGTTGTCTGATTTCCTAGCAGGACGAAAATTCGTATCGTGTGTAGCCAATTTCAAATCCGGCCGTTGCTTTGAGTTGCCGCCTCAGATAAGGAAATTAAAAAATGTTCACACCCTCAGATCTTCAAGTCCACCCTACAAATCTAAAATCGTTATCTGAATAGCTGGCAGGATGAAAACTCGTTTCGTGTATAGTTTTAAGGAACCAATTTCGAATCCGGTCGTTGTTTTGACTTGCCGTCTAAGAGAAAAAAAATCAAAAATTTTCTAGGCCTCACATCTTCAAGTCCACCCTAAAAATCTAAAAACGTTATCTGACCAGCTAGCAGGATGAAAACTCGTATCGTGTATAGTTTTAGGATGCTAATTTCAAATCCAGCCGCTGTTTTGAGTTGCCGTCTCAGAGAAAGAAAATCAAAAATTTTCAAACCCTCAGATCCTCAAGTCCACCCTAAAAATCTAAAATCGTTATCTGACTAGCTAGCAGGATGAAAACTCGTACCGTGTATAGTTTGAGGGTGCCAATTTTGAATCCGGTCGTTGTTTTGACTTGCCGTCTCAGAGAAAAAAAATCAAAAATATTCAGGGCCTCAGATCTTCAAGTCCACCCTAAAAATCTAAAAACGTTGTCTGACCAGCTAGCAGGGTGAAAACTCGTATCGTGTATAGTTTTAGGCAACCAATTTGAAATCCGGCCGTTGTTTTGAGTTGCCGTGTCAGAGAAAGAAAATCAAAAATTTTCAGACCCTCAGATCCTCAAGTCCACCCTAAAAATCTAAAAACGTTATCTGACCAGCTAGCAGGGTGAAAACTCGTATCGTGTATAGTTTTAGGCAACCAATTTGAAATCCGGCCGTTGTTTTGAGTTACCGTGTCAGAGAAAGAAAATCAAAAATTTTCAGACCCTCAGATCCTCAAGTCCACCCTAAAAATCTAAAAACGTTATCTGACCAGCTAGCAGGGTGAAAACTCGTATCGTGTATAGTTTTAGGCAACCAATTTGAAATCCGGCCGTTGTTTTGAGTTGCCGTGTCAGAGAAAGAAAATCAAAAATTTTCAGGCCCTCAGATCTTCAAGTCCACCCTAAAAATCTAAAAGCGTTATCTGACCAGCCAGCAGGACGAAAACTCGTATCGTGTATAGTTTGAGGGTGCCAATTTTGAAATCCGGCCGTTGTTTTGAGTTGCCGTCTCAGAGAAAGAAAATCAAAAATTTTCAGACCCTCAGATCCTCAAGTCCACCCTAAAAATCTAAAACCGTTATCTGACCAGCTAGCAGGGTGAAAACTCGTATCGTGTATAGTTTTAGGCAACCAATTTGAAATCCGGCGTTGTTTTGAGTTGCCGTGTCAGAGAAAGAAAATCAAAAATTTTCAGGCCCTCAGATCCTCAAGTCCACCCTAAAAATCTAAAATCGTTATCTGACTAGCTAGCAGGATGAAAACTCGTACCGTGTATAGCTTGAGGGTGCCAATTTTGAAATCCGGCCGTTGTTTTGAGTTGCCGTCTCAGGGAAAGAAAATCAAAAATTTTCAGACCCTCAGATCCTCAAGTCCACCCTAAAAATCTAAAAACGTTATCTGACTAGCTAGCAGGATGAAAACTCGTACCGTGTATAGCTTGAGGGTGCCAATTTTGAAATCCGGCCGTTGTTTTGAGTTGCCGTCTCAGGGAAAGAAAATCAAAAATTTTCAGACCCTCAGATCCTCAAGTCCACCCTAAAAATCTAAAATCGTTATCTGACTAGCTAGCAGGATGAAAACTCGTATCGTGTATAGTTTGAGGGTGCCAATTTTTAAATCCGGCCGTTGTTTTGAGTTGCCGTCTCAGGGAAAGAAAATCAAAAATTTTCAGACCCTCAGATCCTCAAGTCCACCCTAAAAATCTAAAATCGTTATCTGACTAGCTAGCAGGATGAAAACTCGTACCGTGTATAGCTTGAGGGTGCCAATTTTGAAATCCGGCCGTTGTTTTGAGTTGCCGTCTCAGGGAAAGAAAATCAAAAATTTTCAGACCCTCAGATCCTCAAGTCCACCCTAAAAATCTAAAAACGTTGTCTGACCAGCTAGCAGGACGAAAACTCGTACCGTGTATAGCTTGAGGGTGCCAATTTTGAAATCCGGCCGTTGTTTTGAGTTGCCGTCTCAGGGAAAGAAAATCAAAAATTTTCAGACCCTCAGATCCTCAAGTCCACCCTAAAAATCTAAAAACGTTATCTGACTAGCTAGCAGGATGAAAACTCGTATCGTGTATAGTTTGAGGGTGCCAATTTTTAAATCCGGCCGTTGTTTTGAGTTGCCGTCTCAGGGAAAGAAAATCAAAAATTTTCAGACCCTCAGATCCTCAAGTCCACCCTAAAAATCTAAAATCGTTATCTGACTAGCTAGCAGGATGAAAACTCGTACCGTGTATAGCTTGAGGGTGCCAATTTTGAAATCCGGCCGTTGTTTTGAGTTGCCGTCTCAGGGAAAGAAAATCAAAAATTTTCAGACCCTCAGATCCTCAAGTCCACCCTAAAAATCTAAAAACGTTGTCTGACCAGCTAGCAGGACGAAAACTCGTATCGTGTATAGTTTGAGGGTGCCAATTTTTAAATCCGGCCGTTGTTTTGAGTTGCCGTCTCAGGGAAAGAAAATCAAAAATTTTCAGACCCTCAGATCCTCAAGTCCACCCTAAAAATCTAAAATCGTTATCTGACTAGCTAGCAGGCTGAAAACTCGTACCGTGTATAGCTTGAGGGTGCCAATTTTGAAATCCGGCCGTTGTTTTGAGTTGCCGTCTCAGGGAAAGAAAATCAAAAATTTTCAGACCCTCAGATCCTCAAGTCCACCCTAAAAATCTAAAATCGTTATCTGACCAGCTAGCAGGACGAAAACTCGTATCGTGTATAGTTTGAGGGTGCCAATTTTTAAATCCGGCCGTTGTTTTGAGTTGCCGTCTCAGGGAAAGAAAATCAAAAATTTTCAGACCCTCAGATCCTCAAGTCCACCCTAAAAATCTAAAAACGTTGTCTGACCAGCTAGCAGGACGAAAACTCGTACCGTGTATAGCTTGAGGGTGCCAATTTTGAAATCCGGCCGTTGTTTTGAGTTGCCGTCTCAGGGAAAGAAAATCAAAAATTTTCAGACCCTCAGATCCTCAAGTCCACCCTAAAAATCTAAAAACGTTATCTGACTAGCTAGCAGGATGAAAACTCGTATCGTGTATAGTTTGAGGGTGCCAATTTTTAAATCCGGCCGTTGTTTTGAGTTGCCGTCTCAGGGAAAGAAAATCAAAAATTTTCAGACCCTCAGATCCTCAAGTCCACCCTAAAAATCTAAAATCGTTATCTGACTAGCTAGCAGGATGAAAACTCGTACCGTGTATAGCTTGAGGGTGCCAATTTTGAAATCCGGCCGTTGTTTTGAGTTGCCGTCTCAGGGAAAGAAAATCAAAAATTTTCAGACCCTCAGATCCTCAAGTCCACCCTAAAAATCTAAAAACGTTGTCTGACCAGCTAGCAGGACGAAAACTCGTATCGTGTATAGTTTGAGGGTGCCAATTTTTAAATCCGGCCGTTGTTTTGAGTTGCCGTCTCAGGGAAAGAAAATCAAAAATTTTCAGACCCTCAGATCCTCAAGTCCACCCTAAAAATCTAAAATCGTTATCTGACTAGCTAGCAGGCTGAAAACTCGTACCGTGTATAGCTTGAGGGTGCCAATTTTGAAATCCGGCCGTTGTTTTGAGTTGCCGTCTCAGGGAAAGAAAATCAAAAATTTTCAGACCCTCAGATCCTCAAGTCCACCCTAAAAATCTAAAAACGTTGTCTGACCAGCTAGCAGGACGAAAACTCGTATCGTGTATAGTTTGAGGGTGCCAATTTTTAAATCCGGCCGTTGTTTTGAGTTGCCGTCTCAGGGAAAGAAAATCAAAAATTTTCAGACCCTCAGATCCTCAAGTCCACCCTAAAAATCTAAAATCGTTATCTGACTAGCTAGCAGGATGAAAACTCGTACCGTGTATAGCTTGAGGGTGCCAATTTTGAAATCCGGCCGTTGTTTTGAGTTGCCGTCTCAGGGAAAGAAAATCAAAAATTTTCAGACCCTCAGATCCTCAAGTCCACCCTAAAAATCTAAAAACGTTGTCTGACCAGCTAGCAGGACGAAAACTCGTATCGTGTATAGTTTGAGGGTGCCAATTTTTAAATCCGGCCGTTGTTTTGAGTTGCCGTCTCAGGGAAAGAAAATCAAAAATTTTCAGACCCTCAGATCCTCAAGTCCACCCTAAAAATCTAAAATCGTTATCTGACTAGCTAGCAGGCTGAAAACTCGTACCGTGTATAGCTTGAGGGTGCCAATTTTGAAATCCGGCCGTTGTTTTGAGTTGCCGTCTCAGGGAAAGAAAATCAAAAATTTTCAGACCCTCAGATCCTCAAGTCCACCCTAAAAATCTAAAAACGTTGTCTGACCAGCTAGCAGGACGAAAACTCGTATCGTGTATAGTTTGAGGGTGCCAATTTTTAAATCCGGCCGTTGTTTTGAGTTGCCGTCTCAGGGAAAGAAAATCAAAAATTTTCAGACCCTCAGATCCTCAAGTCCACCCTAAAAATCTAAAATCGTTATCTGACTAGCTAGCAGGATGAAAACTCGTACCGTGTATAGCTTGAGGGTGCCAATTTTGAAATCCGGCCGTTGTTTTGAGTTGCCGTCTCAGGGAAAGAAAATCAAAAATTTTCAGACCCTCAGATCCTCAAGTCCACCCTAAAAATCTAAAAACGTTGTCTGACCAGCTAGCAGGACGAAAACTCGTACCGTGTATAGCTTGAGGGTGCCAATTTTGAAATCCGGCCGTTGTTTTGAGTTGCCGTCTCAGGGAAAGAAAATCAAAAATTTTCAGACCCTCAGATCCTCAAGTCCACCCTAAAAATCTAAAAACGTTATCTGACTAGCTAGCAGGATGAAAACTCGTATCGTGTATAGTTTGAGGGTGCCAATTTTTAAATCCGGCCGTTGTTTTGAGTTGCCGTCTCAGGGAAAGAAAATCAAAAATTTTCAGACCCTCAGATCCTCAAGTCCACCCTAAAAATCTAAAATCGTTATCTGACTAGCTAGCAGGATGAAAACTCGTACCGTGTATAGCTTGAGGGTGCCAATTTTGAAATCCGGCCGTTGTTTTGAGTTGCCGTCTCAGGGAAAGAAAATCAAAAATTTTCAGACCCTCAGATCCTCAAGTCCACCCTAAAAATCTAAAAACGTTGTCTGACCAGCTAGCAGGACGAAAACTCGTACCGTGTATAGCTTGAGGGTGCCAATTTTGAAATCCGGCCGTTGTTTTGAGTTGCCGTCTCAGGGAAAGAAAATCAAAAATTTTCAGACCCTCAGATCCTCAAGTCCACCCTAAAAATCTAAAAACGTTATCTGACTAGCTAGCAGGATGAAAACTCGTATCGTGTATAGTTTGAGGGTGCCAATTTTTAAATCCGGCCGTTGTTTTGAGTTGCCGTCTCAGGGAAAGAAAATCAAAAATTTTCAGACCCTCAGATCCTCAAGTCCACCCTAAAAATCTAAAATCGTTATCTGACTAGCTAGCAGGATGAAAACTCGTACCGTGTATAGCTTGAGGGTGCCAATTTTGAAATCCGGCCGTTGTTTTGAGTTGCCGTCTCAGGGAAAGAAAATCAAAAATTTTCAGACCCTCAGATCCTCAAGTCCACCCTAAAAATCTAAAAACGTTGTCTGACCAGCTAGCAGGACGAAAACTCGTATCGTGTATAGTTTGAGGGTGCCAATTTTTAAATCCGGCCGTTGTTTTGAGTTGCCGTCTCAGGGAAAGAAAATCAAAAATTTTCAGACCCTCAGATCCTCAAGTCCACCCTAAAAATCTAAAATCGTTATCTGACTAGCTAGCAGGATGAAAACTCGTACCGTGTATAGCTTGAGGGTGCCAATTTTGAAATCCGGCCGTTGTTTTGAGTTGCCGTCTCAGGGAAAGAAAATCAAAAATTTTCAGACCCTCAGATCCTCAAGTCCACCCTAAAAATCTAAAATCGTTATCTGACTAGCTAGCAGGATGAAAACTCGTACCGTGTATAGCTTGGGGGTGCCAATTTTGAAATCCGGCCGTTGTTTTGAGTTGCCGTCTCAGGGAAAGAAAATCAAAAATTTTCAGACCCTCAGATCCTCAAGTCCACCCTAAAAATCTAAAATCGTTATCTGACTAGCTAGCAGGGTGAAAACTCGTATCGTGTATAGTTTGAGGGTGCCAATTTTTAAATCCGGCCGTTGTTTTGAGTTGCCGTCTCAGGGAAAGAAAATCAAAAATTTTCAGACCCTCAGATCCTCAAGTCCACCCTAAAAATCTAAAATCGTTATCTGACTAGCTAGCAGGATGAAAACTCGTACCGTGTATAGCTTGAGGGTGCCAATTTTGAAATCCGGCCGTTGTTTTGAGTTGCCGTCGCAGGGAAAGAAAATCAAAAATTTTCAGACCCTCAGATCCTCAAGTCCACCCTAAAAATCTAAAAACGTTGTCTGACTAGCTAGCAGGATGAAAACTCGTATCGTGTATAGTTTGAGGGTGCCAATTTTTAAATCCGGCCGTTGTTTTGAGTTGCCGTCTCAGGGAAAGAAAATCAAAAATTTTCAGACCCTCAGATCCTCAAGTCCACCCTAAAAATCTAAAATCGTTATCTGACTAGCTAGCAGGATGAAAACTCGTACCGTGTATAGCTTGAGGGTGCCAATTTTGAAATCCGGCCGTTGTTTTGAGTTGCCGTCTCAGGGAAAGAAAATCAAAAATTTTCAGACCCTCAGATCCTCAAGTCCACCCTAAAAATCTAAAAACGTTGTCTGACCAGCTAGCAGGACGAAAACTCGTATCGTGTATAGTTTGAGGGTGCCAATTTTGAAATCCGGCCGTTGTTTTGAGTTGCCGTCTCAGGGAAAGAAAATCAAAAATTTTCAGACCCTCAGATCCTCAAGTCCACCCTAAAAATCTAAAAACGTTGTCTGACCAGCTAGCAGGATGAAAACTCGTATCGTGTATAGTTTTAGGCAACCAATTTGAAATCCGGCCGTTGTTTTGAGTTGCCGTGACAGAGAAAGAAAATCAAAAATTTTCAGACCCTCAGATCCTCAAGTCCACCCTAAAAATCTAAAATCGTTATCTGACTAGCTAGCAGGATGAAAACTCGTATCGTGTATAGTTTTAGGCAACCAATTTGAAATCAGGCCGTTGTTTTGAGTTGCCGTGTCAGAGAAAGAAAATCAAAAATTTTCAGTCCCTCAGATCTTCAGGTCCACCCTAAAAATCTAAAAACGTTGTCTGACCAGCTAGCAGGATGAAAACTCGTATCGTGTATAGTTTTAGGCAACCAATTTGAAATCCGGCCGTTGTTTTGAGTTGCCGTGTCAGAGAAAGAAAATCAAAAATTTTCAGACCCTCAGATCCTCAAGTCCACCCTAAAAATCTAAAATCGTTATCTGACTAGCTAGCAGGATGAAAACTCGTATCGTGTATAGTTTTAGGCAACCAATTTGAAATCCGGCCGTTGTTTTGAGTTGCCGTGTCAGAGAAAGAAAATCAAAAATTTTCAGTCCCTCAGATCCTCAAGTCCACCCTAAAAATCTAAAATCGTTATCTGACTAGCTAGCAGGATGAAAACTCGTATCGTGTATAGTTTTAGGCAACCAATTTCAAATCCGGCCGTTGTTTTGGGTTGCCGTGTCAGAGAAAGAAAACCAAAAATTTTCAGACCCTCAGATCCTCAGGTCCACCCTAAAAATCTAAAATCGTTATCTGACTAGCGAGCAGGATGAAAACTCGTACCGTGTATAGTTTGAGGGTGCCAATTTTGAATCCGGTCGTTGTTTTGACTTGCCGTCTCAGAGAAAAAAAATCAAAAATCTTCAGGGCCTCAGATCTTCAAGTCCACCCTAAAAATCTAAAAACGTTGTCTGACCAGCTAGCAGGATGAAAACTCGTATCGTGTATAGTTTTAGGCAACCAATTTGAAATCCGGCAGTTGTTTTGAGTTGCCGTGTCAGAGAAAGAAGATCAAAAACTTTCAGACCCTCAGATCCTCAAGTCCACCCTAAAAATCTAAAAACGTTATCTGACCAGCTAGCAGGGTGAAAACTCGTATCGTGTATAGTTTTAGGCAACCAATTTGAAATCCGGCCGTTGTTTTGAGTTGCCGTGTCAGAGAAAGAAAATCAAAAATTTTCAGACCCTCAGATCCTCAAGTCCACCCTAAAAATCTAAAATCGTTATCTGACTAGCTAGCAGCATGAAAACTCGTATCGTGTATGGTTTTAGGCAACCAATTTGAAATCCGGCCGTTGTTTTGAGTTGCCATGTCAGAGAAAGAAAATCAAAAATTTTCAGACCCTCAGATCCTCAAGTCCACCCTAAAAATCTAAAATCGTTATCTAACTAGCTAGCAGGATGAAAACTCGTACCGTGTATAGTTTTAGGCAACCAATTTGAAATCCGGCCGTTGTTTTGAGTTGCCGTGATAGAGAAAGAAAATCAAAAATTTTCAGGCCCTCAGATCTTCAAGTCCACCCTAAAAATCTAAAAACGTTATCTGACCAGCTAGCAGGATGAAAACTCGTATCGTGTATAGTTTTAGGGAACCAATTTCAAATCCGGCCGTTGTTTTGAGTTGCCGTCTCAGAGAAAGGAAATCAAAAATTTTCAGGCCCTGAGATCCGCAAGTCCACCCTAAAAATCTAAAATCGTTATCTGACTGGCTAGCAGGACAAAAACTCGTATCCTGTATAGCTTTAGGGAACCAATTTCAAATCCGGCCGTTGTTTTGAGTTGCCGTCTCAGAAAAAGAACATCAAAATTTTCAGGCCCTCAGATCCGCAAGTCCACCCTAAAAATCTATAATCGTTATCTGACTGGCTAGCAGGACAAAAACTCGTATCGTGTATAATTTTAGGGAACCAATTTCAAATCCGGCCGTTGTTTTGAGTTGCCGTCTCAGAGAAAGGAAATCAAAAATTTTCAGGCCCTGAGATCCGCAAGTCCACCCTAAAAATCTAAAATCGTTATCTGACTGGCTAGCAGGACAAAAACTCGTATCCTGTATAGTTTTAGGGAACCAATTTCAAATCCGGCCGTTGTTTTGAATTGCCGTCTCAGAAAAAGAACATCAAAATTTTCAGGCCCTCAGATCCGCAGGTCCACCCTACAAATCTAAAATCGTTATCTGAATAGCTGGCAGGATGTAAACTCGTTTCGTGTATAGTTTTAGGGAACCAATTTCTAATCCGGTCGTTGTTTTGACTTGCCGTCTAAGAGAAAAAAAAAATCAAAAATTTTCTAGGCCTCACATCTTCAAGTCCACCCTAAAAATCTAAAAACGTTATCTGACCAGCTAGCAGGATGAAAACTCGTATCGTGTATAGTTTTAGGATGCTAATTTCAAATCCAGCCGTTGTTTTGAGTTGCCGTCTCAGAGAAAGAAAATCAAAAATTTTCAAACCCTCAGATCCTCGAGTCCACCCTAAAAATCTAAAAACCTTATCTCACTAGCTAGCAGGATGAAAACTCGTATCGTGTATAGGTTTAGGGAACCAATTTCAAATCCGGCCGTTGTTTTGAGGTGCCGTCTCAGAGAAAGAAAATCAAAAATGTTCAGGCCCTCAGATCCGCAAGTCCACCCTAAAAATCTAAAATCGTTATCTGACTTGCTAGCAGGATGAACACTCGTATCGTGTATAGTTTGAGGGTGCCAATTTCAAATCGGGCCGTTATTTTGAGTTGCCGTCTCAGAGAAAGGAAGTCAAAAATTTTCAGGCCCTCAGATTTTTAAGTCCACCCTAAAATTCTAAAATCGTTATCTGACTTGCTTGCAGGAGAAAAGCTCGTACCGTGTATGGCTTGAGTGTGCCAATTTCAAATCCGGCCGTTGTTTTGAGTTGCCGTCTCAGAGAAAGAAAATAAAAAATTTTCAGACTCTCAGATCTTCAAGTCCATCCCAAAAATGTAAAATCGTTATCTGACCTGCCAGCAGGACGGAAACTCGTATCCTGTATATTTTGAGGGTGCCAATTTCTAATCCGGCCTTTGTTATGAGTTGCCGCCTCAGATACGGGGTATCAAAAATTTTCAGTCCCTCAGATCTTCAGGTCCACCCTAAAAATCTAAAAACGTTATCTGACTTGCTAACAGGACGAACACTCGTATCGTGTATAGTTTGAGGGTGCCAATTTCAAATCGGGCCGTTATTTTGAGTTGCCGTCTCAGAGAAAGAAAGTCAAAAGTTTTCCGGCCCTCAGATTTTTAAGTCCACCCTAAAATTCTAAAATCGTTATCTGACTTGCTTGCAGGAGAAAAGCTCGTACCGTGTATAGCTTGAGTGTGCCAATTTCAAATCCGACCGTTGTTTTGAGTTGCCACCTCAGAAAAGAAAATCAAAAATGTTCAGACCTTCAGATCTTCAAGCCCACCCTAAAAATCTAAAATCGTTATCTGACTTGCTAGCAGGACAAAAACTCGTATCATGTATAGCTTAAGGGGGCTTATTTCAAATCCGGCCGTTGTTTTGAGTTTCCGGCTCAGATAAAGAAAATCAAAAATTTTCAGACCCGCAGATCTTCGCGTTCACCTTAAAAATTTAAAATCGTTATCTGACTTGCTAGCAGGGCCGGTATTCTTGACCGCTCGCGTGGAGCGATAACGGTGCCTTTAAATGCGAGGGGAGCGAAAATCACTGCTGTTTAGATTCTCACATCCTCTCCTCACAATTGAAGCGCTCGCGTCAAAGGGGAGTGCTTTCTGTCACTCGTGTCACTGGTGTATCAATGTGAATAGGTTATCACCGACGATTAGGGTACCTTAAGTTGAGATGTGTACTCTTATTTATAATTATTATGCTTTATAGTGGACGGTCCAGTATGTATTGGACTGTTAAACCAAGAAGAAGCATGAAAACATGTTTCAGAGCTCCATCGAGTTGTTCTAAGAGGCCCTCTAACACAGTGTTTTTCAACCTTTTCCATAGCACGACCCCCCCTAGTATTAAAAAATATTTCTTGATTCCCGACCCTTTTTTTCATGTATGTTAAAAATATTTAAACCGTACAGAACTTTTAGGCGTTTGCGTTATTATAATCTGCTGGAATTATCTGCCAATCAGTTGTTACGCTGGGAGTTCAAATCTGGAAATTTTGATACCTTCTGGTTGAAAAGAGAAAATAAGTGCACGGAATTAACAATCGAAGCTTTGAAGTATTTCATTCCATTTTCTACCTTGTACTTGTGCGAGTGCGCAATTTTATGGCCCAAACAAGAAGTAAACTTAAAATCGCCTAAATTTGGAAAACGATTTAGTATTTTATATTGCAAATCGGATCCGTTATGGGAGAAATTGATTAGACAAAGTCAAGCGCAACCTTCACATTAAAATGTACCTTTTTAAAATGTATTTTTTTACCGAGTTCCCACTCAAAAAGTACTAACAAAACTCGCTGCAAACTACTTCAAAAGGTTATTTAAATTAACAAAACGAACCTTTTGATATGTCTTGGACACATATAGCATTTATCTGGATGACCCTGCAAAAACTACAGATTTATATCCTCAACCAACAGTAAAAATTTTGGTTAACTATTTTCCAGTGATTTTATAAAAAAGTTTATGGTTTAATGTACTGATATATGATTCGAAGTTATAATACGAACTATAACTAAAGTGTAATCGCTGTGATTATCATTATTTAATTTATAAAAAGAATATTGGTATCGAAATAGAAAACAACAGTTCTTTCACATTAATGGGGGCCAAATTCGCCGCTAATTAAATCAGATTTATCCTGAATGTTGCTTTTTGGTTGATACTAATTTTCATGTTTAGAATAGTTAGTTCAACCTCGATCGATGTATATCACCGGCAATGATTACTTATCGTCTGTGATGTATACGGTACTTTATCAAACGAACATATTGGTTATGTTTTGACAACTTGACGTTTTGTTCGGACATTTTACATCAATACGCGATGTTGTCGTATCTCAGTGCTCGCTTTCCAAATTCGCGAGGGGAGCGGTAGATGAGAATCTGGAAATGCCATATCGCTGCAAATCATATCGCTCCTTTGACGGATCGCTCGCTTGCGAGGAGAGCGAGTTGAGAATACCGGCCCAGGACGAAAACTCGTACGACGTATAGCTTGAAGGTGCCAATTTCGAGTCCGGCCGTTGTTTTGAGTGTCAGCCTCGGGTAATAAACCTTAAAAATATTCAGACCTTCAAAATTTGAAGTCCACCGTAAAAGTCTTATATCGTTATCGACTAGCGGGACGAAAACTCGTTTCGTGCATAGTTTTGAGGGTACCAATTTCAAATTCGGCGGTTGTTTTCCTAGTGAGACAGAACTTATTTACAGAGTGCTACGGGAGGATGAATGTATAAGAAATTATTTTGAAAAAATGAAATAGATGAAGCTGTGTTGCAAAGCTTTCCTAGGACACTTTGTACTGAGAACTCTAACCTGAAACAAATCGGCGGCATATCAAGTGACCCTCTACAACAGGGCTGTGCTAAAGTGTGATTTTGCTGTCACAGTGCCGCCCTTTGACTGTTCCATATGTGCCCCTAAGCCTTTACGGTAACAGTGATCTGGGCCGGTATTCCCAAGTCGCTCCCCTCGCAAGCGAGCGATCCGTCAAAGGAGCGATATGATTTGCAGCGATATGGCATTTCTAGATTCTCACCTACCGCTCCCCTCGCAAATTTGGAAAGCGAGCATTGAGATACGACAACATCGCGTATTGATGTAAAATGTCCGAACAAAATGTCAAGTTGTCAAAACATAACCAATATGTTCGTTTAATAAAGTACCGTATACATCACAGACGATAAATAATAATTTTCGGTGATATACATCGATCGAAGATGAACTATTCTAAGCATGAAGATTAGTATCAACCAAAAAGCAAGATTCAGGTTAAATCTGATTTAATTAGCGGCGAATTTGGCCCCCATTTAATGTGACAGAACTGTTGTTTTCTATTTCGATACCAATAATCTTGTTTGAAATTAAATAGTGATAATCGCAGCGATTATACTTTAGCTCCAGTTCATATTATAACTTCGAATCATATATCAGTACATTAAACTATAAACTTTTAAAAGCTTACAATTTTTTTTATAAAATCACTGAAAAATAGTAAACCAAAATTTTTGCTATTGGTTGAGGATATAAATCTGTAATTTTTACAGGGTCATCCAGATAAATGGTAATTGTGTCCAAGACATATCAAAAGGTTTGTTTTGTTAATCTAATAACCTTTTGAACTAGTTTTCAGCGAGTTTTGTTACTGTTTTTTGAGTGGGAACTCGGTAAAAAATCTATACATTTTAAAAAGGTACATTTTAATGTGAAGGTTGCGCTTGACTTTGTCTAATCAATTTCTCCCATAACGGATCCGATTTGCAATATTAAATATTAAATCGTTTTCCAAATTTAGGCGATTTTTAGTTTACTTCTTATTTGGGCCATTGATGAAATTGCGTACTCGCACAAGTACAAGGTAGAAAATGGAATGAAATACTTCAAAGCCCCGATTGTTAATTCCGTGTACTTATTTTCTCTTTTCAACCAGAAGTTTTCAAAGTTTCCAGATTTGAACTCCCAACGTAACATCCCAATGGCAGATAATTCCAGCAGATCATAATAACGCAAACGCCTGAAAGTTTTGTACGGTTTAAATATTTTTAACATACATGGAAAAAAGGGTCGGAAATCAAGAAATATTTTTTAATACTAGGGGGGTCGTGTTATGGGGAAGGTTGAAAAACACTGTGTTAGAGGGCCTCTTAACACAACTCGATGGAGCTCTGAAACACGTTTTTATGCTTCTTCTTGGTTTAACAGTCCAATACATACAGGATATTAATTATAGATAAGAGCACACATCTCAACTTAAGGTACCCTAATCGTCGGTGATAGCCTATTTACATTGATACTCCAGTGACACGAGCGACAGAAAGCACTCCCCTTTGACGCGAGCGCTTCAATTGTAAGGAGAGGATGTGGGAATCTAAACAGCTGTGATTTTCACTCCTCTCACATTTAAAGGCAGCGCTATCGCTCCACACGAGGGGTCAAGAATACCGGCCCTGGATCCGGATAGATCAGTTATATGTCAAACAGCTGTCAAGTGGGATTTATGATTCCATGGATTTAAGGGACATCGAACAACGTCAGGATCAGTGATCCAACTGATCGGGTTAACCGAAGCATAGTTTCCGTAAGGGGCTACTGTGATTTAAACCTTTGACTTTGTCACACCAAAACTTAGTACATGTCACAGTGGCCACTGGCAAATGGCGATCCAATGGAATCCACGTTAGTGTATCCTGTGACTCCTATAAAAGGGGTGTCACCACAGAGTTAACATCTATAGAGGGAGTGTAAACAACAAAATGCACAGGTCGCTGACCAGCCAACATGTAACGGAAATTTTGACAGCTTGAGAGCATTACCAGTAGCGTGCGGCTTTACATTAAAATTGGATGTTCATTAATAGATTCAATTATTACTGTGATGTTACAAACTGATACCAATAAGTTGTATTAGTATTTAGCTATACTTAGAGAGTTACCCTTATTATAATTTCATTGTAACAGTTGATAATTTATTACCATGAAGTGTATTTCAAAACATATCTAACAGTGTTCTGAAAGGTAGCCTGTTGGAATGGCTGCATGGTATTTTTACTTCAGCAATAAAATATAATAATTGCATTAGGTAGTATCCAGTTCCATAAAATTCTCATAGATAGATTTTCTGTAATAAATGTGGCATACATTTTTGCATTTCACGTCCTCAAATAGTTTAAAAAAAGGAATTTGGAAAATTCATGTTGACTGAAATGAATGTAATGCGTGCACAAAACATACATTAAACAACCATTAATATTCCTCAAACTGGAGTGAAGTTACTTTCGTTCCCACTTATCCCCATATATTACGCTACTGAAAACTAATACAAAACCTATACTCACCTATGATAAGAAGTGTTCACCGATTCGTCGCTATTACAGCAAACTGTACACTTTTTATGTTGTCTCATCATGCAATTATGACAATATTATTCATAAATAATTTAATTTACACCACAAATAGTCACAAAGTCAGTCAAATATACACTAAAATCACAAAAATCTCGACATACGCAATAACCGCAACTACAATGACAGCCACATGACAGCTTAAGGGCACGCCGATTGTAGGTTGCTAGATTTATGACATATTAGAAGTTATTGCGACATTCCGCTATGAAATTTACCATTTTTGAGATTTGATTAAATCTATACAAATCATCTTCACGTAAATCAGTTACATTGCAAGTATATTGGAATGTATAGTTAAATACCCAGTTAAACACTTTGTGTTCAAACTGCGGAAACTGCCAGATTTTGAAGAAACTGGAAGCGGACGGAGAAGAGTGGCAATAGCGCTATAGATGTTGGCTGGCCAACATTCAAATTAGGCTCCCTCTAGAGATGTTAACTCTGTGGGTGACACATACGAACTTTAAGTACGCGGTTTTTAAGTTCGCGAACTTACTCGGCTCGACGCGGTGACACACGTGAAGATGGAATCACTTATTTTGATAATTTTCCTAAATAAACAAAACTTTTAACAAACGTCAAACACAACAAGCGTTGCGCATCGATGGCCTGCCGAAACAAAGTGGTGGCTCGCGGCTCGCAGTACGAGCTGAGACCAGCTACGAGCAACATTTCAATCCAGTTGGCGCGACGGTTTTAAAGTACGCGTACTTACGGTGACACACAAGCGAAAAAGGTCGTCGAGCCATAAGTATGCGTACTTGCTCGTCCGTGTATCACCCCTTTAACACTTGCGTCTCCGTAGTCACGACTATGTTAGGGGTGATTTGCGTTTCGTGTTTCACTTAACGAAGTTTGATTTTGGTCTGTACAATGTTTTTTTATGTATTTTTATTATTTTATAAAATACCTACTAGTCGCTAATCGTTAAGCAAAAATGTTTTTTTAGAATAAATATTCAAAACAACTAATTTTGCTCTAAATGTTTTTTAAGTAGTTAAGGGTATTCCTATAGGTTCACGTATATTAGGGTGACTCCATACCTGACACCTGCATAACTAACTAACGTAAATGAGAACCGTGCGATAGAACGGAATCTGGACGGAGTGAACTGTAACAGCATCCTGCTCCTGAGTCCCGAAGTGACAGCGACTTTTAACCGAATACGGTTCCTCCGACACGTCGAAGTCGACAATAAAAGCCGATGCGTTGACGCCCAACTCTGACCACAGCCCTACTCTACAACGTGTCCTGGAAGAGTCCAACCGGGACCGTCGAGAGCTACCGGGCCTGATGGTGCCGCGTGTGACGTCACACCAGACGCCGCACGTATCTGCAGGGATTAAAAGAGAAATTCCGGCGCTACGAGCATTATCTTGCAATACTGAGAAAACGGTCAAATATACAAAAGTAATGTATAGGAATGAATTTATAGGAAATTGAATTTGTGATGAATTGAGCCAGTTGATATCAATTTAACTAGAGTCGTTTGAATGTGAGAAGGTTAAAAGTTGCACCCAAATTATATAAAATTATCTATTATTCACAAAATGAGCTGTCACGATTGCAGTAGCAGTAGTAGCAAAAGAGGATATAGGAGCTGTAGTATAAAAGGTGTGCGAGAATTTCTCTTGACACGTGATATTATTCTCCTAACAGAAAAAGTTCAAACGAAAACTGATTGGAATTTTTGAAAGTACTATGGGGTCAAACATACTATGCTTTCAAAACATTTTCTTTGTACTTCAACCGTTAAAACTCCCCCCAACTTTTTGTTCATGTAGCTACAAAAAAAAGTCTTTTATTTCATTTAAAATCTTATAGTAGCTTTGATTTTATACACAAACCTATTTTTTGCGTAGTCATTATATAAATAAAATAATGATTTGTTTGAAGCTTAATATTTGTTTATAATAAAACAGATGAAATTGAAAACTAAGTGGGCGTTTCAAGAGTACTGAAGGACATATAGGACATATCATACTTTGAAAACAAAATTTTGTACTTGAACCCCCAAAACTCACCCCCAACATTTTTTTTTCAAATAGCTGTCTACAGCTTTTCCTACATAAATGAGGTCATTGTTAGTGCCTTTGATTCAATACACAAAACAGTTTTCTTCGTAAAGTCAAAGCATAAAATAAACAAAATAAGGATTTTTTCAGGCGTAACATTTTCGTAAGCATGTATGATATCAGTACCCTTAAAAACCCCTTAGTCTCCCTAAGTTTTTCGTGTCAAACAAATTCTTATTTTATTCATATCGCGCTTATGATTTTACGAAATAGACAGGTTTGCGTATAAAATCAAAGTACCACAAGATTTTAAATAAAATAGGAATAGCATTTATGTAGGAAAAGTTATGGGGTGCTATTTGAAAACAAAACGTTGGGGGCGAGTTTTCAAGTTTGACCTGCAAAAAAATGTTTTGAATGCATGCACTTTACAGTAATAATTGTTAATCAGTATTTTACAAAATCTGTGAAGACAACTTAATCTTAGCTCGAGGAACTATTAAACTTATAGCAGTATCAGTACGAATTACAAATCTCCCTTTGAAGTGTCTGGTGCATATTATAGAAGAATCCTTTATCGTGAAGATATCTCGATGTATAGCGCGTAACCACTGACTCAGTTTCATTACATCTTTGGAAGTTACAACACAGGTATGCACTCTGTATCTATATAATTACTACTGCACAAAGATGCATAGCAACTATAGACGGTATTCTTGGCTAGATACATACACGTAAAACCCAAAAATTTAATGAAAAATGCCTGCGGGTATTTGACGATTACAAACGCGACCGAACGGTCGCTCGGCGCCTCGCGTGACGTAGACGCTGTGGTGGGGATACACCATCAGGCCCGGTAGCTCTCGACGGTCCCGGTCCAACCCTGTGTAAGATGAACCGGCGCGTCTCGTCGTGAGAGAGAATACAGAGTAGAGTAGCCATATCGCTAAGCCTGAGCGGAGGCCGGAACACTGCCGGTAGTTATTGTCTCCACGGGGACTGGCTCATTGTTCTTGTGCGACAGACGCGACAATTGGCTTCCTTCGGTAATATACTACGTCCGTCCGTACGTATGTACGTCGCGAGGTACGCGAAGCCAGGATATGCGATCGGAATTCATACCGTCTCCGGCTTCAAGTAATTGCTCCGTATGTTATCCACCCCCCACCCCCCCTTTTATGATTGCTGGACCATCGTTGAGCCTCTTAGATGGTCACTGCGAATATTAGGTCTGGAAGATTTGGCACAGCATAGAGAGTAAACCAGCAGCGCAACTGAAACCGAATGTTTGAGGGCATATTGACGACCTTGAATTTTTCGGGTGTCGCGTCGACAATCGTGCTAGAGAAGCGATTCATACAGGACCTGAGTGAGAATATTACACAGACAATTTGGGCAGGTAATGAATCAGTTATCCCGAAAAACTGGCAAAAACGCAATAAAACAACTGAATAAGGTCCTGGGATCCACGATGTACAATCGACAACGGGTAAACGTTTGTACAAGTTTCTCGCATCAATTTGAAGAGTTGCGCTGCTGGTTTACTCTTTATGTTGTGCTTTTCATCTCAATTTCATTTGTCATTTACTAAAAGCACAAAATGCGGCGTTAAATAGATTGACCCCCATTTTCAAATGATGCCCTGAATTACATTTTCATCAGTTGTGACCTTAGACAAGGAAAAAGAGAGGACGGAACGCGCGACTAACATTTCTGTTACCAAATGGCACCAAAAATGTACTAAAGCGCTATTAAATTTACCTGTGATACGTGATTCCTGGCTACTTCCTACTGCTGTGGCTCTTACAACCGTAAGCTGCACACCCTGTTATTATGCACACCACAATATTTTTCAATGATTGGTTTTAAAAACGCTAAATATCATAAAAAAATGATTTGACAGCTATAAAATAGCTATTCATTTTCGGTCACAGCTAATTCACATAGCATCAAACGGGCGTGCGGTATCCCCTCTCTAGCTCTCTTCCTTATCTAACGTTGTGATGGTGACTGAGAACCTCCGCCATGTTTGCCTTCACAAGATTTCTTTTGACCGTAACTGCTTTTTCAACAAATATTTAACTACAGACCTTTTTACTACCCTTACTACCCACACCGATAGGTGAGGCGAATGACAAATTTTGGTCGCACATGAAAAATACCGTCGCGAAACAGTTTTCACCCCCCTTCAACCCACCCTCGAGCGGCAACCTCAGAGGTCGCAAATTGAATCTTATCTTAGTTAAGCATCATCAAGGTAGTATCATTTCCACTGATAGTTTGTATCAATAAGGTATTTTTCGCATCGGCACATAGTAGCAGGTAGCGGTGTGTTCCTTATGTCGTAATTTTTTAAACCAAATGGGTGAGTTTCGGCAGGTGCTGATAATGAATAAATGAGTATCATTCTTTTAGACAAACAAAACTGTTACGCAACTTTTCGATAAAGTTCTTCGTCCTAATCATGAAATGAAATCCTGATTTTAGTGAAAATCACAAACCAACCTCTAACGTTGGCGCACTGTAGGACGGAAATTATTAGATTTCACCCCCTCACCCCTCAAGCGGCAACTTCCCGACAACAGTGAAACTGGCACTGTTGCCATTTTGAAAATGTCTTTTCACGATAAATCGATCATGATTTCTAAGGTGTCGGTCGCTTCGAAGTAGAAAAACCTAGCGGGCTCTTAGGCCAAGTTACACAATCATTGGTAACCCCTGGTAGTCACTTATCCGACAGTTGGAAGTTAACTAGTTATTATCCGGAAGAAAACAAGTGGTTAAGCTTATTTATCTTCAATTTGGCAGCACAGATGGGTCTCAGAGCACTGTGATAATTGTGTTCTGTGAATACAACCGAACTCTTTGATAACCTCCAAAGCAAGCTTCGGTTCGGTTGACCATAACAAACGTGAAAGATAACACATACTTTACCCTTAGGTTAGCTTCAGCTACTGTATAACCAGAGCTTTTGACGTAAACCGCCGATTATGAAACGCAAAGGGTTCGCTAACCACTAATTTTCTTTTCACCTCGAGTTACCTGCCGATTGTGAAACTCCTTAGGGCCGGTTTCACAATAATGCAGGGTTAACTCAAGGTTGTGTGTCGACCGGAGGTTAACCCTAGATGTCATGTTTCACAAATTTTGGTTTTCGATTTTACTTGAGGTTAACTTCACCCCAAGAAATTCTTGAGTTAACCCCAGGCTTGCGATGACGCATGCGCATTAGGTTATGTTCCTTTGGTTTTGCAGTAGCAAGTATGCTAGATTTTGAAGTTTCATATTATCGTTTACCTTAACGCATTCCATCGTTCTTTTTATTTGAAATGGATGGTTATGATGTAAATGCATACAGCAATGATGAAGAAGCAATGAGACCAAGAATATTTCGACCTAGAGTCAATTATTTTGAGGAATATGACCATGACTCCTTGGTCTTTTTTAAATGTTTGTATTTTTGTTTCAGCACCTTCACAGATCTGCGGCTATTATTTGCACATTTGCAATTAAATTCTTCTCCTATCTTTTCCCAGGCATTGTCTTTTTCACGCCATGTTGTTGCACCTTTTGTTTTGCATTCTATTACATGCCTGTACTTTTCTACTAACGAAATGAACAGATACTCTTCATCTTTTGAAAAGTTATTCGCTCTTTTTGGTTTTTCCATGCTGACACACGGACAGAAACAACTACAATGCCAAGCAGCCCAAACATCAACCCAACTTAAAAATCTTGTATCTGTGCCAAACACCAAACAACTGCGAATGAAATGAAAAAAACGTCAGTTGAAAAAACCAAAACGAGGTTGGAAATTGCATGGAACTGACAGCTCAACGAACTCATTCTTTGACAGTCTTGTCAGAAAAACACAAAACACCAGCACGAAACACATAACGAAGGAACTAAGAAGAAGAAAAATTTTAAATATTGCAGACACAGTACCACCAACCGCTAAAAATAAAATACAACTCGCAGTCAGTTAAGCCTACGTGATTTTATGATTGTGAAATAAGAGGCGTGCCATTGTTCAAGTTAACTCGCAGGTCGAGGTTAGTAAACCATCAGAGTGACCTCTGATTGTGAAACTGGACCTAAGACTATAGGGATATTACTACTGAAAATATTTTAGCGCTGTAGCCCTCAAGGACACCTACCATTACTAAAAAAGTTACTCCGATGCTGCCCATAATATTTAAATGTCGATATTACTTCACTAAGAAAGCCAAATATGGCATTTATAACGCATTTTCTCTTGCATATTTGAGGTACTTAATTCCAATATGGGGAACTTGTTCAGGAACTTTAATTTCAAAATCTTCAAACTTTGCAAAATAAGATTTTGAAAATACTATTTAATTATAGCAAACTTACCAATACAGTCACGTTATATACAGAACTAAAAGTTGCTGAGATGGATAAAATTTCAGAACTTGAACAATGTAAATTAATATTCAAAATAATTAATAGCAGGCAGAAGAATAACACTATCTATAATTTTGTAAATGAAATACATGATCATTTTACCAGGTCACAAAACAATATATATCCGGTTTACAGTCGTACAAATATAGCTTTGAATTGCTCAATGCAATCCGCGTCTAGAGCTTCTAATAGGTTACCAGTTGAAATTAGATCTAAAATATGTTACAATAGCTTCTTGTATAATTTAAAACAACACCTAGACATGTATGTTAATTCAGTGGTATATAATATAATTAAGGACTCTAGTAGCAATCTAGTTAAAGAAAAAGAATAAGCACTGTTGATAAGTTTATGTTTATAATTCTCGAGGCCAGAACCTTCGGTACTGTTTAGAGAATTGTTAAAGTTTATTGTTATATAATTATTTCCAGAAATAAACGATGTTTCAAAAAAAATTGAAATATCTTTTGGTAGGCATAAAAACATCTGAAACAAAGGTTCGTACTTTTTTCAACCATACCGAGCTACTCAAAACTCCAACCCTTACGGGCCTCTTTGTCTAGACTCGATGACGTAAGGGCAAAGGCAGACTGACAACGTGGGCATCCAGAATCTCATGCTCACAATATAGGAACAACACAAAGGCCATTATCGTTATGACAAAGGCCGTCATTAAGGCGTGCAGATATTCAATCGCTTGACCTATTTCAAGACATACAGAGAGAAGAAGAGGGCCCCAAGCGGCGTTTTGTTAGGCCCCGACGGGGCGACAGGGCGACGGCCCTCCTCCCTTTTTTCATTCCTTTTGCCTTTGTTCGAATTTCGTCCTCCGTCGGTCCTCTACGCACCCCGCGGCACGCATCTCGCAGATCGATTAACGAATCCAGAAAGGAAATCGCCCGCAGGATATGCTCCGGATCATCTGATGAATTTTAAGGGGATGTTTGCGCTCGCAGGACTCGCAGAAGATGAACAGAAGACAGATATAGTCAATCATGGCCGACTCTACACTAGGCCGGAGCCTTAGATGTGGCAACGTGGCTTAGCTATCAAATAGTGGGCCTATAGTTTCAGAATAATTATTACATTTTATATGTATTAAGAGTTCATCTGGGTTAATAAATTAAGAAAAATACCTTTTAGAACTACTACTACTACTAATACCACTTACATCTGATGTCTGGTTCATCGTAGTCAGGCACTACAAAATAAAAATAACCGCAACCTGTTTCCTTCTGCCACTTCCACTTTCACTTAAATGAACACTCAACTTACTTTGTAAATTGTCACTTGAGCTAGAAAAATTCACTATTAGGTCACTGTGAAGCCATTCTTACTGGTGTTGATTCCCTTTCGCTATCAAATCTTTTCGTAGATATGCCCAGATGCATGATGCATGCCCAGATGAGTTCTATTAACTGTATTTTTCTGTGATATTTGGGAGGTCCAGAAAACATTGTAGGTACCACATTGTGCTTTAAAATAGGTCTTATCCTTTGAAGTGTTTGTAAAGTATTGTCTTTATTCTTATAAATATAACCAGCCCATACGAGGAATACTGTTCACTTGTGCTGTTCACCCACTTTAACGAAGATTTTCAAATATTACACGTAGAACAAAAAGGACGCAAATTAAATTTTTTAGAAGCCTTAGAAATCAACAAGCTCAAATGTTCAGGTAACCTACTTAACGACCAAACGGATTTAAATAATTCACCCCTACTAAATCTGACCCATGGTTTTCGGAGAACAAACGATTAGCCATAATAGTTATACCATTAAGCATGTACATTTTATATAAATAGCCTTGTATTGTAAGTTTAGAGTCATTGTTTGAAAAAGACACTGTGTGTCGAAACGATCGTCGCAAGTTTAAATAAAAGTGGTGATTATTCATCTGGAATACTTTGTGTTTCACCCACTTCTGTTTATGTCCTTTACTGGAAGCACAATTGCTAGTACAACCTGGTACTACACACTTTGCAGGCATCTGTTTATCTTTATAGTTTCGTTTGTGCAGGTAAATGATTAGAAACACATTAAAAATCATCTTGAAATGTTCTTTTTACTCTGGAAGGTTATGTTCGGCCATGGTTTGGTATGTCCTCTATTCCTGGTACTACACACTTTGCAGGCATCTTTTTATCTTTATAGTTTCGTTTGTGCAGGTAAATAATTAGAAACACATTAATAATCACCTTCCAACCATATTTTCTGCTCTGGAAGAATACACATGACTTAACAACAAATAAAAACTCGGCCCGCTGATTCAGTGTTGCCATATTTGATGCTCCGGCCTAGTGAGTAAAGTCGGACATGAGTCAATAGAATTAAAATCAAGTGCTGCTGCGGAGATTGTGTCTGTCGTTAAGAGCTTCCTATCAACGTTGCTGTTCAAACTGTACATTGTGCGGGCACAAGCCCCAGTATCTAGGCTTGAATCCAGGATAAATTTCATTCTGTCCATAAACCCACTGACAGACTTCAAATCATTAAACAAAGAGGTATTGTGGAAGCGACAGAAAGCCTTCCTGCAGGATCACAGCTGGAATGGAGGACTTGGAGAAATCTCAAGAGGATTAGGTGCCAAATGGGCGAATGTGGGGATAGCCTAGTAAGATGGGGATATGTGGAGGATGATTTATGTGCCTGCGGGGACAACCAGACGATGGAGCATTTTCTAATTTGCTCATCCTTGGTAACCCCTTGCACAACCCAGGATTGCTATGGGGATACAAGCCCCCAGCATTCAGATTCAAATCCAGGAAGAATTTCATTGTCCACAAACACACCGACAAACTCCAAATCAGTAACCAAAGAGGTACTGTGGAAGCGACAGTATCAGAGAACCCATACCAACTTGGAATCCAACTCAAAGCCTCCCCGCTAGATCACAACTGGAATGGAGCACCTGGAAAAGTCTCAACAGAATTAGATGCCAAATGGGCAGGTTGTAACAGTTTCAGTTAGCAGTCCAGTTCTATTCGAGTTTTGGTACCGGTGGTCCCATCTAGTGCCCGACTTACCTGTTTCCGTGTATGATCGTCCGGCGATTTATTAATCTTTGCGTATGGTAGCGGGACGTTTTGTGGTCATACAGAGATGTTTTGTGGTGGTACAACTGACAGGTACGGCTAACCACCTGCATCTTTTTGCGGACTGACCTTAGTGGGGTAAAGACGTTTTGATGTGCTTGCAATCCGGTGGAGAGATGGAGGACGAACAACCCCTAAGCTTCAAAGCTAGTTATGTAATGAGGCATCTGACACCCTAACCCAGACCGCCTGGTCTCCCATGTGAGGTCGTTTCCGTTTTTTAGAGTATGTAAGTATGATGTTCTGGATGTTCATGCTGCTCTTTACAACATGGCGTCTTTGTTACAGCAAATTTCATTTCGTTGTCCGAGAGATCTTTTTTTAAATGGGATTTTGTGGTAATACCCACTGTTAGTGGTAAGTGGCTGAAATTAATGATTTGTACTATCGCTACGGCGAATTTTTTTTATTTTCAGGGTTTTATGGCATACTACCGTATACTATAGTATTTTATGGTTTATGGTTCATGGTATATTTAGGATATGGCTGTGGCTGTCTAAGGCGTTTTACGACGATGGTTTCTTAAGTTTGTTGTCACCTTACCAGGATGGCTAGGTGAATTTCATCGGGAAAATATTTTTAGGATGGTTCAAGTACAACACATGCCCTCGTGAGAAGAAACTCCAGCTTCTCGATTACTGCATGAAGTAACCAAGGTCAAGGTGGAGTGTTGAAAAAATGGTCTATATCTATATTTAAATATTGTTACAACTTTTTGTAGCATGGACCTCGGGTAACTGAAGTAGAACTGTCTAGACACCTTTTTTATAGTGATACTGTGTTTTTGCCCCAAACCCTTCAGGTTTGAGAGTGCAGTTTAACTTTTAAGACACATTGAGTCTATAATCTAAGTACAAACGTTAAGGTTACATAACATTTGTTTTTAAGGTTTGTACCATCTATTTCATTAAGGTTTATATATGTAGCTACATTTAAGTAATTCATAAAAGTCTACAGCTTATGTAAAAACATTTCAAAATGGTTGAAGCGCAATTTTAACACTGGTGGTTGCACCCCTATTTACTAGTAACTTGTTTTTACCATTTTATGCTTGGTCAGTTGATGCTGGCATACTAGGGCCAACTGTTTAATCATAGGTAGGCAGCCAACACCAGTGTGAGACCTTATTTTACATTTTTTATGCTGGTATCCATCTTTAATAATGTCACCTATATTTTGCCATTGAGCCTATCATCCCATTGATACACTTGTTTATTTTTTAATTTTATTATATACTCTTGTTTACCTATTTATTGTTTTATTGCCCTTCACAAAGAAAACGTCACTGCTTCAGGATATATAGTTTATAACATTAACAGATTTTTTTGCTTTTTGGTGTTTAACACTCATGTTGCTTAAAGCTACCTTGTTTTCCTGCCTTACAGGGTGAGCCAAGTCTAAACTTAATCCAATCTAAGGGTAGGTGGCGCCCGTTTTAATCATTTGACTCTTGATATCTCCACAACTTTAACATATTTCATAGTTTACACTAGAATCAATTGGACTACGAACCCAGCTCTCCTCTCAAAACCTGAGTGCCGTTCGCATATGTGAAACGAACACGTTACAAGACCAGGGATAACCTAGTGAGATGGGGATACGCTTAGGACGATTTATGTGCCTGCGGGGAGAACTAGACGACAGAGCATCTCCTATCTTGCTCATCCTTGGAAACCCTTTGCACAATCCAGAATTGCTGTGTGGACACAAGCCGCCCAGCATTCACATTCAAATCTAGGAAAAATTTCGGTATGTCCACAAACCCACTGACAGACACCAAATCAGTAACTAAAGACACGACAGTGCAGTGTGCCAGACTCTGGAAAGAGATATAAGCAAATACAGACAATCATTTCTTACTTGTGAGGTCTGTGATCGTAACATATGTGTGTTTTTTCTTCCTTTAATACATATTTTTATGTCAACAATTTCTTGGAAAATTTATCCATGAATTCATCCATCGTATTCTTCAAGGTCAAACTGATTGAGTTTACGTATGTATGTACATGTAGATGGTTTGGTAGTTTTCGCATGATCTGCTCAATTTTAATTTTTTGTGGTCTTGACAGTATTTTACTCCTGTTTTTTTTGCAAATTTTTGTTTAGAAAATGTCTAATAAATATACAGAGGCAGGTATGCAACATGCATCTTATGACTTTATGGTTGGCACTACTGAATTTGACGTCAAACTTGACCGAAAATTAGAGTAGGTTCTAAATCCGTGGAGAAATCCATGGACTTATTTGACGTCAAATTCCTGTTTTACACTTGTAAAGTTTGTCCACCAACTAGATCCATGAATAAAACCATGGACTTGTTGTTGATGTATAACGAGTATTACAACTTAACCGTTAGAATTAGCATTAGACATTCATAGCAACTTTTGCAGTTATTGTAGCGTGTATTGAATCATATGCATTAACCAAGAGATCAGTACTGATGGTATCTAGGAGGCATAGCTCCAAAATTGAGGTTAAGAAACCCCTTCGACATCTACATCAGCTATCTCCGACACTGAAGTAACACGCCAGTGCGTAAAAGGAAAAAGTAGCCATAAATCCTTTTTTACGGTTGCGGAAAGAGAGTACATATTCCGCGAAAAGGGCAGGACTATCGATGGGGTAAAAGGGGAGGGGAAGTGAGATTGCTAAAACCGAAGGGTAGGGGCAGCATTTTTACGCATCCCAAGCGCCTTATTTCCGTCCATTTATGTTTGAGTCCAGTGAGGCCTGGTTCCGCGTTTTACAGGAAATGGTAAGGGCATCACAGCAATCCGTCCTTCGTATTTCTATAGAAAGGGGTTAAACTAATGACACAACCTACCTATCTTGTTGTTCCAGAGATCTGTAAGCTCGGCTTCTATATACAACACACTGTGTTTTTTATGGACCAGAAATCATCCAATTATCGGATATACAGCGTGTCCCAGGACGAATCCTAAGAACTTTAAAGGATGATTAAATTATATGTTTATTCTTTAAAGTTGAAATTCCCTTAATTAAATCACGAGTTGGTTAATGTGTGGGCCTCTTTATCATTTTTGTACCGTACAAGCAACACATCATATATTATATTTGCTGTAAATAATCGACAGGGAATTCCCGAAAGTAAAAATGGTCCACACATGTTATCTCTACAACCAACTTCAAACGTTGATTTCTGAAGCAAATGCGAATTTCAGAATAATTCCTTTTGATATCCGCTTCACTTTTCGAAACATAAGTGCGATTTCTTTTTTCGGGTGTATAGTAAAATATCATTATATTGAGATACACTGACTCTGACCCTCTCCATCGCAGAGACGATGGTTCTCATCATCTCCCGCCACTATTCGACCAGTCGCCAGACTAGTAGTAGTAGCTGAGGGGTATAGCTGCGCAAGTAGGCCTCAGGCCCCATCCCTGAATATCACCCCTCAGCCTCCACTGCATGCCTCCTCTTCGCTGCCAAGCCTTCCTGGCCTTTTAATAAAGGCCAGTATGTCGGCTCAGCTTAGGGAGGGCAATTCGTCTGGCTGGTGTCTATCGGATCCAAAGATCTCGTATCTCAGCCTACCCAGATTCCAGAAGGAAGTGATAGGCCGTTTAATGGGTCTCTCTATAGTCCATACATAGGAAGCCATCTTTAATTCCTAACAGAGATAGATGCCTCGTGAACCTGCAGTGCCTCGACAGAACAACCACGAGGTTTTTGATTGCCAATCAGTATTGGCGCCGCGCCGCAGCGATGCTGGTCTACACCTTTTCCAACTGTAGTTTCTAAACCGTCAAGTGATAATTCAAAATGGTCAAGTTAATTTTCCAACTCGCCACTTCTAATTTCAAACTAACAGGTATACATTGCACAGATTTATACCTAATGTTTCATGATTTATACATCACTTTTCAAATTGACTGTCTTGACATTTGTCATTTGTCAACTGTCTTTGATATAAAATGTACCTGTACTTACTGTATTTTGAATGAATAATTCTAATCGATGTCAATCGAATTGATTTGGATCTTGCCATTTTAATATTTTACATTTTAACAATCTTCGCTAGGGTTCTGTCCTTAGCAGGACGTATTTATTGCCAAATTGTCTGCATCATCATAGTCATAATGTCTTAACAGACATGTTGTGAACTCTTAAAATGCATTTACCAAGGCATTTACTCATTTTACGAGTTTCTCTTGGGATATCTTTAAGATCTTTAATGCAGTAGTTTCCCATTTGCTTTCTGCATCCTCATGCCGTTGACCTGATGGTATCTACTGGTTCGTCCGCCTTCAGGGGCAATTTCTCACCCCACGGACAAGAAGGTGTCCTGACTCTTCTCAACTCGTCCACCCAAAGCTGTTGGTTGAGAAGAGGTTACTGTTTATACCGACAGTAGTTCGGTTCCTTTCAGTCGCCTTTTACGACACGCAGGATATATGATGGGAGATATTCTAACCCGCCCCCACGCGGGTTAGAATATATCCATTGATTATTGAAGTCTGCCTAGTAAAAAGTTCCTGGCTTTTTATATTCATAAGTCCAAAGTTCTATTTTATTACACACTATATTATAAGGAAAAATTCTAGCCTGTACTGCGGATGATGAGGAATTTTTTAAATATATGGACAATGCATATAATAACACCATTATTAGTGACTAACCTCACCACCTGATGTAAGTAGTTTTACGTGTAACTTTCTTTAACGATCATTTTTTAATACTTAGTGTTGAGGTTTTCCCTCTTATTGTTGCTTTATTGTAACCCTTGGACTCCAGTTAAAAGAATGTACTTATGCTACTTGCCGCTTCCAAATTTGTTTCCTGACTAGTCGGCAAACTGACTATCTTCGTTTTAAAAATTTCTCTACCATACATTGAGCCCGGAAATACTTTACCAACCGGTAACGTCGGATCGGAGAATCACTGGCGATTTTCCTGATACAGTTTTTTTAACAGCATGAAAAGTCAGAAAGAGAATTGTCGTTTTTATCTTAGTTGTCTATCTTCACAGTTAACTACATATACCATACAACACCATCTTCAAAGTAGATACTTTATGCATTCGAGGGTATACTGAAATAGCTAATGAAGGGGAATGCGAAATGATCTCCCGCCGCCACGGCTGTGCCTTTAATGCCTCGACGCAAGTTTATTTCACAGAATCCGCATTGTTACTCCTTATCTTTCGTCGTTAACGAGCTGTATATGTATCTTTCGGAATGCCTGTTGTGTGTGTATGTATGTGTTGTTCGTGAAATATATCCGCTGTTAATGGTGCGGGAAGGCTATATAATGTAGTACATTCTTACATTTGTATGTCGGCTTGAGACTGAGATCGAGATGAAGCTGTTTGACAGTGCTTGTTTTATTTCGCACTTCTTAGGAGGAGAGTATTTTGTTATACCATGTTTCATGTCATTGCCCGCATGACAGAGCTTATTAATTTCTCTCTAACTCAATTTATATAGTTTACAATCCCGTTTAGAGGATTTTATTGGCTGGCAAATTTTTCAGGCGCAGGAAGGTTTCGTAAAAGGTATGCGTGAACAGATCTTAAACTTAAGCCAAATTATTGAAGAAGCCAGTTTTTATCTGCTTTGTGGACTACTGAGGCATTTGATAACGTAAAGTGGCCTAAACTGTGGGAAATCCTCATCTCTATGGGAGTTCCTTGTCACCTCGTGTTTCTCATACAGCAATTCTATAAGCCTAATTCGACTCGTGTAAAAATTGATGGTAACCTGTCTGATCAAATTGCAACCAGAAAAGGAGTTCGTCAGGAATGTGTATTATCCCCGATGTTATTTAAAATTTACTCTCAATTTGTGATGAGACACGTATTGGACAACTGGAATGGCGGTATAACTATTGGCGGAAGCAAAATATCCAACTTAAAATTTGCTGACGATACAACCCTTATTGCTGCTTCTCAGGAAGAACTAGTAGCTCTATTAAAAATCTTAGAACAACACAGTGCAGCATATGGTCTTGGTATTAACTACAAGACCAAGATTATGATCGTAGATACAGAGCACAATAATCATCGAGAAATAAAGTCAATAAGCCGTTGTGGTTCAAGGTTTTGTGTACCACGGATCTTTGATCGACAATTCGGATAGCTGTGAAAATGAGATTCGACGGCGCATTCAACAGGCATGTGTGGTCATCACAAAGCTTACCAAAACATGGCGTGACCATAACATCACTAAAGCTACCAAAGTGTCGCTGGTGCAGTCCCTTGTGTTCCCCATATTTTTTTATGCCTCGGAAACTTGGACTGTTAAAAAGACAGATCAAGCTCGCATAGATGCTTTTGAAATGTGGACGTGGAAGAGAATGCTGAGTGTTCCTTATACCGCTCATCGAACTAACGTTTCTATACTGGATGAGCTTGGTAATCTAAAGAGTCTATCCTCGATTGTGTCGACGAGAATGCTTACATTCTTCGGACATATACACAGAAGCGATAATATGGAGAAACTTGTCGTTCAGGGTCATGCTCCGAGTGGGCAGCGCCGTGGCCGTTCCCCTACACGCTGGGTGGATACGACGAAACAGTTGCTGGATATGAGTATCAAGAACGTCACTGAATTGACGGTAAATCGCGAACGATGGCGAGCTACAGTTCTCAAACCTATTGAAAATATTCGTGTCGGCAATACTCTAGCTTCGACTTAATGCATTTTACGAGTTCATAACGTGTCTGGTAAGACATTGTGACTATGATAATGATGAACCCAAATTGATTATAGTATCCACGTAAGTTTTAATAACATACCAGTTATACAGAAGGACGCAGTGAAATTTTTAGGTATCAAGATTGATTCAAAACTCAGTTCTAGAAACCACATCGATACGGTGATTAATAAGATATCAAAGCACTGTTTTTTTCTTTGGCGGACAAGACAGTTCTTGGACTTCAATATCCTAAAAACAAAGCACCATTAGTAACCTATCTTCTTTGTTCCAGGTACGCAAACTTCTACTACATCCAAGGTACAGTAACATCAGAAGTGAGTTACCGATTGGACTTCATCGCATGCCCCTGTATTATATAATAATAATAAAATTATAATATAATAATCAAATTATATGGCTCACCTTCAATAGCTGAAACACAACTGAGAAGTGTCATTTAGATCCAAAGCGTCGCTTAGTTTGGCTCTGCGGAAAAACGACACTTATTGCCATCTCGCGCAATGTAGCTCAAGTTCAGATGAATCGTTTTTCAAGTAGAAAATTCAGTATATCAGGAATATCTTTCCGTGAAAAAGTATTTTTTAATTGTGACGATTTTCTTCCGTACACGCTACATAGTCCAATTCCATTAGAACTTAAGCAGACATTTTGTCAAACTTGTTTTTTTTTTTGGCTTTGGGACCTGATTAGTCCATGCAGCCAGCCACAATTCATATAATACTATAATAATACTATTACTAATAATATCCCTACAAATATAAAATTAGGAAAAGGACAAGGTCACACATCTTCTCGCCAAGGGGTCTATCATGGCATTTTCAAAATCACACACAAGACGGACCACGGAAAGTAGGTGATCATAACACTAGGATAAACATGGGGTAAACTAAAGCTAAATTTCCAAGTTGGATTCCCTGAGAAAAGGTATTATACGTTCTTGTATTCTCCTGTCATTCAGTGCTAGTAGGTGTAGCATACAATAGGGTGGCGCAAAGCCATCGCAGACCAGTATAGCGATTCTGTAATTTTCGCTATAGTAACGAAAGCAGACAAAAGCGAAGCTAATCGTTTACGAAAACGATTTTTGACGGTGTTCCATAACCAACGTTTAACGCTTCGTTACGCTTTCGGCATGGAGCTCGATGACTCACGAGCATTCACGAATTGGCTTAAATATCTCTGGATGAGACTCTGCGAAATCCAGCAATGCCGACCATTGCGAGGGATTAGTTTTTTCTCTTCGATTCATTGCTGGTAATTAACTAGACAAATAAATTTAAGCGAATTGTCACTTTGGCACACAGCAATAATAACGTCAAAACTTGACAAACAAGATCCAAAATCTTTCGCTATCGCTTATAACGTTCGTCTGCGTTCGTTATATTCGGGTCGGAACGAAGACACTTATGGAATACCGAAACGAGCGAAAACGTTGGAAATATGTCGCTATCGCTTCGTTATCGCTTCGCTTAGAGTTACAGAATCGCTACACAGGCCGTACCATAGTAAGTTTTGTTGTGCTCTATATCTTCGACATTCAAAAAACAGATGATCCAGAGTGCTCGGAACGCTGCAATCCTCACATAAATTTGTTCATGTTGTAAATCAGTTATATCGATTCTCGCCAAAAAAACTGGATACCTCCCATGACCAAATCTTAAACGGCTATACATGGTGATGTACTTCCTGGGAATTCTTAGGTTGGCGTACCAGGATATAGGTGGAATATTTCTTTGGATGGTACAGTACTGTGTTGTACTATCTCGGCAGTAGGTTTCGTAAGATTCGGACCATAATCTCCTCACATCTATTTTAATTGCGTTTATACAGTCGCCGACGCATACTGATTGCGTTGCAAAGTTGCTTACAAAAACTGCTTCTTTAGCTGCCCTATCAACTGCTTCATTGTGGAGTATGCCTGTGTGTGCTTTTGTCCATACAATAACAATGCTTTTTCCCTCCCTCCTCAGTCTATTAAGTTTAGAATTTTGCACACAATCGGATTTATGCTGGATATAGTTGGGAGACTACTCTGAATGGCTTTAATGACAGATAGTGCATCAGTCAGTACAACAATTTGGCTGTATCTTGCTTGAAGTAGTTCTAAAGCTTGATAAATTGCATAGGCTTCAGCAGAAAATATAGAATATGTATATGGTAGTTTGTATAGTTGCTTGATGTTTAATTCGGGTACAAGAACGGCGCACCCTGTCCCTTGTTCAGACTTGGACCCATCTGTGTATGCGTGTATATATTCTGTGTAATTCTCGAGGATACTGCAAAGAATGTTTCTGTTTATCGATAAGTTATCGTTACAGGCTGGAACTACAGTTCCATGCCATGCCGCAAGGTCTAAAAAGTCATGTAGTGGTGTGGCTTTGTGATATTCGTCTAAATAGGGAAGCATGTAGGCTGTTTCCCTGACTGCTTCACACAGAGGATTGTCAAACTTGTTACTTTTTGAAGTGTGATAAAAGTTCTCCTCTGAAAAAAAAAAGTGTCGCAGCTCCCCTGTTGTATGCCACTGTGAGCGCGGCTTATGCAAACATGCTTCTTGCGCCTGGGGTGACGTACAGTTTAATTTTCAATAAAAGTCGCTCTCGCATCCTGCGCTCGTAAAAAGTAATGAGCTTTTAGTTAGGAGGCGGCAGTGAAAAGGCTCACGGCGCGGCGCCGGCGGTACATACGAAGGACTGCGGGGCTGAAGGGTGACAAAGTCGATTTATCGCAAAGGGCCCAACGATGCACACTGACGCCGCATCGCGTCGCTTTGTCATCCTACAGCCGGATGCGGCAAACGGCGAAAATTACTGCGATATATGAGGAACACGAACGTGTGACGGACGAAAAATTGACTCATTGTTTCCTCCAACCTGGATTTTACTTCCCACACCGATAGATGAGGGGAGTATTGTGATTGTTTTGCATTAAACTTAGTCGATATTCTTCTATGATTTAACAAAAGCGTTTGATTGTTTATCACATGATATCCTTTTACAAAAAATGGTTACTTATGGCTTTGATGAACATTGTGTAGCATTTATGCAAACTTATTTGACTGACCGTTGTCAATGTGTGTCAGACAATGGATTCAGTTCCACCAGGGACTATATAACGTATGGGGTGCCTCAGGGGCCCAACACTATTTCTGATTTATATTAACGACTTACAGAACTGTGATACAGATTCTAAGTTTATACTGTTTGCGGATGACACTACAAAATTAAATCAATTTAAGACCATTGACGAACTAAGCCAGCATACCAACGCACAACACTCAGAATTAGAAGCTTGGTGCCTGGCGAACTCACTAAAAATAAATCATCTGAAGACGCAACAATTGAATTTCAATATGAAACATCTGAAAGAGGACACTACACCTGTCAAATATCTGGGAGTTCATTTAGACTGTACCTTGACTTGGCAGCAGCATATCAAGGAAGTATCAAAAACACTGTCAAAGAGTGTTTATCTGATCAGAAATCTTTCTTTCATCACTAGTCAACCGACAGTAAAAGCGGCATATTATGGGCATTTCTATTCTCACTTAAAATACTGCATCATAAACTGGGGTCACTCTTGCCATGTCAAAACACTATTTTCACTGCAGAGACGTTGTATTAGAATAATATCTCATCTTCCTTACGATGCTTGTTACAGAAATGCATTTATAGATCTCAGTATACTTACACTACCCTGCATTTATATTTTAGAATGCCTCTGCTATGTTAGGGGTAACATGCATAAGTTCACCAAACATTCTGATGAGCATATGTACAATACAAGGCACAAAAATAATTTTCATGGCAACTACCTAAGACTCGAAAGATCTAAAAATGGAATTAATTACTATGGTATCAAGTTTTATAATGTTCTGCCAAACAGTGTTAAAGCTCTAAATGATGCACAATTCAGGTGTAGTATCAAAAATTACCTTCTGTCTAAGGCATTTTATTCTTTTGATGAATACCTTTCAGACAACTTCAAAGATATCTCTTTTTAAATGTTTTTGTTTCTGGCTGTTGTTTGTGATTACCTATTATTGTTCGTTATATTTATATTTGTATATCAGCTTTTTATGTAAAAACTATTATCTAATTTATTTAGTATGTATTTACATTTTTGACGTGTGTAAGCATACTCATGCAAAAACACAAATAAACTACTACTACTACTACTACTACTACTTCTAAGGATTATAATGCATTCTAACGCTGGTTCAGTGGTTATTACAACAATTTTATTGGATTATTGCAATTACACAAATTAACAACCTTCATGTTTTGATGACGGCAAGAAAAGTCCCTAGGTCACCAATGTGTCAAATGTCAAACAGTGTTACCACACACTTAAAGCGCGCCAAATTCAAAAATACAAAATATTGATATAAAACCTAAACAGTGGTCGTGGAAATTTTCGATTTTAAGATAATACGTTTTTGGGCGTTTTATGATGTCCGCATAACGAAAAACCACGTCACTCATTTCAGTCGGTCTGTCTGTCGGACTGTCTGTCGCTCTGTCTGTCTGTCTGTCGATCCGTCTGTTGGTCCGTCTGTGTGTCGCGTTCTTTTAGCCTCGTGATCTCAGTAATGCCCCGTGTGGGGGCGGGTTAGAATATCTCCCATCGTATATCCTGCGTGTCGTAAAAGGCGACTAAAAGGCACCGAACTACTGTCGGTAGCAGTAACCTCTTCTCAACCACAGCTCTGGATGGACCAGTTGAGAAGAGTCAGGACACCTTCTTGTCCTTGGGGTGAGAAATTGAACCAGTAGATACATCTGGTCAAAGGCATGAGGATGCAGAAAGCAAATGGGAAACTACTGCATTAAAGATCTTAAAGATATCCCAAGAGAAACTCGTAAAACGAGTACATTTTACGAGTTTACAACATGTCTGTTAAGACATTGTGACTATGATGATGATGATGATTTCAGTAATATGCTGTGGGGTCGTAGTAGGTAATGCTGGTATAATTTTGAAAAGCGGTGCATGGGCGGCGGAGTAATTAGCAAAACACAAAATATTTCAATCATTCCTCAAACTTAGTTTTTAGGCTGTTTAGATTCCCCCGATCATTTTATAGTTTTTTTCGGTGGGGGTGAAATTTTGGTTGGTTGGGGGGTGGGGGTTGTAAAAATTTGTTGCCATCGCTGTCCACTGAGCTGTGAAGGAAAACCTAGCGACATAAATAAGATTTTAGGACCATCCGAACATTGCATCGCCTATTACAGAAACCAAAGGACTTGTTTCTGGCGTAAACATAAGAGTCTTGTTTTAAATCGTTCTGTATTGTGTAACGAGAAACTATTGAATTGATTTTCATGAAATTTTGACACAGTATTACCACCGTGGCGAGGATGGAAAATGCGTATGAGTTTTAGAAATCGTGCCAGTGGCGGCACAGAATTAATAAAAAAAACTAAAAATATAAAAACAGCCCAACCGCCTCAATTTCACCCCCATTTGGCACCGGAATCCTCAACCGACTCCGGTGCCAAATGGGGAGATCGAAGAACAACCTCCTAAAATGGGGATACGTGGAAGAGGAAACGTGTGAATGAGGAGAATCCCAGACAATGGAGCACCTTCTAGCGTGTCAATCTCTACAAGCCCCATGTACCATCCAAGACCTTTGGACGTGCAATGAAAATGCTGTGAAATGCGCCAGACACTGGAGTGATATATGAACAGTTATAGCTATATTCACAACATATTGTCATACTATTTATTTTTATCTTCAGAGATATTTTATAATTTCTAGTTACAAGTTGTTGTTCAGACACGATTAAATAAAACCCCCACCCAAAAAAAAGTAGAAAATGATCAGGAACCCCTAAAACGCCTAAAAACGAGGTTTGAACTGTTTTTATATTTTTAGTTCTTTTATTATTGTTGTGCCTCCACTGATACGATTTCAAAAAATCATAAACATTTTTCATCCTCGCAGCGGCAGTAATACTGTGTAAAAATTTCATTAGAATCAATCCAATAGTTTCCTAGTTACACAATACAGAACGATCAGAAGCAATACTTGCATGTATCATCACTCCATTGGTTTCTGTAATAAGCAAGGTAATGTTCGGATGGACCTTAAAAAGTGTATTGTGGCGCTAGGTAGTGAACAGCCTATTATGAATACAAGAAATTTTTCAGTTTTACAACCCCTCCATCTCCCAACCACCCCAATTTCAGCCCCAACCAAAAAAAGTAGAAAATGGTCAGGAGACCCTCTACCGCCTAAAAACAAGTTTGAGAAATACTTAAAAATTTTGGTTTTTTGCTAATTACTCCGCCACCCGTGCACCGATTTTCAAAATTTTAGGAACATTACCTACTACGACCCCACAGCATATCGATGCCCAAATTTCATCACAATGCGGTTACTAAGATTACGTGGCTAGAAAAACGCGTACAGACGGACAGACCGACAGACAGACAGCCAGACAGACAGACAGACAGACAGATCGACAGGCAGACCGACAGACAGACTGACTGACCAACAGACAGACCGACAGACGACAGACAGACCGATGGAAATGAGTGACGTGAATTTTCGTTATGCGGACATCATAAAAAAAACTTTCACATATATAAAACTCACCAAGAGACTCATTCATATAATACCAGATATAAAGGCAATTTGTATCCAAGTCATTTTAGACTCGCCAAAACCAGAAATGGTGTTAGTATCATGGTATAAAATTTTTCAATGCCATACCCAAGAACATTCAGTCCCTCTTTGATAAGGAGTTTAAAACAACTATAAAAGCTATCCTATTATCAAGCGCATTTTACAATGTGGATGAGTTTTTTAATTATAATTTCTAGAATTATTGAGTTTTTAATGTGTTTCGTGTATGTTCAGTGTGTGTTCTATAATTCATTTTGTATAAAGTGACCTGTTTTTCACTTACTTTTTAATGCTGCTTATTAATGTAATTTTTTTTTTACTTCTGTGCCATCGGCATCGACAACTTTGGTCATTAGCCTCGTGTTCTGTGTAATTTGTATATATGTTATTATTAAATTTTATTATTGTTAGATCTGACCTGTGTAAGCACATGAGTGTACTAACACCAATAAACTATTATTATTATATTATTATTATTAAAACGCCCAAAAAGTGTATTATCTCAAAATCGAAAATTTTCGCGATCACAATACTCCCCTCACTTATCGGTGCGAGTAGTAATATCGACCTGTGAAGGAAAGATCTAGCAGCATAACACAATTTGATGGTGATGATTTGGCTACAAGGGGATCTCAGACTATAGCTACATGCTATGAGAAAATAATAAACTGGTATCACGGTGATGTGTGGGAAGTACTGAGTCAATCAACTTGACCTAATTTTTTGGGACAATTTCAATCGGCAGTATTTTCCAGCAACCATTTAACTGTACTCACGGAAAAGTAAGCATTCCGAATTTCACGGTGTTGTTGCCACAGAGCTTCACGCCACGCTCTTCCCGTTTTTCTCTGTCATCTAATCGAACACATTAGCATCCATTAAAACGCGGTGTCTGTAACCGAATCCTTCACAGAGCGAATTAAAGTACTATTTCAAAGAGGGGAAGCATTCGAAAGGGGAGGAAATATTTTAGTAGCGATCTTTAAGGCTTAGTTCAGATGACGCGCGTACGACGCGCGTCGACGTGGCGCACTTTTGTTGCGTCTGTGTTCAGATGATGCGCGTAGGACTTCGTACAACTTTTATATATAGTGAAACTAGGCAATCGAGTGTCAGTGTATTTGTTGTTATTAACGAGAATGGATGTAGGAGAAGCTGTTTGTGTTTGGTTAGCATATAGAAGAAGGTAACGACGTAGGAGGGAAATGACACACTGGGTTCACCCAATTTTAAGAAATAGACTTTCTACAAGTTTATAACTTGTAGTCCAGTCTGCGAAATCACGAACCTACATTTTTTAACTACTTCAGGAGTAAAGTTGACAAAGTACTTTGTGAATGAACGAAAACTAGAATGGCAGGATAGAATGATCTAAATTGCTGTATTAACTGTAAACAGCTATTATAAATAAAGCAGTACCAAAAACCTACCTAATATTTTCTTTTTTTCTTCGGTATCATCGGATTTGCAAAACATTAGGACCAGTTCGTCCCAGGCACTCTTCTTTGCCGTCGTATTGGAATATAATTTGGAATGCATGTCCCAAATAGTAGGCGTCTTCTCAATTTCATCAATGGAAACATATGTGTTGAATTCTTCTGTTTCCATATCAATAGCATACATGAAAAATAAATTTTTGCAAACAAACACCAGATATGTCGACTGAACGCTAGAAAAGACCCGTGCCAACTGAACAGGCAATGGGAGCGTCTAGTATTTCAGTACGCGCGTCGCCGTATTGAGATTCTCTGCGTCTAGTGGCGTCGTACGCGCGTACAATTGGTCGTGCGTGCGTCCATGTGAACAGGTTGAATTAATTATCTGTATTTTCACAACGAGCGCCACGTCGACGCGCGTCATATGCGCGTCATCTGAACTGAGCCTAACTGCAACATGAAACTGGATGTAAAATAGTATATTATGTAACAAGTACAAAGGGATGCAGATTTTGTACGAGTTTGAAAGCTTGCAATATGAGTGAAGGCGAGTGTTGCAGTAGAAACGAGTCTAAAGTGCAACGACAGCGATAAATATAAAAGTAGATGGGTAAATACTTTATAGTCGGATTTAATTTTCAATTGGTTGATGTTCTAAAAAAAAACCGATAATTTGATGAGTTATTACATCTGTTTTTACTCAACTTTAGGCACAAATATGTCAAAAAATGGAGTCAAGTTGATTAACTCAGTACTTCGCACACATAATAATGATTTCATTTTATTGTTTTCCCATTGCATGAAGCTATAGTCTGAAATCCCCTTGCAACCAAATCATCGCCCACCCTACCGCAAAAAAACGTCCAACACAAAAACTCTCGTAAATGGTTTCTTGCGTCTCCCTCCTTAGAAACTAGGACGCCACAGTTTTTATTCTACATGCTTCAACTGAACGATGCAAAACGATCAGAGGAGCCTCTAAACCGTCTAAAAGCGAAGTATATGAGCTGTTTTTATATTTTTAGTTATTTAACTATTGTTGCGACGCCACTGACAAGATTTTTCAGACACTGGCGCGTTTTTCACTCTCGCCGCGATAGTCAATTCTGTGTCGAAATTTCATTAAAATCAATTTAATAATTTTTGCTTTACGCAATATACATAGAACGAAATTAAGCAATACATGTACACATCACAAAACTCCCTTGGTTTCTATAATGAGCAATAAGGCAACGTTCAAATGGACCTAAAAGAGTGTATCATGCCGCTAGGTTTTTCATTCACAGATCAATGGACAGCCCATTATAAATACAACAAATTTTTCAGTTTTTACAAACCCCCACCCCCCAACCACCTTAATTTCACCCCCACCAAAAAAAAAGTAGAAAATGATCAGGAACCCCTAAAACACCTAAAAACGAAGTTTGAAGAGTATTTAATTTTGTTTTTTGCTAATTACTACGCCGCCCCTGCACCGATTTTCAAAATTATAAGAACGTTACCTACTACGACCCTCCAGCATATCACTGCCCAAATTTCATCATAATCCATGCAGCGGTTACTGAGATTACGAGGCTAGACGAACGCGCACAGACAGACAGACAGACCGACGGAAATGAGTGACATGGATTTTCGTTATGTAGACATCATAAAACGCCCAAAAAGCGTGTTATCTCAAAATCGAAAATTTTCGCGATCACAAGACTCCCCTCACTTATCAGTGTGGGAAGTAAAAGCTCACAATTCAAAAAGTATTTTCGATGAATAATCACCACTTTTATTTAAAACTTGTGACGATTTTAAACTTCAGTACTACGCTATTTATACAAGATATACACATTAATGTGGTAACTATTATGGCTACTCGTTTGTTCTCCGAAAACCATCGGACAGACTTTTCGTTTTTGGTTGATTTCGTTTTATTGTTTATGACTAAGTTGCCTGTCTCTTTGCATCTGAAGGATATATTGCGGTCTAATTTCTTGAGTTTAAGTGCAACTTTTTCTAATAACTGTCCTATGTATGTAATTGAGTTATATGTGTTAATCGATCGATTGTAGGTAGTCTGAGGGTATACTAAGTTATTTGCTTTTTTGATCATCACAAGTTATAAATAAAATCGGTGATTATTCATCGGAAATACTTTGTGTATTGGTATGGCTCTCCATCAAGTAACGGCCAACTCCATCGACTATAGCTCAAAATGTATACTCCGCTGGCTTGCCCCATAAAAGGTAGTCACAAGGAGTTTTAACATATTTGTCTGTGTATAATATCGTAGGTGACGGCGGCGTAGCGAAATAACATCCAAACAAAATTTGGGATGTGAAAAATTGGGAATGCATCTAAATGCTTTGAAAAATACTGTTATTCATGTCCTCTCAAAAAAGTGTCACACTTACCTAGACTGATTCATAGAAAAAAATATCGCATAAAAATGGCAAACGCAAAACCTGACTTTCAGCAATGTCTTGTAGTCAAAGTAAAGTCAGCTACAAACTAGCACGAATGGGCTTACACTTTGTGGTGAGTGTATCATTGTAAACTTTAACAATATAGGTAATAGTGTAATTCATAAAAAGCCAAGACTACTTTGTAGAGATGCCAGCAAATGTATTCAATAAGTATATAATATTCAACTGTCTAGGCCGTTTTTGCTGTTGTCCCATAACAGTTATAAAAAATCGCAGGATAGGGAAAACGCGTTCTAAATAAAACATATACATTTCGCAAATGAATCAATGATTGAGATCGGACAAATCAGACGCAATAGGTCCCTGGAATACCTACTTAATCATAGTAGCCTCTGTATTGGTCGGGTTACCTGTTTCTGCCTAGGTAAATCAATGAGGTTGATTCTCTTTATACATGTTGACTGACGAGCTATTTATAGCTACATAATGGATTAAATGTGGTTCTGTCTGGTTTACGCTATACGGTTTGATATTAACTAATGCACCATGTTATATGGCGTACGTTTGTGAACATTGGCGTTTGTATTCGGAACAAGCGACCACTATGCTTTTCAGTTAATCAATGAATTTAGACTCGGTTAGAGTATTTTATAATAAGGAAATAAGTGCGAAATTACTGTGACCCATGCGGACCTATTGTACTGATACTGTTTAAAGGCCCGGCCCGGGCGTTCTAAAACGCGGCGGTCTGGCGTTCTCTAACGCCGCGTTACCGCATTCCGTTGTTTGTACCAAACAGGCCTGTTTGACGGGTTGAGCAAAAGCGTTATGCCAATTTTTGTCAAGATATCTGTGAACCAAGAACAGATATTGAGAGCCTTGCAAGTAGTTAAAGTTAATAATGTGTACAGTAGACAGCAAAAAATTAACTATGGTCTGCCACAAGGTACTGTTTTAGGGCCAGTTTTATTCACGTTATATATTAATAGTATCTTAGAATCTCACACACCTGGTCAGATATTAAGTTTTGCGGATAATACAGCTATTATTTACAGCGACAGTACATGGGATACATTAAAACTCAAAGTTGAGAATGATTTGGCAAGGACTTATTTAGCCATAAAATTTTAACCATCAATTATGAAAAAACAGTTTTTATGCCCTTCTCAAACATCTCTAGGTTCCTACCACACTATAGAACTCTCTCAATCAAATGTCAAACAAAAAATATTCTTTTAAATTCAGTGAGTACTTATAAGTATCTGGGCTTAACTATTGACTCTCATTTAAGGTGGAACGATCATGCAACAAATTTAACAAAAACGTTAAGACAACTTTTATATCGGTTTAAATATATAAAAAACATTCTAGACTTACAGCGTTTAAAAATAATTTATTACTCCTTAGTTGAGTCCAGATTAAGATACGCTATTTTAAGCTGGGGAAGTGCGGCTTACTGCCACATAAGATCACTAGATATGCTGCAGAAAAGGATTCTAAAAGTAATATTTCGCAGACCTTTACTCTATCCTTCTGCTGCATTATTCTTTGAGTCTGGGATTCTAGATATTCGACAAATCTTTCTGCATCAAATTTTTTTATATATTCATTTGAATACATTTACACTTGAAAAACTTAATTATGAACATTTTATAAGGTATATGGCCGGTGATTCAGTAAGAGTTCGACTATTACAGAAAAATGTAAGTCTGAGGTCCTTCAACTATCTAGCGCTGAAGGTTTATAATTTTATACCACAGATCTATAAAACATACTTGATTACTCTGAATTCCCCTAATATGATAAAAACTATATTTAAAAAGTATATTATTCTGTTAGGTAGAGACGAAGCAAAAAAATTTTGGAGGGTAATTGATCTTTCCTTCCTCTCTTAACTTGCTAACTTCTTCCAGATAATTTCCAATCTATCTTATGGTTTTTTATAATAATAATATTAGTTAATTTATGAAAGATATGTGAACAAATTGGAATCTATTCATTTTCAGTGCCACAAGATAGTAGAGATAATAATGTTATTTAGTCCATGCGCAGCCTTATCGGTTTCAATGGACTAATTATTGGCAAATCGGCTATCATGTTCAAAGTATTTTTACGTTTGTTTTTGACTTAAAAATGTTATTATTTAAACTGAGATGTATTGGGATACAAATAAACATTATTATTATCTAGTGATTGAAACATAGATGAACTCAAGACCCGGTCAAACAGAGGGCGTTCTAGAACGCCGCGTTACAGCGTTCCATTGTATTGTTAGAGAACGCCGGAATGTCACGTTCTAGAATGCCCTCTGTTTGACCGGCCCTTAAAGCATTATGTTCAGCTCTGATCCTATAATACAACATCGATACAAGCAAATGAATAGTTGGCTATTTCAATTTCGTCGTGTTTCACAGAACTTGGTTAACAACATTCTAGGGGCCTTAAGTGGAAATGGGTTTTTCTAATAATGTGACCACCAGTGATGGCTACTCAACCGGTCAATGACCCCTTAATTATTCTGTTACGGAACCAAGATTCTATCAACCCATCAAACGTTTTTTTCAAGTTGTCCTGTTGAAATTTAAATTATACGTAGTTAAGGTACACTATTTTGATCGCCCCTCGTGCACGACGAATAATCATCTCGATCCCTCATACCAACGAAAACGTTGCCGTTCCGTCGCGTCGTTAGGGCCCCCTCGCACCACGGCACCACCGATTTGGGTCAGCTATCCCAAACAGGGCTGCAGCTTCCCACTACCCGTTCATATTACGTAGATTGATAAAACGAGCAAAAGTTACGTCGAATCACTACTGATTGGGTCAGTGCCTATTGCATCACCGAAATTAGAACAGAGGTACGTTTTAGCGTTGCCCAACCCTATTCAAAGCAGCTCTTGGGTCTTTGGTATTAAGGGTCAACTCGCGAAATACCTCTCCAAGAGATCCAACCACTAGGGCGGAGAATTATCATCATAACTGTGAGGCCAACTCGCTAAAATACTAGGGCTCAATTCGCAAAGTATCCACTACTTTGTACTAGTTCAGCACGAAGGGTCAACTCGCAACCTACTTCGAGATTGTTACCTGTTTTCATATCGCAGACATTCAAGAGTTGAATTATCAAACCATTAATGGTATATGTGTGTGTATGAAAGTTTTAGTCAATTGTCTAGTAAACTAGTCCTCAAATGGATTAATGAAATAAATCAATATATCAATAAACGAAGAGACAATTAGTCGAATTGGGCACTCTGTGAGATAAACTCACCCAAGCTGTTGCACAATCACAAATAATTCACAAGACCACTTGATTGTAGGAAATATAACTGGGTAACTATATGAAATGACATTTGTGGTCGATTAGTCTAGAGGAACGGACGTATTTTCAGGCAGGCATTAAGTAAACAAATTATGTCTGTCCTACTACTTTAAGGCATCGTTTTTACGTTGTATTTTTAATTACACTCGTGGATAATAGTATTTTTGAACTATCAAATTTTGTCTCCCTGACACGTTTAACTGCGATTCATTAGGCGTTAAAAGACTTTTTTTGCTATCTATACGGCCAAAGATCTTTAGTATAGTCAGATCACAAAGCATTAGTTTACTTATTTTCAATGAGAGTAACGCAATATCTATCTTAATAATAATAATAAACGCCTTTATTAGTTTAGACCAAGTAAGACTCTACGTGGCGAAGTTTAGCTTGAGCTACTCTTACACCTAACCACCAGAGTCTGCGTTGTGATATGTACACGCAAAATACAAAATATATTAAAAGAAAAAGACATAATCATAGATCTGCCAGACTTAGATTATTTCAACATTGTAATATACAATAAAATTAAATATATATCTAATGCATAATATGAAGGATGAAACTCATCTACAAACATGATTCATGAATTATGAATATAAGAAAAAGAAATTTTAAAAAACAATGTGCACATAAAAGCTTACTAGTGTCAACATTACCCTAAGAAATTAAATACCTACTACAAATCACACTATAGAAGACTGTTTTTGACATGAATGCGGAACTGCGACAGGGACATCCTTTTATATCCATTATTGACAGACTTATACAGGACAGCAGCATTGTACGAGAAACTACGCTTAAACAAAGTCGTAAAATGTCTAGGAATTCTGATTAGCTGGTCTCTCATTTCCCTGTCGTGACTATCGTTGCTAAAAATTATTTTTTCTCTTAAATAGTTAGGTCTAGATGCAATCAGCAATTTGTGAACGAAGATCGAAAAGTGGTAGTTTACTAGTTTTGACATTTTTAGCCACTTGAGTAAAACATATTTGTCTGAAACATGGTCAAATTTTCTCAAACTGTACGTGAAGCGGACACAATTGTTTTGTATAATCTGCAATTTGTTTTTTGTACGACTGTCCAAACATGGAAAGTACATAATGTCGCAGTAACTAAGTACAGACATTATGTCTTCTATCCTTGTGTTGACCAACTCCTGTGTCAGCGTTAGATCCGAAATAGAGCCGACGTTCAGGAGTGAAGCAACGGAGCTCGCTAAGGCAACAAGAGATCAAAAAGCGACCTGCACATCGAGCGTCACTAGTCGCTTCCCCGTTGCCAAAACTACCGTTGCCAACTTTATCCTACTATTATGCAAATTACCCTAAACGCTACACGAATTTCCAAAGCCGTTAATGGAATATGAAGGAGGATGTACACTTTAGGTACCAATGGCGTATCCAGTGATGATTTCTGGTGCAAACTGTAGAGAAAGACGCTCCTGCTCAAACATATCAACTATATCAACTATTACATACTATTATGCTACTACAGCTATTTCATAAGTTGGGACTTTTTTCATACAGTGGATAGTACTCGCCAAAATAAGTGTTTTTTTCCAGTAAAATATGAACGAAATACTTAGAGAAAACAAGATACTGACCATTTAAGAAATCCTCAATTCTTAGCCCGTCCCTGGGCAATGACTCACCATGTCATAATATCACAACAAACGAGGCAGCGCTAGCGGTGCGGATGCCGGTGAGAAAACACTAAAATAGACAGTTCGTCATACGTCGCGTTGCTGTGGCATAATGTACGAGAGTGCTTGACTTGCTACATCTGACGATCGGACTTTAAAAACAACAACAATAGCGCACGCTTATAACAATAATGAACTGGTGGACATGATTTTAATATACGGTGAGTGTGGTCAAAATACCGCTGCGCCTTCGTCTCCCTAACCGTACTCACCCTGCACCTCGTCGATTTGTCTCGCTCGTGCAAAGAGCTAGAGACACAGGATGTCTAAATCCACATCGTGGTGGACAAGCTGAAAGACTTAGACAATCTCGTATGGTCCAAAATGAGGAAGACATCGTAAATCGTACTTTTACCTATAAGACGCCTGCGACAGGACCGCACTTATAACTTCGTAGCAACCAAATAGCGAGTACTTGCTTGAATTTTTTTTACTGTTTTGCTGCTGCTTCAACGTGCATTAGCTTCGCCGTTTCAAGGGCCGTTGCTTCTGAAGAGGAAAGTACCAACTTTTAGAACACCCTGTATATTGTTTTTTCCTATAAGCCGTCCGACACAGCAGAACACAACAATTACTCATGGTTCTTGAAAGATTTATTTTCAAAAAAGATGCACGAAAGCAATTTCAAGGCGTTTAAAAATGGTGAAAATTCATTCGTAAAAATAATAACTTTAGCGACGGTACTATCGTAGATTCTTGTAGTACCGCCAGGGGCGGATTAAGGATTTCTTCTAGGGGGAGGAGGACTAGTGGCATTGAGCTCGAATTTCATGATGACCCACATGGACGTGCTATAATTTTTTGAAATGCAGAAAAACACAATACGTAGAAATGATAGCCATAGAACTGGGAGTCAGAGAACTAATCAAAAGGACCCTGAAAAACAAATCTATAAAAATATTTTCAGGCAGCCAGGCTGCACTGAAAGCAGTGAGCTCCAATCGGGTTGATTCAAGGCTCGCATGGAACTGCATGCACCTTCTCAAAGAACTCGGAACGAGGTAACCTGTAACCTTGATTTGGGTTCTGGGTCACAGCGGAGTGGAAGGCAATGTATTGGCCGACGCGCTCGCAAGAAGAGAAACTGAATCTGTGTTCATAGGACCTGAACTATTTGCGCGCATTATTTTACATAATAAGATGTCTCTCACGAACCATCAGAAACATTCAAAACGTCAACAAGCACTATGAAACTTTGGCAGTAACTAAGTCTGTAACGTCTGTTTCTGCAATTGATGTTTGATTTAATCACAGCCTACTTCGATAGAAAAGTCACGTTTGGAAATTTGCTTTGACACCCTGCATTTCGGTTACGAAATATTAGTTGCGTACAACCCATTCCTAAGAAAGGCAAAAAACCAATCCCTCCAACTATAGACCTGCGGCTCTTCTCAGCATCATGTCTAGGGTTATGGAGACTGCCATTAACGCACAGCTTCTGAAGTACCTGGACAACAATAACATCATAAATGATCGCCAGTATGGCTTCCGTAAGCATAGGTCTACGGGTGACCTCCTGGCTTACGTAACTCACTTGTGGAACAGAGCAAATGAAAATCATGGCGAGTCCCTTGTATTTGCACTTGACATGTAGAAAGCCTTCAACATGCATGAGGGACTTCTGGTCAAGCTTGCTGCCTACGGACTACCACCTGGCCTGCGCCAGTAGCTGAACACCTTTTTGAATGAACGATCTCTGTTTCTTGTAGTTAAAGGTTGTATTATCAATAAATGCCGGTGTTCCTCACGGATCTGTCCTATCCCCAACACTGTTTTTTCATTTCATTTATTTGTACTATACTGCTACCTCGAAGCCTACGCCTTGTATGAGGTATTGACATTGACATGTTTTAAATATACACTAAAGTTTTGCTAATCTAACTTCACTGCTGCCTCCTTTCTATGATTTGCTTCTTCTTTTTGACCTTAAATGGATATATCCTCTGCGGCAGCTTACATTCTTCTATAATTTTTTTGATGATTTCGTCATTTAAAACTTAAAATTTAGCTGTGACGTCCGAGATGCTGGAGATAACATCCAATCCAATCTCGAGCTTTGCAGATGACAGTTCATTAATATCGTGTATGGAATCAGGCAAGTCACTAACATACCAGGTGATGTCAACATGCCTCACAAATCAACGTAGATATCAAAACAATTGTCAAGAGGGGACTAGTAAATAAAGTACAGTTCAAAGCACAGAAAATTCACGTTCGCTTACCAACTGTAGGAATGGAGGGTCACCCAATAGTCGAGTTACCTTCTGCCATGTTTTTGGGAACATCAACTATAACATGTCCTGGCACGACCACGTCATCAGTATTGCTAAAACGTCCGTTTTTCCCGCTGTAGGAAGATGTATAGCAACCACTGCTGCTCTACAAGGCATATATCCGACCATCGTTGGAGTATTGCTTCGATGTGTGTGGATGCGCTCCGAAGCACTCTTAAAGCTTCTGGATACTCTATTCACAAGAAAGTCATTAGACTAATCGATACGCCTAACCTCGCAAAGGAAGCGTGGAACATCGAAAATGGGTGGCTAACCTGTCCCTGTTTTACAGATTCTATCACGCAAGATGTTTGAGTGAGCTTTCCCAAATATTAACACCAAAGGTCGTCCTAACAAGGAACACTAGAGAGGCTCAGCAAGCTCATCCTTACCAGGTCGAGGTCCCTACTCCCCGGACCAGTCTCCTTCAGCACTCCTTCTTTTGGTGAACAACTACAACCTGCAGCGTTTCAAATCTAATATGCACCGACACTTATCTTCTCGCGGCGCCTCTACAGCGCCATAGGCTTTCAGCTCTTGCGGGAGGCTTACCATACAAAGAAGTTTAAACATAGTAAGCCTTTTAGCGATTGTCCTAAAGTTTGAATCTATTTTGGTCAACAATTAAAAACTAGATCTTACGAAGTGTTGCTGGTATCCCAAATACAGAGACATGCCGTAGCATTTTTATAAATTTAAAAATTTTAACCCTCCCATGTTTATATATCTTCGAAATATGGGTATACGTTTTAAAAAAAAAACAACAGTTTCCGAATAGTACACGATAAACATACAAGAAGTAAAAACTTATTGTTAGTGCCATTTGCTAGATGAAAGTCAACTGCAAATTCTCCCAAGGTGATGGGACCGAAAATTTTCATTCGTCTACCGGACTATATAAAGAATAACACCAATATAAATACATTTAAACGAGAGCTGAAAAAGTATCTATTAGAAAAGTGTTTTTATAATGTGTCTGATTTTCTGTGACGTTCATCCTTCTGTGGCGTAATTGTTTTCTATTTATTAGGGTAAAGTAGTTTTTAAGAGCTTTTTTGATGTATTTGACCATTCTTATACAGTTATCTGTCTATGGAAAATGAACAAATTGAATTGAATTGAATATTATAGAGAATATCATGGACGTCTATGTTGCTAGCATGATATAACGTGTCGGTCGTCTGGTTTCTGAAGTCCTTAGAAGTTAGGACTTTGTAAAGGAAGCCGCGTAGACGTGTAGTTAGTAGGGGGCATAAATTTCCTGACCTTATGAAGCGCTGAAGTACGTGTGTGTGGATAATGATGGTGTTATATCAGTTAGGATGTAGGTGTCCCATTAGGAACGATTTGAGTCATGAGTAATTTGGTGTACTATATACTATCATCATCATAGTCACTATGTCTTAACAGACATGTTGTGAACTCTAAAAATACATTAAGTCGGAGCTAGACTATTGCCGACACAAGTATTATCAATAGCTTTGAGAACTGTAGCTCGCCATCATTCGCTGTTTACTGTCAGTCCAGTGGCGCTCTTGATACTTATATCCAGCAATGGTTTCGTCGTATCCATTCAGCGTGTAGAGGAACGGCCACGGCGCCGCCCACTCGGGGCGTGACCCTGAACTACAAGTTTCTCCATATTATCGCTTCTGTGAATATGTCCGAGGAACGTAAGCATTCTCGTCGACACAATGGAGGATAGTCTCTTTGGATTACCGAGCTCATCCAGTATGGACACGTTAGTTCGATGGGCGGTATAAGGAACTCTCAGCATTCTCCTCCACGTCTACATTTCAAAAGCATCTACATGAGCTCGATCTGCCTTTTTAATAGTCTAAGCTTTCGAAGCATACAAAAATAGGGAGAACACAGGAAACTCAACCAGCGACATTTTGGCAGCTTTAGTGATGTTATGGTCATGCCATATTTTAGTAAGCTTTGTCATGGTCACACGTGCCTGTTCAATGCGCTGGCGAATCTCATTTTCACAGCTACCCGAATTGTCGATCAAAGAACCGAGGTACACAAAACTTTGAACTACTTCACAACGGCCTACTGACTTTATTTGCTATATTATAAGTAGGTATTTGTACTATACTCTTAGTATAGTACAAAAAATAACTATTATCCTGTCGCTTCGATGGATTTCTGACTGTCGGGGAATTTTTTGATTTGTTTCTTTATAGCTTTATAGCTGTAAAGACAAAGCCTAGCCAGAGGCTAGGGAGCCAATGAGTGATGGAGAAGTTTGATAACGTAATACGGGGTATTTAGTAGCAATTTTAAGGGTGATTCTTTGATGTATTATAAGAATACCTCACCTGGATATTATATTTATTATTACATTTAATATTATATGTTCATTTGCGTACACCACGTACATGTGATGCACTTTTGTGGTATTTCGTTGTTTATGTTAATCATGTATTCTTGCAATGTATAGATATTTTCTTGAGGAATAAACACAATTATTATAATGTTTTGTTTTTTGATGATTTTTAAAAAACCGCTTCGTTTCAAAGATGCACAGTGAAACTAAACCGAGTACTATTAGTATATTTATGTCGTAACCTTTTAGAAGAAACGTTACCCAGCTTACTGGACAACGTAGCAACAAAACGTGCATTGTGGTTTATTAAAACTTTAACCCTTTACATTTTTTCTTGTGAGGTTATCTAAAATTGCAGCGTTAAGCTATTCCACTGAAAAATTTGAACGACTTACGAAGTGAGATAATTGCTGGATATAACTCCATTCATGACGAACCTAGTGTGTTTGAAAGAGTTCGGCAGTTACTGATGAGAGGATTGCATGCTTGTATACATGCTGGTGGAAGTCATTTTGAACATTTATTGTAGAAATTACAATGTAGTTTTTGATAATAAAATGTAGCATTCGCAATATTTTTCACCCTGTATCAGGGTGAAGCAGTTTTTTTAAATCTTTCTCTGTATTATTCAGCGAGCGATAATGACAGTAACAACAACTGACGCAGTTGAAGTTTGCAGCATGAGCCGTAAGCGAGTGCTGTAAATACCTCATCTAATGGCGGAGATATATATTCGAATGAGGCATTCCTAATGAAAAACCCTGGTCTACAATATTATATGGCTCGTTGTCATATTGATTTACACTAAGACACTCAATTATCAAAGAGTTTGCTGATTTGTCCACTACAGCACGATTACCCTCACCCCTCCTGATACAGGTAAAGTCTACCTGCACATTTTTGACAAACTCAATCATCTCATTACTCCATTCCACCCTTGTTCACCCTTTCAATTCCTTCGTTCTACTCTCACACGATCCCCTGTATTGAGTTAGTAATTGAAATTTAATTATTTTCCCTTCTCTTTGATGTCTACACCCTGCCTTGTTTTAAACAGCCTCTCTTGTGTAAATAACAATAAGGCGCCTTTCTCTACCCTTTAAAAAATTGTACTTATAATGTTATCTCGATACCCTCCATAAGTTTCGATTTCGAAATGACTCCAGATATTCATTAAACTTAGAGAAGTAGCAAGGTGTGCACTGCCATACAGGTTTGCATGGATGCATGAACGTCTGGCTCGGAAACTGAGTCTTTTGGTACTTCGCGACCAGGTTTTGAGGATGCCATTTACTGATTTCGGCAAAACGTCAAGGTGGAGGAACGTACCGACCGAACAGCCCAAGAACCAGTAGTGCAGAACTCCCTCTCATCATGCCAGAACTAATATATGGTATATCATACAACATGGTATGGACAGCTGTACCCCAGATCAGTGTCAAATGAGCACCATGTTCAGTTCAAGTGGACACTGAGAGGACCTTCGTGTTCTAATGCCGGAGTTGCTCTCAGAATGAGCAGGAAGGAACTGGTTGGATTTACAACTGGCCACTGGACGTTCAGTGCACACCTGCAAAAGCTGGGGACTGGAGTGGTAATCCCATCTGCTGTTTGAAATTTGTAGACAAGGTAGACGTTGTTTGGCCAATACCGTAACGTAAGCGATATTTTAGTGTGCTTTTGTTTTCCATCTGAACAAATTAGGATACGTAATGGTTTTTGTAATTTTGCTGAAGACGAATCGATTAATCTAAAAAAATCAAACGTCAGAATAAAGGTCTTCGGTATACCTTTGAAACGAGATACTTCTCGATACCCTGGTCATTTAAAATTTTAAAGGGATGCCCCTGGGTGGCGGAGGGTTCAAGGAGATGAAGTAGTTTTTAGTTAAAAAGATATCCCCCACCCTGACAAGTCTTTTGACGGGTCTCAGCGTTTTTTTATTTTAATCAGCGGTTTTCGGTAACTCCGTGGTGGAAAGTTTTCAAATGAAATGTATTTTTGATATATTTCTTGACACTATCAAAAAAAAGCAGGCTCACCCCAAAAGGAAACCTACGCAAGATCCCGTCTCGCGTAAGATAAATGGCAGTCTTGACATTCCCCTGCTTCCAAAACTTTGCGAAAAACAGGGAAACGTCACACTTGGTACGCGGCTCCAGTGATGCGAATTCCTGTGATACAGACGCTTAATTATCTTGGTATGAACGGAGAGAAGTTGCGGTTATGAACTCCGTTACGGCATGGACAACTCCGTCGTCGTTAGTAGAGGAAGCATCAAAATGACAAATTGCCGAGGAAGTTGGTACGATTTCAGCCCTTCTGGCGGCGTAATTTTCAACCTACTGATGACTATCAACGACCCCTGCTTGTAGAACTGAATTTTGCTGTAGTATCACAAGTAGCAGTTAAATTCTAATTCGAATGCGCAAAGGTTAAGAACAAAATTACTAAGGGCCCTATTCATAGCTTCTAGTTGAGGGTTCCTTATACTTGAGGCTCCCTCAACTACAGTTTTGTGTTTTACAATCGCACGACAGCGGCTTGAGAGTCCTTCAAGTATCAAACCAGATAGGTGTCAAATGAGCACCAGAAGCTCTGAGGCAGAGTGGTGGGGAATGATCAGTCTAAGAGGATAATCGTATTCTAATACCACAGATGCTCTCAGGCTGAGCAGGAAGGAACTACGAAAGGTGGTTGGCTTTATCACTGACCATTAGACGTTCAGTACACACCTGCAAAACCTGGAGATTGATGTGTCACACCCATTATGCAGGAAGTGCGGTGAGGCAGAGGAAACGGCTAAGCATGTTATCTTCGACTGTACTACCTTTAGTGACAGCAGGAACTCCTAGCTGAATATAGGCCAGGAGGGAAGATAGGAGATCATAGTCCAATGCATCTCAAAGTTCGCAAAGAAGTCAGGATGGACTTCTTCTGCATTTAAGGCAAGTAGGTTGATTTTGGAGTAAGGTTTCGGTTTTACTGCTTCTGTCACATCAAGAAAAATGTCGATAATTTGGTAAAAAAGCTAAATACTGGCACGAAACAAAATAGATAACATATACCAGAGGTGTTGCCTGCCATAAAATAGTGATTACTCGATCAACTTTGTAACTGAATAGCTTTGGGTGGACGAGTTAAGAAGAGTCAGGACACCTTCTTGTCCTTGGGGTGAGAAATTGTTCCTAAAGGCGGATGAACTAGTAGATACATCTGGTCAACGGCATGAGGATGCAGAAAGCAAATGGGAAACTACTACCTTAAATATCTTAAAGATATCCCAAGAGGAACTCGTAAAATGAGTACATCTTACGAGTTCACAATATGTCTGTTAAGACAGTGTGACTAAGATGATGATGACTTTATCCCCTTGAACCCTCCGCCATCCAGGGTCATCCCTTTAAATATTTTAAATGACCAGGGGTATCGAGTAGTATCTCGTTTCAAATGTATATCGAAGACGTCTATTTTGACGTTTGATTTTTTGAAATTGGTCAATACGAGAAAATTAGAAAAATCTTTACGTATCCTAATTTGTTCAGATGGAAAACAAAAACGCACGAAAATATCACTTACGTTACGTTATTGGCCAAACAATGATGTAGGCAATGCTCAAATTCCTGACGGGCAGTTGTAAAAACAGTGAGAATGATTCCAACCTATGGTGCTTAAAATCAATATTCTCGGCAAACTGCCGTTCCGTTTAATGTCCAGACATCCAGGAAAAATAACATCGCGGCGATATATTTTGCAAAATTTATTCAAACTGGATCTGTTGCAAATAAAAAACGTAGAGTTTTGGATGAAGTCGCTAAGTCGAGGTTTTGGGTCATTTTAGCATAAAACCTTTGTCGACCATTTTCAACTTGATACTGAAAACTTGTATATACCCGACTATTTGGAAAAAGACGAAAATTTGTCCCATTTTTACGTACGGCGATTCCTCTAAAATCATAAATTGTCGTCAAATAGCTATACTTTGCAATTTTGGTAAGTTGTTTGAAATCATCCTATACGACAATATTCATGGGCATGTTGAGAGTAGTATAGTCACTAATCAGCATGGATTCATGGTAGGTAGATCTACTTTGACAAACTTAGCTTGCCTCATTCAATTCCTACCAGATACTCTAGACAACAATGGTCTATTTTATATTTATACTGACATACAAAAAGCATTCGATCAAATAGATTACTACTTGCTCTTGACGAAACTTGGGGAGGCTGGCCTATCTACTGCTCTTCTGAGACTACTAATATCATATCTCTCTGGAAGACAATTGTATGTAGAATATGGCGGCTACAGATCGATTCAGTATACTCCTACCTCAGGCGTTTCTCAAGGTTCCAACCTCGGCCCTTTGTTGTTCTTGTTGTACATTAATGATATTTCACAGGAACTGAGTAGCATGCATTTACTTTTCGCCGATGACTTGAAAATTTTTTCATCTGTACAATCGGTAGACGATTGTAAACTGCTGCAGGCTAACTTGAATGTGGTTCATTCATGGTGCACCAGAAATGCGCTAAGCCTGAATATACCTAAATGTAAAATTCCATCATCCACTAGAAAACAACATCATATTTATTACGATGATTATAATATAAATGGACAGAAAATTCTTAGAGTAGATTCCTTCAAAGACCTAGGCGTAACGTTTGACAATAAATTAAGTTTTAAGGATCATATTTCAAATATTGTGGCGTCGGCGTCCAAAAGTCTTGGATATTTAGTTAGAAACTGGTCCAGCCTTACTAATATTGATAGTTTAAGAATTTTATATTTTACCTTCGTTAGAAGCAAACTGGAATATGCGGCGTTAATCTGGTCACCAATTTATGGAAACGCAATTTGTCAAATTGAGTCGGTGCAGCGCAGAGCACTGAAATACTTTTTTTTTAATCTAATGGATACTATCCTCAACGTGGGATTGACAACAATATTTTATTAACATCATTCCATATGGACTCACTATTGTTAAGACGCAACCTTCTTGCTTTGTCCTTTTTATACAAGCTTGTAAACTCAAAATTAGATTGTCCTGTATTACTCGGCCAAATAAATTTTAATGTACCTAGACTAGGGAATCGGCATCACCTCACCTTTTACTGCAAATAATCAGGCCGAACGAACTTATCACAAGGTTCGCCTGTTAATAGAATGTGTAGAATATTTAATACAATTTGTTATAAATGTGATATATTCAGTGACTCCATTAACATAGTATTAGATTGTTGTACAGCTGAATCTCGTTAAGCAAATACGTTCGATGTTTTGTAAATTTCCTGTAATTGTGTTGTACCTGTTCGGAATAATTGAATAAATAAATAAGTTATAGTACCTCCTTGCGCAAAACTGTGAATGCGACTGATATTTAATTTGGCTCTACTCTCTACTAAGCTACACAAATGTTATTCATTAAAAAAGAAAACCGGTTGAATCTTGTGAACAAATGACTATAACGATTAATGATAGTACCACATTCACGTAAAGAGTATCTCACTGATAAATGCACATTTTATATAACTGCATTTATCATTTGCATTTGTTGCTCAAAAATGGATTATACGTTTATTATCTGAAGTGTAGCGAATCATGCAGAACATATTTTAGGAAATACAACCTATTAAAGTTACCTTCAATTTATATCTACAAACGTATACTTTTTGCTAGACGATATTCAAGTACATATGAAAAAAACTCTGATCTACATTCTTATCCTATGCGGGTGCCCGCTTCTTTTAGGTCTGTTAAACGCAATACAACAAGTTACGAAAATAGTCCTTTTTATATAGGTTATAAGCTCCTTAATTGTTTGCCTGTAGAGATACAGAATATTTCTGTAGACCACTTATTTAGTAAGCATCTGAAGAAATTTCTTATTTGATAAATGTTTTTACTCTATTTCCGAATTTATTGCCTTATAATGGGAAATCCTGTTAACTGTGAAATCGAAAAAAGAAAAAAAAAGTTTCCTGTGCAGATTTAATTTTTACCGTCTCCTTGTTTGTACCATATTCGTTTGGTGTAAATTGGTTTGTTTGTTTCTTACCGACTTGTCCTATGTCTATGTATTCAGATCTTTGGACCAATAAATGATTTGATTTGATTTTAAACGGGATTAACTTTTTGAGCAATTAGGGCGATAAAATTATTGCGGGGTATATATCGAACGTTTTTGCTATATAGCCTGTTCAGACGCACTTCGTGGCCTGCAAACTTTCTTGTCTCTAGCTGTTATTTTTGTTTGATCTTCATCTTCCCTCTAACCGTAACCGAAAAAAATTCCGCGCTGTCAAATATTTTCTTTCGTTTAGCGAAGTTTTATATAATGATGGTAAGAGTATACTCCTTGTACCAGAAAGCAATATTTGAGCGAAGGTTTGCTTTTACCTGAAGCATCCTCAAAAAAGTTTTATTCTAAGCTCGAAAGAAAAAGTTGCTGAAAATAACCGGAAACTTTCAAAGTTCTGCTGATTAGAGTTCAAGTAGAACGAGGCTTATCGGATTTTGCTTTTGCTATTGGTTGAAGTTGGAAGTATGTGCTCTTGTGCGGCAACGAACAAAAAGAAGTTGCGCCGTCTAGGAGTTTTCGAATGTGATATCTTTACAAGGCTCTGCTCACAGAATGAGGACAGTTTTTAGGTCTATACTTAACAGCAAACGAAAAGAAAATTAGATATTTCTGAAGTATTACAACTTTCTCTTTTATATCGTAATTTACTTGATATTGATTGATATTTCTGTGTTTTTGTAGTTCATTCAATGAAAATACGGCCAATTAAAGAAAATTGTCTGTTGTAGGTGGTCTTAAATTACTATAATATACTTATATTCCTTTTTCGTTAAAATTGAGGATAAACAGACCTACTAGAAATCTCGTAGCACGGCATGTAGCTTCCTTAGGAACCATATAGTTCCCTGTCTAATTTCGTTATTTTCAGTGATACTTCACACCACCCTTCACGTGTTACCTTGTTTGATATTAAGCTGTTACATGCAGTATAAATGTGTTTTTTCTCGCATCTATAATGGATGTTGCATAACGCGCCATATGCGTCTTGGAAGCATTGGTACCAACATAAGATGCGACTTACATATATTGGCATCATCATAAAAAGATTGTGAGGTATATGAACAGGTAATCGATTTCCACTGTCAGTCGTTAGGCTATGTTGATTAGGCTAGGTCAAACTTTGCATGCCCAGCCTATACTAGAATTTGCAATAAAGTTTGCATCTTCATCATCAATTATCATCATACTCACAATATCTTAACAGACATGTTGTCAACTCCCAAAGTATTGCCGACATGAATATTATCAAGTTTTGAGAACTGTAGCTCGCCATCTTTCGCGATTTACTGTCAGTTCAGTGGCGCTCTTGATACTCATATCCAGCAACTGTTTCGTTGTATCCACCCAGCGTGTAGGGGAACGGCCACGGCGCCGCCCGCTCGGGGCGTGACCCTGAACTACAAGTTCCTCCATGTTATCGCTTCTGTGTATATGTCCGAAGAATGTGAGCATTCTCATCGACACAATGGAGGATAGTCCCTTTGGTTTACCGAACTCATCCAGTATGGAAACGTTAGTTCGATGGGCGATATAAGGAACTCTCAACATTCTCCTTCACGTCCACATCTCAAAAGCATCTATGCAAGCTCGATCTGCCTTTTTAACAGTCCAAGTTTCCGAGGCATACAAAAATATGGAGAACACAAGAGACTGAACCAGCGACATTTTGGTAGCTTTAGTGATGTTATGGTCACGCCGTATTTTAGTAAGCTTTGTCATGGCCACACGTGTTTGTTGAATGCGCCGTCGAATATCATTTTCACAGCTACCCGAATTGTCGATCAAAGAACCGAGGTGCACAACTACCTGCTGACTTTATTGCCTGATGATCATAACCTTCGTCTTGCTGTAGTTAATACCAAGACCATATGCTGCACTGTGTTGTTCGAAGATGTTCAGAGAGCTACTAGTTCTTCCTGAGAAGCAGCAATAAGGGTTGTATCGTCAGCAAATCTTAAGGTAGATATTTTGCTTCCGTTTCATCAATACTGTCTAAGTAATCGTAAAATATCAGGTTTACAGGTACTGAGGCCAAGGTTATCTCCTCGGCTATAACGCATTTATATTCTGGATAAAAGCAGGGATATGTTACTAGTGTCATAATATACCTTCACTCCCACTCAGTCTATTATTGGTTAAATCGCCACACAACTGACAACATGGAAGCAATGCTTGATTGTGTGAGATTTCAGATGATCGCAACCATGCGTATGAATTATTGAGCAAAGTTTCTTTACAGGCAATAGGTGAACAATATTTCGCTCGTATGCATGTGCAAGTAGTTAAGTTAAAGTTTTATAAAGCTGAGATTGTGACGTATTTGCTTCAAGTTGCTTTATGAATATGATGTGCAAAGGGCAGGCACACATCCAGAATTTGGTTTGGAGCGGGATCTAGATTACGGTTGCCATCGTTTCATTTTACCTGAACGGGAGGCAATATTTGTCGGGGAGGGGGTGCATTTTTGTGGTTTCGATTTTTTGCGGAATTATGTAATGTTTATCTGTTTTTGGGGGGTGGTCCAGACCAAGGTTGCCACGTCTCGTTGGAAGGGGTAGGAGCATATTTGTAAATTATATTTTTTATGCAGCTTTGTATAACATTTCAGGGGGTCCTGAACCCCCTGGTCTCCCTGAATACGTACCACGGCGAAGGGTGATAAGAGCTAGAGCCCTGCAAATCAAAAAATAAAATGTATTTATTATTAAAATTGCACCGCCTGTGGATGGTATAAGTCCTCAAATTGAGAGCGGTATTGCGTGAAGAAGGCACAAGATAATTGGATGCTTCAATTATCGATCCCATAATTAATTTCATAATTTTCTCTTACACCCCAATACACCCTTCTAAGGTTTCGCGCTATAGATGTGCAAGATATCGTGCCCTCATTCCAGCTCACCCCGCTTCTAGGTATTTCTTCTTGTCAGGTGTCATTCCAGATTGCCGTATTCCATTTATTTTGTGGCGATTTGATTAGGAGTAGGCTGTCTGATGAACAGTTGAACATCGCAGCGGATAGCTTAGTCTCACGCAAAAGCGCTCCTTCATTTATTTGTTGATTTAAATCGCTTTCGTAGAATCTCTCTAATATTATAGCAAGTAACAATCTGGCAAAAAGGTAGTCTTGTTAGCAGTTTTTACAATAAGCAGAAATCAAAGATACGTTTAAAGGAACATGAACGTCATACTAGACTCAGAAACATATGAGAGTTTGCTCATGCAGAACATCATGTACATCTTTGGCAAGATTGGATCTGGAGTGGAATATCTCCAATTCGACGAGCAAAGAAGTTACATACGGGCAAAGCCATCAGTTATAAAGAGACACCTAGCAAGTAAGCTTGTAGAAAGCTTTTGGCATGACCATCGCCAGAAATTGCCAATCTTTGACATGCATGAATGAAAGTCGTCAGAAATGGCGACTTCACGGCTGTGAATGTCAAAATTGTCAAAACCGAAAACCCCAGTATGACATATTCTGTGGGTGAGAGTACAGTACTGCAAAAATATGTCAAGCTGTAATTATCACATGATTAACCTTTTTTATAACTGAGAAAACCGTGTAGGCTGAGCCTAAATACCAGAGTACATGCGGACATGAGAGCAATACTCCACGAAAGGTCTAACTGGGCTTTATATAGCATGAGGTAAAGTACTTTCTGGCTCTAAATAGGTACCCAAGCTTTTAACAAGCAGCCGCTGCACTTGACGCAACGTGTTCCTAGATCAGATTTTCTGTAATGTTGACTTCTAACAGCTTGACTCCTTGGCAGAGCCTGGTTGTTAATTAGAACTGGCTGTTGGCTTGGGCACTTCTTGTTTGATAGCATACAATATTAGGTCTTGGAAGCATTCGATTTTACCATTATCTTGAGCCCCCAAGTGGTAATGGTCTCAAGGGCTAGGGGGACTAAGGGCTATTGTGATTCTTTCGGACTACCAGGCCAGTTAAAAGGCCCTGGACTCGCCTTTTCTTTACGTTGCAGTTTGATGAGTTTGAATTTAAAACAACGCCATATTGGTACCGTAAACATGGGCTACTTTGGCCCTAACGTCCTTCTTTGGCCCAAATGAAAACAAAACAAAATGGTACTCTATAAACATATTTGTGACTGTATTTAAAATTCTTCCGACTCATTCCGCTAGGTAGCCGCACTATGTAGGCTGCCTGATAAGTCCAGTAGTTCCTTTGCTGTCCACTAGAAAGCAGCACCTATAGTTGTTTGACTAGTGAAACCACGTGCAATCTTTACCTCCCAAACTTCCATTTACAAAAAACGTATTTCTGGTTGAACAAATCTGGTAAGTGCCGCCTATTAAACACTTTTCCTTTGTTTAAGCCGTACTGTAGTTACAAAACTGTTAAACTCAACAAGTTTTTTTATTTTCATGTTTTTTTTAAATCAGACCCGATAATCTATAAAAAACGTCCTACTTTGACGCAACCTTTTTTTGGGCCAAAACCGATAATATTAAGTTATGAATTGCTATAAAGTTTTATTTTCGTATTTATATTGCGTATTCTCGTTATCAGCTTATTCAGGATGCTGTAAAATACTTCCTGGAGGCCCAATATACACTGGCTATAGCAACGAACAACTTATAACTTGTCTAGAAGCAATCAGATCTGGTGATATGACGCAAAGGTAGGCTGCTGATCATTTCCAGATACTCCTATGAAAAACAAGTTGAAAAATTCGCTTTCAAGTTCACCAGGCCGTCCGACAGTTTTTTCGCAAGAAGAAGAACTAGCATTCTCGATGAACTAGATTTAAGATTCATCATAAAATCTTATTTGACTAGGCAATGGAAGACTGCAGTGTTTTTGCAACTATGTTCCAGAACGTGACTGGGTCAAATCGTTTCTAAAGAGACACCCTCAGCTGACTGTCAAGTCTTGGTCGAACATCAAAAGAAATCGTACCCAGATTCATGAACAAATCATAACAGACTACATTGAAAGTCTGAAAGAGGTGGTCAAAGATGTTTCACCTGATAACATTCATAATTATGACGAAACTTGATAACATTTGGATAATATAATCTTTGCTGAAGAACCTGTTCTAGTCAGTATCCAAGTCCTTCTTTGTCCATACCATTTGTATCATGCTTTTAACGCCAAAAATTGACTTGGGCCAAAGTTGGCCCAAAATTTTAAAAAAATATATCAATTCAAAAAACGTTTTATAAGTAAAAAAGGATCATTAATTAGAATGTAAGATATTATAGTTGTAAAAAAGATTTCCAGAACTTCTGGGCAGTGAAAACAACAGTTTCTAGAGAAAAGTACATACAATAATTACTGAAAAGTGGGCCAAAGTAGCCCGCGTTTACGGTACTGTACATATCTATGTTTTTGTTATGCTGTTTGTTGTTAAATTGTTTAAAGATCTCAATTCTCAGTGCAATCAGCAGTCATGCCAATGAAAGTTTATCGTAGTTTCTCCATTTATCACAGTATGCAGGAAACGAAGGCTACTCGAAGCGCCGCAAGCTGTTCCAACATAGCAATGCAGCAGATCTGAAACTTCACTCAAAGATACAAACTTTCATAAATCTTACTGCGGACAATTGCATTAGATAGAGGCGACCCATTCGGTCGTCACTGTACATTAACGATGGCCGTTTCCAGCTATCTCTGCGAAATATATATTGTCCTCGATAACCTCACGGATATTTCAGTGTGCGGTGTAGCCTGTGTAACAATTAACCTAAAGCGGCCATCATTAAACGTCACTTAATGAACTGCCCATTAGCAGAACGATGGCGACTGTTACCGTTTCCTAGATAATGACCCATGCTTTAAGATGGACTGGCGCTGTTGTCAGATTGTACATCCCGGTTATCTGGATACCGATACCCTAGTGCTCAGGTACAAGGCAGTCGGTGTCGGTGTATAATAAGCATTGACGATGCTGATTATGTCAAGCTTGGATACAAGCTGTCTAATAGAAGAGGCGCAGAATTTGGAGTACTTCAGAGCCCAGTAGTTGCACCGTTACTTATTACTGTTTACACCAGCCGATTTGTCAATTTTGTCAAACACTGTTTCATTCATATGCATGCTGGTGATACCCAGCACATCAAATGTGATCTAACAAAGTAATACTTCAGCACTGTTTGCGTTTTTTGTTCGTAATAGGACTGTTACAGCGTCAGAGCTACTCCACACACCACAACTTTATTTTGCAGAAGTTTTTCATACAATGCAGCCACATTTAGCTCTCACTGTAAGAGAGCTTATGCAGAGCCTCCGTCTGTCTGTCCGTCCGTCTGTACGTATACAAAAGATAGCCACAAACACAGGTGCTAGAGAAAACCTAAATACATATTCGTAATCACCATAAAAAAACTAGTCAGGGATTTGTCAATATTTTTTTGTGTATACTGCATTAAAAAATGAACATCTTTCTTATAACCGACATAAGAAGTTAACTGCAAAAGTAGTGGCTAAGATGCGCTGCTCACGTCCCTCTTGGTTTTTGAAAATAAAGACGATATTATTCTTATGTTATAATAATGTTTTATCAAATAATAATTGTAACACATAATCCAGAAATACGGGAGAATATATAATAAGCATTCAGCTCACACATCTTTCAAGTTTTTTTAAACTAGCGAAAATGTGGCCCCTGCCTGTCAGAAAGTTTAATGTGTGGGTGTATCCAAAACAACTTTGAGGTCGTTCGCGATCACTTAGTATAGACAGCTACCAAAACGGATGAGTTGGAAGAAAGTTCACCTACGTTGCTGGAATACACTAAGAGATTGATCATGATACATTAACTTTGGACGGCATACCGACGTTACTGAGTTTTCAAGCCTTCCACGTCAAAATAGACATTGCCGGGCGCCTGAGTATATCTACAAAACAGAAAAACGAGGCAGTACTGCTAAAAATTATATGACTGCAATCAATCATTATTATATTAATGATACGATTAGGTATTTATTTTCCAACAATTCAAAACATAAAAAATACACTGTAGATATTTGATTTTCTTCAAACGATACTCAAACCCAAAAGTGCGAACCGATAATCACATATCCAAAATACGATATTTCAACTTAATAAAAAACCAATTAAAGATTTTCTATGATTTAGGTGAACCTGAAGGTCCGAAAGATCTGAATTTTTTGATTTTCGTCAAATGAGACTGAAACTGAAAACTGCGACCGAATTTGTAATCGGCACCCTCAAATTATCCAAAATACAAGGTTTCATTTCAATAGAAAGCCAAATAAAGATTTTCAATTTTTTTGGCAAACCTGTGGATTTAAAGATCAGAAATTTTTGTTTTCATCAAACGGGATGGAAACTCAAAACTGCGACCGTATTCGTCGCCACCACCCCTAAATTATCTATAACGCAAGGTGTCATCTTGATGGAAAGTCCAATAAACATTTTCGACATTTTAGGTAAACCTGAAGATCTGAAAGATCTGACATTTTTGATTTTCGTCACACCAGTCTGAAACTCAAAACTGCGACCAGATTTGTAATTAGCACTCTCAAATGATCCAAAACACGAGGTTTCGCCTTAACAGAAAGCCAAGTAAAGATTTCCAATTTTTTAGGTAATCGTGGAGATATGAAAGATCTAAAATATTTGTAATCAGCCACCTCAAATAATCAAAAACAGGAGCGTTTCATCTAAATAGAAACCCAAATAAAGATTTTCATTTTTTAGACAAACTGAAGATGTACATTTTTTTATTTTCATCAAACGATAGTTAAACTCAAAACTACGACCGGATTTGTAACCAACACCCTCAAATTATCCATAAAACACGATTTCATCGTGATAGAAAGCCAAATAAACATTTTCGACGTTTTAGGCAAACCTGAAGCTATGAAGGTTTGAGGTTTACGGATGTGGGTTTTTTTGGGTCTAAATACCATGACAGGGTTTTTTTCTGATTGTATGTGTATATAATATGTATATTATAATAACATTAAGTATGGTCCATTTCACGTAGGAAGATAACAGTGAAATCAAACAATTGATGACGTACCGGCACGAAAGACATGGCGGATGACATTGTTTACAGTCTGTGGCGTAACAATTGTTTTCTCAATTCGAATTTGTATAATAGTATCATACAACAAATAATTGCGTTACTTAACAACATATGTCTTTGGAGACATTGGACCTAGTTAAATCGTAAAACGTTGTTCCGCAAGTCAATATAACCCACGCTATCGCATGGCAGTATGCATGATTATGCATACTCAGAGCACCTATGTAGCTAAGGCGTCACTGTCATCTTCTTACGTGAAATGGACTGTAAGAACTACTGAACGACACTCATGGAAAAAAAACCAAGGAAAAAGCCATAAACATCTTTCAGGGAAAGTGTGACTAGGAGAACAAAATCGACCGGTTATCATTGGCAAATATTATGCAAATAATAAATGTCATAAAATCGTGGCGTTCGCCGCTACATTGCGGCTGAAAAAATATACGATATCCCTCCAGACGGCCGTAATATATTTTACGACCTCGTAAAAGTGCATAATTTATTTTCCCGTGATGGTAGCGGGAGCAACTCAGTGTTGTATCACTGAAGAGGACCCTAAAACAGATGCTACATGACACTGTGTTTTGGTTGGCTCTTGGGTTATTTTCATACCGAAACAAGTGATACTAGTAGGAATGATAGATCTGTAGAAAAACGTTGTAGAGCAATGTAATTTTGTAATGTTTGGTCAGAGCGGACAAATCCGCACCTAGTGATGTGTGACTTTCAACGTAACAATCGCTGATCCACCTGCTTGCTAAAAAACAAATAACATAAAGGTAAAGGTGGTTGGCCACGCCACCGTACATTAACAAAGACAAGTAGGGTCACTCTAAGCCCCGCCCCCAATGTTGCCTTTCCAACTCTGCTCTCGGATACTACGCAAGCTGGCGAGTTCTGGCGCCCGCTGATCTCGAGCAGTAGCCGAACGCTAACAGCTGTGGTTTACAGGGTCAGTCCACCTAACACCACCTAACACGCGACACGGTGCACGGGATACAATCGGTCGGGGTCGGACCTACTGGGGTGCCTAAATAAGTAGTGTTTGTGTGTTATTGACCGTTTTGCGCGTATTTCACAAAAATGCCGGCGTATATGTATATGGCTGCAATAGCAAACAAGGCATTAACAATATTAGCACCAATATTAGCAAAATGATCTTTAAGATGATTTACAATTTATAATTTATTGTGTATTTCCTGTTGGTCCTTGATCATACAATTTGCGTTTTACTTGCTTTATTATTGACAAGCCTATTTACAAAGCCCCATTGTTTTTTATATTTGTGGCTACTTATTCCCATTGATTTTTAAAATATCTGTTTTTAGTACTTTAATTTTATTATTGACTTGATTCTTAAGTTTTTTTAAATTCATTTTTCAAATTCGTGTTTCCCGGATCTTTAACTTTTTGTTTATAAATTTTGAGTCGGTTTTCAATCATTTCGAGAATTTCTTGATTTATCCAGTCGTTATTTTCACGTATCTTATACGTCTTTTTGAATTCCGAATCTTTTTTACAAGAAGTCATTAAGTCAATTAGTTCCTGAAATGATTGAACTTCTGTAGTTTGAATATTCATTTCAAATTTTGAGATGAATTTTTTATGATCTATTCTGTTTACGTCTTTTTTATATTTTGCCGCAAGTACTTTTATGTTTACACTTGAGGTTATTGACAACAAATTATGAATGATCAGACTGTTACTGTTACTTACTACTTGAATCTTACATTTCAAATTACTACATCTATCTGACAAAACATGATCTATAATACTCCCTGAGCTATTTGCCACCCCAGTAGCTGCATCCGCAGTTATTGTGTTGAATGGTTTATTGAATAATAAATTATATTCTCTCTATACTATAGAATTCATTTCTATTGACCCCCGTATAAGTAAAGTGAACGTCGACCGTTGACGTCGACAATATCGCACAGTCGGATTCCCTGTAAGTAAACGTGGCCGCACGAAGGGAACCCCTCTCAAATCGAGGCGGCTCGCATTTGTGAGACTCAGATCAAAGTCGGCACGGTGAGTGCCCCTACTTGTCTTTGTTTATGTACGGTGGCCACGCAAAGATAGCGAAGTTGGCGGAGGAAGGTTAGATAAATCTTTCAATCCAACCATTCCCAGTATCAAGGAGAGACAAAGAGGAGAAATTCAGTTTCCTGGAAAAGCATTGGTATGCTACACGAGCTAGCTACTGGGCGGACCTCAGGAGTTGGGATGTCTGTGGAAGATCAGGAAGTATGGGAGAGTTATTCTCTAGGCATGAACACCATGATTTTCGTAGCAGAAGTATATGCAATACTCTCTGCTGGCAAGGAGCAAAAGGTTTACATCTGCTCTGACAGTCAGGCGGCAATAATTACTACCTTTCCACGGGCTGTCAAAACAGTTTTCAAAGCGTTTGCAATTTTGGAGTGTCGGTGTTTCCACGATATATTTCTAAACGATATTCTAAACGCACTCAAAACGTTTTTAGCTGACACCCTTCACAAATATCATTTCCTACTTTCGTTCATGACTTATGTTGGTGTTTATCGTGAATCTCGAATTTCAAATAAACCTCAATGAACTGACAATAATACTGTTAGTTGTCAGTCCATTTCATAACGAAAGTGACAGTTGGTGTTTCCATGACATTTGAATCTCGATACGATCCCAAAAAATAGTGAATCGACCTTGAACAGGAAGCGTCTTGAAAAGGTATCCAATTGACACTTCTACGATATATTTCAAAACTCAAAACATATTGAAAATGTTTTGAAAGCCCATGGACACGTAGTAATTGAAAGCCACCTGCGGGCCCAGAACCAGGGCACCCTGGTTCAGGTTCAAAAAGTGCCTACAGCTATAACAACTACTTTAAGTATAAATATCATCAAAACGCGGCAAGATGAAACACTCCATAGTACCCAATCCCAAAAGTTTTTATGTGGCGCCACTGTAATGACGGGCAAGGCAGAAGGAGGAAGAATAAGGTCGGTAAACTTTAATTTCCTTTTCATAAATACGTGCGGTAGCATCAGTGTTACGTTTTGCATTCATATTGAGGGTTTCTAGCATCCATCCAAGGTACTTTCATTTAAACAGACATTAGCATAGTGTCTTACTTCCACAGTAAGCTTCCATGACGGTCCATTTATACATTGTGATTTATCTTGAGTGCCTAAGCTCCTTTTTCATGATAGTCGCTCATCTGATCTTCCGTACAGCAAGTTTAATAAAAACCACATTGTTACTAGTTAAATTATATATATATATATATATATATTACACATTACACACATTACATTACGCTAGTTTACTGTAACTTTGCTCTGTAAAGGGTCTATGATTGTTGGGCAAAAGAAGTTTTATTATTATGGTTTTCTGTTTCTCTCGCATGACTGCGGTAGCAACAAATGTTGAGGGGCGGTGCCAGTTCAACACCTGAACTATTATTACTGATCTGAAGGATCGTACAATATTACAGGTCTTCAGGATTACAGACTTTTGGAATACTTTGTGTAGCCTTTTGTCCAGGATTAACTGATGTATTATCCGTTTACTGTACCGAGATTCAGCCAAAAAAAGGCTTGACAGGTACGATGGCCGTCTACCTACCAATAAACAAATAGCTGGGCAATAAAAAGAGAAGTATGGCTGCCCTAGTATACGCCCTGGTCAAAATCAGTGGCGTGTCTACCAGTTTTATGCGGTGCTATAAACTAATAGGTATTTGTACAAGTCAGAAACATACGAGTATGTTTACATTTTTTGCGAGCAAGGTAAAAAAGCGACAAAAACTGAACACCTGCAACCGGCAAAGCAGGGGCGGCTCAGAATATTTATTTGTAAATATTTCCTCAATCTGCGTGAGGTGAAAATGTCAGAATAATATGTGACAAACTTAATAATTCCATAATTTACGTTCATTGAATAACCGCTAAACCGTGAAGTCACCAATAAAAGGGCATCAAATTAATGATAAACGATGAATCGCGACTTTTACTTCTCCCATGGTTTGTACGGGTGTCACGGTCACTCCTTAAATTTACAATAAATAGATATACATTGTACACCACTTCTTTCGTCTGGTTTGACAATATTTTGTTCTTGCCAAGATTGCCCATGACGAACAGTGAATATTCAACAGTCAAAATGAGGAGATCAAGAGTTTTTTATTTTATGCCTATAAAATACAGAGGAATCTATCGCCACTACTGGTTTGCGAACCACGCCCGATGACTGACGTTCCTAGACTGGGGCAGGTAGCAGGCAGGCGGTCCCAGACGACCCAGTGGGAAATGATTTGCGGCTTTTAAATCTTGGTAGAGTAACAGAATAATAGTTGTGGTGTAAATGTGTTTGGTGTTAGGCCTGAGACCGACATAATTTGGGAGACAATTGTAATATCGTTTTGCTTCCGGAGTCGTTTTATTTCTATTGCAAGGTCAGTGTATTTAGATATCTTCCCACCGTAGGTGTTTTGAATATTCATATTATTGGTAGTAGCAATATTTATCAAACAGATAACTTTGTTTGCCCTTGACTGAAAAACTATATCTGGCCTATTTTCTGGGATAGTCTTATCTCCATGTATTTCAACGTCCCAGCATAGTTTGCATAGATTGTTTTCTAGTACTGATGTCGGTGTGTACTAATCTTAATACAGGGTGTCCCACGACGACTAAGACATAGAATATCTCGGAACTGGGCAGTAGTAGCGAATAATAATTTTGGAGGTGTAAACTAAAGCAAATATAGTAACTTTTCTTATTATTGCGTCACCCAATGAGGTATTTGTTTTTGGTCACGTGACGTCCGATTCAAAATTATTAATGGGACACCCTGTATATTTGTGACTCTTTGTGTTCCTCCCGATAAAACAATTCCAACAAACATGCACACTTGGGGTCTAAAGTGATTAATTCAAGAGTTACAGGTACTTAAAAGACTGTACCACTACCATTATGAAACACTACCAAAGTAATTTAACTGTAGGGGTACATGCTATAATCAATGGTAGTGGTACAATCCTTTAGGTACCTCTAGCTCTTGAATTAATCACTTTGGACCCCAAGCGTGCCAGTTTGTTGGAATTGTTTTATCTGGAGGAACACAAAACGTCACAAATATACAGGGTGTTCCATTAAAAATTTGGAATCGGACGTCACGTGATCAAAAACAAATCCTCATTAGGTGATACAATAACAAGAAAAGATACTATATTTGCTCTAATTTACACCCCCAAAATTATAATTCCCTACTAGTCCCCAGTTCCGATATATTGCTTGTCTTAATCGTCGTGGGACACCCTGTATATGGATCTGTTTTCTATTAGCTTTTTTGTTATGGTTAGTGCTTGGTGTATGACTGGCTGCAGAATTATGTCTAGCTTTATACTCGGTTTCAGCAAGACTTTTGCGCTTGTTAAGTGGTATATTGTTACTTTCTGTTAGTGACATTTTTTGCAAATATCGTTCGTTGTGGATAGATATTTAATGACGTATTTCATGTGGTTTCGTGTCGCAATCACTTGGTCCTGGATAGCAAACATAAATCCCTCAGTTTCTAGAAAGAGTTGGTCATCCTGCAGCCAGGTGTATCACTGACTGCCTTTCATTAATGTGCTGTTGTGTAAAAGCCTAGACACAGTGGAGCAGGTTGCCTACTTGCAGGTAGCCTGCGCCGAACTACACGCAGTTGGAAGCAGGTCAAAGCAGGGTACCTGCTTTCATTGTGCATGCACACTAACAAGTATTTATGTTTGCCATGGAGTGCTTCCTGCCACCAGGTATTTATTTTTCTTAAAAATATGACGCAAATATTTTTCGTATTTCGGGCAACCCTCACGTGTTTCATAATAATACTAGTATTTTTAGTTCATCTTTATTTTCATTTTATTTAAAAAAATAGTTTTAACTTTTTAGTGCTACAAAAAAGAAAGTTTTTTTTGGTTTCTCTAAACTTAACTATATTTACTGCTTAATGCTTTTGTCCACTTTACCTTGTCATATAAGGCACCTCAACAGCAATGAGTATAAAAAAAGATCTCTGCAGCGCACGATTTTTGTACGGCTGCAAAGAGATCTAAAACTATTTTCGCTGGTTGGGAAAACTCCAAACATAAGACCCGAATGCGGTTTCAACCTCAGATGAATCTTTCGACCAACACGGAAGTCGGTTTCTGGTGACCGCTGAAATACGACGTTCTTCCGGTTCTAGCAAAGTTCGGTCGACCGTCGAACCCTAGATTTATTTTCCGCTCTTGTCGACCGACTGCATTTTACGTGCTACACGAAATGATGGACAGGGGCGGCTTTAGCTAAGCATCGGCATGACGTCAGAGCAATATTTATTTGATCACCCAAACAATCAGACTTTCAAATGCCATTGTAGTACAAGAAATCACTGAACAAGAAGTAATTAATTCAATAATGTTGCTGAAAAATGGCAAAACACCTATAATAGACAATTTAACTGCTGAAACACTCAAAATCGTAGCACATCTCATTTCGGAGCCATTCACTAGAATAATTAACTGTTGTCTGGAAAAGGGTACTTTTCCATCTATACTCAAAATTGCGACAGTGATACCTGTACATAAAACTGGTGATGAATATGATTTATCCAATTATAGACCTATCTCACTTACCTCCTGTTTGGCAAAGGTTTCTGAAAATATAATAAAGAACAAATTGACAGAATTCTTAGAGAAATATAACATACTTTCTGATAAACAGTTCGGTTTCAAAAAAAAATAAATCTACTGAAGATGCGGTGACATATGTAATAGGAGAACTATGCAAAAATGTAGTCAGAAATATTCCAACATTATGTGTCTTTGTTGACCTAGCAAAAGCATTTGACACAATTGATCATATGATACTCATGAAAACTTTACAAAATTATGGTATACGGCGTCAAATCTATCATTTAATTAAAAGTTACTTAAGTAATAGAACACAAACTGTTGCGATAAATAAATGTTCTAGTTCTGCATTGCCTATAACATGCGGTGTTCCTCAAGGAACGGTACTGGGACCATTATTCTTCAACATATATATAAATGACCTATTTGCGGTTGATGTGAGTGGAGATGTAGTGAGTTTTGCAGACAATACAGCTGTTATATTTTCTGCTGAAAGTTGGGAAATATTAAAATCCAAGACTGAAAATGGTTTAAAAAAATGTTCAACTGGTTCAGTAGTCGACTTTTAACAGTCAATTTGAACAAGACTCACTTTGTTCCATTCGCGTCGTACGCAAACGGCTTACCGAAATACACCAACTTACAAATCATTTGTAGACAGGTAGCTCCTATATCAATGGTCACCAGTATCAAGTACTTAGGAATATATCTAGATTGCCATATCAAATGGAAGGTGCATACAGAATATGTTGTCAAAAAGACACGTTACGTTATAAGCAAATTTAAGATCCTTTCCACTATACTTACCTATGAACAGATGGTCATTGTATACGAAGCACTTGTTCATAGTCATATACGATATTGTATTGTGGTGTGGGGCGCAGCATGTAAAAATAATATAAAAGCAATAGAAATTATACAAAAACGTTTAATAAAAATTTTAAAAAAGTGAAATCTACATATCCTAGTGACTTGTTATTTTCTTAAACAAAAATTCTAGATATCCGCCAAACATTTTTCATGTCATTAGGTATTTACCAATATAAAAATAAATCAAACACGAACATAAATATGACATAAGATATGCATGTAATGTTGTACCAAAAGCAAGAAAAAATACATTACTACGATGTCATACATTTCTTGCTCCAAGACTATACAATGAGATGCCAGAAAGCATAAAATGTCTAGTGCCTTTAAATTCATTCAAGTATGGTTTAAAACAATAGATAGTAAATAATAATCGCATTAAAATTCACCAACTCGTAGACATATGTAATACCTATTATTACTAATATATATAAAATACATAATATTTAAATATAAATATTCCTGAATTAACCCTTATTTGTTGTTTCTATTTTATAATAATTACCTTGTACCCAAGCAAAAGTTTTCAACTTTTTTGGGGCACCTGTTGTTTATTGTATTTTATTTATTTTATGTTTACGATAAACGCTATGCTATGTCTAAGATACACTTGAATATAATTGGTAATTTTTATACTAGGTGCGGCAGCAAGAGTTCTCCGATTTGAAAGATTAATAAAAACTCAACTAATAAAGATATGAAAAAACTTTATTCGTTGATAAGAATACATGCTGCCCTTTTTGAATCAATGGGTTTTAAAAATTACATCACGCAAGTTTTCGCATCCGTTGTTGATCATGGATGGTAGGAATTTTCTGAATTATCGTCTCCTTGAGAGCTTCCAGAATTTGGGGACAGCGTTGATACACTTTGTGCTTAAGAAAAAAATCACACGGAGTCAAATCTGGCAAGCAGGGGGGCCACCCGATGTCACTATGCAAAGAAACAGCATGCTCATTGCTCAGGACACATTTCTCTCAGGATTGTCATTGAACGACTAGCTGTGTGGACTGTGGCCCCATCTTCGGAGATTTTTGAATTGCAGCTGTCACAGCGGCTACATCTGCTGGCCCTATCTGAGGTCAACCTTTTCATTGCTGATCCAGTTGCTCGGAAGTTCGATACCCAGTTACCTATTGTCTTTTTATCGGGAACTGGCTCATGCAAGTCGTCCGAGCTCAAAGCGAATGCAAAAGGCACGCTAAGTAATTATCGTCGAACCGCCATATCGAATAAACTCTTAAAGGGGTGACACACGTACGAGCTTTAAGTACGCGGTTTTTAAGTTCGCGAACTTATCGGCTCGACGCGGTGACACACGTGAAGCTGAAATCACTCATTTTGATAATTTTCCTAAATAAACAAAACTTTTAACAGACGCCAAACACAACAAGCGTTGCGTATCGATGGTCTGCCGAAACAAAGTGGAGGATCCCTGCTTGCAGTACGAGCCGAGACCAGCTACGAGCAATATTTTAAACCAGTTGGATCGCCGGCGGTTTGTGCAACGGTTTTAAAGTACGCGTACTTACGGTGACACACAGGCGAAAAATGGATTTAGAGAAGGTGTCTCTAGTGTCCTTTAGGTCGGGCTAATGCCTGTGTGTGAAGTCACAGACAACGGCATCTGGGCATACCTACCTTTTCACTATCAAATCTTTTCGTATCTGGGCATACCTACGAAAAGATTTGATAGTGAAAGGGGAATCAAGACCAGCAAAAATGGCTTCAAAGTGACCTAATAGTGAATTTTTCTAGCTCAAGTGAAAATTTACAAAGTAAATTGAGTGTTCATTTAAGTGGAAGTGTTTATGTTCCACAATTTTTTTTAGCTTCAATTAAATTTAAATTTAGAATTGGAGTTTTGGTATGTTTGGCTATATTTGTTCGTTTTCATTAGTACTGCCTCATGAATTTTATTATTTTTATTTATACAGCTTTATTGGATTCCCATGCGATTCCAATTTGTTGCTAATCGATTAGGTATTTATATCGCGGCAAATGAGGCATTTATATGGAATCCGGAATATAGACGAAATTGCTGCTTTTTGACTTTTGTAGCAAACCGATTTTTGAAAATATTATGTGGTTTTATTTTTCTACGATAAAAATTTGGAACCTCAAAATGTGGTAAATTATATAACTAAACCAAATTTATAAACAAAATCTTCCAAATTATATTCTAGTGAAGCACATTCTGCATTCTGTTTGGGAAGAAGAACGATATGCTAAGATCAGAGTACTTAAGTCCAATTGGGCCCCTTGTTCGTCCATTTTGTCATATATCTTGACTAAACGTGTTTCTTTGTACACATATATTTCTCAGGTATGCTACTGAAATGGAAACAGAAGAATTCAATACAGATGTTTTCATTGATGAAATTGAGAAGAGACCTACGATTTGGGACATGCATTCCAAATTATATTCAAATAAGACGGCAAAACAGAGCGCCTGAGAGGAACTGGTCCTAATGTTTTGCAAATCCGATGATAAAAATTTAGGTTCGTGATTTCACAGAGACACAGACTGAGATACAGTGTAAAGTATAAACTTGTAGAAAGTCTATTCCTTAAAATTGGGTGAACCCAGTGTGTCCTCTCCCTCCTACGTCGTTTCCTTCTTCTAACTGCTAACCAAACACAAACAGCTTCTCCTACATCCATTCTCGTTAATAACAACAAATAAACTGACACTCGATTGCCTAGTCTCACTCTATATGAAAGTTGTACGAAGTCCTGCTAGATTTCAGATGACGCGTCGTACGCGCGTCGATCTGAACTAAGCCTAAACCTGCAAGCACTCAACGCCTTTAATGCCGCCTGGCTTGCCAAAGCTCATAATAATCCACCTTCTAGGCCTAGACTCGTTCATGTACTAAACCATAAAACGTTGAATTTCACCGCATTCTTGTTCTGACCAAGCAAACACTTTGTGTAAAACAGAACTAAATTAAGCCCCTCAACCAAATGCTGTTACCGAAACGGAATGACTCCTCTGACGCAAAGGCTACTTTGAAAGCGGCGTAGCCGGCATTAGAAAAAAAGCACTTCTGCAGCGGTTCGTTTTTCTTTGTGTCGGAAAACCGCTGCCCTACCGCCTACCCGCCTAAAGGCAGGGGTGGATTTCACGAGCGACGCAAGACGTACGAATGGTGTAAGAAAATGACGGGAATTTTGTCAGAAGTTTCTCTTACAATGCCGCCAAAATTTACAAGGGACTAGTGTCATGGAGTTGAAAGTACCATTTTTGCATGCAGGACGTTGTATGACATACAGGAGCTTTGTTCTGGTTCTAGGATGAACCGTCCGCGAACTGTCCTGGGCATGCGCATTGATAATTTGCTGTTCTGGTTCCATAAGAACTATTTACGAACTGTGAGTCCTGTGTTCTGGTTTTTCTCGGTCGGTTCTAGGATGGTCCGAGAATCATCCGAAACCAGTACCTGCTTAGGAGCAAGAATCGGCTTAGGATTGTTTCAGCGTGCGCATTTTGCTGTTTGCTTTGCGTTTTATGGTCCGTTGCGACTTGTGACTTTTGCTTAACTGTGCTAAATTTTAGGTTATGAACTGTTGACTGTTTAGTACATATCTGAAATTCTGAAAATTCAATTATATATCATCATAGTGGAACTTTTATTATCAAATTCATCATCATCATCTAGTGATACGGATAGATAAATCTCCCACTAAAACTAAATTGAGGAATTAAATTTAAGTAATAGATTTATATTGAGATATTAACAGGTATGCTCCATTTTGTATTTTTTGTCTCAAAGAAAACTTATGAAGAAAACTGGAATCGCTTTTCAGTAATAGGTCTGTTTTTACAGCAATCACAAACTAGTCAGCGTCAATTTGATTGGCCAGTACTAGTCAGAAATAGTTTGACAACTGCAATGGGGAATACTGATTGGCTCTGACTGGTTTGTGATTCTCTGTAAAAACAGACATATTGTTTTTAAAATTAAACCGCCAGGACATCAAAAATCACAAAATGTCAAAAGTCATCATAGCATAACAGAAGACATAGAGCTAGGAATTTTGCGAAAAGCATAAAACAGCCAAAGCCAGAGCGATACGCTGTTCTCGTTTATGCATATACTGAACCGTTCTAGGACGGCTATATAATCATTCTGAGACTGAGCTGCTGCGCATTTAGTTCTGCGCAATCCGTGAACTATCCGATGACTGTTTTTATGCTCAAAACCAGAACAAAGCTAATGCATTCAGATACTTTTTTAACCCCCAGTATCTTAATAATATGGTTTTGAAAGCTAGGAACTGAAATTTAAATGCAGCCAATAGTTGCAAAGCGCAGTTTGGATCGAGCGGCCAGTGTCGCCAAACCTATCCTGACACTTTCTACTTTACTCATTTTTATTTCTAACGCGAATAGATGAATCTGAGGAAAACTTCAACAGGAACACAAAGAAAGGCCGAATAGATATTAAAAAACTGATAAAATTAAAAATGCTGATGCCAGTAACACAGAACATAAATTTCGGGTTAGGTTTAAGTTAGTCAAAAAAGGCGGACTGTGACAATAGGTTGACTGCATACTTTCATCGTACATATGAATAATTTTGATGTGACAGAACATTGCGTTTCATGTGCATTGTAGTTTGTGATATTCATCAACTTTAGTTAACCATATCTATGTTCCGTGCTTTAGTTCGCTAACCGTTCTATTTTAAGTGGGCGCTCAAAAGCGGCGCAAATTAATCGTAAATTCAGTATTGGCAAAGCCAAAAGTATATACTTTTTGTAAAAAGGACAGAGACAGTGGTTTGGTAATTAGTTTCAAAGTGCTTTGTACGATTGTTCGTGGGAACTTTTTCCTTATTTTCTCTCAGTAGCAAGGATAAGTCGACATTGTGTGGCAACGTAGCATACCTCTACCTCTTCTGATTGGCTAATTTGATCTTAGTCCCATAACGTGACGCGACTAGAAAAATTAAAATATTTTCCTTATTTTCTCGCTCATCCCAGCCTCAAAAAAATCGTGGAAAAATGATAAGCTCCTCATCACATGTCCTATCAAGAATAATAATAAACAAAAATCATGATACTGATCGATCCTCGATACCATAAAAGACTGCGATAAATTTTAAAATAAGTTTAAAAAGTTTTGCATTATTATAAGCTATATACCAAGCGTCCCAGGATTTCCTGATTTCCTTGGCATGTGGTATTTTCGTAACCAAAAAGAGTACAAACAAGAACCGAGTTGTAATTCTGAAGGTAGTATCCCAAGAGAAACTCGTAAAATGTGTAAATGCATTTTACGAGTTCACAACATGTCTGCTAAGACATTGTGACTATGATGATGATAATGGTCAGCCTCCCGCATAGGCTGAGAACTTATGGCGCTGTATAAGCGCTGCGAGAGGATATGTATCGATGCGCGTTAGATTTGAAATGATGCAAGTTGTAGCCGTCGGCAAACAAATTCCCCGACAGCTCATTCCACAGCGTCCAAGTGTTCCAAAAGAAGAAATGCTGGAGGAGACTAGTTCGGGGAGTATAGGGACCTTACACTGGTAAGGATGTGCTCGCAGGGCATCTCTAATGTTCCTCGTTCGAACGGCCTTTGGTATCATCTAGGAGCGCTCACTTGAACATCTTCCGTGATAGAATCTGTAAAACAGGGACGGGTCACCCACTCTTCTTCGATATTCCAGGTTTTGGAGGTCCTTTGTGAGGTTAGGCGTATCGATTAGTCTAACTGCTCTCTTCTGAATAGTGTCCGGAAGTTTTAGAGACTGATTCGGAGCGCATCCTCACACATGGGTGCAATACTCATACAATGGTTGGGTCTGTGCCTTGTAGAGCAGCAGGAGTTTCTCTGGTGTATACAGCTTCCTACAGCGGAGCAAAACTTCAAGCTTCTGGGATGCCGTTTTAGCAATATTGACGACGTGGTCGTGCCAGGACATGTTATTGTTGATGTTGATCCCCAAAATTTGATGGAAGATGGCTCGACTATTGGGTGACCCTCCATTTTCACAGTTAGTAAGGCAACGTGAGACTTCTTTGTCAGTGTTGCCTGAGTTTTCTGTACGTGAACCATTTCCTGGAATAATAGGTAATCCCCACTCGAAAATTGGTTTGATGTCTACGTTGACCTGTGAGGCATGCTGCTGTCGCCGACGTACCATCTCCTGGGATGCTAGTGGCTTGCCTGGTTCCATGCACGATATTAATGTACTGTCGTCTGCGAAGCTGTAGATTGGATTTGATGTCATTTCCAGCAGCTCATTGATATACAGCAGAACCAGCGTAGGGGATAGGACAGATCTCTGAGGAACACCGGCATTTATTGAACATACGTCTGATCATTCAGCCACTGGCGCAGTCCAGGTGGTAGTCCATAAACAGCAATCCTGACCAGAAGACTGAGAAGTACGAGAATTTTACGTGTCAAGGACAATCTGAGACACCCGGTTTACAGGTTGGGTAAGTCCTAGGGATAGTCCTCGTCGGCATAATGTCCCATGCAATTGTAGACCAAAGCTGGACATTTTTAACGCAAATCCGACACAGGTTCCATCTGGAAGTGAATAATTTTCAAAGTTTACCTCCTCCATTATATGTTTGACCCCCTGAACTATATACAGCTGGTGGATGTCAGCTATTTCTGCAGGTTTTGGGATAATCACTTTAGGAGTCCAGCTGAAACGCGCTGTAGTCGACTCGTCGCTGGTCTCTGATTCGACGGAAGTCCCTCTAATTCAATAGAATGTCCCGGAGTATTGGGTTTAAGTTCAGCGCCAATGCCAAGTATGCTCGACGATGGTTTCGAAAGATTCTAGACACCTATACAGGGTGTCCAAGATAAGGAGGGCCAGTACAGGAATCTCGGAAACTGTAAGAGATACGAGGTCGGTTAAATGGGAGTGAAGTTGCGCTCTCACGTGCCCAACAACATGCCATTTAGAAAGTTTTGAGATTCCGAGTAGTTCCGGAGATATTCGAAAAAAACCAAAATTTCAAAAATCGTTTTTTTTTTCTCGCTCTATTTGGCAACAAATTTTAAAATAATTGGAACGTTTACATTGCCACTTTCTTTTCTCCATCCAACGGAGTTAATAGATTTCCAATCCGATGTTTCGTCTTCGAGTGATCATCATCAACTCTTTTTTTATAAATACGGTCCTGATTTTTTGATGTCGGAATCCGAGGGTCCTTTTTATTCTAAATACAACGATGTATAACACATTATGGTTGAACGGTATTTCAAGTCTTTTTAAACTAGGAATTGTTGAGATCCGGCATATTGTATTTCCCATATTATTGGGTAAGAAATATCTCATAAATGAGCAACATGGTAGCCATTATATCAAGTTTTGAAACCCCCTTCGTTGCGACTTCAACGATGTATCACGCATCATGGTTTAATTTCTTTTTAGTATTATTATAATTATTAGGAATTTTTAAATAGATACCTTATACGGAACTGTTGAATAAGTTTACAGTTTGACCGTTTAGGTATTTAATAATAGTCCAGTGCCTGAATTTTGTCATAGTGGAACTCACGTACTTATTCCTAGCAAATTTAATTCTAAAATAATCTGCCCTTCCTGCCTAAACTCAGTATGCTTTGGAAAACAAATGAATGCCCTAAGGGCGTATTACACATCACCATCATCATAGTCACAATGTCTTAACAGACATGGTGTGAACTCGTAATAGCATTAAGTCGGAGCTAAAGTATTGCCGACATGAATATTATCAATAGTTTTGAGCACTGTAGCTCGGCATCGTTTGCGATTTACTGTCAGTTCAGTCGTGCTCTTGATACTCTGTGTAATATCCAGCAACTGTCTCGTTGCAACTGTTTCGTTGCTGGATATTACACATACCTACATTTAAATTGATAGTACATAGTTCCCCCGAAGGAGTGTTTACATTTGTAAAGTAATTATTACTGTTTTTATAAAAATCTCAAATATGTTCTCTGATAATGAAAAGTTTGATATAGTGAGATGTTTCATTTTATCCAACAAAAACTGTTGCAGAATGCGTGTATCTTTAGCGATATCCCGAACGAAGGCAGCCAAATAGAAGAAAGCTTGCCAAACTAGTAGCTAACTTGAAGGCATATGGTTCATTCATTAGCTTATTTATGTGGTTATGATGATTACCCCAAATTTGCTGGTTAACAAACCGCTCAAAATTTGGATTTACTTCGGCGTAAAAATGTAAATCAAGCCAGTTTACATTGGCCGTTAATAATAAAGGTGAAGCTATATTTTATAAGATTTGATAAGAAATGTAGCTTCATTCATAAACAACGAACACACTGTTAAAAAGGATTGCATCTTCTTGGACTCGAACACGACCCCAGTTATAGCCATTCCATTTTCAAAACCTTGTTCTTCAAGTGCTTGATTTAGCTGCACGTGATAAGGATGCTAATGTTCTTCGTTAAGATCATGTTCACAGATGTTTGACCAATGCCCAAATAGGCACTAATTTCTGCTGTAGTACGTCAGACTCACTATCTTCATTAACTACATGTTTCCTACTCTCATATTTTACGCCAACGTAAATAGAAATTTCAAGATATGTGTTGACAACCAGAGTCTAACCATTTGGGGTGGTATTATTGGAAACCGCATGATAAACTAATGTTCTCCAAATTTTTCTAAATAAAAATTTGGGAAACCTGCTGGAAAATTTATCACTGGAGTTTTTTGAGAATAATATGGTAACAGTTAGATGGAGCGAATACACATTTCAATAATACTGAAACACTTTGGATGAAAGGTTTCCTGCCAATTGTTCCGTCTTCGGGCCACGCCACCTACGATTTTTTCCAATGCCTACGCGCCATTACGCAATAATTACAAAATCGTGAATTTTTTGAAAACCATCAAAGATAGGACCACATATGTCTAGATAAAAGTAAAAGAGCATTTAATTTTGAATCCAGTGATGTGAAATTTGTCATACCATTCCATTTGAAAAAAAAAGTGTTTAATGTTATAAATTTTTCAAATTTGAGAATTGCTAGTCTGTGCTTTTGAAACAATGATCTTACTGAAACAGAAGTATGCTTCTTGCTCGTTTTAAAACCGAAAACCGCATCTTTCTGTCTTGCTTAGTTTCCGGGATATTAACATTTTTTGTAAAGGACTAGAAACGCCAATTTTCAAAGACTGCTGAATAGCTTCGAAAATAGGCTTCGTAGACATAAACTATGGTTAACAAGCTGGACTTAAAAATCAATGTTGAAATTAAAAACGTAATAATATAAAGGGTGTTGTATTTAAAATAAGAAACTTGATACCTACTTCCGGTATATCCGGAAGTCTGCCATCTTTGAAATTATTTTCTGCAAGTAGATCATTTGAAAAGAAACAGGCTGCAAGGCCGCTAGAGAGCACCGCGCGCGCTTATTGTACCACCCTGTATACTTGGTTTTCAGCTTTTCCTTAGATACAGTTAGGCCCGGTTGTACAGTCTCAGTTCAAACCACAGTTCTACTAAACTATGCTCAATGATGAACTTGGTTCAAAAATTCATTTCCGTTGTACGACCTATTTATAATCCCGGCTCTACAAAACCAGGTTCAAGAAAGAAGTAGTTAGGTTGGTAACATTAACGCATGCGTAGTTGGCCTGTTCTGTCAAAAATTAGTTGTTTGAATGCTGTTTTGTTGGTTATGGGTTGATGGTAATTGTAATAAACAATAGTTTTTCAGGTAAAGATACGTATAAAACGATTCAAAGAAAGTTTCCTGTCGTATAATACGTCAACGTGACAAGAACCATTTGTTCAGCAGTTACATCACAGTTCCTGAAAAACAATAGGATTACAAAATACTTTTGATTCATTCATGAACGAAAAAGTACCCCCAATTTTGTTGGAGACTTTACTTGTGCTTTAACCTGGTTTATAACAAATCGAACACCTTGTTTAGAAAGTCGAAACCTTTGAATCAATTCATCGTCATTCCACACCAAAAAATGATCAACTCTATCTCTGTATTTCTTTTGACGCCTTCTTGCGTTTCTTGATATTTCTACTGCTTCAACGAAGTCTTCATCATCCGTTAGTTCCAGGAGATTTTCTTTGAGCTGCTGAGCCATTACGTACTTTAATTTACAACAAATGATTTTGCAAAATTTTATCTAAATCAATTTATTAAATTAGGTCACGACACATTAGGTCCTTAGAACTCGGTTTAAGCGCCCAAATTCGAGCGCTCAGCTGAACCTTAAAAATATAAATTAGTGAACCGAGCTTAGAGTTGAACTGACCTTGTACAACTGGACTTCCATATTTGAACTGAGTTCAACCTTGATCTGTGCTTGAACTGAGACTGTACAACCGGGCCTTAGTGGGTTAAGTGCTTAGACTAACACCTGAACATAGAGGTAGTAAACAAACCACTTCAGCATGGCGTGCTCAAAGTCATCATCTTTTGACAATTCAGACCCAAACATTGCCAACTAACCTGAAAATTCTTCCAATGAAACCCATGTTAAAAACACTGCACTGCACTGTCCCATCTCGAAAAGCTGTTGAACTACACTCGAATATAGCACAGCTAGTCCGTAAAGCTTCACTACAGTTACCAACAAATAGCGAATTCGATTTTACTGACCAAGCTTAAAACACGCACAAACAAAACAAACGTTTGACAGGCGGAGGTTACCGTAAACAAATCGCAGTAAAATTACATAGGCGTTGCCAACTCCTCAAAATTTATGTAAGACAGAATTTGCGTTTATGATGAATAAACATGCAGTAACGCAGTAGAGGTCAACATATCTATTGATTTTGCTGTAATCATTTCTGAACCATCAAAATACCGTCTTTTTTAACGTAGAATGGAATATTTCTGGATACTATACAATTAAGACGATAGTAAACAATTATGATTGCCGTATCTGGTGGTCGATATGACAACGTAAGAAAAGATGTTGGCCTATTAGAATTAGTTGTTTACTACCTCTATGTTCAGTTGTCACTCTGAGGCATCGAGGTAGAATCCCATGGAGGCGCGATAACGTGGCTGAAAGCAGGTGCAGGTTGGCCATATTGATTCGACACTTATGTCAAACAGCTGACGTTTCTTTGACAATTTCGTGTTTGCTTTTTTTGAGTGTTTTTACCGAGATTTTTAGTTATTTTTAAGTGATATTCTACTGAATTCATAAAGGAAATAATGGTTTCATGTGCTTATCGTAGTTGCTCTAGCAGAGATGGCATGGATAAAAAGAAATCGACAGGAATTACATTTCATAGGTATGTATGCAAAAAAATAACAATGTACAGGACCGCAATTGTAATCATTATCTCAATAAAGTGTAACGTATCGCAGCAATAATACAGTTGTATTATTCAACTGATGATGAATGTCGTCTCTACAAAGCCTGTTTTTTTTTCATATACTTAACTATGAATTTCGCATTAGATTGAAAAATCCATCCAATACTTCATATTTAAATCATCATTGTAATGAATTTTCAAAATTATTTACATAAGAAAGTAATCCGGCTCTGGCGAGGCGTCCATATTGTTACCACTTAGCCACGCCTCCTGCTACCGTTTTTGTTATGCGAAATTGAACCTCATAGCGTCTCCTTGGGATTCTACCTCGATGCTCTGAGGTTAAGTGGAAGAATAACAATACTGTCAAACTTCGTCCACATATTTTATGTACTCAGTGAGTATGAATAAAGTCGGTTTATTATTATTATATTTACTGACCAGGAGTTCTGCAATCTCGCGGTTCTGTGATTGTGTTCGACAGTATAAATTTCCACCTCCATAAAGTTCTGTTCGGTGTGAAAGTGCGGTGCCGTCTCCAGTCAGTCATAAACCGAACGGTATACGGTACACACGTGCGCAGTTCTTGCCGACATAAATCCCCTAAAGAGACAGGAAAGCGTTTAAGGGAAACATAAAAAAGGAGGAGAATTGTAGACCATGTAGATGCTGTTGAACCAATTTTAGGGGCTCAAGCGGGCTTACAGAGCGTCGGGAGAGAGAAACGTGCTAGTCCAGCGGTGGATTTAGATTCATTTTGATGCTATCAGGAAGATTTATATGGGAGAAGCTTGTATTTTTATAATGTGCACTGGATACAGTATGCCTAATAGTTTTAAACTGGTTAGATCTGTACCTTCTAAGCTATGGACGCTGTTTAAAACGTCGCGAAAAGTAGATTAACTTAATGTTTGCATTCAGGGGAGAGTCTGATATACAGGGTGTTTCATAATTGGGACTTTTCTTCATAGGCATTATAGTACTCTCAGAAAGGAATGTTCTTTTCAGTAACATATAAACGACATGGAATCCAAATTCCGCCCCTGTGCGACAGCGACAAGAACAGAGATTTACGTAGCAGCGCACGTTTGAGGTCTCTTGAGTTATTGACGTGCTAAGTCGGACTTTGGATCTCGTGTAATGAGCTCGAGACAGAGGATGTTTATATCCACATCATGATGGACACGTTGGAAAACCTAAAAAACCTCGAATAGTTCAAATTAAAAAAGGAATAGAATCGCTTTTCAATCTCGCGGCGCGATCTTTGAACCGTATCTATAAGACCCATGTGACAGGACCGCACTCAAAACTTCGCAGCAAACGAATTGTAAGTACCTTTTTGCCATTTTTTGCAAATTCTGTTGATGCTGATTCACTGCACATTAGTTTTCTCATGTCACAGGCAATTCCTTTTGAAAAGGAAAGTCCCAACTTTGAGAACACCCTGTATAGGGTGATTACTTATACTTAAAAGAGATTAGGCGGCAGAAAAGATCTGCCTGTGCGCCATCTAGTACCCGAAGGTAACGGCAAACCAAAGAAACGCGCTGCTAAACAGCAGAAAACTTCTTGGTGAAGCGCAAAGGCGCATTCGCTTGGCCTGACCAGAAGAGCGCGCTTCTATGCCAACTGTCGTGGTTTCAAGCCTTTAGAAGGTCCTCATCACTTGTAAAACACATTATAGCTTCATATTAATATGCAGACATAAAAGAAAGTCGCAGGAAGCAAGGTCTGGTTTATAGGGAGCATGCGCGAGAAGTTTCACAATTTACAACCAGACGTACAGTCTTGATATATAACCAATTGCTCCGTGATCTGTATTGCTATCAGGAAATCTTCTAAATTGCCTGAATATGCCCTTACTGGGAAGTCTTGCACTATGTGCTTGATGGTCTGCCTGTCGGCTCCACATAGAAGGAAGTCTGCCCCACTTGTGTAAGCAGTCGGCGCATCTTCCTCAGTTAGTTCTGATTCGGTTAAGAGATGTGCGCTTTCTCACCAGCGTGGCGTGTCGTTGGTGACCTCTCATTCTTCTACTGAGCTATCCTCATTATCAACATCATTATAAACTTGCAGCTGTTGGTTGCTCATACTTTTATTAAACTCTCTAGCCAGAGCATGTTTTTGCCGTAGATTGGAAGGAGCTAGGTTGCTAAGAATAGGCAGCCATGTTGTATGGGTTGGCTTTATTGTTTCTGAAGTGCGCATCGTTAGATTAAATAGAGTGTCGACCATATGCGTGTGTTTGCTATTAAGCCACACTGGGACACAGGATTCTGCAACTAGGTACACTAAGACCAGCACAAAGGATCTCAGGGTGGATGCTGAAGAACCCCCAACATGTCTCTGCAAAGTCTCTGTATTATGTTTACTACGCGTTCTTAATTTTGCAGTATCTGGTATATGTTAATTTGTGGATAGATATTTCTGAAGTGGAACGGTTTCCATGGCAATAATGATGGGACTCAGTGTCCGGCGGGTGCAATAATCTGCAGCGGCGGTATATAAATAAAATAGAGGGCAACGATGCGATATCTGCGCACCACTCGGTGCCACAACCGACGCAGTCAAACGAAATTCTATATTTGTGTTTAATTATCATCCAGATTTCCATCGCTAATTGGAATTAGTCCTATGAATGCGGAACTGTAATTAATTTTGTGTCGATGTTGCGCCGCCAACGCCATCGTAGCGTCCTCAATCGGCGTTGCGTCGACGGTGCAGCGTCACTCTCAATTTTATCGCTTAGTTGTAAAGAGGATTCGGAAGAGGACCACCAGAGCTTCTCGGTTATACTAAAGGCCTCATAGTGCGTAAAGCCTAGGCCGCACAGTAAGACAGGCCGGCAGGCAGCTTGCATGACGTCACAAACTTCGACCGACTTTTATATGTGTTTATATGGGGCGCGCGGTATTTTTATTATATCAGTTTGCCGTAAGTCGATGTTTTGGCATAGTTGTATATATAATTTACTCATCAGGAGTTCTGCTATATCGTAAAGTATAAAAGAAAATAAAGATACCTACCCATAATTCTTAATTGGCTATTATAAACCAATGAAAATGTCGATTTTCAGTTAAAATAAGGCATTTCCCATTCTGGTTCAAACTATTTTATTAATCAGGTGATATAAAAAAATAAAAAAAACTACACTAATAGAAAAATAACTCTTTAGGTGTTGAAAAACAGGAACAAATATACAAATCAAATAGTAATACAAAATAGGAACAAAAAATAAATAGGTTATATTTTCAGGTCATATAAAAATAACAGTAAGAGAAAAATAACTCTCAGCTATCAGAAAATATAGGAATAAACATGTAAATCACAAAGTAATACGAATCAAAAACAAAAAATGAAAACATTTTCGAGTCACATAAAATAAATAAGAAACTATAAAATAAAAACGACTCTTCTGGTATTAAAAAATATAGGAACAATCATATAAATCACGAAGAAATACAAAGTATGAACAAAAATAAAAAATATGTAGGTCATATAAATTAAAGTAAGAAACAAGAATATCAGAAACATAAATCTTCAGGTAACACAAAATATGGGAACAAACATATAAATCACATAGTAATAGAAAATGGGAACGAAAGGATAAATAGTACTTTGTTTTCGGAAGAACTAGGTACTGGACAGCTTATCAGTGTTTCTTTTCTTATTAGATTTCACACAATTATCATTGATGGCATTATTGTATAGTTTCTCTATATAAGCCTAAAATTCCGGAAATAATAAACACAAGATCAAATCAGAATAATAAATAAAACTTTCACCTTACCGATATAATAAAATAACACGTGTTGCTCAAATCTACTCAAATGCACACTCGTCTGCTGTCTGCACAGGAATACAACGTACCAGTCACAAGTGCCAGTACTGCCAGTGTTATCCCGCGGAAATCGGACAGGGCGGTAGACGGCTTAGGTCGATATTTGTGACGTAGGCGACGACAGAGATAGATATATATGCCGGCTTGTCTTACTGTGCGGCCTAGGTAAAGCACCTGGAGAGGGCCAAGTCACTAAGAATGCGTTGAGGCTACTCTCGCGAAATGCCGAGACTTATCTTGGGGCAATAATTGACGCTAAGCCCACTTCCCTGAGGCATGGGAGGTTGCTGGTGATCTCAAAGAAAGCGGTTTAGCACTGTAGCACTGAGCTGCAGGCAGTCAGGCTAGTGGAGAAAAGAGCACTGGTATCTTGCTTCTAGATGTGTCAAAAACTTTTCAAAAAGTTTGGTATGAGAGCCTCCTCTATAAATTAATCGAAAAGGGATTTCCCTTTGAGTACTAAAATACTTTCTAGAAGGAACGAAATTCCGGATCAAAATTGATAATACATTGTCGACAACACGGCATAACTCACTACAAGAGGGTGGGTTATGAAAAATAATTCACGCTGTTTGTTCTTACGTAGTATTACTTGTTCTAAAGTAATTACCTCAGTATATCTTACCTAATGATAATAGACAGAAATGAGTTACGGACTTAAGTGAATGAATAAAGGAAGAGAGGTCCTTCTGTACCTCTTCTTACGCTAGTTCCAAGCTCCAGCCCTCATCGTAAAGGTGAAGATTGTCCCATCTTAATACGTGTTCAAGTTCAAGGACCCTTCAACCTAGTATACTCTGCCTGTGATACCCAAGAACTTCACAGCGACATAGAATATGTGCAGAGGACTCTTTCTTCTCTCATCACATACAAATGGCTTCTGAAGGCGTCACTGTATGACCGAAGCTCCACAAGCTAACTTAGCTTCTGGCCAGAGGCTCTACAATAGGTTCTCTTGCTTGACGGAGATGTACAGAAATTCCTCTCCATCTCATAAGATTTTGATTTTGGAACCACACTTCTGTCTTCCTTTGACTGGTACTTGCTGCCAACCCCACAACCGGCTCAGAACCCACGAAATTAATCCTTTAACAGTCCTCCTCCTGCATGACTGGGCACCCACATGAGTGACACCTAGACCGAGCCTTGATGTAAACCTACAGGTACTCAATGCTTTTAATGCTACCTGGCTGTCAGAACAGATAATAATCCGCTTATCAGGCTCCTAAATTTTGTGGGGCATAAGCTAAAATTACATACAGGGTGAGTTTTTAGTACCGGCTCGGTCGATAACTCCATACTGTAGAAGATAGCGAAAAAAGTTGTATACAAAAGTTGTAGCCACGGATATACTCCTTGCTGGGAAAATATTTAGATTTATACAGGGTGATCCATAACTACGTGGTGATACAAACATGCACTTTTTTAAATAAGACACCCTATTTATTATTCCATATTCAAATTCTACTAATGATTTCCGTTCTTCCAATACCAGGTTTTGTTATGTTATACAGGGTATTTCAAAAGTTATGAGCATTTTTATATCTAAATCGGGGTCAGATGAACGTACTGTATATTAAAAAGTAATAAATAAAAAGTTATTTTTTTTTACACGAAAAGATTAAAAATATCCTCTAGTTTTAAAATCGGCTATAAAAAAAGCCCGTGATGCATATTCGTATACAGGGTAGAATGCAGAATCTAGATTTTCTCTCTTTTTTTAAATATAACCCCCAATATTTTATTATACCATAGAATTGCTTTTAATATGCTCTTTCATCTTTGTATAGCACTTGTTATGGCTGCATTCATTAGTTTCTGAGATATTTCGATTTTTCTACAAATTTTAAATATACCTGCCATTTGTTTACTAAAATTGATTTATTTTGAGAAAATACTATCAAATTCTATTTTTGCTTAACAAACAACTTAAATATAAGGCCATAATAATACTTAATCAAGTCAAAACACTGAATTAACGATACAATATAGGTCAAGTGTGCTGAGGAAACAATTTTATAGACGTCATGCGTAATTATCAAGCAGTTGTATCAGGTAGGCTATGAAATATCAAACGACACAGTCCAAATAAAACGATTCTTCAATCTTTCAAACGCATTAGTTTTAGGCTGACTCCGTTCTGGATATTGCTGTTCATAGTTGATATATTCTAGAGGCAAGTAGCCAATTTCTCAAAGATTCTCCTAAATACCCTCAAAGAAAAAATTAATTTTTAAAGCTGGTTTTTCACACAGTACGGAATTATTGAGCAGGTTATGAAAACTGTCAATTTTTCAAAGCACACCTGATAAATCTGCTTGATAATTATGCATGACGCCTACAGAATTGTTTCCTCAACATACTTGACTTTATTATCTCGATGATGTAGGGTTTTGACTTCATCAAATAGTATCATGACCGTATCATTTAGTTGTTCGTTAAACAAAAAACAAATTAGATAGTATTTTCCCAAAATAAATAAATTTCAGTACACAAATAGAAGCTATATTTTAAATTTGCCGAAAAATCGAAATATCTCGGAAACTGGTGGACGTAGGTACAACAAGTGCTATACAAAGATGAAAGAGCATATTAAAAGCAATCCTTTGAGATAATAAAATATTGGAGGTTACATTTAAAAAGAAGAGAAAATTTGGATTTTGCATTCTACATCACCCTGTATACGAATATGCGTCGCAGGCTTTTTTTATAGCCGATTTTAAAACTAGAGGACATTTTTAATCTTTTCATGTAAAAAAATAACTTTTGGTTTATTGCTTTTTAATATACAGTACGTTCATTTGACCCCGATTTGGATATAAAAATGGTCATTACTTTTGAAATACCCTGTATAATATAACAAAAACCTATATTGAAAGAACAGAAATCATTAGTAGAATTTGAATATGGAATAATATATGGGGTATCTCATTTAAAAAAATGCATGTTGCATCACTACGTAGTTATGGATCACCCTGTATAAATCTAAACATTTTCTGAGCAAGGAGCATACTCCTTGCCCAACTCTTATATACAACTCTTTTCGCTATCTTCTATAGTAGTGGAGTTATCGACCGAGCCGGTACTAAAAACTCACCCTGTATATTTCTGCTAGGAACACCGTGGTGTATCCTCGAAGAGAGAGGGGCGGACTGATAATACTCTCTCTTAAAATCAATCACCTTGACGATTCTAAAAGCGGCGACTGACTTGTAACAAAACGCCGTAATGTACAGTGTTACAGTGCGAGCATTTGCTAGTCAGTGCAGTGTGTGTGAAGTGCTCCACTTGGTTGTCGGTTTTCTCGCGAATCCCTTTGACTGTTAAATTACAAGTTAGTGCCAGTTTACGTAGCGTTCGTTATGCGCTGCATCCACATTCAGTGTAAGTATAGCCGTTATATGAGCCGCATTTTTCAGTATAAAATGGAGTGGTCCCAAGAAAAGATTGAATATTTTATTGAGCAGTATCATAATAAGCCGATGTTATGGAGTCCTCAAGCAATATCACATCACAATGAGAGCAGCACTCGCAACTTCTAGGTATGCCATACCGCAGTAACTAAATAAAAGTGGAGCGCTGTTGAACAGAACATTCGGAATGAGCATTCGCTGCATCGTGTAAACACGAACTTTGTAATGTAATGCTCATTACGACCTCAACGAACATTACGTTGAAAAGCTCAGGTCAAGCGATTCGCCGCCTTATGTTCATCACCAATGTCAATTTTGTACTACAATGTAAACGTATATACTCAACGGAACTGGATAGGTCGCTGCTTTACGAAATTACCCATAAAAACTATGCTATGCGCATCTTCATCAGAGCTTGCAAACAAGCAGTGGAGTACAATAGCAGTCACTCAATTTTATACGTCTCTTATAATAGCTACAAAGTTGGAAAAAATCAGTGACGTGTCTAAATTACATTGTTATACTTTTCTAATTTTCTCTCGCACAGTTGCGATAGCAACAAGTACTGCTGAGTCAATACCTGAACTACAATAAATTTTGAATTTAGGAAGGGCCGCAGAATACTACAGATCTTGAGAATTACTGATTTTTTGAATATGTTTTGTAATATTTAATACAGCCCCAAATGTTAAGCTTTTCCTTGCATGCGTTCGCATGTGGCATTTTGTGTTTCGTGAGTTCTGTTCCTATGAGTAGTTTCTTTTAATGTTAATGAGGCATTACTTGATGTTGCCCAAGGAATATGTGAGGACCGGTATCGGTAGCACATTTTAATGACTTTTGCAAAATTTCTATAATAACTGAACCTTGTTTTAGTGGTCTTAGTAAGGAGGTATCTAAACTTTCATCATTATAGTCACAATGTCTTAACAGACATGTTGTAAACTCGTAAAATGCATTAAGTCGAAGCTAGAGTATTGCCGACACGAATACTATCAATAGTTTTAAGAACTGTAAGCTATCGAAACTTTGCATTACTATTTTGTTTTAACAAAAAAGTGCAGCCCGGGCCTCGACACACCTAGCTGCTATTCTATTACCTAGCGACTACTCCTCAAACCGTTTGGCAAGAAATCACTGGAATCGCGAATCGTGCACCCTAAGTAGACGAAGGGACCCTAGGATGAGTGCCGAATGCATTCTGGCGGCTAACATGTGCGCTGCCGCACGGCGTGCCGGCATTATTTTTAAAATATAGTCCAACACAATCTACATACACACAGAAAAATCTGTCGTTTTCCTCAAATACAGCGAAGTTTTATCCAATGGGAAGTTGGTAACGAATTATATCATATTGACGATTCAACTACAAGATGTCATTGGATTCCAATGAACGATTCAATCGCAGCCTGTCGTTGAATCCAATCTGTATTTGGTAATTGATTCTAAACCATCTTCTTTTCCTTGAACCAACAGATTTCATTGCGAGGACAGCTGATCGATTCGTTTGGATGTTTAATGGTGTGATTTTGTATGAAGTTATAAGAAGCATGATATAAGAATTAGACATAGGCCTGCACCAGTTGTTGCATTTTTACCTGAAATATAACTGTCTGAGTAATCTAAATACCTAAATTCAAATCTGGGTGTTAGCTCTCTAAGCCCCAATTTCTCAGTAGGTCCTCCATTTAGTATATAACTGGATGCATTTAAATCACACAGTTGCTGATGCAAAAAGCAAAAACACGAGATGACACAACACGGCTAACACCGAAACAACATAACGAAACAAAAAGAAATAACCTTGTCAATGTTAGCGGGTTGGCGCCGATAATAACATTAAGCTTATCCCCCTGTTCTTTCTTTTTATGTTCATTGAATCGGGACATCAGCCCCGTCGAATATTGATTATAGTTCAGCGAACAACAAGGGCCATTGAATTCGATATATGATGTTGTTGTTACGAACATTACTCACCAATTTCTTTAACAGCATAGGCAATGTTTTGAAAGCATGGGTTATTGTTCGCGTAGTAGTTACCTTTTGAAACAAAATTAATTTTTATCAGATGATGAATTATCACAAACTGCTGTTGCAGTAATAATTTTTGTGCATCGAAAAAATTGTATGCTTTGTTTAAATGAAACATAGGGTAAATTTCGAAAACAAAAGGATGTTTTGATTGCATTATATGTCAATACTGGTATTAGAAGGATTATACATATCGTTAGAAGGAATATAAAATTATTTTGAATTTATTGGCGTACCTGTGATTACGTCGAATATAGGGAATAAATTCTTTCAATGACATGGATTTGAAACAACTGTAAATATATTTAAAGCGATGGAAAACCATCAAAATACTAACAATTAATTGGAAACGCAACAGTATTTTTTCTGTGTACACTCGCGGAGTTAATTTTCTGAAAAGTGGTATCGTTTGGTCACAAGAGTCCAAGGCGTTGAGCTTGACTCACCTTGTAGATAGCGGTAATCCTTTCCAGGAAATCAGCACGGGAAAAATCATTCTGGCTTCTTAAACGTGCACACAGCACCGAAACTATAAAAAGTTGCGGAAGCCCAGCTAGATATCGGGCAAGGAACCTTATTCACGTACTCGACAATGTAGCTAACTTCCGCAGATATTTTTTCTGATACCGTATAAAAGCAGAAGTTTACGTTCTGCCGAGTAGAATAACTCGTCCGTTTCCAACACTCGTAGAGTTTAAGAGAGAAGTTTCGCTGTCATAAAGCAGGGGTATTGTTCCAGCAGAAATTGTTTTTCCATAAAAAAGTTCGGGTGCAGCCGCCCGGATGGTCTCGCAGGAGAGCAGTTGACTACTACGGTGATGGTTTTTTATTTTCTTTTCTTTTGGCTACGATGGATGTTTTCCTATTCGGAAATCGGTAGGTAGATGCTTAACGGAAAAAGGTTTTCTAACGTAAGTAGTTGAAGATACATGCACACATAAAAATAATTTCTTAGACGGAGCACAGATGCTTTAATTCAAGTATACCATAACTTCCTATTCGCGCAAAGTTATGCTTATCTTAAAGTGAGAATACGATATCTTTGACCATATAAGGGTTAGACTGAGAAAATATCTTCAATGCAAAACTGGGAAATTCTTGACAGTAAGAATACTAAAATCTTAAATCAAGCATATGGTAATCTTGACCGAAGTATTTCATAATCTTGACTGAAGCATTTCATAATCTTAACTGGGAGCATTTCATAAACTTGACGCAAGTAGCTCATCTTTATTCTAAAATTGTGATATTCTTGGATGAGGAATCTAGTAGTATTAATTTGAGCATTCAAACTTTTCAATGAGCATATAGAAATTTTTCTGGAGAAATAGTTCTGCAAAATTTCATAAATCACATTTAATATACTTAGCACTTATCTAGTAACACCTGAAACAGGTCTTGGCATTCCAATTTTTTTAATAGCTCATTCATGGTTCGATAGATCCAGGGATAAGGAAGCTGATGGAAACTGGGACGCGACTCAAATGGCGGTGGACCAGCACTACCGGCAGATTCGATGACTGATGGTTGACGGTGGTATCACGGGTATCACGTGGCAATGGCAATTTATTTAACAGTTTGACTAGATACTATTGTGTGCTATTATGCAGGATCCAGGTATTACGCTACGGTGCTAAAGACGGCGGCGAATGCGACAATTGGAAAACCGCGGCGGCGCGGACGCGGACGGGCAACAGGCTGTTGAGTAGAGAGGATGGAGAGGTTACGGTTGACCCGTGACACGCTGCACGGCTGCGCACGCCGACGTTGGTAGACATCAAATAAATGATTTACTTGATACAAATATAGGGTGTGCTGATAATCTTGCTATAAAATTATGAAATATTTGTTATTAAATTATTATAGCCTTGGTTGCAAAGAAAATTATATTTTCTTTCGGAGCATATTTCTTTAAAATAAGTATATAAATCAAAAATATATTATTCTTGATACAAATTTTCTATAATTTCCTCACCAAATATTCTTTCTTAGAGTGACAACCGATATTCTTGTTGTGAGTATGTATTTACAAGAATATCACAATTCATGACTTGAGAATTTCTTTTTATGTATGGGTGTTTCAGGCACTTACACAAAGGTCTCGGTGCGCTTTATCTTCTTTGGATGTTTTTTTTGTTATACAGGGTTTAGGAAATCGGCTTGATCGCAAGGACATAAGCAAGCAAGGAGCAGTGGAACTTGTTGCCAGGATGCGATCGCGGAAAAACATTCAGTAAAGCTCCATGCAAGAAAACAGCTGAAACACTGCTCTCCTTGAGTAGGAATCAGCTCCGAATAACGACGAGTCCCCTAACAGGACATTGTGGCCTGAAGGGACACCTGAACAAAATGGGGCTCTACAATGGAGACCTCAACTGCAGACTGTGTGGTAGAGGGACTGAGTCAGCACTACATGTGCTCTGTGTGTGCGAAGCGCTAGATCACAAGAGACAACGGCTCTTTGGGAAGACCAAGCTAGAACCGATGGAGTACAGCACAGCACCAGGACCAGTAGGAAAACTGCATAAACTTATGCAGGGATCTAGATTGCTGGAGTGGATACTGTAAATGAGAGAAGTAATAATACAATTGGATCATGGAAAAAAAGGACATAAACACTCGCCCACCCGGAGGTATAAGAGAGAGTCCGCCCGCCCGACGTTGAACCAGCGTGAGTCCTCTGATCACATGTCCAACGGACGCAACCGCATCCATCCGACATGCCACCACATCCCAGCCGGCTAAAACCGGTTCCCTCTCTCCTTACCTCCTCTATCTCCTCCGCCTTTCGTTGCCGGAATTGTCAAAGGGTTGACCACATCTTCAAGGCAACGGGCTGCCTTCACCTCCTATCCGTGTCTTCTCTCCACTTTCGTCGTGGAGACTAGAAGTTCAGTAACCTATCTTTCCAGGTTCTTCGTCTTATTAGCTGGACGCCACCTACCTCAACCTGTCTTCGTCTCTTTTTCTGCTCATGACTCGGCTGATTTTACTATGGTCCATTTGTGCCTGTTGCTAACCATTTCTCCGATTAGGTTTTGTGCATCTAGGTTATTTTCAAAATGATCCTGCACTTTAGCTCCCCATATCGCATAATAGTATAGTATGCTCTTGAGTATCTTCAGTCCAGCAATAGCCACATAAGCTGGTCAACGTGATGTTCGTTCTTTTAGTATAGGTCCCGAAGTAACCATGACCATGACCCAACTCCTGATGTCCGGTATAAGTGTTCTTGTCCACGATGCCGAGTGGGTATGGTTTTTCCAGGTGTCTTGCCACATGCCTAGCGTCACCTCTCTCTCCCTCTCTCTTGCTTTTTGGGTAAGTGTCTCGCTGGTTCTATAAAAGTAGTTGACTACGAGGGTGATGGTTTTTTTCTTTTCTCTTGGCTACGATGGATGTTTTCCTATTCGGAAATCGGTAGGTAGATGCTAACGGAAAAAGTCTTTCTAACGTAAGTAGTTGAAGGTACATGTGTTTCAGCCACTTGCACAAACGTCTTGGTGCGCTTTATCTTCTTTGGATGTTTTTTATTATTGAGGGTTTAGGAAATCGGTTTGATCGCAAGGACATAAGCAAGCAAGGAGCAGTGGAACTTGTTTCCAGGATGCGTTCGTGGAAACACATTCATTAAAGCTCCATGCAAGAAAACAACTGAAACACTGCTCTCCTTGAATAGGAATCAGCTCCGAATAACGACGGGCCTCCTCACGGGACATTGTGGCCTGAAGGGACACCTGAAATCGTCTCGGGAGTATGCATAGCGTAAAGAAAACCATATCAAGAAGCAGTAGGAAACAAAAAACATGATTTTACTGACGGCCAAAAAAAGATATTTGCAAAATAAAATAAGGATATATTCAAATTTTTCCACGTGACGTAAAACAAGGGCTGACGTCACAGGTATCTTATCGATATCCACAATCTATACTGCTACAGCGCAGGTCAGTGAGATTCAACCTCAAACTAGAGATGATCTGAATTCTTTAATAATGCGACTCAATTTATTGATACTTAAACATATTTGAAACAGGCAATTAACCCACTAGCATTTTCGTTGCAATACATTTTTATATATGACAGGTATCACAGTTCATTCTGTTTGTGACCGAGATTCGCAACTAATCGAAGCCATCATTTTATTTCGGCGCATCCCATTATGAATGATTCCAAATATAGAATTTAATTCATGCACATCCCTACAAAGTGAATTAGTAATCTAGCCTAACTTTTATTCTTTTACCTTTGTACTTTTGTGTGTGACTGTGTTTTGTGGTTATAATGATCAATTTCAAGATGTTAGGTTAGCACTAGCTATCGATATCGAATATCAATACTTTACATCCCATCACTATAGGATATCACTGACGTCAGAGGTTGTTTGCGCGGCATTTTCCGGCATTTGAAATAATTTTTGGAATATCACTCACAGCCGATTCCAAAAAACTAAACAAGTGATTTTGTCATGTTTAATAGGCTCTAAGGAACGCGTAAACGACATAATATTTTTTTTCTGCAAGTACCCCATTCTGAAGTCTTACATACATTTTGATGAGCTGGCAACGCCGATATAATTTTTATGCGACTTATTTATGGTAGAACCCCGACTGTCAAACGTTTATTTTGTGCGTCTTTTATGCCTGGTCAGTAAAGTCGAATTCGCTATATGTTGGTAACTGTAGTGAAGCTTTACGGACTTGCTGTGCTATATTCGAGTATAGTTTAACAGTTTTTCGAGATGGGACAGTGCAGTGCGGTGTTTGTAACATGGGTTGCATTGGAAGAATTTTCAGGTTGGTTGGCAATGTTTGGAGGCTGAAGTGTCAAAAGATGATGGCTTTGAGCACGCCGTGCTGAAATGGTTTGTTTGCTACCTCTATGTTCAGTTGTTATTTTAAGGCTAATTAATACTTATAGCCAGGCATGAAAAGTAAGGGGAGAGGGGCGCTGGTGGCGTGATCTACGTAAGAATTGTGATCAGACGCTTATTAACTGGGGTCGCGGAAGACCCCGTGTTGTCATTTAAGGGTTAATGGATCGCACAAGCGTATCACATCAAGGAGTTGCTCCAATTCTTCCCATCTTCCCAAATCCAATTTTCAATCAGGATTTCCTGGCTCCAGCAAGAAATTCAAAAACATTCGTATAATAAAATCCCGTCCGTTCAGCCAGTCTCATAAAGATCAGACAACGAGATTATTTGGCTTGTTTTCCAGCCTCGACTTGCGTAATGAGCAACGTTTTATTCGATTCGATTTCATTAGCATACGATGAAACAGACGCAGACGTGATCTGAGTTGAGGACAAATTTGCTTAGTTTCTCCTGCCTTTTCGACGAAGCGGATCCTATCTGTATCCATTGTTATTATGGCCGCTTCCCATTTTCCCGTTTTATGTTCAACCGTCTTTTATGCGATTATTAATGTTAAAGGTAATCGAGGGAAACTATTGCTACAATAGCTAACATCATTTCTTATGACTGAGCAGACCGTGAAGTCAAAGCTTGAATATCAGAGTACTGCGGTTACGATTGTGAAGAATCATTACGTGTCATGATTGATACGTATTTGTTCTAGTTTTAATATATGTAGCAGATTAGGGTTTGTGGTGTAGATTAGTAAAGCGAATGGAACTGGTAACATCCAGTATATTGTATTACTCACGTGCAGTTCCGCAATGTAATATACTTGATGTTTAGCGGAACTCTTATTAAAACACTTGCTCAAAACTTGGTGTATATTGATCTCACCTTGTTACTTACAAACTACGACGTATCTTATATCTAACCCATATCATATTGATATACTTAACACACTCAATGTTTATAAACAATTTTACCTAAACATATACACAATTATTTTCCAATATCTCACGCACCGGGCTGGTAACGTCCTTACGAATTGGAGCAATATAATATACTGGGTGTTACCAGTTCCCTTCACATTACTAACCTACATCACAACCCTAAGGCCCGATTTTATCAACATGCGTAATTTAACAAAGACTTTGACCAATCAGAGCAGCCCTTTCAAGAACATGCATCTGTCAAAGTACTCTGAAAATTATTGATTTCTCTTGAAGTTGACCTCAAAAAGCTCAAAAATGACATACTTTATATACAATCGAGCATTGTAAATCATCTAGCATCTTTTCCAGTCTGATTTTCTACCCTAAATGGGTGAAAAATTGCATATTCTTGTTTGATCAAAAGTTTAGCAATTGCTAATCTCAGCCAATCAGATTCCAGATTCCATTTCCATTTGATCACTGGTTTCACGCTGTATTAAATATGATATGATGACAAGAAATTCACTCATTGCATTATTTGGATAAAACAATTTACTCTCCATACTAATTATAAATACATGCAATATATCTTTGTTTTATAGTAAAAAGGGGTAACCATAGCACTTGTTAAATTTTAAAAGTTAAACAAAGGATTTAACTGTTAGGCAAGCTATTTTCCAAGCATATACGTGCATTACTGGTTGCATATCCAGAACGTCATTATTTAGCTGCCTATAACCTGATATTTTATATTATAAATGCTGCATCTTTAGATCCTCTGTGAATATTTCTATAAGACGGTCTATAACAAACATGTATCCAGTAAATGAAAGATTGATTCTTCATAAAAGTATGTATATTTTTTTGTATAATCCATCTGACTGACGGAGGTGGGATTTGTAATATTATTAAACAAGCTAGTTGCTGTGATTGATACTAGGTACTTTTATGATTCTGTCACAAATTATCGCAGTTTGCAATTAGTAATTATAGAATAATCATAATGTAAACATGAAAAATGTGGCATTAATTTGCAAATTAATCGCTTTGTTCTAATATCCTGCTATGATTTTGATCCATGAATTCTAAAATATTTTTGAAAAAAGTGTCATCCAGCTTTGACGTTATGTTTTGAATATTGAGAAAATACTATTGGATGATACTTATTAACATAGTCCTCAATACCCAATAGAAAGCTTTTGCTAAATAACATCCAATAGAAAAGCTTTGTCAAAGTCTGTTAAATATGCGTGTTGATAAAATCGGGCCTTAATCTATTATAAATATACATATACTAAAACTAGAACAAATACAAATCAATTATGAGGAAATATTGTCTAAGGTAATGATTCTCCACACTATGAGAATGTATGAATTGTTTACAGCAAATATCATATGATGTATTGCTTGTAGTACGGTACCAAGATCATAAAGAGGCCCACGTTAACCAACTCGCGATCTAATTGAGGGAATTTCAACTTTTTTGCTACTAAGAATAAACATATAATTTAGTCATAGCGTCCTTTAAAACTTTCGGCATGTCTCCTGGGACACGGTGTATAACCATACGGTAAAGATAATAGGAGACTGTTATCATGACGAACCATCAATCTAAAAATTCATTTGTAAAATTACTAATAAAATCGTTGGTTATTTAGTGCCACCGATTTTGTTAGTAATATTACAAATCAGATTTGCAATTTCATTTAGCAATATTCTAATATTGTAAATTCACAAAAACGAATTTCTGTAATATCGCAACATTTGCCTGTGATATAGCATGATAATTTGTGAAACTATTATGCGATTTTACACAATTTTAAGGATATCACATTGATTTTTTACATATATGTTTCGTAAAACTATTTTATAAGATATGTAGTTTCACATAATTTTCTTGTAATATCACTAGATTATATTGTAAAACCATTAAGCGTTTTATTATACATTTTTTAATAATTTATTTTGTAATTTTAAAAATTACTTTGTAGTCTTACAAAAAACCTATTATAATAGGGTTTAAGAAAAGGCTGTCATTATAAAAATATTTTTATTTCATGTATGAAAATAAGGTAATACAACATTAAAATTCTATACAAATACATAATAAAACATCTACGGTTGCAGTCTTATCGGCTGGCACAGAAGCATATATGAGCTTGTTGGTCAGGCAAACAGCTAGTTAACGTTCCAGCTCATTTATAAAAGAAATTACTATTTTCTTACCGGGAGTGTGACTTGACTTTCTCCCAAGATGCACTTTAGTAAGATATGTTTGAGTCATTTCCAAAATTACCAAAACATTTTCTGGATTCATTAGGTTAGAATTAAAATATATGACGAATAGTAATTTTATTGCTTCTTCAAAGGAACTTGCATTGATAGCTGGATTTTTTCATTGTAAGTGGAAATTTTCTTTTTTCCGTCTTCGTCTGAAATTGAAGAAAATATTGTTCTTCAAGTAAAGTAGAATGACTCGAAAACTTTTTCATTAATTAACCATATTATATCGAAGAGAAGGTATAGTGGATAGCCCACGATTGATTTCGATCAACGTGACCAGTTTCTAGGGAAATAGATTTCAGAATTTGTTTAAATTTAATACTTTGCCAAAGTAAATGGGCCCACTTCAAACGCAAATAGCACCACTACACGTTATAAACTGGCACTTCCAAAACAAAATTCATAAGATAACGACCCGTCCGCTGTTTCTTTATTCACACAAGATGATTCTTCTCGCCCGCCAGTGCTACCTTTCATTCACAACGCGTAATCTGTTGGACAAGTGGCCATATAAAGCGTTTCAGTCAAATTACCATTGATACCAACCGAAGAAATCAATTATTTTACTAACATTATTGAAGTATTTTTCTAAAATAATTATAAATTTACAAAAGAAAACTGTTAAAAAACAAATATTTTGTATAATCACAATTATCTTGTATTTTTGTGTTATAAAAGTGCAACACAGCTTTGTAATTTTACTAATATTTTGTGAAACATTAAAATATTTGTATTTTTTTCGTAAAATTATTAAGCATGTTTACAAAATTTAGTAAGTCTACGAAACTATTATATTTTTATTAAACTTTACTGTGGTTTTACAATATGACATCGTAAAATCGCTCCAATAGTGCTTGTAATTGTTTTGTAAAAATACCCCCGTTTTACTTCCCACACCGATAGGTGAGGGGAGTACTGTGATCGCGAAAATTTTCGATTTTGAGGTAATACACTTTTTGGGCGTTTCATGATGTCTACATAACGAAAATCCACGTCACTTATTTCCGTCGGTCTGTCTGTCGGTCTGTCTGTCGGTCTGTCTGTCGGTCTGTCGGTCTGTCGGTCTGTCGGTCTGTCGGTCTGTCGGTCTGTCGGTCTGTCGGTCTGTCGGTCTGTCGGTCTGTCGGTCTGTCGGTCTGTCGGTCTGTCGGTCTGTCGGTCTGTCGGTCTGTCGGTCTGTCGGTCTGTCGGTCTGTCGGTCTGTCGGTCTGTCGGTCTGTCGGTCTGTCGGTCTGTCGGTCTGTCGGTCTGTCGGTCTGTCGGTCTGTCGGTCTGTCGGTCTGTCGGTCTGTCGGTCTGTCGGTCTGTCGGTCTGTCGGTCTGTCGGTCTGTCGGTCTGTCGGTCTGTCGGTCTGTCGGTCTGTCGGTCTGTCGGTCTGTCGGTCTGTCGGTCTGTCGGTCTGTCGGTCTGTCGGTCTGTCGGTCTGTCGGTCTGTCGGTCTGTCGGTCTGTCGGTCTGTCGGTCTGTCGGTCTGTCGGTCTGTCGGTCTGTCGGTCTGTCGGTCTGTCGGTCTGTCGGTCTGTCGGTCTGTCGGTCTGTCGGTCTGTCGGTCTGTCGGTCTGTCGGTCTGTCGGTCTGTCGGTCTGTCGGTCTGTCGGTCTGTCGGTCTGTCGGTCTGTCGGTCTGTCGGTCTGTCGGTCTGTCGGTCTGTCGGTCTGTCGGTCTGTCTGTACGCGTTCTTCTGTCCTCGTAATCTCAGTAACCGCTGCATGGATTGTGATGAAATTTGGGCAGCGATATGCTGGGGGGTCGTAGTAGGTAATGTTCTTATAATTTTGAAAATCGGTGCAGGGGCGGCGCAGTAATTAGCAAAAAACAAAAAAATTAAATATGCCTCAAACTTCGTTTTTAGGCGTTTTAGAGGTTCCTGATCATTTTTTACTTTTTTTGGGTGGGGGTGAAATTGGGTGAAATTGGGGTGGTTGGGGGGTGGGGGGTTGTAAAATTGAAAAATTTGTTGCTTTCATAATGGACTGTCTACTGACCCATGAAGGAAGACCTAGCAACATAAATAACTTTTTTAGGTCCATCCGAACATTGCCTTGCCTATTACAGAAACCAAAGGACTTAGGAAGTTTTTCTGGTGTAAACATATTGCTTTAGATCCTTCTATATTGTGTTACAAGGAAACTGTTGAATTGATGTTAATGAAATTTTGACACAGTATTACTACCGTGGCGAGGATGGAAAACGTGTATGGTTTTTATAAATCGTGCCAGTGGCGGCGCAGAAATGATAAAAAAAAGTAAAAACATAAAAACAGCTTAAACTTAGTTTTTAAGCGTTTTAGAGGTTCCTGACCATTTTTTGCGGTTTTTTTTTTGGGTGGGGTGAAATTGGGGTGGTTAGGGGGTGGGGGGTTGAAAAACTGATAAATTTCTTGTATTCATAATAGGCTGTCCACTAACCTGTGAAGGAAGACCTAGCGACATAAATCAACTTTTTAGGTCCATCCAAACATTGCCTAGCGTATTACGGAAACTAAGGGACTTAGAATTTTCTATATACATACATACATACGAGTATTTATTGCTTTAGATCTTTTTGTATTTTGTAACGTGGACACTATTAAATTGATTCTAATTAAATTTTGACGCAGTATTATTACCGTGGTGAGGATGGAAAGCGCGTATGTTTGTTAAATATCGCGTCAGTGGCAGCGTATATAGCAATAATCAAAAAACTAAAAGTATGAAAACAACTCAAACTTCGTTTTGAGATGTTTCAGGCTGTCCATTGACCTCTGAAGGAAAGATTTAGCCGCATAAGACAATTTTAGGGGAGGGAAGGCTGCCGATGATTTGGTTGCAAGGGGATCTCAGACTAAAGCTTCATGCTATGGGAAAATAATAAACTGATATCACAGTAATGTGTGGGAAGTACTGAGTCAATCAACTTGACTCCATTTTTTTTTCAGTGATCAGCTAAATAGCCTTTCGAATAGAGTCGATAATGATCAATTGCATCGAGAACATTTTGTTTCGGTTGAAGATGCTTGTAGTAACGCTCGGCATAGTTTGTACGTCCACCCGATATACCGGAGGTCCAGCATAGCAAAACAGACCGTCCGGCTACATCAGCAGCCGGTGCAGCGTCTCTGTTTGTCCAGCACTAGAAATCCAGCGGGCGTAAATCACACATACGGACAGACCATAGCCAAACGTTTACTTTGGAATCGCACAAAGGAGTATTAACGTCAACTGCGGTACCCGGGGGAACTGAAGGGGTGAGGCATGCGGGCCGACTGGCTGCAATTTGATTTCGATTCCCCTGTCAAACAGGCGGCAAAATCATACCCCCTTCCTGCTTCCACCACCCACCTACCATTTGCAGAATTGGCAGATCGTCAGGTCCAATAAAAGCTGGCAGCGGTTTGGCCTCACATGACTGGAATAATTCGTTATGATGGAATGCTTGTTGTCCTAACAAGGACGTGTTTTTTTACGAAGATGGATCAGAAATTTCCCATTGTGGGGGCGGGTTAGAATATCTCCCATCGTATATCCTGCGTGTCGTAAAAGGCGCCTAAAAGGAACACCGAACTACTGTCGGCATAAACAGTAACCTCTTCTCAACCAACAGCTTTGGGTGGACGAGTTGAGAAGAGTCAGGACACCTTCTTGTCCTTGGGGCGAAAAATTGCCCCTAAAGACTAATGAACCAGTAGATACCATCTGGTCAACGGCATGAGGATGCAGACAGCAAATGGGGAAACTAATTCATTAAAGATCTTAAAGATATCCCAAGAGAAACTCGTAAAATGCATTTTACGAGTTCACAACATGTCTGTTAAGACATTGTGACTATGATGATGATGGATCAGAAAATATCAACACTGGTGCTATGCAATTTTCACTTAAAAATCCTCAGCAACTTCCTTTCTAAGTGCCGTACATAATGCTGGAAAATTCGTGTAAAAGAAGTAGCATCAAATTTGACGATAAGTTATAAGCAAATTAGTTCAGAACTGAGGTTATGATATACCAAACTACAACTACTTGCAGATCACTTGAAAATGCTTTAGTTTGTTGAAGGTGTTATCAACTCAAATATTACACTACTCAAGTAAAGCATTAGATAGGTTCATCAGACGTATTTTCAATAAAAGCTGGTATTCCTCAGGGATCTGCCCTATCCCCTACACTGTTTCTGCTGTACATCAACGTTCTGCTGAAAATAACATACAATCTAATCTACAGCTTCGCAGACGACGGTACAGTAATAGCATGCATGGTACCAGGCAAGCCACTATCATCCCAGGAGCACGTCGGAGACAGCAATATGCCTCACAGATCAACGTAGATATCAAAACAATTGTCGAGTGGGAATTAGTAAGTAAAGCACAGTTTAACGTACAGAAAACTCAGGCAACAACAGTGACAAAGAAGTCTCATGTTGGCTTACCAACTATGGAAATGGAGGGTCACCCAATAGTCGAGTCACCTTCCGTCAAGCTTTTGAGGAGCAACATCAACAATATGTCGTGGCACGGCCACGTCGCCAGTATTGCTAAAACGGCATCCCAGAAGCTTGGAGTTTTGTTCCGCTGTAGGAGGTCGTATACACCAGAGCAACTACTGCTGCTCTACAAGGCACAGATCCGACCATCGCTGGAGTGCTGCTCCCATGTGTGGGAATGCGCTCCGAAGCACTCTCTAAAACATCTGGACACTATCCAGAAGAGATAAATTAGGCTAATTGATACACCTGACCTCACAAAGGATCTCCACATGCTGCAACAGGAACAAGGAAGGATGGCTGACCTGACCCTGATTTACAGAATCTATTTCGGAAGATGTTTGAGTAAGGTCTCCCAGATAATAACACTGAAGGCCGTCCGAACGAGGAAGACTAGAGAAGCTCGGAGAGCTCATCCTTGCCAGGTCGAGGTCCCTACTCCCCGAGCCAGTCTCCTCCAGCATTCCTTCTTTTGCAGAACTTCGACGTTGTGGAATGAACTGCCGGAGAATTTGTTTTCCGACGGTTACAACTTGCAGCGTTTCAAATCTAACGGCGCACGGGCATTTATCTTCTCGCAGCGCTTTTACAGAGCCATAGTCTTTCAGCCTTTGCGGGAGGCTGACAGACTATGGCTGACAACAAAAGGATGGTCTGGCTAGCATAGTAGCCAGCAGCCCCAAACCTATGCTTGCCTATGCCTCAGGTCAGTCCTGGACTGATCTTACAAAAAACTGTCAGAAGTCTGTTTAGAGGTACATGATCACAGGCGAGCAAAAAAGTTTGTAGCAGGCCATGACAAACACCCTACGCTTAAGATATATTTACAGTTGTTTCAGATCCATGTCATTGAAAGAATTTCAATCCTTATATTCGAAGTAATCGCAGGTACGCCAATAAATTCAAAATAATTTTATATTCGTTCTAACAATATGCCTAATCCTTCTAATACCAGCATTGACATATAATGCAATCAAAACGTCCTTTTGTTTTCGAAATTTACCCTATGTTTCATTTAAGTAAAGCATACAGTCTATTCAATGTACAAAAATTATTACTGCAATAGCAGTTTCGATAATTCATCTGATAGAAATTAATTTTGTTTCAATGGCCCTTGTTGTTCGCAGTATTCGGCGGGACTGATATCCCGATTCAATGAACGTAAAAAGAAAGAACAGGGAGATCACATTAGTGTTATTATCGACACGAACCCGCGAACATAGACGAGGTTGTTTCTTTGAGTTTCGTTGTATTGTTTCGGTGCCGTGTTGTGTCATCTCGTGGTTTTGCGTATTGCATCAGCAATTGTGTGATTTAAATGTGTCCAGTTATATGGAGAATCTACTGAGAAACTGGAGCTTAGAAGAGCTAACACCCACATTTGAATGTAGGTATTTAGATTAGTCAGACAGTTATATTTCAGGTAAAAATGCAACAACTGGTGCAGGCTTATGTCTAATTCTTATTTCATGCTCCTTATAACTCTATACAAAATCACACAATTAAACATCCAAACGATTCGATCAGCTGTCCTCACAATAAAATCTGTTGATCCAAGGAAAAGAAAGTAGTTTAGAATCAATTACCAAACACAGATTCGATTCAACGGCAGGCTGGGATTGAATTATTCATTGGAATCCAACGACATCTTGTAGTTGAATCGACAATGCGATATAATTCGTTACCAATAATTATATACTTCCCATTGGATAAAACGTCGCTGTATTTGAGGAATGCTGAGTGCAACGTCCCATTAAATCCAAGCATCTTTGACAGAACGACAGATTTTTCTGTGTGTGCTAAACGGGTCATCTGCTCCTGGTGCTGCCACTTTCTGGGCAAACATTATGTGTATCACAATTTCAGTGTTCAAATATTTGGCCTGACGAAGTTTAGGCAAGAATCACTATACTCAGTAAACTAGCCTAGCATAGTGACTTTTGTCAAGACATCTAGTAGGTTCGCCATGAGGGTTTTTAGTGTTGGTTCTGTGAGGTCGGAAAAAGGGTCAAAATAGTCTACTTGCTTGGTTCTCACCATCACTCCCCACTACTACTAATAATGCTAGTAGATTTAACGCAATCAGCATTTGCTTATTTTGAGATTTTTCTAACAGAGTTCCTATTTTATTGTTTCATTAAAAGAAGCATCACGTACTTTCTGCAGGAAAACCGGTTAGCTACCCCCACCCATCGCGGCCATATTTACCGACGCTGATGTGTCTTTTTGCTACTTGAACATCTCAGTTTGGTTCATAAGGCGGTATTTGCAGTTGAATTTACGAGCAGACTTGCTGAATTTTGCAGGTGCTCTTACCCCTAAACAAGCGCAGCCACGCTAGACGCCTGATCTATGACCTTTAATAATAAGTTTTTGTGGTTCGTTATAAGAGTTCATGGGACGATGCTTTCGTGGTGCCATCCTAGGGGATTTGCATATTATACATATTCAACTTTGCCAGCAGTATACGCTACCAAATTTATGTTGGATGCATCCGCAGATGTGCATTCCAACATTAAATAGTACAATAGGGATAACATACAAAATGACAGTTAATCCAGGTTAATTTATGTTGAATTAGGTTTGTGTAAACGTATAACGGGGGGCTTGGGGGGCTGCCCCCCCCCAGACGTCGCTGTGTTTGCATATTTTGAATAGTCTAAGCAATACAAGTTTCCCAAATAGGATTCTCACCTGTTTGGTTTTTTCCATAGCAAGCGGAGGTAGGACCCAGAGGAACTTATTTTGATTATAATTTCCAATTGAGAATCAAAATAGACGGTTGTACAGTCTAGATTTGGTACAATTTAAGTCAAGATATCAGGTTGAGTCGCTAGACACACTTTTTTACCTCAACTGATTTGCTTACTTTATATTAGGTAAGCTATTGGAATTTGTGAATTTCAAAGTAGCGTAGACTTTCACCAAAACGTTTTCTTGCGCTGGTAATGGTCTAGTTCGTCTCAGGACTTCAATCCGAGTCGATTAGAACCCATGTCAGCTTCAATAATTCAACTAGTTTGGTTAAGTTAGGTTTGGTTTGGAATCTTTAAAGTGCTATAGTTTTTCACCGGAGCGTTTCCTCAGTCTGGGAGTGGTCTCGTTCGACTCAGGGCGTCAATTCACGTCGATTGGCACCAATCTCAACGCCTGTTTCGGGTTTCGCTAAAACGAACCCTTACCATACTTTCTACTACGGATTTATCGAAAACAAATGCCGAGACAAGTCAAAAGGTTTGTCAAGGAGGGCAACTTTTCAACCAAAAACTACTTCGCCTTCTACTCAACATAAGGAGCTCTAAGTAACAGACAGTGTCTCTGCTAAAGGCTTAGACAGTTTGGGAAGATACTTCCGCAAATCGAAGCTTCAACAGATGAGACAGAAATGAAAATTATGGCCAGTCAAATTACATTTCTAAATTCAAACTGACAGGTATAAATGACACCTGACAGTTTGAATTTACAATTGACACTTTAGAAATTAATTTGATGCTTTTGAAACTACAGCTGGAAAAGGTATAGTATTTTTTCGAGTCTGATTTTCCATCCTTAATGGGTGGGAAATTAGATTTTCTTGTTTAACAAACACTTTAGCAATTGCTAATCTTTGTGAAATGCGACAAAATGTTATTTTTACCTCTTTTACTTCCCACACCGACAGGTGAGAAGAGTATTGTGATCGCGAAAATTTTCGATTTTGAGATAATATACTTTTTGGGCGTTGTATGATGCCTACATAACGAAAATCCACGTCACTCATTTCCGTCGGTCTGTCTGTCGGCCTGTCTGTCTGTCGGTCTGTCTGTTGGCGTTTTTCTAGACTCCTAATCTCAGTAACCGCTGCATGGATTTTGATGAGATTTGGGTAGCGATGTGGTGTGGGGTCGTAGTAGGTAATGTTGCTACAGTTTTGAAAATCGGAGCATGGGCGGCGGAATAATTAGCAAGACAATTTTGAAAATCGGAGCATGGGCGACGGAGTACTTAGCAAAAAACGAAAAATTTCAAATATTCCTCATACTTCGTTTTTAGGCATTTTAGGTGTTCATCACTTTCTACTTTTTTTGGGTGGGGGTGAAATTGGGGCGGTTGGGTAGTGGGGGGTTGTAAAGCTGAAAAATTTCTTGTAATCATAATAGGCTGTCCACTGGCCTGAGAGAGAAAGACCTAGCGGTATAATACACTTTTTTAGGTCCATCCGAACATTGCCTTGTCTATTACAGGAACCAAAAATATGCAAACACATCAAATTTCGTGTTTAGGTGCTTTAGGTGTTCCTGAACATTTTTTGCTTTTTTTCGGTTGAGGGTGAAGTTGGAGTGGTTCGGGGGTGGGGAGTTGTAAAACTCAAAAGTTTGTTGTATTCATTATAGATGGTCCATTGACCTGTGAAAGAAGTACCTAGTAGAATAAAACACTTTTTTGTGGTCTGGCAAGCGATGATCTGGTTGCAAGGGCATCTAGACTATAGCCTCATGCTATGGGAAAATAATAAAACTGGTATCATCGAAATGTGTGGGAAGTACTGAGTCAATCAACCTGACTACATTCTTTACTATAATACAAAGGTATGTTTTAGGTATTTATAATTATTATCCATTGTAAATTATTGTTTTATCAAAATAATGCAGCAATTTGGATTTCTTGTCATCACTATCATTTGATAGACCAGCAATCCAGTGATGAAATGTACTGCTTATGTGGAACCTGATTGGTTCAAATTAGCAATGGCTAAAGTCTTTGTTAAACAAGCAATTTAGGACGGAAAATCAGACAGGAATAGATACTAGATGGTTCATAATGGTCTTTTCTATACTCAGAGTAACAACTGAACATAGAGGTAGTAAACAAACCACTTCAGCATGGCGTGCTCAAAGCCATCATCTTTTGACACTTCAGACCCAAACATTGCCAACTAACCTGAAAATTCTTCCAATGCAACCCATGTTACAAATACTGCTCTGCACTGTCCCATCTCGAAAAACTGTTAAACTACACTCGAATATAGCACAGCAAGTCCGTAAAGCTTCACTGCAGTTACCAACAAATAGCGAATTCGATTTTACTGACCAAGCATAAAAGACGCACAAACAAAACAAGCGTTTGACAGTCGGAGGTTACCTTAAACAAATCGCAGGAAAATTACATAGGCGTTGCCAACTCCTCAAAATTTATGTAAGACAGAATTTGCGTTAATGATGAAGAAACATGCAGTAACGCAGTAGAGGTCAACATAGCTATTGATTTTCTGAACCATCAAAATACCGTCTTTTTTAACGTAGAATGGAATATTTCTGGATACTATACAATTAAGACGATAGTACACAATTATGATTGCCGTATCTGGTGGTCGGTATGACAACGTAAGAAAAGATGGCTATTAGAATTAGTTGTTTACTACCTCTATGTTCAGTTGTTACTCTGAGATTGTATATAAAGCATGTAATTTTTCACCTTTTTGAGGTAAACTTCAAGAGAGATCAATAATTTTCAGAACTTTGACAGATACAATACTTGAATGGACTGCTCTGCTCTACATTTTTTGATCTGAGTCATGAGCTTGTCCAATAAATACATTGAAATATACTTTGAGCAAAATTTCTGCAGCACAATAACAAATTTCTGGGGGTCACAATGGACAGAACCTTTTTTATAATAAAATATCTAACTAACCTCGTCACCAAAGATAACAATAGAAACAATCTCCTTTAAGAAACGTGTATTTAATCATATGCATTTCCAAGAGATCTAGTAGTTTGGTAACTAGTAGGTGTTGCTTATAACCCACGGCTGGAGTAAGAACTATGAAAAATAATGCACGCTCTTTGTCTATAAGTTGCTCAAAAGTAAATTGGTAATAATAGGACTAGATACAATAATTTTCTTTAAAATTTGTGCCATTCTAGCCTGTAGACACCGGCACCGATTTTCTAACGCAATTGCATTTATCAATGTCAATGATCAAAGTCATAGCGAAGCGATATCAAACCGCTGCATTTCGAGAGCTAATCATCGTCTATTACATCAATAATTTGCAAGTGATCAATTATCAGCGTCCACAAACCTACATGAACGTTACAAACTCGTCGATACGTTTCTGGTTTATTTAACTCAAACCATCTGATAATAAACTGTGCTAAACTGTAGGAAATCGTTATCTCTATGGGAGTTCCTTACCACTTAGTATTTCTCATACAGCTCAGCTCGTGTAAGAATTGATGGTAATATGTCTGGTCAAACAGCAACCAGAAAAAAAGTTCGTCATCAATGTGTATTGTCTTCGATGTTATTTATTTACTCTGAATTTGTGATGAGACAGGTATTGGATAACTGGAACGGCGGTATGACTATTGGCGGAAGCAGAATATCCAACTTAAGATTTGTTGACGATACAACCCTTATTGCTGCTTCTCAGGAAGAACTAGTAGCTCTATTAAACATCTTAGAACAACGTAGTGCAGAGTATGGTCTTGGTATTAACTATAGCAAGACGAAGGTTATGCTCGTAGATAGACAGCACGATAATCATCGAGAAATAAAGTCAGTAGGCCGTAGTGAAGTAGGTCAGTTTTGTGTACTTCGGTTCGTTGATCGACAATTCGGGTAGCTGTGAAAATGAGATTCGACGGCGCATTCAACAGGCACGTATGGCCATGACAAAGCTTACTAAAATATGGCGTGACCATAACATCACTAAAGCTAACAAAATGTCGCTGGTTCAGTCTCTTGTGTTGCCTCGGGAACTTGGACTGTTAAAAAGGCATTGAGCTCGCAAAGATGCTTCTGAAATATGGACATGGAGGAGAATGCTGAGGGTCCCTTATATCGCCCATCGAACTAACGTTTCCATAGTTCATGAGCTAGGTAATCTAAATAGACTATCATCCATTGTGACGACGAGAATGCGTACATTCTTCGAACATATTCACAGAAGCGATAAAATGGAGAAACTTGTATTTCAGGGTCATGCCCCGAGTGGGCGGCGCCGTGGTCGTTCCCCTACACGCTGGGTGAATACGTCGAAACACTTGCAGGACATGAGTACCAAAAGCGCGACTGAACTGACAGTAGATCGCGAACGATGGCGAGCTACAGTTTTCAAAACTGTTGACAATATTCGTGTCGGAAATACTCCAGCTCCGACCTAATGCATTTTACGAGCTCACAACATGTCTGTTAAGACATTGTGACTATTATGATGATGATGATGATCTAAGGCTGATTAAAACTAGATGTACAAAAGGTAGCGGCAGACATGCCATTGTAGGAAATATGACATTTCAGAGGAAAACCTTGGTTGCAAAGCTCAAACAAAATCGAACCATGAAATAGATAATATATTGGTTAATATTTACAAAAGCTATATAAGGTCTGAAACTGTAACTGTGTGTATTTCAGATCACAATTTACAGCTTGTCAGTTACGCATTCACATCTACTCCAGCGCATTCCAATGCCAATACATCGAAAAGGTTTTTTTTCAATTCTGAATCAAATTTGAAACATTTTAAACACCTAATTTCTCAGGCAAGTTGGGATTTTTTAAGTGACACGTCAGACTGCGATGATAAGTTTTGTTCATTTCATAATAAGTTCTTACAAATTATTTCCAGTTGAATATTGCAAGGCCAAGCATCTAGAATACAACAAAAATCCGTAGTTGACTTCAGATATCATAAATGAAAGTATATAAATATATTGGTTAATATTTACAAAAGCTATATAAGGTCTGAAACTGTAACTGTGTGTATTTCAGATCACAATTTACAGCTTGTCAGTTACGCATTCACGTCTACTCCTGCGCATTCCAAATCAAGACATCGAAAAGGTTTTTTTTCAATTCTGAATCAAATTTGAAACATTTTAAACACCTAGTTGCTCAGGCAAGTTGGGATTTTTCAAGTGACATGTCAGACTGCGATGATAAGTTTTGTTTATTTTATAATAAGTTCTTACAAGTTATTTCCAGTTGAATATTGCAAGGCCAAGCATCTAGAATACAACAAAAATCCGTAGTTGACTTCAGATATCATAAATGAAAGTATTTTATTGAGAGATATTTATAAGCTGTGTAAGCATACTGATGATGACAATTTACGAAAACGATACCAGTTACTAAAAATAAAGCATACTAATAATATAAAGAAAATAGTAAAAAGGATATATTTGTTTTCAAAAAGGTTGAACCGGTTTTTCTCAGCTTATAGCTTTTGTTACATATCTCCTTTTTTCCACTAGACTCTTCAACTCGTCCCGAATTTGCCAGATGAATAAGCATCAGCCCATTTTAAATAATACTCGATGCGCTCCTTCTCATCCACGTGGATCTCTCCTGTGGAGTATCGCAATTAATTTCGTTTTTCTTTTAGTTGCTTCTGAGGTTAGGAATACTACCGGACGAAAGTAATGGAGAAAAAGGAGCTCGGAAAGAAAAGCGATAATTGTTCTTTTGTGTACTTTGAATGGAATTAAACGAACAATTTATTCCCACAATGAAACCCTGCAGAAATATCCCAGGCGCCTATACTTTGATTTCCTTTGAAACCATCTTGGAATAATTATCTATAAAAGACTGTTTGTGTATGTCCTATAATGGGGTCCTTGCACCAAAAAAAAAGATGTTTTGACGCTTTCACTATAACGTTGCTTCTGAAAATAATCAAACTATAAATGCTAATAAATCTAAGGCCGTCCTGTTTTGTCAAAATTTTAGAAGAAATGTCCTTAAAACTGGCTTAGTAAACATCGATAGCAAAAATCTACCGTTTTCTGAAAGTGTTAGTGGTACTGGTGTGATTGTGTAAGAAAATTTGCGGTTTCAGAAACACCTGAAACCTACCTGTTACAAAAAACCTACATCCTTAAGAACATTGTATGGAATTAATTTGTTTATTTTGTATTGTCTATTTTCAACTACTACAACATAGTTTACTATCCTGCTTTAGTCGTAGTTAGTTAATAGAATATCTGTTTTACAAAATATCTGTACTCGTTTCAGGGGCGGTTTCTCAATGTCCAGTTAAATATTTATCTGGAAGTTAACGGATACTGTTCCGACACACCGAGCTGCTGTTCCATTACCCAGTGTTAGGCCCAATTTCACAATCAGTGGTAACTCTGACGGTTTACTAACCTCGACCTGCGAGTTAACTCGAACAATGGAATGCCTCTTGTGTCACAATCATAAAATGACGTAGGGTTAACTGACCGTGAGTTGTATTTTATTTTTAGCGGCTGGTGGTGCTGTGTCAGCAATATTTAAATTTCCTCTTCTTCTTATTTCCTTCGTTAGGTGTTTCGTGCTGGTGTTTTGTGTTTTCCTCACAAGACTGTCAAAGAATGAGTTCGTCGAGTTGTCAGTTCAAAGCGATTTCATTTTGGTTTCTTCCACTGACGTTTTTTCATTTCATTCGCAATTATTTGGTGTTTGGCATAGATAAAAGATTTCTAGGTTGGGTTGGTGTTTGGACTGCTTGGCGTTGTCGTTGTTTCTGGCGCCTTTTTCAAATAATAGCCGTGCACGTACCCGTGTGTTAGCATGGAAAAACTAAAAAGAGTGAACAATTTTTCAAAAGATGAAGAATCATTTCGTTAGTAAGCACAGGCATGTAATAGAATACAAAACAAAAGGTGCAACAACATGGCGCGAAAAAGACAACGCCTGGAAAAAGACAGTAGAAGAATTGAATTGCAAATCTGCAAATAATAGCCGCAGATCTGTAAAGGTGCTGAAAGGAAAATACAAAAATTTAATAAAGACCAAGGAGTCATGGTCATCATATTCCTCAAAATAATTGACTCTAGGTCGAGATATTCTTGGTATCATTGCTTCTTCATCACAGCTATACGCATTTACATCATAACCATCCATTTCAAATAAAAATAACGATGGAAAGCGTTTAGGTAAATGATAAAATATGAAACTTCAAACGCCTAGCAAGTAGCAAAACCAAAATGACATAACCTAATGCGCATGCGTCATCGCAAACCTGGGTTAACTCAAGAATTTGTTGGGGTGAAGTTAACTTAGAGTTAACCTCAAGTAAAATCGAAAACTACCATTTGTGAAACATGACATCTAGGGTTAACCTCCGGTCAACACACAACCTTGAGTTAACCCATCATTGTGAAACCGGCCCTTAGGTATGTTTTATTTTTATTTATGACTGAGCAGACCGCGCAGGCAGAGCCTAAATACCAGAGTACCGCGGCTGCTGTGAAGGGGTTATGTTAGGGGAAGTTTGTTAACGCGAGATTTGAATGGGCCAATACCCGCAGGCCCAATAAATACATCTTCTGGCAGTCCATTCCAAGCCTTGGATACCCTGGGAATAAATGTGCGGTTGTACCGCTCAGTTCTTGATGTATGAAGAACGACCGTCTTAGGATGAGATGCAACGGTCGCACGGGTACATCTGATAGGAGCAGAGAGCGGCGGAACGATAGAGGATAGCTCAGAGGAGCAGATTCCGTTGGAATATCGGTAGAAGAGTGAGAGGTTACCAACAACACGCCGGTGAGAACGTGACTGAAGGCAGCGCGTTAAGGCCGGATCACCAATTAGTCGAATTGCGCTTCTCTGGACGGCATCTAGTATAGACAAGGTAGTAGGGGCAGCAGCTCCCCAGACATGAGAGCAATACTCCAGCCAAGGTCTTATCTGTGCTTTATATAGCGTGAGGAGGTTACATGGTGAGAAATACTTTCTGGCTCTAAATAGGTACCCAAGCAGCTGTTGCAATTGACACGACGTGTTCGTGCCAGATCAGATTTTCTGTAATGTTGACTCCTAACAGCTTGAATGAGTGACTCTTTGGCAGAGCCTGGTTGTTCATTAGAGCCTGGTGTTGGCTTGGGCACTTCTTGTTTAATAGCGTACAATAGTGGGTCTTGGAGGCATTAAATTTAACCATATTCTTAAGCCGCCAAGCGGTAATGGTATCGATATCCTTTGAAAGTGAAGCTGTCACTGCCAGTCTTCTGCGTTCCAGCTCGACCACAGAGATCGGTCTATTGCTCATGAAGCCTGCATGCAGCGTACTGTCATCCGCATAACTGTGGATTGGGTTTGTAGTGCTAGAGAGTAGATCATTAATATGAAGCAGAAACAATGTCGGAGCCAATACCGATCCCTGCAGAACCCCGGCATTGATGCTATGGAAAGAAGAGGAAAAGCCGTCTACCACGACAGAGATTTTCCGACCTGAGAGAAAGTCTGCGAGCCAACCGCAGAGCTTAACAGGGGGCCCATAAGACGGGAGCTCGTTTAGGAGAGCTGCGTGCCACAGTTGATCGAATGCCTTTGAAATATCGAGAGCAACGACGTGAGCCTCGCCAAATGACTGGATGCGTTTACTCCACACATGTGTGGTGTAAGCCAGGAGATCTCCAGTTGATCTTTGGTGTCGGAATCCATATTGTCTGATGCTGATTGAGTGCTGAAGCTCTAGGTATTTAATGAGCTCTTGGTTGACGCATTTCTGCATCACTTTACTGATTACAGAAAGCAGAGCTATAGGTCTGTAGTTGTAGTATTACCACGGTATTGTAGCGATGATAGGGGCCGTACAAAATGTATACTCAGTGTGTACGAAAAATAAACGATGTGATCCTACGTGCTCTGTCGGTCAAATTCCACAAGAGAATAGTGAAAATTATTGGAAACTTAGTTAACGTCACGCAGAGGTAGGAATGAGAGAAGGCAAGGCAAGGAAAGGAAAGGCAGTATGTGACCCGGTCTGGTGTGTATGCTCCTCGAATATATTTCTACACAGAGTTATATTTTTCGATTGAGGATGAAAACGTGCCTCGGGTATTTTATTTATCCGTTGCTATTGTCGAGGCGCGCTCCTTTTGTTCCGCAGAAATCTGCGGAAAATTTATTTCAATTCCTGTCGATAAGTGGATTGTTGAAAAATGCGTGTCGTATGCGCAGCTAGACTGGATCTAAAAAATACAGGGTGAATATTCGACGGTCTCCGGAAGGGCCGTATTCATAGTCGTCCCTTGATCAATACTTAAGGTTCCCTTATAAGTAACACTGAAGGGATACTTGAGGGACCCTTGTGTATCTGTTGTCATATTTCAAACATAGGTCACTTTGTTATGTCTATGCTTACGTCTTTTGATATTTTCTGTTATCTCTTTTTGTTTTGTGCCAGTATCTCGTGTTTTGTGTCGGACATTTTTCTGTGTGTAACAGAAACTGACAACACCGTACGCCAAAATTAACCTACAAAATCGCCTTGACTGCAACGAAATATCATGTCATGTTGACATTCCGTTACTTTAGTATTACTAGCACTCACGCAACTAGCAATTATTACCTACGAATGGGCGTTTTTGCTACTTTAACATAATCCACCAAAAGTTGGCCACTGCAATGAACTACTTCACAAATAAAATTTCATGTAAAGAAATGCATTACTTCGAGTGTCAAGTAACAAAGATGCCACTAAAGATGCAGTATGACTATAACAACTGTCGCCCTAGTGAACGTAACAAACTGTAATTTGCGAATAAACGTTTTTTTCTTTGCTGTTTTCAATATGCATTCAAGTTTTCATCATGCATTATCTCATAAATTACCTGACAAAAAAGGTTCCTTGAAAAACACAACACAACAACAATTATGGTAAAAATGTAAAAAAAAATTGTAAAAGACAAATTGAAGTCCTCAGTTTTACATGGCGGTATACGGAAAACAAGCCATGTTTGTCCAATATCAGCTGATCATGACAGCACGCCGCGTCATCGTGGGATTGCTCTATTGTTCCAGTAGTCAGAGTTCGGATTAAAAATGGCGAGTTCACGCCACCTGTTATTAAACTAAGTCCTCTCCCAATGGAGCAGGACAATCTAGAACCTTTTCATATTTACTGGTGTAGAATAACGCAGCGTAGCAAGGTGTTGTACTCAAGTTATTAGGTTTAAGTATTGCTTAGGTCATTTAGCATATCTAGGTTATAACTTTCCTATTAGTATGGTTAACAAGTTTTTTCTTCTATTTCTATTTTGTTTCTGACTTCTAAGAACAGTCCATTACTCTTACGTAAGTGACCCTCAAGTAAGGTTTCGAAACACAAAAACTTACTTAAGGAAACCTTAAGTATTAACGAACCCTTAAGTATCGACTATGAATACGACCCTAAAAGCCTGAATAAGGACCGTATTGGTAGTACTTGAGTATTCTTTGATACTTGAGAGTCCCTCAAGTATTGTTTTGTGTTTCACAAATGCTGTCTCTGTAACAGCTCACTTGAGGGACATTCAAGTAACGAAATAGCAGCATAGCATTTCGTTTATTTATATAAGAAGATTCATGGAGAATGCGATTTCTTGTATGTAAAATTTAACGTTCTAGATCAGTTCTAGCTAGAACTGAACTTCAGGTATACTTCAATAACAACTTAGTGCGCTACAATCCTCACCTGTAGCATTGTCCTTCCTGAATTCCGAATAAAAATGGGCCAGGTGTTGACTTGGCACAGCCCGCCAGTACTTGTTACTACCGCAACTATGCGAAAAAAATAGGAAAATAGGAAATAATATACGACACAAAGTGAATGATCAAGGCGTGGAAAATATACAATATCACCGTATGTAGCTGGGAATTGAAATAACAATACTTTTTTAATCTTGAAGCTTGAGATAAGTCCGTTATAGCAAATGTCCTACATGTATGTCCTTTAAACCAATGTTGGTGGTCAAATTTGACACCTAAAATTTATTAGACGGTTGCAGTGTGTTTGGTATGATCTCTAGTATGAATTGTCTGCAGATATCATATCTTTTGCATTCAGGAGAAAACATGATGTTTGACTAGTGGGACACATTGCTAAATTATGATTATTACAGAACAAGTCAACAGTGTTCATATCAGATTGCAAATTCTCAATTCCCTGTTGCAAATCTTCTAGGTTAAAGTGAGTCACATCAACAAACCATTGTAGACTAGAGTAGGTAAATCGACAACATAAATTAGGAAAAACAAGGGACCTAAAACGGAACCTTGAGGGACACCGTAGGAGATAGATTTGAAACTAGAGATGTTATTGTTACAGTGTTATGTTACAGTGAGTTAGACAGTGCAGTGTTTAATGTATCATCTTAATATAAACCTCTTTGAAAACAGCCATCCAGGTAAAACATTTCGCTCTTATTCCATTATTCTCGCTCACTGTGCGCCAGAGGAATACCTGGGACAAATCTAATTACTTCAATTTAAGTTCTAAACCTGTTTAATCGAAATCGGACGTTTATACATATTCTGTCTCGGCAGCGGCGAGACTTTGAAGTTTACAGTGCAAAATCTCCTCTGAAACCACACCGCCTACTCCACCCCTCATCAGGTTGCCATGGCATCAGCGTTTCTGTTTGTAACTTTCTCCCCCCGAGGGCTTATCTCGGGCGGCCATAACGGCAATTTAGTTAGGAGTTTCTCTCTTCACTCACAACCGCTGTTAATCATTTGATAGATGTTCCCCTCTTCGTCGCTTGATCCATCCTAGTCAGTCTGACAAAAAATACTATATGCAAAAGAAACTATTAACCTTAGTAAATGACAGAAAGTTCTGCCGGTGCGCCATCTGGTACCCGAAGGTATCTGGAGACAATTCATACTAGAGGTCATACCAAACACACTACAACTGTCCAATAATTTTAGGTGTCAAATTTGACCACCAACATTGGTTTAAAGGACAAACATGTAGGACATTTGCTATAACGGACTTATCTCAAGCTTCAAGACTAAAAAAGTATTGTTATTTCAATTCCCAGCTACATACCGTGATATTGTATATTTTCCACGCCTTGATCATTCACTTTGTGTCGTATATTACTTCCTATTTTCCTATTTTTTTTTTCGCATAGTTGCGGTATTAACAAGTACTGGCGGGCTGTGCCAAGTCAACACCTGACCCATTTTTATTCGGAATTCAGGAAGGACAATGCTACAAGTCTTGGGGAGACTTTTGGAAGGTTTTGTGTAATTTTCCGTCCAGGCCCAATTGTTGCAGGTGTGGTGTAAATGTGTTTGGCCCCGACAATAATAACTTTATTGTTGTTCTTGATTTAACTCAAATTAAGCTCTTCCAAAACAAGAATATTGACCAGCCTCCTGCGATCGAGCAGAAAGCTGGTAGCGGCTGTTCTGCTGTCAAAGGACCTTGAGACCATTACAGCTAAACCCAGTACCGTGCACTTTCAAAAAAGATCGTTCCCTTCTTCTTAAGGTGCCATCTTCCTACAAAAGGTTGGCTACAACTTCGGTAAATCGTTCTCTATCTTTCGCAATTCTGAGTAAGGTACGTGTATTGAGACCAGTCCAGTCTCTCAAATTTTTCAGCCATGAACACTGTCTTCTACCCGGACCTCGTTCATTCATATTTAGGACCTCTGTATATGTGTCCCAAATAGCTGGTCTTTCGTTTCTTAATCATTTCTAATAGCTCTCTATCGTTATGCTTTCTTCTCAAAACCTTTTCATTAGATATAAGTTCGTATCCAAGCGACATCAAATTTCCCCTAACATAACCTTTTCATAGCAGCCGCGGTACTCTAGTATTTAGGCATTGCCTTCGTCATCTGCTCAGTTATTAATATTAAAAAAAGATACATCTTAGTCTTCTTTAAAATAAATTGGCAACTCGTAAAACGTAGTATGTACTTCGTCTATTGGATACAATCATTTCATGTGGATATAACTATTTTAAATAATACCGTAGCTAAGTTTCATCTCTTGCTATTTATAAATCTCGTCCGCGATATAATATTCATTTACCAAATGGAAGCTACTTTTATTCTGACATGATTCCATTTTCCGATGCGATATTGTTTCCGGTAGCGCTTTAAAAACGTCATAGCGTTTTCAACATTCAGCTTACGGAGGATTTCACTGGATAATTATGCAAATGGAGCTAAATTTAATAATTTAATGCATCATCCAGCTTTGTGAGTTGACATAATATAGATGATATAATAATATAATAGCTAGGGGTTTGTGATTATCACATTCGTTGACTGAGGCCGGAAATAGAGGAGAGGAATTTCAATTGTCAACTGCCAGTATGTGACATATAGGGTGCGGTTGCCTATACTGAACCAAATTTTGAGAACTTGTCCGTGCATGTGTGCCACTGAAAAAATGAAATAAATTGATAATGCAAAAAAAATCTCTCAACCTCGAGGATTATTTTGTGAGTACGTAAATTATTTTTGTTGTTGAAAAAATGGTTCTTCTTAGGCAACCAGATGCTAAAATTTAATTCGTGTGAACCTGCCTTCAGGTCTTGATAAAGTAGGGACAATACTTCCAGTAAAACGAATCAAACTGAACTAATGTCTCTTTAGGAAATTTGGTAAATACCGAAACATATTTTTTTTCTAACGATTGCTAACGAAATGTGTAAGAAAATTCTGTACTGCAAGAGATGAACACTTGAATGTTTTCTTTTTTATCCAACACCAACCCATTTCCACTGAAACCAAGTGTGGCAGTTATATTTTCTGCTGCAAGTTGAGAAATATTAAAATCAAAGGCTGAAAATGGTTTTAAAAAAATGTTCAACTGGTTCAGTAGTCGACTTTTAACAGTCAATTTCAACAAGACTCACTTTGTTCCATTCGCATCATACGCAAACGGCTTACCGAAATACACCAACTTACAAATCAGTTGTAAACAGGTAGCTTCTGTATCAATGGTCACCAGTATCAAGTACTTAGGAATATATCTAGATTGCCATATCAAATGGAAAGAGCATACCGAATATGTTGTCAAAAAGATTCGTTACGTTATAAGCAAATTTAAACTCCTTTCCACTATTCTTGCCTATGAACAGATGATCATTGTAGACGAAGCACTTGTTCATAGTCATATACGATATTGTATTGTGGTGTGGGGCGCAGCATGTAAAAATAATATAAAAGCAATAGAAATTATACAAAAACGTTTAATAAAAATTTTATATAAAGTGAAATGTACATATCCTAATGACTTGTTATTTTCTAAAACAAAAATTCTAGATATCCGCCAAACATTTTTCATGTCATTAGGTATTTACCAATATAAAACTAAATCAAACTTGACAAAACACGAACATAAATATGACATAAGATATGCATGTAATGTTGTACCAAAAGCAAGAAAAAATACTTTATTACGATGTCATACATTTCTTGCTCCAAGACTATACAATGAGATACCAGAAAGCATAAAATGTCTAGTGCCTTTAAATTCATTCAAGTATGGTTTAAAACAATAGATAGTAAATAATAAGCGCATTAAAATTCACCAACTTGTAGACATATGCAATACCTATTATTACTGATATATATGGAATACATAATATTTAAATACAAATATTCCTGAATTAGCCCTTATTTGTTGTTTCCATTTTATAATAATTACTTAATACCCAAGCACAAGTTTTTAACTTTTTTTGGGTCACTTGTTGTTTATTGTATTTTATTTATTTTATATTTACAATAAACGCTATACTACTACTACTACAGGCAATGAATCATTTCAACTTGGTCTTCAATATTTTGTTCAGTACAGAACCACGAAAATTCAGTTTCAGGAGCGTTAGAAATTTAAAATGGCCTTAATTCAACCGGGGTTCAATTAGAGGTTTCTTAAGTGGTTCAATATAAGCACCTAACTCCAAAATCAAGATTAACCCCATATTTAAATAAGTTTTTGACAATGCTATTGTTAGGTAGCGCTATAAAACACTGTAGTCTAATAAACAAATTATAAAATCGAAAGAACAAACCTACATTGTTGTAGTTAGATTTGAAGCCTCGCCAAGTTCATAAAGTATTACATTGCGCGTGGTCGAAGTCTTCAACAGTTCAGAGATCTGTATTACGTTGTCCTAATCTAAATGGCAACTGAGTCGCAAGAAGGTTCAAAGGTGTGGCGTCGAATACCCGATGGCAACATTGCCAAGTTTTACGGGAAGTAACAAAAATGGCAAAGGTTCAATTTGGGCAACCGCACCCTATGCCTATTGAAAATGTAACTAGTTTTTTAGAATCAGTTTCTGATGGGGTGTTTCCCGGCTTACTGCCTATTTAATCACTAAACTAGATTCTCAGCTTCTAATTTGTAATAATTGCATTGTTTGTTAAGTTTTTTCGGCCCACCTGGAGTAAAACAGAGCTTAAAAGTCATCCCTTTGAACTACTTTGAACTTGAAGTGAAAATTTATTTATATCTCTTGAACTTTCCGCCTGAGACATCAACAAAAGTGTGTTTTAATCCCGATATAGGTAGAATGTGAATGTTGATTTGCATTAAGCGTAGATTCAAGGTTGTGACGTTGTTGAAATTTAGCCTAGATTTTCTATAAGATATACAAACTTTAGTTTGTGTTTATTTAGTTTTCCAGTTTTTTTTTATTGAAGGTTCCCTATAAGTTCCCTATATAGACAGAGAAAAGGAGGTCAGATAGTAAAGTAAAGCCACATTCTAAAGATACCTCCACAGAAGGCTTACGACGTCAGGCTAGGATCTATTTACGTCAAAGTTTTGGTGCGAAATTTTATGTTTGAACTTTGTAAGGGATTTTAAGCCACTCCTGGTTCACAGGAAAAAAATAAAAATAATCGTTACGTTACATAGTTTTTGGAGATGTAACATCAATATTCCGTCCTATTTCTTTAAATACCTCATTTTTGAACCCTAAACCAAGCACCAGAATAACAATTCTCTATACAGTTAGTCTGACAATTTTATATGTCAAAAGTATATAGAACGTTTTAAGTTTATCAAGAGAAAGGTACTCTTAACCCAATCTTCAATAGATGGTGTCACATCTGACGATATGTTGAAATGATGTTCTGTATTGTCATGAATACCTTTACTAATGACGACTCTTTGTTACAGGTTAGTAACTACGATCAGGGAACCATAGTAAGTACCGAACTATTTGAGTATATAGTAATGTAGTTCAGGGGCATGGATGAAGGCTTTCTACCCTGATTAAATAACGATGCGTTAAACCTAGGTACAGGTAAATCCCAATAAGGCTCATTTTGACTAGAAAATAAAGCATTGTAATGTATAAAATCAGCTGTACTGTCTTCATTGGAATTCTAGCCAAAGCAATGTACAACAGACTTTACGAAAAAGATAAATAGCAACAGATTCCTAACCTCCGACCTTCTGTACTATCAGCAACGTTTCTGTAATAATTCAAGCTAAAGTTTGATAATTAATTATACTTGGAATATTAGTTGTTAGGCACAAGTTGCGTTGAATTGGGCGTAGATTCACAATACTTGTTACTGCTTCCAAACATAGACACGAGATAAGAGTGAACCTTGAGCTCACGTGGAACTGTACAGCAATATCTGGAATGTTAAGATAAGTGTACATACTGCAAAAGAAGGGTTGACAGTTTTGTATTCTGTATTGGAGAGCCCAAAGCCCTCACTTCTGTTGCGCCCACTTCTGAAAGTTTGAAAACGGCTTTAATCAGAACCTAAATAGACCTTTTTGGAAATTGATAGCATCCAACATATTTTTCTGAAAATTTAAGTGATTTCCCAACCTTTCGTGAAAGAACACCAGTTTTTCCAAGCAAATAATTTTTTGGCGAAATTTTGAATCACTATATTATAAGACGTTATTATTTAGAAAACGGAACTGAGAAAAATGCTTGAGGCAATAGCCAGTCTCTCAGCTGTCTCAGTCTGTGCCCAGTCAACTCAAATTGCGAGTGGTGCTGTCACTGGACAGTGTAGGCTAGAATGAAAGAATGAATGAAAGATGGAGGGACTTTCTGGTGACCAGAACGACCAGTGCATAGGCCTAGAAGGGGACCTTTTGTACCTCTTTATACTCTAGTTTTCAAGTCCAGTCCTCATCGCAAAGGTGAGGATGACCTTGGGTTCTGATCATCTTATATATTTGGGATCAAGGACCGTTGTGCCTGTGATACCCAATGGCAATTGAAGGTTAGAAATTTCCTTCTAAATATTTCCAACAACGTATTATTTAAACAAGACCCTTTATAGAGATCTCGATATGGCAACACAGGATATACAACCATAGTGGTTAATTGTTAGCCCAAATAAATTTCGTTTGTCTTTCGGTATACACACAGAAAAATCTGTCGTTTTGTCAAAGACTTACGCTTGGATTCAATGGGACGTTACACTCAGCATTCCTCAAATACAGCGACGTTTTCTCCAATGGGAAGTGTATAGTTGGTAGCGAATTATATCGTATTGTCGATTCAACTACAAGATGTCATTGGATTCCAATGAATGATTCAATCGCAGCCTGTCGTTTAATCGAATCTGTGTTTGGTAATTGATTCTAAACTACTTTATTTTCCTTGGACCAACAGATTTTATTGCGAAGACAGCTGATTCATTCGTTTGGATGTTTAATGGTGTGATTTTGTGTGAAGATATAGTAGGTCCTCCATTTAATATATAACTGGACACATTCAAATCACACAATTGCTGATGCAATACGCAAAACCACGAGATGACACAACACGGCTAACACCGAAACAACACAACGGAACAACTTCCATGTTGACGAGTTCGCGGCGATAGTAGCACTGAGATCATTCCCCTGTTCTGTATTCTTCCCTTCATTGAATCGGGACATCAGTCCCGCCGAATACTGATTATAGTTCAGCGAACGACAAGGGCCATTGAAACAAAATTAATTTTTATCAGATGAATTATCACGAACTGCTGTTGCAGTAATAATTTTTGTACATTGAATAGATTGTATGCTTTGCCTAAATGAAACATACGGTAAATTTCGAGAACGAAAGGACATTTTGATTGCATTATATGTCAATACTGGTACTAGAAGGATTATACATATGGTTGTAACGAATATAAAATTATTTTGAATTTATCGGCATACCTGTGATTACTTTGAATATAAGGATTGAATTCTTTCCATGACATGGATTTGAAACAGCTGTAAATATATTTAAAGTGATCCAAATACTAACAGTTCATTGGAGACGCAACAGTATTTTTTTCTGTGTAGGACGACTCTAGCAAGGCCAAGGAAATAAATGATATAAAACGAGATGCACCAAACCTTTCTGCTCATCTGCACTCCCGATGTAGCCCTTTTTCTCATTTTAGTCACAATTACGCTGGGTTGCGTTAAATGACGGAACGGATAATGAAGGGAATTACAGGTAACGAATAAGAAACGGGGAGATTTGTCCCGGTTTCTCTTTGTTTGATACTGCAGGCGGAATCCAAAGAATTCCAATTTACAAGAGCGAAACGTTACAGGTGCGAGCGGTGTTTGGCAGACGTAGATAACTTGGATGTTCCAAGTTTCCTTTTGCGCCATCAGGATATTTAGTTTCAGTTATTCGCCAAACAAAACGCCATTATTAGAGTTGCGAGGCGTAACAACTTTGTGACATGCAACGAATTTTGTCGCAATTTGTGTTGAATAGAAGCTTCTGGGAGAAATTTATAACAAAGGTAGGTAAACAAACGGGACATTTTTTTAATTTTTTTTAATGCACGACGCCTATTCAATGGAAATACCTTCTACTTTTTAAAATCAAGTTTTGGTTCTCTACGCACACATAAAAATAATTTCTTAGATGCAGCACAGATGCTTTAATTCAAGTATACCATAACTTCCCATACGCGCAAAGTTATGCTAACCTTAAAGCGAGAATACGATATCTTTGACCATATAAGGATTAGATTGAGGAAATATCTTCAATGCAAAACTGGGAAATTCTTGATAGAAGAATACCAAAATCTTAAATCAAGCATATGGTAATCTTGACCGAAGTATTTCATAATCTTGACTGAAGCATTTCATAATCTTAACTGGGAGCATTTCATAAACTTGACGCATGTAGCTCAACTTTATTCTAAAATTGTGATATTCTTGGATGAGGAATCTAGTAGCATTAATTTGAGCATTTAAACTCTTCTATGAGCATGTACAAATTTTTCTGGAGAAATAGTTCTGTAAAATTTCTTAAATCACATTTAATATACTTAGTACTTATCTAGGAACACCTGAGTCAGGTATTCGCATCCCAATTTTTTTAATAGCTCATTCATGGTTGGATAGATCCAGTGATAAGGAAGCCGATGGGAACTGGGACGCGACTCAAATGGCGGTGGACCAGCACTACCGGCAGATTCGATGACTGATGGTTGACGGTGGTATCACGGGTATCACGTGGCAATGGCAATTTATTTAACAGTTTGACGGTGCTAAAGACGGCGGCGAACGCGACAATCCGAAAACCGATAATGGCGCGGCGGCGCGGACGCGGACGGGCAACAGGCTGTTGAGTAGAGAGGGTAGAGAGGTTAGGGTTGACCCGTGACACGCTGCGCGTCTGCGCACTCCGACGTTAGTAGACGTCAAATAAATGATTTACTTGATACAAATATAGGGTGTGCTTGTAAAACAGCGTTCATTTTCAAACCAAGATTATCATATTGTAAATAAAGGTTCGCATTTGCAAGCTGTCTATATTCTTGATAGAAATAAACTGGGCACCGCTGGGAAAAATGATAATCTTGATATAAAATTATGAAATATTTGTTATTAAATTATTATAGCCTTGGTTGCAAAGAAAATTATATTTTCTTTCGGAGCACATTTCTGTAAAATAAGTATATAAATCAAAAATATATCATTCTTGATACAAATTTTCTATAATTTTCTCATCAAATATTCTTTCTTAGAGTGAGAACCGATGTTCTTGTTGTGAATTTAGAAGAATATCACAATTCTTGACTTGAGAATTTCTTTTTATGTGTGCAGGATATACAACCAAAGTGGTTAGTTAGTTGTTAGCCCAAACAAATTTCGTTTGTCTTTCCTCGGTATAGGACGTCTCTAGTAAGGCCAAGGAAATGAATGATATAAAACGAGATGCACCAAACCTTTCTGCTCATCTGCATCCCCGATTCAGCCCTTTTTCTCATTTTAGTCACAGTTACGCCGGGTTGCGTTAAATGACGGAACGGATAATGAAGGGAATTACAGGTAACGAATAAGAAACGGGGAGATTTGTCCCGGTTTCTCTTTGTTTGATACTGCAGGCGGAATCCAAAGAATTCCAATTTACAAGAGCCAAACGTTACAGGTGCGAGCGGTAGATAACTTGGATGTTCCAAGTTTCCTTTTGCGCAATCAGGATATTTAGTTTCAGTTATTCGCCAAACAAAACGCCATTATTAGAGTTGCGAGGCGTAACAACTTTGTGACATGCAACGAATTTTGTCGCAATTTGTGTTGAATATAAGCTTCTGGGAGAAATTTATAACAAAAGGTAGGTACACAAATTATAATCTCATTGTTAAAAAAGCTTATAGAGTTCTTGGTTTTGTCATGCGTAATAGCAAAGATATGGACATCCAGACAACAATACGACTGTACACTTCCTTAGTGAGACCACACTTGGAATATGCTTCTAATATCTGGTCACCAAGCGGTTTTATCAGTAGTCAGTAGCCATGAAACTGAAAAGGTTCAAAAAAGATTTTTAAGATACCTTTATATTAGTTATTTTGCGGTATTCCAAAGTAGATTGAGTTACGGCATCCCATTTTGGGGTGTCTGTTCTCATACCTACTTAAATAAATTGTTAGTCTTACAGAAGCGAGCTGTTAGATGCATCGCCAAGAGTAGACCTAGAATTTCATGCAAGCCACTATTTTTAGAATACAAAATTATGACCGTAATTGCACTATTTATTTTGGAAACGTCATCACTAATATTAAAAAATAAAACGAAATTTGAGACCATAAATATAGAATATAATATAAGGCATAAGAATTATTTTTAATTAATCACCCCCAAATCATCAGTCATTAAATATTCAATTATCTACAATGGAGTGAAGATTTACAATAAACTTCCTTACTCTTTCAAAATTCTAAATGATTTGAAAGTTTTCCGTAAAAAACTTAGAAATGTTCTGTTAGAAAAGCCGTATCATACACTCTATGTCGGATTTTAGCGAACATCCTACAAATTTTGGTTGTTATATAGCTTTGTCAATAAGAATCTTATAATTTCTTAGACAATAAAGTATATTTATCTATCTATCTATCTATATCCATTTATGATTCCCTACAGCTCAATCCTGAAGAGTTTTCACCTGTTTATGTTATCTGTTAGAAGGAAGACTCTGGATGTGTTGTTTATCTATAATATTGTCAATAATCTAAAGTATTCCGACTGTGATCTTGTAAACTATATTATGTTTAATGTTCCTAAAATAAATTTGAAAATATTGTCGCATGATGATTCTATGTAGATAATAAGCGCCTGTCACTCCTAGGTAACATTGTCTCTATAAGTAATCACAGCATCAAAAGTAAATGCAATGAAATGCTATCAAATAGCACATTATGTGATATGCTTAGCATTACTCTTAAGGAACTGAAGCGCACTATCTAGCTACATATCACTGTATAACTTATACCTAGATAGTTGTTTTTTCTTATTCATTGTTATTGTTGCTGTTGTTTATTTAGTGTTATTGATTTTAGATGTTAGCTTGCCTTTACATGTACAAAGTTACCAGCAAAGTGTTTGTACAGTGTAGCATAAAAATAAAATAAGAAAAATAATAGATGCAGAAACCTCAAATGCAATTTCTTATACACTGCTATGAACTCTTCTGCCAGCTGTTGTGAAATGAATAGGTTGTCTGTACACCATCGGTTTAGCGTAGACCACGTGTAAACTATCTATCTAAGGCCCGATTTTATCAACATGCGCATTTTAACAAAGATTTTGACCAATCAGAGCAGCCCTTTCAAGAACATGCACCTGTCAAAGTACTCTGAAAATTATTGATTTCTCTTGAAGTTTACCTCGAAAAGGTCAAAAATGACATACTTTATATACAATCGACCATTGTGAACCATCTAGTATCTTTTCCAGACTCATTTTCCACCCTAAATGGGTGAAAAGTTGCATTCTCTTGTTTATCAAAAAGTTTAGCAATTGCTCAACCAATCAGATTCCACAGAAGTTGTACATTTGATGACTCGTCTATTAAATGATAAGTATGACAAGAAATTCAAATTACTGCATTATTTGGATAAAACAATAATCTGCATCGATAATGAATTATAAATACATGCAATATATCTTTGTTTTATAGTAAAAAGGGGTAAAAATAGCATATTGTTACATTTCGAAAGCTAGACACACGATTTAACTGATAGCCAAGCTATTTTCCAAGTGTGCATGTGCATCACTGGTTGCGTATCCTGAACAGCAAAGCTGGCCAGCTGGCGCATAACCTTACTTTATGTACCTAAACAAGAAACCTGCGTATACCTTGTATTGTCAAACGTGAATCAGGTGCTTGATATACTTTTGAGAGACAGGGAGCAACTAGCAGGAGGGGTTTTTATTCCTATGTATGCCTCACAATGTGTACGCCGCACCTTTACATCCTCTGTGAATATTTCTATAAGAAGGTCTATAACAAACATGCATATATAAAAGTATGCAATTGTCTATAATCCATCTGACTGACATAGGTGGGATTAATAAATAAGATAGTTGCTGTGATTGATACTACTTTTATGATTCTGTCACAATTTGCAATTAGTAATTATACAATAATTATAATATAAACATGAAAAATCTGGCATTAATGTGCAAATCAATCGCTTTGTTCTGATATCCTGCCATGATTTTGATCCCTGAATCACTATGACGCTCTAAAATGTTTTTTACAAAAGTGTCATCCAGCTTTGACGTTTTGTTTTCAATATTGATAAAATACTATTGGATGACACTTATTAACATAGCCCTCAATACCCAATAGAATGTTATGAACTCGTAAAATGCATTAAGTCGGAGCTAGAGTATTGTCGTCACGAATATTATCAATAGCTTTGAGAACTGTAGCTCACCACCGTTCGCGATTTACTGTCAGTTCAGTGGCGCTCTTGATACTCATGTATAGCAACTGTTTCGTCGTATCCACCCAGCGTGTAGGAGAACGGCCACAACGCCGCCCACTCGGGGCGTGACCCTGAACTACAAGTTTCTCTATATTATCGCTTCTGCGAATATGTCCGAAGAATGTAAGCATTCTCGTCGACACAATGGAGGATAGTCTCTTTTGATTACCGAGCTCATCCAATATGGAAACATTAGTTCGATGAGCGGTATAAGGAATTCTCAGCATTCTCCTCCACGTCCACATTTCAAAAGCATCTATGCGAGCACGATCTGCCTTTTTAACAGTCCATGTTTCCGAGGCATACAAAAATATGGAGAACACAAGAGACTGAACCAGTGACATTTTGGTAGCTTTAGTGATGTTATGGTCACGCCATATTTTAGTAAGCTTTGTCAAAGCCTTTGTTAAAATATGCATCTTGATAAAATCGGGCCTAAGTATATTAATATTTCATATCTTCACATTGTGATGGGGCACGAGAGGATTAATGCTTTGTGGCAGAGGGTCAGGGGGAATATTTTTAAAAATATCGCAATGTGCTAATCTTTGCTCGTAATAACTAAGTGTTTGACCTATCCGCAGTTAACTCCACAGCCGTATCGAGGCAACCAGATACAAACGTCCCAATAGAAATCCCCTGTCAGCTGTTTGCACTGGCGGCATCCCCCCGGAATTATCTTATCCGAATTATTTCGAATCGACGCCTGAACATCTCTCTGATCCCTTCAACTGCCAACCCTGAAATTGATATGAATGGTTTTAATTAACCCTGGGGGATCGGGTAAGGGGAGGGGGGTTATTTGGCAGGTTGGGATTTATCGGAGAGCCGGCGAATGTTTAGGCGTTTCTAGCTAATGCGAGGATAACCGAAACTATTCATCTAGGATATGGATTTAGCGCGAACATGGAGAAAGGAGGATCGCAGATCAATGGACTCGCCGTGAGTTGAATAAGTATTTGTGGTTTAAATTGCCGAGCAACGGAATGCCGACTTCATGTCCAACAGTGTCGTGGTGACAAATATTTTATCTGCTCCCATTAATTTATGCGGGCGAATATACGGTAAAGGGGTTTTGGGTGGTTCCTACAAGAAAATTTAATTATTTTAATTTAAAAACTATTATGCAACGAGTTTGGGTAATATATACTCATCGCCCTATCTACGAAGAAAGATTTAAGCTTTTCGACCTAATGCACTTCTGTGATTGACGCCTGAGGTGGGACAGTATTATGACCTACCATTCGCTGCATGGTTTATTTGGAACTGACCTTTCTCCGCTTTTTTTCCAAAACTTGAACCAGTTACGTGGACATAATTTCAAGCTGTTAAAAGACAAGTTCCGGACCGTGTCTCGTCAGCTCTTCGCTACGAACAGGATTTTAGATGTATGAAGTCATCTTCCCCTGGACATAGTGAACGCATCATCGGTCAATAGCTTCAAGAGTCTGTACGACATGTCGTACTGTCGTACTGTCCAACCTTGTCACAACCAACTGTCGCGACAGTAGGTTGTGACAAGGACATCGGTAGTTAATATAGTGCTCATTACAATGGTAGATTTTTTTGAGTCTATAGCTTTTTAGCTCCACTCATATATCTGTTATAATAATTATTATTATTATTATTAAAAGCGCCAGAACATGTTGCAATTCTTTCAAGTTTTGCAGGTACTAGGAGAAAATCTACATTCGAATGTAGCGTAGCCCCTGCGTTTGGCGTTTTTTTCTAATCTCTCTTCTCTGGTTTGCTTTTTCCTAGCTTACGCCGTGGTGAGTCAATATCTAAAACAGTTATGCTTGAATTTTAAAAATGGCGCACCTTATGACAGCGTAGCTTTGATTAAATTAATAACAGTTTCATTTAAATTTCATATACAATAACAAACACTTTGGATCAGTATCTTCCTTTGCGGCAATGGGGTATTTTTCGATCTCCCTCACATGCTTCTGTGGCCATTTTATTATTACTGCAATAACTACAATAACTGCAATAACTATAATATATCGTCGAACCAGCTGAGATATTCACATTCAGGACTAGTGTATAAAGAAAATGCAGTGATTTCATTGAAAAACTTCTAACCTTGAATTTATCGAAAACCAATGATTCAAAGAGAACACGGCAAGACTCGTACAAAAATTTGTCAATTGTGACAACTTTTTAGCCGAAACCAACTTCTCCTCCTTGTATTTTAGTTCAGGTCGGAAAAAACTACAAAATTATCACTTTTTATTGCTACAAGTGATCAAAATGTCCCAGCATATGTTTTACACGCCGACAAAAGACGCATAAGCGTTTCTGGCACCTGTCGGCAGGCTTCTACAACTTCTGTCGGGTACATCTGCACACTATCTTGGCAAGCCATTATAAACCCCTTGGTCTCCGACTTCAACTAACTAGACCTTAGGAAAGAGAAGGTCAGCTACTCAGACAAGCCATGCTCTTCTGGATGTTTGTAGAAGATTCCGTGCATTATTAGCTTATCTTTATGAAATCTTAAGGAAGTCGACTTTGGCAGTTTTACTATTTATTATTGTTATTGTTATTAAAATGCTGTCAATAATTGAACGCATTTTGTATTGTAACCGTACCCGTAATATAAAATAAAAATGTCAGTAGCTCTATATACAGGGTTATTCACGTTATTCGACACGGAGCATTATGGCTAAAGTATTTCTAAAAAAGAAAATAATAATTTTGGATGGATAGAGACCCATAAAAACTACATTTTAAAAACATTTTCGTCTTATACAAGGTGTCCCAAAAACACGAAATGTATCAAAGTTATGTTTTTTTAAATGGAACACCCCGTATATTATTGCATACTCAGATTCTTTGATGAATCCTAGCGTGACTTTATGTATCATACATGGGACTTAAATCGAACCGCTTAGGTGTGAATCACCATTCTTGGTATAAGTAGATATCAGGAAAAAATTGAATATCGCAGAAATTATAAAATTTGGAAGACTGTGACTTTCCCGTATTACTAAGCATAAAATGCATCAGCTTTGATGAGACTGTCAAATTTAAACTACGTTTATGCTTGGAGAAATCGGTCCATCAATTAAGGAAACTTCGATCAGCGATAACTAGATTTCTTTAAATGGGAATGCCTAATTTTTTTATACGGCTAAACGTAGAATTTGATAACCTTTCTAATGATATAAAGCTATGGATATCAGTCTCCGATAGTTTCCATTTAATTTTGAATTTTCAAACAAATCGACGTTTTTCAATTTTCCTACCTACAAGCAACGTAGCAGGCCATGAAATATAAACAAAAACCTGTTCAGGTAGAAGAAAACAACTAACTTAGCTGAAAAATACACACGAACTAGACTAAAGCGACAAGATTATAAAAATTCCTTACAACAAATCAACTCTCCCAGAAACAACTGCGTTAACATCTCTAAGGTCAAAGAGAAGCTGGAGTATGGCACTAATAGATATTTATTACAGTCTAGTGGCTACCGCAATTTACTAGAGGTTAAAAATTTCCAAGACAATTGAAAACCCTGATATAAAACAAAAACAACCAGCGACTGTTGCGCCAGCACGCAATTATCAATCATATGTAATGGTGTAAAAAAGTAGTAATTTGCGTCGAAGTCGATACCTCTGACTGCGGCCCTTCTATTTTTCAATATCTATTAGCAATATTGCAAAAAAGGAATACTGACAAATCACATTTAAATTTTCTGCCATCTAAGTTATGTTTTGTAATTTGAACAAATTTTAATTCATTCTTCATTTTCTGCGATCTTGCTAATAGGTACTGAAGAATTTTTAGAACTCCAGTCAGATGTACTTTTGACTTGAGTTTTGACAGAATTGTATAGTTTTGTATACCATCAAATGTGAAATTTTAGTATGAAACTAATAAACTGCATACAACACTGTCTAGTAGTTTTCGTTTCATTTCAAAATGTTTAATGGCTTTGGAAATTGCCAATCTCTAATACATTGCAGTACTCTTTGACCAAAGTTATGTTACCGCCGTTGTTTCTGGTTAGACTTTGTTTGTTGTGAGTAATTTTTATAATCTTGTTCCTTTAGTCTAGTTCGTGTGTATTTTTCAGCTAAGTTAGTTGCTTTCTTCTACTTGAATAGGTTTTTGTTTATATGTCATGGCCTGCTACGTTGCTTATAGGTAGGAAAATTGAGAAACACCGATTTGTTTGAAAATTTAAAATTAAATGAAAACTACCAGAGACTGGTATTCACAACCTTATATCATTTGAAAGGTTATCAAATTCTACATTTAACCGTATAAAAAAAATTAGGCATTCGCATTTGGAAAAATCAAGTTATCGCTGATCGAAGTTTCCTTAATTAATCGACCGATTTCTCCAAGCATAAATGTAATTTAAATTTGACAGTCTCATCAAAGCTGACGCATTTTATGCTTATTAATACGGCAAAGTCACAGCCTTCCAAATTTTATAATCTCTGTATAGTTTCTACGATATTCAATTTTTTCCTGATATATACTTATACCGAAAATGGTGATTTACACCCAGACGGTTCGCTTTAAATCCCATGTATGATACATAAAGTCACACTAGAATTCATCAAGGAATCTGAATATGCAATAATATACGGGATATTCCATTTAAAAAAAACATAACTTTGATACATTTCGTGTTTTTGGGACACCCTGCATAACATGAAAATATTTTTAGAATTTAGTCTTTATGGGTCTCTATCCATCCGAAATTATTATTTTCTTTTTTATCAAATACTTTAGCCATAATGCTCCGTGTCGAATAACGTGAATAACCCTGTATAGATAAAACCTTTGACTACTTTACCAAGTGAAAGCTTTAGTGCATTTTAGTGAAAATTAAGCTAAAGGATAGGTGATTTTCTAGTGAAGAGGCTTGCAGGCTTGGGACCATGAGTGTGATTTAGTCCCCAGTAAAACTTTGCAGGCCACGTGCGTTGATTTTTTTGCGTGCCCGATCGATCCAACGAATTCGTTCGAGCCAATACCTCGTTCCCACTGACGTCCTAGTTACTAAGTCCAATTAAGGGCTGGCTCGTTAGCAGCCGCAAGGCGAACGCGCCCACACACACACACGTACGTACACACCATTCAACCCTAATGAATTCACCAATCAAGAGCGCGGTAACCGTTTCGATTTATATTGTTGCCAAATTGTCCAGACAGGAGAGCTGAGGAAAGTTTGCGTTCTAAGACGGGAAGGGAGTTACGAGCTAGAATTTCGAGGTCAACGTGGGAACTACTCGGAGGTCAGGGTGGGGCTAGGTGGGATAGGGAGAGTAAGCCTGGAAACTTTTAATGAGAAGATTCATGTTCGCAACTAGCTGTTAGCTAATCTTGGAACTAATTGCAACGTTACATCTTGTATGTATTCAAACGTCAGAAAATTTATCTAAACCGTCTGTGAGAAGAAATGTCAAAAAAACTAGTTGGCAGTGACTAAATTCATAATAAGTCATATAAATGAGACATACGAAGACCGCAGTAGCTGGGTGAATGAGGACACCAAAGCTGAAGATATAGACTAGATGTGTCGAAGGTACAGGTAAAACCATTGATACGTCATGAAAATCAAATGTCAAAATCTCATGCAACTCTGAGTCAGTATCCATATACAAGATACAATCTTCAAAGGCGGCCAGTGTTTGTATCTACTGACTGACTCCTTCAGTATCTCAATTTGCAGCTTCAATGTGTGCCGGTGCGCTATCTGGTACCCGAAGGTAACGGCAACCAAAGAAAATCGCTGCTAACAGCAGCAGACCTCTTGGTGGAACGCCACGGCGAGTCCACTTTAGCCACCAGAGAGCACGGGTTCTATATGCTACTGCATATTAAAGTCGATATACGAAGGTTGCTCTATATCTCCGTCAATCCACCAGTACGCAGACAGCTGTTTCACGCTTACTAGCGATCATCAGTGCCCCATAGGGCAGAACCTTTCTGTCTCTGCTCTCACATGTTTCACATGTTGAGAAAACATGAAAGATCTGATGCTCTCTATTTCCGTCAATCGACCTATGGAGCACTGATGATCGCTAATAAGCGTGAAGCAGCTGTCTGCGTACTGGTGGATGATGGATTGACGGAGATATAGAGCAACCCTCGTATATCGACTTTAATATGCAGTAGCATATAGAACCCGCGCTCTTTGGTGGCTAAAGCAAACGCGCCGTGGCATTCCACCAAGAGGTCTGCTGCGGTTAGCAGCGATTTTCTTTGGTTGCCGTTACCTTCGGGTACCAGATGGCGCACCGGCAGAACCTTTCTGTCTCTACTCTTTCCGTATTCTATTTCAAACAGTTAAGACACATAAAGATTCCAATTATTTCGAAAACGAATCGACCGATTCAAAACAATCAAACGTCAAAATAAAGAACTTCGACATACCTTTGAAACAAGATATTACTCGATAACCCTTGTCATTTAAGAATTTTATGGGGATGAATCTGGGGGGCAGAGAGTACAAGGAGGTGAAGTAGTTTTTGGTTAAAAAATTGTCCACTTGACAGATCTTTTGACGTGTTTCGGAGTGTTTCTTTCAATCAGCGGTTTTCGAAAATCCGGGGTGGGAAGTGTATAATACTTTGTTCAATACACTGTTCGACTTCAATATGGCATACAGCTCCGCCTGGAAGACAGTCGTGCAAAAAATTAAAAAAAACAAATGATAATGTGAGACTTCTGATGGACCAAAACCATTTCCCAAAGACTCTTATAACCGACTGAACTGTTTCAAATTGAACGAAGCTCATAATTGAAGACACAAGTGGATAAAGGTGTCATGTAACATTTTTTCAAAAATGTATATTTTTCATTCAATAAGCTTAAAATATGCTTCCATTTCATTCTTAAGTCGCTTTTCATAAATAACATCGATACTTAGGTGATAAAGGTGTTATGTGCAATACTTTTTACCTTTAGCAGTGGATAAAGGAGGTCAAGTCAAGGTGACATCTTTATCCACTGTTAAGAGTAAGGTTTCTCTCTAGAGTTCGCAGCATGACACATGAGTTTGAGGTTATGTCATACTGTTTTGTTATGCTTTAGTGTAAGGGTGTTGTTGTTGAAACAGTTTTTTTACTAAGATATAGTTAGTGATGTCCAGAGGAAAATACATTATTAGCTTAGTCTTGATCCATCGTATATTGCAAAAGCAATTTATGATGAACTTGCCATCGATCAAACAGAATTTTATCATCCATTCGCCTTGGAATGTACATTGAAATCCCTTCCGCCCATGCAACATTAATAATTGTCGCTGGAATGGAAATTTAATAACAGAAATGCCGAGACTCAACTATCTGCTGAATAATGACGTCAAAACAGTGTAGGGAGGATGCACATAATAGAACCAACTATTCGGATCCAATTTAATATTCATTTAGGAGATGCTTCTATGGCTTCTAAGAGCCGCACCCGGCTTTATGGAAATTTCCGATGCGTGGAGTACTTTACTGAATCCCTCATACTAACTAATCAAAGACAACTCAAAGGGATAAGGTGTGAGTAGGTTTAAATCGTACAGGAGTGTGTGTAGAAGATGTAGCTTATGAGTTTGACCTAGCTACCCAGAAATATACGTATTGCGTACTGAGCTTGATAGTAATTGCTCTACATAAATATATATGTTTGTCTCCAATATTTGTTACTCCACAATAAATTCATCGGGTAAAAGACTGTTTTATTTAAGTCAGAAGCGTATAAAAAAATGTAATACATAAGATAGAAAGAATTAAAGTAGGTAATATGAAGGTTAATAATATCAAAATTAAAAAAATACATTTGCATAAAAATGCAGAGAATACATAATTATGGTTATTAGGTAAGGTTAAGTATAATATACTCAATAATAATATGTTGTGTATTTTCAACTATTTAGATCTGTTATAACCTGTAGTCGGATGGTTTAATCTATGCCCTGGTTATCATCTAAGAAAAGTTGTAGCTAAATGCTCGCTAGGGGAAATAAAGCCATATTATTTATTGATCAAACAAAATTAACCAGTGAGGTGAGCACTTATTGGGTCCACGAATCGTGCGCCCTAAGTAGATAAAGGAACCCAAGGATGACTGTCTTCTGCATTCTGGCGGCTAAGATGTGCGCCGCCGTACGGCACACCGGCATTTTGCGCAGTGCGGAGAGCAAAGTATTCCTCATTTCATCTATGGACCAGCAGACCTTCTGTGTAGTCTGTCCGGAGCCTGCAAAAAATACTAACCTGTTGTGCAGACGCTCCAATTTCAATAATCCATATCCTTCCAGATATCGCGGGAGGTATGTTCGCGGGACACAGGACTTATCTGACTTTCTAAGTTTCTCTCGCATAATTGCGGTAGCAACAAGTGTTGACGGGCTGTGCCAAGTCAACACCCGGACTATTATTGATCGGAATTTAGGAAGGATCGCACAATATTACAGGTCTTCAGGATTACAGCCTCTTGAAATACTTTGTGTAACTTTTCAGGCCCAACTGTTGAAGGTGTTGTGTAAGCGTGTTTGGTGTAAGGCCTGAGACAGACATAATGAGGGGGACAATTGTGACTTTGTTTTGTTTCCAAAGTCGTTTTATTTCCATGGCAAGGTCCGTGTATTTGGATATCTTCCCAGCGTAGGTGTTTTGAATATTCACATCGTTGGGAATAGCGATATCTATTAAATAGGTAACTTCGTCTGCCTTCGACTGGAAAGCTATATCTGGTCTATTGGCTGGGATAGTCTTGTCTGTATGTATTTCAACGTCCCAGTATAGTTTGTACCGATCTTTTTCGAGTACTGATGTCGGAGCGTAATTGTAGTATGGATCTGAGTTTTCTATCAGCTTATTTGCTGTGGCTAGTGCTTGGTGCATGATCTTGGCCGCAGAGTTATGTCTGGCTGTGTATTCGGTACCGGCAAGAACTCTGCATCCGCTTGTTATGTGATCTATTGTTTCTGCAGTTATCTTCTGTTATGGATGGATTTTTAATTATGTATTTCTTGTAGTTTCTTGTCGCAATAACTTGGTCCTGGATAGCAAGCATAAATCCTTCAGTTTCTGGAAAGAGCTGGCCATCCTGCAGCCAGGTGTATGACTGTTTTTCGTTTATTGGTCTTGCGTAATATGGTATCTATGCTTGCCATGGAGTGGTTTCTGCGACCAGGTGTTTATTTTTTCTTGTTGCGATTGTGTGGGATTGTGTGTGTGTCTGCGGTGTGGTTTGGACAAGATAGGTTGAGTGGTGTATAGTTTTTGTCTGCTTTTACTATTGGTCGATGTAAATTTGTTTGTTTGTTTGGAGGAAATGTCTGAGTGTCTTTATCTGTCTTGTGCGAAGCGACTGTATATCTATAATCCTTCTGCCTCCTTGTTTTCTGTCTATGGTGTTTCGTGAGTTTTGTCCAAACTCAATAATCCATATCCTTCCAGGTATCGCGGGAGGTATGTTCGCGGGACAGAGGACTTATTATTATTATTATTATTATCGTTTTCAATATTTCTCGTAGAATATCTTTTCAAATCAAATTAACTTTGATTTTTGACTAAGGTAATTGAAGTTTCCACAGGCTTCCACGAATCTAATTTTAAAAGAAACTGACTGAGCGTAGGCCGAATTTGGTTACTAAAACCCTATATTCGGGAAGATATATTGCATAATTCCCAGAATTAGCCAACCAATCTATTGTTGAATATTAGGATGCAATACTGTAACCTCATTGAAATTTCCAACATTTCGCGATACCAATCAACTGTGAAGGCAACCTTTTGTTACGTTATTGGCACCCCTAAATTAGTCCATGCCAATGCTTGTTCTATGCACCAAGCGATAGTTCTATCTTTCCATTGCCATCACCATAAAATAGGTGAAGAGCTGACGTACAGCCTGACAAGTGTAGCAAGAGAATTTCGCCGCTGTCTCACACACACCCGTTATTTCATATGCTCTCTCTCTTGCTATCCTTGTCTATTTCATATTTCTCGCGGCTCTTGTTACACTTGTCAGGCTGTACCCTTCCTGCGTCTTGAAACTACTAAACAAAATATCGTTTAATCCACCGAATTATAAATCCCACTGAACAACAAACGCTGACAAAGAAGTCTCACGTTGGCTTACCAGCTGTGGAAATGGAGGGTTAGCCAATGGTCGAGTCGCCTTCCGTCAAGCTTTTGGGGATCAACATAAACAATAACATGTTCTGACACGATCACGTCGTCATTATAGCTGAATCGGCATCCCAGAGGCTTAGAGTTTTGTTCCGCAGTAGGAAGCTGTATACACCAGAGCAACTACTGCTGCTCTACAAGACACAGATTCGACCATCGTTGGAGTACTGGTCCCATGTGTGGGAATACGCTCCAAAGCACTCTCTAAAGCTTCTGGACAATCTCCATAAGAAAACAATTAGATAGTCGATACGCTTGACCTGACAAAGCCTGGAACATTGAAGAAGGGTGACTGACCTCAACCTATTTCACAGGCTCTACGAGCGCATCCTTACCGGGCCACTGTTTCCGTAAAGGCCTTGTATGATATATTTTTGTGACGTTTGACATTAGTTATACGTGTATTAGTTTCACGCGTGTGAAAGTGAGGTTATATTAGTTTACAAGTTACATAATGGAAAACGAAGTTGTTGCTTGGACATCGTCCACTTTTTGGGGAATGTAAGGAGGTTCCTTGTCTGTCTTAAATATGTCACAATATAATGACTTTTTAAGTGTCACGATATTCAGTGTCGCATGAAAACGAGCCTTTAATATCTAAAACGCGCAAAATTCAGGAGAATAAAAGAAAAAGAAGAAAAAGAAAAAGAAGAGCATTATAGAGGGCAAAAAGTTGTCGAAATGTCGGTGGTGATAAATACTTTCTAGTATCTGAATAGATATCGGATTTACAGGATAACTCTCTGTTTATTCTCAGCTATCGTTTTTGTGGGGTGTGGCCCCTTTTTTAATGACGAACAATAATCATCCTCTAAATAATGGTTTTGTGTATTCAATTCTGGTTTATTTCTTGAATATACATTCGTTGAAAAATAGTAACATTGACAAAAATGGATAAATACAAATTTCAAAATTGATTGATTGTTGTTGTCATGGAAACGCATGCCTCCTAATCGGAGCGCGATCTTCTACTCAAGTACATAGGGTGTTGCTCAGTACACTAACGATTTCGTTGAGAACTGAAGTTTCTTGACCAATCTCTATATATAAAAATGAGTCCCTTTTTCCCTTGGTCCCGGCATCACGTGAGAACGGCTTTACCAATTTCATCCATCTTTTTTTTATAAGTTTGCTATTACTTCGTAGAAGGTTCTTACGCGAAGAAATCTGAGGAAAATTATTCAGAACGTTAGAAAATTTGAAAAAATGTGAGAAAACTTGACAACTACGAAGGGTGTGTAGTGTTAGTGGTTTGTTTGATATTGTTGTCATGTATGACGTTGCTGTAAAAAATACCGGTTAGGTGTCAGATGTTTAAACGTCAATTGTGCGTCGTATAAATAATGACAAATGCATACACAGAGTGTTAATTATTGATAGACCGTAATTCCAAAGGCATATTTATGACTCAAATTCAAATAAAAAAAGCTCATACAGGGTGTCCGTATAATCGACCGACAACGCTTGACAGGTGATAGACCCCACATTTCTATGAACGTTGAGATAGGAACATGAAGCCTTACAATATTTTATTTTCAAGATACAGGGTGTCAAAATGTTTTCTTTTATTTTCGTTTTTTCTCTATTCTTTCGCAATAAAATGGCACAACGATATAAAATTACGTATCGGGGGTTTTTTAAGGTGAAAAATCCAAATTCAACCATCGTTTTGCTCATGAATACAGGACGCCACCCAAGGGACATTGAAAGGATTTAAATTACCAAACCTCTTTTCCGGTTTGCTGCATCACTGTATCAAAAAAATCCTCAATATGTTTTACATGAAAAAGGTATGATTTGTTTGAGTCTCTAGAGGTAACTGTTTTCGAGATAATCTTCATTGACATTTTCAATGCGACTGAATTGTAAATTGCGATCAAAAAGATTATCGGTATTTCCGCACGAATGAATATCAGGCTTAGGCTCATAGTTTTAAATACCATTTACGAAGTACTCTCAAATTTCAACACCACCTGTTTTAAAAACTAGATATATTTGAAACATGTTTTTTGATCTACCTAATATTAATTCGTGCCAGAAAACCGATAATTCTTTGATCACATTTTACAAGTAATTGGGCTGCCTTGGATATTATAGTAAAGGTTATCTCGAAAACTGTTACGTCTAGGGACTTAACAAAGTATACCTTTTTTTCGTAACACATATTGGGGAAACGATGTTTTTAATATTCAGATTGGTGCTCCAAAACGGAAAAAAGTTTCCTTAATTTAAAGGAGTTCGATGTGCCGTAGGTAACGCCTCTATTCATGTTAGCAAAACCGTGGTTGAATTACCGATACATAATTTTAGACACGTTGTGCCATTTTATTGCGGAATAATTGAGATAGAACCAAAATAAAAGGAAACATTGACACCCTGTATCTTGAAAATTGAGCATATTAAGGCTTCATGTCCCATATGAATGTCCATAATAATGTGAAGTCACCCTGAATAAACAATGGATCGACATGTAGCTTGAAGATTCTGGATTTCTGGTGTGAAAGATTGGAAATGAAATTTTTTTTTATCAACGACTTAAACATTAATGAGCCGTTTTTTTAATCTGTAGTCTTTCACTGCATTAAGAAGAAGAAGACACCACTGACTAGAAGATAATTATCCTTTCCAGTGGCGTGTCGGGGGTCGGGGGGCAATCCCACGATTAAAAGATGTACGGCTGTAACTTTGAAAAAATTAAATACTGTTTTCCAGATTAAACAGATAAAAATACCTTTACTTTTCTTTAAATGTCACTTCGTATCTCACTTTGTTTTGGAACAAATAAACAAAAACCACTTCATTTCATAGCTACACTTTTTCGACGGGCTATGAAGTGGTTTTTATTTTTTTCCTCCAAAACAAAGTGGGATACGAAGAGACATCAAGAGACAGAAAAGTTGGATTTTCATCTGTTTCGTCTGAAAAACAATATTTATTTTTTTTAAGGTCAGTGGCATACATTCTATATTTTCCAAAATTTGACACCATGTATCTTGAAGACTTTAGGCACATGTTTAAGTGAACTTTTCTACTTGAATTTGGGTCGGAAATACGTTCAGAGAAAAAACGTAAAATTGATTAAAAATACAGGGGACTACAAAAGCGAAGACGTCTTGATTCCACGCATTCCTATGATTTTAAACAACATGCCATTCGACTTTAAGGGATTGCAATTTTCAGTGAGGCTTGCATTTGCATGACGATAACTAAATAGCAAGGACAGCCGTTGAACATTTGTGGGATCAATCTTGATAATACATGTTTTCCACATGGTCATGTAGCCTGTTCCCTGTTAACAAAATCATCATTATTTATTTATGGGCCCGAAAACGAAACAAAACATGTTGGATATCAAAAAGTATTTCAACGATCGCTATTCAGATAGGTAATTATTATTTATTGCAGATTTAAGTTCAATTTCAATATTCATAGCTAAGACAGGACAGCGTCTGTCGGGTCAGCTAGTACTAAATATTTTAGTGGCAATCAAACAGCAAGCTTTGTTCTGAAGCAAAACCTGCCTAATGAGCAGCAACGGTGCTGCTGGCTTTCCTCCTCCATCCTCCATCCAAGTATTTGTTATTCGCGGCACAGCACACGGGCAATCAGCGTGGGCGGCAAAAACAACCCCTCCACCCTCAGCCGCCCTTCAACCGGAAGAGAACACATGGGCGGATTAATTAGCCACAGGTGCCGCCTCACCGTCGTTCGTCGATGCCCATGCTAATGCTCAGGACGGGACGGCCTTGATTGCTGTCCCGCTTCTTTCGTTGGTCGAGAGGATTTGGTCGAGGTATCGCTGGTCAGAGATTATTGTTATGATATCTTTATTCATATTTACATGCAGCGCCAAGGGCATAGTCATGTGATATGTATATACAGGGTGAGTTTTTAGTACCGGCTCGGTCGATAACTCCACTACTGTAGAAGATAGCGAAAAAAGTTGTATACAAAAGTTGTAGCCACGGATATGCTCCTTACTCAGAGAATATTTACATTTATACAGGGTGTTCCAGAACATTGCGGTGATGCAAACATGCATTTTTTTAAATGAGACACCCTATATATTAATCTATATTCAAATTCTACTAACGATTTCCGTTCTTCCAATATAGACTATTGTTACATTATATAGGGTATTTTAAAAGTTATGACCTTTTTTATATCCAAATCGCTGTCAAAAATACCTTTTCTACACGGATGGATCAAGAATATCATCTAGTTTTAAAATCGGCTATAAAAAAAGCCCGCGACGCATATTCGTATACAGGGTGATGTAGAATGCAAAATCCAGATTTTCTCTTTTTTTTCCAAATGTAACCCCCAAAATTTTATTACACCAAAGAATTACTTTTAATATGCTCTTACATCTTAGTATAGCACATGTCGTACCTACGACCACTAATTTCCGAGATATTTCGATTTTTCGGTAAATTTAAAATATAGCTCCTATTTCTACACTGAAATTTATTTATCTTAGGAAACTACTATCGAATTTGTTTTTTATTTAACGAACAACTAAATTATAAGGTTATGATCGTATTTGATGAAGTCAAAGCCCTGAATCATCGAGATAATAAAGTCAAGTAAACTGAGGAAACAATTTTGTAGGCGTAAGGCATAATTATCAAGCAGATTTATCAGATATGCTTTGAAAAATTGACGGTTTTCATAACATACTCAATAATTCCGTACTCTGTGAAAAACGAGCCTTAAAAATTAATTTTTCCATTGGGGGTGTTCAGGGGAATATTTGAGAAATTGCCTACTTGCCTCTAGAATATATCAACTACGAACAGCAATATCTAGAACGGAGGCACTCTAAAACTAATGCGTTTGAAAAATTAAAGAATCGTTTTATTTGGACCGTATCGTTTAATATTCCATAGCCTACCTGACAGATCTGCTTGATAATTATGCATGACGTCTGTAAAATTGTTTCCTCAGCCCACTTGACCGTTAATCCAGTGTCTTGACTTAATCAAGTACTATTATGGCCTTATATTTTAGTTGTTTGTTAAGCAAAAATAAAATTTGATAATATTTTCTCAAAATAAATAAATTTTAGTAATCAAATAGAAGCTACATTTAAAATTTGTAGAAAAATCGAAATATCTCAGAAAATAATGAACGCAGCCATAACAAGTGCTATACAAACATGAAAGAGCATACGAAATGCAATTTTTTGTATAATAAAATATTGGGGGTTATATTTAAAAAAAGAGAGAAAATCTAGATTTTGCATTCTACATCACCCTATATACAAATATGCGTCGCGGGCTTTTTTTATAGCCGATTTTAAAACTAGATGATATTCTTTATCCATCCGTGTAAAAAAGGTATTTTTGACAGCGATTTGGATATAAAAAAGGTCATAACTTTTAAAATATCCTGTATAATGTAACAATACCCTATATTGGAAGAACGGAAATCGTTAGTCGAATTTGAATATAAAATAATATATAGGGTGTCTCATTTAAAAAAATGCATGTTTGCATCACCGCGCAGTTCTGGATCACCCTGTATAAATCAAAATATTTTCTGAGCAAGGAGCATATCCGTGGCTACAACTTTTATGTACAACTTTTTTCGCTATCTTCTATAGTAGTGGTGTTATCGACCGAGCCGGTACTAAAAACTCACCCTGTATGTATATTTACAATAGATTAAGGGTTGTGGTGTAGATTAGTAAAGTGGAACTGGTAACATCCAGTATTTTGTATTGCTTCAATTCATAAGGAGGTTACCTGTTCGAAGCGTGAGATATTGGAAAATAAGCGTATATTTGTTTAACTAAGATTGTTTATAAACAGAGTGAGTGTGTTAAGTATGTCAATAGGATTTGGGTTAGATATAAGATACATCTGGAGTTTGTAACGAGGTCAGATCAATATACACCAAGTTTCAAGTATGAAGTGGTTTTACTCAGGGCTCCCCTGAGCCTCCAGTTTAGTGCAGTGTGTAACAGAAATATATATTACACCTTCTACGCAAACAAAAAATATTTTAAAAAAAAACCTCCTCACGAATTGAAGCAATACAATATACTGGGTGTTACCAGTTCCTTTCACTTTACTAGTCTACATCACAACCCTTAATATATTGTAAATATACATAATATACATATCACAGTCAGGTACAGCAGGGGGGCAGCTGCCCCCCCCCCTAGCAGGCTATGGGTAACCTCATACTACGAGCGCGATCGCACCGAAAAGCTAGCTAAGAGTTCTGAAGTTCTGAACCCCGCAGTCTGTGAAAATTCGGAAAATTTTCAATTGTTCGAGCGTGATTTAGTAAGCCAACTACATTCAAATCACGCAATTTTGACCCACAATGTACTAAATTTAACAGCAAATTCCTACACTAGCTAAACACAAATCAAACACAAAGTCGTATATATCTCTCTGCTGTAGACATCGTATAATAGTCCAAATCAGTGCTAGGACTTACGGTATTCTAGCAAACTTCATATTAATGCTATAGTGTTATATATGCCATGGGAAAAAAGGGAAAACGTTTTTCCCTTGCTGCTTTCTGTCTCCACATTTCACAAAGTAACGGCCATTTTATCACCTGTTAGACCAAAGGTCTTTATTTAAGAAAGTCTAGATCATAAAATGTATGTTTTTAAGCCACGGATTTAACAGTACCTACGGGTTTTAAAATTTAAACATGTAAAGGTCGTTTCTGTGTGTTTGTAATTTACAATTATATGTTGTTTGTTTCCTGACCTGTTAGTGGAAGACGCCATCATAGTCTAGTTCTTTAAAATTTTATGAAAAATTGTGACGATTATTAGCTGCATGAAGAAGTCGTTTGCACTCAATGCAATTGCTGTTTTAAATTGGCAAACCTCAACGATGAGTATTTTTTAAAAAATTTATTATATATTTTGAAACTAAATTCTTCTTTTTCTTCTAACTATGTAGAAAGCCCTGAAGATGGCAATAAGCATTGCCCAAAGCTTGGCTGTTAGCACCAGAGTCTCCTCTATGATGTGACCCAGTCTCTTTTTTCAAAATTTTTGCCACAACCCCAAGATTTTCTCATCTAAATTAGTTTGAATATGTACATGTTTATTAAGTATATCATGAGTCTTATTGAAAGTATAAGGCGGATGGTTTCAGCCAAATGGTAACAAAACTGAAGTATCGAGATTCGATCTCAGCAGCATCACAACTCATATTAAATTTAAAAATCCGTGTGGACAATAATTGTACACGATCTTCTGCTCTAGGACTAGTATACTTTGCTGCTCAACACTGTATTACAGCTTGGATAGATAGTTTCCCTACAAAAAAAAAAACACCTGACAGATTCAAACTAAGTCTACTCCAACTTATGGCTTCCAGTACTAAGCTATACTCCTCAATTGCATATGTCTAGTGCTTCTATAAGTCAAGGAGCTACCAGAAAATGCTAGAAAACGAATCAACTGCCACCGGGATTCAAACCCGCGACAAAATGTTTGGATGAGCTTCGTCAATGCATTATCAGAAGCTGCCATGGTATCCTACAACATGTTTTTGCAACTGCCTGTCAGGAATTTGAAAATCGCCAATGTCATTGTTTGACCAATAACGGGTAATATTTGAACACCTATTGCAATGAAAAGTGATATTTCCCTATATTTTTGAATCCTGTTTGAACAAGTTAAGATACATTTTCTCGAAAACGAATCGACCTATTTTATTGAATCAAACGTCAAAATAAAGGACTTCGACATACCTTTGAAACAAAGTATTACTCGATACCTCTCGTCATATTAAATTTTTAAGGTGATGACCCTAGGGGGCATGGTGGGTGAAGTAGTTTTAGATTAAAAATTTGTCCGTCTTGACAAACCTTTTGACGTTTCTCGGCGTTTTTTCTTTTGATCAATGGTTTTTGAGAATTTGAGAATTCCGGGGTGAGAAGTCTTCAAATAAAAGCCCTGTATACATATACATGTGCGACTCGCTTTTTGCAAAGCTAATTAAAGAGCCTCAGGGTCATCTTTGCATCACCGCCCGCAAACGCATGCGAGAGTTGGCATAGGAACTCCTAGCAATTTCCTAAATGGTAATGCCAGGTGAATGATAATCATCTTAATTTCCTCGAACTTCAACTCCGCACAGCCAAAACTTCATCCACCAGAAGCGACAAGTGGAAGGCGGAACGTCATGCTCTAATTAACCGAAACTATTTCAAAGCGACACTTGTACGCATGCATGCATACACGCTGCATATGCGAAAATGACACGAAGTCTCATAAATATATGACAACCTGAAAAGTTCGTGCGCTTTCGAAGGCTAAGAAATAGTTACACAAAAAATGGGTTACACTTAGATTTATTCAGAAAAATAATCATTCTCAGCAAGTAATTATCTAGACACAAGACTGTACTTTTTGAGTTGACCTGTTCAAAAAATAAAAGGTAAGTATCGATATTAACGTGTTTGCCTCAGGTAATTATTATATGTTCTGCCATATTGTTGGAGATCAAGATATTGACTTCATATTCTAGAGTTGTGAAGTACTCGTTACGAGCTCCAAAAAGATGTGTCACGGGACCCCTCTTTCTATCTACTTTTTTTGCAGGATGACACCAAGGCGCTATCTTGCAAGCTTCACCTGTCAGTTTTAATCCAAAACATAGTGTTTATGCCAAGTTCCAATTCTTTTGAGTTCACCCGTTCAAAAAATAAAGGGGGGGGGGGGGGCGTTAAAGAAAATAGGAATGCCTTGGGTTATGGTAGCCTTTATGCGAACTTAAAGAATTGGGTTCTTGAAAAAAATGTAATTAATAGAAAGGCCATATAATAATTATGGACTTCATAACATAACATTTTTTTTGCAATAATTCAAAAGTTACATCAAAACAAAAATTAACTTTCTAATTCAGTACCAAAGACACGCCGATAGTTCCAGATAAAACTGAGCAGTTTTTACCCCCTCCACCCATCGAGCGGTAACCCCTCGAGGTCTCAAACTCAATTGTTTATTCAGGGGACCCATGTCTACAATCCCACCAAATTTCATTTCTTTCCGAATGTTTGCAATCAAAAGACTTGTAGGACTTATCGATTGGCTAATATCAATGGGTTCCTAAATGTCTTACTTTTTTAAGCCCAAATGTATTATTTAGGCAGCTAAAAAGCATAACAGAACTTTTTGATAGCGTTCTTAGACTTAATACGCGATAAAATTCTGATTCTAGTGAAAATCACAAACCATGTTAACATACACAAAAAAATAATCTTAACACATTCAAATAAATGTGCCATATTTGTTTAACAGCAGAATTCATATTATATTAAAATTATAAATAATTGATCATTAAAATTTAGTGGTAAAAAAATGGTGGACGCCCTCGCAAGGCGAGGGTCGACGAATAACTTCCTGGATCCTGATCCGGCTTTGGGGCTGACAGCAGGTACCATCATAAGGAAAACAGAAGTGTGGTTTCAAAATCAGCATCTTATCAGATGGAGAGAAATCTCCGGACATCTCCGTCAAGCTAGACGATTTATTTTAGGACCTCTGGCTAAGGTGGGGCGGTTCTGTCTCTCGCTGGACAGAAGCCGACTAAGGATACTTGTCGGTCTGCTATCCGGCCATAACACCTTCAAACGCCATTTGCATGTGATGGGGATGGTAAATGATCTGACGTGTACATGCTGTGGAGAAAGAAGAATCCTCGGCACACATTCTTTGTCGTTGTAAAACCCTTGGGTATCACAGGCAGACTATACTCGATTCAAGAGTTCTTGAACCTGAGAATATAAGATGGAAAGGACCCAAGGCCATCCTCACCTTTGAGATCAGGGCTGGTCTTGGGAATTAGGGTAAGTAGCGGTGCATAAGGGCCCGTTGGTAGGCCTATGCACTGGTAGTTCCAGCCACCAAATAGCCTCTCTCCCTCTTTCATTCATACATTCATTCAATCATTAAAATAAAAACTTGAAGAAAGCTTAAAACTTGGCACTGTGACTATTTAATTTTATACTTAAAATACAAATATACATATAAATATATATGTTCTTCTAGAGAAATAAAAATATGATTATCAAACAGCATGATGCATCATACATATTCTAATTACACCTCAAGGGTGGTTCCATTTTAGGCGATATTTTCATTTTATTTGATAGGCTAGCATAAGATCTTAACCACCCTCTAACTTTGGGGCTCTGTAGAACGGAAACTATTGGTCGTACACAACGGCGCTGCTCGTCGAAAAGCATCACGGAACGGTTTCCACCCTCCTCCCCCCCTCCCTCGAGCGGCAACCCCTATGGGTCAAAAATTGAACCTTATCTTAATCAACCAACTCTGAGGTAGTATCATTTCCCCTTGAAGTATGCACAAATGCGATATTTTTCGCAACAGCACATATCGGTAGTAGGTAGGGGTGCGTTCCTCAATGCCGTATTTTTTTTAAACCAAATGTGTGCATCTAGGTAGCGCTTGCCCGTGTGGGGGTGGGTTAGAATATATCCCATCGTATATCCTGCGCGTCGTAAAAGGCGACTAAAAAGAACACAGAACTACTGTCGGTATAAACAGTAACCTCTTCTCAACCAACCGCTTCGGATGGGCAAGTTGAGAAGAGTCGGGACACCTTCTTGTCCTTGGGGTGAGAAATTGCCCCTAAAGGTGGATGAACCAGTAGATATCATCTGCATGAGGATGCAGAAAGCAAATGGGAATCTACTGCATTAAAGATCTTAAAGATATCCCAAGAGAAACTCGTAAAATGTGTAAATGCATTTTACGAGCTCACAACATGTCTGTTAAGAGATAGTGACTGTGATGATGAGGCAGCTGCAGATAATGAAGAAATGAGAATATATTATTCTTTTAGGGAAACCAAAATGTTACACGACTTTTTGATAAAGCTCTTCGTTTTAATCCGCGATTAATTTCTAATTTTAGTGAAAATCATAAACCAACCCCAACTTTCGTGCACTGTAGGACGGAAACTATTGGTCGCAGACGAAAAATATTTAGACCAAATTATGAAGGATTTTATGCCCTCCATAAATCGTTTAAAGGTTTTTCTATATGACTTACCAAAACGATGCTACTTTTTCAAAATCGTCGCAAAGCAGAGTTTTCATCCACCCACCTCCCGAGCGGCAACCCCCCGAGGTCGCAAACTTAAAAGTGGGTTCAGGGGACCAATATCTACCATGTCACCAAATTTCATTTCTTTCCGACGTTTTTCTGTCAAAAGCCGACAGCAACGTAACGATTGGGCTACAATAGAAGCAGTTACTCCCAATATTGGATGTCTGGCAGTGGTAACTAAGTCAATTCCCTAAAAACCAACAGCATATATCTGTCGAAAAGGTCTTTAAACCAATAATTATACTGATATATAGCCTAAAATATGCAACAATACTAAAATAAACTGGTGATCTATTTCTCTCTGTCCAAGAAATGCATAGTTCTAAGATCTTTTTTCAAACAAAAACGGATGCGTTAAGGGTCTAGGGTATAGCGCGCAAAATTGAGAATCCAAGAAAAGACGTATTCCGGTGTTAGCGAGGAGGCGTGGCCGCCTGTTCCCTTTCTCCAGTATGTGTGTCTAAGATGAGGGTAGATAAGTCCAAAAATCCAAAGGTAAGATCAAAAGGTCCAAAGGTAAGGTCTAAAAGCCACTATAAAGATTAATTTCGCATTTCCAAGCTCCTGACGTTACCTTTAAACTTACAGTAATGTTCAAAAAGCAAATTGAAGAAGAAAGCTTGCGCTTTGTCGCCTATTTGGCATTTTTTGATATTGCATTTGGTTGTTAAATTACAGACATTTGAAGAATGTATGATTTTGCATTGCGAATTTTTTTGCATATAAAAAACTTTTTTAAGAAAATCGCAAATAGTTGTCATTCGTTAAGGTCCTAACTATCACCTTCAGAAATACTGTGTATGTATTTTGAAAAACAAGTAAGTTCTCTTGGAAATGGGAATCCATATTTTAGCATGGCAAATGCATATGTATAACTGTGTATACCCAGACCCCTTAAAATCGATTGCCAAAAGACATATTTTTTAGCTTTGGAATAGGGGGGTGGGTTGGCTCAGTGGTTAGGTCGAGAGCTCGTGGACTGAAAGGTCTCTGGTGCGATTCTCGTTAGAGGCGGAAATTTATTTCTGCTTTTTTTCAATCAAAAATAAATGTCCATAGAAAAAAGCTCAGCGAATAATCCCCACGTGAGCCATCTTTGTTGGCTTCTAATTAAAAATGCAAAGTGGCGCCGGGAAACAGTAACAAAGCCTACACAGAACACGAGACTAATGACCAGTCGATGCCCATGACATCATCATCATAGTCACAATGTCTTAACAGACATGTTGTGAACTCATAAAATGCATTAAGTCGGAGCTAGAGTATTGCCGACACGAATATTATCAATAGTTTTGAGCACTGTAGCTCGCCATCGTTCGCGATTTGTTGTCAGTTTAGTGGCGCTCTTGACACTCATATCCAACAACTGTTTCGTCGTATCCACCTAGCGTGTAGAGGGACGGCCACGGCGCCGCCCACTCGGGGCATGACCCTGAACTACAAGTTTCTCCATATTATCGCTTCTGTGTATATGTCCGAAGAATGTAAGCATTCTCGTCGACACAATGGAGGATAGTCTCTTTGGATTACCGACCTCATCCAGTATGGAGACGTTAGTTCGATGGGCGGTATAAGGAACTCTCAGCATTCATGTCCACATTTCAAAAGCGTCTATGCGAGCTCGATCTGCCTTTTTAACAGTCCAAGTTTCCGAGGCATACAAAAATATGGAGAACACAAGAGACTGAATCAGCGACATTTTTGTAGCTTTAGTGATGTTATGGTCATGCCATATTTTAGTAAGTTTTGTCATGGCCACACGTGCCTGTTGAATGCGCCGTCGAATCTCATTTTCACAGCTACCCGAATTATCGATCAAAGAACCGAGGTATATAAAACTTTGAACTACTTCACAACGGCCTATTGACTTTATTTCTCGATAATTATCATGCTCTCGATCTACGATCATAACCTTGGTCTTATTGTAGTTAATACCAAGACCATACTCTGCGCTAAGTTGTTCTAAGATGTTGAATAGAGCTACTAGTTCTTCCGGAGAAGCTGCAATAAGGGTTGTATCGTCAGCAAATCTTAATTTGGATATTTTGCTTCCGCCAATAGTTACACCGCCATTCCAGTTGTCCAATACCTGTCTCATCACAAATTCAGAGTAAATATTAAACAACATCGGAGATAAGACACATCCCTGACGAACTCCTTTTCTGGTTGCAGTTTGACTAGACAGGTTACCATCAATTCTTACGCGAGCCGAATTAGACTCATAGAGTTGCTGTATGAGAAACACTAGGTGATAGGGAACTCCCATAGAGATAAGGATTTCCGTTTAGGCCACTTTACGTTATCAAACGCCTTAGAATAGTCCACAAAGCAGCTAAAAACAGGAAATTAATGCTCTCTGGCTTTTTCAATAATTTGTCTTAAGTTTAAGATCTGTTCACAGAAGTAAAAAAAAGCTTAGGAAGATTTCGCAATACCGGTAAGATCTGACGAATAAAACGTGATTTTTTTGGTTGACTCTGCGTCCCTCGAAGCGTCCAAGTTCGTTCCAATTCGCAGCCACGTTTGCATCCCGATTAGACTCGGGTTCGGAAGAAAGATCGAAGAGAAATCCAGAGCCGACGGCGACGCAACTGCGGAAAGTAACTGGGGTGGAGACGTGACGGGAATCGCCGTCTGACGGCACGTCACTCTGGTGCGTGTACACCGTCGATGATGGACTTCGGGCGGCTTATTTCGGGGCCTCGGCCATCGAAGGATCATCGACGACGCCAACGGAATTTTAATTGATTGAGTTAGTTTTATAACCGGCCTCTCCAAAAGGGAGAGACGCGATTACAATCCCAGTCGCAGTTTAGAGTTTCAGTCTCATTTGATGAGAATCCTAAATTTCAGATCTTCAGGTTTACCTAAAGAATCGAAAATCTTTATTTGGCACTCTATCAATATGAAACCCTGCATTTTGGACAATTTGAGGGTACTGATTACAAATTCGGTTGCAGTTTTGAGTTTCAGTATCGTATGGCAAAAATCAAAAATTTCACATCTTCCAGATCTTCAGGTTTACCTATAAAATCGAATATCTTTATTTGGCATTCTAACAAGATGAAGAAGATGAAGATAATTCAAGGGTACTGATTACAAATCCAGCCGCAGTTTACAGTTTCAGTCTCATTATTGATTTCCTTTAATGAAAATCCTAAATTTCAGATCTTCAGGTTTACCTAATAACTCGAAAATCTTTATTTGGCTTTCTATTAAGATGAAATCTCACGTTTTGGATAATTTGAGGGTGCTAATTACAAATCCGGTCGGAGTTTTGAGTTTCAGTATCGTTTGAAAAAATTCAAAAATTTCAGATCTTTCAGATATTCAGGTTTACCTAAAAAATCGGAAACCTTTATTTGGCATTCTACCAAGATGAAACCCCACGTTTTTGGATAATTTGAGGGTACTGGTTACAAATCCGGACGCTGTTTTCAGTTTCAGTATCGTTTGACAGAAATCAGAAATTTCAGATCTTTCAGATTTTCAGGTTTACCTAAAAAATCGAAAATCTTTATTTGGCACTCTACTAATATGAAATCCTGTTTTTTGAACAACTTGAGGGTACTGATTACAAATCCGGTCGCAGTTTTGACTTTCAGTATCGTTTGACAAAAATCAAAAATTTCAGATCTTTCAGATTTTCAGGTTTACCTAAAAAATCGAAAACCCTTATTTGGCATTTTATCAAGATGAAACCCTGCGTTTCGGACAATTTGATGGTACTGATTACAAATCCGGTCGCAGTTTTGAGTTTCAGTATCGTTTGACAACAATCAAAAATTTCAGATCTTTCAGATTTTCAGGTTAACCTAAAAAATCGAAAACCCTTATTTGGCAATCTATCAAGATGAAACCCTGCGTTTTGGACGATTTGATGGTACTGATTACAAATCCGGTCGCAGTTTTGAGTTTCAGTATCGTTTGACAAAAATCAAAAATTTCAGATCTTTCAAATTTTCAGGTTTACCTAAAAAATCGAAAACCCTTATTTGGCATTCTATCGAGATGAAACCCTGCGTTTTGGACAATTTGATGGTACTGATTACAAATTCGGTCGCAGTTTTGAGTTTCAGTATCGTTTGACAACAATCAAAAATTTCAGATCTTTCAGATTTTCAGGCTTACCTAAAAAATTGAAAACCCTTATTTGGCATTCTATCGAGATGAAACTCTGCGTTTTGGACAACTTGAAGGTACTGATTACAAATCCGGTCGCAGTTTTGAGTTTCAGTAACGTTTGACAAAAATAAAAAATTTCAGATCTTTCAGATTTTCAGCTTTACCTAAAAAATCGAAAATCTTTATCTGGTATTCTATTAATATGAAATCCTGTGTTTTGGACAATTTGAGGGTACTGATTACAAATCCGGTCGCAGTTTTGAGTTTCAGTAGCCTTTGACAAAAATCAAAAGTTTCAGATGTTTCAGATTTTCAGCTTTACCTAAAAAATAGAAAATCTTTATTTGGTACTCTATTAATATGAAACCCTGCGTTTTGGACAACTTGAGGGTACTGATTACAAATCCGGTCGCAGTTTTGAGTTTCAGTAACGTTTGACAAAAATCAAAAATTTCCGATCTTTCAGATCTTCAGCTTTACCTAAAAAATCGGAAATCTTTATTTGGCACTCTATTAATATGAAATCCTGTGTTTTGAACAATTTGAGAGTACTGATTACAAATCGGTCGCAGTTTTGAGTTCCAGTATCGTTTGACAAAAATCAAAAATTTCAGATCTTTCAGATTTTAAGCTTTACGTAAAAAATCGAAAACCTTTATTTGGCATTCTATCAAGATGAAATCCTGCGTTTTGGACAATTTGAGGGTACTGATTATAAATCCGGTCGCAGTTTTGAGTTTCAGTATCGTTTGACAAAAATCAAAAATTTCAGATATTTCAGATTTTCAGGTTTACCTAAAAAATCGAAAACCCTTATTTGGCACTCTATCAATATGAAACCCTGCATTTTGGACAATTTGAGGGTACTGATCACAAATTCGGTTGCAGTTTTGAGTTTCAGTATCGTTTGAAAAAATTCAAAAATTTCAGATCTTTCAGATATTCAGGTTTAACTAAAAAATCGGAAACCTTTATTTGGCATTCTATCAAGATGAAACCCCACGTTTTGGATAATTTGAGGGTACTGGTTACAAATCCGGACGCTGTTTTCAGTTTCAGTATCGTTTGACAAAAATCAAAAATTTCAGATCTTTCAGATTTTCAGGTTTACCTAAAAAATCGAAAATCTTTATTTGGCACTCTATTAATATGAAATTCTGTGTTTTGAACAATTTGAGGGTACTGATTACAAATCCGGTCGCAGTTTTGACTTTCAGTATCGTTTGACAAAAATCAAAAATTTCAGATCTTTCAAATTTTCAGGTTTACCTAAAAAATCGAAAACCCTTATTTGGCATTTTATCAAGATGAAACCCTGCGTTTTGGACGATTTGATGGTACTGATTACAAATCCGGTCGCAGTTTTGAGTTTCAGTATCGCTTGACAACAATAAAAAATTTCAGATCTTTCAGATTTTCAGGTTTACCTAAAAAATCGAAAACCCTTATTTGGCAATCTATCAAGATGAAACCCTGCGTTTTGGACAATTTGAGGGTACTGATTACAAATCCGGTCGCAGTTTTGAGTTTCAGTATCGTTTGACAAAAATCAAAAATTTCAGATCTTTCAAATTTTCAGGTTTACCTAAAAAATCGAAAACCCTTATTTGGCATTCTATCGAGATGAAACCCTGCGTTTTGGACAATTTGATGGTACTGATTACAAATTCGGTCGCAGTTTTGAGTTTCAGTATCGTTTGACAAAAATCACAAATTTCAGACCTATCAGATTTTCAGGCTTACCTAAAAAATCGAAAATCTTTATCTGGTATTCGATTAATATGAAATCCTGTGTTTTGGACAATTTGAGGGTACTGATTACAAATCCGGTCGCAGTTTTGAGTTTCAGTAGCGTTTGACAAAAATCAAAAATTTCAGATGTTTCAGATTTTCAGCTTTACCTAAAAAATCGAAAATCTTTATTTGGTACTCTATTAATATGAAACCCTGCGTTTTGGACAATTTGAGGGTACTGATTACAAATCCGGTCGCAGTTTTGACTTTCAGTATCGTTTGACAAAAATCAAAAATTTCAGATCTTTCAGATTTTCAGGTTTACCTAAAAAATCGAAAACCCTTATTAGGCATTCTATCAAGACGAAACCCTGCGTTTTGGACAATTTGAGGGTACTGATTACAAATCCGGTCGCAGTTTTGAGTTTCAGTAACGTTCGACAAAAATCAAAAATTTCAGATCTTACATATTTTCAGCTTTACCCAAAAAATCGAAAATCTTTATTTGGCACTCTATTAATATGAAATCCTGTGTTTTGGGCAATTTGAAGGTACTGATTACAAATCCGGTCGCAGTTTTGAGTTTCAGTAACGTTTGACAAAAATCAAAAATTTCAGATCTTTCCGAGGATCTTTCAGATTTTCAGCTTTACCTAAAGAATCGAAAATCTTTATTTGGTATTTTATTTATATGAAATCCTGTGTTTTGCACAATTTGAGGGTACTGATTACAAATCGGGTCGCAATTTTGAGTCTCAGTATCGTTTGACAAAAATCAAAAATTTCAGATCTTTCAGATTTTCAGGTTTACCTAAAAAATCGAAAACCCTTATTAGGCATTCTATCAAGATGAAACCCTGCCTTTTGGACAATTTGAAGGTACTGATTACAAATCCGGTCGCAGTTTTGAGTTTCAGTAACGTTCGACAAAAATCAAAAATTTCAGATCTTTCAGATTTTCAGCTTTACCTAAAAAATCAAAAATCTTTATTTGGCACTCTATTCATATGAAACCCTGCGTTTTGGACAATTTGAGGGTACTGATTACAAGTCCGGTCGTAATTTTGAGTTTCACTATCGTTTGACAGAAATTAAAAATTTCAGACCTTTCAGATTTTCAGGTTTACCTAAAAACTCGAAAACCCTTATTTGGCATTCTATCAAGATGAAACCCTGCGTTTTGGACAACTTGGGGGTACTGGTTACAAATCCGGTCACAGTTTTGAGTTTCAGTATCGTTTGACAAAAATCAAGAACTTCAGATGTTTCAGATTTTCAGGTTTACCTAAAAAATCGAAAACCCTTATTAGGCATTCTATCAAGATGAAACCCTGCCTTTTGGACAATTTGAGGGTACTGATTACAAATCCGGTCGCAGTACTGAGTTTCAGTAACGTTCGACAAAAATCAAAGTTTCAGACCTTTCAGATTTTCAGCTTTACCTAAAAAATCGAAAATCTTTATTTGGTATTCTATTAATATGAAATCCTCTGTTTTGCACAATTTGAGGGTACTGATTACACATCCGGTTGCAGTTTTGAGTTTCAGTATCGTTTGACAAAAATCAAAAATTTCAGATCTTTCAGATTTTCAGGTTTACCTACCTATAAAATCGAAAATCTCTATTTAGCATTCTATCAAGATGAAACCCTGCCTTTTGGACAACTTGACGGTACTGATTACGAATCCGGTCGTAGTTTTGAGTTTCAGTAACGTTTGATAAAAATCAAAAATTTCAGATCTATCAGCTTTACCTAAAAAATCGAAAATCTTTATTTGGCACTCTATTAATATGAAATCCTGTGTTTTGGACAATTTGAGGGTACTGATTACAAATCCGGTCGCAATTTTGAGTTTCAGTATCGTTTGACAAAAGTCAAAAATTTCAAATCCTTCAAATTTTCAGGTTGATCTAAAAAATCGAAAACCTTTATTTGACATTCTATCAAGATGAAACCCTGCGTTTTGGACAATTTGAGGGTACTGATTGCAAATGTGGTCAGTTTTGAGTTTCAGTAACGTTTGATAAAAATTAAGAATTTCAGATCTTCCAGATTTTCAAGTTTACCTAAAAAAATCGAAAACCTTTCTTTATATGGTTTTCTATTAAGATGACGCCTCGTGTGTTTGGGATTGCGTATCCGATAGTATTTTTCAATTTAGTTAATCCAAAAAAGTAAAATCCTTCGTAATTTTTGTTGTACTTGTGTAATCTCTAATAAAGTTTGATGTAAAACATATTTATGTCGATCGTAGAAAAAATGTGTGTAACGTGTGCAAAAAGATTATCAATAAATCTTTTGGCACAAAAAAAAGAACTGCATGGCCTGGGTTTCGAACCAACACCCGCTCAAACACAGATTGGCCGATTAACACTCTAAAACATTGCGCATCACGGTGCTCCCGAAGGTTGCTTCCACGAAACATATTAGATTAGGTCCATCACTACTAAATAGTTTTGTTACAAAACTTATATATGAGCTAACCACTCATCACAAAAAAAATGTATTCAAAACCCCAATTATCGAAATTTGGCTCGATACAGTATCTTAGTATACTGTAATACTCTATCGAGCCTGCTTGGCGTTTCACAAAAATCAAAAATTTCAGATCTTTCAGATTTTCAGGTTTACCCAAAAAAATCGAAAATCTTTATTTAGTTTTCTATTAAGATGAAACCTCACGTTTTGGATAATTTGAGGGTGCTAATTACTAATTCGGTCGCAGTTTTGAGTTTCAGTATCGTTTTATGATAATAAAAAATTTCGGATCTTTCACATCCTCAAGCTTGTCAAAAAATCGAAAATCTTTATTTTGGATTTTTGTTGAGATGAAACCTGGTGTTTTGAATAATTTGAGGGTCCTGACGACAAATCCGGTCGCAGTTTTGACTTTCAGTATCGTTTGACAAAAATCAAAAATTTCAAATCTTTCAGATTTTCAGGTTTACCTAAAAAATCGAAAACCTTTATTTGGCATTCTGTCAAGATGAAACCCTGCGTTTTGGACAATTTGAGGGTACTGATTACAAATCCGGTCGCAGTTTTGAGTTTCAGTATCGTTAGAAAAAAATCTAAAATCTCAGATCATTCAGACTTTCAGCTTTACCTAAAAAATCGAAAATCTTTATTTGGCACTCTATTAATATGGCATCCTGTGTTTTGGACGATTTGAGAGTACTGTTTACAAATCCGGTCGCAGTTTTGACTTTCAGTATTGTTTGACAAAAATAAAAAATTTCAGATCTTTCAGATTTTCAGGTTTACCTAAAAAATCGAAAATCCTTATTTGGCATTCTATCAAGATGAAACCCCGCGTTTTGGATAATTTGAGGATATTGATTACAAATCCGTTCGCAGTTTTGAGTTTCAGTATCGTTTCACAAAAATCAGAAATTTCAGATCTTTCAAATTTTCAGGTTTACCTAAAAAATCGAAAACCTTTATTTGACATTGTATCAAGATGAAACCCTGCGTTTTGGACAATTTGAGGGTACTGATTGCAAATGTGGTCACAGTTTAGAGTTTCAGTATCATTTGACAAGAATCAAAAATTTCAGATCATTCAGATTTTCAGGTTTACCTAAAAAATCGAAAAGCTTTATTTGGCACTCTATCAATATGAAACCCTTCGTTTTGGACAATTTGAGGGTACTGATTACAAATCCGGTTGCAGTTTTGAGTTCCAATGTCGTTTGACAAAAATCAAAAATCTCAGATCTTTCAGATTTTCAGGTTTACCTATAAAATCGAAAATCGTTATTGGGCATTCTATCAAGATGAAACCCTGCGTTTTGGACAATTTGAGGGTACTGATTACAAATCCGGTCGCAGTTTTGAATTCCAGTTACATTTGACAAAAATCAAAAATTTCAGATCTTTCAGATTTTCAGGTTTACCTAAAAAATCGAAAACCTTTCTTTGGCATTCTATCAAGATGAAACCCTGCGTTTTGGACAATTTGAGGGTACTAATTACAAATCCGGTCGCAGTTTTGAGTTTCAGTAACGTTTGACAAATATCAAAAATTTCGGATTTTTCAGATTCTCAGCTTTACCTAAAAAATCGAAAATCTTTATTTGGCACTTTATTAATATGAAACCCTGCGTTTTGGACAATTTGAGGGTACTGGTTACAAATCCGGTTGCAGTTTTGAGTTTCAGTATCGTTTGACAAAAGTCAAAAATTTCAGATCTTTCAGATTTTCAGCTTTACCTAAAAAATCGAAAATCTTTATTTGGCACTCTATTAATATGAAACCCCGCGTATTGAACAATTTGAGCGTACTGGTTACAAATCCGGTCGCAGTTTTGAGTTTCAGTAACGTTTGACAAAAATCAAAAATTTCAGATCTTCCACATTTTCAGGTTTACCTAAAAAATCGAAAACCTTTATTTGGCATTCTATCAAGACGAAACCAAGCGTTTTGGACAATTTGAGGGTACTGATTACAAATCCGGTCGCAGTTTTGAGTTTCAGTATCGTTTGACAAAAGTCAAAAATTTCAGATCTTTCAGATTTTCAGGTTTACCTAAAAAAATCGAAAACCTTTATTTGACATTCTATCAGGATGAAACCCTGCGTTTTGGACAATTTGAGGGTAGTGATTACAAATCCGGTCGCAGTTTTGAGTTTCAGTAACGTTTGACAAAAATAAAAAATTTCATATCTTCCAGATTTTCAGGTTTACCTAAAAAATCGAAAACCTTTCTTTATTATATGGTTTTCCATTAAGATGAAACCTCGTGTGTTTGGAGTTACAAATCCGATAGTATTTTTTAGTTTCAATTTAGTTAATCCAAAAAAGTAAAATCATTCGTAATTTTTGTTGTAGTTGTGTAATCTCTAATAAAATTTGATGTAAAAACATATTTATGTCGATCGTAGAAAAAAATGTGTGTAACGTGCACTCTAAGACACTGCGCATCACAGTGTTGCGGAAGAGATTGCTTCAACGAAACATATTTGATTTGGTACTTACTTTATTACTGGAATTTCTAATCTAAAATATTTATTTCGATCGTAGGCTTCCTCTCGAGCTGCAAACTTCATTCATCGTCTATGTAGCAGCAAATATACACTAGTTACATGTAACTATTTCCACGATTAGCTGGGAATCTAGAATCTACTATTGGAGTAGGACGTCGTTAGTTAAAAGAATGCATCATGACCACAATGGTGACGTCACGCGGGTTCGGGAGCTGTTGGCGTGTCTTCGGAACTGGATTCAAAAACCCATCTACCTGTGATATAACTTTGCATTATTGTGAAAAAAACAAAAATATTTTTTTTATAAAACTTACGTATGAGCTTTTCATTTATCGCAAAAGAAATTTATTCAAAATCCCAAATGTCGAAATTTGCGTATGGCTCGATACAGCATCTTACTAAACTGACATCACATTGTACATTCGAACAAGTCTAGCACTACAAGTTACCCGTTTAATATAATGTAAGAATTTATGGGCCCGGAAAGAGATACTAACGGTAAAATATGAAACGTTGGACCATTTGTTATCGTGCGGTACAAATGACATATGGGTGTATGCATATACGGCAAAACACGTGTGGCATCTATCTCTTTCAGCCCTAACCATCGTTATAAATGTACGACTGCACATTCGTCTAGTGAAATGTTTATGTTTGTGCGGCCGATATCGGAATGGATTTTTGCTACTTTTGCTCCACTACCGGGTGTTCCGTAAAAGTCGAACAACATTTCTGTTTGTATTATTTTTAATTTTTACTCATATTTATTTATGACTAGTCTTATATCATACATGTATGATCATAAGACAATAAAGAAATACAATACAGATGGTTGAACATCCCTGTCTGTCACATCATCATCATAGTCACATTGTGTCTTAACAGACATGTTATAAACTCGTAAGATGTAGTAAGCTGGAGCTAGAGTATTGCCGACACGAATATTATCAATAGTTTTGAGAACTGTACCTTGCCATCGTTCGCGATTTACTGCCAGTTCAGTGGCGCTCTTGTTACTCATATCCGGCAACTGTTTCGTCGTATCCACCCAGCGTGTAGAGGAACGGCCACGGCGCCGCCCACTCGAGGCACGACCTTGAACCACAAGGTTCTCCATATCATCGCTTCTGTGAATATGTCCGAAGAATGTAAGCATTCTCGTCGACACAATGGAGGATAGTCTATTTGGATTACCGAGCTCATCCAGTATGGAAACGTTAGTTCGATGGGCGGTATAAGGGGCCCTCAGCATTCTCCTCCACGTCCACGTTTCAGAAGCATCAATGCGAGCTCGATCTGCCTTTTTAGCAGTCCAAATTTCCGAGGCATACAAAAATATGGAGAACAAAAGAGGCTGAACCAGCGACATTTTTGGTAGCTTCAGCAATGTTATGGTCACGCCATATTAGTAAGTTTTGCCATGGCTGCACGTGCCTGCTGAATGCGCCGTCAAATGTCATTTTCACAGCTGCCCCAACTGTCGATCAAAGAACCGAGGTACACAAAACTTTGAACTACTCCACAACAGCCTACTCACTTTATTTCTCGATAATTATCGTGCTCTGTACCTACGATCACAACCTTGGTCTTGAAGTTAATATCAAGACGATACGCTGCACTATGTTGTTCTAAGATGTTCAATAGAGCTACTAGTTCTTCGTGAGGAGCAGCAATAAGGGTTGTATCGTCAGCAAATCTTAAGTTGGATATTTTGCTTCCGCCAATAGTTATACCGCCATTCCAGTTGTCCAATATCTGTCTCATCACAAGTTCAGAGTAAATGCTACTGTTATATTAATGTTATGTCACATCACGTTAACGAGTAAGTACCATCGCTGAAGCATTGTGTTTCTTAACAGCGGAGTACGCTTGTTCTGTCTGGAACAGATCAGCCCACACAAAGAGTGTCTAATATTGCCCTTAACAAGACATGCAAACTAGTGACAGGATGTATAAAGCCCATATCAGTATTTAAGGCAATGACGCGTAATTTTGGCATCGAGAAAGAAACCGGATGACGCTTGGTATTTGGGTTCTAGAGGCAGTTTGGAAACTTTTTTGCCATTGCACCATAACCCCAAAATGGGAGGCATCGGAGGTACAGAGGGATGTTAAAACATGGAAAATTTCGTTATGTAACCGAATGAAAATGCGGTAGCATATTAGTACACCTACCAACTAATATTCTAAAAAATCGTCATCGGAAATCTACGAGCTTATCAATTTTTTAAAAATGAAAATAGAAAAATCGCGACATAACCGGTCGGAATTTGACGAAATTTTTTTTGTTTTTTGTAGATAACCCCAAAAATACTATCCTCCGTTCCTACTGGGCAGTTTGTGAAAAATTTGAGCTCAAAGTTCAATTTTTCACGTCATTTTCGTTAAAAATCGTTAAAAAATTGTTAATATTATTTAATACGGACGACGTTTTTTATCTGTTTTATGGCTGTTGATGAAAGGTCCAACTATGACATGTATCAATGTCGTACGATTTTATTATGTTGTATCCCATCTTTCAACCCCTCTAAGGGGGTGAAATTATTGAACGCCTTCCGTATCGGTAGGTGAGCGGTATAGATCAGGCAAATCACTTACTGTCGCGCATCCACATTCTTGCAATTGGGCGCAGCAGAACGGCGTTAATACTTAGGACCCATTTCTATATATATAAGATATATTTCGGAAAGCCGTAAGTCTGTTTTTAAAAAATATTTTATTTCCAAAAAATGTAGTGAATTGTACAGAAGTTGGATAAAGACTGAATAAAATATGTAAAATACAAAGCTAGGTTGATATGATGAGAACAAAGAAAAATATTATGTTAGATCCTAGAAATATGCAAGGCCCCATCGAAAGACGCTGACTCGTTGTCTTCTCTGATCATAGGCGTCCCATAACTTATATAAACTACGATAGACACACAAATTGCAAAAAGACGCTAAACGACAAAAGCGAGAAACGATAATGTCAGTTTCGACAATGGCTGACAATGTGACAATAATAATTGAAATTGCGAATAAATCAAATAACCTAGAAACACCTAGAAACCCTTGTTCATGGGTAAGAGCCCACGTTATCCACATCGATACTCATCTATACTGTATTCGCAGCCAAGCTAGACCAAATGAAAACAAGCCCGCGTGCATGATCGGCTCATGTCGATAGTGTCCCTAATAGTCCAGTACACTATGTTTGAATTGTATTTTATAATCCGGCAAGTAAAAACCCCCAAGACTGACTGGAAATCAGATCCAAATATGCGATGTCAAGTGTTCATTGCCAAAATGATCATTTCAAACTGGCAACTGGCTACTCTTAAGTTGCAATGGGTTAGTAGGGCAACTCTTTTAAATAGTAATATAAAATTCCGTAATCGCACTGGACTATAGCTGGCGCGTTCGGAGATGGCAGCAAACAGTAACCACGCTCATGCTGCATGCGACTGTTTATGTGGAGTCTATCATGGGATTGAATATACTCTATTGATATTTGACCAAAATAAAAAAAAAGTGTTTGGCGTCATCAAGTGTATAAGATCTCCGCCGCCACTGGTTAAGAAATCAAACAGAGACCCGTTCTTCTTACTCGGCGCTTTCGAAAAGTTTGCCAAAGCCCTACAGGAATCTGTAATGAGGATTTCGTACCATTCGATAATTTTACTTTGCCGGAAAAACTTTGCTCCGACATGCAAAACTTTTTCCGATTTATCGATCGCCGGCTATTCAGGAGTCGATGGACGTTCGTACCTCTCGCTTAGCGAGTGACTAACTTGAACTGTTTGTGATAAAAGAAAACGTTTGATAAGTTACTTACATTTAGCTTTCGACTGATTGGAGAAGATATAATTGATTAAGAAATTTTCATTGTGCCATCATTTGCTTTTACGAGCTATTTTAATTTTTATAAGTTCAAGCGGATACCGTTAATAAATAGATTGTTTATTGACCATTTTTAAGCATAATTTCCACCTACAGTCACAGTTTAATAAGTCAGGTACATGCGGTATTTAACAACGTAATATGGTATATACTCCTGTATAAAGTTTTTAAAAATACCTTGTGTTAGCAACTGTTTTACAACTGATTTATACACGGTGTCCCAAATAAGAATACACGCTACACGGATCTCGTAAACCAGAAGATATACAGATATGATATTGGGAAAAATCAAATTTTGCCAATTTTGATTTTATTTTTTTTCTCACTTTATTTGAAAAGATATGACCATGCAAATTGCACATTCTCATACCAACCTTTCCTGCTCTATAAACTGATGTCATTGGATTTTCGATCTGATGTTTCGTTTCTTAGCAACCATCATCAACTTTGATTTTTTGAATACTCGACAACATCTCTATATCCCTAAAAGGCTCTAATTTTAATAGTAAATACAACGATATAATTATCGCTTTTCATTTACCCGAGGTTTCGCATTAAAAAAGACATCTTCAATGTTATTTGATGAAGAAACAAAACGTCGCATCAAAGATCGAATTACATCATCATATAGAGGAGAAAAAATGTCATAGGATTTTGAATTTTATTTTGATTTATCTTTTTTATTGAAGTACGAAAAAAATAAGCAAGCAATGTGTCAGCATCAAAGTACAAAATATTTATTTCATACACAAACAAAAGATCATTATAACTATACATATTATTTAATCTTATGTTCAAAATTCCTCCTTCATTTTCAAGGCAAAATAGTTAAAATATCGTTGTTTGCATGCTTGCTTCTTCCAATTACAGTAGCAAACACCCTGTATATCATTGCTTAATAGATATACAAAAATCATTAAACTCCATTTCTTGATGGATATGTTAGATCATAGCATTAGCGACATAGCGGTTAAAATGTGTTTTTTAGAAACACTGATTTTTCCAGGGAATTTCTAAAAAATTGTAATTTCGCTTTACACAAAACTATTTTCCAGGGATTTTTCTAAAAAAGTGTAATTTCGCTTTACACAAAAACTAGATAGAATTTGAAAAAACTTAACAGCAGAAATATTTCGAGTTAAGAGCGTAATCTGAAAATCGAAAAATATATGGGGTGTTCCCTCGGGTGTTCCATTTGAAATAAAAAGGTTGATACTGACCCAGGTACAACGGGCCACCCTGTATGTAGAAATCACATCAAACAACTTTTATTTTCAACTTTTTGTTCTATCTCACCCGATAAGATAGTGGGTCGTCTTACGTACTCCATCTGTACGTAGACAAATACCATTTCGTCGAAAAACAAAGGAGAAAAAGCACACAGTGCCCTAATCTATGTCGATCTGCGCTGAGCCCATCAGCGGACGTGTGCAAAGTAAATTTTAATAATTATGCCATAGTGCAGTTATTTGAAATTATGGGAGATGTGATGTACATTATGTAGCATAGAAATACATGGACCATTCACCATTTCGTCGAAAAAAAATAAAAAGGTATCATTTCTGAGGATCTTCAAGGCTTCAAAGCACACGGTGGGCCCCATTCTATGTCGATCTGCGCTAAGCATCTCATCTGATGTGTGCAAAGTAAATTTTAATATGCCGTAGTGCAGTGATTTGAAATTATGGTGGATGTGCTATACAGTTGTATACAAATACATGCCGCATTCACCATTCCGTCGAAAAAAAGGAAAGTTATTTCTGGGATCTTCAAGGCTCCAAAACCTACGGTGGAGCCCCATTCTATGTCGATCAACGCTCGCTGAAGCGAAGTTTAGCAACACGTTGCCCAGCAGATCGAATCGGACTGCGGCGAAGGGCTTTTCGAACGCGTTCTACATCTTCAGGGTTTCGATCCGTTGGAGCTCCTGGTAGTCTTTTGTTGATCTAATCAGTGCGCCACGGGTGCGAAGTGCCCTTGAGGATTCTGCATCTATATTACGCGACGTAGGCGACGGTATATTGGCTAAACACCATCCGGATAAAGAAAATCACATTCAACATAGTCTACGTCGTAGTGCAGTAATTTGAAATTATGGTGGATGTGATATGCAGTACGATTGATGTCAATGGAGCATTCACCATTTTTATAAACTAATATTTTTCGTAGCCATGTCGCAGTCTTATTGTAAAATTAGTCATATTATTATACGCCTAGGCTTTTTCAATACGACTAGGCGTATTGCTATATCGCCGAAATAATCGAGGAACTCACAACTTGACTGACAATTTAAGGCGTATTAGAATACGCCTGTTGCTTATTAGGCTTATTGTCAAATTTCAATAGCGCGCGATTACTCTGGATTCTGATTGGTTATACTACGACTGACGACTTGTCAGGCTAATTGTATGTTATTGTGGTTGTGACTTACTGTTCAGTTTCTCTGTGCAATATTAGTACTAATGATTGCATTGAAAATGAGTGATCACTCGCTAGGTGTATTTGTCCACAAGGACAAGTATTATGAAGAACTTGAAAAGTTTTACAAAGGTGAGAAGTTGTAATAGCCATACTATACCATAATCTTAAAATTGTGAAAGTATTAATAGGGAGTTTTAGCTGTGCTGGCAAATTGGGCGGCGTAAGAGTGGATAATGTTCTAATAAATAACCCAAATCTATAATTATTTATTTTTCCCCTATGAGTGATTTTCATAATTTGCCTGGCACACTGCAAGTCGTTTTATAATAAGACATATTTTATACAGTCAAATTCTAAAAACAACCCCGTACAGATTCTTTTGAACAATGAAACTAAGAAGCGTCAGGCGTATTATAGCACGTCTTGGGTAATCAGTCATATTGTCAGATTTTCCTTTACTTTTTTAGTTTTACATTACGCCTAGTCATATTGGAAAAGCCTAGGCGTATTATAATAAGACTGATAATATGATAAGCCTGCGACAGCCATATGGAAAAAGGTATAATTTCTGAGAATCTTACGGTCGAGCCCCATTCAATGTCGATCAGCGCTCGGCATCTCGTCTGACGTGTGCAAAGTAAAAAGCAACATCGATCGCCATATCGGCACGCCAATAATTCAGTAACGTCCTGAAATGGTGTTAGGTACTTCCGCGTCGTTATATATGAGCAGGGAACGCAAAAAGGGTGCGGTGTGTCTCTCATTTTTTCCTGGCGTATACAACAAAACTCCATTATCGACACCACAAATCACATTGGATTCGAGCCGACCATGGCCGATCCGCGCGAACTTGTTCATATCCCTCTAAATTTATTCGGGAATATTTTAATTCCCGTCGTGGTATAGCCCAGCAGAAGATAGCGGATGTTGGGGCAGAATTAAATTCGGTTGATCTTTGCTTTCAAAATAGAGAGCAGGCAATTGAAATAGAGCTGACTAACTGGCTAGGATCGGCTCCGAACCTTGGAATTAGTATAATACACATACAAGCACAACAAGAACAAATAAACACCTGGTCGCAGAAGGCACTCCACGGCAAACATAGATACCGTGTTACACAAGACCACATTAATGAAAAGCAATCATACACCTGGCTGCAGGATGGCCAGCTCTTTCCGGAAACGGAATTCATGCTTGCTATCCAGGACCAAGTGATTGCGACCCGAAATTACAAGAAGTACATAATTAAAGATCCATCCATCTCTGATAATAATTGCAGAAAATGTCACCAACAGAAGGAAACAATAGAACACATAACTAGTGGATGCAAAACTCTCGCTGGAACTGAGTATACAGCCAGACATAACTCTGCAGCCAAAGGCATACACCAAGCACTAGCCACAACAAACAAGCTAATTGAAAACACGGACACAGATCCATATTATAACTACACACCGACCTCAGTACTCGAGAACAATCAATTCAAACTATACTGGGACATTGAAATACATACAGATAAAACCATCCCAGCAAATAGACCAGATATAGTTTTCCAGTCAAACACAGACAAAGTGACCTACTTAATAGATATTGCGATTCCCAATGATATGAACATCCAAAACACCTACGCTGGGGAGATATCTAAATACACCGACTCGCCATAGAAATAAAACGACTATGGAAACAAAACAAAGTTGTCATTGTCTCCCTCATTATGTCGGTCTCAGGCCTTACTCCAAATACATTTACGCCACACCTGCAACAATTGGGCCTGGATGAAAAGTTACATAAAACCTTCCAAAAGTCTGTAATCCTCAAGACCTGTAGCATTGTACGGTCCTTCCTGAATTCAGAATAATAATAAAAGTCAGGTATTGACTTGGCACAGCCCGTCAATACTTGTTACTACCGTAACCATGCGAGAAAAAATATGAAATGCAGAATAATAATAATTTATTTACCAACAACACAGAGGGGGGTAAATAAATTGCTTGACCCATAGAAGGTGCTGACCTTGTGCGTGGGCTTTGTATATCCTACTTACAAATATATCATCACCATAGTCACAATGCCTTAACAGACATGTTGTGAACTCGTAAAATGCATTAAGTCGGAGCTAGAGTATTGCCGACACGAATATTATCAATAGTTTTGAGAACTGTAGCTCGCCATCGTTCGCGATCTACTGATACTCATATCCGGCAACTGTTTTGTCGTATCCACCCAACGTGTAGGGGAATGGCCACGGTAGCACCCACTCGGGGCATGACCCTGAATTACAAGTTTCTCCATATTATCGCTTCTGTGCATATGTCCGAAGAATGTAAGCATTCTCGTCGACACAATGGAGGATAGTCTCTTTGGATTACCGAGCTCATCCAGTATGGAAACGTTAGTTCGATGCGCGATATAAGGAACTCTCAGCATTCTGCAAATATATACATACATATATTAAAACTTATACTAACTATATTGAAGACTTATAAGTGTGTCAGTTCAAAAGCCTGTTAAAAACATTTGAAACAATATGTCTGGGTGTGTCCATTATCCATTGTTTGACTTTTTTTTGTCTAAGATATGAGGTTTTATAAACTTCAATGAAGCAGGAAGTAAATCGTATATACAGCAACTTAAACATATTAAACCTTTTTCCTATCAACTTAAATATTGGAAGTCTTAAGGTCTTATTCTTCGGGTATTATGTTCATGGTTATTGAAGTTAATATAATTCTTATGTTTGTGAACGAAATTCAATATGTTATAGCTGTATAGTTGGGCAAGGTCAATGTTGTTCTGAATGACTGGGCCTAGAAGGAACTGGTGAAAGCCTGGTTTGAGAAAGATGGAAAGGAAGGAAAATTATTAGGATGTGAATGCCCAAAAATATTCTAGGGGGGGGAGAGTTAAAGAAGTAAATCGCCAGACTAGGATCAATTTCTAGTAAAAGAGGTGTGAGACAAGTAGGCAAAATTCTGATAAGTATTATTTATGTTGAATGTTGAAATCTCAGAGTTAACATCTCTAGAGGGAGCCTAATTTGAATATTGGCCAGCCCACATCTATAGCGCTATTGCCACTCTTCTTCGTCCGCTTAAGGACCTTCCAGTTTCTTCAAAATCTGGCAGTTTCCGCAGTTTGAACACATGTTCCTCAAAGTATTTAAGTGGGTATTTAACTATACATTCCAATATACTTGCAATGTAACTGATTTACGTGAAGATAATTTGTATTGATTTAATGAAATCTCAGAAATGGTAAATTTCATAGCGAAATGTCGCAATAACTTCTAATATGTCATAAATCTAGCAACCTACAATCGGCGTGCCCTAAAGCTGTCATGTGGCTGTCATTGTAGTTGTAGTTATTGCGTATGTTGAGATTTTAGTCTATATTTGACTGACTCTGTGACCATTTGTGGTGTGAATTAAATTATTTATGAACAATATTGTCATAATTGCATGATGAGACAACATACAAAGTGCATAGTTTGCTGTAATAGAGACGAATCGGTGAGCACTTCTTATCATAGGTGAGTATAGGTTTTGTTCTAGTTTTCAGTAGCGTAATATATGGTGATAACCGGGAACAAAAGTAACTTCACTCCAGTTTGAGGAATAATAATGGTTGTTTAATGTATGTTTTGTGCACGCATTACATTCATGTCAATCAACATGAATTTTCCAAATTCCATTTTTTAAACTATTTGTGGACGTCAAATGCAAAAATGTATGCCACATTTACTTACAGAATATCTATCTATGAGAATTTTATAGAACTGAATATTACCTAATGCAATTATTATATTTTATTGCTGAAGTAAGAACACGATGCAGCCATTCCAACAGGCTACCTTTCAGAACACTGTTAGATATGTTTTGAAAAACACTTCATGGTAATAATAAATTATCAACTGTTACAATGAAATTATCATAAAAGTAACTCTCTAAGTATAGCTAAATACTAATACAACTTATTGGTATCAGTTTGTAACATTACAGTAATAATTGAATCTATTAATAACATCCAATTTTAATATAAAGTCGCACGCCACTGGTAATGCCCTCAAGCTGTCAAAATTTCCGTTACATGTTGGCTGGTTAGCGACCTGTGCATTTTGTTGTTTACACTCCCTCTATAGATGTTAACTCTGTGGTTGAAATAGTCATGAAGGATGCAGGAATAAGAAAAGATAGATTATTATACATATATAAAAATATTGTTGCACAAATGAGAAGAAAACAAAATATATGCGATGGATAGATGACGAATTTAGAGAAGATAAGGGAGAAACGCTAACAACAGACCATGATAAAGCATATCAATTTGTACGAACGAACGAGGTACGAACGACACGAGCAACTCCTGATATTTGGTCCGCTTTTCCTCCTAATTTCGATGCCCAAATTGACTGTACTTTTGGTGGCAATATCTGGATTTGCAGAGTTGTCCGCGCACTAAATTTGGGAGATATTTTAATTCCGGCCGATGATAGTGCATTAACGAGGTAATTTAGAGCCTAAAACCGAAAATCTGCCGGCACTTTTTATTCTCGCCGTAATTCACAAAGAACGGAAATTTGCATTTTCCTATCTCTGCCAAAAACTTTTAATGGAATCCGAATGGTAATTTTATTGGTGGGCCGCCTTATATTAATTTTATGGTGACAGTTTAGCCACCCATAGCTCCGCATTATAAGCAGCTTATCTAACGCAGTTAGTATGGCGATCCATAGTCATTACTGGAGTCAGGAGGGAAAAATCAATATTGCAAACCTTGAAAGTTACGTAATATTATATAAGGATAAGTTCTATGGAAAAACTATTTTTTTGCAACAATTCAAAAGTTATATCAAAATAAGAATTGATTTTTAAATCCAGTACCGAAGACATGCCAGCTTTGTTTTAGTTTTGAGCATCAAAACAGTTCTCGGACAGTTCACGGATTGCGCAGAACTAAATGCGCAGCAGCTCAGTCTCAGAATGATTCTATAACCGTCCTAGAACGGTTCAGTATATCCATAAACGAGAACAGCATATCTGTTAGAGACGCTATTTTCTTATTCTGATGCCAAACCTTTCAAAAAAAACGCTACAGTCTTGACAAAGCCGTAATGAAACAGCCCCCATATTTTTTCCCATCCGTTAACGATCCCCGTGCAATGTTAAAAAATACCCTATGACCTTCTTACATAGACCACACGTGGAAAATAAATTGGTTTCTGAAGCTTTTTTTCATAAAACGGAATACTTTTTCTGCTAGGCCTGGATTCTCAAATCATTTTTTTTTTTTTCAGGTGGCAGTGAGCCTGTGACAGCGGCGGCTTTTGATCTGTTCGACTCTTCGAGTGGGCCAGATCTCACGTTATCACCACAGACATTCACCAACTCTGCAGAAGCTTTCATCAATGACAACTCCAACAGCCTCAGCGTGCCAGCAGACAGCGATGCAGGTTAGTTTTTTTAATAATAAATAACTATTATATAAAATAATAAGTGCCCTGAAGGTATACACCTTGACCAGAATACCACCAATACTATAAGCTGATGACCTAGTACTTTTAGCCAAAACCAAAGGCGTCCTACAGAGAATAATATACACGCTACAAATCGTATGTAAAAAAATTCGACCAAAAAATATAGTTAGGACAAAGATTGCCGTAAACCATGAAGTACTGGAATAGGTAAAACGCTTCAAAATACTGCGATATGTCTTATGACAGAGGCAAGGGTATAGAAGAAAAATGAATTTATGGTTCTTGGGTTTTTAGGCTGGCGTCGTTCAGCGTTAAGGCTTGACGTTTCGCCACCACGAGTGGATGGCATATTCAGAAGCTATTTCACTTCGGCGACTTTCTAAATACTGACGGCTGGAGGATCTGCACTTGTATTTATACCTGTTAACGGTCACGTGGCCCAAAGAGGTAGCGTTGATAGTCCCGCCCCCTCGCGATATGGCAGTGTCTTCACGCCCTTTAGGATGGGTACCCATGTCTTGTTGACTTTCTGTATTTCTTCTTTCTTATTGAAACTATTGTGGTGTTTTTGTCTTTCGATGGCTTCTCTGTTAAGTCTGGCATAGTATGAAGACGTTGCGGCAAGAACCTTACGCACACGCCTAAGAGTGTGCCTAAAAACCTGGTTATATATGTGTCTTTAAGTGTGTCAAAAATAGCTAGCATAAATATAGTAAGTGGGACCTGATGCTATAATAATTTCTTCGAAACAAAATGCAATTTTTTGTTTGTAAGAATGGTATTTATTTTTCAGTTTATTGTCAAAAATCCTTCATCCACCAATATTTTTCCCAGGAAGGAATTTATATAATTTTTTCTGCATACAAGGTTATCTACGGAACAAAATATTTGGTTATGTTTACTGGTTGTGACAGTTTTGAGATTTAATTTAGTTAAGATTTATAAAGGAATACTTCATCAATTTATAGGCAAGCTTAATATTTTTCTACTTATCTAGGACATATGGAACAGCTTAATATATTCTATGAAAGAAACAAAGGTTATTATATTTTTATCATTGGTTGTCATACTTTTTTAGCATATTATTATCAACATATTTGTTATTCTTTAATGAACTGCTCTTTATTTGGTCTATAGATTTATGAATTTAGGCTATTTACACACTTATTTCATTAAAAATGATTTGTAGAAGTAGAATGTTGAAGACATGCAACTTCCATAGTTTCGGGCGGATACAAATTGCAGCCGCGGTTAGGGTATAATAATATAAATCTCAAAGGTGACCATAAAGGATGTTCAAAATTGCAGCAAGGGTCCCTTATCGGCGCAGTCTACCTGTTTGGAGGTATTCTAAAAATTAATTTGGATTTGTATAGCAAAATATTATATAAAAATAGTATTATGTGACAGATAAAATTAATTTTTATCTAAAGCAACATTTTGGTGGCATTTACTTACCTACTTCTGTTAGTGGTCTTGAAAACTATATGACATCGCAATGACTTTTTTAAATTACAAACCCAAAATTTTATTCGCACTTGTTGTTATAGAGATTTTGAAATTCTCTACTTAACTAACTAGAACTTAACTAGAAAAGTTAATTTCTTGATACATATTTCCATTATTTTAGGCAATTTCGACAATATCAACAGTTATTGTGACAATTTTGATACTTTTTTGCAATTTTCGGAAGCTGATAATATACCCAATGCGCGGTTTTTTTTAGACTGAAACTAATAAATCCTTATTTTGTTAGAGCAGTTAATAATAAAACAAAAACTATTGACATTGAAAGAAAATTATACTTTTCTAAATTGTTAATTGTTAATAGTACATAACATTATGTACAAAAATATTGTAAATCGTCTTAGATCAATATATACATAAAACACCATAATTACTAACTAAGGTTCTCACCATAAAAATGACATACATTTTTTATATATTCTAATCCACTTATCCTATTTTCATTGAGTAATAAACCTATTCTAAGATTCAAAAAATCTTGCTTCTTTTTAGTTGTTGCATTTGGAGTGTGCTTTATTCTGACACTATTCATTTTAATGTATGAGTCTGTTTCAGTATTTATCAAAGACTCTCAAAAATAAACAATGATGGATGGTTGTTATAAAAACTCCTATCCCTAACCGAGGGTCGTCCGCTGCAATTTACATGTTTACCTGAAATGGAAAAATAACCAGCCGCTGCAATTTTCATAACCCGGATTAAGAATGCTTGACCATCGCTGCAATTTACAATCGCCGATAGACCCTATAGTACTTTTACAAATTCCACTCAGTTTTCGTTTAAATGTTTTGTTTTTACGAGAATATCGTGTGTCAAGGAAATTCAGGGACACCCTATATAAGCCTTTGAAAAGAACAATGAACTGTAAGGAACCTTTTAAAGTGCCAATAAGTGGGTAGTTTACCGTAGGTGTTATCGTTATGTAGAATCGACTTCAGCCACGTGACGACTGCATGTGGTCAGCCCTTGCTCCAGACTAATTTTTGCCACCCTACTTTCTGTCGGTATGCCAGACGGATGAGAAATGTGATTAAGTCGAAGTAGAATTGCCGTGCGATTGATCGTTCGGCTAGAACGACCATCAAATTGGTGCTTATCGCTGAAAATACCTGTCGAGTCAGCGCGGAGAAAATGCACTCCTAATATTTCCGACGAAATCGATTTCCGAGGCGATTATTTTTACCTGTTAACGTTCGCGAAATGTTCCGCCAGCTTTTATTTCTTCGCTTCGCGGAACGTTGCCTGCTTACACTCAACAATGGCAATAATTTTCAGCGAAATGGAGATTAGCGATATTGCCCTTCCGCGAACGCATGCATTTTGTTCAGAATAAAGTTCAAATATATAGAAGTTTTCGCAATTGAAGGGTGCAAGGGTAAAAAGTAAAATGATTTAGGTTCAAAATCCGTTTTTACTTCAGGCACTGATAGGTGAGGAGAGTATTATAAATGCTCTTTTGATTTCATTTTCCGGTTATTTACTAAATACCTGATGTTTATTTTATTATATGTTCAATACATTGTCCTGTTAATGGTTCATATTGTTGGGCAAATAAAGCATATTGTATTGTATTGTATTGTGATCGCGAAAATTTGTGCTTTTTAGGTATTTTATGACACATATCTGCATAACAAAAATCCACAGCACTCATTTCAGTCGGCCTGTCAGTTTGGTCTGTCTGTCGGTCGGTATGTCTGTATGTTGGCATTTTTCTAGCCTCGTTATCTCAGTAACCGCTGCATGGATTGTGATGATATTTGGAGGTCGTAGTAGCCAATACTCCTATAATTTTGGAAATCGGTGCATGGACGGTGAAGTGATTAGCAAAAAACACAAAAGGTCAGATGTTCCCCAAACGTTTTTAGGCGTTTTAGGTGCTTTAGGGGAAAAGCAGTATTTTTAGGTTACCAGTGGTTGGCGCTTAAATAATAAATTTCTATAGTGTTAAAAAATGAAGCTTTTAAATTGGATAGAACTATCATCATCTCTGGCTTTTGAAAAAGCCAGGGAGCATTATTTTCCGGTTTTTATCTGCTTTGTGGACTATTCTAAGGCGTTTGATAACGTAAAGTGGTCTAAACTGTGGGAAATCCTCATCTCTATGGCAGTTCCTTATCGCCTAGTGTTTTTTATACAGCAACTCTACGAGTCTAATTCGACTCGTGTAAGAATTGATGGTATCCTGTCTAGTCAAACTGCAACCAGAAAAGGAGTTCGTCAGGGATGCGTATTATCTCCGATGTTGTTTAACGTTTACTCTGAATTTGTGATGGGGCAGGTATTAGACAACTGGAATGGCGGTGTTACTATTAGCGGAAGCAAAATATCCAACTTAAGATTTGCTCACGATACAACCTGTATCTCAGGAAGAAGTAGCAGCTCTATTAAACATCTTAGAACAACATAGTGCAGCGTATGGTCTTGGTATTAACTACAATAAGACCAAGGCTATGATCGTAGACAGAGAGCATGATAATCATTGAGAAATACAGTCAACAGGCCATTGTGAAGTAGTTCAAAGTTTTGTATACCTCGGTTCTTTGATCGACAATTCGGATAGCTGTGAAAATGAGATTCGACGGCGCATTCAACAGGCACGTGTGGCCATGACAAAGCTTACTAAAATATGGCGTGACCATAACATCACTAAAGCTACCAAAATGTCGCTGGTTCAGTCTCTTGTGTTATCCATATTTTTGTATGCCTCGGAAACTTAGACTGTTAAAAAGGCAGATCCAGCTCGCATAGATGCTTCTGAAATGTGGACGTGGAGGAAAATGCTGTGAGTTCCTTATACCGCCCATCGAACTAAAGTTTCCATACTGGACGAGCTCGGTAATCCAAAGAGACCGTCCTCCATTGTGTCGAGGACAATGCTTACATTCTTCGGACATATTCACAGAAGCGATAATATGGAGAAACTTGTAGTTAGTGGACATACCTCGAGGCGCCGTGGCCGTTCCCCTACACGCTGGGTGGATACGACGAAACAGTTGCTGGATATGAGTATCAAGAGCGCCACTGAACTGACAGTAAATCGCGAACGATGGCGAGCTACAGTTCGCAAAACTATTGATAATATTAGTGTCGGCAATACTGTAGCTCCGACTTATTGCATTTTACGAGTTCACAACATGCCTGTTAAGACACTGTGACAATATTGATGATCGGTGCTATCGAAGTGATGAATACGATATCTATCGATATCTAAGCATCGATGTTTTTGAAAAATGGCCATCTCTACTCCCTACGCGTTGCCGACGCCTCAAAGCAAGGACATAGCGGCTACGATAACAATTAGAATCCTAATGTCTAGCTCTTCTCTTGAAGCGAGGGACTTATTCAAATTTATTCATAAAAATATAAAACAGCAATTCCGAGGGGAGCTAATGAAAACCTCCGAGCAGACCGCTATCGCTATAACGAACATTATAATTTTAGTAATTGAATTTTAAGAGGTGTATAGGCAAGACGTGGTATTCTGCATGCATTTTTATTTTGGAATATGTTTGGAGATTACCATTCCATAGCGCAGCTCATTCAGCTTGCATGCGAAGCTAACGGATTTTATTTAATACCAAGTCTGCAGTATGCCACAAATATCGAACACCGAAAAATTTGATTTTGCGATAGGGTTTATTTTTTTATATATGTTTCGCAGAACGTTTCGTGTTTTATTCTATTTAACAAAAATTAATTAACATGAAAATATTTTTAAAATGTAGCCTTAACGGGTTCCGATCTATCCGAATTTTTTTTTTTTCATCACATACTCTAGTCATGAAGCTTCGTGTCGAATAACGTGATTAACCCTGTACAGCTTTTTTCCTGGAGTTTAGCGTTCTAGGTATCAATCATGCCAACATCACGACCACCTGAGGCAGTAAAAATAAAAAACGTAGAGTATGTCCAAACATCTCACATCCAGAAAACTACAGACCCATTTTCGTTTTATCCAATTTTGCTAGACTATTCGAAATAGTTATGTATAAAGGAATATATTCAGCTGTTCAGAGTGCATGGTCAACAATCTATCACGGGTTTTAACACGCTTTGATTATCTTCACCTGTATGTTTGCTTGAGCCCGTGTGGGGGCGGGTTAGAATATCTCCCATCGTATATCCTGCGTAAAAGGCGACTAAAAGTAACACCAAACTAATGTCGGTGTAATCAGGAACCTCTTCTCAACCAACAGCTTCGGGTGGACGAGTTGAGAAGAGTCAGGACACCTTCTTGTCCTTGGGGTTCGAAATTGCCCCTAAAGGCGGATGAACCAGTAGATTCTATTTGGTCAACGGCATGAGGATGCATAAAGCAAATGGGAAACTACTGCATTAAAGATCTTAAAGATATCCCAAGAGAAACTCGTAAAATGAGTAAATGCATATTACGAGTTCACATGTCTGTTAAGACATTGTGACTATGATGATGATGAAATGTGGGTGTTAGCTCTTCTAAGTCCCAATTTCTCAGTAGGTCCTCCATTTAATATATAACTGGACACAATTAAATCCCACAATTGCTGATGCAATACGCAAAACCACGAGATGACGCAAGATGGCTAACACTGAAACAACACAACGACACAACCTCGTCCATGTTGGCGGGTTCACGGCGATACTAACACTGAGATGATCCCCCTGTTCTTTATATTTACGTAAATTGAATCGGGACATCAGTCCCTCCGAATACTGATTATAGTTTAGCGAACGACAAGGGCCATTTAAGCAAAATTAATTTTTATCAGATGAATTATCACGAACTGCTGTTGCAGTAATAATTTTTGTACATTGAATAGATTGTATGCTTTGCTTAAATGAAACATAGGGTAAGTTTCGAAAACAAAAGGATGTTTTGATTGCATTATATGTCAATACTGATATTAGAAGAATTATACATATCGTTAGAACAAATATAAAATTATTTTCAATTTATTGGCGTACCTGTGATTAGTTCGAATATAAGGATTGAATTCTTTCAATGACATGGATTTGAAACAACTGTAAATATATTTAAAGCGATGGAAAAACATCCAAAAACTAACAATTAATTGCAAAAGCAACAGTATTTTTTTCTGTGTACAAATGGCACAATTTTCCTTTGTTATTTACACCGATTTTGCCAAGGCATTTAACAAAATTGATACCAATTTTGTTACAAATACTTTCTCGTTTTGAATTCATCGAACCTTCGACTACCTGAAGGTTATTTGAACCATACGCGGCAATGTGTCGCTTACAAAGGCTATCTTTCACATAAACATATATCTAAATATGGGGTACTCCAAGGTTTTAATCTAGGGCCACTACTGCTTTTCACTGATGATCCCAAATTTTAGCATGACAAGGTGAAATAGTTAAAACAGAGACATGTTGCAATAAAAATAGGTTTCACATAAACGACAAATACAAGGTAATAAGGTTCGCTAGGAAAAATTGATTAATGTTCTATGACTACAAAGTTCATCAAACTAGCATTTCTCGTTGTGAATCGGCTTTGACTCAAAGCTTACATTTGCTAATCACACAACATAGAATATCAATAAGGCTCTGGCTTGTGACGTCTATGATCGTCACAATTCATATACATACGTATCTGTTTTTTTTTCCTGTCTCTAACTGCTAATTAACTAGCAGTAATATATAAAAAAATAAAATAAAAAGAATAAAATAGTATTTAAAAAAATTATATAAAACTAACACCAATGAATTGTGTACCTCAGAACCGATTAAATGAATAAATCAGCAAAGCTTCAAGAGTCCATGGGATTTGTTGAAATTTTAACACTGGGTTTAACAATAATAAAGAAACTTGTTCGGCATTGTATTCGCGTATGTGACTCGTGAGGTCAAGGCTTAAAAATATGCTTCAATTATTTGGCATCCTTTGTATAAATGTTACAAAGAAAGCATTGCACTTTACCACTAAGCGAATAAAGTTTCCCAGAGTACACCACATTCACATTTTCTATAATTTTTCAGGTAGGTAATCACCCTGATAAAACCCCTACCCGCAGCGGTGATACTTTGATGTACTCCTTATCATCAATCTCTTTCAGGTCTCAAGTCTGAGAGTATTTGTAATTAAATTTCTTCTTTTTCCGTAGATTATATAATTTTTCAAGATTAAAGGTGACTGGAAACTCGCGGGAGACGATGTTTTGGATGCGGGAAATTAGGATAAAAGGTTGAATTAATGTAAGCAAAGTGTTTGAATGACAGTTCAGTTATTCTCAGTCTTAAGTATAACGCCTGAGACGGTATGACAGAAAATGGACACAGCATTCGAAAAAGAATGAAGTCAAGAGACTAGTGCTTGTCCTATCAGAATGTTATGGATTTTTCAAAATAAGTGTTGCTTCTCTTTACTAAATCATTCAGGTTGGTTCTACTTGGGAGGTTTGCTCTGATTGATAAACAGTCTCGCGGTCAATATTAGCAAAAAAAATGTAGGCCACTGACGTTTTTTTTTTTCCTTCAGATCTTCAGATTTACCTAAAAAATCGAAAATCTTCATTTGGCTTTCTATTAAGATTAAACCTCGTATTTTGGATAACATGGTGGTGCTGATTACAAATCCGGTATTAGTTTGGAGTTTTGGTATCTTTAGACGGAAATGAAAAATTTCAGATCCTTCAGATCTTCAGGTATACCGAAAAAATCGAACATCTTTATTTAGCTTTCTAATAAGACTAAAACTCCTATTTTGGATAATTTGAGGATACTGATTACAAATCTGGTCGCAGTTTTGAGTTTTAGTATCGTATGACGAAAATCAAAAATTTCTGATCTTTCACATCTTTAGATTTACCTAATAAATCGAAAATCATTATTTGGATTTCTATCGAGATGAAACCTCTTATTTTGGATAACTTGATGGTGCTGATTACAAATCTGGTATTAGTTTTGAGCTTTAGTATCGTTTGACGAAAATAAAAAAAATCAGATCTTTCAGATCTTCAAATTTACCTAAAAAATCGAAAAGCTTTATTTGGATTTCTATCAATATGAAACCTCGTGTTTTGGATAATTTGAGGATACTGATTACAAATCAGGCCGCAGTTTTGGGTTTCAGTATCGTTTGACGAAAATCAAAAATTTCTGATCTTTCATAGCATCAGGTGTTTACCTAAAAAATTGAAAATTCTTATTTGGCTTTCTATTAAGATTAAGCTTTGTGTTTTTGGATAATTTGAGAGTGCTGATTACAAATCCTATCACAGTTTTGAGCTTCAGTCTCGTTAGGCGATAATCAAAAATTTCGGATCCTTCAGAGATTCAGGTTTACCTAAAAAATCGAAAATATTTATTTGGCTTTCTATTAAGATTAAACCGCGTGTTTTGGACAATTTGAGATCACCTGAATATAAACCGTTCGGCTTGCGTGCCGTTACGGCAACTCTTTATAATATAGCTGTCAACTGCTTTTCATAAATTTATATAATAATAATATAATAATGTCGTCTTTATTTTGCTACAATTACAGCGCAACAAAAACTATAGAAAACCTCATTCGCAAAGTTTAGAGTGCAACTTCTACACTTTACTAATGAAGTTAGCAACAGGTTTTAAAAATTAAAAGATAATTTTGAGTTGAACAATTCAGTTACAAAAAAACAGGAAACAGACACTAATCTTATAGTATGAAAAAGAATAAAATGTTTAAAGCAAATATAATATAGTTTGTATATGTCTATTATGATGGAGCTGTTGAGGTAGGTGATAGATTAGATATAAAACATTTGAATTTTTGTCGAAAAACTGATAACGAATATTTAGTCTAAGATCCGAATATAAGACGACCTTCACCGAACTGGTTAATGGTTGAAAAGCATTTTATATTAAATTTAATATGTTAAAAAACATATCGCGAGTGGGTTGGCTGAAAAATTTTAGTCCAGGGTATGATTAATTAAATATTGAAAAATTAATTTTTTTTAAACGTTTCACTGGTTTGGTTAATAGACAAATTACATAGCAATCGAAAGTATGAAGTCCATAGAATACGCAAACGTTAGGTTGGCTACGTTTTTCTCGTCCCAACTATATGGTAGGCAGGTATAAACAGGTAAATCAATAATAGTAATTTGTACCGGTGTCGGTAATGCATGAAACTTATATCAAAATAAAGATAATTTTATCGCAAACACGTCGATATGGGGTTGTCTGCAAAAAATCAGTCTGGAATTCCGGTTGTCGAATTTTAAAGATCAAAATATTGCTGCCAGTGAATACGTGCGCCAGAGAGGTCCGAGCGAACTATCCCGTGTATTAACAAAGTGCGCATGTCATGTGTCCGTGAAATTGAAAAGGATAGCGATAAAGTGTCTACGAAGTCACTTGGAACAGCAAAAAATGCTTGGGCGGCATCAGGACTGACTGACATTTTTCAGCCAACCGACTCGCGATATGTTTTTTAACATATTAAATTTAATATAAAATGCTTTTCATCCAATAACCAGTTCGGTGAAGGTCGTCGTATATTCGGATCTTCTACTATAAAGAATTATAAATAACAGCAACGATATACGAAAAACTTTCATCCCCTGTGACGTACCCAGCGGAAAGATAAAACATCAATAAATGGCAAATGAAGCACGCTCGGTGCGAGTCAGTGGGGCCTTTTATTCTTGAAAGTCCGCCGGATTGATGAAACTTTCCGTGCCGGTCCGTTATTACGATGTCCTAATTGCGTCCGATGTACGGACATCACATACAAAACGACAAAACGACAATGTCGTCGAATCGACCGCTGTCGCTGTGCCGCTCTGCCGCTCGGCCGCTGTTCACAAAGCGCCCGGATTCATTCTGTTCATTAGCGCTCCATTCGGCTTGTCTCTCCTCTCCTCACGTGTTCGCATTCACGTACTACCATTTGGCAGAATAAGGAAGGATTTAAATTGTCACGAAATATAGTGAAAATGATATCAATTTATTTACACCGGTCCAGTTAAAAGTGTCAGATAGGTAGCTGTATTTAAACAAACGCATATATAAACATAAGTATGACATTAAAAATAACAACCCGAATTCTACTGCCCTTAGCAAGCATGTCATAAAAAACAAACATTCAATCGATTTTGACAACGTTAGAACGTTATGTAAAGCAAAAGACTGGTATAAGCCAAATATTTTAGAGATAATTCACATAAAAAAATGTTCTAACAGCTTGAATTTCAGAACTGATACGAGCAATCTTTCGTGTATATATGCAAATTTAATAAAAGGGACATATCCTATACTTTCTTCCATCTTACCAATATTTACTTTCCTCGCAATCAATTTTAATGTGTTTTCTTCTTTTTGTATATATTTTTTAACGTAGATGTTATCAATGCTCTCACCCAGTTAGGAATTTTTATACCACTAGTCTCTCAATAAGTATCAAGTAGCCTACACCACCCAGCAATAATATTTGAGACTATCGTGATGTAGTGTAAGTTTTTCTGTGCATTTTAATTTTAGATTTTAAAGTTTTAATGTGTTTTGTAAAATTGTAGATTATGTTTGTGATCCATGTTAATATTGTTGTACTCATTGCACGAAGTGTAGTTGGATCCTTACAGGACCAATTTTTAATTTTAGTTATACATATATCACACACGCCCTGAAGATGACGCACTTCTAGCGTCGAAAAGTTGGCCATCATATACATATATATTTTTTAAATATATTATTGACCGTATCCCAGGATTTTATTGCAAAAAGATTGGATTATAACGGTCAGGATACAAAAAGTAAATAAATAGGTAGCTGCTTAAGATTTACGTGAATTCATAAGTTTAACCCTCAGAGTAATAACTGAATATAGCGGTAGTAAACAACAAATTCTAATAGGCCGACATCTTTTCTTACGTTCGCATATTGACCACCAGATATGGCAATCATAATTGTTTACTATCGTCTTAATTGTATAGTATTCAGAAATATTTCATTCTACAGCAAAATCAATATTGTTGACATCTACTCCGTTACTGCACATTTCATAATTAACGCAAATTCTGATGTCTTACATAAATTTTGAGGAGCTGGCAACGCCGACATAATTTTCATGCGACTTATTTACGGTAGAAGCTTGACTGTCAAACGTTTGTTTTATTTGTGCGTCTTTTATGCTTGGTCAGAAAAATCGAATTTGCTATTTATTGGGAACTGTACTGAAACTTTACGAACTTGCTGTGCTATATTCGAGTGTAGTTTAACAGTTTTTCGAGATGGAACTTAAAAAGTGAAGTGTTTGTAACATGGGTTGCATTGTTTACAATTTAAACTGTCACTGCGAGGTCACAGCTGATCAATGTTTGGAAGCTGAAGTGTCAAAGATGATGGCTTTGAGCATGCCATGCTGAAGTGGTTTGTTTACTACTTCTATGCTCAGGTGTTACTCTGAGGTGTAACCTTCAATTGTTTTATATAGATTATGGAAAAAGTATATGTACAGGGTGGCCAATCGGGTGACGATAATAATTTTTTTTTAGATAGCCCGTACCGAGACCTATCCAAAGCACCCCCACGTATGTGCACCGATTATTGATAGTTTTCGAGTTATGATTTTTTTTTTGAAAACTTAGAGATTTTCCAGCTTTTCCAAGAGATCGTCAAAAACAAAAACAAGAATGCTTTTTGGCTTTTATTTTTTTCAGCAGTTATACTCAGTATTAAGCCTTTTTTAATATCCAATAACGAGAACCTGTACATCCGAACAATAATTAAGTACATTTTGGGGCCAAAGTTTGAAATCTCTGTTTTTAGTCAGGAGACCAAAACCTTCAAAATAAAATTAAAAATACTTATGCCTGGTTCTGGAGCTCCAATCTAATCTTAAAAACTATGCAAGACATTGCACTTTCGAAATAATAATGAAATGAAAACTATCAATCATCGGTACACATACATGGGGGTGTTTTGGATAGGTCTCGGTACGGGCTATCTAAAAAAAAATTATTATCGTCACCCGATTGGCCACCCTGTATGAAAGTTGTAGCCTTGCTCAGAAAATATTTCAATTTATACAGGCTGATCCATAACTACGGGGTGATGCAAGATTCTCCTAATAATTCCCCTTCTTAAAGTATAAGGCATTGTAACATTATACAGGGTATTTTGAAAGTTATTACCATTTTTATATTCAAATCGCTGTCAAATGAACGCGATTTGACTGATTTTTCGTGTCACGCCTAACTTCGGTAAGTTTGCTGTGTTTTTTGTTGATGTCAATCAAGTTAAGTGCGGAGTTAAATTCCTAAGTAATTTTTTTTTCATCAGTACTGTTTTGCTACATGAACACAGCATCGGTTGTTTGTTTCATGCATTTTCTGATAATCCTCAACAGTACATCACTCTCTTTTAGAGCAAAATGTGCTCATCTTTTTCTTTTACTGCAGCTCACGTCCTCTGTATATTATTGACATTGACCCACTTTTGTTAGTAAAATGGACAATGAAAACAGGAACTAGGAAGTTATGGAATTGCTTACAGTACTCAAACCACAAAATCGGTAAAGTAAACTCTAACCCAACGGGTTGCAAGTGCCCAAGTTCCAAACTCCCAAAAGCCAAGACTGGCAACCACAACAGTAGCCAGGATTTCACTTCGGAGGGAGGGGGATAAAAACCGGGAGCAGTCAGATGCACAATGTCCTACTGAAGGAAGTCTTGGGTATCAGGAGTAGGACGTTGTTGCTTATCGCCAGTTTAGTGAGCAGAAAAGGGGATGGTTAGGTTTCAGTTTCTCAAACATCCTGGAGGATCACTAAAGAAACGTCACTGTTAGAGCAAAAACAGGTTTTGTGGCTCCTACCCGCTATTCCCCTACTTAGGGGGGACCTGTTGAGTGTTCTAAATATTCAAAGCCTGTTTTTTTCTAGATACCCCCGAAGCACTTGGGGGGAGGCTGGAGCTCAGTATATTTTTTGCTGGCTATTATCCATTCCTTTGTATAAAAAAATGAACTATAGCAAATATAGAATAACTAAACAGTATAGAATTACATGGGGCCCCCGGACCACGTGCTGCATGTTTTAATTGCGTTTATATTTTACGTTATCAAGTAACAAAACTCAAAAAATGTTTATTATACCCTACTGGGGCGTAAAGGTGAAACATAAAAACAATTTCTTCTCTAAATTCTGTGTGGAAAAACTGTATGCAACATAATACTCGTATTTGTACATAGATTCAACTGTTTCAGAATTTTCTTATTTTCATCAACACCAAAACAAGAAAATCTGGCATAAACTGCAAATTGGTACATCTAGCTTTGCAACGATATATCACCAGTTAGTAGTACTACTAGAAATAATTGTTAATATTGTTTATCTGTCAATTATTTTAAGACTTAGATAGTGGATACATAGAATCCCTAAAATCTTTGTTTAAATTTGTTTGGATAGCCTGGATATTTTACCTAATAATTGATCATCTCCGAACTTTATTAAGACGGTTTTTTTCTAAGCTCGTAGCAGGTAATTGTTGCATAGACGTTTCAACAGTTTAGGAACATATGTATAAATCACTAAGACATTTTGTAACTTTCGGGGTAAGTAGTAGGTTAGTTTGTCATCCGTGCAAACGATTGAAACTTAAGGTGGTTGAGGTTTCCTTTGTTAGTCGTTTCTTAAGTGAAAGTTGGTACAACTGGGCATGAGTATGGTACCTACTTCCACCACGATCTAAATTTCGAGCCTAAATTCAGCATTCTGTAAAGACACTTTTATAGGAATGCCTCGATTCTTAGGGTATGCGAATGGTAGAGGTTAGCTGTTTGGTTGAGTAGTGTGCCTTCCGTCTCGCCAATGCATGTTGCCTGTTGGAAACGGCACGACCACGCAACATATTTTATCGCATTGTTTGGCTTTTGTTCTGACGAGGACAAAGATTCACCGAACGGCCGAGCCGTAATTTGTTTCGATGGACGTATTGTCGGGTAATCGCTTCCGCCTCACAAAGCCTGCAATAAAAGCTGCTGCTGCTGCTGCTGTTGGGCCTGCTTTGTACGTCTGTCCGTAGCTGTCCGGTGTATGACGCTTGCATCGATGTCCAGCAGTGATGATCAAATGCGCCATTTTAGCGATTTCATAATCAGAGCTGAGATGCGGTTGAGATTTCTCAACCCTAACAGGTAAAGCAGGGTTTTCCTAGCAACGCACATTTTACGCGGCGTAAAACATCGTACAGCCAACGCAACATAACTAGTATTACCTTCGACAGAAAGCTGACGTGGAACTCTCACTTAGATAGTAGAGCCAAAAGAGCATAATGTCGCTTATGAACAATGTCGGCGAACAGTGGGACGCACTTGGGGCCTGTCGCCAGTTACCCACTGGATCTATACCACAATCATTAGGCCTACGCTAACGTATGGAGCCATTGCCTGGGTACCTAAAGTTCTGCAGGCGACGGCGATTAATAAATTATATAAAATACGACGTATGGCCTGCATTAATATAACAGGAGCCATGAGCACAACACCGACTGCTGCTATGGAAGTAATAATTGGCATCACCCCTCTAGATATTTACATCAAAGAGGTTGCGTTACTGTCAATGTTACGACTTCGCACGGTTAGTATTAATCCAGATGTAGGTATGGGACGACTGAGGCAGCTGGTATGGCGGGAAGCGCTAAAGACACTACCCATGCTACAAGCAACCAGCGACTCAATTAAACCAACATTCGTTTTTAAGAAACCCTACAAAATAGAGATTAAACAGAATGTTGAGCCAAATGTGACAAATGCAATTTGCATATAATACACAGATGGCTCCAAAACAAGGGAAGGCACTGGATGTGGTGTATACTCTAGGTCTTTAAACCTAAGAACAAAGTGGGCTATGGGCAAACACGCCAGTATCGTTCAAACGGAACTGGCTGGCATATCGATAGCCGCAAATGAACTAGCCAGGAGAGATGTATCTGGCAAAACTGTAGCAATCTGCACTGACAGCAGACAAGCACTTCTAACCCTGAAAAGGCCTTGTATCACCTCAGGGCTAGCAATGGAATGCCACCAATCTTTAGCCCATGCTTCGGACAAAAACAATATTGTCCTGAGGTGGGTTAAAGGGCACAACAACAACAACAACAAAGGCAACCGTATAGCGGATGGTCTAGCCAGGAAGGCCGCTGACCAAGGAATTTTAGGACCATGTGACCTTTCTGGAATGTCGACAACCACAATTTCGGAAATAGCCAAAAAACACTCCCATGCCCAAATGGTAAAACGATGGGAAGAACTACAAGGATGTCGATTTGCCAAGGAAACTCTTGCAGGTTTTGACATGGCAATATCCAAGAAGTATCTGGCGATGACCAGACCAAACCTACGTCTTTTAGAAGGATTCCTGACTGGCCATTGTCAACTCAGGAAACACCTCCACACTATGGGCTAAGTGACACACTGATATGTATAATGTGTGAAAGTGAAGACGAAACTGTGGAACACGTCATATGTGAATGCCCAGAGTTATCTTCTATTAGAGATTGTGCGTTCGGCGAGTCTTGGCCTACACCTGCCCTCATAAGGGAGATGTCCCCCAGCGACTTGTTCACCTTCCTACAATTGGCAGGATGGACGATGACCTGAGGAAACAACTCCCTGGGAGGATGCACAATGGGCCAGTTGTGGCCTAAGTGCAGTGGGACCACTCACCCTCCCCACTCTACAGATACAGATACAACGCAACATAACATCCAATGTGCTGCGTAAAAAGTGTTTTCCTAGGATATTCAGATGTGCCCTGACCATCGCGATGAGTAAAAGAAAGAAATTAGCTTTGGCACTTTTAATATTGCAAGATGAAATTTTGAAATACGAAATTGACATAATAATCACGATTCATAATAGCACTAGAAATTCTTCTAGTCGATTATTTCAAAAAAGAAACAGCGAAGGAGCATTAAAATTACTTGTCCATAGACATCTGCTTGACGACGAGGTAAAATTTAAAAGCATATTTTAGAGTTACCAGGCAGCAATTCTCGTTTCTTTTCGATCTTGTGAAAGAAGATTTAAATGTGGAACCATGTAATCGTGTGCGACATCCTATTTCGCCTCCTGAAAAACTTGGCGTAAGATTGAGGTAAATACCTATAATACATTTTTTTCCTAATAATCAAACCTATATTTTTCAAACCGATTTTACCCAAAACTTGTTAATAATTATTCTGCTCATTACTTAAATCTGTATATCTCTTGCCACTTGTCTCAGGAAAGTTAGGATTACACGTATTTTTGACTTGGAGAGCTGGATCTACAAACCATCCCTCATCACATACTTTCCATCACATACATACATACGAACAAGTTTTGTAAATGCAACAAAAATTACAACATTTTGTCCATTTCATTCAACATTCTGTCGTTATTCGCTACATTTTTAATTTCCTTCATTTGCATATCCCAAAGAATTGGGTAACCACTAACTATTTCTACGAGTATTTATATAAATTGTTTATTCTCAGCAGCACTAAAACGGATTTGTGAATTCATTTTCAAATCGCACCCAGAAATATGTCTTTGGAATTACCGAGGGAATTACAGCCTATCATTAAAAATAAAATTATGTAAATTGTTTTGTTTTAGCATTTTTTTCGACAGGCAAGTTGTTTTTATTTTTTTCAACGAAAAAAGTGAGATGCGAAGAAATATCAAGGAGACAAATTGTTGGGTTTCTATCTGTTTAATTCGAGGTTTAATCTGAAAAACAACATTTATTTTAAGGTCAGTGGCGTACATTTTTTGCTAATAATGTCCCACGAGACGCCACTGGAAATTATGCTAGTAATGATTTAACGTCTTATTGCAGTGAAAAACATTGCCAAATTGCAAAAAAATCTGCTCAATGATCTTTAACAAATTAATAAAATATCAATTTTTCCCCAATTTTTTTTATTTACGTTTTACAATTTACTTCCCCCTTTCAGCCCCATCGTGAGTTTTAATCAAAGCCGGATTGTCATGCTTGTATCTAGATATTCAGGGTCAAAAGCGCAAAATTCTGAGAGGCAGTATGGCCTTTCCCAAGGTGCTGAAGCCTTAAAAACGAAACAATCAGGTTTATATGAAATTTCCACCCTAAAATCAGTTTTTCTATTGTATTGAAGTCCTCTTACTAAAAGGTGGATCACCTTGTAGATTATAAAAAAGTTACTGTATTGTCAAAATATTATTAGTTTAAAATCTTCTTTTTATTTGTGTGTAGCGCTGCTATTTGACGGTTTATAAATCTGTTCATACATGAAAGTGGGGACCAAAACAAGCATGCGCTCTTGAATTCACGTCGTATTGACTTTTTAATCTGATTTTAATTGGTGAATTTGCCCATGAAATTAATTAGCGACTAGCGAATATCAGCTTTCAAAACAAGCCAATTACATAGTTTTACGAGTTTCGCTAATTGGGATCTCGTACGAATACACATTTTCAAGAGGAAATGGAACGTTTGGAGGATACGCTATAAGCAGCTTCATAGGTCTCCATGAGAAACTTGTACCCGTATTATCAAAAAGGATTAATAAGTTAAGTAAAATACAGAGTGCAAGAAAAATTTAGTATACCTGGTATTAGTACTAGGCGCTTCAAAATGACCTGAACTTGACGATGAACTGGCTTAAAGATAACACATTTTTTATTATTTTTTTTTAAGTCTTAGATTGCAATTGTTGCCCTTCACCTCCAAAATTTAAGAATCTCAAGTCCTAGTAACTTAAATGTCAAATTCGTCCATCGTAAATTTGTTAGCACTGTGAATTGTGAATTGATTAACGATGCCCCGCCACCTCGCCCGCCACACTAGCTTTGTTCGGAAGAAGTTTTACATACATCGCAGTAAAGGCAACAAATTTTCTAGCCCCCGCAGTAACATTGTATTTTTTGGAAAATAATTTTAAACTGTTATCAAAGAAATATTTATTATCGCCTGATTAATTAGGTTAGCTTTTAGTTTAAACTGGCACGGTTAATGGCCGGTTTCTCAATGTCTAGTTAAAAGTGTCGGATAGGTAGCCACTTAGCGTTTCTATGGATACAACTGTCAGATAAGATTTACCTGGACTCGTAAGTTCAACCCTCAGTTGTTTAAACAATTTATCTAACAGTTACCCGTCACCTTCCAGATAAATATTCAACTGAACATTGAGAAACCGGACCTAAAAGTATAATGGCCTATAGCCAGACTTCGCCGTTGTACTATAGTTTTATGGGTGATTGCCACAATATTGAGTAATTTTTTAATATAATCTGTCCAGTACAAAAATTATTCAATGTATAAAAGATTATATGCTTATTGCGTTCGGTATGGTCTAAGTATACCGAATTAATATGATAACCAATTGAATTTCAATATATTCCCAAGTTTTAGCTCTTTTTTCCAAATAGTGAAACACGGAACTGACAGACACATCCACGGGACTGACAGAATGGGTGGATTTAAATAAAAAACATGGGGCATGACACTGTAGTCAGATTATTTATTAAAATAACAATGTTACAAAATACTTATTAGCTTATACATTAATATAAAAGTACAAAAATAGAGAATACCGCAATACTGGAACAACTCACTTAAACTAAAACATATGGCACTTTTGCCAAATTGGCTTTCAAAAAGGTACAAAGTAAAAGGTTCAAATAACTTTCATCTGAATAGATAACAAATGTCTTTTTTAGACCAGAACATAAAATCGCAACCTTTCGTGAACGGTCTGTTAAATAAAATAAAAAAAAGTTACACAGAAAAAGAAAAACCAAATGTAATCCAGATAAATATTTTAAGGATAACACAACAAATAGGTTTCACACTGCCTGTTATAATAATTATGTAGCAATCATTTTTTTATGCAGACTCAAATACGTCCACACTGTCCACAGCTTCTGGGAATTTTTAGTATAGGCGATTACCTTTTAGCAATAAACTTGGTTGTGGCAAAATGCCCAAAATTTGATCGTTCCCAACGTAACTCTTGTCATTTTCATCTAATCTGAAAACTTGATGTTTTTTGTCTTGTACGACTTTGAGAAAAGTTACAGCTGCTTCACCATCGTTATCTACTTCAGTCTGACAAACTGCAGCATATCTGTAGGTGTTATTTTTATCTCTCTTACTATTTTCCTTTGCAATAGAAATAAGTACATATGTACCTGTTCTTATAGAGGCAGGGACATTAGAACAAGATGCTACATTTTCATCCTCTTTATCGCGATCTGAATAAACATCTTCGTATCTTATTTTTTTGTCATGTTTAATTTTTTCTGAGTAACTTTCAGTATAAGATCTGACACTAGTGTCATTATAGTAAAGCATACCTAGTGCATAGTGACTACAATATTCTGGGCAGCTGTGAAAAGACAGGTTTCGTAGCCAAAGCTTCTGAGTCCCGACGAATGTTTTAACTTGGTGTACCTTCGTTGTCCCAGGAAAAGATATGATTTTACTAGATTGTATTACAATTTGAAAAACATTAACATCTGCATGGGTAATCTCAAATATGTTGACCCCGGGACAGTTATCACGTAAAACTCCTATAAGGTCTTGGAAGCAAGCAATATCTTTTCCTTGAGCTACAATACGGTCAGCAGTTCGCTTATATTCCCCACCAATGCCATCAGGGGCTCCCTTTCCGTGCCCTGCTTCGCTATAATACCATGTGATTTATTTCAGTCCTTCAAAATATGTTGCCATATGATTCGTTATGAAAGAAAATATACTTTTATTTCTATATTGGGTGCTTGGGCTATCACTTAAAAAGTGAATTATTTCTATTCCTTTATGGGGATAAAAGTTGAAAATAGGAGCCAAGTGAGCCCATATAGAAGCTGGATTAATCTGATTAACCTACTAATGGGAGTTGAATGATTAGTATTTAACTTGCTCTTTTGAGTCTGTTTCTTCAATCGCTGATATCGTTTCTTGTACATTTGCAATTTTTTATGTAAAGCATCCAGCTTTTGTTGCATTTTTTGTTTCTCCATGTAGCGTCTAACTTTGTTTCTATTAAGAATTTTCTTTTTGCGTTGTTCTTCATTTGACAGCAATTCAGCATCTTCATTTTCGGAGGAAGGTGGCGTATTTTCGTCTAACTTTTGATAACAGGCAGCTACTAACTTCTGTTTTTCCCTCTTGTATAGTTCTTCCATTCTTTCCGTTTCTGACGTTGCTCTCTTGGCGTCGTTTCCTTAATAGATTTTCGGATTTTCTTTTCTTTCTGCCTCAAATATTTCGTCCTCTCCTTCTCATTTGCTCTTCTCTTTTCACGGGATCTTCTCTTATTTTTCTCCTACGCTCACGTTCCTTCTCCCTTTTACGGCGTCTTTGTTCTTCTATACTCAACCTAGCCATTAGTACGACCTGTTATGGAAAAGTATATTTTTTAGAATGTCACATACCATTTTACTTAATCTAGAACCAACACTTAAAAAAAATACATGAAAACGTCAGTCCCCTGTTTACAATGTCAGTCCCGTGGTCATAAATTTACCATGGAACTGACGCCACGGAACTGACATTTTTGTAATAAATGGAATGTATCAATCGAGACAATTCATATAGCGTTATAAACATACAACTAATTAAACAATAGTAATAACAGATCCTACTTACCTGATGAAATCATCCACTCCCAAATGAAAAACCAGGTATAATAAGCGACTCGGCACTGACAGGTCGGCAGGTTACAGCTAATACAAACAGCCAAATATGTTCTATATTGTTAACACCGAACGCAGATACATACGTTCCCTCTCGCATAAGGAGACATACTGACGCTATGAGCACCTGTTAAGCCGAAAACGAAATATCCCTTCCAATTTACCACCATTTTTTTACGATTTCGTCTAGCGGCACGGAACTGACTATGCGGCACTGGGACTGAACGTCATCAACTCTTTTAAATAGGTTGCTTACAACTTTTAGACTTAGTTTCTGTTACGAATGATTACTACCCATTGAAGATACAGAAAGTGTATCAAATAATTTATTTGCAATCATTTATTCACTGAAAACGTGTTGATTAGGTGACAGCGTATGTGTTGGGACAGGCACGGAACTGACATTTTAGGATACTTTTGTGGAATAAAAGTTATATGGCATTAAGAAAAAGCGATAATTGTTTATTACTGTCGTAGAACTAGTTGTAATCGACCATTATGATAACGAATTAGTTACGTTCATGCAAAAATTGCCTGTTTTTAAAGAGAGGGACACTCGATTACTCACTTTTGCGGCAATCACCCTTATATGTATTTATAACAATTATAGTGCAATAATATCTGCTTGTATCGAAAAATACTGCGTAGTTTAGTTTTCGCGAAAGGCAAAGACTACGCGTTTTTCTAGCCTCGTAATCTCAGTAACTGCTGCATGGATTGTGAAGAAATTTGGATAGCGATATGCTGTGGGGTCGTAGTAGGTGCATGGGCGGCGGAGTAATTAGCAAAAAACAAAAAAAATCAAATATTCCTCAAACTATTGAATGGATTTTAATGAAATTTTGAGACAATATTATTACCGTGGCGAGGATGAAAAGCGATGAAAAATGTGTACATGTTCTTTTTTTTGAATCGTGTCAGTGGCGGCGCAGAAATAATGAAAAAACTAAAAATCTAAAAACAGCTCAAACTTCGTTGTTAGACGTTTTAGGGGTTCCTGATCATTTTCTAATTTTTTTGGGTGGGGGTGAAATTGGGGTGGTTGTGGGGTGGGGGGTTGAAAAACTGAAAAACGCTTTGTATTCATAATAGGCTGTCCACTGACCTGTGAAAGAGAGACCTAGCGGCATAATATACTATTTTAGGTCCATCCGAACGCTGTCTTGCCTATTACAGAGACCAGTGTCTTAGATGTGTTTGGATACGAGTATCGCTTGAGATCTTTCGATATTGTGTAAAGTGGAAATTGTTGAATTGTTTTAGTGAAATTTTGACACAGTATTATTACCGTGGTGAGGGTGAAAAACGCGTATAGTTTTCAGAAATCCGTGTCAGTGGCGGCGCAGCAATAAAAAAATGAAAATATAAATACAAGTCAAATGTCATTTTAGGCGATTTAGGAGTTCCTGATCGTCTGTCACATTTCTTTAGAAGAGTAAAATTGGGGTGGTTTGGGGGTAAGGAGGTGTGAAACTGAAACTGTATTCCTGCTCTGCCTTAGATAAAAAATAATTTTTAAAATTATATTGATGTAGATAATTTTGTAATGTATATTATTAAACTGATAGAAACTGAACTTCTAAACCATAATGTGGGCCTTCGTAGAGATCGATAAAGTCTGTATTTTTTTTTTTTGTAAATTGCGTTTGTGGCGGTGAAACTAAATTTAAAAAAGAGAAACATTATAGTACAAAGGCCGCTCAAACTATGTTTTTAGGTACTTTAGGGATCTCTGATCGTTTTCTGCTTTTTTTTGAGTGTTCAAGATGACCTGAGATAGGATGGGGTCTCGGGGAGGGTAGTTGTTTTTTGCGGGAGGATGGTCGATGCGTTGGTTGTAAGGGGATTTCAGACTATAACTTCGTGCTATGCGAAAATAATAAATTGGTATCACAGTAATGTGTGGGAAGTACTGAGTCAATCAACTTGACTCCATTTTTTTTTTTGTAACGTTTCTTGAGTCACTTTTCAACACATTCTGATGGTGAGACTATATGACTATGTCGCGAAGTGTTTGATACATTATCAGTTTATTCTAGTCGTTAATGACGTAGTGCTACATCTTCTAAGGACTAATACCAAAAATTGACAAATCCAACAATAAAGTTTGCTTTCATTAGGATTTTCGTTTGGAGGTCCACATTTTAATGAAAATCTCTAGAATTCAAATTATCTCGGAAACTGTTGAAAATTGGAATATGGTGAATTTATTAGCTTACCACCTATACTATCACCCCCCCAAATTAATGTATCGAATAATCAATCACCCTGTATATTACAGGATTTATTACTACGAAAATCAACGTGGAAAAAGTATCACCTCACATTTCAATCATCTCTGAATTTCGCAGGGCATGTCCCCATTCAATTCTCATCAGTAGTGCATAATTGTAATTGGTGAAAATTTCCCCCTCCCTGTCGCTCTCATTAGCCGATAAATGTTGCTGGTCCAATTGGTGTTTCCAGTCCAGCAGAAAATTAACATGCACTTTTGCATTTTACATGTTACTTCATGCGAGCCTGGGCAATCGAAGTGTACATAAAAGCCTGATAATGATTTATCATTCAATCACTGCATCCCTAAATTTTATCTATACTAGCAATTAATCATTTATTTTTGATAAGGGCTATCCACCTCGGTCACAACCGCACGTGGTGGACAGAAGCTATCGTCTGGATATTTAACTTTTATAGCGTAACTTAGATTTTTTAATTGATATGAAACAGGGCAGCTGAGAATAATAAAAAAAGAACTAATCTAGGACAATTTTTTCATTCAAAATTCGTATAATAGAGATGTCGATTTTCCACGTATAGAAAAAACCCAACCATCTGTTTCCTGGATAGTCGAGTGGATAGTATTCAGTAGGTCACTAAACAATTGAGCAGAAAAAATAATTATATAAACTCAAAAGTGAAAAATGTTATTCCTTTTATTTGTAATCAAAAAAATAGGACAGTATTGTTAAATGTTTTTGATGTTAAAAATAAGTAATAAACTATTTCTTAATCAAAAATTAATAATTTATTTTTGATAAGGGATATCCACCTCGGTCAGAACCGCAGGTGGTGGACAGAAGCTATCGTCTGGATATTTAATTTTTACAGCGCAACTTAAGTTTTTTAATTGATATGAAACCGAGTATGAAACAGAGTAGCTGAGAATAATAAAAAAAGATGAAACTAATCTAGGACAATTTTTTCATTCAAAATTCGTACAATACAAATATCAATTTTCCACGTATAGAAGAAAAACCAACCATCTGTTTCCTGGATAGTATTCAGTAGGTCACTGAACAATTGAGCAGAAAAAATAATTGTATAAACTCAATAGTGAAAAATGTTATTCCTTCCTATTTTTTAATCAAAAATAAAATCTTCTTTGATATCTTACCACTCGTCTTATTATCTGCAGAATAGTCGTGTTTATTATTGTTTAAGCTTCGTGAGATAAACAATTTGAATATTATTCAAAATATAAATTGTTCTTAATTTTTAAATACACATTCTGTACCAAATGGCCCAACTTTTAATGCAGTGTCAGATTTATAGGTTAATTTTTTCAAATTTCATTGTAAAACTGCGTTCTATTAGTTTTTGTCGGTTTTTGTGCAGTTTTCTAAGCAACAAATGTTTTTTTAAAAATCTACATGCCACCATTTTCTAGTTTAAGGCAACTGCTTACAGATTAACTTAAAAACACAGATCAACAATTTTTACCACGGTATCCCATTCAATACGAAATCTGTCAGTTTTATGCTTTATATATTTGTTTAGAAACTGTTGTTTAAATTGATAAGTATCACGCACACATAAAAGTTTGGTTTTGTTCTTGATGAATACCTGAGTGAATACCTATGAATACAAAAAATGTCAAATCGCAGCATGAATGACAACGTTTTCAAATAACTTTTTTCCGAAAATTGAAAAGTAAACAGGATACAGAATCAAAAAAGAAATAAAAAAAAAGTAAATCTGGCCTTATGTATGAATTCTATCAGGCATTATCGAGGGCATTATACTTGTCAATTAGTGCACTTTCAGTTTATCATAGTTAATTTTTAATTGGTAGATTGGTAGTTTTAGGATTTACCAACTTACACAGGCTCGTACACAGGTCTACAAGTCTAATCGATTTGACAAAAATCCGAGCAAAAAACTAAACATCATAAGATTAGGTACGTCCGAGGGTATGTCTTGATACACAAGCCCAGATATACCTTTTTTCGAGCCTTTTTTATTCTGTATCTCGCTAATTTTTCAGTTTTATGAAAAAAGCTATTTGAAAAAGTTGTTCATTTGAAGAACATCTCTATATATAGTTACCAAAAGTATCAACTAAGAACTCGCCCTGTATAAGTACAGTTTTATAATTATTATTATGATCAGTGCTTACCTAGTCAGCTTAGTGTTGTTACATAGGTGGACAAGCAAAATGCCTATAGCGTGCGTTGGCACTGAGCATTTGTAAAAAATGTTAGAATAAATATACGATGTTTACACGGATGAAAATCTTGAGGTTATGGCCAAAATTTTGAAAAGAGACTACGGGTCACTGCATAAAGGAGACTGATGATATTAACACTTTACATTGAGTCGCAGACATAAAATGCAAGTTCTTAAACAAAAACGTCAAATAATTTTTGGTTTGTCTACGATGTCTTCCACAACAGCAGGGCAGCACAAACAATACACATAGACCTATGTAAAATACAATCCTTCACTCAAAAACTCGCTCAAAAATTACACAATTCGTGATTTGAAAACACAAATGCTGGCATTCTGTCGCCACATTTCACAATATAACAGCCATTGTGCTGACCTGTTAACCAAAAAGCATGCCTGGATCAACCATGGGGCGAAAAACTATAAAAAATAAGTCTGAGAATATTGTGGGACACGCAGAGACCCTACTTTTGTGAAATGTAAAAGGCCCCTTAAAACTATAATAGCCCCGGACCCCATAAAAGCTTAATCAGGCGTTGCCACAAGGTCTTTTTATAAAATTTTAAATCAAAAAATGTGTGTTTTCAAACCACGAATTGTGTAATTTTTGGGTGAAGAAAAATGTAAAGGCCGTTGATTAAGTTTGTATTTTACACCTATGTGAGTTGTTTGTACTAATAATAATAATAATAATAATAACTTTATTTTCCATTTCACTGTAAAAACAGTATGGGAAATTGTCAATAGCAGCAGCAGCTGCTTTACATCTAAAAAGAATTAAATAAAACAAACAATAGTGATATATATAAAAAAAGCAACAAACGTACACATATTAAAATTAAAATTAAAAGAGAGCCCAAAACTACAAGCGCATTTAATTTTTTTTCAGAAAATACTCATCCAACGTATAAAAGGCATTTGAAGCCAGGAAATCCTTTAAATATCTTTTAAAAATTTTCACAGACATGCAGTTTTTTATAGCAGCAGGTAGATGGTTATATATTTTGACACCCAAGTAGTTTGGAGCATTCGCAGAAATATTTAGCCTTGCCATAGGAACATACAAATTGTCTTTGTTTCGAGTATTTCTACAATGAATATCACAGTTTAATTTGAAGTTTGCCCTGTTATTGTACACATATATACCTATTTCATATATGTATAGACAAGTTACGGTGAGAACTTTGAGATTCTTAAATACTTCACGACATGACGCTGTAGTGGAAATTCCGGCTATGATTCTGATAATTTTTTTTTGTGAGACAAATACTGCAGTGGCAGATGACGATAAACCCCACAAACACACGCCGTACCTTAACCTGCTATCAATTAAGGCATAATACAGGCTAACAAGTTGGGAACTTTCAAAAATGGTTTTTAGGTTACGAAACAAGTAAGCATATGAGTTTAAGCTCGCAACAAGTTTTTCACATTGAGGCTTCCAGGTAATACATTCATCAAATAGAATTCCAAGTAGCTTCACAGATTTACTAGTATCCTTAACATTTCCGTTGCACATAATAGATAGCTCATCGATCGGGCGTTGTCTAGTATGGTATCGAATTATTTCAGTTTTATTTTGGTTCAGGTATAAACGGTTACTAGCAAAATAATCTGTCAACGTATCCATGAAGTTTGTGCATTTATCTTCCATTTTGGTATCTGATGCATTTTTAATGAAAAATGAGAAGTCATCAGCATAAGCAACATAATAGTTATCTGGGAAGTGTTCTTTAATGTCATTGACATAAAGTATAAAAAGTATAGGGCCCAAAATAGAACCCTGAGGCACGCCCATTCCAATATTTAAACACTCGGATTTTACATTCCTGATCTTATCTGTCCCAGTAGATTTTATGGACACAAACTGGCGACGGCTACTAAGAAAACTATTCAACCAGTTTAAGCCATTTCCCCTTACGCCCATCTGGTAAAGTTTGTCATTCAAAATTTTGTGACTGACACAATCAAAAGCACGTGACATGTCACACAGTATAGAAACCGAGGTACTCCCGACGTTTAGTTCTTCAATTACATGATTGTAATATTCTGTCAGGGCGGTGATGGTCGACCTACCCTCTTGAAAACCATGTTGTCTGTCTGATAATACGTTACTCTTAGCTAAAAATTCAAGTAATCTGTACAGAAAGGCATACTCAAAAACTTTTTGAAAACTTGATGGTACTGTAATCGGCCTATAGTTGTTTAAGTCATGTGGGCAACCACCCTTCAGTACAGGTATGACTTTTCCAGTCGAAAGTGTTTGAGGAAACAGTCCTGTCGTAAACGATAAGTTTATTATGAAAGTGAGAGGTATACTAATACACTTCAGCACTCTTTTGATGATAAACATAGGAACCTCATCTGGACCTGATGATGATTTGTTTTTCAATTTATTTGTTAGCAACGATTCCAGTTCACAATGTGAATATGGCTTTAAGTACAATGTATTCGGATTAAAAGCTGAACTATTCTGGCTGTAATTGGTTGGGGCCTGGATACTATCTACAAGTTTCTTTGGGGTATCAATAAAAAAATTATTGAAAATGTTTGAGATATCCTTGGGATCATCAACTATTCGATTGTCAACAGCTATTGTCATATTAACACTATTACGTTTTTTATTACTATTTAACTCTGACACTACATTCCACATGGTTCGTGATTTGTTACTTGATTTAAATATTTTTTCTTGATAAAACTGTTTTCTAGTTTTGTGTATTAAGTCCAAATGGTTTCTTTTCTTAGCAATGTACGATTCTTTTAATTCGGGGAACTGTTTTGTTAATATAGATAGATCTCGTAAATTCTCACTCGATTCAGTTATGCCTTGATTAACCCAAGACTTAGGCCTACTTCTATTTTGTACACATCTTTCTGGGAAATTTACATAAAAATGGTACATGAAAACTTCATAGAAATACTCGAAAGCTACATTCAGGTCTACTATCGAATACAAGTCACCCCAATCCTCCGCAAGAAGGGCTTCAATGAAATTAACGATATTTATTTCACTGAAGTTCCTACACTTTGAAACAGGACTATAATCATTACTTTCTGAAATGAACTCAATCATCACAGTTTTATGATCAGATAATGTGTTATTACTAATCCTAATTGAGCAATTCATATTATTAACGAAGATATGGTCAAGAGATGTGCTTGAGGTACTAGTTACTCGCGTAGGCTTATTAACTACAGGTAATAGACCGAAGGGAGCTAGTTCATTACATAATACATTAAATCCAGAATCAGATCTAAGAGCATCCATATTTATGTCTCCACATAATATAAGCTGAATGTTAGGTCGATACAAAGAGTCTAATACATCTATTATTTTCGTTAAGAAAATTTTTTTGTCACCACTTGGCGATCTATAACAGGTTATGACAATGTAAGCTTTACATTTAACACTGAATTTTACAGCACAAATTTCAAAACCCTTTTCTAAACAGAATCTACTTAAATCGATAGCCTTAGAAGAAATACATTGTTTCACCCAAATAGCAACGCCCCCACAGCTGTACATTGTTCGACAGTAAGAAGCTACTAAAGAGAAGCCAGGCAAGACAACTGCATCCAAAGCTTCAGCTTTAACGCCCACTTCATTCAGACAAATGACATTTAATTCACTATATTTTACAATATCAACTGTAAGTTGGTTAATTTTATCTATATTTAATGTTGCAATATTGAGTAGCAGCAGATTAGGGTTAAAGCTGAAATCATGGTCACTATCTATTACTTGAGCACCACTCTTCTTTGGGAGGCATTTCTTTGAAAATTTGCAGTTCGCTTCGATGGCTCAGATTTTTGCAGGGCTGTTGTCGGTATGGTTGCTATAATATCACCTGAGGCAGTAGACGATGGGATGACGGTGCTGCTGGAACTTTCAACTACTTCATGGACTGAAGTTGACGCAGTTATCTCCAGCTTCTTTCCGGATGGTAGTGGTGTAGCCGCATCACTTTTACCCTTCGTGAAGGCTTCTGCAAGCGGTATTATCTGCGCATTTCCAGAGGATTTGTCCATGCAGTTTGGCGGAATTGGTGATGGTGTTATGCAACTGTTTTCTTCTGATATAATATCCCGGATTTCATAGCATAGTCTGTGCTTGCCTTCGTTATTAAGCATATTAGATTCATTTTTAAAGTGATAACTGCGAAGGCACTTTGACATATCGAGGAAATAGGCATCACTCTCTAAGCAAATAGAGTGGATTTGTTTGTTTATGTCTTCGATTATATTATTAAGTACAGGACGATGGCATCTCCAATAAGGGACGGTTGTCATTATAACATTAGTATGTTTAATGCTTTTCAGTTTAGATTTTATCTGGTTTGTATCTAGTGCCCCCTTCGAAAGAGCATCAGTGGAACCGGCTAAAACAATAACATAGTCTGTTTTTTCAAAGTCAGATGCTAATCGATCAATATTTTTGACCACGTCATTCATGAGCGCATTTGTATTAAGAATCATCTCAATATCGAAATTCTGTAGAGGCAGAATTTTTCTTAAGATATATACAAGATTTCGTCCACAATCATCACTGAGTAACAGCAACTTCGATTTCCTTTGTTCATAGTTTTTCCTCTCCTTTTTCTTAGGAGCTTGAATGCCATATCTATGCTTACTAGTTGAATTGACTTTAATGGGGTATAACTTGTCATCTGTCTGAGTTTGATTCGTGCTTGTATTTAATTTATGAGATGTCTGGGTAGAAATCTCAACCGTTGGACTTTTGCTTTTTAGTCGTTCAATAATATCTTTCAGATAGTCAATCATTTTCTCTTTGCTCTCTAGCTCTCTATGTAAGTTGCTATTATTCTTATTCAGATCAATTATTTTACTATTGAGTTCCTCAACTTTTGTTTCGCTTAGTGCTAGTTTATTTCTTATATCCAATAAAATATTTTCATGGGTTTTTGAACCATCGTCGTTCGAGTCATCGACTTGTATGTGTATATAGCTGTTGTTCTGAGACCGACTAACTTTTTCAGTTACAGATTTATGCTTTTTATGTTGTCGTGTATTCATCCTTATGTTTGTAGTAGTAGAGAAATAAATGACAATATGGCAACGTCGAATTCCGTTTAGTACATTCTAACCAAAGATTTATGTTGTTATATATAGCACAAAGTCAAAAACTTTTGATTTCCGGCTGAATTATCACGCACCCTGTTTACATAACTCACTGTTAATATACTGGAACTCAGTATAAAAATTACTGTCCTGTTGTTGCGGAGGACACCGTAGACAAACCAAAAAGTTTTTGACGTTTGTGTTAAAGAACTTGCATTTTAAGTGTACGACTCAATGCAAAGTGCTGTTTTTTACTAGCAAACCCTGAAGATGGCAATAAACCCTGCAATAAACATTGTCGGAAGTTTGGCAGTTTACCTTATGCACTGACCCACAGATTCTTTTCAAAATTTTGGGCACAAGATTTTCTCATCCTAACTATTTTCTTGACTATAAGCCTTCTTTGCTATTCCAAGTATTTTCAGATATCGATTGTTATCATTTTTCTATTAGGTACATATTTCGAATACGATAACACTGTACACTGTACTTTATGATACTAAATAAATCTGTGAAACTCTGCGAATGTCTGCTGGCTGCTCTCTATATTATATTAATTTGTACGACGCAGATAAACAAACATATCAGATGCAGGTACTTACCCATTGCATCAAAAATCCTCTCGCAGCATGTCAGATATGTTGGGATATCTAGAATAGGTAGTCCGCTAGATGTTCTGCAATTCCTCCTTGCACTTGGCACAGAGAGAAAACACACAGTCATTCCAAAGGGCAAAATAATGTCCGAAACACTTCCGTGTTTTCGAAAACGGCGAGAATACACCACAAGTAATTCAAAAACCGATACTTTACTAATAATTTCAATGACCACGAACCCACGCCACGCCGCGAGAATCACAATTCACAATTATTGGCGTTGCAAATTGCAAAAAGAAAGAAACCACCGCTACCAGCAGCGTAAAGAATAGGTAATAGGTAAACAACAGTCTGCAAAAAACGGATTGGCTAGAACTAAAAACGGCGGATCCTGATTGGCTAATCGGTAGGCGCTTCTTCTACCGGGAATCTTCTGCTTAAGCGCGGTCTACACACGGAGATACAGATACATACCGTTAAGGCCATTTCACACCAGGCGAAAAAATAATAGTAGCATTATTCACTAAAGGAAAATGAGTGATGGAGCAATTAATCAGGCAACTTGTTATTTCCTAGGACGTTTCGTCTAGGTACCTAGACTTCAACAGCAATTATATTTATAACAAAAAAATGTAAACTTAGGCAAAAGTTCGAGAAATCATTTTTCATAGCGATTGCGTATAATTATTATTGCAGGCCAATCTATTGGTTATTTGCAATTTTTTTCTTTTTTTTCCATTTTGAAATATTAGGATTTGTTGGATACCTCGAGAAACAGAGATATGAAACTTTGAATTAATAAAAATATACAATCAACTGTTCAGGAGGTAGATGACAAGTGACGACAAGTTTTTAAATTTTGAATAATCTATTTATTGTTTAGAAAATTGCGAAAAATCGACTAAAATCAATAAAACGATATTTTACAATAGAATTCGCAAAAATATATCTATGATTTTCATATTGCACTGAAAGTTGCGCCTATTCGTATAGAATGCGATATCAAAATTTCAGTACGATTCTTTAAAATTTGGAAAACTATTTAACAGTTCGAATAATATTGAATTTATTTATCCCACAAAAAACCATAAAGATACATCAATTCTATGGGCAGAGTATCAAAGAAAAAGACTTTACCTCTATACCGCATTGAAAAAAATAGTGAAAAAATAATTTTGAACATCGCAAAATCATTTAATAAAAATATTATGCGCTTATAAACAAATACAATAATAACTTTTTTGCTATCGAGTTTACATAATTATTTTTTTTTCACATATGAAAAGAAGGCATCTCTATATATACTTTGAATTAAAACAAATATATCGCAGCCCAATTTGGACCAAAGCCAGCCTTTTTCTTCTAAAATTCACAGCCCCTTTGTTCATAACAATTAAAGATCCTAATTTGGGCATTTATAAGATAAGCATTTAAAGCGCTCGTGTAATTTTTTCATGACTTTGCACGTTACCAGATGCTCCAGTAAAGCTTCCAAAAAATGAAATATATAAAATTCAAGCAAGATTGGTTTATTATATCTACGGTAAATATTGGTGGGTTTTGATGATTCTTTTTTTAATCTACATTTACTCTTTGCATACATTACAAATATTTAGGTTAGTTAGGTTTTGTTCCTGTAGGTAAATATGACTCAAAAAGTCAGATTGCTGGATGCATGAGTGTCACGAGAAAATCATCATTTCCCTGGGGTATATGGGAAGTTCATTCCAAGCCCTGGACATTCTGGGAATAAAAGTTCGATCGTACCGTTCGGTTCTTTATGTATCTGACCAACATCTAATGCAAAGATATTACAAGTTGGTAACATCTTCATTTTCATTTCAACAACACCTCTAAATACGTATTACCGTCAGACTTCCGGTTTCTTATATAAACAGCATCAAAACGGTAATCCAGGGGCTGCGCAATGTGACCGTTTTCATTAACGAAGGTTGGATGATCCTCGGAATAGGAAAAGAGGATAACGAATGATTATATAAATAATATTTTAATTAAAAGAGAAAACACACCTGCAGAGCTGCTTCGTTGTGGGATAATGACTGGGAATCTCATCACATGTGCGAAAGCCCTTGAGGAGGGATTTTAATCGATATATTATATTAGGGCAGAAACAAAGGAGCACTACCTGCTATGAAGCCCATTTTTGAAATTAATGTGTACCCCATTCTGAAGAGGTTGTTCTTTGGAGTAAGATACATTCTCAATGGGCCAGTATCATGCATTTTTTATGGTTGCAAATGATACCGTATGATATAAGAAAGAAGATTTTTTTGGGCATAGGGAAGCCGAGAAAATGAGGAAAAGATTTGAACACTTCTAGGAGCGTGACATCACGGTTTTGACGATTCAACAAAGATTCTGATCTGTTGCAAATGTGGCGAGAGACTAGTTGGCTGTGTGAAGACGTCCCCTAGAAGGCGACAGCTCCAGTTTACGCAGGTGAACGGGTCGTATTGTAGGCCAAAGAGAAGGTGGTGCTTCTTTCAGAGCAATTACTGTAACCATAGAGTGTAGCGTAGCTACAGTTATAGTGGCATGGCGAGCAAGGATAGAACAAGGGCGAATGTAACGAGCATGAGTCGTATAGACTACTGAGACCAAATGTGATCCCCTAGAGTTTTTGCTGAAGCTTATCACCTTTACTTGTGATTCGTGCCACAATGACGGCTCAATGTTATGTGAATGAGGTGGCAAAACCAGATAGTCCAGATACCATTCCATATCTCCGAGGCCTTGAAGAGGGTTCCTTTTAGCATGATATAGTGCGTCCTCATATTGCAAGGGCGTCGATTATGTTCCTATAGGAAGCTGAGGTTAGGATGATCCCCGGTTACGATCACCGAAATTATCGCCAATTAAAGAAGTATGGGATTAGATGGGTCGCTATATGTACATTAGCGATTTACCAAATCCTCCGACCATTTTGGACGAACTGGAATAAGCTGTGAAGGCAATTTGGCAGGATACCCTTTAGAGTTTATTAACAACCAGCACTGGCGGTCATAGCTCACTTGACAGAGGAAGCCATGGAAAATTCAGCTAGTATGTATTAGTAATAAAAGTTGCCATGCTACCCATTATACATATATATTGTATAAATGTTATAGGAAAACAAGATACGAAATAAAAAATACGAAATACGAATTTTTGTTATCATGTAGTAACGTAAAGTATGGGCTGTTTAATATTTTAGGGGGCTACCAAGGCCCCCATGACCGTCGGTGACAACCAGATTACATATCATTAAGGCTATTTCACACCAGGCGAAAAAATAATAGTAGCATTATTCACTAGAGAAAAATGAGTGATGGAGGAATTGATCAGAGAACTTGCTATTTCCTAGGACGTTTCATCTAGGTACCTAGACTTCATCGGCAATTATATTTACAAAGAAAGTAAACTTAGGCAAAGGTTACAAAAATTATTTTTCATAGCAATTGCGTATAATTATTATTGTAGGCCAATCTATTGATTATTTGCAATATATTTTTTCTTTTTCTTCATTTTGAAATATTAAAAGTTTCTGGATACTTCGAGAAACGTAGGTTTGAAACGTTGAATTAATTAAAATGTACAATCAACTGTTTAGGTGGTAGATGAAAAGTGACGACAAGGTTTTACATTTTTAATAATTTATTTATTGTTAAGAAAATCGACTAAAATTGATAAAACGATATTTTATAATAACATTTGCAGATTACGAGCATGCTGCGTAGGCTAGAAAAGTGCATTTGTCAACATGAAGAGAGCCAGCAATTGTTTATCTGTTGTATTTTTTATAAAATAATAATGGCAAATGAGTTCGTTTATTATTTACTTTAGTCCTATCGCATCACTTGAACCTCATATTTTTTTCTCAGTGTTCGGATTTTACATGTGAGTAGTATAAGTGGTTTTCTAGTAATGAGGACTTTATGCCTCCTAGTGGTAGAACTGGTTCCAAAACAGTAGTTTACCCTGTGGGGGCGGGTTAGAATATCTCCCATCGTATATCCTGCGTGTCGCAAAAGGCGACTAAAACGAACCGAACTACTGTCGGTATAAGCATTAACCTCTTCTCAACCAACAGCTTTGGGTGGACGAGTTGACAAGAGTCAGGACACCTTCTTGTCCTTGGGGTGAGAAATTGTCCCTAAGGCGGATGAACCAGTAGATAAGTCTGGTCAACGGCATGAGGATGCAGAAAGCAAATGGGAAACTACTGCATTAAATATCTTTAAGATATCCCAAGAGAAACTCATAAAACGAGTAACGTGAGAATCAGCGAGTCCTCGGATTGGCGAGCTACAGCTCTCAAAACTATTGATAATATATTGGTGTCGGCAATACTCTAGCTCCGACTTAATGCATTTTACAAGTTCACAACATGTCTGTTAAGACATTGTGACTATGATGATGAGTAGTCTAAGATCCGAATATAAGACGACCTTCACCGAACTGGTTAATGGATGAAAACCATTTTATATTAAATTTAATATGTTAAAAAAACATATCGAGAGTGGGTTGGCTGAAAAATTTCAGTCCAGGATATGATTCATTGAATATTGAAAAATTAATTGTTTTTAAACATTCCGCTGGTTTAGTTAATAGACAAATCACATACCAATCGAAAGTATGAAGCCCATAGAATATGCAAACGTTAGGTTGGCTACGTTTTCCCGTCCCAACTATAGGGTAGGCAGGTATAAACAGGTACATCAATAATAGTAATTTACACCGGTATGGTTAATGCATGAAACTTATATCAAAATAAAGATAATTTTATTGCAAACACGTCGATATAAGGTTGTCTGCAAAAAATCAGTCTGGAATTCCGGTTGTCGAATTTTGAAGATCAGAATATTGCTGCCAGTGAATACGTGCGCCAGAGAGGTCTGAGCGAACTATCCCGTGTGTTAACAAAGGACGCAGCATAGCAGCTGCGTGTAGCTCGGCCATTGAATGAAGGAGAGTGCGCGTGTGATGTGACCGTGAAATTGAAAAGGATAGCGATATACTCGTAAATGCTGTGCATCATTGTATTGGAACAGTTTGCCTCATTCTTCTGAATTGAAAAAGCGTGCTACTACTACTATACTGATTGTTGTTATTTATAAACAATAAATTGTGATAAAAATGGCTAAAAAGTGTTTTCTATGCAATTCGGACGATGATGTTCTTGATTTTAACGATGAAACGTATAAAAAAAGAGATATTTTAAATACAGTGGCGTTGAGTTAACCAATGCATTACTCGATTTTGTGGGTTATCATACCACGTGCTACAAAAAAGTGACTGCTTTGGGTAAAAAATATAATGAAGAGTTTAATAACTTTCTTGGTGAGAATACGGTAAGTGCATAATAATTTAACCTTCAAAACTATCTTAGTAACTAGATCTTTTAAATATTTTTAATTGTGAAATAATGACATGGAAGATTCATAAATTTATACATTCTTGATTATGTTTCATTCAAATAAATCATTTCAATTTCACGGACACATGACATGCGCACTCTCTTTCATTCAATGGCCGAGCTACACGCAGCTGCTATGCTGCGTCCTTTGTTAATACACGGGATAGTTCTCAGTGTATATGTATCGTGGGATAGTTCGCTCGGACCTCTCTGGCGCACGTATTCACTGGCAGCAATATTTTGATCTTTAAAATTCGTCAACCGGAATTTCAGACTGATTTTTTGCAGACAACCCTATATCCACGTGTTTGCAATAAAATTATCTTTATTTTGATGTAAGTTTCATGCATTAACCACACCGGTGCAAATTACTATTATTGATTTACCTGTTTATACCTGCCTACCCTACAGTTGGGACGGGAAAAACGTAGCCAACCTAACGTTTGCGTATTCTATGGGCTTCATACTTTCGATTGGTATGTGATTTGTCTATTAACCAAACCAGTGAAATGTTTAAAAAAAATTGATTTTTCAATATTTAATTAATCATATCCTGGACTGAAATTTTTCAGCCAACCTACTCGCGATAGGTTTTTTAACATATTAAATTTAATATAAAATGGTTTTCGTCCATTAACCAGTTCGGTGAAGGTCGTCTTATATTCGGATCTTCTACTATAACTGATTTTCTAGTAATGAGGACCCTCTGCCTCCTAGTGGCGGAACTGATTCCAAAACAGTACCTAGTTTCCAAGAAGCGAGTGAAGTATCTAATGTAGAGGAAAAAGGAAAAGGGAATAAATAGAGGAAGAAGACCTGTATTCCAAGACTTTCCTAATGCCCCTCTGTATCTTGAGTCGTGACGGTTTCTTCCGGATGACCGAGTACATACGTTTTCTGTTATACACCAATTCACCGGTCCTAAAATCTCCCTTTTCAGCGATCGGACGGCCCGTCACGGCACAGACAAAGCCTTTCGTCGCCGATTCCACTCGCCAAAGTTCCGCGAAACCTGTCGAAATGGCGTTGTTGGCGGAGTTGACGACGTCACGTTGAATGGCGGCGCGTTGTGTACGGACCGTCGCTCGCATCTCCTCCATTCCCACTAAAAATAAATCGAAGAAGTTGTCGCTGCCTCCCGCGACTCGCGATGACGATATAAAATGTCTTACTTTACTAAATTGATTCGCTCTTCGCCGGTACGAAATGTATTTCCAACAGTCGAGGCTTGTTATTTTTATTCGCGGATGGTCCGTCGTCGCTAGACGGTTTGCCTTTGAGTCGTTAGGTCAACTGGATGAGAACTAATATAAGGTAAACAGGTACAATAAGCAAGATTTACCTGTTCACTTGATGATGGATAATCAGGGCCGCATATAAGGGGGGGGGTTTAGGGGGTTCAACCCCCCCATGAGTATTCCCATGAATAAAATAACTACTAAAGTAATACAAAATAAAAGTAATCAAGATGCTTTCTCCATTTATTCCGCTACTAACCAATAACTTGGCGATCATGACACATTAGCAACGATACAATCTATACAGTTTTCAAGCAAATTAATAGGTTGCCGACTGCCAGGTGAAAAATTTATCTTTTTCATCTGGTGTCAAGTTGAAAATAATACACTTGATAGTGTCCTGTATACGCGCCACTAACTTGCTTTATCGTTTTTTCAAAATACAACAGCATATTTGCAAAAACAGTTCGGCGGCTGTATACGCCCGCTCGGGTGTGAACGACATATATATGCTGCTCTTGCTAGGGCGGTCGTATCAGCGGTCGTTTCTTTCTAGTCTGGAAAATGGTTAATACATGGAGTATCCAAATTTATGGAGGCAAAGAAAGACAAGAGGGGGATGCGTCTGTACCAACAAATGTTGTGCTTAGTTGTCAAAAGATTTACTTGATACAGGTAGAACTATAGAAGCTGATAATTCTATAGTTGCTGATGATTACTACACTAGTCTCGAGCTAACACTTTTTGACCATAAAAAACATTTCGTTGGAACCCTGAGGGCTAATCGTCGTGGAAATCCAAAAAAAAAAAAACTAAAAAAGGAAGAAGTTTTTGGGCGAGAAAATGGGAAGATAAAAGGGATGTTCTTTTATCCACCAAGTACATAACCGGAACTATAGATGTTCAGCGACGTACTGGTATAGTGCAAAGGCCAGTAGCCCTGATGGAATACTCGTATAATGACGCAAAATCGTCAATTGACCAGTATAATTAGATGGCAAGTTACCTATCACCTCTAAAAAAGTGTCTGAAATGGTATAGGAAACTTTCTGTAGAGTTACTTCTGGGCACAGCTCTTGTGAATGCTTGTATAGTTTACAATCAGTTAGCGAACAAATTAATGAATATCCCAAAATTTCGGAAAGACGTTATAGGGTCCCCTCTCATAGCGATGCAGATAGAAATGATGTACATATAGAAAAAGCAACCAAGGGATCAAACAAGATGCTCACATTGCTGCGGCAGGAGTGTCAATTTGACAAAGTGAGGTAGTACTGCAAAGGAAGAAATAACCAAAAACCGCGTGAATAAAGTCGTAACGTACTGTGGATCCTGAGAGAATCAGCCACATTTCTGTTTGAACTGATTTAATATTGCTCGTGCCAAGTAAAAAAGGACACTAGTTTCATTTTACAAGTAAAATTCATTTTAAGTTCACCCTATATCCTTTGTATTTTGAAGTATTCTCCTACAATAAAAAAACAACACAAATCTGGACACCGTATTTTGGCTAAATCAAAGAGATATTCAGAAATTCGCATCAGCATCCTAGGCCTGCATGCCCCAGCGGTCGAACACCGTTCTTATACCGCTCTCTCGTTCGACCTCTGGCACACAGAGAATACAAATCTAACAACGTGTGATAGCGCCGCGACAAATCTGGAAAGATAGTCAGCGGTCGTCCACGACCGCCGTGGCAGTCCACCTGTTAAGATATTACAAAGTCAAGTCTTTTCCTTTATACATGAACTCCCCCATGGTCAACGCCTAGCTACGGCCCTGTGGATAATTCTATCGATTCATCATTTTTGTTTTAGAACCGGCAACAAAAAACGAAATGGTTGTATACAAGTCAAATTTGAAAAATAACTGTTCACCTAGTCCCGACGGTATTAGCACAGAACTTGTGAAGCAAATTCATAACTTTATTTTACGTCCATTAGTCCATATAATATCATAAATCTTAGGCCCGATTTTATCGACATGCATTTTTTGACAAAGCTTTTCTATTGGATGTTGTTTAGCAAAAGCTTTATATTGGGTATTGAGGGCTACGTTAATAAGTATCGTCCAATAGTATTTTATCAATATTGGAAACAAAACTTTAAAGCTGGATGACACTTCTGTATCTGTATCTGTATAGTGGGGAGGGTGAGTGGTCCCACTGCACTTAGGCCACAACTGGCCCATTGTGCATCCTCCCAGGGAGTTGTTTTCTCAGGTCATCGTCCATCCTGCCAATTGTTAGAAGGTGAACAAGTCACTAGGAGACATCTCCCTTATGTGGGCAGGTATATAGGCCAAGACTCGCCGAACGCACACTCTCTAATATAGAAGATAACTCTGTGCACTCTCATATGACATGTTCCACAGTTTCGTCTTCGCTTTTACACATTCTACATATCGGTGTGTCACTTAACCCCATAGTGTGGAGGTGTTTCCTGAGTTGACAATGGCCAGTCAGGAATCCTACTATGAGACGTAGGTTTGGTCTGGTTATCTCCAAGTACTTCTTGGGTATTGCCATGTCAAAACCTGCAGGGGTTTCCTTGGCAAATCGACATCCTTGTAGTTCTCCCCATCGTTTTATCATTTGGGCATGGGAGTGTTTTTTGGCTATTCCCGAAATTGTGGTTGCCGACATTCCAGAAAGGTCACATGGTCCTACAATTCTTGGTCAGCGGCCTTCCTGGCTGGAGCGTCCGCTGTACGGTTGCCTTTGTTGTTGTTGTGCCCTTTAACCCACTTCAGGATCAGGACAATATTATTTTTGTCTGAAGCATGGGCAAAAGATTGATGGCATTGCATTGCTAGCCCTGAGGTGATACAAGGTCTTTTCAGGGTTTAGAAGTGCTTGTCTGCTACCAGTGCAGATTGCTACAGTTTTGCCAGATGCATCTCTCCTGGCTAGTTCATTTGCGGCTATCGATATGCCAGCTAGTTCCGTTTGAACGATACTGGCGTGTTTGCCTATAGCCCACTTTGTTCTTAGGTTTAGAGACCTGGAGTATACACCACAACCAGTGCCTTCCTTTGTTTTGGAGCCATCTATGTATATACAAATTGCATTTGTCACATTTGGCCCAACATTCTGTTAAATTTCTGTTTTGTAGGGTTTCTTAAAAACGAATGTTGGTTCAATTGAGTCGCTGGTTGTTTGTAGCATGGGTAGTGCCTTTAGCGCTTCCCGCCATACCAGCTGCCTCAATCGGCTGGATGATACTTTTTTCAAAAATATTTTAGAACTCGTGGATCAAAACCATAGCAGAAAATCAGAATAAAGCGATTGATTTGCAAACTAATGCCAAATTTTCATGTTTGCCTTATGATTATTGTATAATTACTAATTGCAAACTGCGATAATTTGTGACAGACTCATAAAAGTAGTATCAATCACAGCAACCTTATTTAATAATTAATAATCCCACCTCTATTAGTCAGATGGATTATATACAAATACATACTTTTATGGAGAATCTTCCATCTACTCGATGCATGTTTGTTATAGACTTTTTTATATAGAAATATTCACAAAGCATGCAAAGGTGCAGCGAGACGGCACTGGATAAAAGGCACCGTAGCGCAAGTACTATGAGAAACACATTGCCAGGCATGTATATAAATAAAAATCCCTCTTGATATTTCCCCCCTTTCTCTGAGAAGTGTATAAAGCACCTGACTCACTTTCTGACTATACGAGTTATACGACAGGTTCCTCGTTTACAAAAAAATAAGGTTTTACGCCAGCCCGCGAGCGACCAAACCTGGCAAGTAGGTATTGCACAAAAATGGCTAAGACAGGTCATTTTCCTTGCTATTCGGTGGTGACCTGGATAGTATTGTCCTTGAGCTTCCAGGGCATTTCAAGGACAAGTCGATTTACTTAGATAAAAAAATTCCTACATAAGAAGATGTAAATTACAACTTAATATTGACGTTTTAGAAATGTAATTCGTTGCTTCCGAACTACTGTAGTGAGCAACTGGTCATTGTCAAAACTGATACCAAATTTTGAAATAGCCAAAGTGATCAAGACGTCTAGTGGTGGAATTTAGAACCCAATGTTGTATGTGTGACCGTGGTAACTAGATTCTTTTAGCATGCATGTGTACCAACTCAGAGAGAATGAAATCAAAACACAGAAATGTTATGATATGGTTTTTTTTTTAATTTGTTTCTTAACATCTGTTTTGTATTTATTAATCATGAGTGCTGAGTGTTTATGGTATAGTTTTATTACTTGATTCTTGTATCTATCAAATCATGAGTGCCTTGTAGTTCATATATTTTACTGGTGAAGTATTTATATTGATATGATGAAATATACGATTCAAAAAATGTCTTAATAATAGTGGTAAACTGGCTCTTGTTATTGATATTTGTATAATAAAGTAATGGTTATAAACATTCACAGTCTAAATGATAAATAATAATAATAATAATACATGGTCGGCTAGATCTCTGTTCAACTTCCGAGAGAGAAATATGGGTAGGATGTGGAAAAATGTAAAATATCAGCATAATATAAATAAATAAATATAACCAACCATATAAACGAGTAAATAAAGGAGATAATTGGAATAGGTCCCTACCTGGATTGTTACCAGGTCATCAACCCTCCGTAAATAAATATCATATATAAATAAAGAGAAATCAGTAAGGATTTAAATAAATACACCTACACACAATCAAGATGCAAGCTCCTGAACCTAGTACCTAGAATAGAGGGAAATCAGAGACCCAACGCCATATAGTATCATCTCAAAAGCCGGATGTATAGAATACACTTTAAATACTGCAGCCAGACCACATTAGTTAATAATACAAACTCAAAAGACAACATACCTGCAAATATTCGTGAAAAAGACTCAAAAACCCTTTTGTTGAAATTTTGGTCTCCAGCTTGTTAAGTTTTTTCAAAAGCAATCCCCTCTCGTAATCCATAAACAAGCTGTGGCAACCATTACCACGACCCACTACTTTATTCAAGTGACAAAACACAAAACCCAAAAGCATCACAGAACTGCAGTGAAGCTTTGAGTCAGATTGAAAATCAACATGGAACTCTCTATGAAAAGTCACTCATGATTTGACAAATATCAAAATATCTGAACAATATATGATGTAGTAGTAATCAAATAGGTACATTACTTATCTGAACTTCATCGATTAATTACACTCATACTCAGATCTTACATTTTTTTTATAAATCATCCGTCGATGACATCAATGTCAAACTTCGGTCACGTGACCGCTAAAGGTGCGTTCTAACGTCTGGCAGCCAGGAGCGCGTTCCGGATCAACACACTACAACTGCTGGAAAAGATATGGTAATACAAAAAGATAAATTTCACGATACACTCTTAGAAATGGCCTTCAGGGTAACCCACGGCAGCCTCATATACGTAATTTGCGATTTTGATAGCTGTCCAATGAAAACCCATGGTATAAACTAATGACGCTTCTAGGTCACATGTTATTGAATATGTAAAATAAATACCCCAAAATTACTGCCACGCGCATAAACTGGATAATTGGCAAAAAAACACTGCAAAAACGAAAAGCAAACCTTTATGTATATTGCCATTTGATATAAAACTTGATGCTGTTTTTCCATGGCGAACAAACACAATATCTGTAAATGGTATATGTATATGCTGTCGCTTTTTTTAACTATATCATCAATAAATGTAATACCGCTGAGTTTTGGAAACAAACAATGGCGCAGCGCTGTGTGTTTAGAGAGGGTTTTTGTTTTGCATGGAGCATGCCTAAAAAAATAGCAAGCACAGCAGACAAACAAATTTATTTTTAGTAAGCTTTTGATTCAATTGAGAGATTGGACCAAACATTGAATGCTCCAAATTTGCCGCGAAAACGATTTTGACGGAACGGTACGTCGGCGACAGCAGCATGCCTCACAGATCAACGCAGATATCAAAACAATTGTCGAGTGGGGATTAGTAACTAAAGTACAGTTCAACGTACAAAAAGCTAAGGCAACAACACTTACAAAAAAGTCTCACGATGGCTTACCTACCGTGGAAATGGAAGGTCACCCCATAGTCGAATCACCTTCCGTCAAGCTTTTTGGGATCAACATCAACAATAACATGTCCTGGCACGACCACGTCGTCAGTATTGCTAAAACGTCATCCCAGAAGCTTGGAGTTTTGTTCCGCTGTAGGAAGGTTTATACACCAGAGCACCTGCTGCTGCTCTACAAAGCACAGATCCGACCATCGCTGGAGTATTGCTCCCATGTGTGGGGATGCGCTCCGAAGCACTCTCTAAAGCTTCTGGACACTATCCAGAAAAGAGCAATTAGACTAATCGATATGCCTAACCTCACAAAGGACCTCCACAGCCTGGAACATCGAAGGAGGGTGGCTGACCTATCCCTGTTTTACAGATTCTATCACGAAAGATGTTCGAGTGACCTCTCCCAGATAATAACAACAAAGGCCGTCCAAACCAGGAACACTAGAGAAGCTCTGCGAGCTCATCCTTACCAGGTCGAGGTCCTTACTCCCCGAACTAGTTTCCTCCAGGATTCCTTCTTTTGGAGAACTTCGACACTGTGGAATCAGCTGCTGGAGAATTTGTTTCCCGACTGCTACAACCTGCAACGTTTCAAATCTAACGTGAACCGATACTTATCCTCCCGCAGCGCTTCTACAGCGCCATAGGCTTTCAGCCTTTGCGGGAGACACCATAAAAAAAATCAAATCTAGCGGAGCATCCACTGACTAAGAAATGGCGCAGACGCCTTAAAGTTTGTTAATATTATACAGAGGCGTAGCGACGAGAGCTTTAAAGGCGTGACATCCAACTGTTTGGGGGTATTTTTTGAAATTTATTCAGGAAAGTCGACAGTTTTAATTATCGTTTATGCAGTAATGCTGTGAATATTGATCAAAAACAATTGCGCATCTTTATTACACAGTGTATTTATAAGTACGGTCCGAAAAACTAAAATAACATGTTTTAGTGATAAAGTTGACAAAAGCTAAAAATAAATATGGTATCAAAAAACCAAAAAAACCCTCTTTTGAAGAACATAGGACTAAATAATGTATAGTTAAGATTGAAACAACAATGCAAAAAAATACTAGTATGATTGTGAAAAAAGCTCGGCCGTTTTATGCTATATTATTTGTAAACCGAGCTCCCAAAGTGGCGGACCACCAAAGATGGCGGAATAGTTATTTTTATGCACTTCGACAATATGGGTGTGAAATTAATGATTAGTAAGGTATTCTGAAATCACTCTTAATACAATATGGCGGGCTTTTGAAGTTTCTTATGCTTTCCTATAGCATAGGGGCTAAATGAAAAAGCTCGCTGAGAATAAAAATGTAGGTTATAACCAAAAAGTAAAAATAAATTAGAAGCAAAAGCCTAAGTACCTTTAAGTATTTAATTCAGAAATATAAAACTGAGCGGATTAAGTTAGTCAATTAAGTAGATGCTAGTTTATTTACACAAGTGAATCGAGTGACAACAATATATATGACTATATAAATTGTGTATAATAAGGCTATAAGTTGATAGTTACATTTTTAAATAAAATTCATTCTTTTTAGAGCATTTAAATAAAATATTTTTTATATAATTTTTTGGTTTTAGTTTATGCACAAGCAACATTTACTGACAGGTACGTGCAACTGGCGTGACCATTGACGCAACTAGAACAAGCATGTGTAAACCTCTCCCTTTTAAGTAATGTATTGTGTTTTGTAAGTGGAACATAAAGCTTTCCTATCTTATGTTCGCCGAAACACAGACAGAATTGGCAGGTTGCTGTAGGACGAGAATATTGGGACGATATACAAACCAACTGGAAAGATACAACAGCATTTCAGATCGTCAGAGGACAAAAGGCATCCCTGGACAGCATCAGGGATTTATCGGATACCATGTACTTGTAGAAGACAGAAGAATCTGCAGTAGTTAAGTCATGCACTCCAAGAAAGCGTTAACCACACGATAAAGTTTGACGAGAAGAAGAAGCATGTGAGCTCAGCATAATATGGATACCCACCTGAAGAGACGCAAAGATTCTGGAGTTCCATAGGCATCGGCGGTGCACAGCGCAGCCGCCCCCAATTCTAATTCGGGCAATATGAGTGCCAACCCTGTGACGCAGTCTCAGTCTCTCGGAACACGCCGAACAGGTGACATCAGCTTCTGAGGATGACGACCACTCGTGTTGGCGGAACGTCAAGCAGCGAAGCGCACCGACGCCAAGGCAGCGCGGCGGAGTGTGTCGACGCCGGCAGAACAGCCCAAGAACCAACAGCTCATCTTCTTTAAAGACCGATTCATAAACTTTCCGTTGACGTTGCCTTTTTTTTTAATGGCACTAGGATTTGTTCCCATCAGCCAAAATCATTTTATTCAATTTATTTTTACTTTATTCGGTTCCGTGGACAAACAGCACATCAGACGGAACATTGTAAAAGTGCTTGAGTATCTACTATACCTATCGATATGAGAATTCATCTAATCGACCCCATTGGAAGGATGAGGGGGATATTGGGGAAAGACAGGGTCACATAAGTCTTCTCGCCTAGGGGCTCGTCATGGCATTTGTTCATAGTCACATACAAAAACATAGGCCACAGTAGGAAGGAATAATTACACAGAGGTTAAAACAAAGGGTAGCCGTTGCCGTTGATGTTCGCTGTTCATAGCACAAGGCTGCTATTCATAAACTCGACGTCATGCCGTTAACCTAGTTTTCCTATCGTGTTTGTAACCATGTTCTATCGTGATTTATCATCAGTGTTTTTGGCTTTGTGAAAGATCTTTGAATTTTCCTGGTGAAAATGGTCATAGTAAGAACCGATAGCGAATACAGAAAACTTGAGAAAACCCAGAATCCTTTTGACAGCTACACAGCAACAATATCACATGACCGGTACCGACGAACGACTATGATTGGCTGATACGCCGGCTACGACGGTGGCTACGAGCGGCAAAAGTCAAAAGATAGTTATGTCGAACGGCGGGCCCAACGGCAGACGGAACAGAGAACGGCAACTATGAATGGTCTCAGGGCCTGTCCACATCTCCACGTCACGGCGTCGTCAACCTAGAACGGTCCGGTGTAGCAGCAGGGTGCGTTGCCACGACGTGCTAGTGATCCGGCAAGTAAAAACCCCCAAGACTCACTGGAAATCAGATCCAAATATGCGATGTCAAGTGTTCATTGCCTAAATGATCATTTCAAACTGGCAACTGGCTACTTTTAAGTTGCAATGGGTTAATAACGCAACTCTTTTAAATAGTAATATAAAATTCCATAATTTCACTGGACTATAGCTGGCGCGTTCGCAGATGGCAGCGGACAGTAACCACGCTAATGCTGCATGCGACTGTTTATGTGGAGTCTATCTTGGGATTGAATATACTGTAGTTCTATTGGTTACGATGCACTCGCTCATTCAATGTTTTATTAGCTGTAGAATTTGTATTCATATGTTTTCAATACCTCGTATTTTCTAGTGAACTCATTCTCATCACTATTCATAATTGAAAGATAGGGGTGCACCCAGTAGTTTCTTTTCACATACTTTTTTCAACCTCTCTCTCCGTCTTTTTGACAATAGCAGAAGCAGAATACGTTTTGTGCGGATCATATCTAGAATGAAACTGCTATTTTTTATGTACGTTATAAATCGGCCTTAAATCTCATAAATTAAAATAACACTTGTCAAAATTCGTTAGGACAAGCGATATTGTGTAAAAATACCCCCTGCGCCCTGCATCATTAGCGACACCCTTGGCTACGAACACAAATACATCCAGCTAACTTTGTGCATTGCAGCAAAATTTAATATTAAATTGTGAACATTATACCTATCGATTTGGAATTTAATTACTGCAGGATTGGTTCGTTACCGAGTAGAATTGATAAACGTTATGGACTGTTTCATTTCCAGCAAAATTATATTTCATCTGTTTGTACAGAACGAAGAGTTTGGTCGGCCACATTTCACGTGGATATGGCGACGAAATTGTGTAATTCTCTCGTTTGTCTCTATAGTTTATGTTTCGGACGTTTACTTCACTACAATAGACCATTATTATGTCCGGTAAAGTTTGAAACTATAGAATACATCACTAACCAATAAATAAACCTGAAACAGAGGGGTGGGCTGACTCAGTGGGTAGAGCCGAAGGCTCGTGACCGGAAGGTCCCAGGTTCGACTTCCGTCAGAGGAGGAAATGATTTTCTGTTTTTTTTTAACCAGAAGTAAATTTGCATGAAAAAAACTGTTCCTAGATTGGCGCCGGGAAACAGTAACAAATTCTACACACAACACGAGGCTAATGACCACAGCAGTAGAAGCCTTGAGACTAAATTGAACAAAAAGAACAATGAATTGTGCGAGGGCCGCTCTATATCTCCGCTGATCCAATCCAGTACGCAGACAGCTGTTTCACGCTTATTAGCGATCATCAGTGCGCCATAGGCCGATTGACGGAGTTAGAGAGCATCAGAATTTTCATGTCTACCAGAAATGTGAAGCATGTGAGAGTAGGCGACGATACCCGAAGGTAACGGCAAACCAAAGAAAATCGCTGCTAAGCAGCAGCAAACTTCTTGGTGGAACGCCACGGCGGGTTCGCTTGGCCTACTAGAGGAGCGCGCTTCTATGCCAACTGCATATGAGAGTCCATATAGAGCGACCCTCGTAAATGAGTTTTTTAACTCCACGTCTCAGTTCTACAGCCTCTGCTACGTCTTATCTGCCCACTGCTAGAACAAAATAATGTTTTAGAATTCTTCCCGTTATACTGTATATGCAGTAAGTCCAATAATATAGCTGAGAAGCGTGATATGTTTCTTTAAAGTATGCCTTGTCCACTCGTCGTTGTCTTCTTTGTCGTGTAGATTAATTTGTAAATGTACATACTACTTTGTGTTGACATTTATTTTTTCATGTATTTCCATGATTTAGTCCTATACTGACTTTGTTCTACACACAGAAAAATCTGTCGTTTTGTCAAAGACTTACGCTTGGATTCAATGGGACGTTGCACTCAGCATTCCTCAAATACAGCGATGTTTTATCCAATGGGAAGAGTATAGTTGGTAACGAATTATATCGTATTGTCGATTCAACTACAAGATGTCATTGGATTCCAATGAATGATTCAATCGCAGCCTGTCGTTGAATCGAATCTGTGTGTGGTAATTGATTCTAAACTACTTTCTTTTACTTGGACCAACACATTTTATTGCGAAGACAGCTGATCGATTCGTTTGGATGTTTAATGGTGTGGTTTTGTATGAAGTTATAAGGAGCATGCTATAAGAATTAGACATAGGCCTGCACCAGTTGTTGCATTTTTATCTGAAATATAACTGTCTGACTAATCTACATACCTATGTACATTCAAATGTAGGTGTTAGCTCTTCTAAGCCCCATTTTCTCAGTAGGTCCTCCATTTAATATGTAACTGGATACATTTAAATCGCACAATTGCTGATGCAATAAGCAAAAACGCGGGATGACACAACACGGCTAACACCGAAACAACACAACGAAACAACCTCGTCCATGTTGGCGGGTTCGCGCCGATAATAACACTGAACTGATCCCCCTGTTCTTTCTTTTTGCGTTCCTTGAAGGTCATCAGTCCCGCCAAATACTGATTATAGTTCAGCAAACATTGAAACAAAATGAATCTTTATCAGATGTATTATCACGCACTGCTGTTGAAGCAATAATTTTTGTACATCGAATAGATTGTGTGCTTTGCTTAAATGAAACATAGGGTAAATTTCGAAAACAAAAGGATGTTTTGATTGCGTTATATATGTCAATACTGGTATTAGAAGGATTATACATATCGTTAGAATGAATATAAAATTATTGTGAATTTATTGGCGTACCTTCGAATATAATAATAATAAATTCTTTCAATGACATGGATTTGAAACAACTTTAAATATATTTAAAGCGATGGAAAAACATCCAAATACTAACAATTAATTAGAAACGTAACAGTATTTTTTTTGTGTATTCTACCTATAAGTGTCATTAGCCCTTGAGTAGCGTATAAATGAAAAAACTATACACCCTATAAAATTTTACAATCTTATCTTCTCTAGAAACGACTCCGTACAGTTTTTCTCTAGTTTGAGCAACTCCTACTGTCAATTATAGTAAAGTTTTTGAGATTTCGCTAACAGTATCTGTCCGGAAGAGTTGTCGGTTGAGCGGTAGGCGTTTAAAGTTGCAACGGTTGTCGTTGACGGCCCAGTTTCTGGGGAAAGGCAAGAAGGAGGGACAGGGGAGTCGGACGGTGTGAAAGAGGAGGTCCGGAACTCCGGGTAAATAATTGAAAGCGGTATTGGCCGGAACGGAACGCCACCCACCGACACCACACTCGACGAGAGATATTTTATAATTGCCGTCGCCGGCGTTGCTGAATTGATTTTGTTGCGGTTGCACTATATGTCATCGCCACGTACGCGTCGCAGAAAGCCCACACGCTGAGATTGCGAAATGGACCGGAATCAAATTGCACCACTAGCTCGGATTAATGGTGGTCTACACTGAGCTTCCTTATAAATAGCAAGATATACAGGGTGAGTTTTAAGTACCGGCTCGGTCGATAACTCCGCTACTGTAGAAGATAGCGAAAAAAGTTGTGTATAAAAGTTGTAGCTACGGATATGCTTCTTGCTCAGAAAATATTTAGATTTATACAGGGTGATCCATAACTACGAGGTGATGGAAACATGCATTTTTTAAATGAGACACCCTATATATTATTCTTTATTCAAATTCTACTAATGATTTGCGTTCTTCCAATATAAGGTATTGTCACATTATACAGGGTATTTCAAAAGTTATGACCATTTTTATATCCAAATCGCTGTCAAATGAAAGTACCGTATAAGTACCGTATATCAAAAAGTGATGAATCAAAAATCATTTTTTCTACACGGATGGATAAAAAATATCCTTTAGTTTTAAAATCGACTACAAAAAAGCCCGCGACGCATATTCGTATACAGGGTGATGTAGAATGCAAAGTCTAGATTTTCTCTCTTTTTTTAAATGTAACCCCCAATATTTTATTATACTAAAGAATTGCTTCTAATATACTCTTTCATTTTTGTATAGCACTTGTTATGGCTGCATTCATTAGTTTCTGAGATATTTCGATTTTTCTACAAATTTTAAATATATCCCCTATTTGTTCACTAAAACTTATTTATTTTGAGAAACTACTATTAAATTTTATTTTTGCTTAACAAACAACTAAAATATAAGGCCATAATAATACTTGATCAAGTCAAAATACTGAATTAACGAGATAATATAGGTCAAGTGTGGTGAGGAAACAATTTTATAGACGTCATGCATAATTATCAAGCAGATCTATTAGGTAAGCTATGAAATATTAAACGACACAGTCCAAATGAAACAATTCTTCAGTCTTTCAAACGCATTAGTTTTAAAGTGTCTCCGTTCTGGATATTGCTGTTCATATATTCTAGAGGCAAGTAGACAATTTCTCAAAGATTCTCCTAAATACCCTCAATATAAAAATTAATTTTTAAAGCTGGTTTTTCACACAGTACGGAATTATTGGGCAGGTTATGAAAACTGTCAATTTTTCAAAGCCTACCTGATAAATCTGCTTGATAATTATGCATCACGCCTACAAAATTGTTTCCTCAGCACACTTGACTTTATTATCTCGATGATTTAGGGTTTTGACTTCGTCAAATAGTATCATGACCTTATAATTTAGTTGTTCGTTAAATAAAAAACAAATTCGATAGTATTTTCTCAAAATAAATAAATTTCAGTACACAAATAGAAGCTATATTTTGAATTTACCAAAAAATCGAAATATCTCGGAAACTGATGAACGTAGGTACAACAAGTGCTATACAAAGATAAAAGAGTATATTAAAAGCAATTCCATGGGATAATAAAATATTGGGGGTTACATTTAAAAGTAAAGAGAAGATCTGGATTTTGCATTCTACATCAACCTGTATACGAATATACGTCGCTGGCTTCTTTTATAGCCGATTTTAAAACTAGAGGATATTTCTAATCTTTTCATGTGAAAACAATAATTTTTGATTCATTACTTCTTGATATACAGTACGTTCATTTGACCGCGGTTTGGATATAAAAATGGTCATAACTTTTGAAACACCCTGTATAATGTAACAATACCCTATATTCATAAATCATTAGTGGAATTTAAATATCGAATAATATATAGGGTGTCTCATTTAAAAAAATGCATGTTTGCATCACCATGTAGTTACGGATCACCCTGTATAAATCCAAATATTTTCTGAGCAAGGAGCATATCCGTGGGTACAACTTTCATATACAACTTTTTTCACTATCTTTTACAGTAGTGGAGTTATCGACCGAGCCGGTACTAAAAACTCACCTTGTATATTGGGAAGCAGTACTTTGAAAACGTATTGGTTCGCCATCTATCTACCAAAGCCGGTACCTGAGCGTGTAATTTGTGTATCCGAGCACTGTTTATGTGACCCGTTTAAAAGCATCAGGTATAGAAACCTGCAGGTACGAGTACGACAACAAACAGACTCTTTTTTGTGCAACACTCATTCAACACTCCCGATATTCTATTTATGCCAAAAAGCAACGTAAAACGATTCGTTATGAATAAGCAACTATAAGTTGTTGTCTCACGATAGCAGCAAGGAGGAATACAACCAAAAAATTAAGAACAAGCTCCTCTAATGACCGTGTCTGTTCAGAACATTCTGGTCTGTAGCTAAGATTGTTAGTCAGAGCTTTTTCTATTCGTCAATACGACCCTTGACCAGAGAGAACAAGTCCATTGCTTCTACTCCTAAAGAAAAGGCAAATATCTCAGAGAGGCTTTTCGCAGTTAATTCTACTGTAGACTTCCAAGGAAGTACTCCGACCACCACCATAAACGTGAGCTCCAGAATGGCAGAGGTCAAATTTCAACATCGATATGTAAAAAGTATCATCCAAAAACTGAACACAAAGAAAGCTCCTGGTCCTGACCAAATTCCAGGCATTGTCCTTAAACACATATCCTTTATTTTTGCAAGCTCTTCAAACTATCGTATGAGTGAAGCGTGTTTTCCGCTGCATGAAAGATTGGCTACGTACAACCTATTCCTAAGAAAGGCAAAAACCAATCCCATCAATTATAGACTTGTGACTCTTCTCAGCACCATGTCTAAAGTTATGGAGACTGTCATTAGCACACAGCTCCTGAAATACCTGGATAACAATAACATCATAGATGATCGCTGTATCGAGTATGGCTTCCGTGGTCTACGGATGACCTCCTGGCCTACGTCACTCACCTGTGGAGCATAGCAATTCAGAATCATGGCGAATCATATTTTGTTGCACTTGACATATCAAAATGAATTCTGGTCAAGCTTGCTGCTTATGGACTACCACCTGGCCTGCGCCAGTGGCTAAGTAGGTTCTTGAACGACCGATCTCTGTTTGTTGCAATCAAAGGCTGTTCATCAGACAATAAACGGTGTTCCTTCCGTAGGGATCTGTCCTGTCCCCTACACTGCTTTTTCTGTACATCAACAGGCTGCTGGAAATAATATCACAATAACACATTAACAATACCACAATAACAACAAAACAATTGTCGAATGGGGATTAGTAGATTAAGTACAGTTTAATGTACAGAAGACTCAAGCAACAACACTGGCGAAGTAGTCTCACGTTGCCCTGCCAACTGTGAAACTCCGTCAAGCTTTTGGGGATCAACAGTAGCATTGCTCACATGTGTGGGGATGCGCCTCGAAGCACTCTCTAAAGCTTCTGAACACCATTCAGAAGACAGCAATTAGACTAATCGATACGCCTAACCTCACAAAGGACCTCCAAAACCAGAAACATCCAAGAAAGGTGGCTGACATGTCCATGTTTTATAGATTCTACGACGGATGTTCGAGTGAGCTCTCCCAGATAATAACACCAAAGGCCGTCCGAACGAGGAACACTAGAGAAGCTCTGCGAGCTGATCCTTTTTTTTTGAAATCCCTTGTGGGAAGCAGTGGCTTGTCCTACATATATTTCTCTTGGTGTCCCACATTTAACGATTTAGCTCTGAAATCTCCATAAGGTTAAAAAAATTAGCTCATCAACCTTTTTCTGTAGTATTTACAAAAACAAACGTCGTTTGTGAAACTTACATGTGGACAAAATAATTATAGGTTAAGTGTTACTTAAGCCTAACATCTTTTTGACATTTAAGCTTCAGTTAGCAAATAACAGCGGTGCAATTTAAATTTTTAGTAGAAAAGGTTGTTGGGAATCTGGGATAATAAAGTACTGCAGAGGTTTCTTTACCTAAAAAACCGAAGTTTCGGCGTTTATTTTACGCCTTCTTCAGGGCTAAAATTCGTATAAAGACGAACAATTGTATAAGTAAAAATATAAATTGAAAAAAGTTGATTATTAGCTTTAACAATTGATTAATATAAACCAATTTAATTTTACACATAAAATCAACAAATAACATTTAAGGCCCAGTTTCATAATCGTTAGTTAACTAGTGGTCAAAAGAAAACTAGTGGTTAGAGAAAATAATCCATTTCATAATCGACCGTATACGTCAAAAGCTCTGGTCAACTAGTAGTTAACCCAAGGATGCGGTATGGGTTATCTTGAGGTTTATTGTGGTCAATCGATGACAGCTTTGGAGGTTATAAAGACATGGATTTTGATACTGACGTCTAAGACGTCGATGGATTTTAATTATACTCTGTAATGACATAAATCAAAAATCTGAAAAGAAAAGTTAGGTTTCTTTGTCAAAGGGTTAGCTTTTGTTCACGGAACAGCATTACGGCAGTGCTCTGAGATCAATCCGTGGTGCCAACTTAAAAAAAAATAACTTCAACCATTGGTTTTCTTTGTGAAACAGAGCTCTCCGATAACTACTGGTTAACTTCCATCTGTCGCTTAAGCGACTGCCAGAGGTAACCAATGATTGTGAAACTATTGATCAGTTGCATGAAAATATGAAAACAAAAAGTGTAAAACAATTTTTTCATTCCATCTCATTAAAACGTCAAAATAACAATAAATTGTATAGAATACATCCTTACCTATCAAGCATACCCTTAAATTTTTGGGAAAAGGTTCACCTTAGGTTAAGTCTCAGTTGAGCAAGCTAGTGCAAACGGCATGAGTAGATCAACCCAACTTCTATTTTTCGACCAACACGTTACATTTTGTACGTAGTATCCAAGGCGTACGAGTATATACGTCTACACCTCACTCTCTTTTCAATTTGTAAGTATTCAAAGACGTTCCATCTCCGCAAGTCGAGAATTCACTTCCAAATTGTATTACAACTTGTACAGTAGGGCGGATATAGAAATTCGCCTTCTCGTGCTCGACAATATTTTCAGTTTGGAAGAAAATGGACAGGGTTATATTCAGGTGCCAAACGTTGCAACTTTCACGAAAATTTCTGAACATAAAGCTTCTTTAGATACTTGAGCTGAATATGGTATATTTGCTCACATATAGCACATAAGGACCCAGGTTCGAATCTCGTCAGAGGCACAAATTCATTTAGAATTTTTCCAATCAGAAGTAAACTTGTATGCACCTCAGCGCTGTTCCTATAGTGGCGCCGGGATGCAGTAACAAAGCCTACACAGAACATGGGGCTAATCAGGGTAGCAGTTGATGCCGATGACACCAAAGAAAAAAAAATAAATTTTAGGTACTTAAACGCCTTCCATCCTGTTGCCTCACCCCTAGGCCTAGGCGAAAATACTTCTGACTCCATCTTCAGGAAAATGTTAGAGAGACTGCTGTGACAAGATGTTCTAAGGAAAATATTGGAAACAATTTAAAAAAATAGTTCTGAAGGTATATGAAATATAATATACGTATAATAAAATCAATGTGCAACCTTTTGGTCACATTATAAAGAACAAGTATACGAGGGTTGCTCTATACCTCCGTCAATCCACCAGTACGCAGACAGCTGTTTCACGCTTATTAGCGATCATCAGTGCGCCATAGGTCGATTGACGGAAGTAGAGAGCATCAATTTTTCCATGTTTAATAAACATGTGAAAGATGTGCGAGTAAGACAGAAGGAATTCTGCCGGTGCGCCATCTAGTACCCGAAGGTGACGGCAACCAAAGAGAGAAACGCTACTAGCAGCAGTAAACTCTCCTTGGTGGAACGACAAGGCTCGTTCGCTTTTTGCCACTAGAGGCGCGGATTTTGACGCAAGCAGCGTAAAGCCGATATACGAGGGTTGCTCTATACCTCCGTCAATCCACCAGTACGCAGACAGCTGTTTCACGCTTATTAGCGATCATCAGTGCACCATAGGTCGATTGACGGAAGTAGAGAGCATCAATTTTTCCATGTTTAATAAACATGTGAAAGATGTGCGAGTAAGACAGAAAGAATTCTGCGGGTGCGCCATCTAGTACCCGAAGGTGACGGCAACCAAAGGGAGAAACGCTACTAGCAGCAGTAAACTCTCCTTGGTGGTATAGAGCAACCCTCGTATATCGGCTTTACGCCGCTTGCGTCAAAATCCGCGCCTCTAGTGGCAAAAAGCGAACGAGCCTTGTCGTTCCACCAAGGAGAGTTTACTGCTGCTAGTAGCGTTTCTCTCTTTGGTTGCCGTCACCTTCGGGTACTAGATGGCGCACCGGCAGAAAGAACAAGTAGTTTGAGTTTTCTGCATGACCTGTTGCATAAGAACATAAATTTTGAATTTGTTGAGTGAAAAGATTTTATCTTCAGAACTATTTACCTTTGATCTTTTTAATTTTGTTTGGCCTCGAAAATGCCTACAATTTTTTTAAGTAAAACAGTCGCACTTTAAATATTGTGAAGTGTCCAATAAGAGCCAAGTTTTCGGACATGGCCCCTTTTGGAGTAAATTTCATAATATTTTTCTGGTGTCTTTATAAACTCATGAGACCATAATTTCAGTACAATTGACCAAATACTCAATAAGCAAGCATAAGTGAGTGGCCACGAATGGTAAATTTCATGGTAATTGTTTCGATGGATGTTAGATCGTCATTGGACAGCAACAATATCAGTGCGTTCACCATATGTGCACTTTTGTTTTGACTCCCACATCCATATGAAAATAATTTCAGATATTTAACATTTGGATCAAAACCAGTATTTTTTATTAAAAGCCATTAAAAGTTCAAAATATCGCACATTGTCCGTTATATTGCTATTTGATTGTCTCTTGTCGTCGGACTAAGTGCGTTTAGTTTGTTTAGTATAATTTTTTTTTTGTGATTAGAAAATTAGAGTAACAACTGAACATAGAGGTAGTAAACAACTAATTCTAACAGGCCGACATCTTTTCTTACGTTGTCATATTGACCGCCAGATACGGCAATCCTAATTGTTTACTATAGTCTTAATTGTATAGTAGTCGGAAAGAAATATTCCATTCTACGTTAAAAATACGGTATTTTGATGTTTCAGGATTACAGCAAAATCAATAGATATGTTGACCTCTACTGCGTTACTGCATATTTCTTCATCATAGATGCAAATTCTGAAGGCTTGCATAATTTTGAGGAGCCGGCAACGTCGCATGCCCTCGACCTCCCCTCGATTGTCAAACGTTTGATTCGTTTATTGTTTGTGCATCTTTTATACTTGGTCAGTAAAATCGAATTTGCTATTTGTTGGTAACTGTAGAGAAGCTTTATGGACTTGCTGTGCTATCTTCGAGTGCAGTTTAATAGTTTTTCGAGATGGAACTCAAAAAGTGCAGTGTTTGTAACATGGGTTGCATTGGAAGAATTTTCAGGTTAGTTAGCGTTACACAGCATTGTTTACAATATGAATTGTCACTGCGAGGTCTCAGCTGATCAATGTTTGGGCGCTGAAGTGTCAAAGATGGCGGCTTTGAGCCCGCCATGCTGAAGTGGTTTGTTTACTACCTCTATGTTCAGTTGTTACTCTGAAGGCAGCATCGACTGCTAGGTCATTAGTTGCATGCTATTGTTGTTCATTCATGTGACCTAAATTTTCTAGTAGAAGCCTGTACTCCTAAGGAGTGATAGCGTATTCCCTATTTGTAATGAGTCATTGAGATTTTGCGTCAAGTTGTCACTCATCTCATAGCAATCACGAAGATTTGTCAGTGCCGGACAGTCACCAATAATGTGGGGTATTGTGAGTATTACATCACATGAGGGACATAATGGTGGTTGTGATCTGCGCAGTAGGTATGAATGTTTTTTTTTTCTATTCAAATTAAGATCTGGATCCCATGGAGTTACAGAAGGTTTAACTTGTTTTAATTGTGAGCCTGCTCTGTACCATTCTCTTTGCCATAAATTGTACATGCAGTGCGACATGTGATCACAATCCTTACCGGTTTGGACGTCTATGTTTTGAGACAGCGCCGCAATTTTAGCCGCTTCATCAGCCAATCCATTTCCTCGAATTCCTGCATGACTAGGTACCCAAAGTAAAACAACTTTTTTACCAGCTTGCTTTAGATCTATTAGGGTCTGGAGGCACATCTGAACAAGTGGGTCTGGCGAATACCTGTTACTGAGTGCTCTTAACGCAGACAGAGAGTCAGTTACAAAATAACTATGGTTCTATTGATTGCCGCTATTTGGGAAAACTTTAAGCATTGCTAAATGGTATATTGCTCTGCTGCAAGTGGAGATAAAGTCCATGAACTTTGAGTACCGTCTATTACCATAGAACATTTCACCCCTGTAGCTGTTTTGGAGTCATCTGTGCCATATGTGCCTCGGAGTACCTTCGAATTATTCCTTGTAAAAGATTGGGATGCTGTATTTTGCTTGGAATGCATACTTATTCAAAACTTGGCATATTCCGTGGAGGTTTTTCTGGAAAATGTTGTGGAGTACAGGGGACTTTCTATGACATTCGCTTCTTGAGCACTTTCTCGAAGTCTTACCCTAAGAGGTCTTGTAATGGTTGTTCTTCTCAGGTAGTCATCACTGCCCGCAGCCAAAATAGCTATAATAGAGTTACGATTTTTGGTTTGTGCAGTAATGCGAGTTTTATATTTTAGCCTTAATTCTTTTCGTCTGATGTTTAATAGCTTGGCCCAGATTCACAGTATAAACTAGCGGTTAAATAATAATTTTAAAGCCAAATATCTACTGAAAATAGTGCGCTTAGAATGTCTTCCAGTTTATAACCTTATAGTAAGCGGTATCATGGATCGACTGCCACCTTTAGGTAAAAATGTGTGGTTAGAAAGTCTGCTCCTCATTTATAATGTAATTTTCCTATTCTGTGAGACGCATACGCCATACGTCCATAATAGCTACCAACGACGTCATACTGATAGACTACGCTTTGTATACCAAATGTTTGTAAGCGTTTCTGGCGATGCGACGGCAGGGGGGAACGTCAGCTGTATTTATGAGCGTACTCCTAGTCAGTGTCGTAGACATTTAATTTTTACAGTGGCAGAAGTTTACAAATAAACATTGAAAAAATATGAAATAATAGATGTGTTAAGTAATTGTCAGACTGTTGTTCATTTGGAGCAGCTAAAACACGTAGAATTATTGAATATATACACACATACACAATAAAATTTTATTTATCCGTTTCTCCTTTCCCTTTCACACCACTTGCTTGTGTGCTAGAATAAGAATATAACTGCTGCATGAGCTTCTCCCATTCAAAGTGATATTCTTGAAAAATAAGATATGAATAAAACTTTTCTCATTGATACTAGTTCATTGATCATAAAATATGTTAATTCTAAAGTCTACAAAGAAAATGTATGTATATTTATCTAATTACCACGTGTTATTGGAATAAGTATTCAATTCTTAACATTGTATGGGCAAAAAAGTGCCTGAATGGATCCGCAAATTTTGTCACAGTGAAATCAAAACATTATCTGGCAATGATTTGTATCAATGATACGCAAAATTGTCTTTTAACTAGATAGTTACTCTGACAGGGTCTGTAGAAATAACAAATTAATTTTTTGGAAGGAAAAAACGCGCAAGGATTTTATTCATGTCTTATTTACACCAGTACATAATCTAGGGTTAGTAACATTCTTACGTAAATTAAGTAGGTACACAAAAAATCACTGATTTTTAATGAGAGCATTGAACCTGCATCTATAACAAATTTATAATAACCAACTTAAAACTAGTCAGCCTCAACCCTACACCTCGTCAATCAATAAATAATATTTACAACTTCTTTTCTGTATAAGATTGGAAACCACATTGAAACCCCTTTTCGCGAGATATGTCAATGGCAAAGCAATATGAAATACTTTCACACTCAGTTCATAATACCGGAAAAGAAACAGAAATGTCCCCATGAAGTCAAAATTGTGGATACCACCTTGCAATAAATGTTAAGTTTTAATTGTATCAGGAAAACAGTACTTATGGTGGCCATATGCGATTGCTGAATCGTACCTGCTAGAAGCTAGATCCCATTTCCTACTAATACCGGAATTAGCAAGACATCACCTTTTCGTAAATCTTCCAATAATTCCTCAATATAGCTTTTGTGTCGGTTCTTCTTAGGCTGGGTCTAACCAAAAAAAATCGTGTTTTTTTGTAAATGATAAGAAAACCCAATTCGCAATTTTGAGCAGGCCACGTTTTCTATCGGCGGCCTCGAAGTTGACTAATTGTTGCCTACAAATATGTGGACAGCATTTGCCAATCTGTTTTTGTTTTCGAAAACATGAAGCTTTGTTGTGTTGCTGTTTTGTTGGCTGGATGTGGACCACTATCGACTGATTGGTTTAGCACTGATACAGATATCTCATTTTTTTTAAACCGCCCCCGAACGAAAATCCTGTGTACGCGCCTGAGTAGACACGTGGCCGGCACTTGACGTAGACAGTCCCGACGTTGCCAGTTGTGCATTACGGCATGCAGCAATGTCTAAAAAATATAAAAATGGGGTTAATTCTTGACAGAATTGCAATATTACACGTGTTTTACAAATGAATATTTTCAGAGTACCTTTTCTGTTACAGATAAGCAAGCCATGATCATAATTTTTTACAGCATATTGACGATACTGTTCCATACGTTTTTCTGAATATTAATTCCAAATGATTGTCAAGTTGGCATCGCTCCGGAGGACCATTGAAAAATTTCCCAATGTTTGGAATGCCGACAAACAATTTGCCTTGAATGCGTAGTCTATCAGTAGGACGTCGTTGATAACTACCATTAAAAGTTACGAGTCCGGTACTGGAAGGGACGGACCGGCAATTTTTACTTGGCAACTTCTCCTGCCTCGTTGTACTCCGTTATATTGTTTTTTAAATGTAATTTTTCCAGCTATGCACGGAAGCGTCGCCGTAGCCATCGTCGGCGCGGCACAGGCACGATGCGCAGCTGAAATAAATGAATTTTTGTGTGCCGTGTTCGCTGGCTCAGAACGAGCTTTTTGCGAGGTGATAAGGACCCGGCAATGGCCTGTTATTATGGAACCGTTCTCCTCCGAAACAATCTCTAATCGACATTTTCGCTCGCCTGAAACAAAGACGTAACGGTTATTATCTCTACTACAGCCTCACACTCAGCTTCAGGTTTGTCTTCACGATTTCCCAGATAACGCTGTATACTTTTGTGCAATGCTGCTTACACAAAACAGTATTTATTTATTTATTGCAAATTGAGGGTGTAACAAGATAAATTCCAAAACTTACCCACTACTTACAGCAATATAGGGTGTCCAGTTAGTGTGTAATTCTTCGATATAATAATAATAATCATGTCTTTATTTAGCAAAAAGATCACAGTATGGCGAAGTTTAGCCATGGCTACTCTACCACTTAACCGCACTGCGACCTAACATTACAATTATATAAAGAAAACAACACATAGAATAATTAGCAAGAAACATGTCATGACAAACACATTAAGTAGATCATCTAAAGAAAATACAATAGTATTAGTAGTAAAAAGAAACAAGGAGATGAGAGGAAAAAAGGTATCTGGCAAGGTATACCTGATAGAAGAAAATGTCAAATACAAAAGTTATTTGGTTACTTAACACGCATATTCTAAAAATATATTAAAATATACAAGATGTTGCGGAAGAGTAGAATAGTGATCAACTTGATTCTAGTTTCCATCATTGATCTCTATTCAATCCTAAAATATTTTTGGGATCGCTTGCGACGTTGCCAAGTTATAATTTATTTTCTATCAATTTCCGGATTTGCAAGGTCGCAAGTAATACGTCCAAATTGATATGTTCCTGCAACATTTCTCAACAATATTATACACAGTGAGTTACTTGAATATTAAACGGATATTATTTTGGATGCTACCAGCAATTTGTATCTACAGGGTGTTTTTGGCAGAACTTTAAATTACGGCAATTTGAAGGTCATTTTACTTTGTTTTTTCAAATGTAACACCCTGTATGTTTTATTTTAAATCGGAATATCTACTAATACCCTATCTCGCCGTGTAATTTTTTTTCGCGTTTGCGGAGTTGCCAAGTTATAAATTATTTTTCCAAATTTTTAAACAAATATCCCCGATTTTAGTTTATTTTAAATAGAATCCTCTACTTATTTTTATTGCAATGAATTGCACATGTCGAACTTAGTAAGATGTCACAATTTCAAAGTTTTGTTTCTAATGATTACTGAGATACGGCAACACCGCTTTTTCAGTGAACGGTACCGGAACGCTTATATATTTCCAAAACCACCACAGCTGGAGAGCTGAAATTCAATACTTGGGGGTTTTTGAACATACAGAATTTTAAAACGCTAACAGCATTGTTGTCAGGTTTACCAATTTTACGTCATAATTTTGAACGGAATGCCCTATTTATGAAGTCTAACGTGAAAGTGGTAAATATGCCTCCTTCCACTGCGACCCTGGCTCGCACCCAGTGGCGGTTCCCGAATTTTTGGAAGGACGGGCGCACAAAATATTAAAAAAACTACACCAAAATACTACCAGAGATTGGTGAGGCTGCAGCTGCACCCTGCACATAATTAGAGTTCTCACTTTCCACAACTACAGTTATTTTTTAAAAGTTTTTTCTAGCTAGTATCACAAAAAGTCACTTCTTAAGAGAATTTTGCGTATCACTGATCTCAAAATGTTGTATCTCAAGAGCTGTTGACCTATCATTCTGCCTAACCAAGAAAAAAAATCGTCTAGCCTGGGAATCGAACTCCCAATGCCTTATTCAAACACATCAGCGCTGCCTACTGAACCACGTAGCCGTCTGCTTTATTTTGATCTTTGTAATGTTATTTATGATTTCCTTAATTTATATTTTATGATCTAAGGAAAGTCGCAAAGGTTCATCTTAAGCAATGCGTTCACCCTATTATCCATTTTAAATAATAGGCTAGTAGGTTAGAATAGCCGATGTATTGGTTCGCATGTCACCAGTCACCTTTTGGTTTTTATTGGTCATTTTCGAAGTGGATTGATGCATGATGGATCAATAGGAGCACTAGTAACGTGCGATTGACCAATAGGACCGCTCTCTGTCCGCTATCCGTGCCATCCGTGTCTTGGCGCCTTCAGTCAATCACGTGATGAGCCACTGTTTAGGTTCGAACTTAGTGTGCTGTGAGGGCCAATTTTTATAGTCTCAGGATTTGGGTGTTTTATCTGTTACATAACGGAAATTCAGTTCACTCATTTCCGATGTCTGTCTTTCGATCCATCTGTCGGTCCGTTGACGTCTTTTTAACCTCGTAATCTCATAACATTTAGGTAGCGATATGCTATGGGGTCTCAGTAGATAATGCTGCTATAATTTTGAAAAACGGTACATGGGCGGTGGAATAACTAACAAAAAATAACAAATTTCAAATATTCATCAAACTTCGTTTTTATGCATTTCAGGGGTTCGTGATTGTTCTGTTTTTTGTGGGCCTGAATTTAGGGTAGTTTGTGGGTGGGAGAATGTAATAATGAAGAATGTTTTGTATTCATAATAGGTCGTTCACTAATCTGTGAAAGAAAGACCTAGCGGCATAATACACTTTTTTAGGTCCATCCGAATGTTGCTTTGCGTATCACAGAAACCAAGGGACTTAAAATTTTCTGATACATACATAAATACAAGTATTGCTTTCGATCGTTCTATATCGTGTAACGTGGAAACTATTATTTTATTATATTGTTTAAGACTTATTACCAATTAATCCATGTAGCCATACGCTAAATAAATAAATAAATATTGAAGTTGTTTATATTTTGAAAATATCTCTGTTGTTTCAGTGTCAACGACAACATCAGATGACAAAAAGCCAGGAAGTACATCGGAATTGGCAAAAGCGTCAGCGAAACGGGTTAGACCAAAGCCTACCTCTCCAAATAGACAGGGTCCTCAACAGTGTCAGGTAAATATCTTATTAATTACAGCTATGGCTGAATTAGTACCACACTCGTGCATCAATTAAACAAAATGGCTGCCATTTTATTATGGTGGGAGAAAAACTACTTTTGAGGGGTGGTTTGTCGCTAAAAGTTAACATATTTTATTACTATTATTCTGATTTTTCAAGTTTCTCTCGCATGACTGCGGTAGCAACAAATGTTGACGGGCTGTGCCAAGTCAACGCCTGAACTATTACTGATCGGAATTTAAGAAATATTGTACTATATTACAGGTCCTAAGGATTACAGACTTGTATATTTTGTGTAATTTTTCGTCCAGACCTAGCTGGTGCAGGTGTGGTGTAAATGTGTTAGGTGTAAGGCCTGAGACCGACATAATTAGGGGGACAATAACAACTTTGTTTTGTTTCCAGAGTCGTTATTATTATTACTATTAAAAATACAACAAGAGTTGAGCACAGAGTGCTATAAACTCTACATGCTAGGATAGCTACAAATTACAGTTACAAAGTGTAATAAAAATACAACCAAGGCTTAAGAGTAATAAAATAAGAAATTAGACAAAAAAGTTATTTAAAGACAAATAAACTAGCTCATGCACGCATAAAACTGTTCTTGAATGAGTTCACTGAGAGACTGTTGACTACATCCGAAAGAAGTTCATTCCATAAGCTGAACACCCTGTTGCTCAGGAAGTGCTGCCTTATAGTAGATCTGAAAAGCTCCTTCTTAAGCTTAAGGTGGTGACCTCTCAAGCGGTTAGTATTCAGGTAAAACAGAGTAGAAAGATCAACGCCGAAAAGTCCGTGTAGTGCCCGGTAAGTAATGATTAGATCACCTCGGGTGCGCCTCTCATGGAAGGTATGAGATCAAACAACTCTAGCCGTTCTTCGTACGATGGACGTCTTGATCCGTAAGGTAGCCTAGTGCAACGACGCTGAAGAGATTCCAGTTGGTCGCGATCACGTTGACGGACTGGGTACCAGACTGGACCAGCGAATTCAAGTATAGGACGTAGATATGTTTTATACAGGAAAGAAGCTACAGATGGGTCACATCCATGAAATGAGATACAAAAACCTTTTAGCTTTAGAACAGATTTGATTTATGTGTTCAGACCAAGATAGCGAACTAGATATAATCACTCCTAAATCACAGTGATAGTTAGAACTCGGAATAATGTGACTATCTAAGTAGTAGTCATACATGGGATTGTTTCTGCCAACGTGCAAAACACAACATTTTGCCGAATTTAGAGGAAGAGACCAATCCCTGGACCATAGAGCCAGTCTGTCAAGGTCTGCTTGCAGGACATGAGACATACTCAAAGGAGTGTTATATATTTTGGTGTCGTCTGCATAAGATGAATAAGTGGATTGCATGAGGGTAGGCAGATCACTGCTATATAAAAGAAAAAGTATAAGACCTAACACGGAGCCCTGCGGGACACCTCTTAGAATTGATCTAGGGGACGAAAATGCATGTGGAAAGCTTTTATCCATAACAACAGATCACCTCTAATACCCAGATGCTCCAATTTCAGAAGTAGCTTCTCGTGGGGAACCTTGTCAAATGCTCTCGAAAAATCTAGATAAATTATGTCAATTGGTGTTCCAATATCAGACAGTTTGCTCCAATCGTTAACACATATTAACAAGTTAGTGATAATAGAGCGCCCAGGAAGAAAACCATGCTGATTGTTGTTAAATAGATTATTAGGGAAAGCAAAAAGGAGCAGCTTGCTGACCACTATTTTTTCAGCTAATTTCGCAACTATTGGAGTAAGGCTAATCGGACGATAGTCTGTAGCATTGTGTGTGTCTTCTTTCTTGAAAAGAGGAGTTATTGATGCACGCCGCCAACAAGATGGAAGATAATGGGATCTGAAGGATGATGTGAATATTTTTTCAAGATGGCTGCCATGATGCCGTCGTTACCAGGAGAAGTGGAAATTTTTTATTTATTTTTTATTTTATCCCCCTAAAGGCTCCGAGGCCGATGATCGGGCACATTGTATATCATGCATAGTGTAAATGAACATGGTGTGCTCACGCGCATGCAGCCGTCCGAGCGCCGGCACGCTGTGACGTCAGCAACGAGTATTTCTGTCGGCGAACTGGCGGGAATACCACATGATGGATTATATTTTAATTTCAAAGTGATCGATTAAAGGAGTTCAATAGCCAATTATTTGACAATTATGTTATAGAGAAGTGTAAAATGGGTAATTTAACGACTTTTTCTACAAAAATATATTATTTATTGGTAAATTTGGTCATTTTTTTTTCTAAGTTTACACCTACAATTTTCGAAACTAATCCTTTTTGTTTAAATGTCTGAGTCTGACGTATATTCTCGTTCGTATTAGATATAATATTATTTTGTCAGGAAATTGTTTGATGGTTTCCACTGGGGTCTATCTTTAATAATTTTTTAAATATGTTTGGTTGTTTAGAAGACGACTGTCCATGGAATTTATCAAACTCTATCTCAACCAAAACGGGCTACTTTAATCATCTCCTCACTTGGATATACAAGACTGACTCTAGATAGAAACTCAATCCAGTCTGGGGCCCGATTAGAAGAATGAAATTTGGTTTGCGCCCCCAAAGCTAGGTTAGGATATTAGTTTTTGAATCTGTAGGCCACATATCCGGCAATAAATTTCAGTCCCACGTTGGAAATCGTGTCTGGCATTTTATTTTTTTTCCAATTGACACAAAAGGTCATGTTCTTCAGAAATAAAGTTATCTAGGTCATAATCTGGACTCTGAAAGGTAAAGCTGGAAAAATGAATATCATTTGAATCATTCTCTGTCCCAACAATATCGCTGTCAACAAGAACGTTCTTGAAAAACTCCTGAGTAAAGTACACGTCATCAGCTTCGATGTTAGAATTACTCGAAACTAAGTTTTTGACTTGTAATAGTTCAAGTAGGCACGATTCATTGCTTTCTTCTGCATATTTATCCATTGAAAATACGGCAGGTGAATACTTTCCGAGGATGTACCATAAAAATTTCAGTTTTAATAAATGTTTAATGCTAATTTGTGAAATGATTACCATTTTTCATATTAATTTCGTCCTTTCGGCGGCAAGCATTACTCCATTACATTGCGAGGTTTTAATTTTTTGGGAACTTATAGAATTTTACATTTGGCTCTTTCATCTCACTATGGCTTTTACAACCGACAACTGCACAATTTGGCATTATGTATACAAATTTCAGTCTTCTATAACTCAAAATAAGGAATACAAAGTAAATTAAACAAAAATCGTTAGCGATTCTATCTAAAACGCGATTAAACAGGCCGTGGTATCACGACGTCTAATAATTCTCCGCGCGAAAAATCTCGTTGCTGACGCAATGCGCAGAGCGACCGCAATTTCGTACGGCTGGCGAGCACACCATGTATACTCGCATCACGATATCATTTATCACAGAAAAATATTCAAAAATTAATAGATATGTTTGCACAGGTCTTCTGTATGATTCACTGATGACTGTCATATCATATCACGTAACTCTCTCACTGATGATGCACAAAGTAGATGTACGACTAGTTACCAACCACAGCATCATAGAAAAAACCATGTAGGCCCGCAAAAAACTAATCAAATTTGCAGAATACACATGCGACGAATGCCAAACAGAGAGCGTATTTTTATTTCATCCACGGTCCGCGTCAGAGCTCACAGAAGATTAAAACGAAACGCATATTAATAAAGAAAATCTGTAGGACGCAGCAAAAACAGGCTTTTATTAGGGCTGTAAAAAGATCCGCACTGTAGGGGAGCCATGACAGAATCAATAATACAGCAGAGTTTTCATTTGGCGGATGGGATATGAACCAAAATATGATTTTTTGTGCCTACCTAGCGACAGCCACTAGAGAACCGACTTTATTACAGAGCTTTATGCCTCACACCAAGCTCACATAGATTAAATTTCCTTTATTAGAGTTGTAGGGTTATTGCGCTTTTCAGCTGTCATTTCAAGATACTTGAAATATTCGTTTGGAGAATTTGACTGTATGAATAGCTTTCCAAGACGTCCTTTAGTCTGCTTTATGTTATAGATAAAATTTCTTATATTATAGTTGTAGGGTATTACACTTTTCAGCTGTTATTTCGAGAAAGTTGGAATATTCGTTTGGAGAATTAGATCACATGAATAGCTCACCAAGACGTCTTGAGTCTGTTTTATGTTATCTCTTTATAGTCAAGTTAACGTGTTGCAAAAGTTTTGAGAATTTTTTTCAAAACTCGGGAGGTAGTTTCTCCGCTGGAAACAATACAGAAATCGTTACCATATGGTAACCACTCAACATCTAGACATAACAATATAACCATTTTGGATATGATATAGGTTGTCAAAATGTCGTACAAATTAGATATTCGGAAGAGTATTTACAGTCTAGTTGGACGACTTGAAAAAAAAGATATAGTTCGCCTATATCAAGATCAAAATATTTCTGTTACCACAATTTATTGAGCGATCCGTGAATGCAGGGAAGGTATTTCTTGTATAAATTTACCAAAAGTGGACGTCCAAGAGCGTTGAATGCTGCTACAGCAAAGTGACCATCGAGTTGGAACTTCAACACGAAAACTTGGACGCATTTTTCACGTCAATGCTAGCACAATCTGTAGAAAAATTACGAGAAGTAACTTAGAATTCCGAAAAATAACAGAATGTCCAAAGTATTATCCAAATCAGTTAGAAATAATTCCTCAATGCTGTCGCAATTTACGTCATACTCATTTTGTTGGCAACATCAAAATTATTCTTGATGATGAAAAGTGTTTCACATTCTCGAACTCAGAAATCAAAGGTAATGATGGTTTTTATACAAGAGACTTTGAAACCTGTCCAGGTAATGTAAAATTTAAACGAAAAGAAAAGTTTGAAAACAAAGTGTTAGTGTGGTGCGCTATATCAGACAACGGTATTCCACAGCCGTACGTTGGACGAGTTAGGGCCGAAGCGGTTACCGGAGAAGTCTATACTCAAAGATGTTTGCCTAAACTACTCAATTTTATTAATACCCACCATGCTAATGACAATATGATGTTTTGACCAGATCTGGCTTCAAGTCATTATGCTTTGCGTACGAGAAACTGACTAGAACAACGCGGAATACCTTTTGTACCACGAAACGACAACACTCACAATCTTCCTCAAGCAAGACCTATTGAAACTTTTTGGGATCAACTGAGTGCGAAAGTTTATAACAATGACTGGAAAGCTCAAAACGAACAGCAATTAAGAAGAAGAATAATGCTAAAGATAAGAGAAATTGATTTAGAATCTGTCCCAAACTTAATGAGGAACATTAAGAGGAAATTGCGAGCCGTGGAAGAAGAATATTGTTATTTTTTGTAGTTCTTGTTACAGTTCAAATATATTATTGTGAGATATTTTTTTTTTAAAAACATCTCAAAACTTCTGCAACATACGTTATTATTTTCAAAGAAGCTTAGGAATAAATCGCATATGGGATTAAGATCAACGGAAAAATAATCAATAACATCAGATAAGTCATCAACACAGTTGTGTTAGTAGAGAATACTCAGAACTTACAAATACTAATAGAGGAGTAATACGATGTGGGATCACCGTTTGAGACATTTTGAGCCCTTTACCGGAAACCAGCCCCTGGAAACAGATATCTGCTGGTTGTGATGGATTATTTCTCTGAGTGGCCAGAAGCAATTCCTGTCCCCAATCAAGAAGTAGGCACAGTGACACAGCCTCTTTTAAGACACGTTGTTTCCAGATTCGGAGTTTGTAATAAACTACATTCAGACCAGGGACCCAGCTTTGAATCAGAAGTACTCATACAACTGATGAGAAAACTGGGAATTCGGAAGACTAGGACGGCACCTCTTCATCCTCTGTCCGACGGTATTTTGGAATGCTTCAACAAGACAATCCTGGATTACCTGTCAAAATTCGTTGACGAACATCAGCCTGACTGGGGTGCGAAGGTTCCTCTGACAATGTTGGCCTATAGATCAGCTGTGAGCGTGTCAACTCGGTTGAGCCCGGCGAAGAATTTTTGGTCGAGAACTGCGGCTGCCTCTGGACTGAGCTCTTGGTCTACCTCCAGAAACGGAGTCTACCAGCGACAGAATGAAAGCCAGACACGATCTGAAAGCAAATAGCCCAAAGTTCGTCGAAGGTGATCTGGTATGGTTCTACAATCCACGACGGAGAAGGGGTAGATGTCCGAAGCTACAACGTCATTGGGAGGGGCCCTACGTGGTGGATGAAGTGCCTCAATGACTTAGTTTACAGGATACGTATGGGTAGTGGAAAACCGAAGGTCGTCCATAGCGATCGTCTGTGGCCATACAAAGATAGAAGCGAACTGTTCGTCGAGGACGCCGAACGCTAAGGGGGGAAGAGTGTAACATACTGTATATAGTTTGCTGATTTGTATCAATGTTGACGTTTCTTTCAAAATATTAGGTTAGATTTTTGATGTGTAAACGTCATCGAATCGTGGAATTTTCGGGACTGATTTAAACTTTGTATCGAGTATATCTTTTTGCGAACAGAAAAGTGTAAAATGTGAAAATACGGTTTTTTGACTTTTCTCTTCGCAAAAAGATAAACTTGATACAAAGTATAAATCCAATGTAGTCTCTAGAAAACCTTACGAGGAATGTGATGCTGTACATATAAGGCAAACAAAACAAAATTTAAAGTACAGGATTTCAGTCCACAAGTCATCTTGTAAAAATACTCATAAAAATGATAGGGATCATACGGCCTTAGCGTCTCACCATTTCGAGTATAACCACCATTTTAAATTCGATTATGTCAGTATACTTCACAACGAGATTAATTATAAGAAACGACCGATCAGCGAAATGATTTACATCTACAAGCATGGTTAGGCTGTCAATAAGAAAACTGGCACTCTTGATCTGAGTCAGATTTGTAATTTATGGATTATCAATTACATTAAACTCAAAACGACGTAACCAAATATTTGTTTGACTTTATGACTGAACCTGGTATACCTATTAAATAATATGTAAGTATAAAATATTCATATTTGGCATTTGCGATTCTTTTCATCCATATTCTGGAATGTTTTTTGTTGTTTTTTGATCTAAAGCGATTCGTTATTCCTTGTTGCTATAGGGGTGTGCTCGATAGATATAGATAATATTACATTTTAGTGTATTTTAACATTTGAATGGAAACTGTATTATATTTTTAACTTTTTTATGTTTCAATGCAACTGATCAATAATCCAATGTACCTACCGGTTTTCCATTTTTGATTATTTTGCCGAGTCACTTTTTTTAAAAATGTTAAAATCTTTTAAATTTCAATTGTGAACTTTATGAGTACATTTTTTTAAATTTGCTATTGTGAATTATATATTTTTCGCCTTCGTATGAATTTTAGCCCTAAAAAAGGCGTAAAATAAACGAAGCCAGTGAGTTAAAACCTGTTGCATTGATTCATCCCAAAATCCATACTAAAAAAGAAGAGATAAGAATTACTTTCAACTGCATTTTAAGCAATTTAATTTTTGTAATATGCAAATTTTCGATAATCCATGTTCTCGTGTATCGATACTTTTGGTTACTTTCGCATTCCTACCCAAACTTCTAACCCATAATGGCGCCATGAAGGTCAACTTCTGTAGGAATCATTGATTGCATTCAGCAAACCCAATAGTTGTGGAGCAGCTACCAAATTTTCTGCGCTACCTAGCAGCTACTGCTCCAGCGGTCGCCATTTTTGTAGCGATAGAGAAGTACGCTCACTTGGAGCAGAGCGGAATAAGCTACTTCTGACCTTGTGAGTGTTACATATTATGAAACTTGTCTTAAGGGTTATGTTGTCACATTTTTAAAAAAGTCAACGGTATAATGTATGATCTATGAAAAAGTCATTGTTCGCACAACTTTACACAGTCCAGAACTTTGATACAATCTTACATGTTTTTTTTATTTTTAATAAACACGCCCAACCTAATCTCAAATGTGACCACTCATTTGACATTTCACTGAAAACTGACATAAACTATTTATCGTGATATCTCAGAGCGCACAAATAACGTTTGTCAGCAGAACGCCAACTGTTGAGATGTAGCGGCTACAAAAGTAGCGGCTCCCGATCTTTCTGCTGAATGCTACCATTTTTATAGAGACAATACTCAGAGTTATCTGCTGATTATTTAGTATGCTGTGTAAATATCATGAATTGTTGTTCTGCAGCGCTTGCTACACCTGATCCCCAACGAGATATAATCTCAACATTTTGAACATAGGCATTCAACCGGGAATGTTGAATGATCTGTAATATCTCGTTGAAAATAAAACCCATACACGTACGGCGCTTCTTATGACTACAGTGTATTCAAATCCGCCGTGCAGTGGCTACAAACAATAACACGCGCTCGGCGGCTGGCCTATGGATGTCGGTCGCCAGAGCCGTATTCAAAATAGCAGTCATAAAGTCCATAGTATCGGATGTGGAGTAGCATTTATGAATCACATTTTTCCATTACAGCTGTATTGATATATTTTAGATTTTATATATTATTCTTACCTTAGGAACCTTCATTTTGGGGGTAAAGTTGAGAAGGGATCAATACTTCAGTCAATTATATCCTCCCTGTCGATGAGAATACTTTTTCTTCCTCGTTTCCCAAATACGAAGTTAAGCGTCTTTAATAGCTTATAAAACGTGGTCCGCTTAAAATTAGGCAAGTCACTATCATCATGCACCTCTTTCAGGACTTTTTTAATAGTCGGAAGTTCATTTCGGAAAAAGAACTGATGCACCTTTCTCCTAGTTGCACTTTTATCGCCATGGTCCACAAGGTCAATGCAACGTTTGCGATTCTGATTAGTTAAAGGTGCAGCAAAAGAGTGTCTGGTTCTGTATTCTCGCACCACTTTATAGACATTCCGTTTGCAGATACCTATTTTGAGTGCAACCTCTTCCACAATATCGCCAGCAGCAGTTGTTAATGATTTTTTGTGGGTTTCGTATTTATATACGTTTAACATTACCTTCTTAAGCCTCACGTCAAAATGACTCTTTTTTGACCTCTGTACTTCTAGAGATCCTTAAATATCTCCTTAAAGTTATCGGGGAATAACACAAACACCACTGATAGCTATGAAAACAACAGTACAACACAGATAACACTAAAATTCGCACAACAACACGGCAGGTATACGATGATAAAATCACTATATACGCCATCATTAAAACGACGCGTCGTATACAACGATAAACACACGGAATAACAACTGAATAAAATACAACCCTGTACAACCCAGACAGGCGGCAGGGCGGCAAGCCTCCAAGGTGTTTATTGCCTTTCGGCCAATCGCAATGAATGCCGCCTTACTCGGGCGGCGTGCGTGGTATCCTATTTGTTTACAATCTTCTGCACCTTGGATTTGAATACGGTATAGGCGAACAGGACTCGCAGGCTTCCAGGAAATTCCCTACTCGTAAAACATCACTTTCGGGACTTGTTACGTAAATAACTATTTTACAGGGTGGGCCAATAGTGCGTGGACGGAGGATTGTGGGCTTACTAAAAAATATTTCAAAAATCTGTCACTTGACCATGGTAAGGACCCTTGAGGGCTATAACGTAAAAATATTTTCACTTAAATTTTGACGTTTATACAGGGTGATTCATATCAAACTTACATTTTTTTGAATGGAACCCTCTATATATTATTGCATATTTGGATTCCTAGGTCAATTCTAATGTGACTTTATGTATCACACATGGAGCCTTAAACGAACCGTTTAGGCGCAAATCACCATTTTTGGTATAAGCAGGTATCAGAAATTGAATATCGCAGCAACTATAAAACTTAGAAGGCCTTGACTTTGCGGTACGACTAAGTATAAAATGCGTCATCTTAGGTCAGACGGCTAAATTTGAATTCTTTTTGTACTTGGAGAAATCAGAGGATAAATTAAGGAAACTTCAATCACAGATAACTTGTTTTTTTCAAATAGGAATACCTATTTTGGTTTAAAGAATCAAATGTAGAATTTGATTACCTTTCTAATGATATAGCATTCTTGATATCAGTCTTTTTTGGTTTTAATTTTATTTCAAATTTTCAGTCAAATCGGTGTTTTCCAATTTTCCTGCAGGCAAGCAACCTAGCAGGCCATGAAAAATAAACAAAAGCTCGTTAGCATGGAAGAAAGCAACTAACTCAGTAGAAAGATGCAAACTAACTAGAGCAGCGAGGCAAGATTATGAAAATTCCTTACAATATGTTAGCTCTAACCAAAAACAATAGCGGTAACAAGAACGCTCATTTTTCACAGCCTACTAGCTATTATCGAATTTCCAAAGTCAGTAAAAAGATATTTAGTCAAAGGAAAACTACTAGCGATTGTTGCTGGCAGTAGAATATCTATGTATTCTGAATCAATTTTCACATTTAATGATATAAAATGAAGTCATTTCCGTAAGTCAAAAGTAATGATACCACTGTCTGAAACCCTTCAAATTCTTCAGTAGGTACTTCTACTTATTAGCAAAATCACGGAAAATGAAACTTGAAGTGCAGTCTGTTTGCATAGTAAAACATAATTTAGTTTGCAGAAAACTACATGAAATAATCACAATTACAACATAGTGTAATTGAAAAATTTTAGCAATTATTTTAATAGATGTTCAGAATGCTCCAGTTGGAGATATTTTCACTTTTGACTTAACTAAGCGGAAATGACTAATTTTTTTATCCCATTAAATGTGAAATTTCATTCTAAACATGTTAGACTGTAAGCAAAAATCTCTGGCACTTTTCCTTTTTTTTGTTTAAAAAGTTTTAATCGTTTTGGAAAGTTGTCAAGCTCTAGTAGACCTCAATAGCTAGTAGGCTGTGAAAAACAAACACTTCTGTCATACCCCAGCTACTCATTTGCTCATTGCTCTAATTAGTTTGCATCTTTCTACTAAGTTAGTTGGTTTCTTCCATATTAACGAGCTTTTGTTTATTTTTCATGGCTCGCTAGGTTGCTTGCACGCAGGAAAATTGAAAAACACCGATTTGACTGAAAATTTGAAATAAAATGAAAACTAAAAAAGATTGATATCAAGAATGCTATATCGTTAGAAAGGTAATCAAATTTTACGTTTGATTCTTTAAACCAAAATAGGCATTCCCATTTGAAAAAGTCAAGTTATCTGTGATTGAAGTTTCCTTAATTAATCTACTGATTTCTCCAAGTACAAAAAGAATTAAAATTTAACCGTCTGGCCTTAGGTGACGCATTTCATGCTTAGTCATATCGCAGAGCCATGGCCTTCTAAGTTTTATAATTGCTACAATATTCAATTTTCTCTGATACCTGCTTATACAAAAAATGGTGATTTGCGCCTAAACGGTTCATTTAAGGTTCCATGTGTGATACATAAAGTGACACTAGAATTGACCAAGGAATCCAAATATGCAATAATATATAGGGGGTTCCATTTGAAAAAATGTATGTTTGATATGAATCACCCTGTATAAACGTCAAAATTTCAGTGAAAATATTTTTACGTTATAGCCCTCAAGGGTTCCTACCATGGTCAAGTGATAGATTTATGAAATATTTTTTAGTTAGCCTACAATCCTCCGTCCACGCACTATTGGCCCACCCTGTATAGAGAAAGTCCTCAGAAGTATCCTCTGGAAATATCACGAATTGTTGTTCTGCTGCGCTTGCTACACCTGATCCCCAGCGAGACATGATCTGAACATTTTGAACATGAGCATTCAACCGGGAATGTTGAGTGATCTGTAATATCTGGTTGAAAATAAAACGCATACACGTACGAGTAGGGCGCTTCATATGACCGGGCGAACAATACGCTAAAAATAATACGGAAAGCTCGGACGTCCACTTGGGAATATATGGCATATTTGGAGTACACTTTACTATATTAAACCCGTATCATACGGTCTACAGGGCTGCGGAATGCTGCGGATACCGCCGCTGCAAAACGATGCCGGGCTCACATCTGTTTGGACAATGACAATGGCCCGCGGCAGGCCAGGCGACGAACTGTCGTATTTATTTTATATCATAGGCGGTTTTGTTAGGGGGACCGGGTCAGCAGCGTACCATGAATATTCAAAAAGCCGCCAGCATATGCGTATGAAACGACGAATTCGAATCAGATAGGGGATGCAAAGCCCATGGCTCTAGCAGACACGTGTTTGGAACACAAACTAAAAAAAGTTTAGTCAAGTTGATTGACTCACTACTTCCCACACATTACGATGATAGCAGTTTTATTATTTTCCCATAGCATGACACTATAGTCTAGATGCCCCTACAACCAAATCATCGCTCACCTGACCGCAAAAAAAGGGTTTTATTCTACTAGGTGCTTCTTTCATAAGTCAATGGGCAATCTATCATGAATACAACAATTTTTTGAGTTTTACAAACCCCCACCTCCGAACCACCCCAATTTCACCCCAACCAAAAAAAAATTTAAATGATCAGGAACCCCTAAAACGTCTAAAACGAAGTTTGAGGTGTTTTTTTATATTTTTAGTTTTTTTTATTATTGCCGCGCCGCACTGAAACGATATCTAAAAACCATACGCGCTTTCCATACTCGTTGCTGTAATAAGTGTGTCAAAATGTCATTAACGTCAATTCAAATGTTTCCACGTACACAATACAGAACGGTCCAGAGTAATACTGGCATGTATTTTGTATGCGTCAGAAAGTTTAAGTCCCTTAGTTTCTGTAATCGGCAAGGCAATGTTCGGATGGAAAAAAGTGTAATATGCCGCTAGATCTTTCTTTCACAGGTCAATGAGCAGCCTACTATGAATACAAAAAAATCAGTTTTACAACTCCCCACCCCCTAATCATCCGAATTTCACTCCCACCCCAAAAAAAGTAGAAAATGATCAGGAGCCCCTAAAAGGTCTAAAAACGAAGTTTGAGGCATATTTGAAATTTTTGGTTTTTTGCTAATTACTCCACCGCGCATGCACCGATTTTCAAAATTCTAGCAGCATTACCTACTACGACCCTACACCATATCGCTGCCCAAATTTCATCAAAATCTATGCAGCGGTTACTGAGATTAGGAGGCTAGAAAAACGCCAACAGACAGACAGACCGACGGAAATGAGGAAAAATATATTATCTCAAAATCGAAAATTTTCACGATCACAATACTGCCCTCACCTATCGGTGTGGGAAGTAAAAAAAATCTCAAGGTGAAGGAGATGAAAGCATTAAGCGACATCTATAAGGACACAATTGTCACTGTTCTGCCTGCGCTGCGGATAAGGACAACGCCATAGTAGTGATAGACACCGAGTATTGAATGAATGAAGGAGGAATATAGGCTTTCTGGTGGCCAGAACTACCAGTGCATAGGCCTACAAATGGGCCCTTAGGCACTCTCCTTACACTAGTTCCCAAGTCCAGCCCTCATCACAAAGATGAGGATAGCCTTGGGTCCTGCACATCTTATATCCTCAGGTTCAAGAATCCTTGAACCTAGTATGGTCTGCCTGTGATACCTAAGGGCTTCACAACGACAAAGAATGTGTGCCAGCTTCTATCCAGTGAGGGACTAAGCCACCCTACCTTGGCCAGAGGTCCTGAAATAAGTTCTCTAGCTTGGTGAAGATGGTCCAGAGATTCCTCTCTATGTCGTAAAATGCTGGTTTTGCAACCAAACCTCTATATTCCTTCTTATGCTACCTGCTGCCGCCCAACAGCCGGCTCAGAGCCCAGGAAATCATTCCTCGACCCTCGCCTTGCGAGCGCGTCCGTCATTTCATTGCCATCAACTCCTAGTAATAGTCGCTATCTGTCAGCGTTTCCTTGGAAAATGGCTAAATCCAATCAATAGTAAATTATTGGTCTTACTCAAATTATCACGTTGAAATATGAAAATGAAGTTCAGTACAGATAATGAGGATTAAAAGTTAGTCAAATCTTCTTCTTTAATACAGGTAGCGGCTATTACTAAGAGTACCTTTTTTATGTAAAAGGCATTGGAGAATCATAATTAGATATAAAAGTGGCAAGAAATTGACGCCTCAAATTTACCCAAATAACCCTCTGGTTTGTACGCCCCTAGTTAAAGATTACAAAGTCCGGAAGGCTCAGATTAATGAACCTACCAACTACGTTTCACGTTTCAAAATTGGTGGCGATAGCTGCAGTAGTACCGAAGTTATAAAACGAAGAGTAGTTTTTGAAGGTCATCTTCAAAGGGCCCTAGCTCCTGAGGAAGCGTTTCCGGACCCATGTTCGTATGAACTTTTTTTCTTATTTTCGTGTGTTTTATCAATCCTAGAAGTTTGTAGCATGATCACTGGAACACCCTGTATAGATATTTTTACGGTGCCCAAGCCATTACAAAAGTGATGAACCAGGTCAATATAAATATACACCAGCATAAATTCCGAAGACATTAAGGAATTATTGTTAAAAAATTTAGATGCTACGCTATACTTCTTTTCACATAGATACTTAGGGGATGAAATTTTTAAAAAGCTGTTGCATGATTCAACTTTATAGCTGTTTTCATATTGGAGATATTAATAAAACAAGTATTATGACAAGTCTGCTGTGGGTTTGAGAAACAATTGGTGCCCTACAGGGATATAGCCTCGACCACAACGTACTACAGATAATACTCAAGTAAAACCACAAAAACTCATGTTTTGGATTTCTGAAATAATCACCAGGTGCCGCAGTAGGCGCCAATGAGTGTATTCAATTTTTTTTCCATTTTTAGTACTAACAAACGTCAATTTTAGATGACTAAAAGTGTTATACAACTTTGACAAGCAAAGATAGTAAGAAAAAATCATCAACAAAAGCATTAAAAAGGCCTGTGGCCATAACCCTTCTAAGTTACAGATAATAGATAAATTCAGATTCAGTAAAGTGGGCCATACACGTTTCAGTTATCTGCGCTATTAGTATTTATACAATAATGCTGTTATTATTATTGTCTACCCGGGTGTCATTTTGGTGTATCTCACTATTTAATGTTTGAATGCCATTTTCATTAAACTCTTGTCAGGATTTATCTGATAACTTCTGTTATATCACTAAGTAATTATTGTTCCAGGTCTGTGCCAAAGTGTTTGGAAACGCATCTGCTCTGGCGAAACACAAGCTGACTCATAGTGATGAACGCAAATACGTCTGTAACATGTGCGGAAAGGCGTTCAAAAGGCAAGATCATCTGTAAGTACAATATATCTAACACTTCGTTTATATCTTAACCTATATCTAACCCTATTTGTAATATTAAAGTCAAATTGAGCTCTTTACTTGAGCCTCCACATTCCTCTTCAGAATAACTTTTCATAGTGAATGTTATATTTGTGGTCCACCGTAGCGCAGAAACAAATTGTAAGGCGTACGTATAAATACAAATTATATAAAGCACCTTATTCACTTTCTGACTGTACGAAAGGTTTCTAGTTTAGCAAAAATAAGGTTATACGTAATACTTTTGCCAGCTCACAAGCTTTGCTGCTAAGAAGGATAGGCAACCGGTAATGCACACTTGTTAAATCGTGTGCGTCTAGTTTGTGAAATGCAACAAAATGTTATGTTTACCCCTTCTTACTATAATACAGAGGTATATTGCAGGTATTTATAATTATTATCGATAGTAAATTATTGTTTTATCAAAATAATGCAGTAATTTGAACTTCTTGTCATCATTATCATTACCTTAACAGTACATTTGATCCAGCGATCAAATGTGTCGGTTTTGTGGAATCTGATTGGTTGAGATTAGCAATTGCGAAACTCTTTGTTAAACAGGAAAATGCAAGTTTTCACCCATTTAGGATAGAAAATCAGAGTTGAAAAGATACTAGAGGGTTCATAATGGTCGATTATATATAAAGCATGTCTTTTTCACCTTTTTGAAGTAAATATCAAGAGAAATCAACAATTTTCAGAGAACTTTGACAGATGCATGTTTTTGAATGGGCTGCTCTGATTGGTCAAAGCCTTTGTTAAAATGCCTGTGTTGATAAAATCGGCCCTAAGGCTTCTTGATAAATAAAGTATGAAAAATAAAATAAAAACCTAAGTCCGAAAAGTAAAATTCTGTGCTCTTCCGCCACTGAAGGTATATAATAATAATATTATATTTGCGCCTCTACGTGGAAAAGGTTCCGCGAAAAGCAATATAGACTCCGTTGTGCCTTTACCTTGTTTTCGTAATTCGTAGAATCATAATGGTACGCAGCTTGTTCTAGGTATAATATATAAGCCCCTGGAGAAAATCCGCTTAATTTATTGATGTAGAGATTTATTTACTACGTTTTCCCTTGCAACCTGTAGGGCAATTATTATATCTGTCTAAGATGAAATACCAACTAGCTCCTGGTAATTACATAGAAATAGGCAGTAGCTTGCTTGGGATTCTGAGTATTCCGTTCAGCAGTTCTGTATAGGGCCCAAATAAATTTAATGATGCAAATAATTAGTCTAGAAAAGATAAGTTTAACAACTTATAGACATTTTGTATCGCACTCGTAGTTTATTTGCAGGTTTATGTTGCAAAGTGTAATATACGTTTTTTTTTACTTTTCCTTCCTGTATCAGGTGAAAGTTTTTTTTGTGAGGTTTGATATATATTCTTAAATCGTCGATACGGTGTAATACGCGGCATTTATCTTTCCACGTAATTATTATGATATTTGTTTTGAGTTTTGATTAACAAGAAGCAAGGTGACGCTTTATTTTTTGGAGTCAGACTACATTGCAGTCCCCGTAATAGGTTGGTTAATTGTGCTGACGGGCAGAAGCCATAAGGATGAAATAAAAAATGAAGTCAAGTTGATTGACTCAGTCCTTCCCACACATTATGGTGATACCAGTTTATTATTTTCCTATAGCATGAAGCTTTAGTCCGAGATCCGTCTGCCATCGCCAGCCAAAAACGAAGTTTGAGCAATATTTATTTTTTTTTTGTTTTATGCTAATTCAAAATTATAGGAACATTACCTACTACGACCCGACAGCATATCGCTACCCAAATTTCATCAGAATCCATGCAGCGGTTACTGAGATTACGAGGCTAGAAAAACGCCAACAGACAGACAGACAGACAGACAGACAGACAGACCAACAGACCGACATGCAGGTAGACAGACCGACGGAAATGAATGACGTGGATTTTCGTTATGTGGACATCATAAAACGCCCAAAAAGCGTATTATCTCAAAATCGAAAATTTTCACGATCACAATACTCCCCTCACCTATCGGTGTGGGAAGTAAAAAGAAGATAACCTCTTTTGGTTTGTCACTGTGGCAGTTTGTGTCAAATTCGGGAAACGGTCGTTTCTGTCTCTGTTCTTTTATTTGCTCTCTTTGTTAATACAGACACAGTTTTTTCCAAAAACATGATGGAAAAAAATAACTAATTCTTGCGATTAGCATAAAATCTAGGTTTGCAGCAGAGATAATACCCCCCGCCCCCTTGTTTACAGCATGACCTAGAGTCAGACTAGTCTACAAACCACCGAATGGGCTGACGAATAGGGTACTTGCAGAGGTCTTGAAATCGTCTCGGGAGTATACATAGCGTAAAGAAAACCATATCAAGAAGCAGTAGGAAACAAAAAACATGATTTTACTGACGGCCAAAAAAAGATATTTACAAAATAAAATAAGGATATATTCAAATTTTCCCATGTGACTTAAAACAAGGGCTGACGTCACAGGTATCTTATCGATATCGACAATCCATACTGCTACAGCGCAGGTCAGTGAGATTCAACTGCAAACTAGAGATGATCTGAATTCTTTAACAATGCGACTCAATTTATTGATACTTAAACGTATTTGAAAGAGGGAATTAACCCACTAGCATTTTCGTTGCAATACATTTTTATATCTGATAGGTGTCACAGTTCATCCTGTTTGTGACCGAGATTCGCAACTAATCGCAACTAGGCGCATCCCATTATGAATGAATCCAAAGATAAAATTTAATTCAAGCCCATCCCTACAAAGTGAATTAGTAATCTAGCCTAACCTTTATTCTCTTGAATTTTGTACTTTTGTGGGTGACTGTATTTTGTGGTTATAATGATCAATGTCAAAATGTTAGGGTAGCACTCGCTATCGATATCGAATATCAATACTTTACATCCCATCACTATAGGATATCACTGACGTCAGAGGTTGTTTGCGCGGCATTTTCTGGCATTTGAAATAATTTTTGGTATATCTCTCACAGCCGATTCCAAAAAACCAAACAAGTGATTTTGTCATGTTTACTAGGCTCTAAGGAACGCGTAAACGACATAATATTTTTTTCTGCAAGTACCCCATTGCCCTTCCTGCTTGACATATCATGTCATTTGTATCAGGTCAGGTTTAGACCTCAGCTATATGATTATAGCTTGGGCTGAGCTAAGGTTTACGTAAGCTCGCGTTAAGCTTAGAGTGGGGGGCTGAGCCAGCATTCTACAACGGACGTTTTGCAACTGACGTGGTTTAACGTCGGCTTACCTTGAGCCGAAGCTTAAGCTTCAACCGGCTCTGAGATGATCAATAACTGGAATCTCTTCTGAGAATTCCATTATTCACAGCTTCGCATTTATATACTAACGGTATGCTCATTTACCTGGAAAATTCCGGGAAAATCCTGATCCTCTCCTAGCGAACCTGACTTCTGTAATTTCCAGAATCCAAATAATACCCAGTGCATTGCAGATAAAATATCTAGCTTGTTTCGGAACGCACTGAGTCTATTTATAGACATCGTTAGACTAATTGCTATTGGTTAAATGAATATTGAAAGCTCCCCTTTCATACATGTTTTAATTAAAGCTACGGACTGTATGCCGCGCTGATTTATTGTTATACAAATATATTTTGTAAATTGAATACAAAGCAAAAAATCCTAGAACAAGTAATTATTTTCGTTGCGGTCATGCAGGCATTGAAAGCATTCATATGCATCTATGGCTTTTCAAGCGCCACCAATATACAGGGTTATTCACGTTATTCGACACGAAGCATTATGGCTAAAGTATTTGATAGAAAAGAAAATAATTACTTCGGATGGATAGGGACCCTTAATGGCTATATTTTAAAAATATTTTCATTGTATACAGGGTGTCCCAAAAACACGAAATGTATCAAAGTTATGTTTTTTAAATAGAACACCCCGTATATTATTGCACATTCAGATTCCTTGGTGAATTCTAGTGTGACTTTATGTATCACATATGGTACCTAAAGCGAACCGTTAAGGTGTAAATCAACATTTTCGGTATAAGTAGATGTCAGGAAAAAATTGAATATCGTAGAGATTACAAAATATGGAAGGCTGTGACTTTGCCGTATTACTAAGCATAAAATGCGTCAGCTTTGATGAGACTGTCAAGTTTAAATTACGTTTATGCTTGGAGAAATCGGTCGATGAATTAAGGAAACTTCGATCAGCGATAACTTGATTTTTTCAAATGGGAATGCCTAATTTTTTTTACGGTTTAACGTAGAATTTGATAGGCTTTCTAATGATACCAGGTTGTGAATATCAATCTCTCGTAGGTTTCATTTATTTTTAAATTTTCAAACAAATCGGCGATTTTCAATTTTCCTACTTATAAGTAACGTAGCAGGCCATGAAATATAAACAAAAATCTGTTCAGCTAGAAGAAAACAACTAACTTAGCTGAAAAATACACACTAACTAGACTTAAGGGACAAGATTATAAAAATTCCTTACAACAAATCAACTCTTCTAGAAACAACTGCGATAACATCTCTAAGATCAAACAGAAGCTGGAGTATGGCAGTAATAGATATTTTTACTGTCTACTGGCTACCGCAATTTACTAGAGCTTAAAAATTTCCAAGGCAATCAAAAACCCTCATATGAAGCAGAAACAACCAGCGACTGTTGCTCCAGCACGCAACTATGAATCATATGTAATGATATAAAAAAGTACTAATTTGCGTCGAAGTCGATACCTCTGACTGGAGCCCTTCTATTTTTCAATATCTATTAGCAATATTGCAAAAAAGGAATACTGACAAATCAGATTTAAATTTTCTGTCATTTAAGTTATGTTTTATAATTTGAACAGATTTTAGTTCATTCTTCATTTTCTGCGACCTTGCTAATAGGTACTGCAGAACTTTCAGAGCTCGAGTCAGAGGTACTTTTGACTTGAGTTTTGACAGAATTGCATACTTTTTTATATCATTAAATGTGAAATTTTATTATGTAAATAATAAACTGCTTACAACATTCTCTAGTAGTTTTTACTTTATTTCAAAATTTTTAATGGTTTTGAAAATTGCCAATCTCTAGTACATTGCAGTAGCTAGTAGGCCGTGAAAAAATCCATTTCTGCCATACTCCAGCTTCTCTTTGTCCAAAGATATGTTACCGCCGTTGTTTCGGGTTAGACTTTGTTGTAAGTAATTTTTATAATCCTGTCCCTTTAGTCTAGTTCGTGTGCCTTTTCCAGCTAAGTTAGTTGTTTTCTTCTACCTGAACAGGTTTTTGTTTATATTTCATGGCCTGCTACGTTGGTTATAGGTAGGCAAATTGAAAAACGCCCATTTGTTTGAAAATTTAAAATTAAATGAAAACTACAAGAGATTGATATGCACAACCTTATATCATTAGAAAGGTTATCAAATTCTACTTTTAACCGTATAAAAAAATTAGGCATTCTCGTTTGAAAAAATCAAGTTATCGCTGATCGAAGTTTCCTTAATTCATCGACCGATTTCTCCAAGCATAAACGTAATTTAAATTTGACAGTCCCAAAAGCTGACGCATTTTATGCTTAGTAATACGGCAAAGTCACAGCCTTCTAAATTTTATAATCTCTGCGATATTCAATTTTTTCCTGATATCTACTTATACCGAAAATGGTGATTTACACCTAAACGGTTCGCTTTAAGTCCCATGTATGATACATAAAGTCACACTAGAATCCACCAAGGAAGCTGAATATGCAATAATATACAGGATGTTCCATTTAAAAAAACACAACTTTGATACATTTCGTGCTTTTGGGACACCCTGTATAACATGAAAATATTTTTAGAATGTAGCCTTTATGGGTCTGTATCCATCCGAAATTATTATTTTCTTTTTCATCGAATACTTTAGCCATAATGCTCCGTGCCGAATAACGTGAATAACCCTGTATAGGGTGAGCTATTAGTACCGGATCGGTCGATAACTCCACTACTGCAGAAGTGGAATTAAGTAACGTTTATCATCCAGATTTGTTAATGCCACTTTTTTTATATAGTTCGTATAGATGGTATGTGATTCAGATTTAAACACATACATCATACAGTACACTTGGTTTTTGGAGCCTTCCACAATAGTTCTGTAGTGGATTATATCCAACTGATTGTCTACGCTGGCTTTGGTAATTCCTTTAGCTTTTCTGCATACCTCATCGATAGAGTCAATTCAATGCAGTATGCTTTGGCCCCTATTTCGTAGAATGCCGCCAGTACTTTGCCTGCATATTCGTTTTTCATTTTTCGAGATTGACTGATTTTTTGGCACGTTGTGACAATTTGGAGCGGTATAATTCGATGTATCAAAGCGTGATATATTTGCTTTCATATCCGCATAAAAATTTGACGTTTTGACATGAACTATTAAGCTATCAGTGTCCGTATATAAAATTATACAGTTGTTTCCATATGCGGGTTTTAAAAAATCATATACAAAGTCATATATCACAATTTTGGCGATATCTAAAGTACAAAATCCAACATATGTCGGACAGCGCGAAAAGTTGTATATACAAGTTGTAGCTGAGGATATGTTCATTGCTTAGAAAATATATTTATTTGTACAGGGTGATTCATAACTACGTGGTGATGCTAACATACATTTTTTTTAAATGAGACACCCTATATATTATTCCATATTTAGTTTCTACTAATAATTCCGGTTCTTAAAATATAAGATATTGTAAGATTATATAGGGTCTTTCAAACACGGATTGAAAATTAACACGGAATAGGTTGCTCTAAGAAAAATCACTCATGATCTGACCAATAACAAAATATCTGAACAATATACGATAATCAAATAAATTACTTAACTGAACTTCATCAAATGACTACACTCATACACTTATATTATAACAACAAATGTTAATCTTTTCCTTCTACCACCTGTCACTGCCGCCAATATCAAACTTTGGCAGCCTGAGAGCTAAAGGTGCGTTCTAACGTATGACAGCCAGGAGCGCGTTCCGGATCACCATAAGAAATAAAAAAAGCAATGAACTGTTTTACTCTACTTTTTTCATGTGTACTACAACCATAGGCTAAATAATAATAATGGTTAATGGAGCACCATGACCAACAAAATTTTTTCCATGTTATAAAAGCGGTAAAATTCGTAGATGGGTTGAAAAATGTTTTTTGTTTTGTTATCGCAATAACGCGAGATTGGTCGTAAACATGTTTCCATTCAAACAAACACACGTAGAGCGATACTGAAAGATTTATCGTCACAGTCAAATCCTTCACAGTTCAAACGATGTAAATAATAAAATATTAATCCTGTTTTCAACGGAAAATAACACTTCGGTTGGTATCGATTTTCGTATTTGACGGAATCAACGTTTACGTTAGAATTACAAATGGGGGGCTGTATAGGGTTGGAATCCTCTTCCAACACTTTTCACGCAGGTAGTTTGAGTCGAAGTGGTAGCACCATTCTCTGTCCAGCGAAGAAAAAGTGTTATCACGCGCAAAATCAGTGAATTCTTGTCACCTGGTCGTAGCCAAGCTTACACCACAGCAGACCGCCTCTTGAAACGAACACGATGTGGATGGCGTTGTGCCATAAGGAATTTAACACAATTTTGGTTTGGACGTTTCATTCTACATTGAGCTTAATGTCTTAAACCACATTTTGTCGACATCTGTGGGCAAGTTCCTATTCCACATTGTCAAAGCAATAATCTAACGAATAAATTCATTAATATCCATCCAGCGGAGAAAGAGGAAAACAGGTGAGCAAAAAGTGAGTTCTCGTGACTTGGTCAGAGGCAAGCTTACACCACTTGGAAGTGCAAATGCTTAAGCGCACGCCTGGCACTGACAAATCTGGAAAACAGGCCACCTTTCCTGAAGAATCAAAATACATAGCTGTTTGTCATGAACATGAACATCACACTTTTTTGTGTCCTGTTTCTCCGCTGGATAGATATAGCAGTATTGTAATCCACAATATGTGAGATAACACCATTATTGAAAAACTATAAGTCATTAGTGTAGATTGCTAGATGAAATGTACAACTGTACAAGATTAGGTTGAACGTATTCCTTGAAGGTATATTCGTCGGCAGACCAGTTAGGGGTATTTTCATTATTTGATTAGAATATGAAGCTAGTATGAGTACGCAAAAGCAAGTCGGTTCCTGCTCACGTAAATATGTAAGTAAAAATAAACATCTCTCATTTGAAAGTATCTCCAAAGTCAAGATTTTGAAAATATCTTGGAAGAAGTGGCCGTGATTCAGAATCAGAGATTGAAGAAAAACAACTTTGTTAAACTCAGCGTACTTCAGCTAATTTGGGTAGGTAGGTTGTCCGTTCCTGCTAATAAATATTATGCCTGGTTTGGTAATTTTTTCTTAATTTTATTTGAATATAAAAAATTATAATAAGAGTGTTTTTCAGTTAGTACAGTCCAGAAGGCAGCTTAATACAAAACTAATTTTCTCAAAACAACAAATCGGTGGCTCACGTCACTATTGTATAACACCGTTCATTTGCCGTTCCTGGAAAGACTGTTACCGTCGCGTCGGTGGTTACCGCGTAAACAGGTCTCGCAAATATCGTGAGCACGTGAGCAGCATGAATTTTTTGCGCTTTTTTTCTTCGGTGGACCGAGTATAGTAGCAGTAGTATTTATTGATCCATTTGAGCGCTACATGTCGCTCATCCGGAGGAATACCGTCATAACTCAAAAAGTGCAGATTTTACAGTAGAGCAGTTTGAAGTTGTTCAGTTACATTTCAGGACGATATTTTTTGATCCTATCATTCTGAGTTTGCAATAGATCTTTTTTCAAGTAAAATGAACTTTTATTGAATGCTCGGATTTATAGAAATAACTTTATATCACCTTGAATAGTAAAAAACGATGCTTGAACTAATAAAATGCATAAAAGTGTCGCTTTTCTTCCAAAATAATGCACAAAAGTACTGATAAACGTATTACGTTTCAACTTCAATTAATCGCAACAGTAGGTACTACATTAAAACAAGTATGCATTATGGTTCTAGTTTTATTAAGAACGAGAAAATTAACAGAATTATTATTCCTTAAAGTAGATGAAGAGCCATTTATCAAAAATATATCAAGAAATCAGACTTTGCAGCTCTGCATTAACATCCCTAAGGATTTTTTTTGTGTAATCAAATAAATGACAATAAAATTAATTACCCTTAACTTAAATCTTAACATTTTTATAATAATCCAAATGAAGCATTGGTTTCCTTCTGTAGTAGCTTCGTTTAGTTGTTTAACCTGCAAAACTGGTGTCTGGCTGCTTGTTTTAACATGTTCCTTGACTTAATTGAGTGAGGTTCGAGTTTTTCGTTTTAGTGTGTAACGAGTTCGTCTAGTCTTCAACCTACGAAACCGGTATTTGAGTGCTTGTTCCAACTTGTTTATTGAATTGACGGATTGAGATCTGGCGGTTTTCGTTTCCCGCTGGCATTTGAAAAACCACTGGATTGAACTGTTCTGAATACTGTTTATTATACTTTGTTTCTGTGAGGTATTTTGACAAACCCTACTTGTTCCATAACCCTTGTTGTTCGACTCAGGTTTAAAAAAATTATGTATAAATTTATGTATTTTTAAAGCAGTTCACACTTGAAACAATACGATCTAAAAGGAACCATTTAGTGGAAGATTGGCACTTTTCGAAATGATAGAAAAAAGTTAATCGGTTGCTCGTTTTATTATTTCAGAAAAGTGGCACAACTTAAAATATTACAACATGAAACTTAAGTTATCCGGTAGAAAACTGTCACATATTAAAATGTGACAATTTTGAATTGAAATAATTTATTACCACTAAACCACTCGCTTCTGTAAAAAGACACAAAACAAAATAATACAGTTTTCTCACAAAGAACATTCACGCTGGCTATTGTAACTTGAAATGTGACGTTTTTCTGTTATTCGACATATGTTTTACCTTCGGTAGCTGAAACAAAACTGAGAAAAGTGTCACTTTAGATCCAAAGCGTCGCTAACTTTAGATCTGTGGAAAAACGACACTTATTGCCATCTCGCGTAATGTAACGTAAGTTCAGATGAATCGTTTTTCCAGTAGAAAATTTAGTATATCAGGAATCTTTCTCCGTGAAAAAGTATATCTTAATTTTTTTTAGTTGTGACGGTTTTCTGCCGGATGAGCGATATGTGCTATTGGACAAGTCATTGAAAACAAAAACGTGATGCAAAGTTATACTACTTGCAAATGGAATCCGAACACTGAGAAAAAAATGGAGTCAAGTTGATTGACTCAGTACTTCCCACACATCACAGTGATATCATTTTATTATGTTTCCTTTGCATGAAGCTATAGTCTGAGATCCCTTGCAACCAAGTAATCGTTCGCATATTCTCAAAAAACATCCAACACAAAAACTAGTAAATAGTTTCCTAAGTCTCTCCGTAGGAACTAAAGCACCACAATTTTTATTCTGCCAGCTTCATCTGGACGAAGTGAAACAATTAGGAACCCTCAAATTGCTTAAAAACGAAGTTTGAGCTATTATTATATTTTTAGTTTTTTTATTATTGCTGCGCTGCCACTGACACGATTTTTGAATACCATACGCATTTTTCACCCTCGCCACTGTAGTAATACTGTGTCTAAATTTCATTAAAATCAATGCCATAATTTCCATGTTACTAAATTCAGAACGATCTAAAGCAATAGTCGTATGTATATGTTACGCTCAATAGCCGAATTCGGACAATGCCCGAAAAAAATACGCAGAACTAGTTTTGAGCAAGAGATATTTCCCAAACCCGAAATATTAATTTCATTCGGCTATTGAGCATTACCAAATAGGCAGAACTAGTTTTGCGTATCTTGAAATGCACAGAACTAGTTTTGCGCAACTTGAAATGCACAGTATTAGTTCTGTATATTTTGGCATGGTGGCATTTAGAATTGTAGAGGAGATTTTTTTTCGATACATTGTTGATACATTTTTAATTGCAGAGACATGAAGGTTAGGTTAGGTTAGTTTCATTCAATATAGTGAGGTAATGATCTTTTGTCATGAGATTATGTTTTTGTGTACTTGAAGCTTCAAGTAGCCGAACTAATTCGGTTTCGAATTTAGCTTGCATTTTTTCCACAAGCAGAAACAAAAAACATTTAAAGCAACAACATAAACATAACCTTACTTCCTTAATATAACTGCTGCTGGCCATTCAGTACCACAGAACTAGTTCTGTGCATTTCAAGTTGCGCAAAACTAGTTCTGTGCATTTCAAGATACGCAAAACTATAGTCTGTCCACTGAAGAAAAGGAGTAAAAAATTATTTCAAACCCATATTTTGGGGCTTTACTCGGATAAAGCGAACTTATTTTTTCTGTTTATAATAACATCACTGCTCTCAGTATGCAATTTTGTAGACGGTGTGCATATAACCCTTGACCATACAGTAAAAATTTACATATATTGTGCATGGTTACTCGGTTTGTTCGGTGGATAAGGTATAGTTCTGCCTATTTGGTAATGCTCAATAGCCGTATAAAATTAATATTTCGAGTTTGGGAAATATTCCTTGCTCAAAACTAGTTCTGTGCATTTTTTTCGGGCATTGCCCGAATTCGGGTATTGAGTGTAACATATACATCAGACAATTCAAAGTGCCTTGATTTCTGTAATAGCCAAGGCAGTGTCCGGATGGACATTATACATTTTTGAGTATTACAACCCCCCACCCCCCAACCACCCTAATTTAACCCCCACCCAAAAAAAAGTAGAAAATGATCAGGAACCCCTAAAACGCATAAAAACGAAGTTTGAGGAATATTCGAATTTTTTTGATTTTTGCTAATTAATTACTCCACCCCCCGTATAACGATTTCCAAAATTATCGGAACATTACCTACTACGACAACACAACATATCGCTACCCAAAATTCATCACAATCCATGCAGCGGTTACTGAGATTACGACGTTAGAAAAACGCCAACAGACAGACCGACAGACAGACAGACCGACGGAACGTGGATTTTCGTTATGTAGACATCATAACACGCCCAAAAAGCGTATTGTCTCAAAATCGAAAATTTTCGCGATCACAATACTCCCCTCACCTATCGGTGTGGGAAGTAAAAGGGTTGCGGTTGATGAAGTGCGGTAAGACTAAATACAATAATAAACGAAATCATTTGCCATAATTAGTTTATAAGAAAATACAACAGATCAATAATGCGTGGGCATGCATTCCTCTAGCCTAAGCGGTCTAATATCATCATCAATAATATTTCCTATAGAACCTGTATCTTTATAATTACGTGGTTTATGTAAAAATGGTGCCCTATATACCAGTTTCTCTATGATTCAGTATACATGTTTGCCATCTTTGTTGTAAAACCAACCAAACATGCATATCAGAATATATAATTTTTTTTGGTTCTGTACTTTGCATTATTTGTATCTGAAAAACAACTCCCATTATGCTTTTACTTTAATTTTATGATTTTCCAGACCCTAATAATGCGTTGAATAAAATTCTTCAAAAGCTTGCTCTCCCGTGCAGCTTAATTAAAATTAATTAAAAGTTAAATCTATGTTGAGGTAGCTTCTGTAAATTACCATGACATGGACGCATATAATGAAACATCAAAAATATCATATTATAAGCCAGTATGGTTACAGGCGGCAATATTAAAAATTACTTTATGCTCATTTTACCTTTTTACCAGTATTTGCTACAAAAAATTAGGAAAAATAACTTCGGGTCAGTCAGACCCCAGTATGGTAATAGGGTACTTGCAAAAAAAAATATTATGTCGTTAACGCGTTCCTTATAGCCTAGTAAACATGACAAGATCACTTGTTTGGTTTTTTGGAATCGGCTGTGAAAGATATTCCAAAAATTATTTCAAATGCCGGAAAATGCCGCGCAAACAACCTCTGACGTCAGTGATATCCTATAGTGATGGGATGTAAAGTATTGATATTCGATATCGATAACCAGTGCTAACCTAACATTTTGACATTGATCATTATAACCACAAAACGCAGTCACACACAAAAGTATATACAAAAGTCAAAAGAATAAAAGTTAGGCTAGATTACTAATTCACTTTGTAGGGATGGGCTTGAATTAGATTCTATCTTTGGATTCATTCATAATGGGATGCGCCGAAATAAAATGATGGCTTCGATTAGTTGCGAATCTCGATCACAAACAGGATGAACTGTGATACCTATCAGATATAAAAATGTATTGCAACGAAAATGCTAGTGGGTTAATTGCCTGTTTGAAATATGTTTAAGTATCATTAAATTGAGTCGCATTGTTAAAGAATTTAGATCATCTTTAGTTTGCAGTTGAATCTCACTGATCTGCGCTGTAGCAGTATCGATTGTCGATATCGATAAGATACCTATGACGTCAGCCCTTGTTTTAAGTCACGTGGAATAATTTTAATATATCCTTATTTTATTTTGCAAATATCTTTTTTTGACCGGCAGTAAAATCATGTTTTTTGTTTCCTACTGCTTCTTGATATGGTTTAATTTACGCTATGTATACTCCCGAGATGATTTCACGACCTCTGCAAGTACCCTATTGTTAATCTCAACCAATCAGATTCCAGAGAACCCGTACATTTGAGCACTAGTTTCTTGGTGTATCAAATGATATGATAACAAAAAATTCACTCACTGCATTATTTGGATAAAACAATAATTTACTATCGATAATAATTATGAATACCTGCAATAAAACACTATTGGATGACATAGCCCTCAATACCCAATAGAAAGCTTTTGCTAAATAACATCCAATAGAAAAGCTTTGTTAAAGTCTTTGTTAAATATGCATGTTGATAAAATCGGGCCTACAAATTACTTCATGCTCATTTTACCTTTTTACCAGTATTTGCTACAAAAAATTAGGAAAAATGATTTGGGGTCAGTCAGACCCCAGTATGGTAATTGTGAAATAAAAAATAAATGTGTATGTATATTGAGGGTAATATATAGAAATTCGCTTAACCGTTCAATCGCCGGTACCACAACCCTATAAAATAAGATTGGTAGTGCTGTAGAGAAACTAAAAGCACACTCACCATATTGACGGATTGGTTCTAAAATGGTGGATGAGCAGACAATATTGTGCCAGGCCGGCCCTGTACGCGTCCCGTGAGATCTATACAGGGTGTCCAGTTAGTGTGCAATTCTTCGATATCTCGCAAGGTATACCTGATAGAAGAAAATGTCAAATACAAAAGTTATTTGGTTACTTAAGATGCATATTCTAAAAATATTTTGAAATATACAGGGTGTTGCGGGAAAGTAGGATTGATCAACTTAATTTTTTTATATATATAACTTTTTCTTAAATTTTTCTTGATTCCATCATTGATTTCTATTGAACTCTAAAATATTTTTGGGATCGATTGCGACGTTGCCAAGTTATAATTTATTCTCTATTATTTTCAGGATTTGCAAGGTCGCAAGTAATACGGTCAAATTGATATATTGCTTTAACTTTTCTCAATAATATTGTACAGGTAGTTACCTGAATACTAAGTGGACGTTATTTTGGCTGTTACCAGCAATTTGTATCTACAGGGTGTTTTTGGCAGAATTTTAAATTACGGCAATTTGAAGGTCATTTTACTTTGTTTTTTAAATGTAACACCCGGTATGTTTTATTTTAAATCGAAATATCTACTAATACCCTATCTCGCCTTGTAATACTTTTTTCGCGTTTGCGGCGTTGCCAAGTTATAAATTATTTTTCCAAATTCTTAAACAAATATCCCCGATTTTAACTTATTTTAAATAGAATCCTCTACTTACTTTTGTTTACATTGTTTGGAGTTCTGAGAGCACACAGGCGGCGGTCAGTTACCAACGTTCTAGGTTTGTTCATATTGTATTGTTCGTGAAACATGTATTCAGACAGCTCATCTTCCGACGAAGAAGAAGCATTGCTTTTGTTGAGCCTGCAGGCGTCCAAGAGAAAAAGGAAACACTGGGTGCACCCAATTAACAGCAAGCGAGAAGATCAAGGGGAATTTCATATGCTGTTTGCTGAATTGCTTGAAGATGAAGAACGATTTTTTATATATTTTCGTATGTCAATAAATCAACATGATATAGAAAAACAAGATACCAACTGGAGAAAGGATGTTCCTGCAAAAGAGAGGTTGGCAGTATTTTTACGATTTTCATAATCATTATCACGATTTTTAAAATCATCATCACTTAAATCATATAACAAACGTGTTTCTCGAACCAATAGAATCAATTTTTCTGTTTTCGACATGACGGAGTTCACGAGTTCTTTGTCTTTCTGTGAATAGAATTCCGGAACGCAAGAATTTTCAGTGACCGCTACGGTTTGACTGCTGGCAGTGTGCTTTGTTGCCAGGTAGTCCATAAATTACAAAGAACGCAGAACTCTGAACGTGGAACTCCTGACCGCCGTCTGTGTGCGCGGGCTCTTATGTATCAGTGACCTCGATGTCAACAAGACATTTCGTTGCATTCAATTGAATTCGATTTTGAGGGTTAATTTTGGAATACGGTGTTGTGAGTTTCTGTCACATCCGGAAAAATGTCCGACACAAAACACGAAATACTGGCACATAACAAAAAAAGATAACAGAAAACGTCAAAATGCGTAGGCATGGGCATAAGTAATTGACTTATATTTGAAATATGACAACGTGCCAAATGAATCCCGCCGTAATGAAGATGTTGTCTAGGAAACAGATACACAAGAAAAGCCACACTTGAGGGTCCCTTGATTAACCCTCAAGTAGGGTAAACTCGCCTATTGTTGGCACCCTTCCTATCGTTGGCACGCTGATTTATTTTCCTAAAAACTATGGTAACAGTAAAGTAATGTGCTTTCAATGTTCTTTCCCGTATGACCTGCAACATCGCTTAATATTTTCCAATAGCCTAATCGTGCCTAAGTGATTTAGTATGTCTTCGAGAGCAGAGCGAAGGGGTTGTGTTTTTGAGAAGAGCAAATCGCGGAAAATTATTAGCGTTTTGTTAAGACGTACTATCAGGGCATTATTGATATAAAAAACCTATTTAATGAAAGTTTCTACTTCCAGTATTAAATTATACTATTTTTTCTTTGATAAAGTGTATATTTGTTCAAGAAAAAAAAAATAGGGTGCCAATCACTGGTCACATAAAATGTGCGTAATGCCAATTACCGGCACCCCTGTGCCAACTATTGGTACCTGGTAAAAAAAGTCTGCCTAATGTTGGCACTTTCATATTCCTGCTTTTTTGACCTACTTGTACATAAAAATAATTTAAATCTGAGTAGTTGATATGAAAAAAGTTAGAATGTAGTTATAATGTAGTAATTGGGACCAGAATTTATTTCCCGACGGCTACAACCTGCAGGGTTTCAAATATAACGTAAACCGCAGCGCTTCTACAGCGCTATATGCCTTTAGCCTTTGCGGGAGGCCGACCATAAAAAAAATTCTATGGACGAAACAAGGGTTATTTTTTTCCGATCATTGGTTGTCATAGTGTTAAAGTTTTTCTTTTAACAAACTGTTTAGTATTTTGTCTATAGTTTTACCAATTAAACAGCCGAATTGAAACAAACATCTTGGTATATGAAATAAGCTAGATATCTCTGAAAAAATTATATAAAAAAATATTAGCCATAATCAAATCAACTAACAGATGCAATGCCATATAAGCACCTAGGTAAGTACCCAGATATCAATAATGTATACTGGCCCATGGGTGCCAATAACTAGGCAATAGTGGGTGCCAGCAACTGGCCAAGAGTGCCAATAACTGGCACTTTCACAACTTTTCATTTTAAACCTATTTCCATGAAAATAGTCGGTGCTTCTTACTTCTTATTATGTTTTGTGGAAGTATAATGTTAGGGGCACATAACTTAATAGTTTCAATAATAGATTTAGTACATAAGTCTTTTAAAAGGACGTCCAGAAGTAAGGAATCTCTTAAAGTGCCAATAACTGGGTAGCTTACCCCATCCCTTGAGTATTACTCAGTTTGTCTCTTGAGTATTACTCAAGGATACTTGAGGAACAATTATTAATACGGACTAAGACATTACAAAGTAAAGTATTTTCTTTTATACTACATTAACCCGCCTCCAAGATCAACATGAACCCCCCCCCCAAGGTCAACCATGTCTGGATTAAACATGAGGCTAAAGGGGCTGGAGCCCCAGGCCCCGCGGTTCAGAGGGGCCCCGCAGGGGCCCTACTTTTATTTAATGTGACAGAGCAAATATTAGGTCAATGTATGAACAATAACATCAGTGGATCTACTAAAAACTTAATTTCTAGATTTCATTCTATATACCCTACCTATAAGCAAACCAGCAGGCCTTGAAATATAAGCAAAAACGTGTTCAGATAGAAGCAAATAACTTAGCAGAAAGATACGGATAAACTAAAGGGGCCAGGTTATAAAAATTCCCTACAACCAATGAAATCTAACTAAAAACAACGCTGGTAAGATGTCTAAAGTCAAAGAGAAGCTGAAATACGACAGAAATGAATAATTTTTACAGCTTACTAGTTACTGCAATATATTATAGATTAAAAATTTCCAAAACCATTAAACTTTCAGCGATAGTTACTAGCAGTCTAATATCTTCAGCACGAAATTTCACATTTAATGATATAAAACAATAGTCATTTCAGTCAAAGTCAAAAGTAACGATACCTCTCACCTCTGACTGTCCCACTGTAGCCCTTCTAACTTTTCAGTGTCTGTTAGCAAGATCGCAATAAAAAGAATACTGACAAATCAGATTTTAATTTTTTGCCAGGCAAATTATGTTTTATAATTTGATTTGATTAGATGTGTTACCTCTGTTATATCTGATTAGACTTGATTTGTTGTTAGTCATTTTTGTAATTTTAACTGTTTACTCTAGTTCGTCTGTATCTTTCTGCTAAGTTAGTTGTTTTCTTCCACCTAAATTGTTTTTTGTTTGAATTTCATGGCCTCCTAAGTTGCTTATAGGTAGGAAAAATGAAAAACACTGGTTTGGTTGAAAATTTGAAATTAAATGAAAACTACCAGAGATTGATACCAAATTTTAAATTCGACTGTATAAAAATAATTAGGCATTCCCATTTGAAAAAATTTAGTTAGTTCTGATTGAAGTTTCCTTAATTAGTCTTCCGATTTCTCCAAGTACAAATGTAATTCAAACTTGAACGTCAAACCTAAGTTGACCAATTTCACGTTTAGTCACACGGCAAACTCACAGCCGTCTAAGTTTTATAATCGCTGCTATATTCAATTTTTTTCTGATATCTACTTATATCAAAAATTGTGAATTGCACCTAAATGGCTCACTTCAAGTCTCAGGTGTGATACATAAAGTCACACTAGAATTGACCCGGTAATCTAAATATTCAATAATATATACAGGGTGTTCCGCTTAAAATATCATGACTTTGAGATGGTACGCTTTTATTAGAAACCCGGTATAAATGTAATTATTTTTAAAATGTAGTCCAACTCGACATACATACATTCGCAAAGTTAATTTTCGAAAAAGTATTATGGTTTGGTCACAAGAGTCCGAGGCGTTGCGCTTCACTCAGCCTGTATAAAAATATCTATAACTACTAACTACCCATTGGATACTGTCGGCACCTGTGGCCCGTGCCAACATAATGAATAAATTGAAGTTGAACCGATTCAAAGGTGATACTCAAAAAAGAAAAGTCAGTTATCCATATAGTTTCTTAGTGTCTATGTGGTGCATGGCTACAATTTACCAAGATAACTCTAAATAACTATTTTAAGGCTGCTGAGGATAAATTAAAAGCAGTGAAAAGATTGCCCAAAATAAGTTTTTTTAAGCAAACCTAACGTTCCGCTTGAAAAGGATTGCACTGAAAATAGTTCTCATTCTAAGCAAACACAAACATTGAGAGCAGTGCTGATACTATAAGCGGGACTCATAACGCACTTATAAAAAAGTGTATGGTAGTTTATTTTGTTATATCGCGAATATTCATAAATAATAGTATTTGCATTTTATTTATAAAGGGCCCCTTAAAATTATAAGCCCTGGGCCCCATGAAAGCTTAATCCGGCTATGTGGTCAACGCCTAGCTACGGCTCTGGTTTGAGGGTGCTTATTATAAATCCGGTCGCAATTTTGAGTTTCAGTCTCGTGTGTCAAAAGTATGTGACTGTGATTTTAGTAACTCAAGACAAACTCAGGTTAGCCTGAAGACGTTTTCAATTATCAAAGTTATTCCAAAGACCTCGAAGCGAGATGACAATATGAGGCGAGTGAAACCCGAGCTTCAAAGTTGCTGTCTTTATTCCATCGTACGTCGAGTTTAGTGCTGCATACGTCGACAACTTCACCGGTCTTTTACCGCTATCCGCAAACTTCCGGGAAACTTTATTTCATTTGAGTTATATGCACGTTGAAGTGTTGTCGCTGCGATTACTGCCACACTGTTGCAACTAAATTGTTCATGCGTTACAACTGCCAGGTTAATTTAACATGCGATTAAATGGATCTTCCTGGTACATTGTGTGTTTCAAATACAAAGGGATCTAGGAATTTCTACAATACAGCTTGTCGTTGCTTTTTTTCAAAGTGATTTCCGGTTGCAGTTTTTAGTTTCAGTCTCGTTTGACAAAAATTAAAAATGTCAGATGTTTCAGATCTTCAGGTTTACCTGAAACATCGAAAATATTTATTTGGACTGAGATTAAACCCCGTGATTTGGATAGTTTGAAGGTACTTATTACAAATCGAAGAGCAGTTTTGAGTTTCAGTCTCATTCAGTGAAATTTAAAAAAAAAAAATCTGATTTTCCAGATCCCTAGGTTTTCCTAAAAAATCGTTGGTATTTGGCTTTCTATTAAGATGAAAGCTCGCGTTTTAGATATTTTAAGGGTGTTGATTACAAATCCAGTTACAATTATTTTAAGGTTCAGTCTCGTGTGACAAAATTAAAAATTTCAGGCCTTTAAAATCTTCAGATTTGCCTAAAGAATCGAAAATCGTTCATTGGCTTTCTATTAAGATGAAGCCTCGTATTGTGGATAATTTTAGGGTGCTGATTACAAATCCGGTCGCAGTTTTTAGTTTCAGTCTCGTTCGGTGAAAATCAAAAATTTCATGTCTTTCAGATCCTCAGTTCTTCCTAAAAAATCGAAAACCTTTATTTGGCTGTCTATTAAGATGAAACCTCGTGTTATGGATAATTTGACGATGCTGATTACAAATCTGGTCACAGTTTTGAGTTTCAGTATCGTTCGGTGAGAATCAAAAATTTCAGATCTTTCAAATCCTCAGGTATTCCTAAAAAATCGAAATCTTTATTTGGCTTTCTATTAAGATGAAACCTCGTGTTATGGACAATTTGAGGGTGCTGATTACCAATTCGCTCGCAGTTTTGAGTTTCAGTCTCGTTCGGTGAAAATAAAAAAATTCAGATCTTTCAGATCTTCAGGTATTCTTAAAAAAATCGAAAATCTTTATTTGGCTTTCTATTAAGATGAAACCTCGTGTTATGGATAATTTGAGGATGCTGAATACAAATCCGATTGGGATTTCGAGTTTCAGTCTCTTGTGTCGAAAATCAAAAATTCCAGATCTGTCAGGTGTTGAAGTTGCCTAAAAAATCGAAAAATTTTAGTCGGCTTTCTATTAAGGTGAAAACTGGTGTAATGAATAATTTGAGGGTGCTGATTACAAATCCGGTCGCTGTTTGAAGTTTGAGTTCCGTGTGACGAAAACAAAAATTACAGATCTTTTAGATTATTCTCAGGTTTGCCTAAAAAAATGAAAATCTTTATTCGGCTTTCTACTGAGATGAAACCTCGTGCTTTAGATAATTTGAAGGTGCTGATTTCAAATCTGGTTGCAATTTTGAGTTTCAGTCTCGTGTAACGAAAACCAAGAATATCAGATCTTTCAGATCCTCAGGTTTGCCTAAAAAAATGAAAATATTCATTTGGCTTTCTATTAAGATGAAACCTCGTGTATTAGATAATTTGAGGGCGCTGATTTCAAATCTGGTCGCAATTTTGAGTTTCAGTCTCGTGTAACGAAAACCAAAAATTTCAGATCTTTCAGATTCTCAGGTTTGCCTAAAAAAATGAAAATCTTTATTTGGCTTTCTATTAAGATGAAACCTCGTGTATTAGATAATTTGAGGGCGCTGATTTCAAATCTTGTCGCAATTTTGAGTTTCAGTTTCGTGTGACGAAAACGAAAATTCTCAGGTTTGTTTAAAAAATTGAAAATCTTTATTCAGCTTTATAAGAAGATGCTATCTGGTGTTTTAGATAATTTGAGGGTTCTGATTTCAAATTCGGTCGCAATTTTGAGTTTGGGTCTCGTGTGGCGAAAATAAAAGATTTCAGATCTGTCAAGTGTCAAGACTTTATTGTTATCTTTATTTGGCTCCTTTTTAAGATAAAGCCTTGTTCTTTAGATGATTTAAGAGTACTGACTGCAAATCCGGTCACAACTTTGAGTGTCGGTGTTGTGTGACGAAAATCAAAAATTTCAGATCTGTCAGATTTTCAGGGATGCCAAAAAAATCAAAAATCTATATTTGGAGATGAAATCTCGTGTTTTAGATGATTTGAGGGTGGTAACTACAAATCCAGTCGCAATTGCAAGTTTCAGTCTTCTATGACGAAAATAAAGAATTTCAGATCTTCAGGTTTGCCTAAAAAATCAAAAATCTATATTTATATTTCTATCAAGATGCATTTTCGTGTTTTAGATGATTTTATGGTGCTGATTACAAATCCGGTCGCTATTTTTGGGTTTCAGAGTCGTGTAACGAAAATCAAAATTTTCAGTGCTTTCAGATCCTTGGGTTTGCCTAAAAATCGAAAGTCTTTATTTGGCGTTCCATTAAGATAAAACTTCGTGTTTTGGGTTATTTCAGGGTGCTGATTACAAATCCGGTCGAAGTTTTGAGTTTCGGTCTCATTAGATGAAAATCAACAATTTCAGATCTGTCATATCTTCAAGTTTGCCTAAAACGTCCAACACTTTTATTTGACTTTCTATTCAGATAAAATTTCGTACTTTGGATAATGAGGGCGTAGTATTCGTATTATTAGGTACTTTCGTCTGTGCACTTCATTTAACATCGCCGTTATTATTTAATTCATGGTTAAATATAAGAATAGCTCCAAAATGCCTTAACCGCTTAAGGTGGTATATCCGTGTTTAATTCCTAGTTTTAGCGGATGAGAAACACGAAAGAAAAAAGGCTCTATGACGATCGATTATCGTAATTAGCAATGCTACGAAAATTTCGATTCACCCCACAGTCTAAGGGCCTGGCCACATCTGCACGTCTCGACGTCGTCAACGTAGAACGGTGCTGTGTCGCAGCAGGGTACCGTTGCCAAGACATACCAGTGACGGTACGGCAACGTCGCCGCGTCACGTCGAATGTCGTCGCCGACGTGTGGTTAGTAGGCCCGATTTTATCAACATTTTAACAAAGGCTTTGACCAATCAGAGCAGCCCATTAAGATGCATGTTCTTGAATGGGCTGCTCTTTTGGTAAAATCGGGCCTACTAGCCACACATCGGCGACGACGTTCGACGTGGCGTTCCACGGTGACGATGCCGTACCCTGCAGCGACACCACACTGTTCCACGTTGACGACGTCGTGATGTGGCCAGGCCCTAACTATTAAATTGATTGTTAGATTGAATAGACCTGGCAATGAATTGTCTGAATTTAAAAATAATAAAACTGGAGTCCCTCAGGGATCCATATTAGGTCCCCTTCTTTTCTCTCTATACATCGCAGATATATCTTCGGTTATAAAATACACCAGCTGGCACATGTACGCCGACGATTTACAGCTCTATACAACTTTCGACTTATCAGATGCACTGTCTGCTAAAATAGCTCTAGATATTGTTCTTGACAGTATTATTAAGTACACTACAGAAAATTCATTAAAAATAAAACCTATTAAATCTCAAGCTATACTATTTGGCAAATCAGATGTACCTATAAACCCCTTTGAAATCATTATAGATGGGCACGCTATTGAATGGACTAATGAAGTGAAAAATCTTGGCTTAATAATGGATAAAAAATTTAAGTTTACAGCACATGTTAATAAAACATGTTTTACCTGTTAGCTTAAAAATCATACTAAGTGAGTCGTTAGTTTTGTCACATTTGAAATACATGGATATTGTTTATAGCTCCTACTTGTCCCAAAAAGATAAATACAAACTTCAAAAGATTCAATATGCTTGTTTAAGATTTATATACTCGCTTCGTAAATTTGATCACATCAGTGAATATCGCCGAAAAGTTGAATGGTTAACAATGAGCCAAAGAAGATTCGTTCACTTTATCTGCTTTATTTATAAAGTAATTAACCATAACATCCCACCATACTTAAGAGACATGATTGTACGTCGAGGAGATTTGCATACGGTTTCAATAAGATATCCTGATAACCTTCATATTCCTCACCACAGGACTGAATTTTTCAAAAACTCGTTCGTTTATCAAGCTTCACTTATGTATAACATGTTAAAGAGTCAGTACCAAAACCCATTCCAACAATTTAGAATAGATGTAAGGAAATTTGCAGTTACTAATATCGGTTAGATTTAGATTGTTATTATTATTATTACTATCCTGTGGTTGCAGCAACGGTCACATGCTCACCCACCGCAACAAGAAGCCGTACGAGTGCAAGGCGGACGGCTGCGGCAAGAGCTACTGCGACGCCCGTTCGTTGAGGCGGCACACCGAGAACCACCACCACCACGGCGGCGGCCACCACACCGTCACCGCCTCCACCACCACCATGTCCCCCGCCCAGGGCGCCGCCTCGGGGGACGCCGCCTCCCCGCACGCCAGCGCCGGCAGCGGGTGCATCCAATACGCGCCGGCGCCGACGTCCACCAGCGGGGAGAAGGGCGGGGCTAGCGGCGTCGCGGCCACCTCGGGGGGCGGTGCCGGCACCAACGGGAAGAGTCAGCTGCAGCAGTTGCTCGCCACGGAGCCGGCTAAGGTACGAATTGTTCACTTTCAGAAAATGTCAGTGACGTCACCAAATTGGAATATTTCTCTGATTCTTCTTCTTCAGGTGCCATCTCTATTTAATGAAGGTTGGCGACAATTTCGGCGTATCTATTTCGGTCTTGAGAGGTACGAATTAAAGGTACATGTAAACAACCATCTACTTGAAACATACCCATCGTGTACCATCAAGGATGAGTAAAATTTCGGACAGGGTCTAAAATTGAAAGGTTTGTTTTACACCACTGCACTTACGATCCTGTGACCAACCACATATGAATATGTCTGCCCTAAATGTGTTCATACCAGTCCAATCGCGTATGTTTTTTAACTATGAATGTTGTCTGCGACCAGGACCACGTTTACCTTCGACTTTTCCTTCTATTATTAGTTTTAGTATCATACTTGTTGTTCCGGTATATGTGGCCTAGATAAGCGCTCTTTCTTCGTTTCATTGTAGTAAGTAACTCTCTTTCCCTTCTCATACGTCTAAGCACTTCATCGTTAAATATTTTTAATAACCTACGGAAGGACTGAGTAGTTTATTTAATATCAGGCGATCTTGAAATAATAAACAAAAACAAATGAACCCAAAAAAACAAAAATTTACTTTGTTATACGCAATACTATTATAATTGTCTTAAATCTGCTAACTGTAAGAAGTGATATTACGCCACCTGCTACCAAAGGTTATACTCATCGAGGTAGAATCCCAAGGAGACGCTATAAGGTTCAATTTCGCATAACAAAAACGGTAGCAGGAGGCGTGGCTAAGTGTGGAAACAATATGGACGCCTCGCCAGAGCCGGACTACCTTCTTATGTAAATAATTTTGAAAATTCATTACAATGATGATTTAAATATGAAGTATTGGGTTGATTTTTCAATCTAATGCGAAATTCTTAGTTAAGTATATGAAAAAAACCGGCTTTGTAGAGACGACATTCATCATCAATTGAATAATACGACTGTATTATTTCTGCGATACGTTACACTTTATTGAGATAAAGATTACAAATGCGGTCCTGTACATTGTTATTTTTATGCGTACCTAACTATGAAATGTAATTCCTGTCGATTTCTTCTTATCCATGCCATCTCTGCTAGAGCAACTACGATAAGCACATGAAACCATTATTTCCTTTATGAATTCACTAGAATATCACTTAAAAATAACAAAAAATCTCGGTAAAATCACTCAAAAAATGGAAACACGAAATTTTCAAAGAAACGTCAGCTGCTTGACATAAATGTCGAATCAATATGGCCAACTTGCACCTGCTTTCAGCCACGGTATCGCGTCTCCATGAGATTCTATCTCGATGGTTATGCTACTAGCACTGTTATCTGCCAACAACAAGCCATTTATGTCACACGATTTATGACGTACCACAAGAAATATTGCGGTTGACACTATTGTGTATGGTGGCGTAACACTTGTTGTGTCAATTCAATGTAAACGATTGTAATGCAAATAAAAGTAGTTGTAGGTATGTATTGGACAACTGGAATGGCGGTATAACTATTGGCGGAAGCAAAATATCTAACTTAACGACGATACAACCCTTATTGCTGCTTCCCAGAAAGAACATTTTAAGAACAACACAGTGCAGTATAAATGGTCTTGGTACCAACTACAACAAGACCAAGGTTATGGTCGTAGGTAGAGAGCATGACAGTCATCGAGAAATAAAGTCAATAGGCCGTTGTGAGGTAGTTCGAAGTTTTGTGTACCTCGGTTCTTTAATCGACAATTCAGGTAGCTGTGAGAATGAGATTCGACGGCGCATTCAACAGGCTTGGGTGGCCATGAAAAAGCTTACTAAAATATGGCGTGACCATAACATCACTAAAGCTACCAAAATGTCACTGATTCAGTCTCTTGTGTTCTCCATACTTTTGTATGCCTCGGAAAATTGGACTGTTAAAAAGGCAGATCGAGCTCGCATAGATGCTTTTGAAATGTGGACGTGGAGGAGAATGCTGAGAATTCCTTATACCGCCCATCGAACTAATGTTTCCGTACTGGATGAGCTCGGTAATCTAAAGAGACTATCCTCCGTTGTGCGATAATATGGAGAAACTTGTCGTTCAGGGGTCACGCCCCGAGTGGGCGGCGCCGTGGCCGTTCCCCTACGCGCTGGGTGGATACGACGAAACAGTTGCTAGATATGAGTATCAAGAGCGCCGCTAAACTGACAGTAAATCGCGAACGATGGCGAGCTACAGTTCTCAAAACTATTGATAATATTCGTGTCGGCAATGCTCTAGCTCCGACTTAATGCATTTTACGAGTTCACAACATGTCTGTTAAGACATTGTGACTATGATGATGAGCCAAGTTTAGGGTGTGATTCTGTTTTTCGAAAAAAACTCAAACTATTTCGAATCTTTTGCGATTCTTTATTGTATTCCAAAAATTGGCCTTTACCATTTATACGTGAAAGATAATATCGGGAAAATGGCCTCCGCGACTCTTCTTGCAGTACATAGTTCTGCGACTGAAATTTCTTATAACATTTTGGCATACATAAGGTTGTATTTCACCAGTTACATGCCGGATTTCATCTTTCAACTCTGGAATCATTTTGGGATTGTTGGCATGGACTTTTCCTTTCACGTAACCTAAAAGAAAGAAGTCCGATGGGGTTAGATCGTTAGATCTTGGTGGCCAATCGATATCATCTTTCAACGAAATCAAGCGATTGAGAAATTTGGATTTCAAAAAATCGATGGTTTCACCTGCAGTGTGACTCTTCGCTCCGTCTTGTTGAAACCACATGTTGTCAGTGTCCATGCCGTCCAATATCGGCCACAGAAAGTTTTCCAACATCGCTCGGTAACTGATGCCACTCACGGTTGCCGCTTTTCCATCCGGTTTTTTGACCCGTTGTGGATACATGGATACCTCTGCATACGTCCTTGGATTTTCATCGCCCCAGATGCAGCAGTTTTGTCTGTTGACGTAGCCATTCAAATGAAAATGAGACTCGTCACTAAAAATGATTTTTTCGTAAAAGCTATTGTCACTTGACAGCTGCTCTAAGATCCAGTTAGCATACGTTCGACGTCTTCCGAGATCATTTGGCAATAGTTCCTGCGTGAACTGAATTTTGTTCTTATAGAGACCCAAATTGTCTTTCAAAATTCGCCGCAGTGGGCCATAAGAAATCTTGACTGGCTGTGAACATCGGCGAATGGAGCTGGATGGACTGTCGAGGACACTCTCACGAACTGCTTCAATATTTTCGTTTAAACGCATCGAACGCCGATGCGGAACATGTCACAAGTCACACAACGAACCAGTTGACTCGAACTACTGCACCATTTTTTGTATAGCCTTGTCAAAAGGTCGATCAGATTGTATTCACTTCGGAATTTGCGAAATGTGGTTCTCACAGAACGCAAAATTTCGTAGCAAGTTTGAATAACTGTAACGTGTCGTTGCACACTAAACGACAACATGATTACAAATGGTATTCAGGGGTGTGAAACTCAAATGAGGACCCTGTGTAGCGGGGTTAGCGCTAGCCACCTAGCACACCTAGCGGGGTTGCGTGAATTATTGATCAGCCAACTCTGTTTCAAACAGATTCCTAGATGCGTCAATAGAAGTGGCCCCACCCTAACGTCATTTTGACAGCCATTGTCGTAACTGACATTGTCGTTGCTCGCTTTTGTCGATTGGCGTCTTTTTGCAATTTTGCACTACTTTTGAGATTTTTGTCTGCCTATTGTTGTCTATATGTATTTAGGAATGGGTTCTAAATATTTACGCCGTTGTCCTGCGCCAAATTGCAAGAATGCGGATGCGCGAAGGTAAGTGATTTGCCTGATTTATACCGCTCACCTCATTTTTGTATTGTGAATTTTGATGCAAAATTAATACAAGATTGATCATTTCTACATGAAATATACATATATCATTTGAATGCATTACTAAACACTACTACTCATACTCATATAACTTGTATTACTGTTCAGAATCACATACGCTGCCATAAAGGTGTGCAGCATTCCCTCTCTTTGCCAAACCGTTGCATTGAAGGTGAGGTAGGATGGTCTAAAAATACATTTTTTTTATTTCAGATATTAAATCCCATCTGATCAGCGTATACGGAGACGCTAGTTAGAACGGATTGGCAACCTAAACCTACAAATATACAAACATCTTGCCTGCATCAATATGAATAGTTAAGGAATATTACCTCTTTACTCTTCAAATTATATGCCATCAAAGGATTGTAATTATCATGAAATAGTGATTCTAGTGAATAAATCATGCTTTACTTTTATATGAATTGTTTTTGTACCTTGTGTAGCTGACTTTATTTAAGCAATTGTCGTATTGAAATTAATTACAAAAGGGTTTGTTTTGCTTTATTACAGTAATCCATATCTAATATATATTCTCATTCTTACATAATCAGTTGAATGTCCTGTATAACGTGGTAGCTTGTCACAAAAATTTACCTAACTCATTGAATACCTATTTTCAAAACTGAACAGATTAAAAAGGTTAAAACACTAATTTAAAAAAAATGTCATGCCAAATTTTCATACACAGAGTGTCCAGTCTTTCAGTGGATATATTGTCAGTGATGGTATTGACTGGAGATGTCAGATATGATAGGTCTGTTTTTGCAGAGAATCACAAACCAGTCAGAGCCAATCAGTATTCCCCATTGCAGTTGTCAAACTATTTCTGACTAGTACTGGCCAATCAAATTGACACTGACTAGTTTGTGATTGCTGCAAAAACAGACCTATAATCTGAAATGTCAAACGATTTGACGTTTAGAAAAAATATACGTTTGATTTTCTAACCCTAAAGTTGACTCACCCATTACTATGCATACCAAGGCATTTATCAGCTAACAATGGAAAACCAAGGGGCGCTCACCACAGTGTTGACAGGTCTAGTGAAATTTTACTACATCTAGTGATTTTTCTTAAATTCACTATTAATTGGGGACACCCTGTATGTTCTTAACTAAAGAAATGATTAATCGGAGAGTTTCAGCAAGCGTACAAAAGATCCCTACCATCGAATTTCATCATCGCTGGGTTAGTTGTCGAGCTTTAATTGGCTCTGCGCTTCTCCACCAGCAACAATGATTGGTTAACCAAACAGCAACAACGCTGCAGTCGGGCCGAATGATGCACCCGCTTGCCGCAGCTTACACTGGCGTGTCTGCAATGTTCCCAGATTTGCATGTTATGTATTATGTATGCGAACATGCATTTTTCAGGAAGATTAGCATCGAACACTTGCGTGTAGGAGGCGTACACTACCAAACGCTTCGTTTGCCAATTTCGAGGTAACAGAGATTCTAAACTACGTTAAGCAAAAACCTCCGAAATAGATCGAGAAGGTACTTGCAGGAATCTGTCTACAAATAAAGAAAACACTGAACTTATAGAATTCCTCCAATATTTTTGTTGGTCACTTTAGTGACTCCCGACTATCGAGACAAGTAAAAATATTGAAAGCCTATGGCGCTGTAGAAGCGCTGCGAGGGGATAAGTGTCTGTGCACGTGAGATTTAAAATGCTGCAGGTTGTATCCTCCAAGAGACAAATTCGCTGGCAGCTCACAGCACAGCGTCCAAATTCTCCAAAAGAAGGAATGCTCTCTCAGGTCGGAAAATCTCTGTCGTGGTAGACGGCTTTTCCTCTTCTTTCCATAGCATCAATGCCGGGGTTCCGCAGGGATCGGTATTGGCTCCGACATTGTTTCTGCTTGACATTAATGATCTACTCTCTAGCACTACACATGATGAGAGTACGCTGCATGCAGGCATCATGAGCAATAGACCGATCTCTATGGTCGAGCTCGAACGCAGAAGACTGGCAGTGGCAGCTTCACTTTCAAAGGATCTCGATACCATTACCGCTTGGAGGCTTAAGAATATGGTTAAATTTAATGCCTCCAAGACCCAGTATAGTACGCTATCAAACAAGACGTGCCCAAGCCAACACCAGGTTCTGATGAACAACCAGGCTCTGCCAAGGAGTCACTCATTCAAGCTGTTAGGAGTCAACATTACAGAAAATCTAATCTGGCACGAATGCGTCGCGTCAATTGCAACAGCTGCTGGTAAAAAGCTTGGGTACCTATTTAGAGCCAGAAAGTATTTCTCACCATGTATAGCCTCCTCACGCCATATAAAGCCCAGATAAGACCTTGCCTGGAGTATTGCTCTCATGTCTGGGGAGCTGCAGCCCCTACTACCCTATCTATCCTAGATGCCGTCCAGAGAAGGGCAATGCGACTAATTGGCGATCCGGCCTTAACGCGCCACCTTCAGTCACTTTCTCACAGGCGTGTCGTTGGTGACCTCTCACTCTTCTATCGATATTCCAACGGAATATGCTCCTCTGAGCTATCCTCTATCGTTCCGCTGCTCACTGCTCCTATCAGATGTACCCGTGCGACCGCGGAATCTCATCCTAAGACGGTCGTTCTTAATACATCAAGAACTGAGCGGTACAACCGCACATTTATTCCCAGGGTCTATATAATTTTAGATTGCAACGTTTTGATTGATACGGTATCTTCAGTCAATTCAGGTATATTGATTGAAGATACCATATCAATCGAAACGTTGTAATCTGAAATTATATAGACAATGGAAGTCTAAAACAGACCTTTTGAAGCGGTTAGCAGTTTAGATGAATTTTTGAATTCAAGGCCTTTAAGCAGCCTGGGAGTCTGGGAGGATTACAATAGTACGGTATTGTCATTACCCAGTGTTATTCAAGACGAAAGGCTAGCTAAGAGCTAAACTTTCTGCAATATAGTCATCTGTGTACCAGACAAGACATCCTGTCCCTGAGAAGAGTTTTTCTACTCGTAGTTCCCTCCAGTCTTCCCCTGAGCGGAGGTGAACTGGAAAATTCCTGTGGAAGACCTGCTTATGACATACAAGAATGCTGTTTATGTACAATGGTTGTACATGGATTTCGAACGTCAAATCTCTTGGCCAAGAGAAGTAGTCCTGCATCTTAAATGAAAATTGGACTGTCACTTTTCACGTTTTACTTACTATGAGAGCTATAACTATAAGCCTATGCAACTATCTTCTTTCAAACCTGTCGCATATTTGACATATATTGAAGGCACAGCATAGTAAACAACCAGCATAATATCTCTGAGGATTTCCTATACAAAAATGGTTCCCAAAAAATTTGACCTTGGGAGGGTTTACGGATGATTTTACGGTTGTGAAGTTTGGGTAGAGATGCGAAACTGAAAATATCGATACCGGTACCAACTCGATATTTTCTAGCCAAATAGGCGCATTTGGTTCGTACAGAGCATTTTGTGCAACTGATTACACCCCTCAATAATTATATAATTATTTTCGATACCGCTACAAAAGTATCAATACCAGCTTGGAATGCTCCAAAAAGTATCGATGATAAAAATACTCGATATTAGTGCAGAGGTATCGACGTATCGTTAGCATCCCTATAAAAAACCCTCCAAAAGTAAGGATGCGCGTGTAAGTTCCGCCATCTTGAGTTATTGTGCTGGTTGTTTACTATGCTGTGTTGAAGGTCTCTCGTTGGAACATAGCTTCCATCTGCAGCTGTATGGACCGTCAACTTATATTTTTTTTTTCTTCTCCCTGTCTGTCTAAGTTCGTTACAGATTGATAAATGCCTGCCATCATCTACGACATAATATCTATTATAACACCCTCCCGGTAGGTTTCTTATTGGCAATTGAGGCGATATGTATCTACGAAATCACCTACTGTGTACACGCGCTGAAGCGATTTATCTTCTCACGCACCCGATATAGCATATAATAAAGCCCTAGCACGATGATCTCTTACAGCCAACGGCTCGGAAATTGGTCGATTTTTCATACATAACCTCAATGTTCAAGGCTTCCCGTTTGCGGTGGTCCCTGATATATACACGTAGATACCGAGCTGTACGTTGGGACCTTAATAGGGGAATTCCATAGTACATTAGCGTAGGTTCAAGCTGAACTCAGCACTTGTTCACGTCTATTATAGCTGTTTATATAATAAGGATCATAAAGACGATTATTATGATGTACAAGTCGTGTGCCATAATGATTGTTTATGATCCGTATAACATACACAATTTTATCTGATGGCATTTATACCCTGTTACCCGATACTTTCCTGGCCGACTCTACTCACTAGGCCGAAGCATTGAAATATGGCAACACTGAATATCGGGCCGAGCTTTTATTTCTTGTTAAGTCATTAGTGTAATCTTCCAGAGCAAAAAAGGAGATTTGAAGGTGATTTTTAATGTATTTCTAACTAATTACCTGCACAAACGAAACTATAAAGATAACAAGATGCCTGCAAAGTGTGTAGTACCAGGTTGCCCTAGCAATTGTGCTTCGACCAAACATAACCTTCCAGAGTAAACAAGAAGAATGGAAGGTGATTTTTAATGTATTTCTAATTATTTACCTGCACAAACGAAACTATAAAGATAAAAAGATGCCTGCAAAGTGTGTAGTACCAGCAAAGGTATTCCTCGAAAGGGCTGGTTATATTTATAAGAATAAGACAATAATTTACAAACATTTCAAAGGATAAGACCTATTTTAAAGCACAATGTGGTGTCTACAATGTTTTCTGGACCTCCCAAATGTCACAGAAAAATACAGTTAATAGAACTCATCTGGGCATGCATCTGGGCATACCTACGAAAAGATTTGATAGTGAAAACGAATCAAGACCAGCAAGAATGGCTTCACAGTGACCTAATAGTGAATTTTTCTAGCTCAAGTGACAATTTACAAAATAAATTGAGTGTTCATTAGCAATTGTGCTTCCAATAAAGGACATAAACAAAAGTGGGTGAACGGTATTCCTCGTATGGGCTGGTTATATTTATAAGAATAAAGACAATACTTTACAAACATTTCAAAGGATAAGACCTGTTTTAAAGCACAATGTGGTACCTACAATATTTTCTGGACCTCCCAAATATCACAGAAAAATACAGTTAATAGAACTCATCTGGGCATGTATCTGGGCATACCTACAAAAAGATTTGATAGTAAAAGGGAATCAAGACCAGCAAGAATGGCTTCACAGTGACCTAATAGTGAATTTTTCTAGCTCAAGTGACAATTTACAAAGTAAATTGAGTGTTCATTTAAGTGGAAGTGGAAGTGGCAGCAGGAAACAGGTTGCGTTTATTGTTATTTTGTAGTGTTTGACTACGATGAACCAGACATCAGATGTAAGTGGTATTAGTAGTAGTAGTTCTAAAAAGTATTTTTCTTAATTTATTAACCGAGATGAACTCTAATACATATAAAATGTAATAATTATTCTGAAACTATAGGGCCACTATTTGACAGCTAAGCCACGTTGCCACATCTAAGGCTCCGGCCTAGTGTAGAGTCGGTCATGATACTTTAGACTGTCATCCGTGTCGACAGCGAACAGATGTTTGGTTGGTGATAACTAAAAATCACCTAGAATGAATTTTGACACATGCTTTGACGGCATATGTACAGGGCTGCACTCGGCGGTGGTACTGCTAATGACGAGTAATCGACTCTTAACAATACATAAACTAAAAAATTTATTTGTTTCGGTCAAGCATTTTTGTGAATTGTGCAAAATGTGAATTTTTAGATAGCGAATCAACTTTCTTTATCACAGAAATAGTCATTATGTTCTGGCAATGAGATATTCAGTAAAAGTATTACTAAGACGGTTCTGACTTGCAGGATTACCAATAAAATTCAGACCACTACTAAAAAATTAAACCTGAGATGCTCTTCTTCGTCAGCTGATACCTCTCAAATAGACGTCAAGCTAGTCTAAAGTATCAGGTAACAGAGTATAATAAATTAATATGCTTTCAAAAAAATTGAAAACTGCATTTTTGACATGCTATAAGGATTTTTTCGCGAGACCTCGGTCCAACAGTATGTCATACGGGGAACACACACTATCATGAGCAAGTGACATACAGGGTGAGTTTTTAGTACCGGCTCGGTCGATAACTCCACTACTGTAAAAGATAGCAAGAAAAGTTGTATATAAAAGTTGTAGCTATGGATAATGTTCCTTGCTTAGAATATATTCTTGTTTATACAGGGTGATCCATAACTGCGTGGTGATGCAAACATGTACTTTCTTAAATGAGACACCCTATATATTATTCCAAGCTTAGATTCTACTAATAATCCCCCTTCTTACAATATAAGGTATTGTAACATTATACAGAGTATTTCAAGAGTTATGACAATTTTTATATCCAAATCGCTGTCAAATGAACGTACCTTATATCAAAAAGTAAAACAAATTATTTTTTCACATGTTAAGATAACAAATATCCTCTAGTTTTAAAATCGGCTGTAAAAAAGTCGACGACACATATTCATATACAGGGTGGTGTAGAATGCAAAATCTGAATTTTCTGTCTTTTTTTTTAGATGTAACCTCCAATATTTTATTATACCTAAGAATTGCTTTTTATATGCTCTTTCATATTTGTGTAGCACTTGTTATGGCTGCTTTCATCAGTTTCTGAGATATTTCGATTTTTCTACAAATTTTAAATATATCTACCTTCTACTTGTTTACTAAAATTTATTTATTTTGAGAAAATACTATCAAATTTTATTTTTGCTTAAAAAACAACTAAAATGTAAAGCCATTATAGGTCAAATGTGCTGAGGAAACAATTTTATAGATGTCATGCGTAACTATCAAACAGATCTATCAGGTAGGCTATGAAATATTAAACGACACCGTCCAAATAAAACGATTCTTCAATCTTTCAAACGCATTAGTTTTAGAGTGTCTCCGTTCTGGATATTGCTGTTCATAGTTAATATATTCTAGAGGCAAGAAGCCAATTTCTCAAAGATTCTCCTAAATACCCTCAATGGAAAAATTAATTTTTAAAGCTCGTTTTTCACACAGTACGGAACTATTGAGCAGGTTTATGAAAACTGTCAATTTTTCAATGCCTACCTGATAAAGCTGCTTGGTAATTATGCATCACGCCTACAAAATTGTTTCCTCAGCATGCTTGACTATTATCTCGATGATTCAGGGTTTTGACTTCATCAAATGCTAAGAGGACCTTATAATTTAGTTGTTCGTTAAACAAAAAACAAATTCTTTATACTTTCTCAAAATAAATAAATTTCAGTACACAAATAGAAGCCATACTTTAAATTTACCGAAAAAGCGAAATATATCGAAAACTGATGGACGTAGATACAACAAGTGCTATACAAAGATGAGAGCATATTAAAAGCAAATCTTTGCTATAATAGAATATTGGGGGTTACATTTAAGAAAAAGAGAAAATCTGGATTTTGAATTTTACATCATTCTGTATACGGATATGCGTCGCGGGCTTTTGTTATAGCCGATCTAGAAGTAGAGGACATTTTTAATTTTTCTATGTAAAAAAAGAATTTTTGATCAATTATTTTTTGATATACAGTACGTTCGTTTGACAGCGAATTGGATATATAATTGGTCATAACTTTTGAAATACCTTGTATAATGTGATAATACCTTATATTGTGAGAAGACAAATTATTAGTAGAATCTAAAAATCGAATAATATATAGGGTGTCTCATTTAAAAGAAAACATATATTTGCATCACCACGTAGTTATGGATCACCCTGTATAAATCAAAATATTTTCTGGGTAAGGAGCACATCCGTGGCTACAACTTCTATATACAACTTTTCTTGCTATCTTCTACAGTAGTGGAGTTATCGACGGAGCCGGTACTAAAAACTCACCATGTATGTATTTTTTAAATTCGTCTCAGTCACTTACTATTGGCCCACCCTGTATATGCAAGCTTGTCAAGCCACCTTAAGGGGGAAGCTTGTGCCCTGTGAGCGCCCCTCTAGGTCACCCATGCTCCCGAATTCCTCTGGTGGACATGTTAAGCGTTACAAATTAGCGGGATTTGAGCGGTTGGGCTGCAGACGCTACGCGGAGCTCCAGGTATGGTAAAAAGTGAACTTCCACTTGGCGTTGACAAATGCGAAGGTATTTTTCTTGGCAGCCAGAGATGCCAGCTTCCGCTCTCAAGGTTCGTTTTAATTCGCACTCTGAGTTACGGCCAGGTATAACTCACCCAGGCTAAAAAACGCCAGATTTGAATATCGGGAGGAGGAATAGCGCGGGATCTGTCACCTAGAAAATTAGGTTGCAGGTGAAATGTAGTCGTCTGGAGGAACGGTCGAGATTATGAATCCTAGAAAATATCGTTATGAATTAAGACCGTCTCTTGAGTTATGGATTTAATCTGCGTCAGCAGATGCACTCTTGCACAGGAAAACCACCAAGACTGTGCAAGAAAAGAGACCCATTGCCGATTGGGGACTCAAGAATATGGTAGTAGCACAGCATAGAAAACAACCAGCATAATATCTCTGAGGATTTCCTATATAAACATGGTTCCCACAAAATTTGACCTTGGGAGGGTTTTTGAATGATTTTACGGCTGTCAAGTTTGGGTAGAGATGCGAAAATGAAAATATCGATACCGGTACCAACTCGATATTTTCTAGCCAAATAGGCGCGTTTGGTTCGTACAGAGCATTTTGTGCAACTGATTATACCCCTCAATAATTATATAATTATTTTCGATACCGATACAAAAGTATCGATACCAGCTTGATATGCCTCAAAAAGTATCGATGACAAAAATACTCGATATTAGTGCAGAAGTATCGAGGTATAGTTACCATCGGAATATTTCCGGGAAACTAGAAATAGGTTCCCGAAAATAGGCGGCGCCAAATGGCCTCATGGTTCATGTTCCGTCGCTGGGCCGATGTTCCCGGTTTCTCATAAGTGACAAATTGGATTAATTAGAAGTAAAAAATGCTTAATGGCTCTTCCAGGATCAAAAGATTCCGGAGGTAAAATACCTGGCCGTTCGGATCTCCGGGTGCCAGGTGGTCCGGGGGGAACATTAAGCGAAGTTCGTTTAAAAAATTTCGCTGCCACTCCTCATCAGGCTATCAACACAAGCCGTCCTTCGCAGCAACTTCGCACTGACGACAGGCCCGAAGGCCAGAGAAACGTGTTCAGAGCCGATTTTACAAATATACGAGGTCTTGCCTCCAACATAAACTCTGTCCATCAACATCTTCAGACAGAGAAGCCACACATTCTGGCTCTTACAGAAACTCAAGTCGGCTCTTCAACAATGGATAATTGCTTCAGATATCCCGGCTATGACTTATACACCCGATTTAGACGTAGGTTTGGCGTATGCGTGTACGTTAAATCTGGGCTTTCTTGTCATCGAGAGGAAGAGCTCGAACTGGAAGGATTTGACATCATATGGCTTAAAATATCCTTCCAAAATCATTCCAAATTCATATGCTGCATCTATAGGCCACCAAGTAGTAACAACTGCAAAGAGCTCTTCGAGAAGCTTTCAGCCACTGTGGACGCGCTGCAGTCAGGTCATCCTAATTCAGAGATAGTCTTTCTGGGCGACTTCAACGTTCACAACTCATACTGGCTCAAACACTCAAACAAAACGGACGACGAGGGACGTGTAGCTGAAGACTTTGCTATTAGCTGCGGCTTGGAGCAGATAGTTAAAGAACCAACAAGAATCCCCAGCCGCCACGGAGATTTTGCCAGTCTGCTGGACCTATACCTAACAACTACCCCAACAATTTACACAGTGAAAGTAACCGCTCCACTAGGATCGTCTGACCATAACACCGTCTCAACACTATGCAGGATGCATTCTCCAGATCCCCACCATACAATGCCTCGCCGTGTCTGGCATTACGGATCAGCAAAGTGGGACGACCTAAGGGAATACTACCAGTCCTTTCCCTGGCACGACGTCTGCTTCAAGTCACGAGACCCATCAGCTTGCGTCCAAGAAATAACAGAGGTAATAATGTCTGGCATGGAGGCCTATATTCCACATGTCGTCAAGCGTCCCTCCAAAAACAAGCCATGGTTTAATCAGCGTTGCAGAGATGCAGTTACCTCTAAAAACCAACATTACAAGGAATGGAGGAAAAATCCAAACGCCGAGAACCACCGCAGTTTTATCGACGCCAGAAGCCACTGTAAACGCGTGATTGACAACTGCAAGGAGGAACACAACCAAAAAATTAAGAACAAGCTCCTCTCATGTCCTAGTTCGTCCAGAACATTCTGGTCTGTAGCTAAGGCTGTTAGTCAGAACTTTTCCTATTCCTCAATACCACCCTTGACCAGAGAGGACAAGTCCATCGCTTCTGCTCCTAAAGAAAAAGCAGACATCTTAGGGAGGCTTTTCGCAGCCAATTCTACTGTAGACTTCCAAGGAAGCAATCCGACCACCAACATAAAACGTAAACTCAAGAATGGCAGAGGTCAAATTTCAACATCGAGATGTAAAAAGCATCCTCCAGAAGCTAAACACGAAGAAAGCTACTGGTCCCGACCAAATTCCAGCCATTGTCCTTAAACGCTGTGCCGCTGAGCTTGCACCTATTCTTTGCAAGCTCTTCAAACTATCATATCAGCAAGGCGTGTTTCCCGCTTCATGGAAAATTGGCTGCGTACAACCCATCCCTAAGAAAGGCAAAAAAACCGATCCCACAAACTATAGACCTGTGGCTCTTCTCAGCATCATGTCCAAGGTTATGGAGACTGTCATTAACACACAGATCCTGAAATACCTGGACAATAATAACATCATAAATGATCGCCAGTATGGCTTCCGTAAGCACAGGTCTACGGGTGACCTTCTGGCCTATGTCACTCACTTGTGGAACAGAGCCATTGAAAACCGTGGCGAATCCCGTGTTGTTGCGCTTGACATATCGAAAGCCTTCGATAGAGTGTGGCATGAGGGACTTCTAGTCAAGCTTGCTGCTTATGGACTACCACCTGGTCTGCGCCAGTGGCTGAACAGCTTTTTAAACGACCGATCTCTGTTCGTTGTAGTCGAAGGCTGTTCATCAGACGTATTTTCAATAAACGCCGGTGTTCCTCAGGGATCTGTTTTATCCCCTACACTGTTTTTGCTGTACATCAACGAGCTGCTGGAAATAACATCCAATCCAATCTACAGCTTCGCAGACGACAGTACATTGATATCGTGCATGGAACCAGGCAAGCCACTATCATCCCAGGAGACGGTACGTCGACGACAGCAGTATGCCTCACAGATCAACGCAGATATCGAAAAAATTGTCGAGTGGGGATTAGTAAATAAAGTACAGTTCAACGTACAGAAAACCCAGGCAACAACACTTACAAAGAAGTCTCACACTGGCTTACCAACATTGGAAATGGAGGGTCACCCCATAGACGAGTCACCTTCCGTCAAGCTTTTGGGGGTCAACATCAACAACAACATGTCTTGGCACGACCACGTCGTCAGTATTGCTAAAACGGCATCCCAGAAGCTTGGAGTTTTGTTCCGCTGTAGGAAGCTGTACACACCAGAGCAATTACTGCTGCTCTTCAAGGCACAGATCCGACCACCGCTGGAGTATTGCTCCCATGTGTGGGGATGCGCTCCCAAGCACTCTCTAAAGCTTCTGGACACGATCCAGAAGAGAGCAATTAGACTAATCGATTCACCTAACCTCACAAAGGACCTCCATAGCCTGGAACATCGAAGAAGGGTGGCTGACCTGTCACTGTTCTACAGATTCTATCACGGAAGGTGTTCGAGTGAGCTCTCCCAGGTAATAACAGCAAAGGCCGCCCGAACGAGGAACACTAGAGAGGCTCTGCGAGCTCACCCTTACCAGGTCGAGGTCCCTACTCCACGAACCAGTCTCCTCCAGCATTCCTTTTTTTGGAGAACTTCGACGCTGTGGAACGAGCTGCCAGGGAATTTGTTTCCCGCCGGCTACAACCTGCAGCGCTTCAAATCTAACGTGCACCGACACTTATCCTCTCGCAGCGCTTCTACAGCGACATAGGCTTTTAGCCTTTGCGGGAGGCTGTCCATAAAAAAAAAAAAAAAATCCCTACAAAAAACCCCTCCATAAGTGGGGATGCGCGTGTAATTTCCGCCATCTTGAGTTATTATGCTGGTTGTTTTCTATGCTGTGCGAGTAGTATAGTAGTAGTATTTATTGTTCCATTTGAGCTATACAGGGTGTCTATATAGTGTGTAATTCTTCGATATCTCGCAAGGTATATCTGATAGAAGAAATTGGCAAATACAAAAGTTATTCGGTTACTCAAGACGCAAATCATAAAAATATTTTGAAATGTACAGGGTGTTGCGGGAAAGTAGGATAGTGATCAACTTGATTTTTTTATATGGTTCCATAACTTTTTTTTATTTTTCTGGTTTCCATCATCGATCTCTACTTAACCCCAAAATATTTTTTTGGATCGGTTGCGACGTTGCCAAGTTATAATTTATTTTCTATTAATTTCCGGATTTGCAAGGTCGCAATTGATATATTCCTTTAACTTTTCTCAATCATATTATACACCAGGTTGCTTGAATATTAAGTGGATATTATTTTGGATGTTACCAGCAATTTGTATCTACAGGGTGTTTTTGGCAGAATTTTAAATTACGGCAACAAGGTCATTTTACTTTATTTTTTAAATGTAACACCCCGTATTTTTTATTTTAAATCTAAATATCTTCTAATACCCTATCTCGCCTTGTAATATTTTTTTTTTCGCGTTTGCGACGTTGCCAAGTTATGCATTATTTTTCCAAATTTTTAAAGAAATATCCCCGATTTTAATTTATTTTAAATAGAATCATCTGCTTATTTTTATTGCAATGAATTGCGCGTGTCGAATTTAGTAAGATCCTACAATTTCAAAATTTTGTTTCTATTAATTACTGAGATGCGACAACACCGCTTTTTCAGTAAACAGTACCGGAACGCTTAAATATTTCCAAAACTGCCACAGCTGAAGAGGTGAAATTCAATACTTGGGGGTTTTTGAACATACAGAATCCAAAAATGCTAACACCGGCGTTGTCAGATTTACCAATTTTATTATACGTATTACTTGCGACCTTGCAAATCCGGAAATTAATAGAAAATAAATTATAACTTGGCAACGTCGCAAACGATCCCAAAAATATTTTAGGGTTGAATAGAGATCAATGATGGAAACTAGAAAAATTTAAGAAAAAGTTATAGTTCCATCTAAAAAAATTAAGTTGATCACTATCCTACTTTCCCGCAACACTCTGTATATTTCAAAATACTTTTAGAATGTGCGTCTTAAGTAACCAAATAACTTTTGTATTTGACATTTTCTTCTATCAGGTATACCTTGCGAGGTATCGAAGAATTACACACTAAATGGACACCCTGTATATCGTTGCCTTCCTTACAAAAGGGCCTATCTTATTTTTCAGGGGTTTCCAAGTGACCTTATCTTGAGATGGGCCACTTTATAAGATTTTTTACGTGTCAAAATTGAGAAAGACACGTCATAACTTGGAGACCAGCCATATTTGAGATACGCTGTTAAGAGGTTACTGCTACCCAATGGTCTAACTCATTTCAGCAATTTTTTAGGATAAGACCTTTTGAAAGGAAGGTGACGATATTATGCTATTGTACAGGATGCATGCAAAATTAGGCATTCCCATTTAAAATAACCAAGTTACCTGTGATTGAAATTTCCTTAATCAATCTACTGATTTCTCCCAGTACAAAAAGAATTCAAATTTGGCTGTCTGACCTAAGGTGACGCATTTTATGCTCAGTTGCACCGCAAAGTCACGGCCTTCTAGGTTCTATAATCGGTGCGATGTTCAATTTTTTTCTGATATCTACTTGTAACAAAAATAGTGATTTGCGCCTAAACGGTTCGTTTAAAACTCCATATATGATACATAAAGTCACACTAGAATTCAGCAAAGAATCCAAATATGCAATAATACATATATAGGGAGTTCTATTAAAAAAAATGTAAGTTTGATATGAATCAACCTGTACAAACGTCAAAATTTAAGTGAAAATATTTTAAGGTTATAGCCCTCAAGGCCACTCACTTTTCCGCCGATATTCAAACTGCTACCATGAGTGCCTGAGACTGTGGCTTTTAATGTTGATTGGTTTTTGTTCTGTTCTTGGACTAAGCCTAAATATGTCTGTTTTGCACGGTGGGTATCCGCAGGTTACTTTGGTAATTGAACATCTTGTACAGCTAGACTACTACGAAAATTTTATTAACATCAGATCAGAAATTTTATAAATTCATAGAGAGACCAAAGGATTACTTGACTGTTTGAGTCTACTCTTCAACTTGAATATTGGAGCTATCAATTTTTTGTTAAATGTTTTTGTCTTCTTTCCAGGGTGGAAAAGGAGGGAACAACGATGGTTTAACGAAGCAACAACTGGACCTGATTCACCAGATCATGGAACAGACGCAACGGCAATCACAATCAGCTGTCACAACTGTCAAGTCGTCATCAACGAAGACTTTGACGAAGCCAGCTGCAAAATCTAGCAAACCACCTCAGCCTGGAAAAGCCTATTCGGTAAGTACTCAGTTTCTCCTTGATCGCATTGAAATCGCATACCGTGGCATCTGATGTCATAAAATATTTACCATTATCTCATTTATGTGGGTATATTTGACGTTTTTTCAATGTTGTAGGTAAGTATAGTATTATTATAAGAACGCTATTTTCTGGATCGTGAAATGAAGTCAACTGTCAAAACCAGAAAACCTATTTCTACCTGAGCAGACTTTTTATAACAACAAAGGGAAGCAAAGCTTAGCAAGAACCTTACGTTCCATGTTATTGCTTGGAAATCACTTATGCAGATAAGTTTTAGATTGATACTAAGAAAGTCTTTCGGATATCTTACGATTCCGGCATTTTCCCAAAAGACTGGAAAACAGCTTGCATCCAGCCGACGCCAAAAAAGGGATCCAAAACTGATCCGACTAACTACAGACCTATAGCTCTGCTTTCTTTAATCAGTAAAGTGATGGAGAAATGCGTCAACCAAGAGCTCATTAAATACCTAGAGCTCCATCACTTAACCAACGACAGACAATATGGATTCCGACACCAAAGAACAACTGGAGATCTCCACACATGTGTGGAGCAAACTCATCCAGTCATTTGGCGAGGCTCACGTCATTGTTCTCGATATTTCAAAGGCATTCGATCATCTGTGGCATGCAGCTCTCCTAAACAAGCTCCCGTCTTATGGGCTTTGCGGTTGGCTCGCAGATTTCCTCTCAGGTCGGAAAATCTCTGTCGTGGTAGACGGCTTTTCCTCTTCTGTCCATAGCATCAAGCCGGGGTCCGCAGGGATCGGTATTGGTAAAAAGCTTGGGTACCTATTTAGAGCCAGAAAGTATTTCTCACCATGTAACCTCTCATGTCTGGGGAGCTGCTGGCCCTACTACCCTGTCTATACTAGATGCCGTCCAGAGAAGGGCAATTCGACTAATTGGCGATCCGACCTTAACGCGCCACCTTCAGTCACTTTCTCACCGGCGTGTTGTTGGTGACCTCTCACTCTTCTACCGATATTCCAACGGAATCTGCTCCTCTCAGCTATCCTCTATCGTTCCGCCGCTCACTGCTCCTATCAAGTGTACCCGTGCGACCGCTGTATCTCATCCTAAGATGGTCGTTCTTCATACATCAAGAACTGAGCGTTACAACCGCTCATTTATTCCCAAGGTGTCCAAGGCTTGGAATGGACTGCTAGAAGATGTATTTATTGGGCCTGCGGGTATTGGCCCATTCAAATCTCGCGTTAACAAACTTCCCCTAACATAACCCTTTCACAGCAGCCGCGGTACTCTGGTATTTGGGCTCTGCCTGCGCGGTCTGCTCATTTATAAAAAAATTAAAAAAAAGTACTTTGCCAAACCATCAAAAACCATACTAATTATTGTTAAGGTAATTTTGCATCTATACTGACTGCATTTAAGATGTAGAAATATTAATCCTCATTGATTAATTTTATTTTTAACCAATCCCAAACTAAGTACATCCAGAAGTGATACCCCTAGTGACCCAAATATATCATAATCAATCCTGTGTTGGAAAAAATTCACCTGTACCGACAAAAACCGTCAGCCGGTCTCTGTTCACCCTATTCCAACGAACCGAGCACATGGATGCTGTGGGAACCAGATGACCTCTGACCCCACCGCGCAACTACGCACGGCCATGTCGAGGGCGATATCAACCCCTTTTGAATAGGAGCGACATCGTAGAGCACGTTGACCATCACCATAGTCCAGTCACTATAGGCAACAAACACTACTCAAAAGGAGAGGTGAATCAAGCCTGTTTGAGTCACATGAAATATTTTGTATACTATGAAACAAATTCTATTCCATTTCCAAAATTACCGATAGTTAACTTTTGTTTCCCAACTCATCCTGCCCCAGTGTTTCCAACCAAGTTCGCCAAAAATTCCCAATTTTCATGTGGAAAATTTCCTAGATTCCCTAGGTCAAAACTATATCAAATATTTACACTCTAGACTAAATACGACAAAATAAAAATACATTATTTTGGATTATATGTTATATTTGTTTATTATCGTAAACGAAAAACGTGAATATAGTAATCATAATATAAACTGATAAAATTATAAGTGTCAAAAAAGGTGGTTAACAAAAATGAAATATTCTGAGCCCAAAAAGTAATGCGTCTTTCAACAATCCTCTTTTATGAAGAATTTCCTTTTTCGTTAGACTAAAATCATTTTTATTTAGTGAAAAATGTGTGGTGCAATTAGAAAGACGAATTGAAAACCTTAGATACAGGTTACGTCAGCACGTTAAGATATATTTTTGTTAGGATAATAACATCTTGACCTTAAACAAAGGTACAAGTTCAATAAGTTTTGTCATTAGGGGCATTTAACATTAAAATTTGATAAAATTACATTAATTGAACTTAACAGCTTGAGAAAGTTAAAAATTCCCTAGATATTGGGTGAAATTCCCCTTTTCCCTATTAAACCAAAAACTCCCTAGAACTAGGGAAAAATTCCCTAAGTTGGCATCACTGTCCTACCCCTCCCCACTCCTGGTAATTTAATCAGGAGATGTGAAAAGTACTGAAGGCGAAGTTTGGAAATATTTTAGTTTCGCATTAGGTTATAAATAAATAAAAGGTCCTGTCATCTGAAGGCAAACAGAAGCATATCATGTCTAAGTTGTAAAGGATATAACTGGAGCCAAAAATATATCTGGAATAGAATAAATAAAATGAATAAATAAATAAGTATATTTATTTCCATTAGACTTGAAAAAGTCTCGGAATATAGTCTCATGGAATGGAATGGAAAGCTCTTAATGATAAGTTCAAATAGGTTTGCCGAACTTCTATTTCACTCATACAAAACAAATTTGGAAGGCATTGTGAAATCAAGAATAAAGATTCAGTTATTGTAAACTGGTTATCAATATTTGGCTGAGACAAGATCTAGGTCATTCATCTGAGGGTGATCAATTTTAGTTCATATCAACCAGTAAACTGAATGGGCCTATACCGTGATCTCAAATTGATCAATTTATTTACTGCGGTATTATTTTTGATGATACATAAGACCGTTTACTATAAAAAGTCAGCAGAAAACTTGATCCAAATGGGAATAACACTAAAAAGAAAATTGTACTGTAATTTGAAATAGCCGATGATGACGTCACCTGTAGGGAACCAATGAGAAGCGTCCTTTCGTGGTCCGATGACTACGAGCGGATGCTATTGTTTTGTACCAGTGAGCTCTTATTGGTTCCCTACAGGTGACGTCACGACCTGGGCAGGAAGTGTATGGATTCAAAAAATTCAATATTTAGAGCCATTTTTTTCGGTTATAAATACGATAGAAAAATTTTGTAAAATCATTTATGGCATCTACGTGGTGTCAGGGTTCGTTTAAGCCAATAAACCAAAAATGTGGTATAGGCCCATTACCCATTTTCTGTAACATGCTTTGATCATAAGATGTTCATATCTCGTTTAAATAAATTGTTGGTTTCGCTTCATTATTACCTTATTATTATTTGGCATTCCAAAATTTTTATATTCAACAGGTTCAATCAACCAAGTTCTTCGAATTTAAAAGATTTTGAATAAATTATAAATTTGATGAAAAGTTGTGAATCTATGAACTGGGCTATAAACGATAACCTACCATTTAAGCTTCACTACATCAGTGGCGGTCGATGAAGAAACCTTTATTTTAAATGGTATTCATGCCTTATTCCAAAGGTTCCAAGGAATGCATATATCAATAATATTTAAAATATTTTTGTTAGTGACCAATGTCCTTATTCAAGAATTTAAGCTATTGCATCACTTTTAACGGAGTCAGTAGGTAGTTAAACTATAGAATATGGGGTGATACACTAATTGGAAACCCATAATGTAAGTACTGGTTAAAACTGCAAAAATATTAAATAGATACTTCCTATTACCGGAAGTAGCATTGATGTATGTAACATTGAAAGTGGTCTATAGTATAGGTATGGATGTTTTTCTGACAAATATTGATATTTGATAACATGTGGTGAATTTCACCTTCATCCAATAAGGTCTAGACGTTACTGCTTATCAATTTGGGTGCTTTTACACTAGAGCAGTTCGTAGATGTTTTTTTTTTAAATTGTTTGATGGGTCTGACTGAAATGCCACAAAAATTATGATTAGTAAATCAAAATAAACTTAAAAATAGTTGACTCCTTAGAGATCCTATAGATATCTACGGCCAGTATTAAACTTTCATCAAGTAAATAATAAAATATGTTTCTACCAACTTCTTTGTCACCTTACGTAGAAAAAAATAATTTATTGATATTACCTAATTCTTTGCGGATGTAAGTAATTCATAATATAACAACCAATTATTATTATACAATTCACCACACTAGTATGCAGAGTAGCAGTAACTCCAGAAGCTACTGACTATATGATCTTTTTGACACTAGGCTTATTTGTGGCCACTAGTGTTAGAAGATTATTTAGTAGTTTGGTTTAGTAAGAATACCTTAACTAAAGGGTGTAACAATGAAGCTTCTCTCAAAGTTATTATGAGTCTACCTACTGGCATCACTCCTGAAGCCTTTTAGAGTGAGAGGAGATTTAGAGTACGACCAAATCATGTATATCATCTCCTTAAATTTCTGCTATCAACTTAGTGAAAGGATTTGCCGAATTCAAATATCCCAGATTGAAATCTCTACCTAAACACTTCCTGGGATTTTTCTTATCCTAATCCTTGAACCCGCTATATAAATTCACACTCGATAAAACTACAATTTGAGCTTTAGGGCTGGTTGTACAAATGCGGGTTTAGCACGAGCTTTGTTAAGCCTAAGCTTAGCTAAGCTCAGGCTTAAAGTCGACACCCGTTGTACAATCGTCGGCTTAGTTAAACCTGGTTGATAATGAAATTCACTACAGTTGGCATCAATGAAGCAATACGTACTGACATAATGATCTGGAAAATTCCCTTTTTTGGTTAGGCACTTATGACAGTTTGTGTCAAATTTTGACAATTTTGACCTAATAAAGTGACAAGCAATTTGAAGGTTCATCCTTGACAAATCATGTTACTTTTATACCAGGTTAGGTTTAAACCTCAGCTAAGCTCGCGTTGAGCATCGGCTTACGTAAGCTTGTGTTAAGCTTAGAGTGAGGGGTTAAGCCAGCATTGTACAACGGACATTTTGCCACTGACGTGGTTTAACGTCGGCTTACCTTAAGCCGAAGCTTAACCCTTTGCGTCCTACTGGTCATCTCATGTAACCACAAATTCAGTAATTCGTTGGGTCAGTCCTAATGGTTCGATGGGTCAACCACTAGCTGTTTTGTGATATTCAGAGCGCCGTTTACATAGGAAAAAAATTCCAGTAGCCTGTTCGCGTCTATTTCGATCTGTTGTTCATGGTTATTGTGAACACTTAGGGTCATGGTGCACTCGTTAAACTTTGATAGCTGTTTACTGTGAAATAAACGATAGAAAATTTGATATGGCTGGTAAATAATAATACCAACTATTGTTCGTTTTCACACATATCATCCTAAATTTCATAATTTTATTGTAATTGTGCTTTTCGGAACACGTTATTAGTGGTGGCTATACCAGCTAACCACCAGGAATAAACAGGGTTGTGTTTGAAATTTATAGACAATGTAGATGTTTCAATTTATAATGTTTCGGACTTCCATGGTCTATATGATTTTTGAGTGTCACAACGTTTCGACTGATTTAGTATATTCAGTCATCTTCAGGTGAACTGGCGTTGTGATACTCAAAGATAATATATATAATGGAATTCCGAAGCAGATATTTTCAATACAGGGGTGTATCGAATGAGATGTCTTTTACTACTCGAGGAAGGACTCAGTGGACTGTTGCGGAGCTCAAAGCGATGGACGTAGATAATCTATAACATATTGTAGCAGAAATTCCTTCAGATGGGGAGTCAATAGCAGATGACTATTTACCTGGGGATGAAGATGAGATCGATAACGATACGCTTGGGAACTTTGACGAAAATTTGTCTGTCATACAAAATATCAGTAATTACACCGAAGCCTTCACTGTTGGCTGTTGGCACAATGCTGTTCCTAGAGTGGCGCCGGGAAACAGTAATAAAGCCTACACAGAACACGAGGCTAATGGCCAAAGCAGTCGATGCCGATGATACAGAAGTAAAAAAAGACATCAAAAGACCTTTTCAAGATACTGAAGCTGATAGTGATAACAAACCTCTGCCATGCGTGACAGATATGTTGCGTGCTACTCAGGGTACAACTGTCCCAGTATTTTCTGAACCACAGTACTGTGCAGTCCTACTGGTTACCCCAGATGGCCACCATTTTTTTTTTTTTTGAAAAAACTGTATTTTTAAACCAGCGTAAAGCTGATTTTCAGTTTATTTGTTCACTTCTTTGCTATGTTTTGTATTTTTTCAATGAAATTCAAATAAATTCTTAAATGCGGACTCAAAGGGTTAAGCTTGCATTGTACAACCGGCCCTTAGCCATATCCCTAAACCCACACCACTGCATCTAATTCAGATTCAGATAACAGGACTGAAAATGACGTGAAGAGATAGTCAGCCACTTTATAGATCCATCCCCTTTGCATCTAAACGATATTAAAAGATTCAGTAGTACGGACCGCTTTCAATGCGTGAGACTATTTTGCTGAATGTCGTGTATAACGAATCCTGCGGTGCGAAAAAATTATCGGTGAAATGGAACTTAGTTTGTGTAGAAAGTGATTGATTTGACTGAAGCGATCTATGATGAACTATTGGGATTACTATCATGGATACCCGATATATCAGGTTAGTTTGGTTATAGATAGACGTTGATTCTTCGGCCTTTACATAGTTTTGTTATTTGCGACAGTGTCGGTTATGATCAGTGCTAGTATTGTAAATGTTAATATACTGAATAGAAGTCTTATCAGTATATTACCAAATCTGGAGAGCCACAAGGTTCCAACTTGGGACCTCTGCTGTTCACCTTATTTATTGATGATTTTGCGGATTTTGCAGCTTACTTTTTGCGGATGGCCTCAAAATTGTCATGCTATACATTCTGAAAAAGACTGTTGTCTTAGCAGACTGGTGTAATACTAACAAATTATTTTTTATGTTTTCAAATGTAATATGCTCAGCTTTTCGAAAGATAAGTGTATTTTTGAGTATAACTAAGTGATAGTGTTTAGCCTCCCACAAAGGCTGAAAGCCCATGGCGCTGTAGAAGCGCTGCGAGAGGATAAGTGTCTGTGCGCGTTAGATTTGCAACGCTGCAAGTTGTAGTTGTCGAGAAACAAATTCCTCAGCAGCTCATTCCGTAGCGTCGAAGTTCTCCAAAAGAAGAAATGCTGGAGGAGACTGGTTCGGGGAGTCAGGACCTCGACCTGGTAAGGAGCTGCCGGGGAATTTGTTTCTCGACAACTACAACCTGCAGCGCTTTAAATCTTACATGCACTGACACTTATCCTTTCGCAGTGCTTCTACAGCGCTTTCAGTCCTTTTGAGAGGCTGAGCATAAAAGACAGACTATTGATCCTAGGGTTTCCAAGTCTTGGAACGTTCTGATAGGTGGTGTCTTCATCCACCCTCAAATCTCGCACTGAAAAACATCCCCTAAACTCTTCGTAGCAGGCGCGGGACTTTGATATTTAGGCCTTGCCTCAGCCTTACTTCTTCTTAGGGTGCCATGCAGATTCCTGCCTAGGCGTTCATCCTTTCTCTCATCAGATCATCCTATTCATTGCAGCCCTCTGTAGTTACTGGAAGTCGCTTATTTCTGTCCAGTGACGGATGTTCCTCAGCCATGATAGCTTTTTTCTTCCAATTCCTCTTGTCCCTCCTTCGATCTTACCTTGAAGAATCAGACGCAGGAGGTTTTTTTTTTTTTTTTTTATGGTCGGCCTCCCGCAAAGGCTGAAAGCCTATGGCGCTGTAGAAGCGCTGCGAGAGGACAAATGTCTGTTCACGTTAGATTTGAAACGCTGCAGGTTGTAGCCGTCGGGAAACAAATTCCCCGGCAGCTGATTCCACAGCGTCGAAGTTCTCCAAAAGAAGGAATGCTGGAGGAGACTGGTTCGGGGAGTAAGGACCTCGACCTGGTAAGGATGAGCTCGCAGAGCTTCTCTAGTATTCCTGGTCCGGACGGCCTTTGGTGTTATTATCTGGGAGAGCTCACTCGAACATCTTCCGTGATAGAATCTGTAAAACAGACATAGGTCAGCCACCCTCCTTCGATGTTCCAGGCTGTGGAGGTCCTTTGTGAGGTTAGGCGTATCGATTAATCTAATTGCTCTTTTCTGGATAGTGTCCAGAAGCTTTAGAGAGTGCTTCGGAGCACATCCCCATACATGGGAGCAATACTCCAGCGATGGTCGGACCTGTGCCTTGTAGAGCAGCAGCAGTTGCTCTGGTGTATACAACTTCCTACATCGAAACAAAACTCCAAGCTTCTGGGATGCCGTTTTAGCAATGCTGACGACGTGGTCGTGCCAGGACATGTTATTGTTGATGTTGATTCCCAAGAGCTTGACGGAAGGTGATTCGACTATGGGGTGACCCTCCATTTCCACGGTTGGTAAGCCACCGTGAGACTTCTTTGTCAGTGTTGTTGCCTGAGTTTTTTGTACGTTGAACTGTATTTTATTTGCTAATCCCCACTCGACAATTGTTTTGATGTCTGCGTTGATCTGTGAGGCATGCTGCTGTCGCCGACGTACCGTCTCCTGGGATGATAGTGGCTTGCCTGGTTCCATGCACGACACTAATGTACTGTCATCTGCGAAGCTGTAGATTGGATTGGATGTTATTTCCAGCAGCTCGTTGATGTACAGCAGAAACAGTGTAGGGGATAGAACAGATCCCTGAGGAACACCGGCGTTTATTGAAAATACGTCTGACGAACAGCCCTCGACTACAACAAACAGGGATCGATCGTTCAAAAAGCTATTCAGCCACTGCCGCAGGCCAGGTGGTAGTCCATAAGCAGCAAGCTTGGCCAGAAGTCCGTCATGCCACACTCTGTCGAAGGCTTTCGATATGTCAAGTGCAACAACACGAGATTCGCCATGTTTGTCTATTGCTCTGTTCCACAAGTGAGTGACGTAGGCAAGGAGGTCACCTGTAGACCTGTGCTTGCGGAAGCCATACTGGCGATCATTTATGATGTCGTTGTTGTCCAGGTATTTCAGGAGCTGTGTGTTAATGACAGTCTCCATAACCTTAGACATGATGCTGAGAAAAGCCACAGGTCTATAGTTGGTGGGATCAGTTTTTTTGCCTTTCTTAGGGATAGGTTGCACGCAGCCAATCTTCCACGAATCGGGAAACACGCCTCGTTGATACGAAAGTTTGAAGAGCTTGCAAAGAATAGGTGCAAGCTCAGCGGCACAGCGTTTAAGGACAATGGCTGGAATTTGGTCAGGACCAGTAGCTTTATTGGTGTTCAGTTTTTGGAGGATGCTTTTTACATCTCGATGTTGAAATTTGACCTCTGCCATTCTCGAGTTCACGCTTATGGTGGTGGTCGGAGTACTTCCTTGAAAGTCTACAGTAGAATTGGCTGCGAAGAGCTTCCCCAAGATGTCTGCTTTTTCTTTAGGAGCAGAAGCGATGGACTTGTCCTCTCTGGTCAAGGGTGGTATTGACGAATAGGAAAAGTTCTGACTAACAGCCTTAGCTACAGACCAGAATGTTCTGGACGAACTAGGACATGAGAGGAGCTTGTTCTTAATTTTTTGGTTATGTTCCTCCTTGCTGCTGTCAATCACGCGTTTGCAGTGATTTCTGGCGTCGATGAAACTGCGGTGGTTCTCGGCATTTGGATTTTTCCTCCATTCTTTGTAATGGTGGTTTTTAGAGGAAACTGCATCTCTACAGCGCTGATTGAACCATGGCTTGTTTTTGGAGGGATGCTTGACGACATGAGGAATATAGGCTTCCATGCCAGATATTAATACCTCTGTTATTTCTTGGGCGCAAGCTGATGGGTCTCGTGACTTGAAGCAGACGTCGTTCCAGGGAAGGGACTGGTAGTATTCTCTTAGATCGTCCCACTTTGCTGATCCGTAATGCCAGACCCGGCGAGGCTTTGCATGTTGGAGATCTGGAGAATGCATTCTGCATAGCGTTGAGACGGTGTTATGGTCAGACGATCCCAGTGGAGCAGTTACTTTCACTGTGTAGATTGTTGGAGTAGTTGTTAGATATAGGTCCAACAGACTAGCAAAATCTCCGTGGCGGCTGGGGATCCTTGTTGGTTCTTTGACTATCTGCTCCAAGCCGCAGCTAATAGCGAAGGCTTCAGCTTCACGTCCCTCGTCGTCCGTTTTGTTTGAGTGTTTGAGCCAGTAGGAGTTGTGAACGTTGAAGTCACCCAGAAAGACTATCTCTGAATGAGGGTGATCTGATTGCAGCGCGTCCACAGTGGCTGAAAGCTTCTCGAAGAGCTCTTTGCAGTTGTTATTGCTTGGTGGTCTATAAATGCAGCATATAAACTTGGAATGATTTTGGAAGGATATTTTGAGCCATATGATGTCAAATCCTTCCAGTTCGAGCTCTTCTTCTCGATGACAAGAAAGCCCAGATTTAACGAACACGCATACGCCAAACCTACGTCTAAATCGGGTGTATAAGTCATATCCGGGATATCTGAAGCAGTTATCCATTGTTGAAGAGCCGACTTGAGTTTCCGTAAGAGCCAGAATGTGTGGCTTCTCTGCCTGAAGGTGTTGATGGACAGAGTTTATGTTGGAGGCAAGACCTCGTATATTTGTAAAGTCAGCCCTGAAAAAGTTTCTCTGGCCTTCGGGCCTGTCGTCAGTGCGAAGTTGCTGCGAAGGACGGCTTCTGTTGTTAGCCTGATGAGGAGTGGCAGCACAATTCTTTAAACAAACTTCGCTTAATGTTCCCCCCGGACCACCTGGCACCCGGAGATCCGAACGGCCAGGTATTTTACCTCCGGAATCTTTTGATCCTGGAAGAGCCATTGAGCATTTTTTTACTTTTAATTAATCCAATTTGTCACTTATGAGAAACCGAGAACATCAGCCCAGCGACGGAACATGAACCGTGAGGCCATTTGGCGCCGCCTATTTCCGGGAACCTATTCCTAGTTTCCCGGAAATATTCCGATGTGGGGGTGATTGCACCGCGGGCGAAGCTAAGTGACTCCACTTCTCCCCCCTGTGGCTGATTGCAGAGATAGTAGTACATGATGCACCGTAGGCGGTGCAAGGTGTACAATCACCTCTGGGCGATGGGGTCGCCACATCCCTACGCCTATCCCTACGGTGATAGCGTTCCCCACGCATGATGTGGCCCAGGTAAGCTATTTTCCTCTTCCTTATAACCTCAAAAAATTCTCGTTCTGCTAAGCCAGCTCTCTGGAGAACGTTCTCATTTCTCACATGGTCGACCCAGGACACTCTCAGCATTTGTCGCAGAGTCCACATTTCGAACGCTTCGATCTTATTCACAATACCTGCCTTCAGCGACCATGCTTCCACGCCATACAACAGAGTAGACCAGACATAACACTTCATCATCCTGTATCTGAGACTGGAGTTCAAATTTTTGTTGGTGAGAAATTTTCGAAGTTTCAGAAAAATTGTCCTAGCTTGTTCAATTCTACATCTTATCTCCTGATCTGAATCTCATCTTTCGTTTATCATGTATCCGAAATATTTAAATTTGGTGACTCTTTCGATGTCCCCCATTCAAGTTGATTCGGGTGTTTGGGATATGGTTTCTGCTAACAACGGTGAACTTGGTTTTGTTGATATTTATCTTCAGACCCAGTCTCTGACTTTCCTCGTTAACGCGACTTAGGGGCGGTTTCTCAATGTCCAGTTAAAGTGTCAGATAGGTATCTGCCAGATAGCGTTGCTATGGATACAACTGTCAGATAAGATTTACGTGACTTCGTAAGTTTAGCCTTCAATTGTTTAAACAATAGGTAGTTTTCGTTGTTCTTAATTAATCTTACCGCTTCGGTTAACAAATACGTTGTCAGAACTGCTATTTGACAGATAAATAAGTAGTTTTCGGAGGAAGACACCACTGTAAGGTGCCCCTTAACCTTATTTTGAGCTACAACTTTGACACCATAACGTCAAAATAGCAGGTGAGTATTGTAAAGGTTGTTGTTTGTTTAATTCAATTGTGTTCGCTGTAGTTTACCCTAAAATGGTGGACGATTTGATTTTATTGGACTCCAGTGGTGACTCAGATTTTGAAGATGCCATCTTGTTAGGAGTATTTGATAACAACAACATCGAATACAGAGCCGACCTTTACGGGAGATTCAACTTAGATATGCTCTCGGAGCAGGAGTGTAAAGTGAATTTCCGCTTCGAAAAACGGCATATTCCGAGATTGGTACAAGCAAGGATCCGCGTAAGGATTATTTGCCAGTATTTCTGTTAATAAAATTTGGTCGTCTTCCTCGGTAAACTGAACTCTGACTCTTTTTATTATTTGTAACACACTCTTTGAGCTTGACGAATTTGGAAGCATTTTTGTAAAACGACGGATAATAATTGTCGCAGATCTACTCAAATGTCAAAACCAATGTCACTGTCAAAACCAAAACAGGTTATGATCTAATTTTGATTCGTGCTGCGCATGCGTGTCGCTTTGTTAATCGCTTTGGCTATCGTCCGTACAATACCGGCATTTAGCGGTTACGATATACGTAAAACGAAATGCAAATGTCAAAGTTGTCAAATAGCGTTAAACGGAACATCACTTTGTAAGTAACGAAAACTGACTAATTTATCTAACAGTTGCTGTTATCTTGCAGATAAATATTTAACTAGACATCGAGAAACCGGTCCTTAGTAGAATTTGAAGGTCATTCACATTGTCTGCTGGTACGACTGTGTCATCTGCATATCGGAGATTGTTTATTGGAAGTCCGTTTATTGTAATGCCGATGAGGCTATCCAAGGTTGCCTCAGCAAATGCTCTCTCCACATATAGGTTGAGTTAGCCTTACTGGCTATGGTATTTTCGTTAAGCAGGACAGTACAAGCGTATCTCTCAGGTATCCACATATCGGTTATAAACACGTACAAAATGTATTTCATACAGTACACGTTGTATCAAAACGTAGCTATATTAAACTCTCGTATGGCACGTCTGGGATATTCAGCTGGAATGAAATTCAAAGTTTATCTTCAACGTTTCACGTATACGTTAGGCGAGAGTATAAAGTTGCAATTTAATCGACCATTTGTTAAACTTTATTACTCTAGCGTTGTTAGTTTAATATAATAATTAGTTTCTAAATGGGCGACTATAAATCTGTTTTAAATGCGAATATCTTTTAATTAAACAGATATTTAGACAGGATTGAGGAAAAACGACTTTGCCTGCGAGACACCAGTGAGGCAATTATTCATAATTTTAGTCAATTCCGTTACCTATTACACGTATCTCGCTACGCTTCCCTAGGTTGTTTATGATGCAAAATTTGGAGGTATCTGATTCGAAACGTTAAATTTCGTAACCCAAGAAAACTTTCGACATGAAGAGATGAACATTTATAGACTGCTTCACATCTCAATGATTTGTTCTATAGCACTACAAAGGTACTTTCCACACAGGCGTTATGGGCAATAGACCGATCTCATTGGTCGAGCACGAAAACTGCAGTTTGACAGCGGTTGCTTCGCTTTCAGAAGATATGAAGACCCTTTTTTTATACTTGTACTTATATTAACCCCCAAAACCAATGCTTAAATTAAATCTCCGACGTACTCTGTTTGCACCAACTTCAATCTGATCTCTGATGCTTGTGACATTAACAATTCTAGTCTAAGCGAAATAATAGAAAAGTCATGTGAGAAGTATTATGTAATACTCGTACACAAGATTCTATGAGATTGGTCTGATGCCGTTTTGCGACTTTAAATTTGGCTCACCTAATACCATTTGTTACTTTTTATTTTATTTTTTTATATTTTAGGTAGTCTTATGATACTAATGGCCAGTTGCACCGACTTTCACTTAAGGAACGATTAACAAAGTAAACCTCAACATTTAAGATGACCTTAAAGTTCCAATCGTTTACCGTCAGTGAGAGAGATAATAAGCGCTTGCGAAAAATAGAACAAACAGTTTGTAGGAACCAGAATAAGTAGCTACTTCAATACAGAAATGTGTACTTCAAGGTATTTGGCAGACAGCCTGTAGTCACGTTTCAGAAATTAATTTATCTTGGTCGGAACACATCAACCTTGTTTCTTCTAAAGCCAAAAGGTCTCTTTCCTATACAAAACCTATGTTCGCCCTCTTCTCGAATTCGCTGGACCCGTTTGGAGCCCTATCTTGCAACGTGATCGAAATGCACTTGAATGCTTACAACGACGTGCCACTAGATTATCATATGGAGTAAGACGTCCATCGTACGAGGAGCGGCTGATAATATTAGATCTACATCTTTTCGAGAGTAGACGTGCTCGAGGTGACTTGATCATTACATATCGCGCACTAAATGGGCTCTTTTGAGTAGATTTGTCATCTCTGTTCTGCCTTAATACTGGCCACCTGCGAGGTCATTCATTGAAATTAAAAAAGGAATCCTTCAAGACCACCGTTAGACAGCATGTCCTGCCCAATAGAGTATGTGATGCGTGGAATAAGCTCCCCTCCAGCGTAGTGAATATTGAGTCCGTGAACCTGTTCAAGAACAGACTCGATAACTGGAACAATGTGCGTACGTGATGTGTCTGTGTCTTAGCTTAGTTATGTCTGTATTGTATCTAATCGTTATTTGCATTTTTTTTTATGGTCGGCCTCCCGCAAAGGCTTAACGCCTATGGCACTGTAGAAGCGCTGCGAGAGGATAAGTATCGGTTCACGTTAGATTTGAAACGCTGCAGGTTGTAGCCCTCGGGAAACAAATTCCCCGGCAGCTAATTCCACAGCGTCGAAGTTCTCCAAAAGAAGGAATGCTGGAGGAGACTAGTTCGGGGAGTAAGGACCTCGACCTGGTAAGGATGACCTCGCAGAGCTTCTCTAGTTTTCCTGGTTCGGACGGCCTGTGGTGTTATTATCTCGAGAGAGCTCAATCGAACATCTTCCGTGATAGAATCTGTAAAACAGGGATAGGTCAGCCACCCTCCTTCGATGTTCCAGGCTGTGGAGGTCCTTTGTGAGGTTTGGCGTATCGATTAGTCTAATCGCTCTTTTCTGGATAGCGTCCAGAAGCTTTAGAGAGTGCTTCGGAGCGCATCCCCACACATGGGAGCAATACTCCAGCGATGGTCGGATCTGTGCCTTGTACAGCAGCAGCAGTTGCTCTGGTGTATACAACTTCCTACTGCGGAACAAAACTCCAAGCTTCTGGGATGCCGTTTTAGCAATACTGACGACGTGGTCGTGCCAGGACATGTTATTGTTGATGTTGATTCCCAAAAGCTTGACAGAAGGTGATTGGACTATGGGGTGACCCTCCATTTCCACGGTTGGTAAGCCATCGTGAGATTCAACAAGACGGGCAATAGAACAGAGCCCTGGGGTAATCCGGTATTTAAATGCCTCATTTTGCTGGTATCAAAGCTCATCTGTTAAAGGCAAAGACTACATACCAGAGTATTGTGACTGCTGTGGAGCGGTTAAGTTGGAAGAACTTTGCTAATGCAGGGATTGTACAAGCCAATGCTCATAGGTTCAATAGAGACCGTTCCAAGCTTGGACACCCAGTCATATAGCTCGGTTTTCGATGTACAAAGAATGGCTTATTGGGGATGAGATGCAGCAGTCCCATGGAGTTAAGTGGAAGACCAGTAAGCCAAGTTCCTATAAGTTGGTGATGCTGAACTCCTCCTTTTGAAATGTATTTTCAACATATTTCAATACGTACTGTAACTTGGTATCATAGACATTCAAAGGGACATAAAAAAAGTTATCCACAATCACTAGAAACGAGCTAGGTGCCACAGTCATTCCCAAACTAAGTAAATCAAAACATAGACTTCCACCTTACGACATCAAAAATTTATTTACGAACCAATTTGTGACAAGTGACAATTTACAAAGTAAATTAGGTGTTCGTTTAAGTGGAAGTAGCAGAAGGAAACAGGTTGCGTTTATTTTTATTTTGTAGTGTCTGACTGTGATGAAGCAGACATCAGATGTAAGTGGTATTAGTAGTAGTAGTTCTAAAAAGTATTTTTCTTAATTTATTAACCCAGATGAACTCTAATACATATAAAATGTAATAATTATTCTGAAACCATAAGCCACCTATTTGACAGCTAAGCCACGTTGCCACATCTAAGGCTCCGGCCTAGTGTAGAGTCGGCCATGACCAGACATCAATCCTAAGTGGTATTAGTAGTAGTAGTAGTAGTAGTAGAACTACTGTTCTAAAAAGCATTTTTTTCTTAATTTGTTAACCCAGATGAACTCTAATACATATAAAATGTAATAATTATTCTGAAACTATAGGCCCACTATTTGACAGCTAAGCCACGTTGCCACATCTAAGGCTCCGGCCTAGTGTAGAGTCGGCCATGATTTGACAGATGTTTATTTTTTACCTATGTTGTAAGTGTTGTTGCCTGAGTTTTTTGTACGTTGAACTGTACTTTATTTGCTAATCCCCACTCGACAATTGTTTTGAGTTTATAGCGCTCTGCGCTCTACTCATGATGGTGTTGTAATAATAGTAATAATAATTTTAACGGTTTTGTCTTCCGTCGACGCCCAAAGGCATCGTCACCGGTGGCAGGTGTAATTGAATACCTAGCATCAGTATAAAGTCTGCTAAAATTCCGTAATTATGTCGATCAGATATACTGTCAGATATCTTGTTAAAAATTACAGCAGCACGTGAAATCCCCAATTTCAATGCCTCGTGGCTTGCCGTGATTTTTTTTTCTGTTTCGATGGGTTTTTCAGCGGGCCATGACCGCATTCATCAGTTTTCACCTGCACACGTGGTATCTTATCGAGCCATTGCTGTTTAATTCGATATGAAGGGTTCATCGAAATGAATATTAGGATTTCGACAATACAGGGTGGGCCAATAGTGGGTGGACGAAAGATTGTAGGCTTACTAAAACATATTTTAGAAATCTGTCACTTGATCATGGTAGGAACCCTTGAGGGCTATAACACCAGAATATTCTTTTTTTTTTTATGGTCGGCCTCCCGCAAAGGCTGAAAGCCTATGGCGCTGTAGAAGCGCTGCGAAAGGATAAGTGTCGGTGCACGTTAGATTTGAAACGCTGCAGGTTGTAGCCGCCGGGAAACAAATTCCCCGGCAACTGATTCCACAGCGTCGAAGTTCTCCAAAAGAAGGAATGCTGGAGGAGACTTGTTCGGGGAGTAAGGACCTCGACCTGGTAAGGATGAGCTCGCAGAGCTTCTCTAGTATTCCTGGTTCGGACGGCTTTTGGTTTTATTATCTGGGAGAGCTCACTCGAACATCTTCCGTGATAGAATCTGTAAAACAGACATAGGTCAGCCACCTTCCTTCGATGTTCCAGGCTGTGGAGGTCCTTTGTGAGGTTAGGCGTATCGATTAATCTAATTGCTCTTTTCTGGATAGTGTCCAGAAGCTTTAGAGAGTGCTTCGGAGCACATCCCCATACATGGGAGCAATACTCCAGCGATGGTCGGATCTGTGCCTTGTAGAGCAGCAGCAGTTGCTCTGGTGTATACAACCTCCTACAGCGGAACAAAACTCCAAGCTTCTGGGATGCCGTTTTAGCAATACTGACGACGTGGTCGTGCCAGCACATGTTATTGTTGATGTTGATTTCCAAGAGCTTGACGGAAGGTGATTCGACTATGGGGTGACCCTCCATTTCCACGGTTGGTAAGCCATCGTGAGACTTCTTTGTCAGTGTTGTTGCCTGAGTTTTTTGTACGTTGAACTGTACTTTATTTGCTAATCCCCACTCGACAATTGTTTTGATATCAGCGTTGATCTGTGAGGCATGCTGCTGTCGCCGACGTACCGTCTCCTGGGATGATAGTGGCTTGCCTGGTTCCATGCACGACACTAACGTACTGTCATCTGCGAAGCTGTAGATTGGATTGGATGTTATTTCCAGCAGCTCGTTGATGTACAGCAGAAACAGTGTAGGGGATAGGACAGATCCCTGAGGAACACCGGCGTTTATTGAAAATACGTCGGATGAACAGCCCTCGACTACAACAAACAGAGATCGATCGTTCAAAAAGCTATTCAGCCACTGGCGCAGGCCAGGTGGTAGTCCATAAGCAGCAAGCTTGACCAGAAGTCCGTCATGCCACACTCTGTCGAAGGCTTTCGATATGTCAAGTGCAACAACACGGGATTCGCCATGTTTGTCTATTGCTCTGTTCCACAAGTGAGTCACGTAGGCAAGGAGGTCACCTGTAGACCTGTGCTTGCGGAAGCCATACTGGCGATCATTTATGATGTCATTGTTGTCGAGGTATTTCAGGAGCTGTGTGTTAATGACAGTCTCCATAACCTTAGACATGATGCTGAGAAGAGCCACAGGTCTATAGTTGGTGGGATCAGTTTTTTTGCCTTTCTTAGGGATAGGTTGCACGCAGCCAATCTTCCACGAATCGGGAAACACGCCTCGTTGATACGAAAGTTGCAAAGAATAGGTGCAAGCTCAGCGGCACAGCGTTTAAGGACAATGGCTGGAATTTGGTCAGGACCAGTAGCTTTATTGGTGTTCAGTTTTTGGAGGATGCTTTTTACATCTCGATGTTGAAATTTGACCTCTGCCATTCTCGAGTTCACGCTTATGGTGGTGGTCGGAGTACTTCCTTGAAAGTCTACAGTAGAATTGGCTGCGAAGAGCCTCCCCAAGATATCTGCTTTTTCTTTAGGAGCAGAAGCGATGGACTTGTCCTCTCTGGTCAAGGGTGGTATTGACGAATAGGAAAAGTTCTGACTTGTTAGTCAGGGCTGGCTGTTGCCTTAGCTACAGTCCAGAATGTTCTGGACGAACTAGGACATGAGAGGAGCTTGTTCTTAATTTTTTGGTTGTGTTCCTCCTTGCTGCTGTCAATCACGCGTTTGCAGTGATTTCTGGCGTCGATAAAACTACGGTGGTTCTCGGCATTTGGATTTTTCCTCCATTCTTTGTAATGGTGGTTTTTAGAGGAAACTGCATCTCTACAGCGCTGATTGAACCATGGCTTGTTTTTGGAGGGATGCTTGACGACATGAGGAATATAGGCTTCCATGCCAGATATTAATACCTCTGTTATTTCTTGGGCGCAAGCTAATGGGTCTCGTGACTTGAAGCAAACGTCATTCCAGGGAAAGGACTGGTAGTATTCTCTTAGGTCATCCCACTTTGCTGATCCGTAATGCCAGACCCGGCGAGGCTTTGCATGGTGGAGATCTGGAAAATGCATTCTGCATAGCGTTGAGACGGTGTTATGGTCAGACGACCCCAGTGGAGCAGTTACTTTCACTGTGTAGATTGTTGGAGTAGTTGTTAGATATAGATCCAACAGAGTAGCAAAATCTCCGTGGCGGCTGGGGATCCTTGTTGGTTCTTTGACTATCTGCTCCAAGCCGCAGCTAATAGCGAAGGCGTCAGCTTCACGTCCCTCGTCGTCCGTTTTGTTTGAGTGTTTGAGCCAGTAGGAGTTGTGAACGTTGAAGTCACCCAAAAAGACTATCTCTGAATGAGTGTGATCTGATTGCAGCGCGTCCACAGTGGCTGAAAGCTTCTCGAAGAGCTCTTTGCAGTTGTTATTGCTTGGTGGCCTATAAATGCAGCATATAAACTTGGAATGATTTTGGAAGGATATTTTGAGCCATATGATGTCAAATCCTTCCAGTTCGAGCTCTTCTTCTCGATGACAAGAAAGCCCAGATTTAACGTACACGCATACGCCAAACCTACGTCTGAATCGGGTGTATAAGTCATATCCGGGATATCTGAAGCAGTTATCCATTGTTGAAGAGCCGACTTGAGTTTCCGTAAGAGCCAGAATGTGTGGCTTCTCTGCCTGAAGGTGTTGATGGACAGAGTTTATGTTGGAGGCAAGTCCTCGTATATTTGTAAAGTCGGCCCTGAAAAAGTTTCTCTGGCCTTCGGGCCTGTCGTCAGTGCGAAGTTGCTGCGAAGGACGGCTTCTGTTGTTAGCCTGACGAGGAGTGGCAGCACAATTCTTTAAACAAACTTCGCTTAATGTTCCCCCCGGACCACCTGGCACCCGGAGATCCGAACGGCCAGGTATTTTACCTCCGGAATCTTTTGACCCTGGAAGAGCCATTGAGCATTTTTTACTTCTAATTAATCCAATTTGTCACTTATGAGAAACCGGGAACATCGGCCCAGCGACGGAACATGAACCATGAGGCCATTTGGCGCCGCCTATTTGCGGGAACCTATTTCTAGTTTCCCGGAAATATTCCGATGTGGGGGTGATTGCACCGCGGGCGAAGCTAAGTGACTGCACTTCTCCCCCCTGTGGCTGATTGCAGAGATAATAGTACATGATGCACCGTCGTCGGTGCAAGGCGTACCATCACCTCTGGGCGATGGGGTCGCCACATCCCTACGCCCATATGTTCACTCAAATTTTGATGTGTATACAGGGTGACTCGTATCAAACTTACATTTTTTTGAATGGAATCCTCTATGTATTATTACATATTTGGATTTCTTGGTGAATTGCAGTATGATTTTGTGTATCATACATGGAACTTTAAATAAACCAGTTAGGCGCAAATCACCATTTTTGGTATAAGCAAGTGTCAGAAAAAAATTGAATATCGCAGCGATTATAAAACGTAGAAGGCCGTGACTTTGCGATACGACTAACCATAATACGCGTCATCTTAGGTCAGACGGTTAGACTTGAATTCTTTTCGTAGTTGGAGAAATTGGTAGATTATTAAGGAATCTTCAATCACAGATAATTCGATTTTTTCAAATGGGAATGCTTATTTTGGTTTATAAAATCAAATGTGAAATTTGATTACCTGATTACCTTTCTAACGATATAGGATTCTCAATTGTCAATAAATTTTAATTTTTCCGATGCCCCCCCCCCCCCCGAAATTAATTTCTATATACGCCACTGAATGATTTGACCGCATCGTGTGAGCGGTCTGTAATGAAGAACATGCCAAACCAATCTACTGCAAAAGACGTTGCCTAGACAGTGATGCCAACTTAGGGAATTTTTCCCTAGTTCTAGGGAGTTTTTGGTGCAATAGGGAAAAGGGGAATTTCACCCAATATCTAGGGAATTTTTAACTTTCTCAAGCTGTTAAGTTCAATTAATATAGTTTTATCAAATTTTAATGTTAAATGCCCCTGATGACAAAACTTTTGAACTTGTACCTTTGTTTAAGGTCAAGATGTTGTTATCCTAACAAAAATATATCTTAACGTGCTGACGTAACCTGTATCTAAGGTTTGCAATTCGTCTTTCTAATTGCACCACACATTTTTCACCAAATAAAAATGATTTTAGTCTAACGAAAAAGAAAAATCTTTATAAAAGAGGATTGTTGAAAGATGAATTACTTCTTGGGCTCAGAATCTTTGATTTTTGTTAACCACCTTTTTGACAATTATAATTTTATCAGTTTATATTATAATTACTATATATATTCACGTTTTTCGTTTACAATAATAAACAAATATAACATATAATCCAAAATAATGTATTTTTATTTTGTCGTATTTAGTCTAGAGTGTAAATATTTGACATAGTTTTGACCTAGGGAATTCTAGGAAATTTTCCACATGAAAATTGGGAATTTTTGGCGAACTTGGTTGGCAGCACTGTGCCTAGATGACATTGCGGCAACTTTTTCACGTTTGTATTATCTAAATCTCGTGACGCGTGCGAACTGAACTCGCTGCAAGTGATAAGCAAGCAGCAAATGAACTGCAAATTTAAAACTCGCTTCATGTGATCGATGCTTTATGATCCTGAGGTCCTTTTTAATTTTTTTTAAATATTCATTTTTTCGTCTACATGAATGTTATCGTGTTAATAATAGTCCCCATCAGATATTATGCAAGTGCTTTTTCCAGTCCTCGAAACGCCTCTCAAACTCGATCTTCGAGATATCCTTCACTTCTTTCAGCAACTCTCCAAAGTCGCGTTAAAAAAAATTAAACATCAATTAATATCTCATTTTCCTATTCAGCAGACCAGCCATCAGCAGACCCCCTCAACCCAGAAGCATGCCACTGGCAGCGGCAGTACAAGCGTCAGCACAGGAGCTCCAAGCCCCCAGGGGAAGGTCTCCACCACAACCACCGTGACATCCAGTGGGACAGTTGGGTCAACCACCAATAAATCAGAGCCTAAGCCGGTGGAATGCAATTTATGCCATCGCAAATTCAAGAACATACCGGCTTTAAACGGGCACATGAGACTACATGGGGGATACTTTAAGAAGGTTTGTAGATGTTATAGCAGTTGTTTCTGGGAGAGTTGATTTGTTGTAAGGGATTTTTATTATCTTGTCCCTTTAGTCTAGTTCGTGTGTATTTTTCTGCTGAGTTAGTTGCTTTCTTCTAGCTGAATAGGCTTTTGTTTATATTTCATGGCCTGTTACGCTGCTTATAGGTAGGAAAATTGCAAAACGCCGATTTGTTTGAAAATTTTAAATTAAATGAAAACTACTAGAGATTGATATCCACAACCTTATATCATTAGAAAGGTTATAAAAATCTAAGTAACCGAATAAAAAAAATTAGGCATTCCCATTTGAAAAAATCAAGTTATCGCTGATCGACGTTTCCTTAATTAATCGACTGATTTCTCCAAGCACAAACGTAATTTAAAATTTGATAGACTCATCAAAGCTGACGCATTTTTTGCTTGGTAATACAGCAAAGTCACAGCCTTCCAAATTTTATAATCTCTGCGATATTCAATTTTTTCCTGATATCTACTTAGACCGAAAATGGTGATTTACACCTAAACATTTCGTGTTTTTGGGACACCCTGTATAACATGAAAATATTTTTAAAATGTAGCCCTTATGGGTCTCTATCGATCCGGAATTATTATTTTCTTTTTTATCAAATACTTTAGCCATAATGCTCCGTGTCAAATAACGTGAATAACCCTGTGTAACTAGCAACTTTGTTTTCGTTGATCATTTCGTGTTTAATATTATAGTTTTGAAGGAAAAGGAGTTTGTTGCGTGAAAATTGATTTGAAAGTTGACGAGGCAACAATGCACTGCTGATGTATGGGCGCATAGCACAGATTGGCTAAACTTGAATCCCTTTTTCTAAACTTTAAAATGGAGTTACTAGTAAACAAAAGGAAATGAATCAATACACCTATTTTTATATACACTAAGAGGTTATAATGATTTGATAATTGTTTTTAAACCCATGATACTAGTCGATTGACCACACCAGTCCGTTATCTCTTTTTACTCTGTAGTGAGCAACTGGTTACTGTCAAAACCGATACCAAATTTAGAAATAGCCAAAGTGATCAAGATGTCTAGTGGTGGAATTTAGAACCCAATGTTGTATGTGTGCCCATGGTAACCAGATTCTTTTAGCATGCATGTGTACCAACTCAGAGAGAATGAAATCAAACACAGAAATGTTATGATATGGTTTCTTTATGATTTGTTTCTTAACATTTGTTTTGTATTTATTAATCATGAGTGCTGAGTGTTTGGTATGGTTTTATTACTTGATTCTTGTATTTATCAAATTATGAGTGCTTTGTATTTCATATATTTTGCTCGTGTAATATTTATACTGATATGTTGAAATATATGATTCAAAAATGTCTTAATAATAGTGGTAAACTGGCTCTTGTTATTGATATTGATAAATGATAAATAATAATAATAGTACATGGTGGGCTAGATCTCTGTTTAACGTCAGGGAGAGAAATATGGATAGGATGTGGAAAAATGTAAAATATCAGCATATATAAATAAATATAACCAACCATATAAAGGAGTAAATAAAGGAGATAATTGGAATAGGTCCGACCTGGGTTGTTACCAGGCATCGGCCTTCCGTAAATAAATATCATATATAAATAAATATTAATCAGTAAAGGTTGAAATAGATACAGATAAATAAGACAGAGTTATCTCTGTTCACCATTAGCCTGCAATACCTAGAGTAGACGGAAATCAGAGACCCAACGCCATATAGTATCGTCTCAAAAGCAGTATATACCTTGTGAAACACTCCAAAAATAGTAGCCAGACCACATTAGTTAGTAATACAAACTCAAAAGACAACATACCTGCAAATATTCGTGAAAAAGACTTCCAAAATGCCTTGTGTAACATTTGGTCTCCCGCTTGTTACCTTTTTTCCAAAAACAATCCCCTTCTCGTAATTATTGAACAAACTATCAACAAAACTATGGCAACGAATCCCACAACCCACTACTTTATTCCAGTGACCAAACACAACAACCAAAAGCATCACAGAACAATATCTTTTTCTGTGAACACGGATTGACAATTAACACGGATTGAAAATCAATATAGAAAGTCACTTATGATCTGACAAGTATCAAAATATGTGAACAATATAGGATAATCAAATAAATTACGTAACTGAACTTCATCAAATGACTACACTCGTATACTTATATTATAACAACAAATTTTAATCTTTTCCTTCTACCATCTGTCACTGCCGTCAATGTCAAACTTTGGCAGCCTGACAGCTAAAGGTGCGTTCTAACGTATGACAGCCAGGAGCGCGTTCCGGATCACCACAACTCGTCTTGAGGTTGGTTTCCATCCTCAAGTGACTTCAGTTTAATACTTTATTAAATGGATACTTAATACTAATTAATAAAATAATTTAAAGTGGCGATTAAGCTTCCGTCCATGCTCTTTTTGAGAGCAAATAGCTGTATTTGACGTCAAGATACAAACTTAAGCTTCACAACTTGTACACATCGTTGGACTAGAAAAGAGGCAGCTTCAAAGCTAGGAAGCTACTTTTCTGCTCGGCCAGGATTATTACTTTGCAATGTAGCAATTAAAAAGGGATAAATTTGCGGTGCTTCTTGCTAATTAATTGGTCCGAAAATGCAGGCCGAAGCCCAGCCAGCGGCTTGCCTAATTGGAACGGACGCACTAATGAATCAAAGGCGGCTGCTGAAACAAAGGCTGGTTCATTCAGTGATGTTACAGTTGCAATAACCCCAGGTTGTGATCCAGTCATACTGGGCGCATCCTCTTATTAAGCTGGCTTACTACTATTAATCCTCACGGTATGCAATTTGTCTTCACAAGCCTTGGTGACCAACAAATAATATTGCGTTCAGTTCAGTAGTTGCCAAACAGTTTCAGGTTGTACATACGTGGATATATAATGTGACAAGGCCACTGGACAATGCATCAAAAGATGATGAGAATGTCAAGACTACCAAGTCTAGTCTGACCTATGGTCTGGGAGATGGCATCAAATTTCACCGTACCATTATACTGAGGCTCGATCACAGAGTTAACATCTATAGAGGGAGCCTAATTTGAATATTGGCCAGTCAACATCTATAGCGCTATTGCCACTCTTCTTCGTCCGCTTCCAGTTTCTTCAAAATCTGGCAGTTTCCGCAGTTTGAAGACAAAGTATTTAACTGGGTATTTAACTATACATTCCAATAAGCTTGCAATGTAACTGATTTACGTGAAGATAAATTGTATTGATTTAATGAAATCTCAAAAATGGTAAATTTCATAGCGGAATGTCGCAATCACTTCTAATATGTCGTAAATTTGGCAACCTACAATCGGCGTGCCCTTAAGCTGTCATGTGGCTATCATTGTAGTTGTGGTTATTGCGTGTGTCGAGATTTTTGTGATTTAGTGTATATTTGACTGACTTTGTGACTATTTGTGGTGTGAATTAAATTACTTATGAACAATATTGTCATAATTGCATGATGAGACAACATAAAAAGTGCATGGTTTGCTGTAATAGCGACGAATCGGTGAACACTTCTTATCATAGGTGAGTGTAGGTTTTGTTTTAGTTTTCAGTACCGTAATATATGGGGATAACTGGGAACAAAAGTAACTTCACTCCAGTTTGAGGAATAATAATGGTTGTTTAATGTATGCTTTGTGCACGCATTACATTCATGTCAATCAACATGAATTTTCCAAATTCCATTTTTTAAAGTATTTGAGGACGCTAAATGCAAAAATGTATGCCACATTTGCTTACAGAAAATCTATCTATGAGAATTTTATAGAACTAGATATTACCTAATGCAATTATTATATTTTATTTCTGAAGTAAAAACACGATACAGCCATTCCAACAGGCTACCTTTCAGAACACTGTTAGATATGTTTTGAGAAACACTTCATGGTAATAATAAATTATCGACTGTTACAATCAAGTTATAATAGGAGTAACTCTCTAAGTATAGCTAAATACTAATACAACTTATTGGTATCAGTTTGTAACACCACAGTAATAATTGAATCTATTAATGAACATCCAATTTTAATATAAAGTCGCACGCTACTGGTAATGCCCTCAGGCTGTCAAAATTTTCGTTACATGTTGGCTGGTCAGCGACCTGTGCATTTTGTTGTTTACACTCCCTCTATAGATGTTAACTCTGCGGGCTCGATCTTTTAGTGCAGACTTTCGTGATGTCGATGAGAAAAAATATCTACGTTAGATGGTCCAGATCTGTGACCTAAGATTTTGAGAGTCGAAAAAAAATGTGTTTGGGGTATTTTATTGTAGTTGAAAGTTTGCAGGTAGTTGATGAAATTTTTATTACATCACGAAAAAATATGTTAGCTGCGGAATTTGTATGACTTAGGCTCGATTGTACAAATGCCGGCTTAACTCGAGCTTTGCTAGACCTAAGCTTACCCAAACTTAGGCTTAACGTTGACATCCGTTGCAAAATCGTCTGCTTTATTGAACCTGGTTGATAATGAAAGTCACTACGGTTGGCACCAATGAACCAATGCGTACTGTCATAATTATCTACGCACTAATGAATCAAAGGCGGCTGCTGAAACAAAGGCTGGTTCATTCAGTGATGTTACAGTTGCAATAACGCCAGGTTGTGATCCAGTCATACTGGGCGCATCCTCTTATTAAGCTGGCTTACTACTATTAATCCTCACGGTATGCAATTTGTCTTTACAAGCCTTGATGACCAACAAATAATATTGCGTCCAGTTCATAAGGCCACTGGACAATGCATCAAACGATGATGAGAATAACAAGACTACCAAGTGTAGTCTTACCTATGGTCTAGAAGGTGGCATCAAATTACACTGGAACATTATATACTGAAGCTGGATTTTTTATGGTAAACTTTCATGATTTTTATGAGAAAAAATATCTACCTTAGCTGTTCCACATCTGTGACCTGGGATTTTAAGAGTCTGCGTAACTCGATAAAACAATTTTCCGGGGTATTTTGCTCTGAAGTTCAAAATTTGCAGATAGTTCGTTGATGAAATTTTTATCACGAAAAAGTATGTTAGCTGCAAAATTTGTGTGACTTTACAGGGAAGCTGCGCGCATGATCATGTGTGGGTGGACGATAGCTACTTCACTATTTGAGAAGTGATGTCTCAAATAAAAAATGTAGAGGATAATAAAGTCTGTGTTACAAAAACATTTACCATTATACAAGGTGTCTCCTAAATGTATGATTTGTCAAAGTTACATTTTTTTAAATAGAATCGCCTGTATATTATTGCATGTTTGGATTCCTTGGTCGATTACAATGTAACTTTATGTATCACACATAATACTTAAAGCGGACCGTAGCGCAAATCACCATTTTTTATATAAGTAGATGTTAGCGAAACATCTAATGTCGCAGCGTGAATGAAACTTAGAAGGCTGTGACTTTGCGGTGTGACTAAGCACGCAATGTGTCAGCTTACGTAGTACGGAGACCCTCGTGTATCGACTCTCATATGCAGTTGGCATAGAAGCGCGCCTGTCTGGTTAGGTGAAGCGAATGCGCCTTTGCGTTCCGCCAAGAAGATTTCTGCTCTTTAGCAGCGATTTTCTTTGGTTTGCCGTTACCTCCAGGTACCAGATGGCGCACAGCAGATCTTTTCTGCAGACATGAAAAAATTGAGTCAAGTTGATTGACTCAATACTTCCCACACATAATGATGATACCATTTTAATATTTCCCACTGCATGAAGCTATAGTCTGAAATAACCTTCCAACTAAATTATCGCCCACCCGCCCGCAAAAACAACATCCAACACCAAAACCCTCGTAAATAGTTTGTTGCGTCTCGCTCCTTAGGAACTAGAACTCCACAGTTTTTTCTGCATGCTTCAACTGGACGATGCGAAACAATCAAGAGCCTCCAACCCGTCTAAAAACGAAGTTTGAGCTGATTTTATATTTTTGGTTTTTTGATTATTGCTGCGCCGCCACTGACACGGTTTTTCAAAAACACAGTTTTCCATTCTCGCCGCGGTAATAAATTCTGTCTCAAAATTTTAATAAAATGCAATTCAATAATTTTCGCGTTACGCAATATAGAACGAATTCTAAGTCCCTTGGTTTTTATAATAAGCAAGGCAATGTTCGGAAGTACGTAAAAAGCGTATTATGCCGCTAGGTCTTTCATTCAAAGAGCATTATGAGTACAACAAATTTTTCAGTTTTACAACCCCCCACCCCCCAACTGCCCCAAATTCACCCTCACCCAAAAAAATATAGAAAATGATCAGAAACCCCTAAAGCGCCTAAAAACAGAGTTTGAACTGTTTTTATTTTTTTAGATTTTTATTATTACCGCGCCGCCACTGATCCGAACCCCTAAAACGCCTAGAAACGAAGTTTAAGCAATATTTAATTTTTTTGTCTTTTGCTAATTACTCCGCCGCCTATGCACCGATTTTCAAAATTATAGGAACATTACCTACTACGACCCCACAGCATATAGCCGCCCAAATTTCATCAAAATCCATGCAGCGGTTGCTGAGATTACGAGGCTAGAGAAAAGCGACAGAGAGACAGACAGACAGACAGACAGGCCGACGGAAATGAGTGACGTGGATTTTCGTTATGTAGACATCATAAAACGCCCAAAAAGCGTATTATCTCAAAATCGAAAATTTTCGCAATCACAATACTCCCCTCACCTATCGGTGTGGGAAGTAAAATCTGATGCTCTTCATGTCCGTCAGTCGACCTATGGCGCACTGATGATCGCTAATAAGCGTGAAACAGCTGTCTGCTTACTGGTGGATTGACGGAGATATAGAGCAACATATAGTACTGTCAATCTTGAATTCTTTTTTATGTAGGATTGTCTATATAAATCTCTTTTAGTTTCCATTTTCCATTTCCATTTTTCTGTAAGCAACCCAGCGGGCCATTAAAAATGAATAAAAGCCTATTGAGATGGAAGAAAATAACTGATTTAAGAGAGAGATTTTTTCATTTTCAGTTCAAAATCTTACGTCACGGAGTTGCGTCAGCTAAGGGTCCGTCCATTATAATCACGTGAAGTTTGAAAGGGGGAAGGGGTTTGACAAAAATCACGGAATATCCCATGGGGAGTGGTCTAGTAAAATCATATCACGTGTATTTGTTTTTCCGTCAAGCACATTGTAATTTTGATTAAATCACTTCATATTTATATAGGTAACCATATTATTAATTAATAAATTTTGGTGATTTATACTTGTATTTAAAGATAATAACAAAACAACTTTAAGATTCTTTGTAGGTAGGTACTAAAAATACACGTGATGTTGGATGGGATAGGGGGTAGTCTTAAATCTCATCACCAAAGGGGAGGGGGGTAAGAAACTGCTAAATAAAAGATCGCGTGATTAGTGGACGGCCCTTAACATAAATTCTCTTTATTTTTATACCAATCGACACGAAACTGTAAGCTCTGAGTATAATCACCCGTGAAAATTTGACTCTACCTCCCCGACAACTATTAGACACAACGAAAACTATTGTCAGTTTCAAAGTAATAACACAGCATAGTAAACAACCAGCATAACATATCTGAGGATTTCCTATATAAAAATGGTTCCCACAAAATTTGACCTTGGGAGGGTTTATGGATGATTTTACGGCTGTGAAGTTTGGGTAGAGATGCAAAAATGAAAATATCGATACCGGTACCAACTTGATGTTTTTTAGCCAAATAGGCACGTTTGGTTCATACAGAGAATTTTGTGTAATTGATTACACCCCTCAATAATTATATACCGATACACCTGCAAAAGTATCGACACCAGCCTGGAATCGCTCAAAAAGTATCTAAGATAAAAATAGTCGATATTAGTGCAGAAGTACAAGTATCGAAGTATCGTTAGCATCCCTACAAAAAAATCATCCAAAAGTGGGGATGCGCGTGTAATTTCCGCCAACTTGAGTTATTGTGCTGGTTGTTTACTATGCTGTGTTAATAATATTATTTTGACAGTACAATAGCGTTGTATATAACCCACTGTATACACTCTCATTTGAATATACCGGGTTAGTAAAAAGTACCAGAACGGTACGAACGAAAGAAGCGAACGAAATTGCCAAGCTGGAACGGTAAAATTCAATACCTGGGGGTTTTGGTACATGCAGAATTCAAAAATGCCACTAACAACGTTGCCAGATTTACCAGGTAATAATTTTGTTATTTTGAATGGAATACTCCACTTTTTTGCAATTTATTGCGCATGTCGAATTTAGTAAGGCTTCATAATTTCAAGATTTCTATTAGTTGGGCAACGCTACTTTTCGAGTAAAAAGTACCGGTATGCTTAAATATCTCCAAAATTTGCGACAGTTGGAACGATAATATTCAGTACCTGGGGTTTTTTGAACCTGCAGAATTCAAAAACGCTAACAGCAGTCTTGTCAGGATTACCACTTTACGTCATAAATAGGGTATTCCATTTAAATAAAAAAATTATGACATATTGACGTATTATGACCATGGCCGACTCTACACTAGGCCGGAGCCTTATATGAAGCAACGTGGCTTAGCTGTCAAATAGTTGGCCTATAGTTTCAAAATAATTATTACATTTTATATGTATTAAAGTTCACCTGGGTTAATAAATTAAGAAAAATACTTTTTAAAACTACTACTACTAATACCACTTACATCTGATGTCTGGTTCACCACAGTCAGGCACTACAAAATAAAAATAAACGCAACCTGTTTCCTGCTGCCACTTCCACTTCCACTTAAATGAACACTCAATATTTTTTTTTTACTTCTGTGTCATCGGCATCGACTACTTAGGTCATTAGCCTCGTGTTCTGTGTAGGCTTTGTTACTGTTTCCCGGCGCCACTTAGGCACAGCACTGTTAATTAGAAGCCAACAGTGAATGCTCAGATGGGGATTCTCGCCGAGCTTTTTTTATGGATATTTATTTTTGGTTGAAAAAACCAGAAATAAATTTCCGCCTCTAACGTGAACACTCAATTTACTTTGTAAATTGTCACTTGAGCTAGAAAAATTCACTATTAGGTCACTGTGAAGCCATTCTTGCTGGTCTTGATTCCCTTTCACTATCAAATCTGTTCATAGGTATGCCCCAGATGCATGCCCAGATGAGTTCTATTATAATAACTGTATTTTCCTGTGATATTTGGGAGGTCTAGAAAACATTATAGGTACCACACTTTGCTTTAAAATAGGTCTTATCCTTTGAAATGTTTGTAAATTATTGTCTTTATCCTTATAAATATAACCAGCCCTTCCGAGGAATACCTTTCACCCACTTCTGTTTATGTCCCTTATTGGACGCACAATTGCTAGTGCAACCTGGTACTACACACTTTGCAGGCATCTTTTTATCTTTATAGTTTCATTTGTGCAGGTAAATAAGTAGAAACACATTAAAAATCACCTTGCAATGTTTTTTTGACTCTGGAATAAGGTTATGTTGGGCCATGGTTTGGTATGTCCTCTATTGGGCTGCAACCTGGTACTACACACTTTGCAGGCATCTTTTTATCTTTACAGTTTCATTTGTGCAAGTAGATAAGTAGAAACACATTAAAAATCACCTTGCAATGTTGTTTGTACTCTGGAATAAGGTTATGTTGGGCCATGGTTTGGTATGTCCTCTATTGGGCTGCAACCTGGTACTACACACTTTGCAGGCATCTTGTTATCTTTATAGTTTCGTTTGTGCAGGTAAATAATTAGAAACACATTAAAAATCACCTTCCAATCTTATTTTTCACTCTGGAAGATTACACTAATGACTTCACAACAAACAAAAGCTCGGCCTATATCCAGTGTTGCCATATTTCAATGCTCCAGCCTAGTGAGTAAAAGTCGGCCATGATTATGACGAATACCTATTAAGATGTCTTAACATGCAGCAACACGCAGCTTCCTGGGATTAATTGTTGCGTCATATTGCATAACTTTTCTAGTTCCCTTTGTAGTTGATTAGGTGTTTTTTTTACTATATCGACTGTATCAAATAATGGCCGGTCTATCGCCATCGTTACAGTTGGTAGCCATTTGGCATCATTGGCGGTTAGTGCCAGCAGTCACACAAAGAGACGACCACGTTCGCCGTAATAAAATTGAATTATGTGGTGCATAAAATGTACCCGGGCGGATTTTAGCAACATTCGTCAAATTTTATTCACACCCCTGAGCTGTGAAGCGTGTTTCCTCAAACTATAAAATCCGTTCTTCTGAGCAATTTGAGCGTGAGTGCGATAAGTTACGTAGTCGGGCTGTTGAATCAGAAACGGTTATATTTCATTTTGAACTATTGTAAAATTTAGCGCCCCTCACTAAGTACTATCCGTTGCTAGCTGACAAAAGTTATTGTTATATTGAGTAGCAGAGGGTCAAGTGCTGGAAGATGGGTTATGTCATGGCCGACTCTACACTAGGCCGGAGCCTTAGATGTGGCAACGTGGCTTAGCTGTCAAATAGGGGTCCGGTTACCGTAAATTGTTTTATAGTTTCAGAATAATAATTATTACATTTTATATGTATTAAGAGTTCATCTCGGTTGATAAATTAAGAAAAGTACTTTTTAGAACTACTACTACTAATACCACTTACATCTGATGTCTGGTTCATCGTAGTCAAACACTACAAAATAAAAATAAACGCAACCTGTTTCCTGCTGCCACTTCCACTTCCACTTAAATGAACACTCAATTTCCTTTGTAAATTTTCACTTGAGCTAGAAAAATTCACTATTAGGTCACTGTGAAGCCATTCTTGCTGGTCTTGGTTCCCCTTCACTATCAAATCTTTTTGTAGGTATGCCCAGATGCATGCCCAGATGAGTTCTATTAACTGTATTTTTCTGTGATATTTGGGAGGTACAGAAAACATTGTAGGTGCCACATTGTGCTTTAAAATAGGTCTTATCCTTTGAAATGTTTGTAAATTATTGTCTTTGTTCTTATAAATATAACCAGCCCTTGCGAGAAATACCTTTCACCCACTTCTGTTTATGTCCTTTATTGGAAGCACAACAATCTGGTACTACACACTTTGCAGGCATCTTTCTATCTTTATAGTTTCATTTGTGCAGGTAAATAATTAGAAACACATTAAAAATCACCTTCCAATCTTCGTTTTACTCTGGAAGGTTATGTTTGGTATGTCCTTTATTGGAGGCACAATTGCTAGTGCAACCTGGTACTACACACTTTGCAGGCATCTTCTTATCCTTATAGTTTCGTTTGTGCAGGTAAATAATTAGAAGCACATTAAAAATCACCTTCCAATCTTCTTTTTTGCTCTGGAAGATTACACTAATGACTTAACAACAAATAAGAACTCGGCCCAGCTCGGCCCACTATTCAGTGTTGCCATATGTCAATGCTCCGGCCTAGTGAGTAGACTCGGCCATGTTCATGTGGAATAGGCAAATTACATTAACTAGTTAGTCCTGAGATTGTATGAGTAGGCGGCAGAAGATCTGCCTGTGCGCCATCTGGTACCCGGAGGTAACGGAAAACCAAAGAAAGTCACTCCTAAAAAGCAGCAAACTTCTTGGCGGAACAAACTTTGAGCAAAATTCCTTGAGTGCTCTTCAAAATCTCCCTAGATTAGCACTTTTTTCCCTAAATTTAAATTCGCGCGAATCTTAAAATTGGTTGATAGTTATATTTAATGGAAAAGGTTAGAATAAAATCACAAATAAACGCGAATATTGGCAAAATACGTTTTATTCTACAAAACATGCATTATTAAAACAAAAAATGCCTATACCGTATTCACAGCCAAGCTAGACCAAATGAAAACAAGCCCGCGTGCGTGATCGGCTCATGTCGGTAGGGTCCCTAATAGTCCACTACATTATGTGTGAATTGTATATTATAATCCGGCAAGTAAAAACCCCCAAGACTGACTGGAAATCAGATCCAAATATGCGATGTCAAGTGTTTATTGCCTAAATGATCATTTCAAACTGGCAACTGGCTACTTTTGAGTTGCAATGGGTTAATAGGGCAACCCTTTAAATAGTAATATAAGATTCCATAATTGCACTGGACTATAGCAGGCGCGTTCGCAGATGGCAGCGGACAGTAACCACGCTAATGCTGCATGCGACTGTTTATGTGAAGTCTATCTTGGGATTGGATATACTGTAGGTACCTTAACAATCGATATTAAAATAAAAAAAAATATAATTGACCTTAACATTTTAGCATTCATTTTACCCAAAAACGAGCTGTCAATTTCAACGTTGTAACAGTATTTTTTCAAATTAAACACTCCTTTTGCGTATAATAACCATATCAATGCATTTATTTTGAGTTTATTTCGATTCTTGAATTTTTTATATTTGCTATTTCCATAAGTCATTAGTCTTTTCTCCGAAAATCCAGCTTAATCAGTTGGAGTACAGATGGCGTTAAAATTAAAATTCCGATTCAATCATTTTGAAATGAATAATTGATTTGTGAAATGATTGTTTTGTTAAATTAAACCATTAATTTTAAATTGGGGCAAACGCTGCTTTTCAAAATTTCCGAAATTTCCCTAGAATTCAAGCCAGTTTCCATATTTCCCTAAAGCTGATTAAATTTCCCTAGAACAGGGAAATTTCCCTAGAGTTGGCAACGCTGGCGCATTCGCTTCACCCAACCAGATAAACACGCTTCTATGCCAACTGCATATGATTGTCGATATACGAGGGTTGCTCTATAACTTCATCAATCCACCAGTACGCCGACAGCTGCTTCACGCTTATAACCGATCATCAGTGCGTCATAGGTCGACTGAAGGAGATAGGGAGCATCAGAATTTTCATGTCTACCGGACATGTAAAGCATGTGAGAGTAGGCGGCAGAAAAGATCTGCCTGTGCGCCATCTGGTACCCGAAGGTAACGGCAAACCAAACAAAGTCACTGCTAAAAAGCAGCAAACTTCTTGGCGAAAAGCAAAGGCGCATTCGCTTTACCCAACCAGATAAGCGCGCTTCTATGCCAACTGTATATTAGAGTCGATATACGAGGGTTGCTCTATATCTGCGTCAATCCACCAGTACGCAGACAGCTGTTTCACGCTTAAAACCGATCATCAGAGCATCATAGGTCGACTGAAGGAGATAGAGAGCATCAGAATTTTCATGTCTATCAGACATGTAAAACATGTGAGAGTAGGCGACAGAAAAAGATCTGCCTGTACGCCATCTGGTACCCGAAGGTAACGGCAAACCAAACAAAGTCACTGCTAAATAGCAGCAAACTTCTTGACGGAACGCAAAGGCGTATTCGCTTCACTCAACCAAACAAGCGCGCTTCTATGCCAACTGCATATGAGAGTCGATATACGAGGGTTGCTCTATATCTCCGTCAATCCACCAATACGCAGACAGCTGTATCACGCTTATTAGCGATCATCAGAGCATCATAGGTCGACTGAAGGAGATAGAGAGCATCAGAATTTTCATGTCTATCAGACATGTAAAACATGTGAGAGTAGGCGACAGAAAAAGATCTGCCTGTACGCCATCTGGTACCCGAAGGTAACGGCAAACCAAAGAAAGTCGCTGCTAAAAAGCAGCAAACTTCTTGGCGGAACGCAAAGGCGTATTCGCTTCACCCAACCAAACAAGCGCGCTTCTACGCCAACTGCATATGAGAGTCGATATACGAGGGTTGCTCTACATCTCCGTCAATCCACCAGTACGCAGACAGCTGTTTCACGCTTATTAGCGATCATCAGTGCGCCATAGGTCGAGATTTTTTGAACGACTGGTTAGTGGATGAAATGGAAAAAATTTTACTTTACTTGTATAAATGTCCAAAATGTTCTGCATTCTGTCAGACAGTTGAGCCTCAGAAATTGAAGTCAAGCCATCTAATCTATTGAATGCGGTACTATCATGATTTTCATATTATAAATAAGCAACTCTAAGTTATAAACGCATCAGAAACAATACACTACAATACACGACGAAGTAGGGATACGAAACTATCGATAGTACTATCGATACTATCGATATTTTTCAGCTATAGAAAATTATCGTTTACATAACATAATGTATGTTGCTAAGTTTGCTAATATTGTTCTGGTTGACAAATAATTAGTGTAACTATTGTAACGCTTCATTAGAAGTCATGAAATGATATGTATATAAATGGAATTATTTTCGAAATAAATTTAAGGAGGCTTGAGCTTCTTAAGGCCCCATAGGGTCGACGCCTATATAATAATAATAGTGTTTATTCCTGAAGAAAATATCTATACATTGCAAGAATATTTGATCAACATAAACAAATAAAACAACAGCAATACGAGGACATAAACAACGAATTACCACAAAAGTACATCACTTGTATGTGGTGCAGGAAAATGAACATATAATATTAAATGTAATATTAAATATAATATCCAGGTGAAGGGTTAAGTCATAATTTTGTAATTTTGAGTCAACTTAGGATGTTTTGTATAACTAGGTAAAGATAAAGGATCATAATTGAATGTTTAATCAAAGTAAAGCACCTATCATATTCAATGAAAGGATGTTTTGACGCAAATCTTCAGATTCACGTTTTTTTTTCTGTGGAAGTGTATTTTTCACATAGTCTAACCATATGTTCCTTTCCAGGACTCTGAAAGTAAGAAATGCGAAAAGAAAGACCCTGTAGGCCCGCCATTACAAACAGCCAGCGTCAGCGTTCGAGCTCTGATAGAAGAGAAGATCATCAACAAGAGAATAACGAACACCCCCCAATCCACCTCGGCGTCGTCCTCCCAAGAGGACACGAAGAGCACCACCAACGCACCCCCCTTGTTCCCCCTCCAAGTTAACTCACCCACCACCGCCAACACGGATTTGGAGTCCAAAATCTCCTCGTTTGTAGTACCGGCTCCACCTCAGCAGCAAGAGAAGCTCAGAAGACATTCCGATGCAGAGGTAAAATTTAAACAGAAATAAGATACTTGTTATGTAGCTTTCCCTTTGATCATAACCAGAGTGTTTCTAAATTGATACAGAAAATTTCAAGAGGTGATTCTTTGGTAAATCACAAATATACCTTTTTGAGTCCTGGATAAAGTAAAGTAAAGTAAAGTAATTTATTGATCCCTTGGACTACAAGAATAGTATAGTATAAGTCAATTTAACAGCAGTGCTCAAGATTACAATATAAATAAGTATAAAGGTACATAGTGATATCATCAACAAAGGAACAATTATCAAAATTAAACTTTAAAAAAATTAATCTAAGATATCATGTAAGCTGAAATAGACTAGAAAAAATTACTAAAATTGTCTATCATAAATTCCTCAACACTGTAGTAAGCCTTTATCAATAAAATATCTTTGACACATTTTTTAAAGATTGTGAGATTATACAATCTTAAGAGTATTATTATTATATTATTATTATTGTACAAGTGAATGCCAATGAAAGAAAGATTATTTTCGAAGATTGCTAAATTATGATGTGGAATACTGTAATCCGAACCATGCCTTGTATCATAGCTATGAAAGTGATTGTTTGGGGTGAAACGTTCTGGGTTTGATTTAGCAAATGTTAGTACACTCAAGATATAAATCGAAGGTAATGTTAAGATACGCATATGTTGAAAGATCTGCTTGCATGAGGCAAGCCTAGATATACCAGCTATGCTCCTGAAACAGCGTCTGTGAAGGCGAAAAACCCTATCAGCGTATGCAGAATTGCAGAACATCCCCAGAATAGAATTAGCTAGCTCTGGAGTAGAAATGAGAGAAGTAGTAAGAAAGTGCAACTTCTTTGTTTGCCAACTGGGATAATCTATACAGAGTATAGACTAAGTGAAGATAACTGTTTACATAGCATGTCAACATGGGCCTTCCATTCCAAATTATTCTCTATTACTACGCCAAGGAATTTTACTTCAGATACATGGGAAATACTTTTACCATTAACTTTGATCAAATAAGATTCAGATATGGTTCTACATCTAGGAGTGAAATTCATAAAAACAGTTTTTTGAGCATTCAAAAACAATCTGTTTTTAGTAAACCATTTGATAAATTCATTTATAATATTTTGAGCATGCTTTATTAGTTCCAACTTAGTTTCTTTACTACATATGTAGCTATTATCGTCCGCGAACATAATTAAATTATTATTTACGACTATCTAAGGTAAATCATTTACGAATAACAGGAAAAGCAGAGGTCCCAGGACAGAGCCTTGGGATACTCCACAGGTTATTGGCAAAGTTTCCGATCTAACTCCATTTACTTCAACTAGTTGTGATCTACTAGAAAGACTTTTTACTAGGTCGTTTAGTTTACCTCTCAAACCATAGGCATTCAGTTTGTCTAATAAAATTTCATGGTTCACAAGATCCATGAAAATTCCGAGGGTTTTCATGTTTCTGTTAACATTTTCATATACCACATTTATGAAACTATATATAGCAGTCGCCGTTGATCTACCTTTGAGAAATCCACGTTGAGCGCTATGTAAAAGGTTATGTTGTTGCAAAAATGATATAATTTTATCGAATAGAATTCTTTCTATTATTTTAGATAACACGGGGAGTAAAGCAATTGGCCTATAGTTATAAACAGAATCTGCTGGGCCTTTCTTATGAATAGGTACAACCTTGGGTGTTTTAAGAATCAATGGATATACCCCCTGCTCTAATACCAAATTTATCAGATGTACTAAGGGTTTTACTAGAAAATGAGCAAATCTCTTAAGAATGTCTGTACAAATATTATCTAAACCAACCATCGAAGATTTCTTGAGGCTATTAATAGCATTTAAAACCATTGTAGTGAAAGATAGATAGATAGATAAGATAGTGAAGGCAGCTTCCATGATTATTAACTAACTTTGAAGCATTTCGCCATTCGTTAGAATAAAGTGACACAATATGCTCTTCTGTCAGGTACAACCGTAATAATCTGGATTACACATTTGTAGCCTTGCGAAACACTTTGGCGTCAGACGTGTTCTCCACAACTTTAAAAATCTTCACATCAACTGTAAACATAAGAATCTCACGATCCACTGCACTTTCTAAATCGTTAATGAACATTTTAAACATTAACGGTCCTGAACGAGAGCCCTGTGGTACTCCGGAAATTACGCATATACAGAATGAAGCTGTTGCCCACGTTCAATTGAATTGCATAAATAATTAACATAACGAATAAAATTAATATAGCTTGACTTACATTGAAGAAAGAAATATTGCTAATAAGCAATGGGCTTGTTCACAAAATTTTTAAAATCAATTTTGACCTGCCTAAAATAAAGCTTAAATAGAAAAAACATGATTCTGAAAATTTCATACTTGTAGGATGCTCCGTTCGCCTAATATAATCATTTCAATTCGTGAAATCCAAGCGCGCGAACACCTAACTGTGACGTAAGCAGATATGTTCGCTTGTGATTTCAGATCATCACTCAGTATATATGTTTTGTGATCATCACGACTCGTCGCGTAGTTACGTTCGATGTATGTATTTGTGTTATTGTGACATCTATTGTCAGTGATTGTGACTGGTGGTAGTTTTTGTGTTCTAAAATGTGCAGCAGAGCCGCGGTCAACGTATCTGATGACGTCACGACAGCGTATCGAAAATGCGCCCGGCATTCATGTTTATAATTTTTTTTGAGCGACTTAGAAACTTCACAGAGGTCTAATTTTTGGCACGGTGACTAAAAAATATGTATTCTTTCAAATGCACAAATAAAAAAAAAAGGTGAACGAGCCCATTATATTTGTAAGGTAACATCCACCAAAAAATCCAGTAATTTCGATATTTCTGTCTGAATACATACAGCGCGGTAGTTTCAAACGTCATCCTTTTGACCAGTTTTACAATTGGCCTTAAAAAGCTTTGTCTCCAAGAACTTGGATGAAGTCCAGAGTGCAATGATTTGTCAAACAACAGCTGCAATGGTTTTGTCAAAGTAAATATATACATCTTTTTATCTTTTTATTATTATCAATGCAACGTTTACTCAATGAATAGAATCTCAGTTTGAAAATACAGTATAGCAATAATCAGTACAGGCACTGGATACAATTTTCAGGGACATAGAGGTGTTCAAGACCCTCAACTACTGATAACTGTATTGTTTCAAAAACTTTTGGTACGATCTTTCATGACGTCACAAGAATCAGGTCACAAGGCAGATGACCGTTTTCTTGCAAACTCATCTGCTTTTTTATTACCAGCTATACCTGAGTCTAATGACACACCCTCCAGTGTTTTGTTGTGTTCCACAAGCCTACCCCGGCGTGTCTTATTCACTAAAAAAGACGTGTTACTTCGTAGGCGTTCCAGAGTTCAACGCACCAAGAAGCTCAAGCTCTAGCTGACTTGATCCTGAAAAGAGAAAAGGCGACTGTCAAAAGAACCACCTCGGATCCTGGCCACCAGTCTCAATCCCCATCACCACTTATGCAGTTCCAGACTACGGATTCCTTCAATCTGTCGAACGTCACCTATCAATCTGAAGATGAGTTCATATCATCTACGTTGCAAGACGATGTGTTTTCCCAAGTCCAGAACAGCATGCTACTCCAAGGTGAGTATCGGTTTCGTTGTTCCAGAACTAACATTCACCTACAGCATCCAAATGTTTCTCAATAATGGCTTATCCCACAGAGTTAACATCTCTAGAGGGAATGTAACCAACAAAATGCACAGGTCGCTGACCAGCCAACATGTAACGGAAATTTTGACAGCTTGAGGGCATTACCAGTGGCGTACGACTTTATATTAAAATTGGATGTTCATTAATATTACTGTGATGCTACAAACTGGTACAATTATTATTATTAGTATTTAGCTATACTTAGAGAGTTACTCTTATTATAATTTGATTGTAACAGTTGATAATTTATTATTACCATGAAGTGCTTCTCCATATTTTACGCTACTGAAAACCAAAACAAAGCCTATATTAACCTATGATTAGTGGTGTTCACCGATTTGTCGCTATTGCAGCAAACTATGCACTCTTTATTTCGTCCCATCATGCAATTATGACAATATTGCTCATAAATAATTTAATTCATACCACAAATAGTCACAAAGTCACTCAAATATACACTAAAACAACAAAAATCTCAACATACGCAATAACCACAACTACAATGACAGCCACACGACAGCTTTAGGGGACGCCAATTGTAGGTTGCCAGATTTACGACATATTAGTAGTTATTGCGACATTCCGCTATGAAATTTACCATTTTTGAGATTTCGTTAAATGAATACAAATTATCTTCATGTAAATCAGTTACATCGCAAGTATATTGGAGTGTATAGTTAAATACCCAGTTAAATACTTTGAGGAACATGTGTTCAAACTGCGGAAATTGCCTGATTTTGAAGAAACTGAAAGATCCTTAAGCGGACGAAGAAGAGTGGCAATAGCGTTATAGATGTTGGCTGGCCAATATTCAAATTAGGCTCCTTCTAGAGATGTTAACTCTGTGGCTTATCCATATTTTGCTTCAGGTGTGGACCCGAACCAGCTAGCTTCCATTCAATTCCAACCGGACAGCCTTCTTCAAGAGCAAAGCGATCAACAGCTGCAAGACTTCAAACTAGAGGATATCGACCTGGAGGAACCAGTGGTGGAGCAATCGCCATCATACCAGTCAAATCACTCTGTCAATCAAGATCTGCAAGCGGTTTTGGATTCGCCACTGCCCGAAAGCCTGGCCGAGTTCAGCACGTTCCATACTGCGAGCAATTTGGACATTCCTTCACCTAGCTACCAGACGCAATCTCCTGCGCAGTATGCCAAGTAATGATTTTTTTGTTCATTTCCTTCTTACTCAAAAAGAACCAGACGTATTAAGGAATGTATTTATACTCATAAACATCAGGAAGCATCTACTTCCCAGAAGGTCACTTACTAATATCAGTAGCATCAAAATTTATGTATGTATATAACCATATCTAACTAGGAACTTTTTTTATAACTGAGCAGACCGCGCAGACAGAGCTTAAATACCAGAGTACCGCGGCTGCTGTGAAAGAGTTATGTTGTGGGAAATTTGTTAACGCGGGATTTGAATGGGCCAATACCCGCAGGCCCAATAAATACATCTTCTGGCAGTCCATTCCAAGCCTTGGACACCCTAGGAATAAATGTGCGGTTGTACCGCACTGTTCTTGATGTATGAAGAACGACCGTCTTAGGATGAGATACAGCGGTCGCACGGGTACATCTGATAGGAGCGGTGAGCGGCGGAACGATAGAGGATAGCTCAGAGGAGCAGATTCCGTTGGAATGTCGATAGAAGAGTGAGAGGTCACCAACAACACGCCGGTGAGAAAGTGGCTGCAGGTGGCGAGTTAAGGCCGGGTCGCCAATTATTAGTCGAATTGCCCTTCTCTGGACGGCATCTAGAATAGACAGGGTAGTAGGGGCAGCAGCTCCCCAGATATGAGCAATACTCCAGGCAAGGTCTTATCTGGGCTTTATATAGCGTGAGAAATACTTTCTGGCTCTAAATAGGTACCCAAGCTTTTTACCAACGCGATTGACGCGACGTATTCGTGCCAGATCAGATTTTCTGTAACGTTTACTCCTAACAGCTTGTATGAGTGACTCCTTGGCAGAGCCCGGTTGTTCATTAGAACCTGGTATTGGCTTGGACACTTCTTGTTTGATAGCGTACAATATTGGGTCTTGGAGGCATTCAATTAAACATATTCTTGAGCCCCCAAGTGGTAATGGTATCGAGATCCTTTGAAAGTGAAGCTGCCACTGCCAGTCTTCTGCGATCCAGCTCGACCACAGAGATCGGTCTATTGCTCACGATGCCTGCATGCAGCGTACTGTCATCCGCAAAACTGTAGATTGGGTTTGTAGTGCTAGAGAGTAGATCATTAATGTGAAGCAGAAACTTCAAAAAAGTACTTTATTTTACATAAAATGGTATATCATGGATATTTCAAATAACTCTTCCTACAAAATTCGACTCCACTCATGGCCTTTAAGACATCATGAAGGTATTTATAGCGTATTTTTGCAATATCGGTCCAAAACACTCTTATCACTGAATTTTCGAAACAAAACATGTTTTAAGAATGATGCATCAAATATACAGGTCTTCTGTTCAAGGAGTTTAATTTAAAAATATTAATTTGGTTATATTTTCAGATCTCCTCACAACATAACAGCACAATCTCCTCTTCAAAGTCCTCTAATCAGGCATGATTCTCCAGGATTCGCATACCCTACACCTCCAGCCAGCCACGAAGGGCAAAGTCCTAGCTTTGGACAGAGCACCATACTTCCCATGGTGTCACCTACCACGCAGGAGTTTGGACAGATCGTTGAGAGAGGTGAGAAAGTACTATAAATGCACAAAATAAGTAAGTAGTGGTAGTCGTAGGTCATCTTTGGCCCTTTTTGACAACCTCACTAAACCAACATTGAAAACTAAATAAATCTTATTTGAAAAGGTGGAGTTGATTTGGAATTAGAGAATATGACCTTTAGAGGTTATAAAATAAATTGATTTCACTGGAAAGTTGTTTTTCCATTCCATTCAGATACTCAGAGAGCTAATACGTAACAATGTTCATGTATTTTCAACTGTACACCCAACAGGCGATAATTGCAGAAAATGTCACCAACACAGAGAAATAATAGATCACATAACAAGCGGGTGCAAAACTCTTGCCGGCACCGAATACACAGCCAGACATAACTCTGCGGCCAAGGTGATACACCAAGCACTAGCCACAACAAACAAACTAATAGAAAACACAGATCCATATTACAATTACCCTCCGACATCAGTACTCGAGAACTATCGATACAAGCTATACTGGGACGTTGAAATACATACAGACAAAACTATCTCAGCCAATAGACCAGATATAGTTTACCAGTCAAAGGCCGACAACATTACCTATTTGATAGATATAGCCATTCCCAATGATGTGAATATCCAAAACACCTACGCTGGGAAGATATCTAAATACACGGACCTTCCTATGGAAATAAAACGACTTTGGAAACAAAACAAAGTCATTATTATCCCCCTCAGTCTGTCGCTCTCGGGCCTTACACCAGACACGTTCACTCAACACCTTCAACAGTTAGGCCTGGACGAAAAGTTACACAAAGCATTCCAAAAGTCTGTAATCCTAAAGACCTGTAATATTGTGCGATCCTTCCTAAATTCCGATCAATAGACAGGGTGTTGGCTTGGCACAGCCTGTCAAAACTTGTCGCTACCGCAATTATGCGAGAGGAACTTAGACTTTATTCATTTTTTATTATAATAATCATTGGAAACATATAGCTCGTAATTGTTTTGGACTAATCTGAGGTAATACGCGTGATAATATAGGCCCAGGTATTTGTTCCAGTTTTAAGTTATCATATTGCGAAAGTTGACGTCAACCTTAGCGAGTGTCTTTATTGTCATTTTTATATTGTTTTAGTAACATAGGTTGTTATATAAGAATCACCGAGTTTACTTTAGGGATGATGTATAGTTTTGAGGACAATTAGAATATGTTCGAAAGCATCAGGTCGTTTTAATCTCTACTTAGTGGGTTAAGTCCCCGAGTAACGACAGTATACACCAAATCACCTCTGCTATGTACTACACCATACCATCAGTTTGGGTGCAATCTCTTCCTCAAAGGGCCCAAGGCCAAGACCTGGGGATCCAAGAGCATCACAATGGCCCTTAGTTTCAATAATAAATATAACGTTGACTACAAGCTAAGCATACGATAATTTCAGTTTGACATATTTTTGCATTTCCGTTGATCAGAGGTCACCCTCACCCACAAAATATGTCATACTGGGCGTTTCGGTTTTGACATTTTTCAAGTTCACACCGGCGAAGTCGCCAGTTCTGGCGATTTTCATTCATGCATGTCAAAGATCGGCGATTTTCTATGCGATTTTCATGTCAAAATCTGACTTTGAGAAAGACATCAACGCGCTCCACCGCTGTAAATGTAATAGGTATCTTGTCCCCGTATGTACCTTCTCTGTTAGTTGCATTGAAGATTTCGGACCCCAGATCCAACTTTACCAATCGTATAAGTTTGAATTGACCACAGAGTTAACATCTCTAGAGGGAGCCTAATTTGAATATTGGCCAGCCAACATCTATAGCGCTATTGCCACTCTTCTTCGTCCGCTTAAGGACCTTCCAGTTTCTTCAAAATCTGGCAGTTTCCGCAGTTTGAACACATGTTCCTCAAAGTATTTAACTGGGTATTTAATTATACATTTCAATATACTTGCAATGTAACTGATTTACGTGAAGATAATTTGTATTGATTTAACGAAATCTCAAAAATGGTAAATTTCATAGCGGAATGCCGTAATAACTTCTAATATGTCGTAAATCTGACAACCTACAATCGGCGTCCCCTAAAGCTGTCATGTGGCTGTCATTGCAGTTGTGGTTATTGCGTATGTTGAGATTTTTGTTGTTTTAGTGTACATTTGAGTGACTTTGTGACTATTTGTGGTGTGAATTAAACTAATTATGAACAATATTGTCATAATTGCATGATGAGGCGAAATAAAAAGTGCATACATTGCTGCAATAGCGACGAATCGGTGAACACCACTTATCATAGGTTAGTATAGGTTTTGTTTTGGTTTTCAGTAGCGTAAAATATGGGGATAACTGGGAACAAAAGAAACTTCACCCCTGTTTCAGGAATAATAATAGTTGTTTAATATATATTATGTGCATCTGTGTAGGTTTCCTCCGAATATAATGATGAGAAACAAGTGGCTTGATGCATTACAGCTGAAAAGTGAAATTGGGGTGGTTGGGGGATTGTGAAACTCAAAAATTTGTTATATTCCTGAAGTCTGGCCATTCACCTGTGAAATAAAGACCTAGCGTATAAGTAATTCTTTCATGTTAACGATATCGCTTCACTATACTATACTGTTTGTTAGATGTTTTACTTTGAATCTTCAACTCTTTTTGATAACTATGCCTCTGATACTGCGGCTATATCGCTGTAGTTTCAAAAAATATAATAAAGGTAAACTGTCTAGTTTTCAATGACTTCCATGTTGCTTAAATATTCTTGTACCTATTACCGCTGAACTAGTTTATTTATCAGTATTGTTGTCCGTTCTTATTACTGCATGTGAATAAATACATATACATATCTGTATTCTATACTACTTATTGTTTTTACCTACTATCGTCCTTATACAGTTTCTTTACCAGGCGGTAAGTACACGCATTACATTCATGTCAATCAACATGAGTTTTCCAAATTCCATTTTTTAAACTATTTGAGGACGTGAAATGCAAAAATGTATGCCACATTTACTTACAGAAAATCTATCTATGCGGATTTTATAGAACTGGATATTACCTAATACAATTATTATATTTTATTGCTGAAGTAAAAACACGATGCAGCCATTCCAAAAGGCGGTAGCCTTTTAGAAAGGTATTTCAAAACACTGTTAGATATGTTTTGAAAAACACTCATATTAATAATAAATTATTAACTGTTACAATCAAATTATAATAAGAGTAACTCTCTAAGTATAGCAAATACTAATGCAGCTTATTGTATCATTTTGTAACATCACAGTAATAATGGAATCTATTAATGAACATCCAATTTTAATATAAAGTCGTACGCCACTGATAATGCCCTCAAGCTGTCAAAATTTCCGTTACATGTTGGCTGGTCAGCGTCTTGTGCATTTTGTTGTTTACATTCCCTCTAGAGATGTTAACTCTGTGGAATTGACTTATGATAGAATGTTCTGTTCCTCCTTTTGCAGGTATCTACGAAGAACCCCCGCCAGCCTCATCGCCACTCTCAGCCGCCTTCTTCACCTCGACCATGTCCAGCTCGGCGGCGGTGGAAGAAGCCTTGGAGGAGGTCCTCCCGGACGAGCCCATCTACCCGCTGACCAACTCGCCGCCTCCAGAGTCTCCGTTGAACCCCGAGGTCATGGGCACGCTCAACCTCACCCCCGTACCTTCGCCCATATCGACCATCGTCACGTCATCGGAGACCTCGCACGCCACCTCCACGTTCTCCACCTCCACGGAGCCCAGCTACTCCATCGCGGGCAGTTGGAGCGGCGGGATGATGTTGCCCAACTCCGATGATCCGTTGCTTTCCAGCAGTCCCAAGGACTTCGTGCCTAGGCGGAAAGTCGCTATAAACGGTGAGTGTTCCCACATAGCACCAGATGATATGAGAATATTTTGTTCACATTCACTACAGATATTATGAATATTCTGGAAAAATTCCATGGATAATAATTAGAATATTTACAGAATATTCTGTAAACGTTCGAAATGGGAAAAACACGCTATATTCCTGGAATATTCCGCCGAATATTCCCCATGGATATTACATGAACAATCGTGGTAGAATGTTTTTGAATATTCTAGGAACATTTTGTCTAAATTACCTCATATACGAATCATTTTTAGGGAATTATGGGTACTGTTCTAAAAATAATGGCACCTACTAGGGGCAGATGGTCACAAAAGTTAAGTTAAGATGCCTAAATAAAGTGTAAAAATGTAAACTTGTTGCATTTAACTCCAAAATTCTACTCACCTTATATAATGAACCTTACACCATAGTAGGTGACCATAATTTGGAACACTGTCACACACTTTATAACAACCAGCAACTTTATTGTACAAAATTAGGTATAAATGCAGGCGTTTCAGGAATAAAACTCGTGAATTCGTGAATTGCTAAAATGCCGACATCCACATGTTGAAGCACAGAATGACAGAACACTTGAAGCGAGTGACAACCAGACAAGATTGACAACTGACGACACCATAGTCACCATACATCAGCATAAGATGCTGTCGCTTTATCGTCGGTGGAACGGTGGATGCCGTATTTGTATTGCTGGCAATGGCTAATGGCTAATAAACTTTTGAAAATTGCACATACTACTTATTAGGTATATTTAGGAAGAACGCAAAACGAATGAAGATTTTTTAATTCACTGAGAAATGTGCAAATATAAATTAATAATACCTCATATTGAATATTTGCCTACATACAGATATTTGTATTACAAATATTACTAAATGTTCGTCAGAAAATAGCTACATCTTGTTCTTAGTAGATTATTAAAATAATACTCTATGAAGAATATTACTGGTATATTCTGGAATAATTCAGACATTAAACGAATAATCACTGATTATCCTAAGTGGATAAAATAATAATATTCTATATTGTTATGTATGTTAATAATCCAGAATAATCAAGAGAAATAACGAATATTCTATGATTCTACTCAATATTCATGAAACATATAGGAGATTTAAAGAATATTCATAGAATATCCAATGCTATGTCGGTTAATGTTTTATTTGATTTCCGGGGGCTGCTTCTTGGTTATTCCTTCCTCTGGTTGAATTGTGGAATGGAACAGAAATTTGCTTTCTTCTCCTATATTCATAACAGAAAAATGTAAACTACCCCCCCCCCCCCTCCCAATGTCGATAGTCACTTAACCGCCAGATGGAAGTTAACCAGTGGTTATAGGATCGCTATAATAAAAATCCATCGAGGTCTTAGACGTCAATGTCAAAATGCATGTTTTTATAACCTCCAAGGCAAGGTTATGCGTCATCGGTTGAACACAAAAAACTTCAGAGATAACCCATACTTTATCCTTGGGTTAACTTAACTACTGGATAACCAATGCTTCTGACGTAAACCGCAGATTATGAAACGCAAAGCGGTCTCTAACCACTAGTTTCCTTTTAACCTCTAGTTAACTACCGATTGTGAAACTGGCCCTTACAGATACATAAAAACTTAGTTAGTATATTATTATAACACTTAAAAGATTTTGTTTTTCATAATATACTAATTAAGTTTTCATGTATCTCTAAGGCCCAGTTTCACAATCATTGGTAACCTCTGGTAGTCGCCGACAGATGGAAGTTAACCAGCAAATATCGGAGGGCTCTGTTTCACAAAGAAAACCAATGGTTAAGCTTATCAATCTTTAAGACCCAGTTTCACAATCGGCAGTAAACTAGAGGTTAAAAGAAAACTAGTGGTTAGAAAACACTTTGCGTTTCGTGGTCGACGGTTGACGTCAAAAGTTCTGGTTATCCACTATTTAAGTTAACCCAAAGCAGGCACGTATTAAGGGGAAGGGTTCAGGGGGTCCGGAGCTCCCCACGTTTGTTGTAGCCAATCGATGACACAAAGCTTGCTTTGGAGATTATGAAAACATGCATTTTGACATTGACGTCTAATGCCCAGTTTCACAATCATTGGTAACCTCTGGTAGTCACTTAACCGACAGATGGAAGTTAACCAGTAGTTATTGGGAGCTCTGTTTCACAAAGGAAACCAATGGTAAAGCTTACTTATCTTTATGTTGGTACCACGTATTGGTCTCAGAGCACTGCCATAATGGTGTTCCGTGAATACAATCTAACCCTTTGACAAAGAAACCTACCTTTCTTTTCATATTTTTCATTTATTTCATTACAGAGTAATAATCAAAATCTATCGACGTCTTAGACGTCAGTGTCAAAATCCAAGCTATTATAACCCCCAAAGCTGTGATCGGTTGACTACAACAAACGTCAAGATAATCCACACCTGGTCCTTGGATTAACATAACTACTGACTGACCAGAGCTTTTGAGGTAAACCGTCGAATATGAAATGGAATATTTTCGCTAACCACTAGTTTTCTTTTGACCACTAGTTAACTAACGATTGTGAAACTGGGCCTAAGACTTCGACGGATTTTGATGGACTTTAATTATTGTGTAACTCCTCTGCTACCGCAGCACCTTTCAACAAAATACAAAGCAAAGAAGTAATTGTTTTCTAAAACCTAATTGACAGTGGCATTGATTGATCAATTATTTTCAGAAAAAAAACTTTATTGTTGGCTTACCAAGTAACTAGTCTCTACAAAATGGTCTAATATACAATATATTCAGGGTGAGTTTTTAGTACCGGCTCGGTCGATAACTCCACTACTGTGGAAGATAGCGAAAAAAGTTGTATATAAAAGTTGTAGCCACGGATATGTTCCTTGCTCAGAAAATATTCTGATTTATACAGGGTGATCCGTAACTACGTGGTGATGCAAACATGCATTTTTCTAAATGAGACACCCTATATATTATTCCATATTCAAATTCTAATAATGATTTCCGTTCTTCCAATGTATGGTATTGTTACATTATACAGGGTATTTCAAAAGTTATGACCATTTTTGTCTCTAAATCGCTGTCAATTGAACGTCCTGTACGTCAAAAAATGATGAATCAAAAATCATATTTTTTACACATGTGGATAAAAAATATCATCTAGTTTTAAAATCGGCTATAAAAAAAGCCCGCGACGCATACTCGTATACAGGGTGATTTAGAATGCAAAATACAGATTTTCTCTTTTTTTTCAAATGTAAACCCTAATATTTTATTATACCAAAGAATTGCTTTTAATATGCTCTTTCATCTTTGTATAGCACTTGTTGTACCTACATCCATCAGTTTCCGAGATATCTCGATTTTTCGGTAAATTTAAAATATAGCTTATATTTCAGTACTGAAGTTTATTTATTTTGAGAATGTGCTATCGAATTTGTTTTTTATTTAACGAACAACTAAATCATAAAGTGATGATAGTATTTGATGAACTCAAAACCCTGAATCATTGAGATAATAAAGTCAAGTATGCCGAGGAAACAATTTTGTAGACGTGATGCATAATTGTCAAGCAGATTTATCAGGTATGCTTTGAAAAATTGACGGTTTTCATAACCTGCTCAACAATTCCGTACTGTGTGAAAAACGAGCTTTAAAAATTAATTTTTCCATTGAGGGTATTTAGGAGAATCTTTGAGAAATTGCCTACTTGCCTCTAGAATATATCAACTATGAACAGCAATATCCAGAACGGAGGCACTCTAAAACTAATGCATCTGAAAGAATGAAGAATCGCTTTATTTGGACCATGTCGTTTAATATTTCATAGCCTACCTGATAGATCTGCTTGATAATTATGCATGACGTCTATAAAATCGTTTCCTCAGCACACTTGACCTATATTATCTCATTAATCCAGCGTTTTTACTTAATCAAGTACTATTGTGGCCTTATATTTTAGTTGTTCGTTAAGCAAAAATAAAATTTGGTAGTAGTATCTCAAAATAAATAAATTTTAGTAAACAAATAGAAGGTATATTTAAAATTTGTAGAAAAATCGAAATATCTCAGAAACTAATGTATATAGCCATAACAAGTGATATACGAAGATGAAAGAACATATTAAAAGCAATTCTTTGGTATAATAAAATATTGGGAGTTACATTTAAAAAAAGAGAGAAAATCTAGATTTTGCATTCTACATCACCCTGTATACTAACGTGCGCCGCGGGCTTTTCTTATAGCCGATTTTAAAACTAGATGATATTTTTTATCCATCCGTGTAAAAAAATGATTTTTGATTTATCACTTTTTGATGTACATTACATTCAATTGACAGCGATTTGGATATAAAAATGGCCATAACTTTTGAAATACCCTGTATAATGTAACAATACCCTATATAGGAAAAACGGAAATCATTAGTAGAATTTGAATATAGAATAATATATAGGGTGTCTCATTTAAAAAAATGCATGTTTGCATCACCACGTAGTTATGGATCACCCTGTATAAATCAAAATATTTTCTGAGCAAGGAGCATATCCGTGGCTACAACTTTTATATACAACTTTTTTTGATATCTTCTACAGTAGTGAAGTTATCGACCGAGCCGGTACTAAAAACTCACCCTGTTTATATTCAAAACAGAAAGCAGATATTCTGACTTCATTTGGAACATCTAAAGTTTTATAAGCAAGTTTTCTGTACTCTCCGTTTTACTAATTCTAATAAACCTTAAATGATTTCCAGGTATCCCGTTGAAGCTTATCAGCAACAATGGTTTGATAGAGCTAAACAGTACCAACTTCGCAGGCATTTTAGTGGACGCTAATGGCGAGATTAAGCTGATACAGACCAGCAGTAACAATCTTCAAGGGAAGAACTTCGTGTTGGCGAACACCCAGATACTAACCCAGGAAGCGGGAAGTAGTGATGACAAAAGCAAAGTGCAAAAGATAATCAAAACTGTACAATACGCGATACCAACGAAGAATGTGGTAACAAGTAGGCCTAAACAAGTAACTGAAATCAAAAAGGAGGAAGCAAACGACGTGTTCCTTAGTCCAACAACGTAAGTATGCATAGAGGCAAAGAATATTAATTTAAAAGGTTGCGTAAAGCTATACTTTATACTTTGGCGTAATGGACAATTCTCTGTCCAGCGAAGAAAAAGAGTGATCACGCGCAAGATGAGTGAATTCTCGTCGCCTGGCCGTAGGCAAGCTTATACCACAGCAGACCGCCTCTTGAAACAAACACGATGTGGATGGCGTTGTGCCATAAGGAATTTAATATAATTTTGGCTATACACGTTAATTTGATACCAAAACCTGGACGTTCCATTCTACATTGAGCATAAATGTCCTAAACCACTGTTCACATTTTGGCGACATCTGTGGGCAAGTTCCTATTCCATACTGTCAAACCAATAATCTAATAAAGAAATTCATTAATATCCATCCAGCGGAGAAACGGGAAAACAGGTGAGCAATGAGTGAGTTCTCGTGGCTTGATCAGAGGCCTAAACGCACGCCTGGCACCGACAAATTTGGAGAACAGGCCACCTTTCCTGAAGAGTCAAATACACAGCTGTTTGTCGACGCCTCCTCGTAATGTGGCCGCGGTCGTATTGTGGTCTAAACAAGTTTGCCAAACATCGAAAATACATGGACATGAACATCGCATTCTTTTGTGTCCTGTTTTTCCGCTGGATAAATATAGCAGTATTATAATCCCCAATATGTGAGATATTCACCATTATTGAAAAACTATAAGTCGTTAGTGTAGATTGCTAGATGAAATACGATATCAAAGCTCTACAAGATTAGGTTAAACGTATTTCTTGAAAGTATATTCGTCGGCAAACCAGGTAGGAGTATTTTCAATATTTGATTAGGATATGAAGCAAGGATGAGTACGCAAAAGCAAGTTGGTTCCTGCTTACGTAAATATGTAAATACAAATAAACATGCTTCTGTTAAGAAACTCATATGGTCAAAATCCTACGATGGTCATAATATTAGGCTGGTCTCCAAGCTCATTCGCATTTTGCATAATCGTCATTTGAAAGATTCTCCAAAGTCAAGATTTTGAAAACATCTCGGAAAAATGGCTGTGATTCAGATTCAGAGATTGAGGTAAAACAACTTTGTTAAACTCAGCGTACTTCAGCTTATTTGGGTAGATAGGTGGTCCATTCCTGCTAATAAATCTTATGTCTGGTTTGATAGTTTTTTCCTAATTTTATTTGAATATAAAAAATGATAATAAGAGTGTTTTTTAACTAGTATAGTCCAGAAGGCAGCTTAATACAAAACTAATTTTCTCAAGACAGATCGGTGGCTCACGTCACTTTTGTATAACACCGTCCATTTGTCGTTCCTGGAAAGACTGTTACAGTCGCATCGGTGGTTACCGTGTAATAACAGGTCTCGCAAATATCGAGAGCACGTGAACACCATGAATTTTTTGCGCCCTTTTTCTTCGGTGGACCGAGTATAGTATCATGAATTTTTTTATGACTGTATATGGTAGAGTATGGTGTAATAACCTTCTCATATCTTTCCGCGATTCGTTTGGGCACAGAAAGTCGAGAAAATGAGAAAAGTATTGTGCCTTGTTGCCATTCTTACTTAAGTCCCAATACTCAGTGCATACCTTTAGGTGATCCTCTACACATGCTAAAAAATACGTAGTTGGATATGTACGGCTGGTGAAGCCAAATAATTCGCATAGGTTAGAAGGAGTAAACAAGAACTATGTTTGATGATTGGTGGATTGACGGAGGTATAGAGCAACCCTCGTATATCGGCTTTACGCTGCTTGCGTCAAAATCCGCGCCTCTAGTGACAAAAGCGAACGAGCCTTGTCGTTCCACCTAAGAGTAGTTTACTGCTGCTAGTAGCGTTTCTCTTTGGTTGCCGTTACCTTCGGGTACTAGATGGCGCACCGGCAGAATTCCTTCTGTCTGCTAGAACTATGTTTGTCTGCACAGTCCTAAAAGAAATGATTCAGCGGCAGCTTCATGTGGCCGCGATATGGTCCGGGAGGTGGCGTCAAATTTCTTAGACCATTAAACTGAGGCTGGATTTTTGATGTAGACCTTCTTAATGTTGATGAGAAAAAATATCTACGTTAGCTGGCCCAGATCCGTGACCTAAGATTTTGAGAGCCTGCATAAGTGGCAAAAAAGGGGACCCACGTGGCTGCGCGATGAACAGCACCTTCGATAGTGGGGCAGCAGCAGCCTTGTGTGTGGTCAGCGCTTGGGTGGGTGACTGAATTGCACCGGGCGCACGGGCATTCAGTTTCGACCCCGTGAAAATTGCATCAAAACCACGGATTTGGAAGTTGACGTGGCAACAATGCACTGCTGTTGTATGGCGCGCATCGCACCGATTGGATAAATTTAAATCCCTTTTTTTAAACTTCAAAATGGAATTGCTAATAAACAAAACGATGCAGAGAGTAACGAAATGCAACAGTACACCCATTTTTGTGTTCACTAAGAGGTTATAATGATTTAATCATTGTTTTCAAACCCGTGATACTAGTCCATTCTTTATGATTTTGCAAACAAAATTTTAAAAAGGTTAGTCTCCACTAAATTATTTTTCTTATGTTGCGTAAGTGAGCCTCTCTGAAACCTTGTTTAATATCAATATATTCTTAATGTGAGGTTTTCTGTAACATATAAAGATTATAAAAAATAAATAAAGGTTATAAATTGCCTGCATGTGCTATCTAGGCATTTTATATATTCTTGATTTTATAGGATATCTGCAAATCCGGTAAGGATTTCAAGAAAACGGCCTAGAACAGAACCCCTTCAGCTACCTGTGTTTCATCAATCAAAATTGAGGGCTACAAGAAGTAAGCCTCAGGGTGCTTCACGGTACACCCCCCAGCCAATCCTCAATCCTCAGAGACCTGGATCTGGATTATACGCAAACATAAAACATAAAGGTAAGGGACTATTTTTTATTTTCACTTTAATGAAATGCAAGCAGTGACCAAGAGTTTATGCAAGGCCATACATCTATCAGATTTCTCCTTTTAGTTGTGATACCTTCCTTATTTATGTTTTGTCCTTCTGTCATTGTTGAGTGGGGATTAGTAAATAAAGTACAATTTTACGTACAGAAAACTCAGGCAACAACGCTATCAAAGAAGTCTGACGTTGGCTTACCAGCTGTGGAAATGGAGGGTCACCCGAGAGTCGAGTCAACTTCCGGCAAGGTTTTGGGGATCAACATCAATAATAACATGTCCTGGCATGACCACGTCGTCAGTATTGCTAAAACGGCATCCCAGAAGCTTGGAGTTTGTAGGAAGACCAAGTACTGCTGCTCTACAAGGCACATACCCTACCATCGTTGGAGTATTGCTCCCATGTGTGGAGATGCCTTCCGAAGCACCCTCTAAGCTTCTGGGCACTATCCAGAAAAGAGCAACCAGAGTAATCGATACGCCTAACATCACAAAGGACCTCCATAGCCTGGAACATCGAAGAAGGGTGGCTAAACTGTCCCTGTTTTACAGATTCTATCACGGAAGATGTTGGAGTGTGCTCTCCCAAATAATAGCACCAAAGGCTTTCCGAACAAGGAACACTGGAGAGGCTCTGCGAGCTCATCCTTACAAGGTCGAGGTCCCTACTCCCCGAACCGGTCTCCTCCAGCATTCCTTCTTTTGGAGACCCTTGACGCTGTCGAATGAGCTGCCGGGGAAGTCGTTTCCCAGCGTTTCAAATCTAACGTGCACAGACACTTATCTTCTCACAGCGCTTCTGCAGCGCCATAAGCTTCCAGCCTTAGCCTATCATCGATCGAAATGGTTTTTGTAGGTTATCCTATCTTGTATATTACTTGCATTCAAATGTGGCTTGAAGATGTACTAGTCATTGACTTGCAATTTGTTTCTGTTATATGCTTTAGTATCGTATTACTTTTATTTAAATATGGCTACAGTGATGTCTGATTTTCAGGCGATGATGGTGTTAGTTGGAGTAGTGATCCAATTCCTGAGACCGACTCCACACCCCATGTCAATGTTGGACACCAGTTCCAGTGCAAGATTCCAATGTTTTCATCGACGCCTAACAGGAGCAGCCACGAACCAACTTACGAGGATTTGTTGTGGGATCCTGGAATAGGGAACTGCACAGATAGTGAAAGTAAGTACAAGTACAGCTAAAATAGATGTCTCTCTCTCTCTCTCTCTCTCTCTCTCTCTCTCTCTGTAGTGTTGATTTAGTCTCTCATGTCTTATGTTGAAACCGCAGTTTGTGTTGTTAAGTGCGTTGGAGAGTGGATTCAGACAGAGACAGAACCACAGTGCACTGAGAGAGTCACCCTGGAAGATGCCGCGTCTTATGTGTAGCTCATCTGTCTTGATATGGCAGTCCTGGGTTTTGAGATGTATGTTGGTTCGCCATGTCTCCATGGTTCTTGTAAGAAACTGACGTAGCCCCGGGTTTTATTATTATTATTATTATTATTTAGATATGTTTTACTACATACAAAACACGACATATACCAAACTCTATATTCCGCAATCTATATGATTTTACAGGTCACCTTCTTTTTTATAGTGAATCAGGATCATCATTTTATGTTTTCATAAATCAAACTAAACCATTTTTCTCTATTGTTTGAGGGTTACTACTCTCACTGTAATAATTTTTTGAGCCTGAAAAGCCTTTATACTCTCTGCTGCAAGCACGATCTGCCTCCATCTCCATAGCTAAAATAGATGTGTGAGCAAAAAATGTAGTTATAAAAAACCTTTGAGCTAATGGATTACGACGAACCGATCTTGAACGGCCCACAGACGTTCCGGGAAATCCTCATAGGAAAAACTGCACAGTCCTGGCCTCAAGGATTATCGGAGCGTATGTGGAGGTTCGCCGGACTGTACAGGCCGTCGGATGTGGAATTGAAAAACCATTCGATCACCTGTTCAGGATCTTTTGATGCCATGCTTGCTAGAACTGAACTGAAAGGCTTCCTGAGGGTCTGTGAAGGAGGGTCTATTCAGGCCAAAGTGCAAGGGCCTTCAGGCCAGGACTGTACAGTTTTTCCTCTGACGATTTCCGGAGCGTCTATGGGCCGCTTTATGGGCATCTCAGAATAAAAAAAATGATTTCTAAAAAACATAAGTCTAATAATGTTTGTTTTGTTTGTAGCAACTTTATGTTTTCTTCCAGTTGACATGTACTTGGATTTCGCCTGCTGCGCTGCTGTGCCTGGTGGAGGAAGAAATAAAGAGTACGCCATGCACCTGCTATTCATGTGTGGAGGTAACATCCACGTAAGTACCAATTAAAATATGATTCTAAACTTATACAAAGGATCACTGACATACTAACCAAATGCAATATATATTAAGGCATATAAGCTCAGTTATTCAAAGTGATAGTATTTTTTGCTTTTTGAATCCTGACCGTCGGTACCAAATATTATAACCGCCAACAACGTTCAAATACTGATAATAATAAAAAGAAATATTTTTCAATGCCTTATACACCTGGACTCTCCGAAAACATTAAAAAAATTTTCAATAAGTTTAACATAAATGTTGCCCATACTGCCACGACAACAACCCGTGCAGTATTTTCAAGCCTAAAACCTGCATTAGAAAAGGACATGCATAGCAATTTGGTTTATGAAATACCTTGTAAAGATTGCCCCAACTTATACATAGGACAAACTAAACAATATTTAAATAAACGCATACCTATATAAACACAAGTATGATATTAAAAATAAAAACCTGAATTCTACCGCCCTCAGCAAACATCCTATAGAAAATAAACATACCATCGGTTTTAACAACGTTAGAACTTTATGCAAAGAGAAAGATTGGTATAAAAGAAACATCTTAGAGATGATACATATAAAAAAAAGTTCTAACAGCATGAATTTCAGGACAGACACAAGCAATCTTTCATGCATATATACAAATTTAATAAATGGAACATAGCCTATACTTTCTTCCATCTTATCAATATTTACCTTCCTCCCTCGATATTTAATTGATTAAAAAAAATGTAATTGTAAATGTTAGTCATTTTGTATCTGTTTGACAATTCTGATGTTAGTTTTAATACCTGAAGATGACGCCTAATAGAAGCGTCGAAACGTCGTAAAATTTTATATTTTGGAAATATAATAAGTGACCGTATCCCAAGATTGTTTTACTAAATACAAAGTGATAGTGTAAAGTACTTGCAATGGCATTGTGCGCAAGTACTAATGCCGTATTCATAGTTGTTGAATGTTTCTTTTATACTTGAGAGTCTTTCAAGCATTGTTTTGTATTTCACAGTCAGTAGATAACCACTTGATAGAGTTTTTCAGGTTCACCAGGTCACTTGAGGCATAGACTCGAGAGACACTCAAGTCAGTTAAGGCGATTTTGTAGGTTAATTTTGGAGTAAGGTGTTGTCAGTTATGGCTGCTTATGTCACATCAAGGTTAATGACCGGCAAAAAAACAAAAACTGGCACAAAACAAAAATAGCTAACAGAACACGTCAAAACGCGTAGACATAAGCATAACAAAATAGAACTTTACGGAAACTATGTTCGAGTTAACCCAATCACAAGGATTACTGATCTTGACGTTCGAAAAATGATCGAGATCGGTTATTCGCTTTTTCTTAACCATCTGTTTTCTGTTCTTAACACAACTTTTGAATTATTCAATATTCGTTTAGTCAATAGTTTTATATGTGCTACTATCTGAAACTGGTTGTTCATTAGGCTAAATACCCGTATACTATGGTGATGGGTTATATATCATAAGAGGCCTTTACGGAATCAGTGATCAGGATCCGGATCGGTGTCCTATTGCGCCCACCTTATTCAAGATATATTTGAATACCGCACTTGAGCAATGGCGACGTACTTATCGGGGCATGGGAATTGATATCGAAAAAAAGAAACTATACACGTTGCACTTCGCAGGCGATCAAGATGCCATAGCAGATGATCAGAATTACATACATTACATGGTGAGAAAACTAAATGAAGAATACAAGAAATGGGGGCTCACAATTAATACCAATAAAACAGAATATGTTGTTGTTGGCGATTCTGGAGAAGATTTGCGTACAGCACAAGAGTGATTAGAGATTTAAGCTTGTACAATAACCTGGGTGTGGCAATTATAAAGCAAGGCGCAAGTGCAGCTGAAATAAGAAATCGCGTCGGACAGGGAAAGTACGTGACTAAACAGCTAAATAGTTTATTGAGGAGGACGCAAATAAAGACCGACACTAAAATCAGACTGTACAAGACAATAGTGGAGAGCATTACTATATCAAAAAAGTTTGGTTACGCAAATGACTGGGCGCTTGCTACAAGCCACAAAGAAGTAGAGATTACTGAGCAAATCCTAACAAACGACTTGGCTACTCTCGGAAGATATTTCCGCGACTGGCGGTTGCAGCCCAACGCCGTCAAGACGGAGGTATCCTGTTTCCACCTAAATAACAGAATGGCTAACTACGAACTTAAAATACAATTTGAAGACAGATTGCTCAGCCACAGTAAACACCCAAAGTATTTGGGGGTCACACTGGATAGAACGCTAAGCTTTAAGGAACATCTTACGAAGACAACGGCCAAACTCAGAACCCGAAACAACATTTGGTGACTGGTGTACCCCGTCGCGGAGTACTGTGCACCGTCGTGGATTAACAGCCGGCACACCAACCGTGTTGATGTCCAACTTAATCAAACTATGCGCATTATATCAGGCACAATCAGGCCCACGCCCACTTATTGGCTACCTGCACTAAGCCACATAGCTCCACCACACATCCGCCGTGAACATGCTCTCGTTAGGGAGTACAGAAAAATTAAAGCTGTTCCTGCACTCCGTTCTCACGGAGTTGCCGACAATGATATAAGTAGGCTTCGCTCAAGAAAACCGCCCCTCAAATCTGCAAAGACACTGCTTGAGAATAAATTCAATACAACTGAACGTTGGAGAGAGGACTGGGAGAAAAATGCAACACCCGCCAACCGGAACATGCCGTGCATCACAAGCAAACCGGAGGGCTTTAACCAACCAAGACGAATCTGGGCAACACTTAATAGAATAAGGACGAACTGCGGCAGGTGTGCCGACTCACTTTTCAGGTGGGGAAAAATACCATACCCAAATTGCGATTGCGGCGCTGAAAGACAAACCATCCAACACCTGGTGGAGGAACGTCCGCATAGGTCCTACAATGGTTCTCCATCCGACTTTTTGATTGCGACAACGGAGTCAATGGAGTATATTTGTAACCTGGACGTTTGTTTGTAGAATCTTAATATCGTTTGTTTATTATCATGACTGTTTGTAACGTGTTGTTCACTCTATTCATATATATGTATGTATATACTGTAAATGCAGTTTAAGTGCCTGTGATGTAGCCATACGCTAAATAAATAAACAAATAAATTACCACCTATAGCGCTGAAGTTTGTTAAACCACAGAGACTATGAAGAAAACAATTCTGGCGATGGAAATGGGATTCTGGAGGAGTTGCTCTAGACTGAGGATCCAGGACAGAATAAGGAATATACATATAAGGGACAGGCTCAACATCGCCACCAGCATCATTGATTCGGTAGATGCTAAAAGATTGAGGTGGTATGGACATGTATGTCGAATGGCCAACAGCAGGTGACCCAAAAGAGTTCTCCATTGTACACCCAGTCAAAGGAAAAAGGAGCGGAAGGCCAAAGAAAAATTTAAGACAAGATGTTGAGGAAGCCATCCCAGGTAGGAGCGTGTCGTTCTTAGGACGACCGATTTTGGTCTTCACTGGTCTTCGACGTCTTTTGGCCGAAAAACGTCGTCCAAAAGACGGCCGCTAGTGGACGTCCACAAAACGTTTCAGCGTAGACGTCTGTAAGACGTTCTAATTGGTCCTGGTGAGCACAAAATTTAAAAACTAATTCATAAGTATTTAACTCAAAACAAAAGGTGACAGACGATAGGTATTTGGGACAAATTAGACAAACCCATGAATAAATCTACTTGATTCTTGAATCTTCCACATTCAATGACGACTAAGTGCGCACGCGCGAAAGCATGCGATGCCATGATGCCACAGCAATTCATTTTTCGCATTCCTAAGAGTTTCAAAACCACTAATTGCTTGATGACTATATTATTCATCAACATAATAGGAATTATATCATTCTAAGAATACCTGTTCCATGAGAATCTGACCATTTTACGAATTTAATCTTACGCTGTTCATAATGTAGCCGAGAAAGTAATGAGGAAAAGATAAAAAAGTATTTGTTGAACGAATTTTCTCTTATAATCCGATATCCAGTGGTTATTCGTATGAGAATACAGGAAGCAAAAGTTTATAGTTTTGCCTTTGCAACAAAAAGGGTTACATTAAGATTAAACCAATGTCGTTAAACAGTCAAATTGGCAACGTTGCAATTCTCTACAGTGCCCCACTGCTGAACTGAGCCAGCGACAACGACCAACGGCAGTCACGTCACGACGTCACGTGGGTGACGCCACGTTCATCGTTGGCCGTTACCGTTGCGCGGTCCGCAGTTCGGTACTTCTGTTGGACGGTTCACAGTGATCGGTTTGTGCCATTTGTTTTGTGGCATGTAGTGGATTTTGTGCAAATTTTGTTATTTCCGCCTTTCCCGGTCTTTTCCTCTTTAGTTCCTGCCTATGTGGTGCATTTCTATTTCGACCCACTGCGACCCCGACCGTATATATTAATAATACAATAATAGCCTAATGGCGTACATACTGGTGGAGTTCGATGACGGTGTTTTGGCCTCCTGTGAAGCAGCAGACTCATTTCGATCGTTAGGCCATTTAGGCCTAATTTATAGACAAAGTTCGACCATAGTTAAATAGTTATTTATTTCTGAGGCAATTTATGGAGTTGTTTGTGCCTGCGTCTTATTTTAGTTCATCAAACTACCGGCTTTTTATGTTTTACAATATAAACAATGGTGAAGTGAACCAAATTCAATCATCTGGCATTTTGTCGACTTCTATATATATTTAAAAAGGAGTATGAATAAACGTTTGTTTCTTAATTGGTGTCTGTTTTCACCCAAAACGCCATGAAAAATCGATCATGGTGACGTTAAAATCACGTTTTAAGAGACGACAAAGGGACGTTCTAAAGACGTCTAGAAAAAAACACGTCCAGTATATGACTCAGTTGAACGTCCTGAAGACGTCAGTATGTGATGTCTTCTGGCTGTGACATTTTAACGTCCTGCTAACGTCTTTTGGACGACAGCTGACTCGTCCCCTTCGGCCGCAAGATGACAAAAATGAACGTCTCTAAGACGTCCTCTTCCTACCTGGGATGAGGCTGATGGAGACTGGAAAGACCGTAGGCTGTGAAAGATAGGATGCGGTAAACGACCCTAGTGTGGTATCGAAATCGCAAAATGATGAGATCTTTCTTATGTCTGGTATTCTTAATTTTTCGTTTGAAACTTGATGATACGTACGAAGCGGCGCGGCAATTTACTTTACTTACCGCGTCTCATTCAATTTGTAGGAAGCGATGCTGCGATTGATGCAACCCACCCCCTCCCTTCCGTCCGACCACCCCCTGCTGACCTACCACTACACGGAGAGCGACAAATGGTCGTCGATGGAAACGGGGCTGTTCCACAGGACGCTGCTCAAGCACGACAAGGACTTCCGACGTGTCGCGCAGGAGATGAAGTCCAAGACGGCCAAGCAGTGCGTCCAGTTCTACTACGTGTGGAAGAAGGTGTGTTCGGACGAATACAAGCGGCTGAAGGTGGTCAGAGAAAGGAAGCATACCATTCTGCGGAGCACCGAGACGGACATGGTCATGGAGGAGAAGCTGTACTTGGACGCCAAACTGTTGGGGGTGAGTTGGGGTGTTTTGAAGATACTAACGAGATTAAGCAATTTTGAGATGATAGGTTTTTTGGGCGTTTTATGATATCTTCGTCTTCTTTAAGTGCCGTCTCCTCTAAGAAGGTTGGCTATCATCATGGTGATTTCTATCGATGTACAGGGTGTCCCATTTTGGGCACTTTTATGGGGTATCTCGGTTATTTTTAAAGATAGAGAATTGCGGTTTTCGCGACACTGTACTACTTTTCTGTGAAAGTAAAGATGCCGTTAACAAAATTATCATGGCCCTTTTGGTTTTTGAGATACAGGGTGAAATCGAAAACTATCGATTTTCGGACCACCCTCGTATCTCGGTTCTCTTTTATCTTATTGAAAAGTTTAAAAAAGGCCTTATAGAATTTTTTCTGTAGAATTCAGTGGTGTAGTTTGATTTTTTCTTCCTCCAACTATTTTTCAGTTATGAAGCAAACATTTAATTTTTTAAACGGAACACCCTGCATATTGTTTTCGAAGTCAATCGGAAGTAATCCAGGCTTTTCAAAAATATATATTAGTATTAAGTTATTTTGAAAATTACGCTCAAAATATGATTTTTCCAATTTTTACTTTATTTGTAGCAGTAGGCCATGGTTAATCAACTATAAATAATAAGCATCTAAGCAGTTATTACTCTAGAAGAGACTTCCTACTCAAATTCGAAAAAACAGAATCAAAATCCGTCTTTTTAAATAATAATCCCTCATTAAAATGATGAATGTTGTGTTATTATAATATTGAGTAGATAGTGGGCTATCACTCAGCTATTAAAAACAAAAAAGCAAATCTGTAAAAAACTTGCGAGACTGTCAGCTTTTAATTATATTTTTATTAAATGTAGCTTTTTTCTTTCTCTGTCTTCATTTTAATTATTGTCAATTTTATATAATAATGGCAGCTTAGATGATCAGAGAGACAGCAACCGTTTTCAGATATATTTGCTCGTCTAAAAAGAAATATAGTTAGGTACGGATCCTTTATTCAACCACGTCCTAAAAGATAAACAAACGTATTAAGTTACATAGAAGCAACGCATTCATCATTTCGTAAGCACAAGGAAGAAGCTATAGGGGTACAAAAATCAACTGCAGAAATAATTCGCCATAACACGAAGGAGACCAATAATTCTTTTAAAAGCCATTGAAAGAATAAGAAATTGTGCCAGATTTGCATTCGAGAAAATAGTCTCCAACTTGAACCAGCATCTCTAAAAGCTCCTCGATATTTTTAGTTTTTACTTTGATTCAAATCCAAATTTAATAGTGTGTTGATATTCTTCAGATATAATGTTGTTAGGTTTTAGTAATGTAATACAATAAGGAATATTTACTGAATACTGTCATAAATAGTAGTTCATAGCGCATAAAATACAATTAAATGATTGGGTTTAAAAGTATTGAGTATCTAGTATCTTAATAATTCTTTACCTGGATATTGTTTTTAATAGTTTAGTCATGGCCTACTGCTACAAATAAAGTAAAAAATGAAATTTTGAGCTCAGTTTTCAAAATAACTTAATACTAATATATGTTTTTGAAAAGCTTGAATTATTCCTGATTGACTTGAAAATAATATACAGGGTGTTCCATTTAAAAAAATGTATGTTTGCTTCATAACTGAAAAATGGTTACTGCAAGAAAAAATCAAACTACACCACTGGATTCTACAGAAAAAATTCTATGAGACCCTTTTTTGAACTTTTCAATAAGATAAAAGACAACCGAGTTACGAGGGCGGTCCCAAAATCGATTTTGTTAACGGCATCCTTACTTTCGCAGAAAAGTAGCACAGTGTCGCAAAAACCGCCTTGTATTATCAGTTGTAGAATATGGTATCTTTCTCCACGCATAACGTGACCCAGGTAAGAAATTTCCCCATTTTGACAGTTTTTACTATTTCAGTTTTTTTATTCATACGCCTTAAGATTTTAAGATTTGTGACCCTTTCCGTCCAAGAAACTCTGAGTATGCGTCTATACACCCACATCTCGAAAGCTTCAAGTCTTCTCAGATCAACTTTGTTCGTTGTCCACGACTCCATCCCATAGAGGAGGATCGAGAAAACGTATCATCTGGCTAATCTGATCTTAAGTTTAATATTCAGATCTCTTGAGCAGAATACTCTCCGCATATTTGTAAATGCAGCCCTAGCTTGACCTATTCTAGATCTTATTTCTCGAGAGTGCCCTCCAGTCTCAAAATGGTGCCCAGGTATTTGTACTCTCTTACTCTCTCCACTGCCTCATTGCGAACATACAATCTTCCTTGAACATTTATTTTGCTGATTATCATGAATTTAGTCTTTTTTGATGTTAAGTGAAAGACCTGCTTCTTCACTGTTGTTTACGATGTTGTCCATTATTCTTTGTAGGTCCGCGCTACTCTGGGCTATTACCAAGGTATCATCGGCAAAGCGTTGTTGTTTATTGTTTCACCGTTAACCTTTATTCCGGCAGTTTCTTCAAATATAGCCTCTTGCATAATTTTCTCTGAATAGAGGTTGAAAAGTATCGGAGAGGTGATGATATCTGATGATATCTACATAACGAAAATCCACGTCATCCGTTTCCGTTCGTCTGTCTATCTGTCGGTCTTCTAACCCCGTAATCTCAGCCAAGCTTCCGATAAGGTATTGGCATCCTGGCTTTCTATACAAATTCAGAAAAAATCTGCCAATCAAGTAAGTACTATCTTATGCTGAAATCATACTTAGTCCAGCGTGATTTTGAAACTAAAATAAATGATGTGACCTCTTGCTGCTACTCTATACTATCAGGTGTTCCCCAGGGTAGTGTCCTTGGTCCCCTTCGTATGTGCTGTATACATCTGCCATACCCACGCCACATCAATAGCCACATTTGCAGACGATACTGCAATATTTGCAACCAATGACAATGAAGATCCCAGAACTGTTGCAACTAAATTGCAAGGACATCTAGATATTATCGGGACTTTGTTGACGAAATCGAGATTTAAGTTTAACAAACCTAAATCCTTGCAGATAACGTTTACTCTCAGCAAAGGTAATTTTCCAACCGTCAGTCTTAATGAAATTGATAAACCACAAATAGCAGTAGTCAAATATCTAGGGCTTCACTTTGATAAAAAACCAAATTGGGAAACACATATGTATAATGATGAAAAAATTGCAAATTAAACTAAAAGTGAAAGAAATAAACTGATTGATAGGTCGAAATCACATGTATCACATCTCAGTCGAAAATAAATTGCTCATTTACAAAACAGTTATAAAACCAATATGGACATATGGAATTGAACTTTGGAGTTGTGCCAGTAAATCAAACACAGTCGTTATACAAAGATGGCAATCAGAAGTTTTCCGTTAAAACGTGTCCAACCATACTTTGCTCAATGTCCTCAAAATTCCCGATATTTACAGTTACTCACGCAAGCGCCAATAAATACCACCTGGGTGGAGAAGAAATTGAGCTGGTTTGGGGGTGTGGGAGGGGGTTGTAAAACTGACAGACTTGTTGTATTCATAATAGGCTGTCCATTGATCTGTGGAAGAAAGACCTAGCTGCATAGCACACTTTTTCAGGTCCATCCCAACATTGCCTTGCCTATTACAGAAACCAGGGGACTAGAATCTTCTGATGTATACATACGAGTATTGTTTCAGATAATTATGTATTGTGTAACCTGGTAATTATTGAATTGGTTTTACTGAAATTTTGACACAGTATTGGTATTGTAGCGAGGATGGAGAACAAGAACAATATTTTGTTTTATTCCCAGTGAGCTCTTCTTACGCTGTAAAGGAACAGAATAGTCTTGTCATTGCTATATTGGATGATAAACTTAAATGTGAACAAATCTTTCCAGTTCGCTGACAGCGGTTCGCCAATGCCTGTGCCATCTGAAACAAGAAACTTCATGTGCGAATATCCAGACTGTTCCGCGGTAAGTATATAGAAATTTACAACACAAATAGTAAAATGAATACGTATGTGTACAGTAGCCTCATAATAGGTAATAAAAGGAACAAAAAACAAGGAGTAAACAAACAAATTTTGTATGCAAACATCAGAACTTTATTCAAAGTAAGAATAGCTCTAGGTTAGATCTAGATCCGAGCACTAAAGACAAGTACGACGTTATATGCAGTTACATTGCGGTTTTAGTGTGGGTTTTGCGTTTACTTTAAAATAAATGAAAATTTATTTCTGACTTTTGTCTTTGTGAATAAGTTTTTTAAATGCGATAATTCGAATCAAACGGACATATAAGAACAGTTGGTATTGAGGTTTGTTGCAGCTTCAAAACATAGAATTGTACAATCCTGCATTTTTGTTTCATGTCAAAAATAACGACGTAATTTGTTGTCCTGCGCCATAAATAACGTACCTTAGTTATAATTTACGTATTTCTTATTACTGCGCATGCTCAAGGTAACGATAGCCATGAAATTCGTTATTTCTGGCGATCCGAAAACTCCCTTGTTTGGTGAATATACAACGTGTTCAAAAAGTACCGGACCAAATGAATAACCAGGAAAATAAGGGCGCACAAAAAACAGGCAAGACAAATGTCGTATGAAATTTTCCTAGCTACCCGATGGTGACCTTAGTGATGACCTTGACCTTAGTGTCAAGGTCAAATCGATTTTCTTAAACGGAAATCCCTACTTTGGACACCGGAAATGAAAAGCCCGGAAAAATTGTATATCCAGATGACCTTGATTTTTTGAAAAAGTTGTCCTTGGATTATTCGATCAAGGTCAAAATGTGACCAGCAGAGTATCTCAAGTAGTGAGGGTTGCACAAAAAGATAGTCAAGACAAAAGTCTTAGGAACATTTTCTGGCAATCGGATGGTGACCTTTATGCTTACCTTGACCTTAATAATATATCTCATATAGGGACGTAGAATTTTTCGGGTTTTTTATTTCCGGCATCAAAAGTAGCCGTTTTCGCTTAAGAAAATCTATTTGCCCTTGATGTGACTTTGAAATTCAAGGTCAAGGTTAGCATAAAGGTCAACGTCGAATAGCCAGAAAATGTTCCTACGACATTTGTCTTGACTATCTTTTTGTGCAACCCCTACTGCTTAAAATACTCTGTTGGTCACATTTTGACATTGATCTAACCATCCAGGAATCCAGGGTCAATTTTTCAAAAAGGTGAAGGTCACCTCTGGATGTAAAATTTTCCGGGCTTTTCATTTCCACTGTCAAAAATAGGGGTTTCCATTAAAGAAAATAGATGTGACCTTGACCGTGACCTTGAAGTCACGGTCATCATAAATAACACCGTCGGATAGCCAGGAAAATTTCATACGACTTTTGTCTTAACTATTTTTTTATGCAACCCACAATTCCCGAGTTATTCATTTGTTCCGGTACTATTTTAACACGGTGTATATGTTACGGTTAAAGTGTTTACTTTGATAGGTTATATATACTAGCTGGATAGTATACAAACTATACAAATTTCTCGTTATTTTGATGGAAACTCATATTTCAACTAAAATAGCTATGAATATTGGTTGGTTTGTATACTAGCCAGCTAGTTTATAAACTATACAAGATATGCCGCTAAAGTATATACCACAAAGATGTCACACATATTAACCAGTGTTTCTGGTCAGTTTACAAACTATCCACATGATTTGGATAAGGTAAACACCTAATATCTCTAGTAATACATAATGACCAACACGTTGGTTAGTATGTAAACTAACCAATCCTCTTTGGTTAGTATGTAAACTAACTAATTTTCTTTGGTCAATTTAACAGAAAAGTGAGGTTATGTTTATGGCAAGTGTGACGTGTTGGTATTGTTTACTGTCGTGCCTTGTGAAATTTGTTTAAGAACAGTTATCTAGTTACCAAAAATAGGTCAGCAACAACAATTTGAAAAGTTACTTTTAGAATGTTACGAGAAAAAGTCCCAAAATTCAAAATTAATGAACGACAGTAATGTACTTCTGCAACATATAAAGAGAATACGCGAACAAGGACCTAACACTAATAACAAGATTGATTATCATGTAATGAATACTTATGATTTACAGAGAATCGATTCATCTTATGTAATCTTATATAAAAGATCTGGAAAGATTATTTTACGTTTGAGTGAAACCTATGATGCCATTAAAGCTGCCCAGGGTCTAGAGATTTATTTTATATGAATATTTTGTTACACAAATAGTATTTCCGTTTATCTTACTTATCTTTAGGTAATTATAGCAATTGTATGTTATATCTATGAATAAACATTACTTTTGATTAAAAATTGTTTTTCTAAACTAAAGTAACCAAAGAGGATTGGTTAGTTTACATACTAACCAACGAGTTGGATATTATGTAGTACTAGAGATATTATAGGTGCATACTTTATCCAAATGATGTGGATAGTTTTTAAACTAACCAGAAACACTGGTTAATATGTGTGATATCTTAGTGGTATAATACTTTAGCGGCATATCCTGTATGCCTGTAGTTTATAAACTAGCTGGATAGTATACAAACCAACCAACATTAATAGTTAATTTAGTAGAGATATGGTTTTCCATCAATAACGAGACATTTGGATAGTTTGTATACTATCCAGCCAGTATATAAACTATCAAAGTAAACACTTTAACCGTAACATGTACACAGTTACTCACATTCGTACCGTTGTGGTTTTAATATTTATTTTCCTATTTTCAGAGCTTCAACTCCCGAGCCGCCTTGAACGGTCACATCCGCATCCACGGCGGGACCGCCCGCAACTCTCCCACCCCCTCCACCGGCCTGCAGGACCGACGCTCCGCCTCTCATCACCATCACCACGCCCACCATCACCACCACGCCCACCATCACCCCGCCCACAGCACGGCCGTGGTGACGTCATCTTCGGCGGGCGGGGCAGGCAGTAGCTCCGCCTCCTGTCACCCCGACTCCACCGAAGAGTACCCGTGCAAAATATGCGGGAAGTAAGTGTGCCACCACTCTGCGGCAAAACGCGCGCGCCTAGCGTTCGGAGAAAGGTAAATGATCGGTGTGTAGGCGCGTACTCGACCACCGTCTATGCGAACGCAGGTTGTTGTGGAAAGTCGTTTTGGTGTGTACGTCCGGTTGGTTATTTATTTTTTTTTATTGAGAAAACAAAGCCGCGTTAACCTCTAAGGGTTATTAGCGGCGGATGTGATTATATATTGTGTAATATATGGATTTCACTAAGATACATCAGTAGATTATTTACATTGCATTCATATCCTAATACGTTTGTTAGAGTTCCTTCAATATTATTTTGCAGTCTTTCATTTTCAAATATCGGACACTCGACTAAAATATGTTTTACGGTAAGCACTTCTTCACACAAATCACAGGTGGGCGGTGGTTCATGGCTGAACAGGTGCGAATGGGTGAGTTTGGTGTGTCCGAGTCGAAGCCTGGTTACGATTGTTTGTTGTCTTCTGTTGGGAGTAATGCAGCGCCAAGGCCCTATAGTTGATTTAACCTCGCGGAGTTTGGAGTTCTTACTTTGCCACATGTTATTCCACGCCTGGTATATTCTATTTCTGATGTGGGTTTTTATGTCTGATGCTGGTATTTTAATCCCTGTTAACATGTCTTTGTTTGTTGCGATTTTTGCATTCTGATCTGCTTCTTCGTTGCCTTTGATGCCAACATGCGACGGAGCCCATACGAAGATAACCTGTTTTCCCTGACTGTTCAACTTATGTAACTGTTCTTTAATTATAGTTACTAGTGTATTGCCACTATAAACTCTTTGCATTGTTGTGAGTGAGCTAAGTGAATCGGATACTATTACCCAATTTCTAATAGCTGTTTCTTCAATATACTGGAGAGCATGAAGTTCTCCCGTGAAAACTGTTGCCTCATCTGGTAATCTTGTAGTTATAATTGTTGTTGGTGTTACAACTGCTGTGCCTGTCTCAGAATCCATTTTAGCTGCGTCCGTGTATATTTTTTGGTGTTCTGGGTATTTTTCCATAGTGTGGTGAAATCTTTGCCTTAACAAGTCGTTGGGCAGCTCGTGCTTGTTGAGTTCTGACAGTTTTGTATTGATCTCAGGTGTAGGGATGAGCCACGGTGGTATGGAAGGTGTAGTGCGATAGGATGGGGGTAAATGGGATATGTTCAGCTATCTGAGGTAGGAGCTTATTGTTTGGTAGAAGGTCTTTTTTCTGGTTGGTTATTGATTTAGCGTATGGTTATAGCACACATGAAAAAAGTCATGAACAAGTAAAACAGTTAAGACAAACGACACAAAATTAAAAAATTGCGATCTAAATAGTGACTAGTCTATAGGTTAATATCTGATGGCTAGGCTGGGTTTTATTGGCTGGCAAATTTCTCAGGCGCAGGCAGGTTTCGTAAAAGGACGCGGTACGCGTGAACAGATCTTAAACTTAAGACAGATTATTGAAAAAGCCAGAGAGCATTATTTTCCCGTTTTTATCTGCTTTGTGGACTATTCTAAGGCGTCTGATAACGTCAAGTGGCCTAAACTGTGGGAAATCCTTATCTCCATGGGAGTTCCTTACCACTTATTATTTCTCATAGAGCAACTCTATGAGTCTAGTTCAGCTCGTGTAAGAATTGACGGAAATCTGTCTGGTCAAACAGCAACCAGAAAAGGAGTTCGTCAGGGATGCGTATTATCTCCGATGTTATTTAACATTTACTCTGAATTTGTGATGAGACAGGTATTGGACAAATGGAATGGCGGTATAACTATTGGCGGAAGCAAAATATCTAACTTAAGATTTGCTGACAACCCTTATTGCTGCTTCTCAGGAAGCACTAGTAGCTCTATTGAACGTTTTAGGACAACACAGTGCAGCATATGATCTTGCTATTAACTACAACGAGACCAAGGTTATTATCGTAGATAGAGAGCATGATAATCATCGAGAAATACAGTCAATAGGCCGTTGTGAGGTAGTTCAAAGTTTTGTGTACCTCGGTTCTTTGATCGACAATTCAGGTAGTTGTGAGAATGTGATTCGACGGCGCATTCAACAGGCACGGGTGGCCATGACAAAGCTTACTAAAATATGGCGTGACCATAACATCATTAAAGCTACCAAAATGTCACTGGTTCAGTCTCTTGTGTTCTCCATATTTTTGTATGCCTCGGAAACTGTTAAAAAGGCAGCTCGAGCTCGCATAGATGCTTTTGAAATGTGGACGTGGAGGAGAATGCTGAGAATTCCTTATACCGCCCATCGAACTAACGTTTCCATACTGGATGAGGTCGGTAATCCAAAGAGACTATCCTCCATTGTGTCGATGAGAATGCTTACATTCTTCGGACATATTCGCAGAAGCGATAATATGGAGAAACTTGTAGTTCAGGGTCACGCCCCGAGTGGGCGGCGCCGTGGCCGTTCCCCTACACGCTGGGTGGATACGACGAAACAGTTGCTAGATATGGGTATCAAGAGCGCCACTGAACTGACAGTAAATCGCGAACGATGGCGTGCTACAGTTCTCAAAACTATTCTAGGTCTACAAATAGGCACTTTTGCACCTCTCCTTGCCCTAGTTCCCAAGTCCAGCCCTCAGAGCAAAGGTGAGGATGGCCTTGGGTCCTGTCCATCCTCGGGTTCAAGAACCCTTGCACCGAGTATAGTCTGTCTGTGATAGCCGAGGGCTTCACAGCGACATAGAATGTGTACCGAGGATTCTTCCTCCTCGCCACCCCCATCACATGCAAGTGACGTTTGAAGGTATTGTGGCCGGATAGCAGGCCCACAAATAACCTTAGTCGGCTTCTGTCCAGTGAGAGACAGAACAGCCTCACCTCAGCGAGAGGTTCTAAAATTGCTTGACGGGGATGTCCAGAGATTCCTCTCCATCTCATAAGATGCTGACAGCCCCAAAGCTGGCTCAGGACCTAGAAAGTTATCCCTCGACTCGCTCCTTGCGAGCGCGTCCGCCATTTCATTGCAACCAACACCAGCATAACCCGGCACTCACACAATTGACACCTGATATTTTGCCGAAATATCATCCAAGACCTTTCTACATTGCAGAACGAGCCTTGATGTTAACCTACAAGCACTTACCTTTGCTTTTAATGCTGCGTGGTTGTCAGAGCAGATGCTGATTCGTCTGCTAGGCCCCTGAATTTCGAGAATTCGAAAGGCACAAGCTAAAATCGCATATATCTCTGCTTGGAATACCGTGGTGTATCCCCCAAGAGAGATGGAGAGCTTCGTTTTTCGCCCATAGAACCCAGCGCCAGTGCCTCCGTCGGTAAGTGAGCCGAGTGTGCACCAGACTGACCCTCTCCCCTCAAAAGACCGCCTGGCGCTTGGCCCTCACTCTTCTCTTGTAGAATACTTGACCGTAAATTTTCAGTCGAAGCGATATGTAGGAGAAATTATGTCACACCTCATATGTAGGATAGGATCATCCTTTTGTAGCTCAGAGAGGATGGCAGAGTGTCCCCTGCCAGGATTCACAAAGGACCAACTACCTCGACCCCACAATTGGAACGCACACATCCTTACCTCCCCTTGAACTACCAAGTCTAGTGGAGGAAGATTCAGCAGTGCTTGTAACGCGCTCAACGGAGTCGTACGTACTGCACTTGTTATAGCCATGGATATGGTCTGAGGCCACATTCTTGCACTATATGCCTGACAGTTTGGCGTTTCGCTCCACAGTCGCATCGTGGGGATTCTCGCGTGTTTCATTTAAACAGCGACTCATCGTACACTTCATGCGACGTGCACATGCTCTTTAGTGTCGATCATTCCTTTCGGTGGAGCTCAAAACCAAGGGGTTCGTGACCAACAGTTAGATTACTGTTCACTATACTGTTTAGGTCGTAAAGTGAAAACACGAGGTTATTCTTTTGCTCATGAATGAATAAGGACCAGAGGCTATCCAGCACGGAATGTGGCTGGTGCATAGGCCACACGATGGGCCCTTTTGCGCCTCTATTCGCGCTAGTTCCTAAGACCTGCCCTTTTGGCAAAGGCAAGTACATTCTTAGGTCCTATCCGTTTTATCTCTATTGGTTCCAAGGTTCTTGAGCCCAGCATAGTCTGCCTCTGATAACCCAGGGTTTCACAGCGACACAAGATGTGTGCCGAGGATTCTTCCTCTTCACTACACCACGTGCACGTTGGGTCGTTGACCACCCTCATCACAAACAAGTGACGCGTGAAGGTGTTGTGACCCGTTAATAGGCCTACTAGCAATCCCAAGTTACTCCTATCCAGAGAGAGACAAAATCGTCCTTTTCTCTCTACAGGCCCTGCTAATAGTTCCCGAGCCTGTCGGAGATGACCAGAGATGTTGTTCCATCTCAGAGAGTGTTGATTCTGGATCCACTCTCCAGTTGTTTTCCCAATCAAGTTTGCAGATAGTCCTAAGGCTGGTTCCGGGCCCACAAAACTGTTGCCGGATCCCATCCTAGCCAGATGATCCGCCATTTCGTTACCCTTTACCCCAGCGTGCCCAGGTACCCACATCAGTGATACCTTGTGTTTAACTGAGATGTCGTCAAGAGCCCTCCTGCACTCCAGGACCAGTCCCGACGTTATTTTCCAAGCACTCAGTGCTTTGATGGCTGACTGACTGACAGAGCAGATAGTAATCCGCCTCCTAGACCCGTCAATTTCCCGAATACGGTTTACACAAGCAAGTATCGCATAGACCTCAGCCTGGAATACTGTGGTGTGCCCCCCAAGAGGGAATGAAAGTCTTGTATGGGGTGCGTAGACTCCCGAGCCCGAGCCCTCTCTAGCGAGTGAACCGTCTGTGTACCAGACCTGTCCTCCTCCTTCGATGAGCTGTCTTTCCCTAGACTCCCACTCTTCCCTTGACGGAAACTCCACCGTAAATATGCGATTGAAGCGATGCGTAGGAGAAACTATATCGCTCCTCGCCAACAAAATAGGACTATCCTCATGCAACTCTGCTAGAATCGTCGAATGTCCTTTGCCTGGATTCCTAAAAGTCCAGCTACCCTGACTCCAGGGAGGGAACCCAGTTTTTCTAGCTTCCCCTTGAATTACCAGATCCAAAGGAGGAAGATTCAATAGTGTTTCAATGGCACTCAAAGATGTTGTGCGTACACTTGGCTTCAACTTCCAACTGCTGGCGTATGATCCCAGGATTGAAAGATTGGCAGTTAGTGGGGACTCTAGAATATCGAAGCTGGTATTTCTGTAGCTAAAGCCAGGTCATCTGCATATATGTATGTCAATTTCCGGGAGAATAACCGAGAAAGGTCCGAGGTAGATATTTTGTACAAGAGACAGAACGAAGCCTTGGGGTATCCGTTATTTAAATATCGCGATAAAATTTATTGAGAGTGACATACGGAAAATTTACCGATTTTTTTACCTATTTTAGGTAGTATATAACTGCTGAGAACCTAGACATACACACCATAACGCCTTTCCATTGCAATAAAGCTCACAGTGACGGTTGAGACAAGAGTACGCTGCTTGTTGTGTTGTTGACAAATCCTCTGCTTACGTGCTAATACTCATACTTCGTTGTTACCCTCCTTTTCACTGTTGTTATTCCAACTACACATATACAACTTCCAGTGTGCGGAGAAAGGTGTTTATTTTCCAGTTTGATGTTTTTGTTTTTGTCCGGATGCTAGGATTTTGCGATGAGCTGTTTTTGTACATGAACTAACAAATCAAAGTACACAGCATGTCCATATTATTTTTGTGCCATTTGGAAAAAAACTAAATATTGGCCAAACGAGTCCCCAAGTGGTCATCCATCCTAGAACTAGCAGCACTCGGCGGTGCTTAGCTTCACAGATCATCAGCGCGCCCGATTTTGCTAAAAGGAACGTCCAAATTTCATCAGAAACGTCAATAACATTAATTATTATCCAGGATTTCCAAAATTACATTCTTTAGGATAGTAATAACTAAAAAATTCAGGACAATATGTTTAGAACCATATAGATAGGCAAGCAGTTTGGTCTAGGTCAGGGGTGTCGAGCCTCTATGTGCCTTACCCTCCAAAACTATACTGATAAACTGCAGTCGAAAGGCTTTTAAAGTCATATGAGACGACAATTATGTCTACTCAACTACTAAGGAACTTATTAGCTACCTTAGTGAGGAGGTAGCTAAGTAACTACATGTCCATGGCCACAAAACAACAACAGTGCTGTTACTGGACACTGATTTCAACCAAGGAAACACCTCCAATATGGAGATATTAGTGTTAAGAAGTGGCTGTGCGATTTCCAGCTGTCTTATCAATGCGAGAATCCATTCTAGGGGAACACTAGCCTGCCATGGTCGGGTTCAGGGGAATCCCTCTGAGCTGCATCCCCTGTGGCACACGAAGATGGACGAACAAACCTTACATTGAGATCAAAATAAGTGTTTTTTTCTCTAGTCTGCAGTCATGGTCTCCATCGTATAACCTCAATCGCTTCAGGTATTCCTTCAGGCCACAATGTCCTGTAAGAAGACCTGTTGTTACTTGAAACTGATTCCTGTTCAAAGAAATCAGTCCCTCAGGTATTTGTTTTAACGGGTCTTTGATTAGTGCTATCGCATTCTTATATCTCGGTATCGAGGACCAGTATTCCTTGTATTGGAACCAATCTCTGACCTTATGTCTACACAATTATGCTGTTTGGCACCTTAAGCAGAAGATCCTTTTCTTGCAAGCTCACCTGCCTTTTCATAGCCATCTATACCTGAATATACTGGTAAATAGAAATTGACTATAGAAACCATATGAGAGTTTTTGTGTACTTTGCTGAGTCGGCAAAAACCAGTACCTTGGGATAATATCTTCCTGCTGTTGTATTTTTGTCGATAAGCTTGAACAGCAATAATAAAGGTTTGACCAAAAAGCAGTGATGCGCTGACGAGAAATAAATCTTGGAATAAAAATGCTTTAACGGAAGCGCAGGATTGATGAATAATACTGAGTTTGAAAAGATAACATTGCAGAATCGAGCAGTTACACTATACAGGGTGTCCCAAAAAATAGTGTCAAGCGGAAGTCAAGAGAGCACACCTAGAAGTATCTGAATCACCCCCATATATGTTATGCAATTGTTTGTGGTTTTTGAGTTTTGAATTTTTTTCTGAATTTTAGAGAATGCTCTACCTCGACAACTTAAAACTGTCAAAAAAGAAAACTAAAAGACTTTTCCAAATTTTCTCTTTTGCTAATTAATCTTCCAGAGTTTACTGTTCATACGTAAAGGAATCGGCTTAGCAAATCTGTTGAAAGTCATGAAAATTATAGTGTAAGGTGAAAAATGTACGTTCTGTTAATTATGACTTAAATTTTCGACTCGTAGTTAAAAATCTAAAGAGGTGATTTCATGATTTCTATGCAGGTCTAAAAACTTCTTCAGACTCTCAGCTATCATAACCATTAAAAAAAAAGGAGTACTTAATGGGGCTACTTTGGCTCCAATCGACCTTCAACCACAAGAGGCGGAGATTTCTTGAAATTAGCGATGGGATTTTAAATGAAACAATAACTAATTTTAGGGCGCTAATAGCAGAATGATGATAAAAAACATTCAGTGTTATCAGAGTATCGTTAGATGACCACATGTGTCACTTTGCTAAGATTTTTTTTACATGTACGACTTCTTTTTTGTAAGTGGGAAATTGTAAAATGAATCGAAATTAATACATTTATTCACTAAGTTTCTTAAATTTCACAAGAAATTTTCAAAATGTGTACCTTCTTGTTCGATGCATAATCTACATCTTCTGAAAAAATTGTTTTTTAAATTAACAAATTTTGTTGTTTTTTTGTTGTTTCTTCAGCCTGTGTTAATTTGTTGCGTAATTCGCTGATGTTTCTCTTTAGCATAAACTAGTTCTTTGTAGTAGCCCTAAACAAAAAACTATCGGATTTAAATCAGGTGACCGTAGCGGCCAGTCAGTGGGTCCAACACGACCTATCCATTTGTTTCATAGTCTCTTGCAGAAAAAAGCATCGTTAAATCCAGTTGTCGTGCACTCAAGGTCCGTAGGAATAGCCAAATAGTCAGACAACAGAATAGTCAGACAATCCAAACCGATAGCACTCAAGAGTCCGTGGGGAAAGCCAAATTTCGAATCTGCGTGCACTCCATAGTCCGTGAAGAAAGCCCAATTGTCAAAATAATTCACCAAACAAGAGCGTATCGTGTTAAAGCCGCAAAGACAGACAGACGACTGAATAAATACAACGAAAGCAACCTATGCAATGACACATTTTGAAAAGACATCCCAACAATATCATAGCCATCTCTTTCTAACGTCGTTTACTGCGTTAGCGTTAGCTCATTTTGTTGTCGCTCAGGTAAAAACCGGTTTTGAATAATGCACTCCTTGTGGTTTTTTAGCAAGAAATAGGATCTTTTTTAACAAATGTATAATTTATGGACCGTTTTTAACGTTTATTATTGCGGTACTGACAACCATTCTGCTATTAGCGCGTTAACGTAAGTTATTGATGAATTGAAAATCACATCGTTAATTTCAAGAAATCTTCGCCTCTTGTCTTTGAAGGTCGATTGGAGCGAAACTAGCCTCATTAAGTACTACTTTTTTTCAATGACTGTGATAGCTGAGAGTCTGAAGAAGTTTTTAGACTTGCTTAGAAATCATGAAATCACCTCTTTGGATTTTCAATTGCGAGTCGAAGATTTAAGTCATAATTACCAGATCGTAAAATTTTCAGTTTACACTAAAATTTTCATGACTTTCATCAAAGTTACGAAGCCGATTATTTTACGTATAAACAGTAAACTCTTGGAGATTAATTAGCAAAAAAGAGAATTTGAAAAGTCTTTTAATTTTTCTTTTGGAACAGTTTTAAGTTGTAGAGGTAGAGAATTCTCTAAAATTCAGAAAAAAATTCATAACTCGGAAACTACAAACAATTGCATAACATATATGGGGGTGATTCAGATAGTTCTAGGTGTGCTCTATCTCTGGACTTCCGCTTGACACTATTTTTTGGGACACCCTGTATGACACTGCGTAAATTACGGAATAATGCGACCATATCTGTATAGAGTTTGCGATAAGACAAAATGATGGCCATCGCTCTTTCCTAGCAATCCACCTTTTAGAAATCTATTGTCACTTCCTTTCCTACTACAGTCTAAAATGTAATGTTCCTTGTTCGTTCTTACATTGCAGCATGTACTTCTGTCAGGCATAGTGCAAACTGTCCACATCTGAATAATCCAGTGATATGTTTGTTGAGTTCAGCAATAGTACGAAGGTAATAGCTTCTGCTTATCCACATAACGTAACAGGTTCTGAATGGAACCAACACAAGAGTGCACCTACTTTGTATAGATTAGTTGGAACTGTTTGAAGATGTCTTGTTGAATTTAGGTTACTTCTGTGTCTCTGTTGCCGCAAAGCAATGCAAGTTAAAATGAAATTTTGGCAGCGTCTTTGTAAAATTAGAAACTTGCGCTTGCGCTTCCTTTGTTTAGTAACACAGAAACCAGAGATTAAATAAAAGATATGACACAACGACATTTAGAAACCGTTTTTGAAATGCTTTCGATCATGGCCGACTCTACACTAGGCCGCAGCCTTAGATGTGGCAACGTGGCTTAGCTGTGAAATAGTTGGCCTATAGTTTCAGAATAATTATTACATTTTATATGTATTAGAGTTCATCTGGGTTAATAAATTAAGAAAAATACTTTTTAAAACTACTGCTACTAATACCACTTACATCTGATGTCTGGTTCATCACAGTCAGACACTACAAAATAAAAACAAACGCAACCTGTTTCCTGCTGCCACTTCCACTTCCACTTAAATGAACACTCAATTTACTTTGTAAATTGTCACTTGAGCTAGAAAAATTCACTATTAGGTCACTGTGAAGCCATTCTTGCTGGTCTTGATTCCCTTTCACTATCAAATCTTTTCATAGGTATGCCCCAGATGCATGACCAGATGACTTCTATTAACTGTATTTTTCTGTGATATTTGGGAGGTCTAGAAAACATTATAGGTACCACATTGTGCTTTAAAATAGGTCTTATCCTTTGAAATGTTTGTAAATTATTGTCTTTATCCTTATAAATATAACCAGCCCTTCCGAGGAATACCTTTCATCCACTTCTGTTTATGTCCCTTATTGGACGCACAATTGCTAGTGCAACCTGGTACTACACACTTTGCAGGCATCTTTTTATTTGTATAGTTTCATTTGTGCAGGTAAATAAGTAGAAACACATTAAAAATCACCTTGCAATGTTTTCTTGACTCTGGAATAAGGTTATGTTGGGCCATGGTTTGGTATGTCCACTATTGGGCTGCAACCTGGTACTACACACTTTGCAGGCATCTTGTTATCTTTATAGTTTCGTTTGTGCAGGCAAATAATTAGAAACACATTAAAAATCACCTTCCAATCTTATTTTTCACTCTGGAAGATTACACTAATGACTTCACAACAAACAAAAGCTCGGCCTACATCCAGTGTTGCCATATTTCAATGCTCCAACCTAGTGAGTAAAGTCGGCCATGTTTCGATACTTTCCAAGGAATCAGATTGGAGTTTCAAATAATCAGATTAATTTTCAAAAGCGTCACATATCAATCGGCAAGTGCCGAAAACTGTTGGTGGTCGAGAAGGACTATGTCGGGCTTGTTAGCTTGTACAAGCTCGAGCGTGGGGAACGAGTAGTTCCAGTAAATCCGATATCCCTTGTTCTTTACAACGGACCCTATGTACCCTGGAGCGTATGGCAGCACACTAGTTGAGCACTCGTAGAGCCGCGTTGTAGCAATGGACGCAAGCCGTGCCAGCACCCTTACACGCCGACAAGAGATGCAAAAGCGTCTCTGACGCCTGTCGGCAGGCTCTACAACGGGTGTCGGGTATATCTACACCCATAACCCTATTACGGTATACCAAGGTATTAAAGCCATTATGTAAGCCATTATAAAGCCCTCAGTCTCCGACTTCAACCCACTAGACCTTAGCAAAGAGAAGGTCAGCTGCTCAGACAAGCCATGCTCTTCTAGATGCTAGTAGAAGATTCCATGCATTGGCTTATCTTTATGAAGTCTTAAAAGGAATTCGACTTCGGCAGCTTTAATGTGGGATTCATTATTAATTATTAAATGCGTTTGAAATTTGGATGTGACTGTTGGAAATTATATGTAATGCTTCTGAATTCCGAATCGATTATTTGAAACTACAATTGATGCATTTTAATTCAAAATTGACTGAAATTACATTTTTGACCTTTTGAAATATTCAACTGACTACTAAAGGGTGTAGTTTCTGAAATACAACCATGGCGCATTTTCTACATTCTCATTTGCAAAAATCATTCCTATCTATTTTCTCGTATTAAATTGTCTATAATGTGTAAGCTTTGATAGTGATAGTGGACAAACATTTCATCATGCATAGTACCGGAGCTAGCACTTTTAAGAACTCATCATTGAGGGAAAATTTTTGTTTCATATGGTGTGAATACCAAGAAAATGAGATACTCAAATGTTTAACATTTCTTACAAGTAAACTAAAATCAACAAGACATAAAGTCAGTTCTCTTCGACTTATGTGCTGCAAAAAAGGCATAGGTAAAGACTAAAATCTCTCAGATGCACGTGAGCATGTCACAACAAAAACATTGCCGATCATAATGCCAAAATATATAACGATTACAAAATTTCCGATTTAGTATCTAGCATTTTGCATGTGAATCGCGAATAACTGATTAGCTGATTGATTTACAGAATTCAACTTTGGTATTATTCGGCTTTTCAGTGTTTCTATCTCTGATCTATTATACCTTACCCAAGAATTGTCATTTGACTGACAGTATTGGCAACCCAATGGCACCTGTAGCTCTAGTAGTGTCACCTGCCTAACAAAAGCATGACTAAAATTACAAATATGTATATATGTACATTGTATAGAGGGTGTCACGTAATGTAGGGCGCATCCTAGTTTTTAAGATACAAGATGTCACAGTTTGGAAAAAAATCGATGTCGCCAGTGACCTTGAGAAAACTAAATGTTGTTTTTCCGATTAAACAGATAAAATCACAACTTATTTGACCCTTGATGTCTCTTCGTATCTAGTTTTCAAGGAAAAAAATAAAAACTGCTTCATAGCCCGTCAAAAAATGATTAAAAAATAGTTGTTTCCTTAAAACATTCAGCAGCAGAAGACCTTAGTTTGAGCGATGTAAGAAGTATCTTTGCAAAATCAACATTTTATGAGTTGGAGAGGAGTCTCTGGACATCTTCGTCGAGCTAAAGACCCTTTTAGGACCCCTGGCTAAGTTAGGGCAGTTCTGTATCTCACCGGACAGAAGCCGACTAAGATTACTTGTGCTCCTGCTATATGACCGTAACACCTTCAGACGTCACTTTAGTGTGATGGGGGCGGTAAGCGACCTGACGTGTGCACGCCTGTGGTGAGGAGGAGGAATCCTCGGCACACATTTCATGTCGTTGTGCCCTTGGACCTCACAGGCAGGTTGAAGAGTGCTTGAACCTGAAGATATAAGGTACCCAAGGCCATCCTCACCACCTTTGCGATGAGGACTGAACTTCAAAACTAGAGTAAGGAGAGGCACAGAAGCGCTTGTGCACTGGTGGCTCCAGTCACTAGAAAGGCTCCCTTTTTTCAGTCATTTATTTTCATTCATTCATTGGTAACTTGATCGTTGTGTACCAAGGAGTGTACGTGTATCACGATGCTGCACTGCCTCCAATAGGTTCCAGTATCGCCCGAGAGCTGAGTCCCAAATAGGACCAACGAATTCTAGTAAAGGTCTGAAGAAACTTTTGTACACGAAGGAGGTACTGATAAGGCATCCTTGAACGATCTCTCCATCATATACAATAGCTTTTGTAGCTAAACTGTCAGTCAAATAATACTAAAGGGTTATGAAGTCGGAAAATAACCTATAGTACAGCTATATATGTATAGTATATTTTATGTAAGGTGTAATTGGTCAGAGATTACTACCGATATTTTCTATTCTTCACCTGCTTTTCCTTTTGTTATATGTAACTGTCTCTGTAGGTTTACTTCTTGGGGGTGATTTAATAGATTTAAGGAATAAGACTTTGAAATCCAGAATTTTTACTCAATGCTACTGTGTGTATTTTCAAGGAATTCCGTTCTGGCCAAAGATCAGATGATAAACCTTAAATTTTGGTTTTAACGGAATGAAAGCAAGCATATTTTATAATCTATCCAAAATAAAAACTTTAACATCAAAAAGTGTTTTTGGTGCCTTCGAACATATAAGTCTCTTATAAAATGATACCAGTAGCTACTAAAAAAGTATGACGTTGCAGAGAGCAAATGATTCAAAGAAAACCAACAGTCCTTGCTTCACTTTTGATTCACAAAAAAAATCTTGCTGTATTGTCAGAACCCTCTTAGCCCAACTGTTAGCCATATCCGAGCAAAAAATCTACAGGGTGGCCAATCGGGTGACGATAATAATTTTTTTTTAGATAGCCCGTATCGAGACCTATCCAAAACACCTCCACGTATGTGGACCGATTATTTATAGTTTTCGAGTTATGATTAAAACTTAGAGATTTTCCAGTTTTCCCAAGAAATCGTCAAAAACAAAAACAAGAATACTTTCTGGCTTTTATTTTTTTCTGCAATTATACTATTTTAATATCCAATAAAGAGAACCTGTACATCCGAACAATAATTACGTACATTTTGGGCCCAAAGTTTGAAATCTCTGTTTTTAGTCAGGAGACCAAAACCTTCAAAATAAAATTAAAAATACTTATGCCTGGTTCTGGAGCCTCAAACTAATCTTAAAAACTTTGCAAGACATTGTACTTTCGAAATAATAATGAAAAAGTAGCACTTATGGGGACATTTTGCGCCGTACGTGAGTGTTAAAGGTAAAAAGGTGATAATTCACGAATTTCCAAAATGATTTAAAAAACTATTATTTTGCTTTATTATGACAAATTAAAGAAAAAAAACTCGTAACAACTAACAAACCCGATAATCATTGATGTTTTGGTGACTTTTAATAAAAAAACGAATACGCAAATTGTGATTCTTGAAGTGTTTTTGCTATGTACTACTGAACTTCTGCTAAATTAAGTTGTATGGAAAGTTAATAAAGGAAAGGAATAATAAAACAATAATCTGACTTCCAATTTCATGGCAGAATTACCTGGGAAGCGATGTCGTCATACGCCCTCCCTTTCTTTCATAGTAGCTTTTTGCGAGCTCATGTCGGCGAAGCGCAGTTGTGTTAATTAATTTTTGGTAATAGGCAAAGCAATGTTCGGATGAACCTAAAAAGGTGATTTATATCGCTAGGTCTTCTTTGACAGGTCAGTAGGCAGCCTATCATGAATACAACAAGTTTTTCAGTTTTTCAACACCCTACCCCCCCAAACACCCAAACTCCACCCCCACCCAAAAAAACGCAGAAAATGATCAAGAACCCCTAAAACGTTTGAGGAATATTTGAAATTTTTGTTTTAATTACTCCGCCGCCCATGTACCGATTTCCAAAATTATAGCAGCATTACCCCACAGCATATTGCTGCCCAAATTTCATCACAGTCCATGCAGCGGTTACTGAGATTACGAGGCTAGAAAAACGCGTACAGACAGACAGACCGACAGGCAGACCGACAGGCAGACCGACAGGCAGACCGACAGGCAGACCGACAGACAGAACGACGGAATTGAGTGACGCGAATTTTATAAAACGCCCAAAAAACCTATTTCAAAATCGAAAATTTTCACGATCACAATCCTCCCCTCACCTATCGGTGTGGGAAGTAAAGGGATGGCGTATGCTACGATAACGCTTCCCAGGTAATTCCGCCATGGAATTAAAAGTCAGATTGTTGTTTTATTATTCCTTGCCTTTGTTAACTTTCCATACAACTTAATTTAGCAGAAGTTCAATGGTACACAGCAAAAAGCACAGGTATTAATTTTTTTTATTAAAAGTGATTAAAACATCAATGATTATCGTGTTTATTAGTTGTTATGAGTTTTTTTCTTTAATTTGTCATAATAAAGTAAAATAATAGTTTTTTAAATCATTTTGGAAATTCGTGAATTATCACCTTTTTACTTTTAACAGTCACGTACGGCGCAAAATGCCCCCACAAGTGCTATTTTTTCATTATTATTTCGAATGTGCAATGTCTTGCAGGGTTTTTAAGATTAGATTGGAGCTCCAGAACCAGACCTAAGTATTTTTAATTTTATTTTGAAGATTTTGGTCTCCTGACTAAAAACAGAGATTTCAAACTTTGGGCCCAAAATGTACTTAATTATTGTTCGGATGTACAGGTTCTCTTAACTGGATATTACAATAGGCTTAATACTGAGTATAATTGCAGAAAAAATAAAAGCCAAAGAGCATTCTTGTTTTTGTTTTTGACGATTTCTTGGAAAAACTGGAAAATCTCTAAGTTTAAAAAAAAATCATAACTCGGAAACTATCAATAATCGGTACACATATATGGGGGTGTTTTGGATAGGTCTCGGTACGGGCTATCTAAAAAAAAAGTATTATCGTCACCCGATTGGCCACCCTGTATATTCGGCACCCATATGATAATCCTCAACTATTTTATCTTCATGCTCTCATCCACACGTGAGCTTATTAAATTCAAATTTGTACCAAAAAACTCGATGGTTGGCGGGATTTGAACTCAATCTGCAGGTCGCGGGTTCGAATGCCGTCAACTTTTTCGGAAATTTTCTGGTAGGAATTTGAACTTGGAATAAGGTAGTCCTATTTCTAGTATAGGGAGATAAATCTTAATGAAATGCATTTTTCTATCCAGAGTATTCACAAAAATAAAAAGTCGCAGCGCGCACATGAAGTCTCATCGGCCGCCCGACGCAGAACCGTCGAAGAAGCAACAACAACAACAGCAACAGCGCGAAAAAGACCTTCTGCCCCCCACTTCCACCACTCGCGATAGCTCTTCTGTGCCAAGTCCCTTTAGTACCTAGCAGCCGTCGTCGTTATATTAGTATGTACTACATTAGGAAATCAAAACCGATAGACGGTAGATAACGGGCAATCAAAAGAGTCAGATCAAAACAACAGTCGAAAAACCCAAGTGTCTGATTGATGGAAGCAGGATGTTAAAATTATAAGGTATTGTATGTACTTAAAAGGAAATATGAATTGTAAAACTGTCTTCTGGCGCCGAGTGAACCCTTCAGTGTGTCTGCTTCATTGTTTATTTGGAACAATTTCATAATTCCGTCCTTTTGGGAATCGAAATATAAATACTCTAAAAACAAATGACGTTAGAGACTGGACGAAAAGTGAGTTTTTGGTAGATGCATTTATTAATTTATTTGTATTAGTTATGTCTTATTAAGTCAATGAGATATAACAACAGATACAAGAAAAAACTCTTGTATACTGACACTGATAGCCTCATTTAAAATTTTGTGCGCCCCTTTCAAAAAATCGGGAACCCCCACTGATGCGTATACAGGGTTGGGATAAAGTATGGAACCAAGCAAATAACTTTGGAACGGAAAGAGTGATATTGCTGAAAATTTGCAGGCAAGTGTAGTGACGTCTAGTGCATCCGAAGACATTATGTTAGCTATTAATGTACTTCCGGTTTAACCGGAAGTAGCGTCAACTGTTTTAATTTAAATGGGACACCCTGTATATTTTTGCAGATTTTAATTCATCTTTTTTTTTCGAATACATCCATAGTGGGTTTAGCATTAGTTTCTCAAAAAACGGGAAAGATAAAGCTTCTTTATCATTTCAGGTGTTTAAAATGCCGGTCATTCAAAGTCGGTTTTGGCGATCGCGTGAGAATTCACAAAGAAGTGTGTCAACTTTTAATGATTTACGTCCCGACAGGGGTCGTATAACACGTTTGACGGTGACTAAAAAAAAAAATACAAAGAAATTACCTCAAACGGTAAGACCGCAGACCGCCACGGACGAATTTGTGAGACATTTTTTTAAGAAACAAATACTAAACCCACTATGGACGTATTCGGAAAAAAAAGATGAATTAAAATCTGCAAAAATATACAGAGTGTCCCATTTAAATTAAAAAAGTTGACGGTACTTCCGGTTAAACCTTTATCCCAACCCTGTATGTACCATGTACTTCAAATGTCATTCTGTATACACGAAAGACGAGGCTAGGTTTAATGTTTGTTGATAATTTTACATTCGTAAATTGAAAACCACAAACCCCTCATCTCCATCTGTTTCTAGCTCCTATTACATTAATAGTGTTATTCAGACCTGCAAAGGTGGAGATTGAAGCCCATTATGCAGGAAATACGATGAGGAAACAGCTAAGCATGTTATCCTCGACTCTTCTGCCTTGAGTGAGAGCAGGAACGCCTATCTGAACGTAGGCCAGAAGGAAAAACATACATCTCAAAGTTCGCAAAAACTTAGCATCTCTTTAGCTGGGGGTGCACAATAAGCCTTAAGGCTAAGCGGTAACTATTAGGGCAACTGAGCCCTAAAACCCTCTTACTGCCAAAAACAAACTCACCTTAAAAATACTATGACTATAAAACTATTACTACTTCTGTGCTTTACACAACGTATACAGGGTTGGGATAAAGTATGGAACCAAGCAAATAACTTTGGAACGGAAAGAGTGATATTGCTGAAAATTTGCAGGCAAGTGTAGTGACGTCTAATGCATCCGAAGACATTATGTTAGCTATTAATATACTTCCGGTTTAACCGGAAGTACCGTCAACTTTTTTAATTTAAATGGGACACCCTGTATATTTTTGCAGATTTTAATTCATCTTATTTTTCCGAATACGTCCATAGTGGGTTTAGTATTTGTTTCTTAAAAAAATTGTCTCACAAATTCGTCCGTGGCGGTCACTTCTTTGTGAGTTCTCACGCGATCGCCAAAACCGACTTTGAATGACCGGCATTTTAAACACCTGAAATGATAAAGAAGCTTTATCTTTCCCGTTTTTACAGAAACTAATGCTAAACCCACTATGGACGTATTCGGAAAAAAAAGATGAATTAAAATCTGCAAAAATATACAGGGTGTCCCATTTAAATTAAAAAAGTTGACGGTACTTCCGGTTAAAGTACATTAATAGCTAACATAATGTCTTCGGATGCACTAAACGTCACTACACTTGCCTGCAAGTTTTCAGCAATATCACTCTTTCCGTTCCAAAGTTATTTGCTTGGTTCCATACTTTATCCCAACCCTGTATAATGAAACATCTGTGGCACTAATCATAGAGAAGAATATTTTTTTGTTTTCTGCAAACGCGTATTCGTACAGCATTTTTCGTTCAACAAATATTCTAAATAATACCAGTTACTGTCGAATACCCGATGTTTTTAAGTACATCCACCTTTTTTGATTCTACCTATAAATTAAACATGTCATTACCTATTCATACATTGACCACAATTTATATATCAGGCTGTTTTAAAACTTGTTACTGAAAAGTGTTTGGCCGATTATCATAATCTAGAAATCCAGCTCTTTCAAAATATAGATTTATTTTTTATCCTGTGAACTTAATTTTTATTGTTTTTTATCTTCAATTAAAATCAATCTTTATAGTATTCGAACCATAAAATTTAATATTCACTTACAATATACTGTCTGAAATTTTTGATGTATTTATTTTTGAGTCCTAATGATAAAACCATGCAATGAACTCAATATGTAAAAGGTTTTAAAATCATGACGTGATAAATTCATTCTCAGGTCTTATGCAGACAAATGTTTCAGGAATAACCTGCTCAGCAACAGCAACCATATCTAATCAAAACCACTCTTTTGCAGTTTTTTACTATTCATAAAAAAGACAATTTTCCACAGTTCATAGATTTTGAGTACAACCGAGACAAAAACCAAACACATGCACTGAAGGTAAAACTCGGCCCAAGACAATTCCAAAAGATGAAATTATTCGTTGAAAAGAAGTTTAGGAAGCGTAGCTAATTGAAAATTAATAGGGTAGAGTAGTGTACAAATGTCAAACACATATTAAGAGGAAAAAACAGAGATTTATATTTAATAATTTTAAAAATAGGGGTTGTGTTACGTTACGTCTATACATACCGTAACGTTAGTGCCTTTTCGAAAGATGAGTGAGACACTTTTAAAAATTGTAACTAACAAATGAGGTTGCCACCATTGTTAGTGAAAAGGGTGTTACATGAATTGGTGCTCAGCCGTTCGGTGCAGTACAATAGAAAGCAACCGTATGATTTTTTGCCTTTGATGGAAAAAGACCTGTGATTTTGAAATAGCAAGACTAAATAGTGAGCTTCGTCAAATGGAAAAAATCTTATGGAAACAGACACATTTCATCACTTTAAGTTTAAGAATTCATTCTTCTTTCTTGGACTTTTGATATCTCTTCTTCCAGACGATTGATAAAATCTGGCTCTGACTGGAATCCTATTTTCGTGCATTGGTCTTACATGTTCTTTCCATTCAAATTTATTTTCTTTTATTTTGTCGTTTGTATTGAAGATGTTCAATCCCACTCTAATGTCACTCTTTCTCTTAGTCTGTCTAATTTTGTGCTTTTCACTCTTCTTAGAAATTTGATTTCTTGTGTTTGTATCCTATTTTCTTCTATTTTTGTTGTTGTCCATGTTTCACTACCGTATAAAAGTGTTGGAGCAGCAATCGTCTCGTAAAATTTCAATTCAGTATTTTTTCTTGTTTTATTCTTTAATGTTCTGCTCATAGTTGCGCAAGGATTCGTGGATTTGTTAAGTTTTTCTTTTATATATTTGCTTATATCGCTGTCTGAATATTGGAAGTGTTTTACCTGTCCCAGTACTTCATCATTACGGCAATATTTGTCCTAACGAATATTTACCTGAGAAAGCCATGGTCTTAGTTTTGGTTGTTGATATTTTCATGTCATATTTTTGACAGATTGTTTGTAGGATATTTTCCTCTGTGAATCGTCTTCTGTTTCGACTAAAAGTAGTAAGTCATCGGCATATAAAACAGAGGTTAAAGTAATATTATATGTTAAATAATGTTAATTCAGCAGCCTTGTGTAACTTCCTTATTCACCGATATTTCTCGAGTTAATTTTCCCCTCATATCTACAGCAGAATTGTTGTTCAATGATAGAATATTCACAATACAACTAATTGTTATAGAAAAACACAGAGAATACAATAGAGAAACGCATATAAGCTTCATAGACTTTGAAAAAGCTTTTGACAATGTAAACAGATATAAATTATGGAATATTATGAAAGGACAGGGGTACCCAAAACAATAAAAGCAATACAAAGTTTATATACTGACGACAAAACGTTAGTTACCTACTCTTTGACAAAACAATGAAAGAAAAAACACAAATATTACTGAATGTGTGATTTTCAGTAACTCATATAAGTAACGATGAGATTCGTTTAAAAAGTGATGCAAAATATAGTTTCTGCGCATTTTTTAGCATTAGGACCTATCTGGCAAGGGTATGCCTTTTTTTATTGTGTTTTAAAGCGGCGTCAACTGCCACGGTTATTGGGCGCTTGTTCAGCTAACTTCACACATCAGGGTAGGTCCAAGTTATTTGTACATCTCACAATGTAAGTAATATTGGAGAGAGAGACAGGATGTAAATAAATATGTGAGGCAAAGAAGAGTAATGTAGGTAACCTACACAAAAGCACAACACGCCGTTTAAATTCTCCAGTAGTAACCTGTGGATTTGAGAAACAGCATAACCATTTTTATGTTCTGATGCTCCGATAGACAATCCTTTAGATTTATTGTAAGGTTGAAAGAGTTGCGGAGGTGTTCAGTTTCGCGGCATTCTAGTAGAATATAGGGTATCGTTAAAGGTTCGTGGCACATATTGCAGACTGGAGCATCGCGGCCAAGTAATAGGTGCGAATGTATTATGGAAGTATGTCCCGTTCTAAGTCGATGTAGGCGAACCCTTTGCTGTCGATTCAGTTCCAGTGGAGGTTTTCATGGAGTTACGTTGGGTTTGATCTGCTGAAGTTATGTGTTCACATTTTGCCAGCGATGCTGCCAGACGTCCAACATCCGTTTGGTACACATTCGTTTTTGGTCGTCGAGTTTAATTTCGAGAACATCTATAATAGGAGAAAGAGCAGCACTTTTGGAAGCAATATCTGCAGTTTCGTTTCCTGGAATTCCAGTGTGCCCAGGTACTCATACAAAAATTATTGTGATGTTGTTATCAGCTAACGCCTTCAATGTCTGCAGAGACATTTGTACAAGAGGATCCTCAGTACAACGAGACGACAGAGCTGTTAATGCCGCCAAGCAATCGCTCACTATTATAAAAGGCTGTGATATGCTGAAGCACTCACAGTACCTCAGCGATTGCCAAATTGCATACTGCCTTTTATTTTACATTATGTAACTTTTAGTAGTGATTCAATATTGAACGTTTTCGACAGGGGTGCCACCCAATGAATTTTACGTTTAGTCTTGCTATTCCAAAAAAAAGGTCCTTCTCCGAAAAGATTAAAAGTGGAAAAAATCGAATTGATTCGTCAGTTCAACGTATTTTTTAGACAGATATTGTAGTTATGACTAAGATTGGGCAAGCCCCGATTTAACATTTGGTAGGTAATGTCAAGTACAGTTTCAAAACGTAGTAAATTCTAGTAGTAAATTGTACAACCAACGGATTTAGTAAGCAAAAAAGTTAGGTTTTAGGGTAAGAGTATATTGGTGATTATATTCTAGTTACTGGTGGAGTAACATATGATCATTTGATGAGGGGGTATTGGAATAAATTTCGACTGCTGTTTTTTAATTAAAAAGACAACCATCTAGGTAATAAAAGTTTGAAAAATGTATTTGCCCATATAGGCACAATACAAATGTTGTGCTAGTAACTTACTAAAGCCTCTAATAGGCGTTTATCTAAAGGCACAACAACCGAAGACCATCCACTGCCACGTGAGGCCTTTTCTGTTCAACTTGAGAAAAGGAATTACACAAATTTCATATTAATTCATGACAGTCAGAAGAACATTCCTTGTGAGCATTTAATTTAAATTTTTACTCACTTCAGTTAAACATGAAGTCCATAAAACTGAATTCACTAATTCTCGATTCAGAAATTATTCAATACAGATCATCCTCCATTAAGGCGTCAAAAGGGATACAACAGGACAAAGAGAAAGATATAAATCATGGGGTTGATATTGACATGGTCACTCCATAAACAAAAAGTTCCGCACTCAATGAAAAAACATAAGTATTTATGATAAAAAAAGTCAGTATGTTGAATTGACGAAGGGATGGTTTCTCATGTGCTCACCGAACGTTGAAGAAAGTAACCACGCAATGTATGAGCAATAGATCTGAACTCAAGGTGTTAATCAAATATCAAAATCGGCCATAATATATAATATGAACTTATACGTATTATAATAACGAGATCGCAAAAAACGTTCAGTTGTTTCGTTACTACTAGCCAAAATAAATGTATAGCTAACATGTGCAAAAACGAATGTTTAAATTGTTATAAATTGTCACTAGATCTTTGTGTATATATAAATATATATGTATTTTTATTATAAACGGAAAAAGTACATTTTATACTGACTTGTCCCTTTCTCCTCTATATTCTCATTCTTCTACTAGCTGTAATTAAGGTGTAATTGATAATAAAGACAAAACATGTTGTCAATAAGGCCTTTAACATATCGAAGTGTAGTTATCTGAAAAAGACAAATGTGCTTAGTATATATATAATGAACGATTTGATGTAAGAATATGCATAAAAATTATGTGCCACATAGTACCACCGAAACAAAGGAACGGTTGTTGCGAATTTTTTTTAACTCCAACGGTACTAAGAACGTCCATGACTTACTGGTAGTTTACCTCAACTAACTGAAAGAAAAGCTCAATTTATAGATTCTCTTTTCTCCAAATTGTATATTACAAAACTTATGGATAACTTTGATACTTCACAATGCTCTTGGGTCAGTTGTCATGAAAAGCAATTGCTTTCATAGCTTTCGTATACACCTTTTTACTCAAGGAAAACATTGAAAATTTTGCTCATCTTAATTTGTTAAAATAAAAAATCGAGATGTTAGCAATCAAACTTGCTACACTGTTGATTAGAAAAGAATAAATTTGAATTTAGAGAGATTTATAATAAGATCGAATTTTATGGTACACAAGTAACACACTCTCTTCGGTGTCTGGTATCTTCGCAATTGGATCACTGAAGTCAGCAGGAATCTAGGTACAGTACAAAAGCTTTCTGCTATGCCATTATTCTTAAAACTCAAAAAAGAGAAAAATAAAGCTCTTCAAATTTTGCAAGCCTGGGTCATTCTAGAAAACGATGTGTACTTTATGAACAGCTCTCGCAAAATACGTGTGGAAAAGTAAAAAATGAATTTATAGAATACTTGGATATGCTAGCTCATTATTGTCATAACTAGGCAATTTTGAGGTTCCAGGATAACGGCATATGAAAAATAATTTTGTTTTTTTAATTCTATATGGTGTTGAAATGACTCAACTTCTAAGGTGCATCTTTACCTATGTATATGTACCTTATGTTCAGTTCGATTTTTATCTGAAAGCTTCAATAAAATAAGTACCTCAGTCATTGGCATTTGACAACAGGAATATGCATAGTTTAGATAATTTGACTATGAGGTAAACTATCAAAGAATCTTGAAAGTATTCGAAGTACCATTAACTCTGTGTTGTGATCTTTTTAAAAGTCTATTACTATGAATCTATCTATATTATTAATACTTAATATATAAAATTAAAATATTTGTACATGTTGTTGTATATGTATGATATTAGAATAATTCTTTAGTAGGTCCATTTGAAACTAGGACGCTCAACCAGATCCACGGGCTTAGGTGAGAGTTTTTAGAAGTATACAGGGGATACTTGAAAATCTTTTATTATTATTATTTAGGTAAATATTTCTGATACCGTATATCCCTAAGAAAAGTAAAAGTAACATTCGATAATACTTCAAAAGACCATCTAATTGACACGCGTTTGTATCATGATGCACAAGTACAAAAATAGTATTTTGCAGCACTTTAAAGACGGAAAAATAAGGTGGTTCACAATATCTGGCGTGTTTAATTATACGATTTTTTAGCTTTAAAGCAAACTTAACGTGTGATTTTGGTAGTGAACACACAAAGGGGACTTTTTCCTAACCTCCCACCTATGCTCGTGGCTAGATCTTTCCATTAAACAAAAAATGACAATCCACTTTGTTTTTAATATTTTTGTGTATGGTATTTTCTTATAAAATGTATGTCTGAGAGACATTAAACTTAGCATGTAAGCGCTTCTCATTGTTAAATGTTTCTTCAACGCGGTGACATACTCACGCATGTCGTTTACTTCTTCAAAAAGCTCACGATGATATTTAGAGTAAAATAGGATATGTATAGGTACGTAAACTCTGGAGAATTCCTAGTTCCCCAATGGACTAAGTCATTATATAAATAAATAAAGTTTGGAATCAGATGGAGCGCAATGCAAATATGGACTCACAACATCTTATTACTCATGCAATGGTATCATTATTCTATTTTGATTGTTTGTGGTGTTTAAAAAACAAGTCTAAAACTCCCCATCCAACCTAGCAGGTAACACAAATATGATCACAATTGACAACTGTTTTCAGGGTTTTCATGAATTTTTGGGGTATGGGGATTTCGTTGTCGTTGTCTTACGATGGTATTTACAATGTTGTCATATCTACCCCGCTTTTCCGGAGACATAATAAACGTTGTTAATTTAAATGGACCACCCTGTATATTAATTTCTTTTTGCAATATATTTACTGACAATGTTAGCAGGTCACGAACTCAACCACAAATGTGGATAAAATCCAGAAAGAGCTTCTAACTCAAGCTTAATATGTTATGGTTGTTCCATACTTCCATTGCGTTGCATTATGTTCCAAACAAGACAGACTGGGCCATACACAGTGTTGGTAGTCTAGATATTATCAGGTGCTCAGCTCTATTATCAATTAATTGTTGTTATATTTGATGTTGTACCTCTTGAAAACTGATGGGTCGCGGAACTTTCATTTTCCCACTGTCGAGGAGTTGCTTCTCACGACGTGTTGCTTCAAGACGATATGGATAGAATATAAAGAATTTAAAAAAGAAGAATAGATATCAAGCTCTGTGCTATTACCAACTTTTACTTGTATACTAAAATTATCTTACCTTGTATGCACCTTCTATAGAAGAAACTGCTCTTTCATTTCGAACTAATACATTTTTTGCTCAAAATAACGCTTTTCGAGACGCTGCAAAAAATTGTGCTGCGGTCGTTGTTCTCCTCGCGCTAAAAACCATGCTTATCTTCTAAAGTGATCTACGGTTGTTGGGTGGGAGATACGCAAAAAATAGTAACAAACATTTTAATAGAGAATTTAATGGAGATTATAAAAAGTCCTATACCATTTTCTCGTAGAAGTTGTGGTTTACGAGTAAAACACCGGAAAAAGTCGTGAAATCACGATTAGGGATGGGTTCCTAGGCACAAAGAGATGAGGCTCCCACCAGAGGGGTGGGAACTCTTCGGATCTGTATCTGGGTTCTTACCACAGTATATCCAATTATACAGTAGCGCAACTCCCTAGAAATCATGCAGACAATTTGTCTCCGAAAAACTGGCCTCTCAGAACCCACACGTCGGCTCCTCAGCACGAGCCGCGAGTATTGCCGTTTACGTTTTGAGCACAGGGTCGGCTTAGCAATAATCGAGTGAAGAAGCGTAATTATTGTGTTGCAATAAGTTTAATGGACGCGATATGTTCATAAATAGAGTAAATTTTGAGAGTAGTTTGGTAATGTGATATTCTTCATCGAGGTTAAGCAGTTATCATTGGAATTCTGAATTACAATTTGTAAGTTATATCCATGCATTCGCATTTATTGTACGTGAAAATGTTTTGGACTGATTCTTCTAGCAAAACAAATAATAGTGTATGAAAAAAAATTGTTAACTCCGAGAAAATAGGTGGCTTTATTGTTTGTAAGTAAATTACAAAAATGCGAGAATTATTCAACTTTATTTTATCTTATCTTACTTAACTTTAAACACTTAAATAAATATAAAAACTTTATAATATCTTATATAATTCAAATATGGGTATATGTAACGACGTTGCGTCCAAAATAACATTTATGTCTAGTTATCCCACAACCTTTAAATTTATCTTCGTCAATCATCATAGAAAAACGTTTAAGGTACGAAAACGTGGTAAACAGCAAAACTAATAAAAACTTGTTAGGTGTACATAAAAAATAACGATCAATATATTTATAACAACGATAAAATATACTAAACTGGTCGTTATTCATAAAAAAATTAAAACTGTTTTTTATCTAGTTTACCAAGACTACCTTTCCTTCTGTATTTGTATATTACGTATGAATAGGCATATTGAAGAAAAGAATCCATGAAAATGATATATTTTTGAAACTAGCATGTTGATTCTTTTTATTGTGAACTTTCTATTTGAGCATCCATTAAAATGGACTTCACTTCCTGCTTAAAATTTAATAATGTTGGAACGCATAAACACAATAATTTTGTTATGTCGTGAAAGATCTTTTGAACGTTGTGGTGCTGTGAGGATACAGTGAGAAATTATTATTCTGACTTTAGGCTCATAACTAAAGAACGACTTTCCGTAACCTATAACTCTACTAAAAACTGAAAAAAAACACACAGATACCCTAATACCCGAGAGACAAATGGAGCTATCACACTTTAATATTATTAGGTAATAAAGGAGCATTTTAAACATTGGAGGAATCGCATACCTGGCAGCATCTTGAGAAAGCTTAAAAAACTATAGTCACAGTTTTTGGAATTGTCACAGCCTACAGCGGCGCAAAATTTGACTTCACGCGTCCCGATATCCATATCAGCGTATCACCAAATTCCTTAATCCGGTTCTGTCAGAGAGACTACCTTCACTCCCATAGACTGAACACGACTCAGGCGATTGCCGTGCTAAACATCCTGCGAACGATGCGCGGGATGCTATGCGCGAACCACCAAAATTCTGGAGAGTTGCGCTACTGTATAATTGGATGTACTGTGTTCTTACCTAGAATTTATAATTAAATTTTAAAGGTTTATATTTTTTTCTTCTAAAAGAGCTTATTTTCCTACACTAATGTACTGATATATGATTCTGGGTCAAGCTTGCGTTTGGATTATTGCAACAAAATCGTGGTCAACCCATTAAACTGTCCTTCATTTCATGCTTGCTTATTATTAGGACAAAACACAATGGCAAAAATATTGCAATTAAAACAGTATCTCTAAATTACATGGTTATTTGTCTGCCTTGTATTATTACATTCTATCTCTGATAGCACAATCTAACAGAAGCAACATACTTGTGTTACCTATACTATGGCCTAAAAATGAACGTTTCTAACCTTGCTCATTTACAACCTTGTGATAACTACATGGACCCGTCAGTTGTTCTATAGTTACTCATTTTTTTTTGTTATTTGTATAATTATATATATGTAACTTGACACTGGATATTTTTTAGTATGTAAGTCTATCGCTCACATGACTCATTATAAAAGTTTCCAGAACTTTCCATTCCTAAAGAAAGAATAAACTTGTATCTGTTGTTTTTTGATGTTATGTTAGTGTGTAGTAAGATGTTCTCACGCTATGTTCAAACCAGTGAATCCAGCTTGTGATTGACTTTAACGAAAAACTAGCTACAATGATTATTTTATAACGCTCTCAACCACATCAGTAACCATATCGTATTCAATGAATTCTTCAAAAACCTACGACAAATTAAAAAAAATTACTGAGAGGATTTCCGTTTCTGGTTTCTCTCCAGGCTAGAATCAACTGGTTGACTAGTTGTGCTCATATTTATGCTATTACATGTCACATCTTCACAATTCAAAGCATTTATGAGGGTAAAACAGTCCACACTAGATCTGTAAATAACAAAATCTGTTTTCCCAAACATTGAAAAGAAAAAATTCGTAAGTTGTATTGATGTTTAATGGAAACTTACTGTACTGGTAACTAGTACAATAACTTTTGAAAAATGAGGTCTGCAAGAAATCACAAATTCAACGAAGAACGTCATTGAATTTGGGGCTCAACAAAGAGTAAACATAAATTATTGTGTTTATAGTTAACACTGATTTGATTGAATTTTGTGGACTGCATTTTCCAAAAGCTTTTCTGCTTTTCCCAATGTATTTGATATTTTAAGTACCGATTTTTTTTAAGTAGTCCTTCCTAATCATCAGACTTATCCTGTACCTAGTGCCAAATACGTATAGTTTCATCGTGTCATGTAACATATTTTAGTGTAAAATGCTTTGTATATTTGTAAATAAGCTAGGCAGATCCTCTGTTTTACCAGTGTAATTGTTTCAACATGCTTGCGATAGCGCCTGTTGGATTAAATTTAGCAATTGCTGATGTTCAACAAAGTAGAACAGTCATTTGGACGTCGCCGTCGTGTGCAACAGAAGATTCAAGAAACAAAAGGATTTTTTCTTAATATTTGAGAATGGTTTGTAAGATCATATAACATTCTGACATTTCAGTAAATTATATTTTTATTTTTATAGTTACTTGTATCATACAAAAAGGTACATAGATATGATAATAACAAAGGTTTTATTCAAGTATTGTTACATACAATACCCAAGAAGTTTGGGGCGAAGTCTATAGCTACTTAACACTATCTGAATTTCTTAAATTAAAAACATAAATACAAATTCAACAAAATGCGTATGACAGGGTTTATAATATGCCAGTGACAAAGAAAATACTCAAACGATTCTTAACATTAATCCTGATCATTTAAAAAAAAATTGAATTAAGTATAACCGCTGTAGATTTAGAAGATACAATACGTGTTAGAAGCTCATTACTGAGAACACTATAATAAAAAGAATAGAATTATTGTCAAGCCTGAGTACAAAGAAGAATACCAAAATTTGGAAAGCAAAATAAAATAAAGAAAAATTTTAGAAAATTAATATTTTCTACCTTAATTTACCACAGGCCATATGCCGTTTATTCTTTGATGTAGATTTTTTATTTATTTAATCCTTTCATTATTCTTCTTATTTTATATTTATATGCTTTTATATTATGTAAGAGATATAAAATGTAAGAGTTGATCCGGTATTGAGTATTCTTCTAGCATTTGGCCACTGTTTTCACTTGTAATCAAATTTACTCCTGATTTTTCACATCACTTTTTTTTTGTCCATTTTCGTTGAACGTACCAATACAATCTATTAAAAGCTGAACGTAATCTATAATCATGTTTTTCAAACGTTTCTCAAATATGTCAGGATATATCCGATTTATACAGAACAAGGAAAACATCTATTCATATTGTTTTCACATGACTGTTCTAGGTAGAAATTTTAAAGAAAAGTATAGTTGTTTTGTCCTACACCATCATTGCATTCAACCTATATAGCAGGAACGTATATATGTTTCAATAAGTGTGTATTTGGAAAAATCTATTGGTGTGACGATCCCAGATATTCTTTTTTTGCATACACCACAAGCAGTTTTATTACCAATGCCACAGTTATCAGCATTTTTGGTTACATCACTTCTAATACGTAAATACAAGCAGAATAGAGACCATTTTTGGTATGAACGGTTCAAAATTCTATCCCATATAACTGCAGTTGCACTTTTTTCTATAGATAGGGAATATTGAAAGCTGGGTAACTGATTATTATTTATAAACTAAAAACTAAATTTTATTGAACAGCAGAAAACGCTCTGTGGTAGTCCTTTTTGTTGAATTTGGCCAGCGGGTATTTATATAAAAAATGGTTTTAAAAGGTTGAAATTAAAAAGATTCCGTGCACCAATTTTGAATGCAAGGATATTACCAATATTGTTGATTAAAAGACTTATCTATAGGACAATTATTAGATCATAATGAAATTCTTTCGTCTAGAAGGAAAATTATTACGAAACAGTATCTTTTGAATACAATCATTCAGACTAATTAGTCAGGTAATTACCTGTTTCTGACTCTAATTATAATTAGGAAACCCCAGAGACTCAAATTTTAGTATAATTTGCTACTTGTAATTTACGTCAAAAACATTTGCATTATAATTAGTAAAGTGAACCCAACATAAATATGTAACTGAATATGCTGATACTGTAATAAAATCAATGTGAATAAGACTGCGGTGGCAATCATAAGCTTTTTTGTGTAAATATTAATTTGAACTTAGCCTTTCCCTTACTGTACCTGATGTATTTCAATAGGAAGATCTTTATTTCGCGGAATCAGAGTAGATGCGAGTTCAATACAAAATCCACCCTATCAGCAGTCTTTCTTTATACAGAATTAACCTTCAGCATACTAATATTTGTACACCTTGGCATTATCCATATTGGACTATACCAAGGAGAGGTGCTCCACACCACTGAATGGAGAAGTCCCATGATACTCATAATGAAATAAGCAGTTACGTATCCGTAAAATATAGACGAAAAATAATTAGTCAGTGAAAAGATTTTTGAAATCCGGCAATAAATGGCAGAGAAATCAATAATTAAAGTTTGCATATTTAGCGCGAAATAGTTGCCGCCTTCCATTTGGCTGTGACGTCACGTCTCCGCAATACGCATAGCCAGCCGTCTGTGCCGCGCGCTGCCGTAGATCTGTGTATCGTGGAAGCTGTAGAGTGTATTGTATGTACAGTTTGTGCAAAACGCATTAGAGCTCAACGCATCAGACGTAATTTATTTTTGATTTTTAAATGTTTTTTAGTTTTTGACCATAACGGAAGAAAGACTTATAAAAGGACAAAGTGATATTAAAATCTCTTATTGATCTAGAAACGCTTTAAGATAATAGTTTCGTGAGAAAATAAACGTCTTCCGGTAAACGCAAGTAAGAACCAGCATTTGTTGATATTTTTATTATTGTCTCTTTGCAATACTGAGGGATGACTGTTGTACGCGTACTTAAAGTATAACTAACTGAACTGTAGCAACTCTTAGCAAGAAACTGATTCTTTTGTAGGAGAACCCTCGGGTGATTGGGGGATGGTCATCAGACCCTTATATTCTGTATCGTTCGATTTTTCCTTCTCATGATTGTTTGCACTTTTTGATCCTTTTGTTTAACTTTGATGCCAACTTGCACTTTGTTCAAATTTTGTTGTCGGGATTATCTGATACATTTACTGTGCAATCCTTAGATAGTGGATTTTCTAGTACATCCGGCTCTTTGTAGCTATATTGAATGACACTGAATTACTTCGAAAAGTTGCCAACTTGAGGTCGATGAAGCATCGTTCTGCAATAAATTTTCTAAACATTCTGCGCGTCGCCTTTTTTCATATGCTCCGAGTTTTCTTCTATGATGAACAACTTTTTGACAGTCAAACTTATGAGGGCAGCCTTCAGTTTTCAGCTTTAATGTACCACCAACTAGTTTATATTTCATTAGAGTTTCAGTATCATTTTCAAGCTGTAACAACAAAAACATAAGTTACGAATCCGAAAATATAGAAATATATAACACAATCAAGTAATTCAGAATACATATTACATTATAAATGTAACTAATTTACTATTAGGTAAAGTAATCTTTAACAACCAGTGTTGCTATCCATATATAGTTGATAATTAATACTTATCAATAGAAGATAAATACAATAGTATACTCACATCAAAATGATCCTCACAAACATATTTCATATTTTTTGGTATATTAAATCCCGTTTCATCACTTTTCACCACTTCTTTTGCATGCAAAGGTACGTGGAAAAAAACTTTATTAGGTGTTTTAATAGTTGTGCTCACACACTATGGAACAATGCAATATTTTTTATAACATCCTTTTTTAATGTCGCTCATCATAGCAATATTATTTGATATACACTAAACTAGAAAACAAATGAGACGATTGGTTGCTTAGCTCACGCCAACACTACGCTGTGCCTGTGTGCGTTCGCGTTGTCTGATGCGTGCGTCGCGGCGTGTGGCTCAGCGGCCGCGGCCGCCCGCACTGGCTACGGAGACATGACGTCACACCACTCGGTCAGTCGTGCCAAAAATATTTCTGCGGAGCGCGACTTTGAAACATTATAACTTTTTTGTCTTTAGAGATATATTCATATTTCTTTCACGCTTTTCTTTCATTTTTCTTATATTTTCTATTGAATCGATAAAAAAAATTTAGTAAACTTCTCCATTCAAACATGTTTGTGAGGTACTCTGTTTTATTTGTTTAGGGTATATAATTATAAATATTACAGTCGTATAGTGTACAAGATTTATAATTTTTTTTTTTGTTAATCGTATTATGCTGTATCTTTTGAAATGTATAGATGGGAAACGTCAAACAAGTTTTTATTCAAATGGCAATAACTCTCTGCTCTAAGCTAACGGAATTAAACAAGCTAGAGCTTAAATGGAGCTCTTTTTCTTAATGATTTATTTGATAAACATTATCCAAGTTGATTTTGTCGAGGTTGCTAGAGACAGGCACGTATTTTGTTTAGCAGATCAAGTCTCATTCCAGTAAAATTAAAAGGTCCTAACCCTCTAATCTGGGCCCACCTCGAAACTAAATTCTGGATACGTGCCTGGCTAGAGGGCGCTACTTGATATCCCAAAAGTTATTACGCATTATTTACGGAAATTTTGTCTGTGAATATGGTAAATAGTGGACAAAATTTTAAAAAATTGAATTTCCTATGTTTTATCCAACCGAAAATGTTAATAAAACTGGTTAGCCCTACTGCAAAATTCAGCAAGTGTGCGGTCGCTCTGCGTTGGCCCCGGCCCCTAATTTTTTGCCGACTTGAGCTATAGGTTATAAACAAAAATGTATCACGCTCGCAACTGCTCTGGTTAGTAAATGTATATATATATTTTTTAAGTTTAATCATTTTCAAAAATGTAATATGGATAAGGATCGTTGGTGTGCACCGTTCTCAACAAACATGTTTTACCAATGTTTCATATTAGTGAAATACGGTTTTAAACCGAATGTCAATAAGTGTAGCTCAAACTTTCTATATAACGTATCTTTTCGTTTTGATCATGGCACATGTATTGTGATGGGGGACTGGAGTTTGAACGGATATTAGTTTGCTGTTACGAAATGAATCCGGTGCAAATTTAATATGAATGATATTTTCTCTATAATAACATAATAAGATTTCAATATAGGTAGTCATAGTTACACTTTTTATGCCATCAATCATTACAGCCACGAGACAGGTGAATTATAAGATTTTTTTACTCATTGAAAACAGATACGGATATGTCAGGTACAAATATACAGGGTTACTGGTAACTCGACCATTTTCCTGCAAGAGGTGATAGAGGGACTCAAATGTAATAGATTTAACCCCCCATATGTAATTCCGAAAACTGATAGTTTTCGAGATAATTAACATTAATGTTTTTCAACCAAATGTCCAAATTTCCACACTAGATCCTAAACTAAGAAACAAACCTGTTGCTGATTCTGATAATTTTTATTTTAGTATTTAACTAACATATACACAAAGCCAACTTAGTATTAAAATGTTTCAAAATACTGAACAGTTCCAAGTTAAATACAAATATTTAAAAAATAACCAACAAAATTTTTACATTCACCGTGAAAGAAAATTATCTAGCTCAAAATAAATTATACAAACTGTTGAACAAATTTAATCGCTAAAAAAGCTTTCCTACCTAATAAACTTTTCAGAAAGATTATAAACAGCAATGAATAAAAATCACCTATTCAAAAAGAACGAATGACAGTACAATCATTATTGATAACTCCGTTACATACTAGAATATTTGCAAATGCGGTCGATGATTTTATCCAAGTAAAACAAATTAAATCCACTCAAAATTTCTAGAGATCTTGCTCAATGTGTTGCCCTTGATTTCGGATACAAGTACGGATCCGCCTCCTCACTTCGTTTTTTGTAACTCGTGTTGAAAAGGTTCGTTTCATCTCCTCCGCCGCATTGATAACTTTTTGCCTTAGTTCGTCAGCAGTATTAACTGGAGTCTCGTAAACCAATGCCTTCATGTGACCCCAGACTTAAAAATCAAGAGGTGTCAGATCTGGGCTCCGCGCAGGCCATGGGATGGGTTCACCCCTCCCTATCCATTTGTTCGGGTATGTGTTGTCCAACAACTGCCGAATTGTGATACGGTCATGCTGGGATATCATGTTGTTAATGATTCTGTATTATGTTGATAAATTTTGTTAAATAGTTACTTGTGGTTGTACTGTCATTCCTTGGAATAGGCCATCAGATAAGGAAGTTTTTAAAATAATTTGTTTGACTGGTTGTGTATCTTTTTTTGAGCTAGACAATTTTCTTTCGCGGTGAATGTAAAAATTTTGTTCTTTATTTTTTAAATAATTGTATGTAGTTTGAAACTGTTTAGTATTTTTACACATTTAAATACTAAAACAGATTTACGTATGTGTCAGTAAAAAACTAAACTGGAAATTACTAAAATTATTGACAGCAGGGTTTTTTCTAAATTTGGGATGTAGTGTGGAAATTTGGACATATCGTTTAAAAACATTAAATGTTAATTATCTCGAAAACTATCGGTTTTCGGAATTACATATGGGGGGTTAAATGTATTGCATTTGAGTCCCTCTATCACTTTCTGCAGGAAAGTGGTCGAGTTACCAGTAACCCTGTATTTGTCAAACTCTGGATCACTTATGGCAGCCCTTCCAGTCAAGGACTAGTGTGCTGTCACGTTGTCCTGATGGAAGAGCATAACTTTCTTTAATTTTCCCCGCCTCTTCTCCTATATGACGTCACGCAATTTCACTATTAGTTTTTCAAAGTAAAAGTCTGTTATAGAAACTCCTTTTCCAAGTAATCAACCAACTGCTTGAGCATCCCAAGAACTGAAGCCTTGATCTGGCTGACGTCACAGCTCTGATCTTGCGCGGTGGTGGAGAACCCCCCTGCTTCAATTGCTTGCTTTGATTTTTTGTCTCCAGATCATATTACTGGTGTACTCCTGGTTCGTCCATTATTACACATCGGTTAATGAAGATATTTTAATTCTTTCGAAAAGTGTCTAAAAGCCATTACAAATGACCTGTCTAACATTCTTTTGATCAGCAGGAAACATTCCTGTTTCCTCTACAATTTGTCGCAAAGACACATTTCGATATTTTAGAAGGATCTCGTGGACTTCTCTGACGTCGTCAGTTTTGACGGTGATTGAGGGACCTACACCCGTGGTGCGAGTATACAGGGTGTGCTCGCCAGCCGTACGAAATTGCGATCGCTCTGCGCATTGCATCAGCAACGAGGATTTTTCGCCCGGAGAATTATTAGACGTCATGATACCACGGCGTGTTTAGTCGCGTTTTAGATAGAATCACAAACGATTTTTGTTTATTTTACTTTAAACTCCTTATGTTGAGTTATAGAAGACTGAAATTTATATAAACAATGCCAAATTGTGCAGTTGTCGGTTGTAAAAACCATAGTAAGATGAAAGAGCTAAATGTAAAATTCTGTAAGTGTCCGAAAAATTAAAATCTCGCAATACAATGGAGTAATGCTTGCCGCCGAAAGTACAAAATTAATATGAAAAATGGTAATCATTTCACAAATTAGCATTAAACCTTTATTAAAACTGGTACGTACGGTAAGTTTTTATGATACATTCCCAGAAAACATTCACTTGCCTTATTTTCAATGAATAAAAATGCAGAAGAAAGCAATGAATCGTGCCTACTTGAGCCATTACAAGTCAAAAACTTAGTTTCGAGAAATTCTAACATCGAAGCTGATGACGTGTGCTTTACTCAGGAGTTTTTCAAGAACGTTCTTGTTGCCAGCGATGTTGTCGGGACAGAGAATGATTCAAATGATATACAGTTTTTCCAACTTTACCTTTCAGGGTCCAGAATATGACCTAGATAATTTTATTTTTGAAGGCCATGACCTTTTGTGTCAATTGGAAAAAAATAAAATGCCAGACACGGTTTCCAACGAGGGACTGAAATTTATTGCCCGATGTGTGGCCTACAGATTCAAAAACGAATATCCTAATCTAGTTTTGGGGACGCAAACCAAATTTCATTCTTCTAATCGGGCCCAATGCTAGATTGAGTTTCTATCTAGAGGCAGTCTTGTATATCCAAGTGAGGAGATGATTAAAGTAGCCCGTTTGGTTGAGATAGAGTTCGATAAATTCAATGGTCAGTCGTTTTCTAAACAATCAAACATATTTAAAAAATTATTAGAGATAGAGCTACCCCAGTGGAAACCATCAAACAATTTCCTGACAAAATAATATTATGTCTAATACGAACGAGAACATACGTCAGACTCAGACATTTACACAAAAGAATTAGTTTCGAAAATTGTCGGCGTAAACTTGGTTGGTTGGTTGGTTAACATGCTTTATTGCCAAAGATATATAAAAAATCTTATTGACAAAGCAAATAACTATGTAAAAGTACATAATGAAAGCACATATACATAAAAATTAAAATACAAATACATAAAAATAAATAAAATACTTAAAAATCAGACATTCACAAATTAAAAATTTTACTGACACCCCATAGATGAAGGTTATTTTTATGTTCATCAAACACTTGGGGCAATAGCTGACTAACTCATTGAGGGAAAAAATGTTCAAATTTACCAATGAATAATACATTTTTGTAAAAAAAGTCGTCAAATTACCTATTCTACACTCGTCTATAACATAATTCACAAATAATCGCTAGTGAACTCCTTTAATCTATCATTTTGAAAATAAAATTTAATCTTTCATGTGGTATTCCCGCCAGTTCGCCGACAGAAATACTCGTTGCTGACGTCACAACGCGCCGTCTGTCGGACAGCTGGATGCGCGTGAGCACACCATGTTTATTTACACTATGCCTACACCATGTTCTTCTTCACAGCTTTCCCTTCCACGCCACCTTTTCACTATGTCATATAAGACACCCCCTAATGTTACCGTTAATTCAACATAGATTTCTTTTGGCGATAATTGCTTCTTCCACAAATATTCAGACACCTTTGCTCTTTCGCGCCCATTCCGATACTGTGATGCTTGCGAGCCATATGACGTCACTGATACAAGCTGTGACTCACAAATCCAAAGTTGTGGAACGTATGAATTAAGTGAAAAAATAACACGTCAATAACATTCTTTAAATCAAACTAGATGATCTGTTTAGATGCAGAATCAAATACTTAGGACAGAAAGTTATATCTGAATAATAATCTAAATGTCGCTCCAAGCACTTTCAGCATGACCAAGAAATGCACAGCAAACAGATTTTGATATATCTGTACAATTGCTATTTTGTCCAATAAACAAACCACTGTCAATTGAGGTTTTGAATTAAGAAAAAAATATATTTTTTTTGTGATAAATTTATTTTCGCCATAATTCAAAAGTTATATCAAAATAAAAATGGGTTTTTGAATCGAGTACCGAAAACACGCCGACGGCTCCCGAACCCGTGTGACGTAACGATGGCGGTTAATATGCTCCTTTGACCAACGACATCCTACATCGATAATAGATTGTAGATTCCCAGCCAATCGTGAAAATACTTGCTAGTAACTAGTGTATATTTGTTGCAATATAGCCGATGAATGAAGTTTGCAGCTCGAGACGACCTCTACGATCGAAATAAATATCTTTATGAATCTTTGAAATCAGATTACAGATTCCAGTAAGTAAGTAAGTACCTAATCAAATATGTCATGTTGAAACTATCTGGTGCATGTTCGGCTGGCCTAGTGGTTAGAGTGTTGGTTAATGGATCCGTTGGTCTATGGTTCAAAGCTCAGCCTGTCAATTTTTTTTATCAAATAATTCATTCATGTGCTTTTTGCACTTGTTACGTACATTTTTTTCTACGATCAACATAAATATGTTTTTGAAACAAATTCTATCAGACATATTACTTGCACTGCATAGTGGAAAAACTAAGTACAGGACGCGGTGGACAATTCAAAAAATCAGTGCTAATGGTGTTTGTCCGTCAATATCAATCGCCAATATTTTTTCTTAAATGTAATAGTTGGTTAATAAAACAAAATCCATTCATTTTTTAAGTTTTTAATATAAACGTAAAGTAACTCAAACTCGTAATCGCAACAGTCTTCTGTTTATCACTTGGTATCTTTATTTATTTAACTTTGAGCAATGAAGCTTAATAATTAAATTTGCATAAAAGTTTAACAAACAAAAATATATAAATGCAATGCAAACAAACAAAACTTATTCTTCTATGAGTTTCAATGTTATAATTATCTTCTTGACCAAAATTGAAAATAATTATTTTATTATTTAATATTATTATTGGTTTGTTTGCATTGCATTTATATATTTTTGTTTGTTAAATTTTTATGCAAATTTAATTATTAAGCTTCATTGCTCAAAGTTAAATAAATAAAGATACCAAGTGATAAACAGAATACTGTTGTGATTACGAGTTTGAGTTACTTTATGTTTATATTAAAAACTTAAAAAATGAATGGATTTTGTTTTATTAACCAACTATTACATTTAAAAAATATATTGGTGATTGATATTGTCGGACAAACACCATTTGCATTGATTTTTTGAATTGTCCACCGCATTCTGTACTTAGTTTTTGCACTGTGCAGTGCAAGTAATATGTCTGATAGAATTTGTTTCAAAAAGATATTTATGTTGATCGTAGAAAAAATTTTCAAGTGCAAAAAGCACATGAATGAATTATTTGATAAAAAAAATGGACAGGTTGAGCTTTGAACCATAGACCAACGGATCCATTACCCAACACTCTCACCACTAGGCCAACCGAACATGCACCAGATAGTTTCAACAAGACATATTTGATTAGGTACTTACTTATTTACTGGAATCTGTAATCTGATTTCAAACATTCAAAAAGATATTTATTTTGATCGTAGAGGTCATCTCGAGCTGCAAACTTCATTCATCGGCTATATTGCAACAAATATACAATAGTTACTAGCAAGTATATTCACGATTGGCTGGGAATCTAGAATCTAGTATCGATGTAGAATGTCGTTGGTCAAAGGAACATCTTAACCGCCATCGTTACGTCACACGGGTTCGGGAGCCGTCGGCGTGTTTTCGGTACTCGATTCAAAAGCCCATTTTTATTTTGATATAACTTTTGAATTATTGCGAAAATAAAGAAAACAAAAACAGTTTTATTATAAAACTTATATCTTTCGATTTATGACAAGAAAAAAATTGATTCAAAACCTCAATTCACTATCAACAAGAACTACTTTCGTTGAAACCCGGCTCCCATACACAGTATGCCTTCCCTAGTACTTTCTGACCATATATCATAAAGCAGTGTGTTCATTATAAGAAGTAATTATTGCACAAATGATTTTCTAACCAAAAACATAAGGCATTAGCTAATATAGTGTAAAACATACAAGGTCAAATTACAGACAATCTATTCAACGGTACAGGACGAGTCATTCGACACGCATTTCATAAAATTTTTGCACAAAAAATGATTCGCCTATCGTTTGATCCAAATTGTATGAAATGATTGTTTCTGGTATCTCAGCCTGTACGTCAAAATTACGAACGCAATAAAAATCTAAAAAATATGCAGTAACTCGATAGGTATTTACCAGGTTTTCTATATCCTATGTGTTGATAGATTTAAAGATGTTTTTTGTTTGACTGTTTATATGAAAATATTTGTTGTTAACTTCTGTCCAAGACATTTCCAAAGAGTATGTTCAAAAAGTGTATATGTATATACCTGTATTATTGTATGCACAATAAAATATGGCGTTGTAAACCTCTGGTCTTTCATTTAACGTCAAGTAACATCACACAGCTTGAAAACACGACCAGTGTTTCGCTATCAGGTTAGACATGGCCGACTCTACACTAGGCCGGAGCCTTAGATGTGGCAACGTGGCTTAGCTGTCAAATAGGTGGCCTATGGTTTCAGAATAATTATTACATTTTATATGTATTAGAGTTCATCTGGGTTAATAAATTAAGAAAAATACTTTTTAGAACTACTACTACTAATACCACTTACATCTGATGTCTGGTTCATCACAGTCAGACACTACAAAATAAAAATAAAGTAACCTGTTTCCTGCCGCCACTTCCACTTTCACTTAAATGAACACTCAATTCACTTTGTAAACTGTCACTTGAGCTAGAAAAATTCACTATTAGGTCACTGTGAAGCCATTCTTGCCGGTCTTGATTCCCTTTCACTATCAAAGCTCTTCGTAGGTATGCCCAGATGCATGCCCTCGTTGGCATGCCCAGATGAGTTCTATTAACTGTCTTTTTCTGTGATATTTGGGAGGTCCAGAAAACATTATAGGTACCACATTGTGGTTTAAAATAGGTCTTATCCTTTGAAATGTTTGTAAATTATTGTCTTTATCCTTATAAATATAACCAGCCCTTCCGAGGAATACCTTTCACCCACTTCTGTTTATGTCCCTTATTGGACGCACAATTGCTAGTGCAACCTGGTACTACACACTTTGCAGGCATCTTTTTATCTTTATAGTTTCATTTGTGCAGGTAAATCAGTAGAAACCCATTAGAAATCACCTTCCACTCTTCGTTGTTACTCTGGAAGGTTATGTTGGTAAGTCCTTGTTTGGAAGCCCCAATTGCTATTGCAACCTGGTACTACACACTTTGCAGGCATCTTTTTATCTTTATAGTTTCATTTGTGCAGGTAAATCAGTACAAACCCATTAAAAATCACCTTCCAGTCTTCGTTGTTACTCTGGAAAGTTATGTTGGTATGTCCTTGTTTGGAAACCCCAATTGCACTTTGCAGGCATCTTTTTATCTTTATAGTTTCGTTTGTGCAGGTAAATAATTAGAAATACATTAATAATCACCTTCCAACCATATTTTTTACTCTGAAAGGATTCACTAATGACTTAACAACAAATAAAAGCTCGGCCCGCGAACAGTGTTGCCATATTTCAATGCTCCGGCCTAGTGAGTAAAGGCGGCCATGGGTTAGACCATAAGAATGGAGAATGGGCAACCAACATGTGACAGCACTGACCGGCGACAGCTATAAGTGTTTGGATGCGCTCACGCCATCGAATAGCTGACACAGTGGCGTACCGTTTATACGGTGTATTAACAAACGAAGGTTGTCTCAAGAGATCTTTGTTAATGGCTCATCGATCTGTTAAGTCACACACTTTTACTTCGGTTAAGGTCGAGAAACCTCATACTGAAATGTTTAATGGCTATTAAATTTAAATTGATTCATATAAATAAAGCGCATGATTAAAAGACTGTTTTTTGATCAATTATCTTTATTTTTTTAAATATGTACACAAAGAGCATATGTACACAAGTTAACAGTTAAAACGACTGTCAAAGTCTTTCTAACACTATGATAAATGCCTAATAATTGAGGTTTTGAATTAAGAAAAAAATTACTTTTTTTTGTGATAAATGGAAAGATCATATATAAGTTTTATAACAAAACTGTTTTTGTTTTCTTTTTTTTCGCAATATAATTCAAAAGTTATATCAAAATCAAAATGGGTTTTTGAATCGAGTACCGAAAACACGTCGACGGCTCCCGAACCCGTGTGACGTCACGATGGCGGTAAGGATGCTCCTTTGACCAACGACATCCTACTCCGATACTAGATTCTACATTCCCAGCCAATCGCGAAAATACGTACTGCTAAACTGGTAACTAGTGTATATTTGTTGCAACACAGTTGATGAATGAAGTTTGCAGCTCGAGACGAAGTCTACGATCGAAATAAATATGTTTTTGAATGTTTGAAGTTGATACCAGTAAGTAAGTACCTATAATCAAATATGTTTCGTTGAAAACATCTCCTCAATCGGAGGATAGCCTAGTGGTTAGAGAGTCCGATAGTGGATCTCAGGGTCTTTTTTGGGGTCTTTGGATCGAACCCCAGGCCTTCCAATTTTTTTTTATTTTTTTTTATCAAAAATGTTATTGATGTGCTTTTTGCACTTGTTACGCACATTTTTTTTACGATCAACATAAATATGTCTTTGAATCAAATTTTGTTAGACATATTACTTGCACTACACAGTGCAAAAGCTAAGTACAGGAGGCGGTGGACAATTCAAAAAATCAGTGGAAATGAGGTTTGTCCGTCAATACCAATCGCCATTATTTTTTGTTAAGTGTAATAGTTGGTTAATAAAACAAAATCCCTTCATCCATTCAATTCATTCATTTTTAAGTTTAGCACTGTGCAGTGCAAGTAATATGTCTAACAAAATTTGATTGAAACACATATTTATGTTGATCGTAGAAAAGTGTGCGTAACAAGTGCAAAAAGCACATCAATCGATTTTTTGAAAAAAAAAAATAAAAAAAAAGTTGGAAGGCCTGGGTTTCGATCCAAAGACCCCAAAGACCCTGAGATCCACTATCGGACTCTCTAACCACTGGGCCAACCTTCGATTGAGGAGATCAACGAAACATATTTGATTATAGGTACTTACTTACTGGAATCTGTAATCTGACTTCAACTTCAAACATTTAAAAACATATTTATTTCGATCGTAGACTTCGTCTCGAGCTGCAAACTTCATTCATCAACTGTGTTGCAACAAATATACACTAGTTAGCAGTTTAGCAGTACGTATTTTCGCGGTTGGCTGGGAATCTAGAATCTAGTATCGGAGTAGGATGTCGTTGATGGTCAAAGGAGCATCGTTACCGCCATCGTGACGTCACACGGTTTCAAGAGCCGTCGGCGTGTTTTCGGTACTCGATTCAAAAACCCATTTTTATTTTGATATAACTTTTGAATTATTGCGAAAAAAAAGAAAACAAAAACAGTTTTGTTATAAAACTCATGTATGATCTTTCCATTTATGACAAAAAAAAAATTTATTCAAAACCTCAATTATCTCCACCTCAGAGCCAACCAACAAGTTTCAAGTTTCAATGAGCCTTTATTCCATGTACTGACCAGACCGATTGTCCTTCTCACATTTTGTACATTTAAAAAATGCTCCTATACAGTAGTTATAATTCATTTGATTAAAGAATTCATGAAAAAAACAGTTCAACAGAGGAAGGCTTTGATGTATCACAAAATAGAGTAATGACAAATATGGTTGGTTATCACTAAACAGAGGTACATGATATCTCATGAACCATAATCTAAATGTATACGAACAATTTTCTGTGAACTAAATTTACTAAATATATAAATGGTATGCTTGACAGTTGCCCAATAAACTAAATGAGTTTGAAAATCGTTTTTAACAACTAAATTAACAGTTTTAGATGAAATTCTCCAACTCGAGAGTCACATCAAGATACTGATTCGGTGGCTGAATCGCACTCAGAATAGTGAGTCAGAATGGTGGTCATGTTCTTGAATAATATTGACAAATTCCATAAAATTTACTAAATATAAAAAATCCCTATTTTCTTACTGAATAGTTGTAATGTTTATTGTGGTCTTAAGAACAAGAAGTCCTACTGAACTTAAGGGCAATTTTTGAATGTTTTAATGGCAAGCTAAGCTTTAATAAGACATCAAGGGCAGCATGACAGCGTATGGTATGCTTGACAGCTGCCCAATAAACTAAATCTGTTTGAAAATCGTAATTAACAGTTTCAGATGAAATTGTCCAACTCCAGAGTCACAGCAGGATACTGATTCGGTGGCTAAATCGCACTGAGTCAGAATGATGTTCCTGTTCTTGAACATTGACACATTCCCTATAACCAAGGTTAGTTGTTGAAGAGTTATCCACGACGCCTAACTATTTAAGGTTACTGTGTATGCTGTGTACAGCTTTAGCCTCTGATATGCGTCTGATGAGGACAAACATTTTATCTGCGGCTGAGCCAGTCTAGTGCGTGTTTGGGTCAGATTTTTATGCAGTCCCATGAGATACCTTCACGGTTCCTACAGACTTTTCCATCGCATCTGAAATTAAAAAAATATATATGAAATCCCTTTGGTTATAAATAACTTCGTTCCTTTTCTTTTCCTTCTTTCCAAGCGCAATGTCCAGTTCCTTGTCTTTCTAGATCTGACAAATTTAATAAACTAATGACTGCATCAAGGGCAAAAACATGACGAATGGTAGAATATAAATAAGGGCATCAAAAGCCATATATTTTGAAGTTACACAACAAAACGAGTTGTTTTTGACTTTACCCAAGAATGACTACGGATTTAGGAAACAATGAAAATTCGTATCACAAAAAACAATACTCTAAGAAATAATCACAAGAAGAAATCTGAAATGTGGGAGACATTCGATTCAACACTTTACTTTTAGTTCCTCTAAAGACATTTGGCTACATAGGAGTATTTGAAAGTCCCCATGTCAATATTATCTCTTCATCTCCAAACTCTCCCTCCTATAGTGTGGGAAATGATCAGTAACTTTGAAGATGCCCAAAAGCAATGTTTGAGTATCTTTCAATTATTCTTTCAAAAACCATAAAGCATTTTCTTTCCCTGCCGCAGAATTAACAATGGTAACAAAAGTTAATTGCAATCAAGTAAGTAGTTTCCAGAAGATAAGAGTTGAAAGGAAAGGATTTGTAATTGGCAACAAAATATCCACTTCACTTTCTTTGGAAAGGAAAATTAGAGCATGTTGGGCATTTGCTATAGATGTATACATATACATATTCCTTTTTTGAAAAGGACAGTGACGTCACACAATTAGTGACGTACAGGCGCAAAAACATGGCAGATGACATTGTTTACAGTTAGAGACGTATAAATTTTGTCAATTGACCTTTGAATAATAATATAATGCAAAAAATAATGGGTTACCTCACAAAAACTTTATACAAGGTCCGGCAGAAAAATAATGAGACTGGTAACTCTGCACGCGATCTGGCAACTCTGCGTTGTTGTCCTTGATAGAGCTCGTGCGTCAGTATGTCAGTTATTGTTCAGTGCGAATTCTAACTTCTTCTGGTTACTGCGTTTTATGACTGCTATTTGTGAAGTTGTTGTTGCTTCCCTAAAATGGAACAGCAGGATTTGGAACAATGACACATCAAAATATTCCATTCAAAATCATCAGTGAAAAAGGCGCTACAAAGAGATCAATTTAGATATTATGGACTGCTAAGACGTTCTATGTACCCCACTGCAGACCTAAAATGAAGCAGCTCAAACACCAGCTGCACATGACATATTATGAGGCGTGGTGGTAGCATGTAAGTTAGGGACACAAGTTATCCTTATACATAAATTATTTCAGCCAATACTCTACACAAGGCATAGCCTTCAGAGTGGTATTATTTGTATTACTCTTATACCACAAAATGTTGTGTTAAGCTCGGGCCAGTGTTACGTTTGGATAGTATGGGGAAAGTTCCTTATTCTGAGCCCTAGTCTTTCGCTGGCACAAATTATTTTTGGAAAGTAGACACAGTCTAACTTCTGAAGTTAATAAATATTGGCACATAAGCACTACTGATTATGTTAAGATTGTTACTAGCAATATGACTTACCTCTGGCATTGTTGTCTCTGCTTTCCCACGTGACATGGGGTGCGTCAACGTTACACCCAATAGTGAAATCTCATTTCTCAAACTGACAGGTTCCATACTCCTGGATAGTGACAGAGTTAGCGAGCCAATTGGGAGAAGCTATGACAATTTGCTTTATTCTTCTTCACAGTAACCAAATCAGCGCCAGCGGTGGAAAGGTGTGTTAGCGGCTGAAACTTGATTTGTCGTGGAATGTATATAGCTGCCCACAGCTTATTGTTTCTTGACGAGCTGAAAATACGGCCAGATTAAAGCCACACGTTTTCGACTCAAGGATCCAAAGTTTTTGGATTCATGCTAACATAATTAACACCATTAAATGTGGCAACACAGAGTTAGACGGTACGAAGTTACACTGAATCGCTCACAAGTTGTGAAGGTAAATAAGTGGGCTGATGCCCAAAGAAATAAAAGTGTCTTCAGGGGTTCCACAAGGCTCGCATCTTGGACCACTTCTCTTTAACATTCGTATCAGTGATGTCCAAACATCGTTCCAAAACAGTAAGTCTTTGCTCTGTGCTGATGATTTAAAGTTTTCATAAACACCTTCACACGAAACATAACTTCATTCGGCTTCAATCAGATTTAGACAGACTTGTGCTTTGGTACCATGGTAATGGAATGGATCTTAATGCGGAAAAATGCCGTTGTGTAGTTTTAAGTAGAGGTATAAATCCATACAGTTCTCTAGTTATCTGATCAAGAAGTTAGGCATTATTATTGAATAGCCAGCTGAGTTTTATACCTCAACTCTCTGCAGTAGTATCAAAGAACTTGCAATTGTTGGGCTTCGTAAAACGTTGTACTGCTAAATTCACAATACTATAATATACATATTCAAAATATAGAGAGCGTACAACAAGAGTTTTTGAGGTACATTGCCTACAAGCCAAATATCCAGGCGTATAAATATATAGACTTGCATCGAACTTGAATATTAAGTCTTTAGAAACAAGTTGTAAACATAGAATCCTCGTTGGTTTCTACGACCTTTAGACTCCAACTGTACCTGAAGGAAAATATTGTAAAACTTAATGGGCTTACGGCCTGTTGAAAGATAAATTAAACTTACGTTTTTCGTTGTCCTGGCCGTCCTCGGGCTCAGTCGATGTTGGTATTCAATTGTTGGCTCTAATAGAGTGGTCTTCCTTCCTCGCTGAGAGGGGAAACGGCATCAAAGTCCTTTTCCACTTTTGACACGTGGCGATGAGCTGTTTGTAGCTGCTCCAAGTGCAGCGGTCGAGGTGGTATCCGAGACACCATTCTCTCTAACTTCCTTGACCTTCAAATAGAGAGACTGAAATTGATAGTTCAATTTCATGGCATTTTCTCTGAGGGTCTCAAGATCCCTGTTTCCGATACCGAAGACAAGTAAGTGTCCACAGCCACGGGTGTTATTCGTGACCTCGTGGTGGAATATACTCCACGATCTGATCGCCACCTGCGGATTGTGTCCATCCAGGCGACGGACGACAAGATCGACTTCCTCCAGGGGATGGTCTGCCTCCACGGGGACCCACAACGTGGCCTTCGTCAGCCTGGGTAACTGGTCAGCACGCACAACATCCAGATCGGCACCTTCCCACGGCCGAATGGTGAAGATTGTTTCCTTGAGCCATTCTAGGGTATCCTCGTCCTCGCAAACAATCTTTATTATTTCCCCGACGTATTTCCACGAACGAAACACCGGAGGTCGTTCAGAGGCTCTCCGGGAGAGAACTATTGTGTCTAACTCTTCCAGAAGCGCACGTTTAAGAAGGCGTTCCTTTTCAGCGGGTATCTTGCCGAGGGGGTTGCGGTTGTCAATCACTGCTACCTTGAGGTGGTTTGTCGCTGACTCGCGGTAGTTGGTGGCTTGCGCTGGTCTAGGTCTTTTGACCACCCTCTGAGCTGAGGGGGCATCGAACCTAAAGCGCTTTTTCAAGGAAGGGTGCGTACCTTGTGGGTGTACAACCCCTCTGACAGGTGTTTGGCGGTGATACACGGATGGAGGGGCGAACTGTGAGGAGGCAGCTGTTGCCGAGGCCTCACGCGCTTTCCTCCTTCTTTTCGCTTCAGCGCCACTGATTCTTTTGCCCCTGCGGGCTCGTTTGCATCCCTCCTCGGATGTTGATGGTTGCGAACCATGAGCAGCCATCTCATGTTGTGGTTTGGGTTGATTGGCAGTTTTTTTATCCATACGGTTAGATTTAAGCTTTAATACCGCGGCAGCACCGGTCCGCCCCTCCCTAGACCTGTAATGGAAAGTGTAATGGAGGAAACAGAATATTTGTATAAATAGCAAAAGTTTGAGAGCTTTTTTTTGCTCTTCAGAAGATTATAGCGCGTCCATGTGGGTGAACTTCCAGCTCGTCATGAAATTCGAGCGCCACTGGTCCGCCCCCCCCCCTAGAACAAGTCCTAAATCCGTCCCTGGAAAGAAAAGTGTGAAGTATTGGTTAAGAGAGACTCAGAAGTAGAAAAAAATCAGCTCAACACCTGCCCACAAAAGCATGCATGCATGTTTATCGATATCCACGTCTAGATCTGAGGAGCTCACTATGCACGGCACAAACATGTGGGTGGTCACAGAAAACCATAAGAAGAAAAGTGGAGCCCAACAGCTGCCCACAAAAGATGCAGACAAGGGAGTTTATTGACCTCGACATCTAGATTCGAAGGGTTCAGTTTCAACAGGGTCACCTCCAGTAATGTGCAGTCAACTAAGGGTAACACACCCCCAATCACTGCTTCAGTACCCTAAACCTCTTGAGGTGCAATGCCAATGATAGTAGCCTCTTCTGCAAAGCCCATCTCCTGGTGTGATCCCTTTCAGCTATCATGCCCCATTTAGACAATTGATGTTATGTTGTGAGGTTCCTTTTTGATTTATCTAGGGCTTTTGATTGCTTAAACATCAATTCAGTTTAAGACACGCTAGATCAACTAGATGTTCCAGGACTTTTTATCATACCTCACACAAAGGAAAATTACTGTAATGCTAAGACAAGAAACATCAAACTATTACGAAGTATCCCAAGGGGTTCCTCAAGGATCTGATTAGGCCCCTTAATTTATCTATTATTTGTTAATGACCTGTCAAATCACATACCTTCTAGTAACCATTTTTTTGATGGATACATGGGACAGATGTAACAAATTAATGCTAAGGACACTGCATCTATACCAATTTTTTCATCAAAAAGAAGTTTCCACAAGATTTTTTGGCACATAGTACTATTAACATACAGGAAAAAGAGTGTGTAAAATGCCTAGACACATACTTGGACTCTGATATAAGTTTTACTTCTTGCACAGGTGATGTTTGCAAAAATACTCAGTAGCGCATACTTCCTGTAAACCCACTTTTAGGTAATAATGATCTACTATGGTCAGCCATACAACAATATTGCTAAATGGGGTGTCGCACCTCAAAACAAAAACTTTTATTGCCCAAAAGAAAATTGTAATATTCATCTTCAATCTTCACTTCCGTGTGTAATGAAAATTTGCATTTATTACCGCATCATTGAAATCCTTACACTTAAAAGTTAAACATGCAACATGGTAATTGGACCTAATCCTTGAAAAGAGTTATTCTACTGATAATTGACTTTTTTCAAATTTGCTGATCAAAAAAAAAATCTCAAACGTAAAACACCTTCTTCCAAACTCAGCTAATTCTTTCTGGAGAGCAGACCAGCTAGTAATTGTTGTAGATAAACATACACCAAATATGAGGAGATTTCAGAAGCCGCTGATAGGAAAGTTAATTTTTTTTTCTAGTACATAAAAAATGATTCATTGATAAACTATTGGTGCCTTGAAATAACAACAGCATATGACATTTGGTTTAGGTCATCACTTCACCAGTGATACCACCACAGAATGTTCAATTCTGTGCTGATACCACATATGCACATAGCCATGGCACATAGCACAAAACAGGTACCCACATAGCATGGCCGACTCTACCCTCTGTTTTATGGTCTGTGGACAACTCACTAGGCCAAAGCCTTCGATGTGGCAACGTCGCTTAGCCGGTACGGCGGTTACAGCTTAAAGCTAAATTCAGATGCACACGACATCCGACGATACGACAGTGCGAAGCTATTCCTATTGGTTGAAATATTCAAAATGATGTCAAATCAAAATTTTTCAACCAATAGGAAAAGTTTCGTGCCGTCGTGTCGTCGGATGTCGTGTGCATCTGAATTAAGCTTACCGTGGGCCGAACGACGTACATTAGGGAAAAAATTTAAATTGTTTTATGGATTTAGAATATAATTATTACATTTTATTCATGTATTATGCGTTCATCTCGGCCGATAAATTAAAAAAAAAATTCTTTTTGAAAAAATAAGAATGGTGAAAAAGGCCAGTAGTGTCAGTACAAAAATGTAACATGTATTTGAGACTAAGACCTTAATTTAGAGATTTTTCTTTCTATTGGACATTTCTCATTTCCTCTAGACTTTCTCTTTTTCTTTTTGGTAGTCCGTTTTTTATCTTGAACTGTTTTTGTGTAATTATTAATAAAAATATTTGCTAAAACAGGCAACATTAATTCAAGCAGCATTTCAGTTTGGCGTTGATTGCATGAACAAATGTCTCTAAAATTAAACTCATCTCTATGCATATTGATGTATTCCTTTGCAATTTTAATTAAAACTGATTTCTGGAATTTACATCCCAAAAAATTACTTTCATATTTGTCTGAAATCAAAATTTTAACTATATTGTGCACGAGGACCGTTATTTGAACTGTAAACTCTGATGGGAGGGTTAATCCGTTTCTGTTTATTAGATATAAGTATTTTTGTTCCTCGTGGTCTATTGTTTCTGTATTGACAACAACATTTATACAACCTGTACATTGCAGTTCGGCTGAAACTTTAAAAGTAACATAACCTGCTATATATTGAATTGCTGGATCTGAAATTTGTTGAGGTTGATTTATTAAATTATAGGCTAAAATATCTCTAAAACCATCAATTTTTATTTCTCTGTGATCTACGGTACAAGTGTGTAATTTTGATAAATCGGAGACATTAAATTTAACTTGTCCATATTGAGCAGAATGTAAGTCAAAGACACCCTTGATTCTAATCCTTTTTCCAGATTCATAAATTTGCCTTAAGCTTATATGATAATTGCCACCAGATAACTGCCTGTAACATCCAAAACGAGATTCTAAATTGTCAGTTTGAAATTTTCCTGTAAGCAAATATTTACATGAAGTTTCTGATACACAGTATTTGATCAACATAATAATGGCAGTTGTTGAATGATGCAGTGCATTGTGTGTATCAGTAGATAAAGAAGAGTCAGGGTATCCCAAAGCTTTCCATTTTTCAAGCCAAATTACAAATTTTTCTAAAAACTCTATTCGCTCATCTGTTATGTCCTGGAAAGGTTTTAAGAAATCATTTCTCTTCAGTTTATATAAAACTGGGTTTTTTATATTAACTATAGACCACCATTTTATAATGATATTCAAAAAATCAGCAGTACTTTCACTGTAATTTAATAAGGCAGCATGTGTCTTTTCATCAAAAATATTACACACTAAGGAAACATTCTGCCTTTCAATACTTGAAGGATACACTGTTTCATAATTTAACTTAGGAGCTGCTTTAACCAACAAATTTGCTTCAAGTTTATAGAAGTTTCTGATGTCTACAAAATTTGCTTTCCTTACCAGATTGCTGTCATCAAAATCAGGAAATATGAAGGTTTTCCTGATATTTTTCAAATTTAGCCAACTATTTCGAATGTTCATCAGAAGATGAACTGTATCAAACATTACAAACGTTGGATATTCTGGGCTTAAATGAAAGTAATGTTTATCAGCTGAACCCTCTGTAAGTTTCATTAACATATTTTGATGCACTTTAACATTATTGGTAACTACAGCAACTACAATAAAACCATAGCCAACCAAAACTTTCAAAATAGATAAAACCATTTCATGTAACTGGTCCCCATTAATATTTCTTACAGGTTGAAGGGAAACAACTTCCTTCATACTACCAAATACAGAGGATATCAAAAATGCTTGTACTGTTTTAGCTTGGGATAGTACATCATTTTCAGCAAAACCAACTAAATTACCATTCTTGTAGTCTGTTTCTTTAATGGATATTTCATCAATTTGTAACACAATGTATTTCTCCAAGTCTGATAAACCTTCTGAAATAGTTTCAATGTTTTCTGATGTAGGTGCAATATTTAAAGGACTGCAAAGTTTTGTTAAATATTTGGGATGTGGCAAAGTTAACAATTTATTCTCCCGCACAATATTGTAAACTGTTTTTGAGTGGACATACAAAAGAAAAGATTTTAATATTAAATCGGCAGAAAACCTATTATGATTTGAAAATAGTAGATTGAATTGTTCTGCCAAGAAGTCAATCTGTTCTACTTTTTCATTCTCATCATTCTGCATAAGCTCATTTCTTAGTATTTGTACAATAGAATTAAAATTGTTTAGTGTAGCATTCAAACTAAGACTTTCACTATGGTCCTCTGAATAGTGTGCCAAAATATTATCTATTTGTGACCAACAGGATAGTCTTAATGATGGTGGTAAAATCCAACTCAAATCATCTTTCAGCAACAAATTATGATTAATGCGAACCTCTACCTTCATTGATTTCAATATTTTGATACTACACCTGATATTTGGTTCATCATGATCAAATACTACATAATAAAAATAAATACAACCTGTTTCCTGCTGCCACTTCCACTTCGTTAAATGAATACTCAATTTACTCTGGAAATGTTCACATAAGCTTGAAAAATTTAGTTTCGGGTCACTTTGAAGCCTTTCTTCTTGTTGGTCTTCCTGGTCTTCCTGCCTCTTCACTACCAGATCTTTTGGTATGTCCAGATTTCTTGTAATTGATTTTTTTTGTGACGAAAGATGTTTTGGAAGTCTAGGAAATATTGTTGGTACAGCATTGTCCTTTAAAGTGGGTCTCGTCCTTGGGAATGTTTTCCAATTATTGTCTTTATCTTTATAAATCTCATATATATTTATATCACTCTCATGGAAATGTTTAATACAAACTACTGAATTTTGAGATGGTGACCAGTCTTTACGAGGAATGCTTTCCACCCACTTCTGTTTCAAATCGTCGTCTCGCGGAAATCTGAACACCGTAATATATCCTTCTTTATTAGAAGCATAATTGCTGGTGCAACCTGGTACTACGCACTTTGGAGCCATCTTTTTACACACAAAACGGGTACAGTTTCAAAAGAAGCTAGAGAGAAATTAACCTATATGTAGTACCTACAAACCACAAAACATATCTACAAACCTACACTACCTACACAGCATAGAAAACAACGCGCACAATAACCACAAAACATATACACTCAATACAGTCAATACACTGAACACTAACATCTGTGACAATAACTCAAGATGGCGGAAATTACAGGCGCATCCCCACCTTCGGATGGGTTCTTTGTAGGGATGGTAACGGTACTTCGATACTTCTGCACTAATATCGAGTTTTTTGTCATCGATACTTCTTGAGGCATTCCAAGCTGGTATCGATAATTTTGTATCGGTATCGAAAATAATTATATAATTATTTGAGGGGTGTAATCAGTTGCACAAAATGCTCTCTACGAACCAAATGCGCCTATTTGGATCAAAAATATCGAGTTGGTACCGGTATCGATATTTTTATTTTCGCATCTCTACCCAAACTTGACAGCCGTAAAATCATCCAAAAACCCTCCCAAGGTCAAATTTTGTGGGAACCATTTTTATGTGTTTTGTGATTTTTGTAGAGGAATTAGGAAATCGTCAGAGATCAGAGACAGAGATATTATGCTGGTTGTTTTCTATGCTGTGGTCTGTGGTACCTATATGTACCTAGTATAAAGGAGAATCCAGGTATTTATAATATTGATATTATGATGAATGTATTAAGTAAATACAAAGGAATAATTCCCTGTTATAAAATGTTTTGGTGTTTACGATTAGATTTAATTCTCTACAAGTTTTACAAATTATTCGAATATTCCGTTTTCATATGAGTCGCTAACATCTACAATATTGTCTAGTTATTCTATTCCCGATACTGGTGTTATAACTGCTTAGCGAATTTAAATAATTATACGTGACTGAATGAACAATATATCTTGAAAAACATATTACATGGCCGACTCTACACTAGGCCGGAGCCTTAGATGTGGCAACGTGGCTTAGCTGTCAAATAGTGGCCCTATAGTTTCAGAATAATTATTACATTTTATATGTATTAGAGTTCATCTCGGTTAATAAATTAAGAAAAATACTTTTTAGAACTACTACTACTAATAACACTTACATCTGATGAAAAAAAAAAGTATAAACCTATAAGTATAATAACAAAAAGACAAAAAGTTGGAACAACGCAGAGAAAATTATGAAGAAACAAAAAAAAAGCTTAGTTGGAAAGTAATCATAACAAAATATAAAAAAAAATTAAAAAAAATCTAAATGTACACACATACATAGCTATGTAAAACACTAACATTAAATAATAACATAAATGATTTCCATTTCCTATAACCATTGCTATAACCTAGGTACTCAGAATGACGAAGGCTGGCCAGTTGGTCTTGGACCAGTGCCATATAACATAACAAAAAAAATCTAATGTCTGTTTCATCACAGTCAGACACTACAAAATAAAAATAAACGCAACCTGTTTCCTGCTGCCACTTCCACTTAAATGAACACTCAATTTACTTTGTAAATTGTCACGAGCTAGAAAAATTCACTATTAGGTCACTGTGAAGCCATTCTTGCTGGTCTTGATTTCCCTTTCACTATCAAATCCTTTCGTAGGTATGCCACAGGCCATGCCCAGATGTCTATTAACTGTATTTTTCTGTGATATTTGGGAGGTCCAGAAAACATTATAGGTACCACATTGTGCTTTAAAATAGGTCTTATCCTTTGAAATGTTTGTAAATTATTGTCTCTATCCTTATAAATATAACCAGCCCTTCCGAGGAATACCTTTCACCCACTTCTGTTTATGTCACTTATTGGACGCACAATTGCTAGTGCAACCTGGTACTACACACTTTGCAGGCATCTTTTTATCTTTATAGTTTCATTTGTTCAGGTCAATAAGTAGAAACCCATTAAAAATCACCTTGCAACGTTCTTTTTAATCTGGAATAAGGTTATGTTGGGCCATGGTTTGGTAGTCCTCTCCTGGGCTGCAACCTGGTACTACACGCTTTGCAGGCATCTTGTTATCTTTATAGTTTGGTTTGTGCAGGTAAATAATTAGAAACACATTAATAATCACCTTCCAAACATATTTTCTGCACCTGGAAGAATACACATGACATAACCACAAATGCAAACTCGGCCCCCAGATTCAGTGTTGCCATATTTCAAGCTCCGGCCTAGTGAGTACAGTCGGCCATGCTAGAGACCGTTTAACGTCGGTTCAATCATGGCCGACTGTAATGGTTCAACATATCGAATGACGTTTTATGGCGGAACCTAACCTTCATTCGTTCATTCATTTTGTAAACAAATAACAAAAACGTTTTTAGTTTTTAGAGTTTTTACTCAGATTGCTGGTTGGTTTTCTTAATACATAATGGAAAACTTTGGTAATATTACCGACGACGAAGATTTCCTTGAGTTTGTAAATTTAGTCGAACATCATAGAGAACCACAAGTGTACAGAAACCGTGAAGATCGCTTCATCAAGTGGAATGATAACGAATTTCGCGATAGATTCCGGCTATCAAAAGAGGCTACAGTATTTGTTATAGAAGAAATTCATGATGCAATTTCACCACAAGCTCAAAGATATATGTAAACTACCCTCATAAGCAAATCATATTTCATAAGCTTCCTTTTGCAGACATCACACCTTGACTGCAGCAGAAATGGTGCTTCTTACCCTGAGCTCTGAGATTTTTTGCGGCAGGTTCAATGCTACAAGTAGTTGGCAACTTTCTTGGCATTGACAAATCCACTGCTAGTAGAACAGTATATAAAGTGGCATGTGCAATAATCATTGACGAATAGATTCATAACTATATGCCAGAGAGACATATACTCAACAAAAGTTTTTCAGTATAAGCAGGTTTCCAAAATGCATAGGTGCTTTAGACTGCACACACATAAAAATACAGTCTCCTGGAGAAAATAGAGAATTATGGCAAGATGCAATGCAGCATGGCACTAATAATTCGTGGCCGTATTTGACATCTAAGCATGCGCACTAAGACGAAAATAGTGCCTGGCAGTAATAAAGTTAGTGCCTGCCACTATTTATGGACGCCTTGTGCCGTGGCAGTGCCAAGGCACTATTTTGACATATGTTTCTTTTCGTTGTTTTGAGACACGAAATTTGTTATTTTATAGATGTGACTGGCGAAGTGGTAAACAGAACTCTTAAATAGGACAAGCTTTTTGCGAAGATTTTATATAAAATGCTTTATGTAATCCACGGCAGCATTTTTAGGTTAGAATTATATCCCCGCTTGACATAGCCCCAATACCACTATAAGGCTACCATGGCAAAATTAGACAGTGCGAAAAGACGAACTGACATGGACATTGAAGAAAAAAGACTGGCAAATCAGCTTGTAGCCAGTCAGCAAAAAATGTTAGATCATTTATTAAATAGGCCATCAAATGATTAAAAGCTAACCATTAATAGCAACTTTTTTTTATTCCTACCCTTAAGTGTAATATATGATGTTACATGAATGAATCGAAATTCATTGAATTTATTTACATAAAAAGAAACATAATTCCAGGAGAAAAGAAACAAATAATTCAAGAACAAAACTTTATTAAACACCAAAATACACATCCAATGTAGGTGGTGTTACATGAAAATATTCTGCACTTTGGCTGCCATAAAGACAAGTATGACAATTAGATAATAAAATTGCTGTCTTGTACATATTTGGTACATCTTGCATCAGAATCTTTTGGTTCTTTTTAAAATCTACAAATGCAAATTGTGTAATTGGTTTTTGGAATCCCCACTCAACTGCAACTCTCAATTTTCTCATGGATTCATTGAACTGTCGTTGATAGGGTTGCAAGAGCCCTTGTCTGTTTGGAAATGGAGTAAGCACTAACTCCATTACACCATATCCTTGATCTGCAAAGAGGCAGAACTTCTCGTTTTCACTGAATACTGCCACTTGTTCCAATTCTGCATATATTTCTGATGCTCTGAAAATTCCTGCATCATGCCTCCTACCTTCATATGGACCTTTCAAATTCGCAATTATTCCATCTGGGCACAGTATTGATTGGAATTTGAGGCAATGGGCTCTTTTATGTCCTGAATAATAGTTTTCTTGTAGCACTGAGGGGCGGCAGATTTGTCTGGCTGTACCATCCATAAAGCCCCAGCAATTTTCTACTGCTCCTCCTTTAGCTCGAATAGCCTAAAAGTACAATATTGATGGTAACCTTGCGTTGAGTGATTTCATTGAAAAAATAGTCTCACCTGTGCATAATATTGCATTTTGTTTCTATCCAACCATTGTAGGTTTTGGAGCCTGTCTAGAAATCTTCCATTATTTCTAATAATAATATCCATTGTCGTCAGGAAAACCTCGCTTATTGCCTGAGGAGATAAATTCCACATTGGAGCAATATCTCTTAGCCGGTTGGGATAAGCCAATCTTCTCAACACAATACACAGTGCCACTAGGTCTAGAAAATAACAGGTTATGAAGAAGTTTGTATTGCAACTATGTTTTTCATATACATACTGTCAACTTTAACTCTTCTTGGAGTCCGCACTTCCTCTGGAATCCCCAAAATGTTGGCCAGCCTAGGGATATCATGCCTTTCAAATCGAAACATTTCCTTAATTTCTTTATCCGAATAATTGTCCAATGAGAATCTAGCCCTTTCGTTTCTGTGTTGTTCGGTGTCTCGATTAATTAAGACATTATCCAATATGATATATTCAATATCATCATCAGTAGCACCCCCTAGTATGGCAGCTTCTAACATCTCTTCCATTTTTCAGTCTTTTTATAAAATACTCTGATCTAAACTACAAATGTAAACTCAAAATGGCAAGAACAAAGAACAACATAACCTTACTAACAAGTGAAATTGACAAATGACATCTCATTTCGATAGTCAAATAAAGTCTTTTACAGTGCTTGCCATAATTCTGTTTTCAAGATACAAATAGTGACCAGTCCGTAATAAAATAAGGACCGTTTTTATTAGTGCCATTCAGTATTCGGGAGGTGCCATAATTCTCTAATGAGGCAGAGACATTCAGAAACCGTAAAGGATTTTCTTCATACAATGTGCAGTGTATCTGTAATGCAGAACTAGAAATTCAAAATATTGTTTGTCGCTGGCCAGGTGCAACACGACTCAAATTTTTCGAAATTAATTTGTCAAAAGAAAATCTGAGAGCAATTGTTTTAGAGGTAGCATCTTTATAATCAATCTCAGATAAGGACAAGAAATGTTATTGAAAGGTGTTTTTGTGTGTGGAAACGTAGGTTTCCAATACTTGCTTTGGGAATTCATCTGCATCATCAGAAAGTTGAAGCAATTGTAGGAGCAACTGCAGTTCTGCATAACATTGCACAGAGAAGTACATAAAGTACTTGAAGCATTGAATGTAGTTGCAGATGTTCCTGTGCAAAGGAACAATCACAATAATGCAATCAACAATAGAGTAAGACATGCTCTTATCACAGAATACTTTACTAATTTATTATAGAAAACTTGAAAACAATGTTGTTCACTGAATATTCTAGTTAATACATTGAATTGACTATGATTGTTAGTGTAATATGGAATGTTAATGTTTAGGAATGATAAAATAAAAATTTATATCCATTTTATTTGATTTATACATTATTTATATATTATCCTATATATTCTGATGCTTCATTTGTTTCAACATTTCTATTCTAAATTCACTTTCTTTTCTCAATAACCTTATTCTTTCATCATGCCCTTCTTACATGAGCCGCATCTTCAGTTGCTGCTGCTCAGGATAGCACTGTTTTTGCAGTTCTGCTAATTCTACTTTTGATTCAGCCCATGTTACCATTTTGCGAGAGCGAGATAAAGGATTTTTCATGAATGGTAGCATTTTACCTAAAATAAGAATAAACTTTGAGCATTCCGCTGAAGTAATAGTAGTAATTATTACTTTTATTGCCTACTAAACATCGAACAAGTGCAAGCCTTAAACGCGGGAAAACGTGAAAGCGAGATGGAAGTTGTCTGCCTTGAAGTCTGGGGATAAAATTAAATGTAACTAAGTTTACTATAAATGTATTGTTGCCAACCTAACCTTAAACTAGTTCAGCTGACTGGCCGCCGAACCGCTGTCATACAACGCATCTGTCGCTGAACCGCGTTCAAAGTTGAACTCACGGTCAAGTGACCAAAAAGTTAACATGACGTCTTACAACCGCCCCTTAAAAACCCAAGATTTCGGACGGCAAGGAAAAAAATATTTCTTTTTGAGCAACTTCCACAGTCGGCAACTGTAAAACATTACCAGCGACAGCAACAGCGGAACAACAATACAACAAAAACAAACAAAACTTTTACTTCAATTAAGGCCGAGAAACCTTTTATACTCAAATGTTTAATGGCAATTCAATTTAAATTGATTTATATAAAGCGCATGATTAAAAGACTGTTTCTTGATCAATTATTTTTATGAATTTGTGGTTCTTGGGTTTTTAGGCCGGCGTCGTTTAGCGTTAAAGCTTGACAATTCGCCACCACGAGTGGATGGCATCTTCAGAAGCTATTTCACTTCGGCGACTTCCAAAATACTGACGGCTGGTGAATCTGCATCTGTATTTATACCTGCTAATGGTGACGTGGCCCAACCAGGTAGCGTTGGTAGCCCCGCCCCTTCGCGATATGGTAGTGTCTTCAGGTCCTTTAGGATGGGTATCCATGTCCGGTTGACTTTCTGTGTTTCTTCTTTCCTATTGAAATTATTATGATGTTTCTGTATTTCGATGGCTTCTCTTTGAAGTCTGGCATGGTATGAAGACGTTGCGGCAAGAACCTGTGTTTCTTCAAACTTGATCCTTTGACTTCCCTCCTTAATCGCATGTTCGGCTACCGCTGATTTGTCCGTATGGCCTAGTCGACAGCTAGCCTTATGTTCTGCAATTCTTGTGTTTATAGATCGCTTCGATGTTGTGAGTGGGTCTCTTTTATCTTTCACCGTTCTCAAATATTCCTGTATCTTTCTTGTGGGCTTGTAGATGGTCTTGACGTTTTCCTTTCGTAACATTTTTCCTATTCTGTCTGTTATTCCAGGCACATAGAAAAGCTTTTGCTATCGGTTTAGGTTCTGGTTTTGCCCTATTTCTTCTCATTGTCCTTGTTACTTCCTTTTCTGTGTAACCATTTGCCTTAACAGCATTCTTTAGATGTTCCAGTTCGGTGTCGAGTTCTTCTGGTTTCGCACACTTTTCTAGCCCGTTCTGTCAAGGTTCTAATAATTCCGTACTTCTGAGATGGGTGGTGGTTTGATTCTTTATGCAAGTACCGGTCAGTATGAGTTGGCTTTCTATATACCTTGTGCCCTAATCTAGCTCCTTTTCTTGTTAGAAGAACATCAAGGAAGGCGAGATTTTTGTTTTCTTCTACTTCTATGGTGAACTTGATGTTTTCACGCACGCACGCTGTTCAGGTGTTCTAAAAATTCTTCGAGCTTTTCTCTTCCGTGATTCCATATGACAAACGTATCGTCCACGTATCTGAGCCATATCTTGGGCTTGTATTGAGCGCTCTTCAAGGCTGCCTGTTCGACCTTCTCCATTACAAAGTTCGCTACCACCGGGCTCAGAGGGCTTCCCATGGCTACACCTTCAATTTGTTCGTACATGTTGGCGTCCCAGACGAAGTAGGTTGTCGTTAACACGTGCTTGAAAAGGTTTGTAATGTTTTCCGGAAATATGTTCTTGATGTTTTCTATTGCATCGTTTAATGGCACCTTTGTGAATAATGACACCACGTCGAAGCTGACCAGCATGTCGGATTCTTCCAGCTGTACGTTTTTGATTTTCGTAATGAAATGGGCCGAGTCCTTAATGTACGAGTCGGTTTTTCCAACGTATGGCTGCAATAATGTAGTTAAGTGTTTTGCTAATTCGTAAGTAGGCGAACCTATTGCGCTTACTATCGGGCGAAGTGGAACGTTGGTCTTGTGTATTTTTGGTAACCCATAAAGCCTAGGAGTCAGTGCTTCACTTTTGCAAACCTTCTTTGTGGTTTCTTCGTCAAGGCTTGAATTCTTCACCATGGTTTTAGTTTTTCTCAATATGGTCTTGGTCGGGTCTTTTGCTAGAGTGCGGTAGGTGCCTGGATCTAGCAATGCTTTTATTTTATTTTTGTAGTCTTCGGTGTCCATCACCACTGTGGCGTTGCCTTTATCTGCAGGCAGAACAGTGACATTTGTGTCCCCATTGATGTCCCTTAATGCTTTTAACTCCTTCGCCTTTAGATTACTTTTTGGCGGTTTTGCTTTTTTAATAATTCTTGCTGATTCTGTCCGGATTTTATTTATTAATTATTTTTATTTTTTTAAATATGTACACAAAGAGATTAAAACTAGTTAACAGTTAAAACTGCGGTCAAGTCATTCTAACACTATGATAAATGGCTAATAATTATTTCTACGTCAGACCCAACCAACAACAGTTTCAAGTTTTAATTTTAATGAGCCTTTATTCCATGAACTGACCAGATTGATTGTACTTTTTGTCAGTAGTTTATAGTTCATCTTATTGAGGAATTCATGAGAAAAAAAGTTCAACGGAGGAAGGCTTTGATGTATTACAAAATAAAGTAATGACAAAAAATATAACTAAACATAACTACAAAGAGGTACATGATATCCCATGAACTGCCATCACAATAAATGTAAACGAACAATTTTCCTTGAACTATAAATTTACTAAATATAAAAATTCCCCATTTTCTTACAGAATAGTTGTGATGTTTATTGTGGTCTTAAGAGCAAGAAGTCCTACTGAAATTAAGGGTAATTTTTGAATGTTTTAATGGCAAGCTAAGCTTTAATAAGACATCAAGAGCAGCATGACAGCGTATGGTAAGCTTGACAGTTGCCCAATAAACTAAATCTGTTTAACAGTTTCAGATGAAATTGTCCAACTCCAGAGTCACAGCAGGATACTGATTCGGTGGCTAAATCGCACTGAGTCAGAATGATGTTCCTGTTCTTGAACATTGACACATTCCCTATAACCGAGGTTAGATGTTGAAGAGTTATCCACGACGACCTATTATTCAAGGTTACTGTGTATGCTGTGTACAGCTTTAGCCTCTGATATGCGTCTGATGAGGATAAACATTTTATCTGCGGCTGAGCCAGTCTAGTGCGTACTTGAGTCAGACTTTTATGTAGTCCTTATGTCATGATATACCTTCACGGTAGACTTTTCCACAGCATCTGAAATTTAAAAAATATATGAAAGCCCTTTTGTTATAAATGACTTCGTTTCTCTTTTCTTTTCCTTCATTCCAAGGACAATGTCCGGTTTTTTGTCTTTCTAGATCTGACAAATTTAATAAACTAATGATTGAATCAAGGGCAAAAACATGACGAATAGTAGAATATAAATAATGGCATCAAAAGCCATATATTTTGAAGTTACACAACACAACGAGTTGTTTTTGACTTTACCCAAGAATGACTACGGATTTTAGAAACCATGAAAATTCGAATTACAAAAAATAATACTCTGAGAAATAATGACAAGAAGAAATCTGAAATGTGGGAAACATTCAATTCAACAATTTATTTTTAGTTCCTCTAAAGACATAAAGCTACATCCAAAACAGCTTGGGAGTATTTGAAGTCCCCATGTCAATATCATCTCATCATCTCCAAACTCTCCCTCCTATATTGTGGAAAATGATCAGTAACTTTGAAGATGTCCAAAAGCAATGTTTGAGTATCTTTCAATTATTCTTTCAAAAACCATAAAGCATTTTCTTTCCCCGCCGCAGTATTAACAATAGTAACAGAAGGTAATTGCAATCAGGCAAGTAACTTCCAGAAGATAAGAGTTGAAAGGAGAGGATTTGTAATTGGCAACAAAATATCCACTTCACTTTCTTTGAAAGAAAACGAGAGCAGGTTGGGCTTTTACTATAGATGTATACGTATACATATTATTACTTTTTTGAAAAGGGCAGTGACGTCACACAATTATTAATGACGTACCGGGGCGGCGCAAAAAACATGACAGATGATATTGTTTACAGTTAGAGACGTACAAATTCTGTCAATTGACCTTTGAATAATAATATAATGAAAAAAATAATTGTGTTACCTCACAAAAACTTTATACAAGGTCCGGCAGAAAAATAATGAGGCTGGTCACTCTGCATGTGATCTGGCAACTCTGCGTTGTTGTCCTTGATAGAGCACGTGTGTCAGTATATAGTATATTGCTCAGTGCGAATTCTAACTTCTGCTGGTTACTCCGTGCTTTTATGACTGCTATTTGTGAAGTTGTTGTTGGTCCCTAAAATGGAACAGCAGGAGTTGGAACAATGACACATCAAAATATTCCATTCAAAATCATCAGTGAAAAAGGCGCTACAATGAGATCAATTTAGATATTATGGACTGCTGAGACGTTCTGCGTACCCTACTGCAGGCATAAAATGAAGCAGCTCAAACACCAGCGGTAGATGACATATTATGAGGGGTGGTGGTAGCATGTAAGTTAGGGACACAAGTTATCCTTATACATAAATTATTTCAGTCAATACTCTACACAAGGCATAGCCTTCAGAGTGGTATTATTTGTATTACTCTTATACCATAAAATGTTGTGTTAAGCTCGGCTCAGTTTGAAAGGTATGAGGAAAATTCCTTATTCTGAGCCCAAATCTTTCGCTGGTACAAATTATTTTTGGAAGGTAGACACAGTATATCTAAAGTTAATAAATATTGCCACATAAGCACTACTGATTATGTTAGGATCGTTACCAGCAAATAAATACGTACAATGACTTACCTCTGGCATCGTTGTCTCTGCAATAATGAAATCACATTCCTCAACTTGACACGTTCCATATTCCTGGATAGTGACAGAGTTAGCGAGCCAATTGAGAGACGCTAAGCAGAAGCTATGACGGTATTCTTTGTTCTTCTTCACAGTCACCAAATCAGCGCCATCGGTGGAAAGGTGTGTTAGCGGATGAAACTTGATTTGTCGGGGAATTTATATGGCTGCCCACAGCTTGTTATTTTTCGGCGAGCTGAAATTAAAGCCACACATTTTTGACTTGAGGATCCAAAGTTTTTGGATTCATGCTAATATAATTAACACCACTAAAAGTGGCAACACAGTGTTAGACGGTACGAAGTTACACTGACTCGATCATAAGTTGTGAAGGTAAATAAGTGGGCTGATGCCCAAAGAAATAAAAGTGTCATCAGGGGTTCCACAAGGCTCGCATCTTGGACCACTTCTCTTTAACATTCGTATCAGTGATGTCCAAACATTGTTCCAAAATAGTAAGTTTTTGCTCTTTGCTGATGATTTAGACAGACTTGTGCTATGGTACCATGGTAATGGAATGAATCTTGATGTTGAAAAATGCCGCTGTATATTTTTCAGTAGAGGTGTAAATCCATACAGTTCTCAGATCAAAAAGTTAGGCCCAAACGATGGGCTTCGCAAAACGTTGTACTGCTGAATTGACCTTACTATATTATACATATTCAAAATATAGAGAGCGTACAGCATAGGTTTTTAAAGTACATTTCCTACAAGCTAAATATCCAGGAGTATAAATATAGAGATGCATCAAACTTGAATATTAAACATTTAGACTCCAACTGTACCTCAAGGAAAATATTGTAAAACATAGTGGGCTTATGGCCCCTTGAAAGATAAATAGAACTTACGTTTTTCATTGTCCTGGCCGTCTTCGGGCTCAGTCGATGTTGGTATTTAATTGTTGGCTCTAATATAGTGGTCTTCCTTCCTCGCTGAGAGGGGAGACGGCATCAAAGTCCTTTTCCACCTTGACACGTGGCGATGAGCTGTTTGTAGCTGCTCCAACTGCAGCGGTCAAGGTGGTATCCGAGACCCCATTCTCTTTAACTTCCTTGACCTTCAAATAGAGAGACTGAAATTGATAGTTCAATTTCATGGCATTTTCTCTGAGGGTCTCAAGATCCCTGTTTCCGATACCGAAGACAAGTAAGTGTCCACAGCCACGGGTGTTATTCGTGACCTCGTGGTGGAATATACTCCACGATCTGATCGCCACCTGCGGATTGTGTCCATCCAGGCGACGGACGACAAGATCGACTTCCTCCAGGGGATGGTCTGCCTCCACGGGGATCCACAACGTGGCCTTCGTCAGCCTGGGTAACTGGTCAGCACGCACAACATCCAGATCGGCATCTTCCCACGGCCGAATGGTGAAGATTGTTTCTTTGAGCCATTCAAGAGTATCCTCGTCCTCGCAAACAATCTTTATTATTTCCCCGACGTATTTCCACGAACGAAACACCGGAGGTCGTTCAGAGGCTCTCCGGGAGAGAACTATTGTGTCTAACTCTTCCAGAAGCGCACGTTTAAGAAGGCGTTCCTTTTCAGCGGGTATCTTGCCGAGGGGGTTGCAGTTGTCAATCACTGCTACCTTGAGGTGGTTTGTCGCTGACTCGCGGTAGTTGGTGGCTTGCGCTGGTCTAGGTCTTTTGACCACCCTCTGAGGTGAGGGGGCATCGAACCTAAAGCGCTTCTTCAAGGAAGGGTGCGCACCTTGTGGGTGTACAGCCCCAACCCCTCTGACAGGTGTTTGGCGGTGATACACGGATGGAGGGGCGAACTGTGAGGAGGCAGCTGTTGCCGAGGCCTCACGCGCTTTCCTCCTTCTTTTCGCTTCAGCGCCACTGATTCTTTTGCCCCTGCGGGTTCGTTTGCATCCCTCCTCGGATGTTGATGGTTGCGAACCATGAGCAGCCATCTCATGTTGTGGTTTGGGTTGATTGGCAGTTTTTTTATCCATAAGGTTAGATTTAAGCTTTACGACCGCGGTAGCACCGGTCCGCCCCTCCCTAGACCTGTAATGGAAAGTGTACTGGAGGAAACAGAATATTTATATAAATAGCAAAAGTTTGAGAGCTTTTTTTTGCTCTTCAGAAGATTATAGCGCGTCCGTTTGGGTGAACTTCCAGCTCATCATGAAATTCGAGCGCCACTGGTCCCCTCCCCCCTAGAACAAGTCCTAAATCCGTCCCTGGAAAGAAAAGTGTGAAGAACTGGTCAAGAAAGACTCAGAAGTAGAAAAAAATCAGCTTAACACCTGCCCACAAAAGCATGCATGCACGTTTATCGATATCCATGTCTAGATCCGAGGAGCTCACTATGCATGGCACAAACATGTGGGTGGTCACAGAAGACCATAGGATAGAGCAAAAGAGAATGAAAAAAGTGAAGAGTTGGTCAAGAGATGCCAAAAAAGGGACTAAACCCAGAAATAAGAGGAAGAAAAGTGGAGCCCAACACCTGCCCACAAAAGATGCAGACAAGGTAGTTTATTGACCTCGACATCTAGATTCGAAGGGTTCAGTTTCAACAGGATCACCTCGAGTAATGTGCAGTCAACTAAGGGTAACACACCCCCAATCACTGCTTGAGTACCCTAAAGGTCTTGAGGTGCAATGCCAATGGTAGTAGCCTCTTCTGCAAAGCCCATCTCCTGGTGTGATCCCTTTCAGCTATCATGCCCCATTTAGACAATTGATGTTATGTTGTGAGGTTCCTTTTTGATTTATCCAGGGCTTTTGATTGCTTAAACATCAATTTAATTCTGGACATGCTAATATCAACTAGATGTTCCAGGACTTTTTATCATACCTCACACAAAGGAAAATTACTGTAATGCTAAAACAAGAAACATCAAACTATTACGAAGTATCCCAAGGGGTTCCTCAAGGATCTGATTAGGCCCCTTAATTTATCTATCATTTGTTAATGACCTGTCAAATCACATACCTTCTAGTAAGGTAAAAATTTTTTTGATGGATACATGGTGCAGATGTAACAAATTAATGCTAAGGACACTGCATCTATACTAATTTTTTCATCAAAAAGAAGTTTCCACAACATTTTTTGGCAAATAGTACTATTAACATACAGGAAAAAGAGTGTAAAATGCCTAGACACATACTTGGACTCTGATATAAGTTTTACTTCTTGCACAGGTCATGTTTGCAAAAATACTCAGTAGCGCATACTTCCTGTAAACCCACTTTTAAGTAATAGTGATCTACTATGGTTAGCCATACAACAATATTGCTAAATGGGGTGTCGCACCACAAAACAATCATTGAAATCCTTACACTTAAAAGTTAAACATGCAACATGATAATTGGACCTAATCCTTGAAAAGAGTTATTCTACTGATAATTTGACTTTTTTCAAATGCTCTGATCAAAAAAAAAATCTCAAAGTAAAACACCTTTTTCCAAACTCAGCTAATTCTTTTTGGAGAGCAGACCAGCTAGTAATTGTTGTAGATAAACATACACCGAATATGAGGAGATTTCAGAAGCCACTGATAAGAAAGTTAATTTTTTTTCTAGTACATAAAAAATGATTCATTGATAAACTATTGGTTCCTTAAAATGATATGTTTCATTAGAGGCCAACATGAACTAGATCATGGCCTATTAATCAAGGCCGTCCAAGGATATCCCTATCTGTACGATATGACCAATCAACTGCATAAAAATGTTAAGAAAAAAGCTGAGGCATGAGAGATAATAGCCGGCTTGTTAGATTCTACTGGTAAATAGCACTAAATTTGAGTTTGCTATTAATACTTTTTGCATAAACTGAGCATAATTTAATTGTTTTAGTACAAGGCTGTATGAAGGAATGGAAGAGCCTCAGTGACCGGTATGTCAAGGAAAAGAACAGATGTGCCTCGGGTTCAGAGGCACCCGAAGGCATCTGGAGGTACTTCGATAGCATGCGATTGTATGCAAAATTTACCAAACCTCGCAAGGCAGAGTGATCCTATTCTGTAAACTTTGATTATACTTACCACTCTTACCAGTCTTGTAGTCAATATAGGTAAGTTGCTTCAGAAGAAGCCAAAAAACGTTTTCTTAGCGTCACTCAACTCATAGACTCAACTTTTTTTGTGGCTTGTCTGAATTCGGTCGAAGGTGGTTATATAAAATGGTTTGAAATAAACTATATTCGTCTGGGCATTTATACACGAGACCGGGAAACAGAAAACGGATGAAAACACTTTCGAAAACACATGGTACATTGGTATAAGTTAATCACTGGCAAAAGTGGCATATGACATTTGGTTTAGGTCATCACTTCACCCTTAGATAAGGAAAGAGAGGGGATACCGCACGCCCATTTGATGCTATATGGATTAGCTGATACCGAAAATGAATAGCTGTCAAAATGCTGGTGGAAAACTGACGGTAGTGTCAAGGTGGTGTTTTTTGCGATATTTAACGTTTTTAAGACCAATAATTGTGAAATATTGTGGTGAGCGTAATGGTGGGGTGTGCAGCTTACCGTTGTAAAAGCCACAGCAGCAGGAAGGAGCCAGGAATTACTTTTCACAGGTAAATTTATGATCTTATTTTTTGGTGTATCCGAAATTCATGCAAATATCTCGATATCTAGTTCAAAGATATATGTGTATCCGAAATATAATTTGGAATGTACCACTAACATGCGAATCATAATGTTTTTGAGCACGTAAAGTCTAAAAATTATGTTTTTAAGGGATTTTTTGGTTCAAATACAATCAGTTTTCCAGTGGCGTATCTATTATAGCTTACATTTTGAATAGAAATATTATGACTTTGCATTGTAATATATAATATACCAATACCCTTATACAAGGTGTGCATTTTAAGGGTGGCCTTTATTTGTAGTTGTATGAATAATAAAATTAATTTTCTTTCTTCCTCGACAGGTTTCCTAAAGATCTTCCTAGACATGATTTATGGATCAAAAATATGAGGATCGAACGTTGGAAGCCTACAAGCAACGATAGGCTTTGTTCTAAGCATTTTAAACAGAATTTCCTTCATCAAACAAATCAAAAAGTATATCTTCTGAAAGGAGCAGTCCCTACCATATTTGACGAGCTTCCGGAATACTTACGTCCAAAAATTGTAAGTTATAATTCCTAGCTTACATTGTCTACGCTTAATCAATATTAAAATAATAAACATCCTAGGACTATGACAGATGGATAGATGGATAGATGGATAGATGGATAGATGGATAGATGGATAGATGGATAGATGGATAGATGGATAGACGGATAGACGGATAGACGGATAGACGGATAGACGGATAGACGGATAGACGGATAGACGGATAGACGGATAGACGGATAGACGGATAGACGGATAGACGGATAGACGGATAGACGGATAGACGGATAGACGGATAGACGGATAGACGGATAGACGGATAGACGGATAGACGGATAGACGGATAGACGGATAGACGGATAGACGGATAGACGGATAGACGGATAGACGGATAGACGGATAGACGGATAGACGGATAGACGGATAGACGGATAGACGGATAGACGGATAGATGGATAGATGGATAGTTGGATAGATGGATAGATAGATAGATAGATATACTTTATAGTCTAAGAATTTACAAGATTCTTATTGACAAAGCTATATAATAACAAACAAAACTTTTGGGATATTCACTAAAACCTGTGAGGAGGAAGTTTGTTATAAATCTTCACTCCATTGTATATAATTGGATCATTAATGAGTTATGATTTGGGTGTGATATTAATTTAAAATCATTCTTATGCCTTATGCCTATATTCTATATTTATGGTCTCAAATTTCGTTTTATATTTGAGTATTAGTGATGACGTTTCCAAAATAAACAGTGCAATAAAGTAAGGAGAAATACGATTACGAATGGCTGAATAACCATTTAAAAATTGATAGCTATGAAAATCAAAAGGCAGCTAACCTCAAAGATGTAATAATTTCTTGTGTTACAGTTACATTATTAAACAACTATATTTAGGTGTGTTTACTCGATACGAAATCAAAACAAAATGTTACTGTCACTTTTCCTATAAGATTCAGTCACTCATTCACATCTACTTAAATCATAAATTAATTTGTTCTGTCTTTCTTTCGGAAATAATGTTTCAAACATTGTCTAATATACAGCTCTGTTATTTTAGGCAAAAGAAAGAAAAAGACCCCGTGAACGTGATGTTCATCCAGAACCATCGCCATCAACCTCAGCTCTGGCTGCACAGGACGACTCTCCCCGGAAAAAGAAACTTAGAAGAGAACTGCTGCTGCAAAAAGATAAGAATAAGGAAAAAACGAAAAAAATCCGTGCCCTTGGTCAGTCACTGAAAAGAGCACACAAAAAAGTAGCCTCTTTAAAAATAATTGCTGAGGAATTAGAGCGACAAAATTTACTATCTCAAGAAAATTTAGTTTTAGTTCAAAATATGAGCAAGGTTAATATAGAAATATTGAACAGAAAAATGGGGAGAAATGTTCAATATTCACCTGAACTTAGGAAATTTGCCCTGACATTAAATTTTTTTTCACCAAAACTATTGCTAAATGATTTCAGAATGTGGATGCTGAGCCTGGTTTTACCAAGGAATCAATAAATACCTTAATAAATAAGGTTCAATCATCTGACAGACCAATAATTTGTTCATTAATTATCGATGAAATAGCCATACGGAAACATTTAGAATGGGATGGAAAAAAATTCCATGGTTATGTGAACTATGGTACAAATTTAAACGATGACTCTAATGCTTTAGCCAACGAAGCTTTTGTTATAATGTTGGTTTGCATCAATGGAACTTGGAAATTACCTGTCGGTTACTTTCTTACAGATTCTTTGAATGGCAGTCAAAAACATTCAATTGTATCTCAATGCATCCATCTGATTGAAGATACGGGAGCCAAAGTTATGTCAATCACATTCGATGGTGCTCCATCTAATACCGCTATGTGTCATAACTTTGGATTCCTATTTAACATTTCAAATATACAGACAAGTTTCAGAGTTACAGATCACAATGTATATATTTTTTATGATCCATGTCATATGATAAAACTTGTTCGCAATGCATTTGGTGAAAAGAAAATCCTAATTGATTGTGATAACAATTTTATTCAATGGAAATACATAGCGCTTCTAGAGAAGCTGCAAACTAGCGAGGGCTTACATTTAGGGAATAAGTTACGTCGCGCTCATATTATTTTTGTCAAACAAAAAATGAAGGTTCGGCTTGCAGTTCAGTTACTTAGTGCATCAGTAGCCGATGCTATTGAGTATTGCGAAAAAAAGCTGAATCTTGAGGATTTTAAAGGTAGTCAGGCAACAGTTAAATTTATTAGAATTGTAAATAGCATTTTCGATATTTTAAACAGCAGAAACCTAGTAGCACCAGGTTATAAAAAAGCATTATGTCAAAAAAATATAGATCGATCTGCGGAATTTATCAATAGTGCAATTTTTTATCTTTCAAAGTTGAAATTATCTAATAATGAGCAAGTAATCATGTCTAACAGAAAAACTGGGTTTATTGGATTAATAATTTCATTATCAAGTTCTTTAGGATTGTACAAAGAACTTATTTCTGAGAGAAAAACGTTACTGTACCTTCCGTTGTATAAGATTAGTCAAGATCATTTAGAATTATTCTTTTCGTCAATTAGATCAAGAGGTGGCTGGAATAATAACCCAACCGCTCGACAGTTTCTAGCTGCTTACAAAAGGCTTCTGGTTCGAGCAGAAATTAGAGAGGGCGGTATGGGTAACTGTATTCCATTAGATCAAATCCCTATTCTAAGTAGTTCTACAAAAAATGTAAGGTCTGAAGATGTGATTAATAGTAGTTTATCGAACCATAGTTTAATAGACATAAATGAGCCTTCTGATGATCTAGAAACTATTTGGAAGGATCATGACTACATCATGAATGCACCTGTGATAAGTGAATGTTCATCCCAAATTGTGCAATATATTGCTGGTTATGTTTCGCACCAATTACAAAAAACAATAAAATGTGAAACATGTGTCACAGCATTGATTGGTACTAGAGATCGGTTTCTCAATTCCCTAATTGAATTTAAAAGCCACGGCGGTCTGACTTACCCATCAAATGATGTTATCAAGATATGTTTGAAATCGGAACATTTTCTGAGAGATAATGAAAATTGTATTCACACCAAACATTTTGTGCCTTTGCTGATAAGCAAAATAATATCAAGTTTTCTAGGCACCCCTATTTTCAGCTGCTTAGAACGTCACGTATTAGAAAATGATGTAAATCATATATATTTTTTAATAAAAGCTGTATGCACAAAATACTTAAATATCAGAATCCATTTTATTGTAAAATCTCGATCACAACAGGACAATCCAGTTCGGAGCCAATTAACAAAAATGATTCTGTTTAAAGGGCAGTAAAATATTGGTAGTTTTTGACCTTCATGACTGTAATATTGACTGCCATCAATTGTAGGAGCAAGCGAAATGCCACGTTCCTACAAAAAATTTATTTTTGTTGAAGCACACAATACTGAGTTTCACCCAAACTTCCCCATAAGTAAATACATAACTGCAATAAATTAGAACTTACTGGAAGCAAGTGATAAAATAGAGTTGTAATTTCTATGTAAGTTATAGGACCTCACCTATATTGAATGAATTGTTCGTTTTTATTTACTAGCTAATCTAGGGGTCATTTTCTAATTTTGTAAATGTTTTGATTTTGGATAAGATTAAAGGACCTTTGTATTTCTAGCCCAAAACTTACTTTATTTCATGTCTGAGATAATTTTTATGTTTAACCCTCCAGCTTTTTCATTAATTATTGCCACCGTCGCAAAAAGAAGTTAAGTATAAAAAAGCCTCGTTGGAGTAATTAAAAATACTGCTCTTCAGTACACACTACAAACAGCAAGTAACAGCGTAACAGCAAGTAGATTTTTTCACTGCATATGGGGACTTCGAGATTGAAGGCATCAAATTCCTCAATCTCGTAAGCTAATCTATAATAATAAAAATGTTTTATTGCTGCTTCTGTTTACAGTATGTAATAGACAGTATTTTATATATAAACATAATGTCAATAAATATAAATATACTATAGGTATTATGTGTTCTTTAATAATAAAAAATTGATTTACTACAAACTACAAGCAGTTTTTTTCTTTCTGGGTAGAAGTATAATCGTGTCTTTCATCAGTCATATACTGCAAATGAACATAACATGTTCATGACTGAATAAAATATATACATTATCAATTTTTATATATTATTGGCCACAAAACAGCAGTCGAATGAAAATCACGGTTACGGTAATGTTAGTCACTTAAATTTTAATTGTGGATGGCGAAATTGGCCATATAGAAACCCTGAATAACAATATTTCATTAAATTTTATTTGAAAAAGATTATTTCTACAAATAGCTCAACCATAACGTTAATCCCATTAGTTACGCCACTGGGAATAGCGCTTTGGTGCCATTTGGTATCAGAAATGTCAGTCGCGGGTTCCGTCCTCTCTCTTTCCTTGTCTAAGACTTCACCAGTGATACCACCACAGAATGTTCAATTCTGTGCTGATACCACATATGCACATAGCCATGGCACATCGCACAAAACAGGTACCCACATAGTATGGCCGACTCTACCCTCTGTTTTATGGTCTGTGGACTCTAATCAAATCACTAGGCCAAGGCCTTCAATGTGGCAACGTCGCTTAGCTGTCAAATAGTGGGCCGGTACGGCGGAATAGGAAAAGTTTCGTGCCGTTGTATCGTCGGATGTCGTTGCATCTGAATTAAGCTTACCGTGGGCCGAAGCCGAACGACGTACATTACGGAAAAAATTTAAATTGTTTTATGGACTTAGAATATAATTATTACATTTTATTCATGTATTATGCGTTCATCTCGGTTGACAAATTAAAAAAAAATACTTTTTGAAAAAATAAGAATGGTGAAAAAGGCCAGTAGTATCAGTACAAAAATGTAACATGTATTTGAGACTATTAAGAGCTTAATTTAGAGATTTTTCTTTCTATTGGACATTTCTCATTTCCTCTAGACTTACTCTTTTTCTTTTTGTCAGTCCGTTTTTTATCTTGAACTGTTTTTGTGTAATTATTAATAAAAATATTTGCTAAAACAGGCAACATTAATTCAAGCAGCATTTCAGTTTGGCATTGATTGCATGAACAAATGTCTCTAAAATTAAACTCATCTCTATGCGTATTGATGTATTCCTTTGCAATTTTAATTAAAACTGATTTCTGGAATTTACATCCCAAAAAATTACTTTCATATTGGTCTGAAATCAAAATTTTAACTATATTGTGCATGAGGACCGTTATTTGAACTGTAAACTCTGATGGAAGGGTTAATCCGTTTCTGTTTATTATATATAAGTATTTTTGTTCCTCGTGGTCTATTGTTTCTGTATTGACAACAACATTTATACAACCTGTACATTGCAGTTCGGCCACAGATCCCTTAGGGATTATTTAGAGTGCTGTAAGGTAAGAGGTAACGTAAGACGTAAGAAAATAAACCTGTGGAATCAGATGAGAGTGTTTATAGTCGTAACGTTTCTTCTTACGTTACGACTATAAACACTCTCATCTGATTCCATAGGTTTATTTTCTTACGTCTTACGTTACCTCTTACCTTACCGCACTCTAAACGATACTTTAGAGTTTGCGGTCAGTGTATATGTTTTGTGGTTTAGAGTGCGGTAAGGTAAGAGGTAACGTAAGACGTAAGAAAATAAACCTATGGAATCAGATGAGAGTGTTTCTAGTCGTAACGTAAGAAAAAACGTTACGACTATAAACACTCTCATCTGATTCCACAGTTTTATTTTCATACCTTTTACGTTACAGCACTATAAATGCACCCTAAAACGTTCAGAGAAAAACAATGCCACTAAACAGCGGTGGCGACATCTTTTACACAATAAATCAATGTGGTCTATTAAATATAAATTTTCCGATAAAGCAATCCTCAAGGATTAGGAAAGTATTATAGCACCTAGTTCATTTTGATTTGAATAGATGACGCAACATTACGTATGTATGGCGACATCTGTGAATAGAAAGTTTATTATGAACTGTCAGGAGTCAAATGTAAGTTCCAGAGCACGTCTCCGAACATCGATCACAATACATATTCAGACCAAGAGGTGGCGCAGGTGGTGTCTTCACCATTTTTGTTGGAAATTCACATTTAAATTCAGTGGTTTTGGTCGATATTAATTACAGACTTCCTATATTAAAATAACGTTATACGGATAAAATTCGACTCCAAAAAAAACTACAGCTGATTTATTCTTGCATTTATGGGTTTCCATATCACGCAAAACTTGTTGTTCAAGTATGATACATATGTAAGTAAACGCGAAAATAACCTGGGGACAGTTTCTGACGTACACAAAAAAAAAGAATCACTTTTTTATTCTCTGTAAACACATAACATCCCAAAATTTATAGCTCTCATAAACTCCATAATACACTGGTTTCAGAACATAATATATACATGACAGTTCAAGTGATACAATAGCAACCTTATATCTTAAACCTAGTTTCATTTTTCATATGCTATTACATTTTTCAGAAAAGCTTCCTTGTTATTAAATAACAAAATATCACTGGCAGGTAACAAGCTGTAATTATGCAGCTTTCCTTCTATCATACAATCGTGAATTGGTCAATTATGTTGTAAACAGAACCTGCGTAATAGGACGAAATACAGAAATTTAAAATGACAATCTATAAAGGGATAACAGTATTGAAATTTGAATTAAAAAGAAACAACCATAGTTTCGTAAATACACATGTATCAGTACAAATAGTAGTCTGTCCTTGAAGTATTTCTGTTCAGGAGAGATAATAGTCTAAGTTCACAGATTATTTATTCCCTATCAGATATGTTAGCCGCCAAGCTTTTCAGCGCCATCTTCAGAGCTCCTTCCTTAGTTTTATTTCCACCGATGAAACCTGTGGCATGGCAAAATATGCAGTCTTTTATTTCTGCTATGCTGCTCAGCTCTTCATCTCTTACGCCTCTCCAATCCTTATGCAGAAATACTCTAGAAAAGTAAAAAATATTGGCAATACTTAGAAATACAGTATGGACAATAAGAACTGAAATTTGGTTTTAAACCAATCAATATAACTATTTTTTTTTAAAGGCTCATTACTTTTATAGGATGGACGTTGTAAAAGGTTTGGACTATCCATACATATCACTTTAAAATTCAAAATTATTTTATGTAACCTGTTGAATTGATGTACCTGCAAATAAAACTGTCAGGTTGTAGTGGAATTCCTTGTACCCTCCAAGAATCGCCTTTGTCATGGAAAATGCAAAATTTTATTTCTCCAACTATTCCAAGTTCCTCTTCAAGTGAAAACAGGTGATCTTTCCAGGGGCATCTAGATACATTAAAAGACCTAATATTGGTTAACTGCTATATTATCATTGATGTTTGTTAAAATTTTGTGCAAACAAAACAATACAAGTTGTGTAAATCTTTTGACTATTTCTGTTGCCTTTTGAAGGTACAATTTCAAAATTTCATATAAGGCACTTAAGAGAATGTAACAGAGCTTGACATACAATATGTGAATTAAAACAACATTTCTCAAAGCATAAAAAAAAGGTTAAGGTTATAAATAACATTAGCTATGCTCGTACAGCCAAATATTTGCTGAATACTCTGTATATAAGATACATAAAGCTTCTGTATTTATCTCACCTCTCTTCAAGAAGTATAATCTCTCCACCTTTATTAACCTGATGCCTCTTTTCAATAGCATTCATAACAATTTCTCGAGCGGGCCACCAAACGTTAGCTGCCTAAAAAGAAAACAAATACGCATGTAAAATCATGCTTTCAGCAAAAGCTAAGGTATTTAAATAAACTGAATTTGCTTCAAAAAGAGAAACAAATATGGTCTAAGTTGAAAATTCATTTTTGTAACACAAAATCTTAAATCAATGCAACCCATATATTACTAATAAATAATTATATAGTTAAATATGTATGTTCAATAGTTCGAGGTGAGCATAATAGAAAGTATGAGAAAATAATAAACTATTCATAATGTGCACAGTTATCATAGATAAATTAGAAATCATAGAAACACCCCTTATTTGCAATCTAATGAATCCATCTTTGTTTAATCAGTCACATCCTTAGCAGTTATAATAGCAGTGTTATAACTTTAACTTTAGATATTCACCATGAAGTTTTAAAAGGGGTGATACACGTAAAAAGCAAGTACACGTACTTATGGCTCGACGAACTTTTTCGCCTGTGTGTCACCGTAAGTACGCGTACTTTAAAACCGTCGCGCAAACCGCCAGCGATCCAACTGGTTTGAAATCTTGCTCGTAGCGTATTTCGGCTCGTACTATGAGCCGCGAGCCACCACCTTGTTTCGGCAGGCCTTCGGTGCGCAACGCTTGTTGTGTTTGGGGTTTGTTAAAAGTTTTGTTTATTTAGGAAAATTATCAAAATGAGTGATTTCAGCTTACGTGTATCACCCCTTTAAGACAGAGAGTTTTTAGTGTTGCTCAACAAAAAGGGTTTAATGCCTGGCTTTGCTCTCCTATCACTCTCACTACTTAGGTATATTAAATGACACACTATACTCACTTCCAAAACTCTTTCTGTAAATTCTTCACCCACTATTCCAACAGCCTTCATAAATAACTTGTCTGTGGACTCCTGCTCGGGAGAATTCCATTCTGGGTTTAACCTATGCACCCTTGCACTCAAATGTGTGTTAATACGATATCTGGGTTTACCTGAAATTATAACAGAACCATTTCAGTAAATTCAATATAAATTGAGAATCTTTTCCTTACAACTGATTTTTTTGTTCAATAACATGTACCTTCTGGATCTTCTTATTTGCTAGACTACAGGATAAGTGCAATTTTAAATAAGAAATATTTGTATTTATACTGAAGGAATAGGAAAGGATATTTTTTGGTTTGTGTTCAAATTTATTTGAAATAATGGCCCTTCTATATTTACTGCCACAATACAACCTTTGTAATAACAGTGAGAATGTGAATTATTAAGGAATGACTTGTGATACCATCAGATAAATAATTTTAGAGAGTTAAGAATCAGACTAATATAAAGAATCGGTACACCTCCAAGACAGTTTTACACTTGGTTTGACCTGATATATTTAAAAATACAGAACTCAAGCACTTCATTCATTAAGAATAAAGTTCCTTCATGCATACAAAAAGTCACAGTTTAAAATGTCAACAATAACAAAAGATAACTACATAGACTGTTCGCTATAATACAGGGTGGGCCAATAGTGCGTGGACGGAGGATTGTGGGCTTACTGAACAATATTTCAAAAATCTGTCACTTGATCATGGTAGGGACCCTTGAGGGCTATAACGTAAAAATATTTTCACTTAAATTTTGACGTGTATACAGGGTGATTCATATCAAAGTTACATTTTCTTTAATGGAACTCCCTATATATTATTGCATATTTGGATTCCTTGGTCAATTCTAGTGTGACCTTATGTTACACATATGGAACTTTAGACGAACCGTTTAGGCGCAAATCACCATTTTTGGTATAAGTAGGTATCAGAAAAAAATTGAATATTGCAGCGATTATAAAACTTAGAAGGCTGTGACTTTGCAGTACGACTAAGCATGGAATGTGTCACCTTAGGTCAGAGGGCTAAATTTGAATTCTTTTTGCACTTGGAGAAATCAGTAGATTAATTAAGGAAACTTCAATCATAGATAACTTCATTTTTTCAAATGGGAATGCCTATTTTGGTTTAAAGAATCAAATGTAAAATTTGATTACCTTTCTAACGATATAGCATTCTCGATATCAATCTTTTGTAGTTTTCATTTTATTTCAAAGTTTCAGTCAAATCAGTGTTTTTCAATTTTGCCGCATGCAAGCAACCTAGCAGGCCATGAAAAATAAACAAAAGCTCGTTAATATGGAAGAAACCGACTAACTTAGTAGAAAGATGTTGTCAGCAAGCATTTCCCTCTAGCAGATATACCATTCCAGCTCAAGCAACCTTGTTGCAAGCAATCCCAACTGTAGATCATAGTTGAAAGATTCAAGTAAAAGAAACAATAAGACCATCAGCTTCATAGCTGCAGTGTTAGGCCAAAATTGAAGAGAGTAATAAATGATTCTTACCTTCACTATACATAGGAATACCATTGTCTATAGCATCTAGCTCTTCTACAAAACCTTCATAAATATACAGGTAAATATGTGACAAACATTCACTGCTTTTATTAACACTATTCTTTTTGAGAATGGAAGATATTACTTCAAGACCAAAGTGGGCATATATCAGTCCAGCTGAACTCAACCTGAAAATATTTGATAGGTTCAATTTTACTGCTGCAAAAGTGACAAACACAAACCAAAGTTAATGCTGTTTTTTTATGTTCTTTATATAATTTGGTCTTTTAATTCATATTATTTTCGTCTGCAGCCTTCCTGTAGTTTAAACCATTTCATACTCTGCAAAAATGTGTGCACAAGAAGAATTTGCATATTTCAACACAAATATTTTATGATTGGCAGGATCTGACTAGAGCTTTGGGGTCAATTTTTAACACTTGATTAAGCTTTTATTCAACCTAACCTACACATAAAATAATAAAATAGTTGATTACTTACTTTATTAACTTGTTCTTTGAGAGATCCGGTCTAATAGAGCTTAGTGTATGTTCAAAACCTTTTTGATGGTGGTCATATCGATTTCTTTTGGGACTATATTCACCTCCTACATCCACTACTATATCACAGGTAGCTAAAACCTATAGAGATACTTTCATAAGAATCATTATTAGATTATCTTTCATTCCATAATAACAAAATGCAGGTTGTTAAAATCTGCCTTCCTACCTACGACAGTGCAAAATTTATTATATTTTAGATCCCTTCCATAGGTACAATAAAATAAGGAAAAATTTGGGGTACCACAGACACTATACCGCAGCTGTTATGGAATATGGTAGCTTTTATCGCTGGCCAAGGTACCGACCTGTGCATCTTAGAAGACATATTTTTTTTATTATTGTTTGAGATACCTTAGCAATAATTGGTCTAATTATAACATAAAGTTGTTTTGATGAATGATCTATGAAAGGACATAGAGGTATGAGACAACCACATGAGCTTACAGAAGTTACAATTATTTGCAGACTTATTTAGGTACCTACATCTGGATCCCTGGTTCGAACAATATCAGCATCTTCATATTCCTGTAGTTGCTTCAGCATGAAGCATGCCAAAGCCTCATCACAATGGAATACGCCATTGTGGGTACCGATTTTTCTTGCTAGCTTGATATTTTTAGGGTCTGATGCCATTGTTGCAAATCTAAAAGATACCTTTGAAGCATGTTTAATTCAAACTTAGGTCCCTAACTGTGAAAAGAAAACTTACCCACGCCACACGTGGCAAGCTGTTTGCTCAGTCACATTTACCGCTTTAGTGCATATTCCTTGCATAAGTTTGTAAACGCGCGTTGAACTCATCACGACATAACCTCAATTATTGTGATGACAGTCAGCTGTCACCACACTGTCACATTGACGGATTGACCGGCCATGAACTGACAGATGCGCAGGGTGCGTTCAGATTGTCTCACTGTAAGTTTGTCTAGTTTGTCTAGATCGCAGCGCTATCTTGGCGTCAGTTGTCGCAAAATATCCTGTGTCTTTGAAGCAGTTTTTCCAAACAGTAGCGTCATAATATTAATTTCTACTAATACAATGTTTGTACACCAGTACACCAATCAAATATTTTAAATAATTAACTGATTGTCCAGATGCCGTATATAGAAGAACAAGACTGTTCGCACATTTTTTACGTTTAAGTGCTTTGAGTGCTCACGGCTGTCGTATAAATGAAATGTGAGTTATAATAATGAAAGATACTTTATTCCTAATCAGCAATGAACAGAAACATGAAAATAACTAATGATACCAAATTACCCACTTAATATAATACTATTTTATATACACATCTTGATCACTTATCAAGAATAATATCTATATATTAATACAAATTATAAGATCAACAGTGTCTAAACTAGCTTACATATAAATAATTCACTTAAAATTCAATACAAAATAAATTACTATACAAAAATGGTAACAAAATACTTATGTCTGACAAAAATATCTATAACAACAGGCACTAAAATACTTCTTTCCTAAAATTGAAACCATACTGGTCGGACTTCACCCTCAAAACTCTGGCTAAGTTTGGGGGACCGCAAAAGAATATTGTGACTTTTCCTTTCTTTTGGTCTGCAATTTGCTTGAATACTTTGTCCCAATTTGGACGTCCCGCGTTTGTTCTGGTTTTCAATCCTGTTATCAAATCTCTTTTTTCCTAAAACAAAAAAATATTATTTTGAATCCATTTTGTATTTACCTGAGCGTGACCTTTCAATAAACACATGAAAATTGGATCATAAATATGTTGTGAGACCTGTATATCGCTTTAATAAATTATTTAAACACTGACTGTTTTGGTTTTAACAGATGGAAAAAAAGAAACATGTTCAGTTATGTGATAACAGAAGATGGTGTCAACTTCTAAACTCAGAAAGCTCTAGTTTGCACACTAGCGTAACAATAAGGGTTTTTTCCAACTTTGCTGAGGCCATTCTCTGAAAATTACGATTTTCACTGTTACTAAGGGCGTACACACTGTACACGTAGGGTTAGAGAAGGCAACGTTTTCTTCTTTTGCTTTGTTTTTGTTTTTGGTGCGGGGAAAAAGAACGTATAAAAAGTGAAATATATTCAGCATAGCCTCTGACAGAATATATAATGCAGTATCTTAGAGGTAAAAAGTCGTGACTCAAATTTTATCCAGTAGTTCCAGTACGGATAATATTATCATTAAACTCCGCGCCTTTGATAAAGTTTTATGTTACGAATTATTGTTGGTTGCCTATGCCTTGAGTTTTGAAAATGTAGTATATCCATTTATAAGTAGATATCAACCAACTACTGCTGTTTTGGCCATTACTAAAAATTGACTTTTATGGACATACGACTATTTACCTTTCGGCTACTGAATGATAGATATGTATAGCAAGTTAAGACTTCTAAAGTGAGCGAAGTAAAGTTTACAAATGAGTATATCTCCATACTGGCGATCTGTCACTACATGGCCGACTCTACTCACTAGGCCGGAGCATTGAAATATGGCAACACTGAATATCGGGCCGAGCTTTTATTTGTTGTTAAGTCATCAGTGTAATCTTCCAGAGTGAAAAAGAAGATTGGAAGGTGATTTTTAATGTGTTTTTAATTATTTACCTGCACAAACGGAACTATAAAGATAAAAAGATGCCTGCAAAGTGTGTAGTACCAGGTTGCACTAGCAATTGTGCTTCCAATAAACGACATACCAACATAACCTTCCAGAATAACAAAGAAGAGTGGAAGGTGATTTTTAGTGTGTTTCTAATTATTTACCTGCACAAACGAAACTATAAAGATAAAAAGATGCCTGCAAAGTGTGTAGTACCAGGTTGCACTAGCAATTGTGCTTCCAATAAAGGACATAAACAGAAGTGGGTGAAATGTATTCCTCGTAAGGGCTGGATATATTTATAAGAATAAAAACAATAATTTACAAACATTTCAAAGGATAAGACTTATTTTAAAGCACAATGTGGTACCTACAATGTTTTCTGGACCTCCCAAATATCACAGAAAAAGACAGTTAATAGAACTCATCTGGGCATGCCAACGAAAAGATTTGATAGTGAAAGGGAATCAAGACCAGTAAGAATGGCTTCACAGTGACCTAATAGTGAATTTTTCTAGCTCAAGTGACAATTTACAAAGTAAATTGAGTGTTCATTTAAGTGGAAGTGGAAGTGGCAGCAGGAAACAGGTTGCGTGTATTTTTATTTTGTAGTTAGTGTTTGACTACGATGAACCAGACATCAGATATAAGTGGTATTAGTAGTAGTAGTAGTAGTTCTAAAAAGTATTTTTCGTAATTTATGAACCGAGATGAACTCTACTACATATAAAATGTAATAATTATTCTGAAACTATAGGCCCACTATTTGACAGCTAAGCCACGTTGCCACATCTAAGGCTTCGGCCTAGTGTAGAGTCGGCCATGATCACTAACATAGGAAGTTTTTTTATTGAAAAAGTTGACTTACTTTTTCATGTAACAGATCCAAAGCCAGTTGCAGTCCTACAGCTTTCATATCCGTTTTCTGCAGTGCACTGGTAATATACATGTGCATTTCCAAAAATCTTTCCATAGCACCACCAAGTTCTGCTTGCTCTATCTCCAGCTGAGATAGCAAATTGACAAACCATTCGAATGACCTCTGATCTCTGTTGATCCAGAAAAAGTCGACCTAAAAAGGAATGTCTTATCTAAGATACTTCAAACATGTAAGTTAAAAAAAGGCCTATCTACATTCAGATGGCATTTACATAATATTTATCTACAGACTGTAAGAACCTTTTGTTTGGATTTACAGAGACATATATTATGTACTTTGAAGTTTAAAGAGTAGTGATTCTAAGCAAGGTAGAGGAGTCCAGACAAAGTTAAAAGTCCGCAGTTCAAGATTTATTGTATCTAACTTTTTTTTTTATGGTCGGCCTCCCGCAAAGGGTGAAAGCCTATGGCGCTGTAGGAGCGCTCCGAGAGGATAAGTACCGGTTCACGTCAGATTTGAAACGCTGCAGGTTGTAGCCGTCGGGAAACAAATTCCCCGGCAGCTGATTCCACAGCGTCGAAGTTCTCCAAAAGAAGGAATGCTGGAGGAGACTAGTTCGGGGAGTAAGGACCTCGACCTGGTAAGGATGAGCTCGCAGAGCTTCTCTAGTGTTCCTGGTTCGGACGGCCTGTGGTGTTATTATCTGAGAGAGCTCACTCGAACATCTTCCGTGATAGAATCTGTAACACAGGGATAGGTCAGCCACCCTCCTTCGATGTTCCAGGCTGTGGAGGTCCTTTGTGAGATTAGGCGTATCGATTAGTCGAATCGCTCTTTTCTGGATAGTGTCCAGAAGCTTTAGAGAGTGCTTCGGAGCGCATCCCCACACATGGGAGCAATACTCCAGCGATGGTCAGATCTGTGCCTTGTAGAGCAGCAGCAGTTGCTCTGGTGTATACAACTTCCTACAGCGGAACAAAGCTCCAAGCTTCTGGGATGCCGTTTTAGCAATACTGGTCGTGCCAGCACATGTTATTGTTGATGTTGATTCCCAAAAGCTTCGGTCGGTAAGCCATCGTGAGACTTCTTTGTAAGTGTTGTTGTCTGAGTTTTTTGTACGTTGAACTGTACTTTATTTGCTAATCCCCACTCGACAATTGTTTTGGTATCTGCGTTGATCTGTGAAGCATGCTGCTGTCGCCGACGTACCGTCTCCTGGGATGAAAGTGGCTTCCCTGGTTCCATGCACGACACTAATGTACTGTCATCTGCGAAGCTGTAGATTGGATTGGATGTTATTTCCAGCAGCTCGTTGATGTACAGCAGAAACAGTGTAGGGGATAGGACAGATCCCTGAGGAACACCGGCGTTTATTGAAAATACGTCTGATGAACTGCCCTCGACTACAACAAACAGAGACCGGTCGTTCAAAAAGCTATTCACCCACTGGCGCAGGCCAGGTAGTAGTCCATAAGCAGCAAGCTTGACCAAAAGTCCGTCATGCCATACTCTGTCGAAAGCTTTCGATATATCAAGTGCAACAGCACGGGATTCGCCATGATTGTCTATTGCTCTGTTCCAGAAGTGAGTGACGTAGGCAAGAAGGTCACCTGTAGACCTGTGCTTACGGAAGCCATACTGGCGATCATTTATGATGTTATTGTTGTCCAGGTATTTCAGGAGCTGTGTGTTAATAACAGTCTCCATAACCTTCGACATGATGCTGAGAAAAGCCACAGGTCTATAATTGGTGGGATCAGCTTTTTGTCTTTCTTAGGGATGGGTTGTACGCAGCCAATCTTCCACGAAGCTGGAAACACGCCTCGTTGATACGGAAGTTTGAAGAGCTTGCAAAGAATAGGTGCAAGCTCAGCGGCACAGCGTTTAAGGACAATGGCGGGAATTTGGTCAGGACCAGTAGCTTTATTGGTGTTCAGTTTTTGGAGGATGCTTTTTACATCTCGATGTTGAAATTTGACCTCTGTCATTCTCGAGTTCACGCTTATGGTGGTGGTCGGAGTACATCCTTGAAATTATCTAACTGTTATAGGGTTTAAGATATCTTTTAGTTTCAAATGATTTGAATCAGATGAGGTAACGGCAAAGAGCAGCAAACTTCTTGGCGGAACGCAAAGGCGCATTCGCTTCACCTAACCAGATAGGCGCACTTCTATGCCAACTGCATATGAGAGTCGATATACGAGGGTTGCTTATAATAGAGTTTAACACATATGATACATCTACCTGTAATCAGGACACATGTACAAAGTCGGTGCTCAAGCCTGACAAAATGTTTGTGCACAAAGTTTTAATTATCGACTCTAACCATCAAATAATATACAGGGTGGGCCAATAGTGCGTGGACGGAGGATTGTGGGCTTACTGAACGAGCTTTTGTTTATTTTTCATGGCCTGCTAGGTTGCGTGCACGCAGGAAAATTGAAAAACACCGATTTGACTAAAAATTTGAAATAAAACGAAAACCAAGAAAGATTGATATCAAGATCGCTATATCGTTAGAAAGGTAATCAAATTTTACATTTGATTCTTTAAACCCAAATAGGCATTCCCATTTGAAAAAATCAAGTTATCTGTGATTGAAGTTTCCTTAATTAATCTATCGATTTCTCCAAGTACAAAAAGAATTCAAATTTAGCCGTCTGACCTTAGGTGACGCATTTCATGCTTAGTCGTACCGCAAAGTCACGGCCTTCTAAGTTTAATAATCGCTGCGATATTCAATTTTTTTCTGATACCTACCTATACCAAAAATGGTGATTTGCGCCTAAACGGTTCGTTTAAAGTTTCATATGTGATACATAAAGTTACACTAGAATTGACCAAGGAATCCAAATATGTTATAATATATAGGGGGTTCCATTCAAAAAAATGTAAGTTTGATATGAATCACCCTGTATAAACGTCAGAATTTAAGTGAAAATATTTTTATGTTATAGTTCTCAAGGGTGCCTACCATGGTCAAGTGACAGATTTTTGGAATATTTTTCAGTAAGCCCACAATCCTCCGTCCACGCACTATTGGCCCACCCTGTATACATAATAATACATAATAAACGACACAAACCTTTCTTAAATTCATAACAGTGGCGGGAATTTCACTGGACCACGAAAACGTACATCGTGGACACGTGTGTCTTGCTTTCCAGTATTTGTGCATGATTGATTGTAAAATGGAAGCAAAAGGTGTAACTCCAATCCCTGTGGCTATGAGCACTGCGTGTTGTGCTCTGAAAATGTGACTTGAAGGAGCTCCATAAGGTCCGTCTATGTATATCTGTAAAGGAGGAATGAAGAGTATCAAGTGGAATTGAGGATTTGGTGGCAACACAAAACATTTAGCATTATTTAGCAATATTTAATTAGTCGAGAACTGCTGTTGATACTGCTTGGTACTCGAAGATACCTGTAAGCTTTGGTCACAGTTGCGATTAGTGTAAGCATGTATTGGACAGAATATTAATCAGAAAATTGACCAATTATCAAAAGTTATAAAATAATATTGCCATATTCAAAATTTTTACAAAACCGCAAACATCACACTGAGCTTCCGCTGTTTTCCTGCTTAATTTTGATTACTTTGCAAAGTGCTTGTGGCAGTTTTAATAGTAATAACGCGTGATACGCACAGATTATATTTTCTACAACCGCCGACGTTAGATAAATAAAACGCTTTTTTAGGCAGGCCTAAGAGCTTTCCTCCATATGCGTCTTTTCTTTTTGATCTTTTACAAAGCGAATTTTATTATTGCGATGGATTTTTTTCACCTAAATACTTCTGTTTAATGGAAATAATAATTTTTAGCAGCCTTACAACTAGCAACAAAACAGAAAGAAGCAAAATTTACGTTCACGAACTTTTTTAGCAGACATATAGGTCGCCTCTGTCCCATGGCTTTCAGATAGCTTTATCTTGACGTCTTGACAGGTTTTACCCCGCCAACTCTTCATTCGGTGACTTTTGGCCTATTGATAAAATATTTAGGCTTAAAAAATGAATTAAAATATACACACACTTAAAAAATGCGTTTCAAACATAATGATGAACCAGATATTTTTTTTTTGAATCTGCTACATCTATGAGAATGTTGTTAGATCTATATTTTTCCAGCAGTAGTTTCAAAAGGATCAAATTACATTTCTAATGCGTCAATTCTGTATAAATAGCGGTATTGTTTACATGCGTAATTTTTTTTAACCAGTGTCATGATGAGGCTTGATATTTAAGTATTTAAGTATACCAGGTGGGTGGATTCTGTAACTCTAAGCGAAGCGATAGCGACATTCTTCCAACGCTTTCGCTCGTTTCGGTATTCCATAAATTTCTTCGTTCCGACTCTGACATAACGAACGCAGACGAACGGTATAAGCGATAGCGAAAGATTTTGGATCTCGTTTGTCAAGTTTTGACATTATTAGGTCTGTTTTTACAGCAATCACAAACTAGTCAGCGTCAATTTGATTGGCCAGTACTAGTCAGAAACTGCAATGTGGAATACTGATTGGCTCTGACTGGTTTGTGATTCTCTGTAAAAACAGACCTATGATTGCTGTGTGTCAAAGTGACAATTTGCTTAAATTTATTTGTGTACTTAATTAACAATCAATGAATCGAAGAGAAAGAACTATTCCTTTGCAATGGTCGTCATTGCTGGATTTTGCAGTCTCATTCAAAGATATTTAAGCCAACTCGTGAATGCTCGTGTGTCATCGAGCTCCATGCCGAAAGCGTAACGAAGCGTTAAACTTTGGTTATGGAATGCCGTCCAGGGGTGTGAAACTCAAATGAGGACCCTGTGTAGCGTCGTTAGCGCTAGCCACCTAGCACACCTAGCGGGGTTGCGTGATAATTATTGATCAGCCAACTCTGTTTCAAACAGATTCCTAGATGCATCAATAGAAGTGGCCCAATTGTGACGCTTAACGTCATTTTGACAGCCATTGTAACTGACATTGTCGTTGCTCGCTTTTGTCGATTGGCGTCTTTTTGCAATTTTGCACTACTTTTGAGATTTTTGTCTGCCTATTGTTGTCTATATGTATTTAGGAATGGGTTCTAAGTATTTACGCCGTTGTCCTGCGCCAAATTGCAAGAATGCGGATGCGCGAAGGTAAGTGATTTGCCTGATTTATACCGCTCACCTCATTTTTGTATTGTGAATTTTGATGCAAAATTAATACAAGATTGATCATTTCTACATGGAATATACATTATATCATTTGAATGCATTACTGATCACTACTACTCATACTCATATAACTTGTATTACTGTTCACAATCACATACGCTGCCATAAAGGTGTGCAGTATTCCCTCTCTTTGGCAAACCATTGCATTGAAGGTGAGGTCCGATGGTCTAAAAATACATTTTTTTTTATTTCAGACATTAAATCCCATCTGATCAGCGTATACAGAGACGCTAGTTAGAACGGATTGGCAACCCAAACCTACAAATATACAGACATCTTGCCTGCATCAATATGAATAGTTAAGGAATACTACCTCTTTACTCTTCAAATTATATGCCATCAAAGGATTGTAATTATCATGAAATAGTGATTCTAGTGAATAAATCATGCTTTACTTTTATATGAATTGTTTTTGTACCTTGTGTAGCTGACTTTATTTAAGCAATTGTCGTATTGAAATAAATTACAAAAGGGTTTGTTTTGCTTTATTACAGTAATGCATATCTAATATATTCCCATTCTTACATAATCAGTTGAATGTCTTATACAACGTGGTAGCTTGTCACAAAAATTTACCTAACTCATTAATTACCTGTTTTGAAAATTGCACCGATTAGAAAAGTTAAAACACTAATTAAAAGAATGGTGTACGTGTCGTGGGCAATATTAGTTTTATTTATTATTACGCCACTTATCAGTTCCATTTTTTTAAATTAATGCTTTAATTTTTTTAATCAGGTCCATTTTCAAAACAGGTAATGAATGCGTAAGGTAAATTCTTGTGACAAGTTACCACGTTGTCTGGAAGCTGAATAAGCTTATACAATATTTCAAAAAGCCCGCTCTTTCCATAACCTGTCCCATCTATCGTCGGTCACCTACACCAAATTTTTTGGTCTGACCTAAGTCGTGAATATCCACAGTTTCCTGTAATCGATTTATGAATGGATTGCCCAGTTCACACGCAACCCGAATAGATGGCGCGGATGTCAGTCAAAAATGCCTTGCTAAATTGTCATACACAGAGTGTCCAGTCTTTCAGTGGATCTCTTGTCAGTGATGCCGTCGTTTTCGTAAATGATTAGCTTCGTTTTCGCCTGCTTTCGTTACTAAAGTTACAGAATCTACACACTGATTGTATACTTATATAATAATATGTAGCATTACTCTCATAAAAAAATAAAGGTCTACTTCTACTACTTCTACATACTACAATCGCAGACCGGCCGCCTAACTGAGAGTTACTAATACCTACACCTAGATGGATCATCTTTTGTGATAGAATAAATACTATCCGTGACGTTCATGACTGACCACTCACCTCTAGAGGTTTTCCAACTGGATAGTTAACAGGCTGTAGAGAAAAAGATGGAGAAAAACTGCTTTCGTTCACTCTGGACCTTATCCTCCCCTCCTCTGCTTGCCTCTGCCGATCTGTATGTACGTGTGCTAAAAAAAGGGATATTTTTTTCGAGCATATCGGAGAAGAGAAAAGACTACATAATAAAATTCTACAGTTGTACTTAACACATTGTATACTATGTAGTAAGTTTAATATCTGAAATACATCTAAGAATTCAATTCTTTATATCAGTATTACTTTGATTTTCTAAGTTTCTCCTGCATGGTTGGGTTAGCAACAAGTGTTGATATGCTGTGCAAGACATCTTCTTCTTCTTAAGGTGCCGTCTTCAATGAAGGTTGGCTGCAATTTCGGCAAATCGTTCTCTATCCTGTGCAGCTCTTAACAGTGACTGTGAGTTCAGACCGGTCCAGTCCCTAACATTTTTCAGCCATGAACACTGTCTTCTGCCCGGGCCTCTCCTACCCTCAATTTTGCCTTCCATTATCAATCGCAAGAATTCGTATTTCCGGCCTCTATATATATGTCCTAGGTAGCTTGTCTTTCGTCTTTTAAGTATTCCCAGGAGTTCTCTATCCATATTCATTCTTCTTAAAACAGTTTCATTCGAGATATGGTCCGTCCATGATATTTTGAGCATTCTGCGCATAAGCCACATCTCAAAAGCTTCCAGTCTACGCATCGAACGGACTCCCATTGTCCAGGATTCGGTTCTATATAGTAGGATTGAGTATATGTAAGTTGTGACAAATCTATATCTGATGTTAAGCGATAATGAGGGGTCCGTTAATAGTTTTTTCATTCTGAGGAATGCGCATCTTGCGTTTTTCTATACGGCACCGTATCTCTGTTTCCTGCTTTAAATCTCCTGTTAACCAACATCCTAAATATTTGTACTTGTCGACCTGTTCAATTCGTTTGTTGTATATAGTTATATTGGTGTTCACATTTGCTCTCTTGGAAATAACCATTGTTTTTGTTTTTTCGGTGTTTATCTTAAGGCCAAATGCATCTCCTTCCCTTACAATTGTATTAATGAGGTTTTGGAGGCCTTCCTGACTATTAGCTATTACAACAGTGTCATCCGCATACCGTATATTGTTGACATACCTTCCGTTGACTTTTATACCTTCCTGGATATTTTCCAAAGCTTTTTGGAATATCCTTTCGGAGTAAACATTGAAGAGAGTGGGAGAGAGTATGCGACCCTGCCTGCCTGACTCCTCTTCTGATAGGGATGTTAGCTGTCAACTTATCTTCTACTCTTATGCGTGCGGTTTGTTCCCAGTACAGGTTTCTAATCAAGTTGATGTCGCTTTGGTCTAGCCCTTGTTCGTAGAGTAGATTGATCAGCTCTGCAAGACATCAGCTGAACTATTATTGCTCTGAATTTAGGAAGGATTGTATAATATTACAGGCCTCCAGGATTACAGACTCTTGGAGTGCTTTGTTACCTCTTTGTCCAGGTCCAACTGTTACAGAGGTGTGGTGCCAATGTGTTTGGTGTAAGGCGTGAGACTGACATAATGAAGGGACAATAACTAATAACTTTTTTAGTTTGCACTTTGCATTGATCGTTTTCGAGTACTGATGTATTAGTCTGCTGTGACTAGTACTTGGTGTATGACTACTTTGGCTGCAGAGTCTTGTCTAGCCGCGTACTCGGTTCCAGCAAGAGTTTTGCACTCGCTTGTTATGTGTTCTATTGTTTCCTTCTGTTGGTTACAGTTTTTGCAATTGTCGTCAGTTATGGATGGATCTTTAATTATCTTTATTTCAAGTGCTCTTCAAGTACATTCGCACTGGAAGAATTTGGATAGAAAAACAACGTTTTTATAACTTGTTTTAGTTATTTAAAAATGCTTGATGTACGGAAAAGCTGTTGCTTATTCCCCTAGCTATTCAGATACTTATACATTACAGAAGTGATATCAGCATTCTCCTTTTTTTACCCTGTAAAAATTTGTTGCTACTTCCTCAGTAAAAAATTTGCCACTGAGTTTTGATTCTGGCAGTGTCCAGGCTCAGCGCCAAACCTATGGAAACTTTATTGATTAAAGTAATGTTTTTTCCTATATTCTTATACGGCTTATATCTCTGAGGGTTGAGGCGGAACATATTGGGCAACTAAAACTACACAGCGTACTGAAGATCTAGCTGCATTTAATAATAATCAAATTCAAGTACTCACCAACACTACCAAATGAACTACTGGACTGACGTTGCTCGCAATTTTCTAAACTTGGAGTTTTGAAAGCTATTATAGTTGGTTTGTTCCTCATATATCGGAAACTCTGAGCAAGACTCTTGTTCTGAGGACTGAGGTAAGCGAGTCCTAACGATTGCATCCTAGCTTTTCTTATTTGGGTGGTGTTGAAGCTCTTTTCAGATTCTGATCTCATGTATTCCCGCAACCTGGAACGACAGGATGATCTCAGGAAATCAGTACCTATATATTTATTACATTTAGGCCCAATTTTATCAACATGCAGATTTTAACAAAGACTTTGACCAATCAGAGCAGCCCTTTTAAGAACATGCATCTGTCAAAGTACTCTGAAAATTATTGATTTCTCTTGAAGTTGACCTCAAAAACCTCAAAAATGACATACTTTAGATACAATCGAGCATTGTAAATCATCTAGCATCTTTTCCAGTCTGATTTTCCATCCCAAATCGGTGAAAAATTGCATTTTCTTGTTTAATCAAAAGTTTAGCAATTGCTAATTTCAACCAATCAGATTCCAGATTCCATTTCCATTTGATCACTGGTTTCATGCTGTATTAAATGCTATGATGACAAGAAATTCACTCATTGCATTATTTGGATAAAACAATAATTTACTATCGATAATAATTATGAATACCTGCAGTATATCTTTGTTTTATAGTAAAAAGAGGTAAAAATAGCATTTTGTTACATTTCAAAGCTTACAGCTACTTCCCAAACGTATGTGCAATACTGGTTGCCTATCTAGAACCCCAGAACGCCAAAGCTTGCCATTTTATAATTAAAATTAAGTATAACTCTATTTGATATACAATGCACCTGTGAATACTTCTATAAGAAGATCTATAACAAACATGCATCCAGTAAATGAAAGATTGCTCCTTCATAAAAGTATGTATTTTCATATAATTCCATCTGACTGACGGACGTGGGATTTTTAATTATTAAATAAGGTAGGTAGTTGCTGTGATTGATATAGGTACCTACTCCTTTTATCACAAATTATCCCAGTTTGCAATTAGTAATTATACAATAATTACAATGTAAACATGGAAAATGTGGCATTAATTTGCAAATCAATCAGTTTGTTCTGATATCATGCTATGATTTTGATCCATGAATTTCTAAAATATCTTTGACAAAAGTGTCATCCAGCTTTGACGTGTTGTTTTCAATATCGATAAAATAGTATTGGATGATACTTATTAACATAGCCCTCAATACCCAATAGAAAGCTTTTGCTAAATAACATCAAATAGAAAAGCTTTGTTAAATTCTTTGTTAAATATGCATGTCGATAAAATCGGCCCTTAGTATGCAACTAAATACACGTAGTCAGTGAAAGTAATACACGTTCCTCTATGATGAACATAGTAAAAACTTACACTAAGGTTCTTTCTCGTTTTTTCTCTTTTGTTTGCATATCTGGAACTGACAGAGACTTCTCCAGTTTGGCTTTGTTGGAAAAGATCAGTTTTTGTAAATTACGTTCGTTGGGCATCTTTGCAGTTCCTGTAAAAGGTGTGTATTTCAAAATAATGGAGTGGCTTTTCGGTTAAAACATTGTTGTGTTGTTGATAAGGTGTGCCACTGTTGTATCTTACACAAACTCCAACACCTCAAGTCTCCTTGACCGCATCACGTTAAAGTCAATGTCGGTTCAAGGTCAAATAAGGAGGACACCGTTTTAGCTGAGGAAACCATAATTTATTCAAAACAACTGTCGAGTGGAAATTAGTAAATAAAGTGCAGTTTAACGTACAAAAAACTCACTGACAAAGAAGTCCCTTTTTGGCTTACCAACTGTAGAAATGGAGGGTCACGCAATAGACGAGTCACCTTCGTCAAGCTTTCGGGGGTCAACATCAACAATAACACGCCCTGGCATGACCACGTCGTCAGTATTGCTAAAACAGCATCCCAGAAGCTGTATAGCCTAGAGTAGCTACTGCTGCTCTGCAAGACACAGATCCAACCAACGTTGGAGTATGGTTTCCATGTGTGGGAATGCGCTCCGAAGCACTCTCTAAAGCTTTTGGACACTATATTCATAAGAGAGCAATAATTCTATCTCGGAAGATGGTCAAGTGAGCTCTCCTTGATAATAACACCGAAGATCGTCCGAACGTGAAACACTAGAGAGGCTCTGCGAGCTCATCTTTCCCAGATCAAGGTCCTTACTCTCCGAACCGGTCTCCTCCAGCATTCTTTCTTTTGGAGAACTTTGACGCTGTGGAATGAGCTGCCTGGGAATTTGTTTCCCGAACATCACAACCTGCAGCGTTTCAAATCTAACGCACACAGACTTATCCTTTCACAGCGTTTCTACAGCGCCATAGACGTTAAGCCTTTGCGGTAGGCTGACCATAAAAAAAATGTCTGACTTGCTAAATCCAAATCCGTGGTCCGTTTGACATCCCCATATCATAACTAAGTCAAGGACAAGGAGGAAACCGTTAACTGAATGAATAAGTAAATCATACCTGGAGAGGTGTCAGTTGCCTTATCAGTTTCGTCTTCAGACCCATCATTTTGATAATTTTCATTGGAAAACCCCACCAGCTGCACCGCGCCTTGTTTATTCTTATCTCTCTTCGATAGGGTTCGCCTTATAGACGACTGTATTTTCTTTAAGGTACCTTGGCCATTCTTCTCGATACTTCCATTTGAAACCCGCTTCTTAGGCTTACTACAACAAGGTACCGGTTCTATCTCTCCGTTGTGTAACTTTTCCTGCTCCTTTTCGAAATACTCGTATAGTTTGTTTGTCCACTGCCCAACACCTCTTATATGAAGCCACATATAATCTGGAAAACAATAGTACAGGATTGTTTATCTAAGATTACTACAAAGAGTGAAATCATTTTCTTCAAAAAAAAATCAATTTGCTTACTATTATATTATTTTTGATGAAATATATCACCGTAACACTGTTTACTATTAAAAAAATCCAAAAATCTTGAGCCTAATAAAAATAAAAATATAAAGAAACTTGTACTGAAGGCTAAAATCAAATTATTTTGTAGCATTTTATATAGCGTAAAGTTTGTCTTAACCCAAACACAAAAATATTGACGATACACATTATTTCGCTCAGCAGTATTTATTTATCCACCTAATTTATTTATTTGTAATATACTTACATAGAATCCAGTGACAAAGTAACCCAAAATGTCAAGAGATTTAAAGAATTTAAACAATAAGCTGTAAACTAAATCTTAAAACATAAGAGGAAAAAACTTGAACAAGTAGTAATTGATCTACACATGTTTTAACAGCTATACTGGAATAAGAAGGAGCAAAAAAAAACTTATTTATCGGTGAAAAGTTGTCAGTATTTTCAGTAACTTTTTTTTGAAGATGGTTAAACTGGAGGAAAAGATGTCAATACCAGTGCGACAGATTATATTATAAGCATTTATACACCTCATCAAGGGAGAATTACCATATTAGTAACGGCAGTCTTAACTCTGTGAAGTAAATAACCTGCATCGGGAAATAGCCTGGTACACAGATGGATCAAAGACCGAGCAAGGCACAGGAGCGGGAATCTTTGGAAGAGGAACTAGACAGAGTATTCCGCTAGGAAAATACGCCTCGGTATTTTAGTCAGAGGTGTACGCCATCCTGCAATGTGCAAGGATCAATAAAGAACGATCCTACAAAAACAAGAGGATCGCAATACTTACAGACAGTCAGGCTACACTTAGGGCACTAGAAGCGCCCAAACTTAGGTCTGCTCTAGTCTGGGAATGCTTACAGGAACTGGGAAGAATGGCAGAACACAACAAAGTAACTTTGGAGTGGGTGCCTGGACAGTCAGGTATAAGAGGCAATGAAAGGGTGGACGAGCTAGCCAGACTAGGCTCGTCTGCCCTATACATTGGAGCAGAACCCTCCCTGGGGTGCCTAAAAGCACAATCAGACACCAGGTGGGAGAATGGGTGAAACATCAGCACAAGGAGCAGTGGAACTTGTTGCCAGGATGTGTTCATGGAAAAACATTCATTAAAGCTCCATGCAAGAAGATAGCTGAAACACTGCTCTCCTTGAGTAGAAATCAGCTCCGAATAACGACGGGTCTCCTCACAGGACATTGTGGCCTGAAGGAACACCTGAATAAAATGGGACTCTACAATGGAGACCTCAACCGCAGATTGTGTGGAAGAGGAACTGAGTCAGCCCTACATGTGCTCTGTGAGTGCGAAGCGCTAGATCACAAGAGACAACAGCTCTTTGGGAAGACCAGGCTAGAACCAATGGAGTACGGCTCAGCACCAGGACCAGTAGGTAAACTGCATAAACTTATGCAGGGATCCAGATTGCTGGAGTGGATACTGTAAAAGAGAGGAGCAACAATACAATAGGCCTTAGGGCTTAAGTATTGACGGGGACAGCAAGGTCGGACGGCTCCTGGAAAAAAAAACGGCAGTCTTAGGTCTAGTATATGGACAGATGCAGTTTAGCAAAAACTGACAAGGGTAGTACTCAGAATCAACGAAATTACTGAAGATCTTATACACGATTTAAATGTCACTAAATTCACTTCTGATGTGTAACTCATTCAGCTTATAAAATGATAAGTTATTGTCGGTATCAAAAACAAGTGTGCTACAGTGCTACAAAACATATTAAGCTCGTAGCAATTAAGATACACTTTCGAAACTTGAACTTTTAGAACTCACCATCCTGCTCTGGAGCACTACTCAACGTGAAAGGATGCCACTCATACTTAGCAATTGCAGGAATGTTCACAAACACATAATCGCCTGCATGAAAGTCTAGATGTGCAGGTCTTTTAATTACCAAATGAGTCACTTTGGAAGGTAGCAAGATTCCAGAGCTTATGTAGGTCTTGCCTCTTTCCGTCACGATGAATAGGGATCTGAAAAAAAGTAAATCCGTCCGAGATAAACTGGTTAAATAATAATAACAATATCGAACATGAGATTCCGTTTTACTTTTTTAACAAGCTTTTATTAGGTTCGCCTGTATGTTTGTTTGCTTGTTTGTAAGTTTGTAACTCTCATTTTAATTAAGAGGTCGGACCGAACATTGACGATTCTGACGAGATAATGCAGACACTTTAAAGTTTGTTAATAATGCACAGAGGCGTAGTGACGAGAGCTTAAAAGGCGTGACGTTCAATTGTTTGGAAGTGGGTATTTTGACAGTTTTAATTATCGTTTATGTAGTAATGGTAAAGATTATGCTATGAATGTTGATCAAAAACAATTGTTCATGTTCGTTACACAGAGTATTAATAAATACAATTTAAAAAACTGAAAAAATACGCTTTAATAATAGAGTTAACTAAAAAAATAAAAATAAATATAGTATAAGAAAAATTAAAAGACACGCTTTTAAAGAACATTGGACTAAACAGTTAAAAATATAGTATGATTCTGAAAAAACATGGGCGCTTTGTGTGTTGTTATTCATAAATTGAGCGTCCGATGTTTTTTTTCACAATCATACTAGTATTTCTCCTTTCATTATTGCTTTAAGCTTATTCATGGCCGTCTCTACTCACTAGGCCGGAGCATTGAAATATGGCAACGTTGGAGATCAGGCCGTGTTTTCATCTGTTGTTATGTCATGTGTATTATTCCAGGTGCAGAAAATATGGTTGGAAGGTGATTATTAATCTGTTCCTAATTATTTACCTGCACAAACGAAACTATAAAGATAACAAGATGCCTGCAAAGCGTGTAGTACCAGGTTGCAGCCCAGTAGAGGACTACCAAACCATGACCCAACATCACCTTATTCCAGATTAAAAAGAACGTTGCAAGGTGATTTTGAATGGGTTTCTACTTATTTTTTTTTATTTTATTTGTACTAACAAATATGGCCACCTCGAAAGCCCGCGAAAGCCTTGTATGAGGTATTGGCTTAAGAAACTGAAATTGTACATTGTAATTTAGCTAACCCATCTTTAGCTGCTCTCTCTCCTTGGACTGCTATTTTTGTACGCATTTCAACGATGTTCAACTTCATGATCTTCGAATTATCCCTCCTGATCAGCAGCATACATTCTTCTTCAGCCTTATACACGATTTCATCATTAAAAACTCAAAATTTGAATGTGACGTCCTGCACAAATGAAACTATGAAGATAAAAAGATGCCTGCAAAGCGTGTAGTACCAGGTTGCAGCCCAGTAGAGGCATGAGTAGAGGACTACCAAACCATGGCCCAACATAACCTTATTCCAGATTAAAAAGAACGTTGCAAGGTGATTTTGAATGGGTCGCTACTTATTTACCTGCACAAATGAAACTATAAAGATGAAAAGATGCCTGCAAAGTGTGTAGTATCAGGTTGCACTAGCAATTGTGTGTCCGATAAGGGACATAAACAGAAGTGGGTGAAAGGTATTCCTCGGAAGGGCTGGTTATATTTATAAGAATAAAGACAATAATTGACAAACATTTCAAAGGATAAGACCTATTTTAAAGCACAATGTGGTACCTATAATGTTTTCTGGACCTCCCAAATATCACAGAAAAATACAGTTAATAGAACTCATCTGGGCATGGCCTGGGGCATACCTACGAAAGCATTTGATAGTGAAAGGGAAATCAAGACCAGCAAGAATGGCTTCACAGTGACCTAATAGCGAATTTTTCTAGCTCAAGTGATAATTTACAAAGTGAATTGAATGTTCATTTAAGTGGAAATGGAAGTGGCGGCAGGAAACAGGTTGCGTTTATTTTTATTTTGTAGTGTCTGACTGTGATGAAACAGACATCAGATGCAAGTGGTATTAGTAGTAGTAGTTCTAAAAAGTATTTTTCTTAATTTATTAACCGAGATGAACTCTAATACATATAAAATGTAATAATCATTCTGAAACTGTAGGGTCACTATTTGACAGCTAAGCCACGTTGCCACATCTAAGGCTCCGGCCTAGTGTAGAGTCAGCCATGGCTTATTTTAAAAATTATTTTCAACTTTTTACTCTGTTCTTTAAAAGCATGCTTTTTAAACCATGTTTACTTCAGAATGAGTTTAAGACAGTATATAAGCCATCTGTTGATAAAGATTCTGTAATAATACTTACCTATAAGCTCTCTCCAGACCGAAAGCAACTCCTGGCAGAACAAACCACTTCCAAAAATTGGGTCCGTGTAATATAAGCAAAATCCAAAATGGCACGTACAGTAAATGGGTATAGTGGAACACCTCAAAACAGCCACCTCTTCGAACGAACGATTGCGAACATACGAACATCACACAAAGAATCACCAAGAGTGCAAAGCCAGTGGGGTTTGCTAGGCCTCCTATCAGGCCGAAAAGACCTGGTTTGCTGGTAAACAACCATTCGGATGAGGTGTAGTTACGCGCGTTGAGTACGTGGCTGTTCACGACCACCAATGCTGAAATCAGGAGTACATTTTGAGCAATTAAATTTTAGCGGAGAGATAAAAACTACATTTAAAACTGAGGATTATGTTGTAGTTACTCTTTTCATTGCTGGCAAATTGTCACCCTTTCTTTTATCTTTTATAACATATGACACACATATGAAACGAGTACTCACTGAAATTGCAGACATGCATAACCGTGTGAAGAATACTGTATCCGAATATAAGAACTCCTGTTAGCTTGTGAAAGTATATATGATTATCCAGAGGCAAGATGGAGCATAATCCTCTTGTCCTGAGAAATGTTATAGTGTGTCTTAACACCAGTACCAGTATAAAGGCACAGTTGAAGTTCAAGCACTGTCCTGAAAGAATTCAAGTACTGAAAAGTATCACAAACAATATTTAATCTTTGAAATGCTAAGGGCCGATTTTATCAACATGCATATTTAACAAAGAATTTAACAAAGCTTTTCTATTGGATGTTATTTAGCAAAAGCTTTCTATTGGGTATTGCGGGCTAGGTTAATAAATATCGTCAAATAGTATCTTATCAATATTGAAAACAAAACGTCAAAGCTGGATGACACTTTTCATCATATCGTATATAAGCTTTATAACAAAACTATTGTTGTAACAAGTGTATATTTGTTGCAACATAGGCGATGAATGAAGTTTGCAGCTCGAGACGAAGCCAACGATCGAAATAAATATCTTTTTGAATGTTTGAAATTAGATCACAGATCCCAGTAATAAAGTACCTAAACAAATATCTTCTGAGGCGATTTTACTGTAGCATGCTGGGTGGCCGAGTGGCAGAGTAGCCGACTCGTATGACTTGGTATCGCTGGTGGCGTTGGTTCGAGACCCAGCCCGTGCAACTATTTTTTTTCTTTTTTTTATCCAAAATATTCATCGATGTGTTTTACTCATGTTACACACATTTTTTTGTATCATCGACATAAAAATGTTTTTGAATCTAATTTTATTAGACATTTTACTTGACATATTGCAAAAGCTAAGTACCGGAGGCGGTGGAGAATTCAGTCAGTGGAAGTGAAGTTTATCCGTCAAAATCAATCGCCAATTGCTCTGATAGCAGCATAAAAATGAAATTATTCCAAAAAAGTAAAATTATTCGTAATTTTTGTTGTACTAGTAAAACATCTAATAACATTTCATTCAAAAACACATTTATGTCGATGGTACAAAAAAATGATATAACATGAGTAAAAAGCATTCCAATGAATATTTTGGATAAAAAAAAGTACTTGCACGGGCTGGGTCTCGAACCCACACCACCAGCGATACCAAGTCATACGAGTCGGCTACTCTGCCACTCGGCCACCCAGCATGCTGCAGTAAAATCGCCTCAGAAGATATTTGTTTAGGTACTTTATTACTGGGATCTGTGATCTAATTTTAAACATTCAAAAAGATATTTATTTCGATCGTTGACTTCGTCTCGAGCTGCAAACTTCATTCATCGCCTATGTTGCAACAAATATACATTTTAGTTACAACTGTTACAAGTATTTTCATGAAGTCCGTCACACGGGTCAGGAGTCGTCGGCGTGTTTTCGGGATTCAAAAGCTCATTTCTATTTTGATATAACTGTTGGATTATTGCGAAAAAAAAAAAACAAAACAAAAACAGTTTTGTTGTAAATCTTATATTTGATCTCTCCATTTATCACAAAAAAATTATTCAAAACCCTAATTTTTTGCCATCATCATTTAGCAGAAGAAAAAACCAGCGATCAAATGTACAGTTTTTGCGGAACCTGATTGGTTGAAATTAGCAATTGCTAAACTTTTGATTAAATAAGAAAATGCAATTTTTCACCCATTTAGGATGGAAAATCAGACTGGAAAAGATACTAGACGGTTCATAATGGTCGATTTGTATATAAAGCATGTCATTTTTAACCTTTTTGAGGTAAACTTCAAGAGAAATCAATAGTTTTCAGAGAACTTTGACAGATGCATGTTCTTGAACGGGCTGCTCTGATTGGTCAAAGCCTTTGTTAAAATGCGCCTGTTGATAAAATCGGCCCTAAATGTAACGTAAAAATTAAAAATTTACTAATTGTAAACTTTTACATTTATTTGATCATTTATTGCATAATTTTAGGAGCTACGATAGTCACTCTATTCTGTATCTCGATTAGTGTTACAATTTGGATTAACATTTGATCATTAGAAGGACGTTTACTAAATGACAAAATTCAATATAGCTACAGAAATGTTTCTCGCTATGTTCTTGTATAATTAAGGACAATTTGAGGTTTACGTGCTTGCCACAAGACAGCTCACGAGAATTGTCTAATAGGTATTATGTGTTTGCAGATTTTATCTCACGTCCCAGAAATATCCAATGGCAAAAGGTAAGGCTGGCTAATTATTATCAATAGAACCAAATTACTCACCACACGCCCTCGCAAAAATGGTATACCAATTCGAACCTCTATATTGTATGGCTCTGGATACGAAAAGTCCAGCATTGACTAGAAGTAGGGCAAGTAAGAACAACAAAAATACGTAATTGTTTTTTAGGTATGGCAGTGTTAGTTGATATGGCCTGTACGATAAAAACCTCTTCAAAACTGGCGTTGCCTTGCATTCCTGCTTAGGGGGTACCAACCATCTGTCAATACTGAAAAGTGGAAAAAAAGATTATGCATTTTCTGACCACATAATGTATATATAACCAGGCTAAGGCAGGCATTACTAAGAGTGAAGTTCAGTAGCAACGCTATTGAGAAAAAAACAGGTTCAGTTTGACCACAACAGTCAGTTCGAAGCAGTCATCATCTAAGCCAGTTTGTAGATACCTGTGTCGAAATTTTAATAAACTAATTTTTTTTTGTAACTGAGCTAACCGCGCAGGCAGGGCATAAATACCAAAGTACCGCGGCTGCTGTGAAAGGGTTATGTTAGGGGAAGTTTGTTAACGCGAGATTTGAATGGGCCAATACCCGCAGGCCCAATAAATACATCTTCTGGCAGTCCGTTCCAAGCCTTGGACACCCTGGCAATAAATGTGCGGTTGTACCGCTCAGTTATTGATGTATAAAGAACGATCGTCTTAGGATGAGATGCAGCGGTCGCACGGGTACATCTGATAGGAGCAGTGAGCGGCGGAACGATAGAGGATAGCTCAGAGGAGCAGATTCCGTTGGAATATCGGTAGAAGAGTGAGAGGTTACCAACAACACGCCGGTGAGAAGGTGACTGAAGGTGGCGCGCTAAGGCCGGATCGCCAATTAGTCGAATTGCCCTTCTCTGGACGGCATCTAGTATAGACAGGGTAGTGGGGGCAGCAGCTCCCCAGACATGAGAGCAATACTCCAGGCAAGGTCTTATCTGGGCTTTATATAGCGTGAGGAGGTTACATGGTGAGAAATACTTTCTGGCTCTACATAGTTACCCAAGCTTTTTACCAGCAGCTGTTGCAATTGACGCGACGTGTTCGTGCAAGATCAGATTTTCTGTAATGTTGACTCCTAACAGCTTGAATGAGTGACTCCTTGGCAGAGCCTGGTTGTTCATTAGTACCTGGTGTTGGCATGGGCACTTATTGTTTGATAGCGTACAATACTGGGTCTTGGAGGCATTAAATTTAACCATATTCGTAAGCCCCCAAGCGGTAATGGTATCGAGATCCTTTGAAAGTGAAGCTGCCACTGCCAGTCTTCTGCGTTCCAGCTCGACCACAGAGACCGGTCTATTGCTCATGATGCCTGCATGCAGCGTATTGTCATCCGCAAAAATGTGGATTGGGTTTGTAGTGCTAGAGAGTAGATCATTGATATGAAGCAGAAACGATGTCGGAACCAATACCGATCCCTGCGGAACCCCGGCATTGATGCTATGGAAAGAAGAGGAAAAGCCGTCTACCATGACAGAGATTTTCCGACCTGAGAGGAAGTCTGCGAGTCAACCGCAGAGCTTGACAGGGAGCCCATAAGACGGGAGCTTGTTTAGGAGAGCTGCATGCCACAGTTGATCGAAAGCCTTTGAAATATCGAGAGAAACGACGTGAGCCTCGCCAAAGAACTGGATGAGTTTGCTCCACACATGTGTGATGTAAGCCAGGAGATCTCCAGTTGATCTTTGGTGTCGGAATCCATATTGTCTGTCATTGATTAAGTGATGGAGCTCTAGGTATTTAATGAGCTCTTGGTTGACGCATATCTCCATCACTTTACTGATTACAGAAAGCTATAGGTCTGTAGTTGCTCGGATCAGTTTTGGATCCCTTTTTTGGCACCGGCTGGATGCAAGCTGTTTTCCAGTCTTTTGGGAAAATGCCGGAATCGTAAGACAACCGAAAGAGGCGGGTAAATATGGGAGCGAGCTCCGGTGCGCACTTCTTGACAACAATGGAGGGGATCAATAGCTTTAATAAGGTTTTCCTGATCTAGGTATCTGCGCGTGAATGAAAATGGGGAAAGTTTGCCTATCTGTCTGTAACATAAATGACCACAGCACACATTAAGCAGTGCTTTTTATGTTATTTAATCCACTATAGTTATACTGTATACCTGATAGACAGATTCTCCAATAACCCTCCGTGCTTCTCCAACTGCTTCTTCAATGCTTCATATGTTATGGCACCTCTGTTATTGGCATCGGCATCTTCAAACAATGCCATTGTTAAATCATCAATTTGATCTTCACTAAACTGCATTCCATTTTCTTCCATACAAGCTCGCATCACATGTTGCAGTTCCTTGTGTTGAATCAGACCATCCCCTGTTAAATTACAATGTCAGCGTAGGTAGTTAATCAGGAGTTTGTTTTCTATGTGTTATTCATAAAAGACGGCTTCATTTATTTATAAAATGGATAGTAATAGCGCATAGTTTATGTGGACTACGAGAGAGAAGCAAATACAGAAAAACTATAAATGAAAACATCAAACTGAGCTATGGAAAGGCTTTATTTTTAAACAAAGTGAAGGGATTTTGAGACTGAGCCCCCTAAATAATGTGTTAGCGTCCCAAAAATTCAAGTAACTCACCATCAAGGTCATAGACTTTGAAAAGGAACCTAATTTTATCTTCTGGGGTTTGGCCAGCAAACTGATGCATTGCATCCAGAAATTCTTGGAGAGATATTGTTCCCGAGTTATCTTTATCAAATATTTCGAACACCCTATCTGTAAAAAATGGCTGGAATAGAAACGTATCACTTTAGAATCTCTGTTGGAAGAACAATGCAAAAACTTACATTTTTGGAGGTAACAATCTTTTTGAAGTCTTGTCTCTTGATTTCTTTTCCATTTCCTACAGTCTGCCTAAACAACTGTTCTAATCTATCAACACTACCCTTGTCGAATCCAGTTCGAGGCCTAAAATCATTGAAATTGTAACTGAAGAATGTTACTAGACAAACATGCTTTTTTACACATAAGCATACTGGCAGGTTAACTTGCACACAAATGCAATAGAATACTTACCATACTATTAAAATATTGACACTATATACTTATAACAGGGTGTCCCACGGCGATTAAGACAAGCAATATATCGGAACTGGGCAGCATTAGAGGATTATAATTTTGGGAGTGTAAATTGGACCAAATATAGTATCTCTTCTTATGATTGTCTCACCCAATGAGGTATTTGTCTTTGATCACGTGACGTCCGATTCAAAATTTTAATGGGACACCCTGTATGTTTGTGACTTTTTAGGTTTCTCCTGATAAAGCAATTCCAACAAACTCGCACACATGGGGTCTAAAGTGATTAATTCAAGAGCTACAGGTATTTAAGGGTGGTACCACTACCATTGATTATAACATGTACCCTTACAGCTAAATTATTCTGGTAGTGTTTCATAATGGTTGGTACAGTCTTTTAAGTACCTGTAGCTCTTGAATTAATCACTTTAGGCCCCAAGTGTGCAGTTTGTTGGAATTTTTTTATCGAGAAGGACACAATATAAAAATTTTGAATGGGACGTCACGTCACCAAAAACAAATACCTTGATACTATATTTGCTCTAATTTACAACCCCAAAATTATAATTCGCTACTACTGCCCAGTTCCGACATATTGCTTGTCTTAATCGTCGTGGGACACCCTGTATATGACAATAGATATTTGACTTTACTATTTCACATGTTGTGAGGTTGGTGTAATATATTTTTTTTACTATTGTTAACGCTGTGAAGAAGATGGCTAGTTTGTTAGGTCATTTGGAAATTTTTTCAAAATAAGTCCTTCCAGTATGCATTTGAGGAATAAGTTGAACTTACATTGTGTTTGTAATTGTGGCTAAAAACTCCATAATTGTATCAGAAGATACCGTTCCTGAGTTGTCAGTGTCCACTAATCTGAATAACTTCTCGGTTATCTGAAAATAGACTGTATGTACCGCAATGTATAAACATATTCTACTAATTGGAAATTTTTTATCAAAACTAATCCCCAGGATCTTTATGGAAAATTGGTGTCGATCATTTTATTTAAAGCCTAGATATTTCATAGATATTAACGTATGAAACAAATTCAGAATTTTAGTTTTGTCCACATTCTTCTTGGCCCCCTTCAAATAAAAAAAGAAAAATTCGTATTTTGACATTTTTTTGTTGTAGATTGATTCTGGGTTCAAAAGTAATAAATTTTGTTTCTAAACATTTTCATAGTGCCACCTAAAGTTTAAAAAAAGTTTTAGTGGAAAACTATTTTTCTTAAGAATTTACCAGTTCCGAAAAAAGTACGAAAACCGACATTATACAGGGTGAGTTTTTAGTACCGGCTCGGTCGATAACTCCACTACTGTAGAAGATAGCGAAAAAAGTTGTATAAAAATGTTGTAGCCACGGATATGCTCCTTCCTTAGAAAATATTTTGATTTATACAGGGTGATCCATAACTACGTGGTGATGCAAACATGCACTTTTTTAAATGAAACACCCTATATATTATTCGATATTCAAATTCGAATAATGATTTCCGTTCCTCCAATATAGGGTACTGTTACATTATACAGGGTATTTCAAAAGTTATGGCCATTTTTATGTCCAAATCGCTGTCAATTGAACGTACTGTATATCAAAAAATGATGAATCAAAAATCATTTTTTTCACACGGATGGATAAAAAATATCATCTAGTTTTAAGATCGGCTATAAAAAAGGCCCGCGACGCATATTGGTATACAGGGTGATGTAGAATGCAAAATATCGATTTTCTCTCTTTTTTTAAATCTAACCCCTAATACTTTATTATACCAAAGAATTGCTTTTAATATGCTCTTTCATCTTTGTATAGCACTTGTTGTACCTACATCCATCAGTTTCCGAGATATTTCGATTTTTCGGTAAATTTAAAATATAGCATCTATTTTTGTACTGAAATTTATTTATTTTGAGGAAGTTCTATCGAATTTGTTTTTTGTTTAACGAACAACTAAATTATAAGGTCATGATAGTATCTGATGAACTCAAAACCCCGAATTATCGAGATAATAAAGTCCAGTATGCCGAGGAAACAATTTTGTAGGCGTGACGCATAATTATCAAGCAGATTTATCAGGTATGCTTTAAAAATTTGACGGTTTTCATAACCTGCTCAATAATTCCGTATACTGTGCGAAAAACGAACTTTAAAAATAATTTTTCCATTGAGGGTATTTAGGACAATCTTTGAGAAATTGCCTAGTTGCCTCTAGAATATATCAACTATGAACAGCAATATCCAGAACGGAGCCACTCTAAAACTAATGCGTTTGAAAGATTGAAGATTCGTTTTATTTGGACCGTGTTGTTTATTATTTCATAGCCTACCTGATAGATCTGCTTGATAATTATACATGACGTCTATGAAACTGTTTCCTCAGCACACTTGACCTACATTATCTCGTTAATCCAGTGTTTTGACTTGATCAAGTACTATTATGGCGTTATATTTTAGTTGTTTGTCAAGCAAAAATAAAATTTGACAGTATTTACTCAAAATAAATAAATTTTAGTAAACAAATAGAAGGTATATTTAAAATTTGTAGAAAAATCGAAATATCTCAGAAACTAATGAATTCAGCCATAACAAGTGCTATACAAAGATGAAAGAGAATATTAAAGGCAATTCTTTGGTATAATAAAATATTGGGGGTTACATTTAAAAAAAGAGAGAAAATTGAGATTTTGCATTCTACATCACCCTGTATACTAATATGCGTCGCGGGCCTTTTTTATAGCCGATCTTAAAACTAGATGATATTTTTTATCCATCCGTGTGAAAAAAATGATTTTTGATTCATCATTTTTTGATATACAGTACGTTCAATTGACAGCGATTTGGATATAAAAATGGCCATAACTTTTGAAATACCCTGTATAATGTAACAATACCATATATTGGAAGAACGGATATCATTAGTAGAATTTGAATATAGAATAATATATAGGGTGTCTCATTTAAAAAAATGCATGTTTGCATCACCACGTAGTTATGGATCACCCTGTGTAAATCAAAATATTTTCTGAGCAAGGAGCATATCCGTGGCTACAACTTTTATATACAACTTTTTTCGATATCTTTTATAGTGGTGGTGTTATCGACCGAGCCGGTACTAAAAACTCACCCTGTATATTTTAAACACATAACGAAAAAATCCCATAACCTAAAGAGCTAAAGATAAAAAAGTCAAACACCTTATATTGTACTCACCCCTTTAGTATAGAATATTTGGTAAAACTGCTCTATATAAATTGGTCTTTCTCCACATAAACAGAACGCCACGCTTTCCAACTGCTCCACAAAATCCACGTGCTTTTCATTACTGAAAAGTACTGAAATAAATTAAAGGACTCGTTGATAACGTAATTATTGAAATACTTACGTTAGGCGCTGCTTTAGAAACTCTACCCAACTCTCCTGCTCCAAGCAGTCATGCCTATCTTGGTCGAACAGCTTGAAGCACTGCTCCAGGAATTCCTGAAAAAAAAGAGATACTTTGTTAAAACATTTTTTAATAGGCTAAAAACCTCAAGAAATTTCTAATGCGATAGCTAAGCCTACCTAAGCCAATAGCTCTGTCTATTGATGTTTAAGTTTACATACTAGCAATTCGATTTTTAAATTAATTATCAAAATGAAAAATGTGATCGCGAAAATTTTCGGTTTAGAAATTTGGACGTTTCATGATATCTACATAACGAAAATCCACGTCACTCATTTCTGTCTGTTTGTCGGTGTATAACGCGGAAGCTTTTGAATTGAGTTTAATGAAGTTACGACACAGCATTAGTACCGTGACGAGGATGAAATACGCGTATGGTTTTTAGAAATCGTGCCAGTGGCGGCACAGCAATAATCAAGAAACTAAAAACATAAAAACAGCCAAACTCCTTTTTTTTAGGCATTCCTGATCCTTTTCTACTTTTTACATTTGCGATACAGTAAAGTCTATTAAATAAGTTATACAGGGTGTCCCACGACGACTAAGACAAACAATATATCGGACCTGGGCAATAGTAGCGAGTTAAAATTTTGGGGGTGTAAATTAGAACAAGTATAGTATATTTTCTTATTATTGCGTCACCCAACGAGGTATTTGTTTTTGGTCACGAGACGTCCGATTCAAAGATTTTAATGGGACACCCTGTATATTTGTGACTTTTTGTATTCCCTCCGATAAAACATTTCCAACAAACTAGCACACTTGGTGTCTAAAGTGATTAATTCAAGAGCTACAGGTACTTAAAGGACTGTACCATTACCATTATGAAACACTACCATAAAGTAATTTAACTGTAGGGGTACATGTTATAATCAATGGTAGTGGTATCATCCTTCAAGTACCTGTAGCTCTTGAATTAATCACTTTGGATCCCAAGTGTGCTAGCTTGTTGGAATTGTCTTATCGGAAGGAACACAAAAAGTCACAAATATACAGGGTGTCCCATTAAAAAATTTGAATCGGACGTCACATGACCAAAAACAAATACCTCATTGGGTGACACAATAATAAGAAAATATACTATAATCGCTCTAATTTATACCCCCAAAATTATAATTCGCTACTACTGCTCAGTTCCGATATATTGCTTGTCTTAATAATCGTGGGACACCCTGTATATTGTAAAGGTTCGTTTTAGCGAAACCCGAAACGGGCGTTGAGATTGGTGTCAATCGACGCGGATTGACGCCCGGAGCCGAACGATACCACTCTCAGACTCCGGTGAATGACTTCAGCACTTTGAAGATTCCAAACCTAACCTAACTTAACCAAACTAGTTGAATTATTGAAGCTGAAATGGGCTCTAATCGACTCGGCTTGAAGTCCTAAGACGAACTAGACCATTACCAGCGCGAAAAAACATTTTGGTGAAAGTCTACGCTACTTTGAAATTCACAAATTCCGATAGCTTTACCCAATATAAAGTAAGTAAATCGGTTGAGATAAAAAGCTGTGTCTAGCGACTCAACCTGACATCTTGACATAAATTGTACCAAATCTAGACTGTACAACCGTTTATTTTGATTCTCAATTGGAAATTAATAAAAATAAGTTCCTCTGGGTCCTACCCCCGCATGCTATAGAAAAAACCGAACAGGTGAGAATCCTACTTGTGAAACTTGTGCTGCTTAGGCTATTCAAAATATGCAAAGACATCGACGTCTGGGGGGCTGGGCTCCCCAGGCCCCCCGTTATACGTTTACACAAACCTAATTCAACATAAACTAACCTGGTTTTCGGTTACTCATATTTCCTTAATAGCTTTAACATTAAACATTTAAAGTATCATAACCTTTTTATTTTCCATTTTAGGATGTTGCGACCGGTGGCGTTATGTTGTAATCATCTAGCGCTTTCGCTATATAGTTTGACCACATGTTTCATGGAAAATCATCGAAATATCGAAGTAATTTTGAGGTTAGGTTTGAAATTTCAAAGTGGCGCAGATTTTCATCGGAGCGTTTCCTCAGTCTTGGAGAGGTCTAATTCGACTCAAGATGACCAATTAAACCAAATTTGACCTCAATAAGTTGACCGTTTGGCATAAGTGAGGTTAGGTACTGAAACTTTAAAGTATCTTAGAATTTTACCGGGGCATTTCCTTACTCTAGGAGTGATGTCGTTCGACTCAGGGCGTAAGTCCGCGTCGATTCACACCAGTCTTAAGGCCCGTTTCGAGTTTTTCGAGTTTCGCTAAGACGAACTCTAGCCAAAATAAATGATTTTCAACTGCTCAACAACAGATAAAGAAAACCTTCAATTCAAGCTCTTTTAGGTCAAAAATAAAATGCGACCTTTTTGGCTTTGGGATTCTCCTTTTTTTTGGATGCCTCTAAGTGGTTTTGTATGTGAAAGCAACGCCAGATTGAGTGGGAATGAAAGCGCTTATGTATAAATGCATGTGCGCTGTATAACAAGAGATCGTTTATATTTGCAAGTTGCATGGTGCTCTCCAATAGTAAAAATGCTCTTCCAGCATCGGAAAAAGATACGTTTCGCCCACAGAGCGATGTCTGTAAACGGTATTTATGAGGTTTCTTCGGCTTTCAATATTATGGGAGAACGGGAATATATACTTCAAGAACATGCTCATAAAGAATACGTTGACCGAGATCCTGTCAGATTTCTATGTACCTATCTATTAAGTGCGGAAAGTTTATGAGCTATAGGTGAGGAACTGAATAGATTTCATAGATGCAGTGATCCGAGGCGAACATAGGTGGTTGTTAAAATTCAGAAAAGGACCTTTAGGGGTACTAGTCTGACATGTTTTGCGACGTATTTGAGACTTACCAGTTATCATCTTTTTATTATGGCTTTGTTATCCAAGAAACAATAAGTTATAAATATGTTTTCTTTAAACTAAACTCCCAATTGATTTGCTGTCTGTAACACTAGCCACAATGAGCAAATAGTTTGTAGCACTAACACTAACATGTAGGGAACAGTTCAGTAACTATTTTCTCTTACATCTTTGCACATACACAAAGTTTAGCACTGGGAACTACACACTACACATTCAGTCAAATCTTTCTGAAAGATCACTTGGGATATGTCTCTTCAACCTGTGGCTGCCCTGTTGCTGCACAAGGTGTCTGGCTAATGGGTTGGGATGCTCTTGGAGACGAGTTCTGTACCTCTCGGCGATGTTTGATACTTCTTCTTTCACTGATGGAATCTGCAAGTCGCGCCTGATAAATTCATTTGGAACATACCATGGAGCTTTGGTCAGGAGTCGTAATGTTTTGGCTTGAAACCTCTCCAGTATTTCGATATTAGAATTGGTGGCCAATCCCCATAGTTTTATACCATAACACCAAATTGGTTATTATGGCCTTATATATCAAGACTTTGTTGCTCAACGATAGAGACGATCTGTGACCTATCAACCAATATAGGTTTTGAAGTTTCAGCCCTTCAGCTGTTTCCGTTTAGTAAGGATGTGTTTTTTCCATATCAGTCTTCGATCAAGGTGCATGCCTAGATATTTTACATATTCTTGTTGTTGTAGATTCTGGTCATTTAGAGATACAGTCGAACAGTTGTTCCTCCTGTTAGTAAACGTTACATGGACGGATTTTGATTCGTTCGCTTTGATACGCCACCTCATCAGCCAAGTTTCTGTGTCGTCAAGGCTTTTTTGTAGCTGATTTAATGCCTCCATGTGGTTAGGATGCACTGCAGTATCATCAGCATAAGTAGCTATAGTGATGTTAGAAGCTATAGTGACGTTAAAATTACAAATATGTATAAGAACGCAAATTGTTGGACAATATGATTATCAAAAAACACATTACATTACAAAATGTATTGTACAGTTGAAAAAAATATCTCAATGGTCAAAGAATTTCAAACGATGGAGAAGTAATTTCGGATTCTGAAGGCTATTTTGTGGGCAAGACAGTTCTTATTATAAAAAGTAGGAAAGATTTTACATGGGTAAATTCAAGCGGCACTCTCACTGCGGAATTTGTTGGTATAAAAATATATTTTTTTTATTATATTGACAAAACCGGATTTTTCCCGGACTAGTAATCAACAAATTCAACACTTAATCTTAAAAAAAAAGAAAAAAAAAGTAGTTGACCGCGGTGAGATTCGAACCCATGCCCTTTCGAACTTGTGCCTAGCGTCTTAACCGCTCTGCCACGGAATATCACTACACCGTACATAATACGTCGTCAGTTGCCTGTCGTGATATGATTCAATTTTTTTTAAACCGGAAGCGGTATTGACAAAACCGCATTTTTCCCGGATTAGTTTTTTCATGCTGATTCCGAATCTATACTTAGTTTTTCTCTAGTACCTGTAGTTTTGACTATCTTTTGTGTATGGACAGACGGACGGACGGACAGACAGAGGCTTTGCATAAGCTCTTTTCAGTGACTTCAGTGAGTCAGTGCGAGCTAAAAAGGGTGTCGAACTTATTGAACATCGTTAAAAAAATTGTTTAGAGCTGGAAGGAGGTTATGTTCAAAAATTAATATATTTTTTCTAGAAATTTTGTGTTTTCTTTGTTGGGTCGAGTACTTGTGGAACCACCCTTGTATATTGAGTACGCTTGTCATTCGCTATAAGCTCTTGCATAAAGGCAGTCTAGCTACTCGCTAAAACTAATATTGCTGCTTATTATTCGGAATGTTAAAACACTTTATTATAAGTGACAGGTTATTGATACAGCAATAATTTTAATACCCAGAACACTTTGCATACTATTATGTAAATCTAACAGATTAATGACTTCGACGAAGCGAAAAAAAACCACTAAGAAAGATCTTGACTGCAAAACTTTATCCATTTGCAATTTATTTTTATTTTTATGGCGGCAATAGTACATCGACAAGGATGCACCATTAACAAGTTGAGTGTTTTTTCGCAGTCTTGCAGTAGCAACTTAGTATTAAACATCTGGCATATGTGAACGATTCTGCGATTCTTATGCATGCAGCATTCCGTCTAAGGAAAGCATCCTGATCTATAAAATTAATTAGATAGATCATGTATACGGTTTTTATGCCAATGTGGCGTAGCGTAAATAACTTAGACAAAGAAAGAGAGAGGACGAAACGCGCGACTGACATTTCTGTTACCAAAAAGTACCAAAAATGTACCAAAGCGCTATTAAATTTACCTGTGCTAAATGATTCCTGGCTCCTTCCTGCTGCTGTGGTTTTTAAGAGGGGGTTATCTATGGTGGATTTTACAACCGTAAGGCAGCACATCCTACCCTACCCTTTGATGAAGTCTAAATCCTGAATTATCGAGATAATGTAAGTCAAGTTTGCTGAGGAAACAATTTTATAGACGTGATGCATAATTGTCAAGCAGACCTATTCAGTAGGCTATGAGATACACTTTCGGCACCAGGAGTTCCCATTTTCAATCTGCGCTATCGTTTGAGCAAATCTTAAAAAATAGCCATCTATTCTTTCTTATTGTGATTGTATGAGTGATGTGTGCGCCTCCTGTGTTGCTTGAATAAGAGAGGGTAAGTGTCTTTTGTCTGCTTATACCATTGCCTTATGTGAAGTTCTTTTGTTTGCTTTGCAAAGAATGTCTGAGTGTTTCTATTTGTCTTGTGTGAAGTGACTGTGTGTCTATAATTACCCTGTGCCTCCTTGTTTTCTATCTATCATGAGCCTTTCCTTGCATCATTTGGAAGTTTATGCCCGATTTCTGAGTTATTACTACTACTTTTACATAACTTTTTTAGACCAACAGACAGATAAACCGACATAATATAATGCGTGCGGAATTTTTATGCAATTCTCTCGAAAACAAAATCACCAAAGCTGATTCTGAAAATTTAGTGATTAGAATACTCAACTGCCCATTTTAAGGCGGGCGATGGAAGCGTCAGATGATACTGATAACCATGAAAACTGTGATTGGTCTTTCCGCAATTCAAAAATACATGTTTAATGCTAGTGGTCGAACATCTCAAGCGTCCACGTTCACCAATTAATTTTATCGATAAAGGCATAGAATGAAACAGCCATGAAATAAACCTGCTACCAAGTTAAACTTGTTTACAGCGGTAGCCTCATTTACTTTGTCGTAAAGTTTCTGTGGAAAAAAATGTGCTAATGAAGCTGTAATAAAATTAATTTGACTGCTTCACTCGTTTTATCAGAAGCATAAATCTGTAAACCGCATGCAAAGAGAATAAAACAATGAAGCAAAGATAGTTATTTAGTTGAAAGCAGATATATTTTGTGTATCGTCCATCAATTTAAGCTTACCAATAGGCCGTATTCATAAAGAAGAGCATTTGTTTTTATTTAAAGAAATCGAAGCATTTACTTCACACTCTATTCATAACCAAAAAGAAGGAAAAGATTGACTCAAAAAATGTTGCTCTAAAGGAAAAAGTTTCACTTTTTTCGTATTTATAAACAGAAGCATTTGCTTCAAAATTGAAAGGAGCTTTTATCCACTTACTTCATTCATTTGCGTGTACGTAAAGGTGTGAGGCTAAAGGGCCTAATTTCGTTAATCTCTCATGCAAGTAAGGTTCTACTATATATTTTACAATCTCGGTTCGATTGTCTTATTGGCTGGCAAATTTCTCAGGCGCAGGCAGGTTTCGTGAGAGGACGCGGTACGCGTGAACGGACCTTAAACTTAATACAAATTATTGAAAAAGCCAGAGAGCATTATTTTCCAGTTTTTATCTGCTTTGTGGACTATTCTAAGGCGTTTGATAACGTAAAGTGGCCTAAACTGTGGAAAATCCTCTACTCTATGGGAGTTCCTTATCACCTAGTATTTCTCATACAGTAACTCTACGAGTCTAATTCGGCTCGCGTAAGAATTGATGGTAACCTGTCTGGTCAAACTGCAACCAGAAAAGGAGTTCGCCAGGGATGTGTATTATCTCCGATGTTATTTAACATTTACTCTGAATTTGTGATGAGACATTTATTGGACAACTGGGATGGCGGAATAACTATTGGCGGAAGCAAAATATCCAACTTAAGATTTGCTGACGATACAACACTTATTGCTGCTTCTCAGGAAGAACTGGTAGCTCTATTAAACATCTTAGAATAACACAGTGCAGCGTATGGTCTTGGTATTAACTACAACAAGACCAAGCTTATGATCGTAGATAGAGAGCACGATAATCATCGAGCAATAAAGTCAGTAGGCCATTGTGAAGTAGATCAAAGTTTTGTGTAACTCGGTTCTTTGATCGACAATTCGGGCAGCTGTGGAAATGAGATCCGACGGAGCATTCTACAGACACGTGTGGCCATGACAAAGCTTACTAAAATATGGCGTGACCATAACATCACTACAGCTACCAAAATATCGCTGGTTCAGTCTCTTGTGTTCTCCATATTTTTGTGTGCCTTGGAAACTTGGACTGTTAAAAAGGCAGATCGACCTCGCATAGATGCTTTCGAAATGTGGACGTGGAGGAGAATGCTGAGAGTTCCTTATACCGCCCATCGAACTAATCTTTCCATACTGAATGTGCTCGGTAATCCAAAGAGACTATCCTCCGTTGTGTCGACGAGAATGCTTACATTCTGCGGACATATTGACAGAAGCGATAATATGGAGGAACTTGTAGTTCAGGGCCATACCCCGAGTGGGCGGCGCCGTGGCCGTTCCCCTACACGCTGGGTGGATACGACGAAACAGTTGCTGGATATGAGTATCAAGAACGCCACTGAACTGACAGTAAATCGCGAACTAACGCGAGCCTCAGTTCTCAAAACTATTGATAATATTCTTGTTGGCAATACTCTAGCTGTGAGCTAATGCATTTTAGGGGTTCAAAACATGTCTGTTAAGAGATTTTGACTATGATGATGATAGCCGATATAAAAATAATTGTAGGGGTGCACAGGGAGGTTGAGAGAAACAACAGTACTTTGTATATTAACGAAAGAATAGAGTATTACTACTACTTGTTTCATTAGAACTGTCTCAAATCCAAATTTTCATAAATTAAGACATAGAGACTTGAATAGAGATCATAAGTGCGAATCCTCTTAGGAGGCCTTGTATAATTCAGAACATTTAGATATTGTAATATTTTTTACATATGTATATGTACTATACCGGGTGTCCCAGAATTTCCTTGACACTTGATATTTTCGTAACGAAAAACGATTCACGCAAAAACTCAGTGGTACTTTTGAAGGTACTATAGGATCTATCATACCATGCATTCAAAACATCTTTTTTGTACGTCAACCCCTAAAACTCACCCCCAACTTTTTTTGTCAAATACCACCCCATAGGTTTTCCTACATAAATGATACCCCATTTTATTTAAAATCTTGTGGTACCTTTAATTTTATATGCAAACTTATTTTTCCGTAAAATCATAAGCATAAGACAAACGAAATGATAATTTGTTTGACGCCTGATATTTTTGTAACAAAAACGGATAAAAAAGAAAAGTAAGTGAGCTTTTCAAGGGTAGTGAATGACCTATCATTCCTTGCGTATGAATAATTTTTTTCTTACTTAAACCCCTGGAATTCACCCCTAGCTAGTTCTTTCAAATTTCAATCCACAATTTTGCCTGGAAAAATAAATTCTTTACTTGAATTTAATTATCGTAGTGCCTTACTATTTATGCCCCTACTGCAATTAATCGTTTAATTTTGGCGCAGGGTGTGCCCCGCACACGGTGTTGGCGCGGCCCGATGTAACCATAAAACTTTTTCACGTTTTTGCACTTAGTTTTGTTGTCACATTTTTTTTATTAGTTGATTCATGATAATAAAAAAATATTTTCCATACATGTGTTTTAATTAATTTATCCTTACGATTTCATGAATTAAACAAAAAAAATTAACGATAAATTGCAGTAGGGGCATAAAAAGTAAGGCACTACGATAATTAAATTCAAGTAAAGAATTCATTTTTCCAGGCAAAATTGTGGATTGAAATTTGAAAGAACTAGCTAGGGGTGGATTCCAGGGGTTTAAGTAAGAAAAAAATGGTTCATAAGCAAGGAATGATAGGTCATTCACTACCCTTGAAAAACCCTTTTACTTTTCTTTTTTATCCGTTTTTGTTACAAAAATATCAGGGGTCAAACAAATTATCATTTAATTTCTCCTATGCTTATGATTTTACGGAAAATATAAGTTTGCATATAAAATTAAAGTTACCACAAGATTTTAAATAAAATGGGGATATCATTTATGTAGGAAAATCTATGTGGTGCTATTTGAAAAAAAAAGTTGGGGGGTGAGTTTTAGGGGTTGACGTACAAAAAAAAGTTTTGAATGCATGCTATGATAGACCCTATAGTACCTTCAAAAGTACCACTCATTTCTTGCTTGAACCGTTTTTCGTTACGAAAATATCACGTGTCAAGGAAATTCTGGGACACCCGGTATATACAAGCTCATATTCTTTTGATTTTATGAGAACGCAGAAGCCGCAAATAATAAATAATGATCGATCAAAATAATCGGCAGTACAGATATCTCGAGCATCCGTAAAACGTAAAGATAAAAAAGAAATTCAATCCTGCATCTCAGGTGCCTTGTATTTTTTCTAGTGGACATGCTTTTTTGACTTTATGTTATATAAAGTCATTACAAGTTTATCATGGCTTTTATGTGCTGTTAACGTCAAGCGGCTACCACACAACGGCGGCAGTGGTCTGTTGTTTTGCATAAACTTTTTATTTCTTTTCTTGCTGATTACCATTACACATTCTTACTACTCAATACCTACCTCCAAGGATTTCAGGGATGTCTCATCAAAAATTTGGTACCTGCCAGAATCCGAATGTCAGTATACGCTCCCGATTTTGCTCCACGTAACTTTCATTTGCTTCATTCATTTGTTTCCATGAAACGAGAAGACGAAGATTTGGGATGTATTTAGAACTTAACAACGCTGTGGTAGGTATCCTAAAGGTACACGCACATAAATCGGCATCGGACGAACGGTGCGGATCGGAGAAAAATAGTTTCTATAAAATTTAATGGACCAGCACACATATGTGCGGACGGTAGGCATCGAATTTTCAAAATCCGGCGAAAATATAGCAACTAGAATTAAATGCCGGCTGATGCGTGCCGTGCGTGCCGATACAGACGTATGTGCGATGCTGATCGGAGATTGCCGAGGCACCGTCGGCATTTTGCAAGTATCTACTCACCTTAAGCATTATGTATTATCAATAAAGTGACCATTTTTTTCTGACGCCAATGCGGGACGGCGCGGCACGTAGAAAGATCTAGCCCCCACCCAAAAATGGTGATACATTTACATAGTCTCGACACCAGTACAAGACAGTCTGGTCAAAACCGAAAAGAAGAATAGACAAGCAAAGCAGTAATCAGTGCGAAAAAAATAGTAACAGAATTTTTCAAAAAGTCGCTACAAATCGGTTTATCTTGTAAAATCGCCGCTACGTCTCAAGGTAATCAAAATGTCGCTATTTTCGCGACAAGTCGCTACGAATGGCAACACTGCCCGGACACTGCTTGTGTGACGTCACAGCTAAAGATAGAAACACCGCCACCGACGCGTTATTGTGACGTCACATGTCAAAATTTATATGTCACTTTGGGTTATGTGACGTCAAAGACGTCAAAGTCAAAATGACGCGTCGGCGGTGGTGCTTCCATCTTCCGCTGTGTCAGCCGTTGAGTGGGGATGAAATTGTTTTATAAATTAAAAAAATATAAACAAAAAGGAAATATACAAAATCCGGGACATTTTCCGGGACGGTGTAAATGCGGGATGGCTCGTCTGAAAACGGGACAATCCCGCAAAATCCGGGAAGAATGGTCACTTTAATTATCAACCCTCCTTTTTGCTAGGTGGGCAAGACACACATTTTCCTTCAGTAATGGCTTCTCTTATGACCTCCAGTACAGAATGGAATTAAAAACGCGTCATTCTGAAGTAATTGAAGAACTTTTTTTCGTCATTCATTAAGTCCGGAAATAAATGTTCATATTCAACCCTTATTCCTGCTTCTCAGGAAGAACTAGTAGCTCTATTAAATATTTAGAACAACACACAGTGCAGAATATGGTCTTGGTATTAACTACAACAGGACCAAGGTTAAGATCGTAGATAGACAACAAGATAATCATCGAGCAGTAAAGTCAGTAGGCCGTTGTGAAGTTGTTCAAATTTTTGTATACTTCGGTTCTTTGAGCGACAATTCGGGTAGTTGTGAAAATGAGATTCGACGGAGCATTCAACAGGCACGTGTGGCCATGATAAGGCTTACTAAAATATGACGTGACCATAGCATCACTAAAGCTACCAAAATGTCGCTGGTTCATTCTCATGTGTTCTCCATATTTTTGTATGCCTCGGAAACTTGGACTGTTAAAAAGGCAGATCGACCTCGCATAGATGCTTTTGAAATGTGGACGTGGAGGAGAATGCTGAGAGTTCATTATATCGCCCATCGAACTAACGTTCCCCTTACTGGATGGGCTCGGTAATCCATTGAGACTATATTCCATTGTGTCGACGAGAATGCTCACGTTCGTCGGACATATTCATAGAAGCGATAATATGCAGAAACTTGTAGTTCAGGGTCATGCTCCGAGTGGGCGGCGCCGTGGCCGTTCCCCTACACGCTGGGTGGATACGACGAAACAGTTGCTGGATATGAGTATCAAGAGTGCCACTGAACTACTGAAGCTTATAAAACTTATTAAATAGTCTAAATGTGCCTTAAAAGAATCTTTAGCTAGCCGCGTAGTGGGAATTTTCCCATAGCTGGTATTTATGGTTCATGGTGGTTAGCAGAAACCATATCCCAAACATCCGAATCCACTTGAATGGAGGGGACATCGAACGGATCAGCAAATTTAAATATCTGGAATACATGGTAAACGAAAGATGGGATCCAGATCGGGAGATAAGATGCAGAATTGAATAAGCTAGGACAATTTTCCTGAAACTTCGAAAATTTCTTACCAACAAAAATTTGAACTTCAGTCTCAGATACAGGATAATGAAGTGTTATGTCTGGTCCACTCTGTTGTATGGCGTGGAGGCATGGACGCTGAAGGCAGCCATTGTAAATAAGATTAAAGCGTTCGAAATGTGGACTCTGCGACGAATGCTGAGAGTGTCCTGGGTCGACCATGTAAGAAATGAGAACGTTCTCCAGAGAGCTGGGTTAGCAGAACGAGAACTTTTTGAGTATATAAGAAAGAGGAAAATAGCTTACCTAGGCCATATAATGCGTGGGGAACGCTATCACCTCCTGCGTCTCATTCTTCAAGGTAAGATCGAAGGTGGGAGAAGAGGAATTGGAAGAAAAAAGCTGTCATGGCTGAGAACATGGCCGACTTTACTCACTAGGCCGGAGTATTGAAATATGGCAACACTGGTGTCGGGGCGAGCTTTTGTTTGTTGTGAAGTCATCAGTGTAATCTTTCAGAGTGAAAAATAAGATTGGAATGTGATTTCTAATGTGTTTCTAATTATTTACCTGCACAAATGAAACAATAAAGATAAAAAGATGCCTGCAAAGTGTGTAGTACCAGGTTGCAATAGCAATTGGGGCTTCCAAACAAGGATTTACCAACATAACCTTCCAGAGTAACAACGAAGAGTGGAAGGTGATTTTTAATGTGTTTCTAATTATTTACCTGCACAAACGAAACTATAAAGATAAAAAGATGCCTGCAAAGTGTGTAGTACCAGGTTGCACTAGCAATTAGTGCTTCCAATGAAGGACATAAACAGAAGTGGGTGAAAGGTATTCCTCATAAGGGCTGGTTATATTTATAAGAATAAAGACAATAATTTACAAACATTTCAAAGGATAAGACCTATTTTAAACCACAATGAGGTACCTACAATGTTTTCTGGACCTCCCAAATATCACAGAAAAAGACAGTTAATAGAACTCATCTGGGCATGCCAACGAGGGCATGCATCTGGGCATACCTACGAAAAGATTTGATAGTGAAAGGGAATCAAGACCAGCAAGAATGGCTTCACAGTGACCTAATAGTGAATTTTTCTAGCTCAAGTGACAATTTACATAGTAAATTGAGTGTTTATTTAAGTGGAAGTGGAAGTGGCAGCAGGAAACAGGTTGCGTTTATTTTTATTTTGTAGTGTCTGACTGTGATGAACCAGACATCAGATGTAAGTGGTATTAGTAGTAGTAGTAGTTCTAACAAGTATTTTTCTTAATTTATTAACCGAGATGAACTCTAATACATATAAAATGTAATAATTATTCTGAAACTATAGGCCAACTATTTGACAGCTAAGCCACGTTGCCACATCTAAGGCTCCGTCCTAGTGTAGAGTCGGCCATGCTGAGAAACATCCGTCACTGGAAGGGAATAAGCGACTTCCAGGAATTACAGAGGGCTGCAATGAATAGGATGATCTGACGAGAGAAAGGATGAACGCCTACGCAGGAACCTGCATGGCACCCTAAGAAGAAGAAGGTATTTATGCGTCAGCCTCCACTGGAAGTCCGTTGCTTGGAGTTTGAGCTTAAGCTCTCATCAACGTTTGGATTTAGCCTGCAGGGTATGTTATACAACTTAAACTTGTTAAAAGAAGGATACCGAGACTGGTGAAATTGTGATACGCGTGACATGACTGGATCGTCAAGTACCTCTTTTGCTGCACTTGGAAGCTACACGCCGCATACTATAAAGCTTCAAGACCTGCATGTTTACGATGGCCGATCATTACTGACCGTTACACGAAAGCCTTCAGCTTTTTTCCGGCCCCCTTCACTGCCTAATTGAACTGACAGATGCGGAGAGGTGTCCGCCCTCAAAACACTGATTCTACGTTTCAGCAAGTCATTGGCGTACGTCGGATAGCAAGGTTTTATAGAATATTATAAATTAACGCAGTTCTACAAAAATAAATATCATATATGTCAAAACAATGCTGTAATCTGTTGCTGTTACGGCAATGGGTCGTTCAGTGAAATTTGAATAACCATATTTATGCGCATTTTCATGAAGTACTACTTACGTATAATATACAAAAAAATTTTCAGCTTAATTGGATGAGAAATGAAAAAGTTACGCGCCTTCAAAGATTTAAATATTTCATGCACTCAAAATTCATCGTTGTGACGTCATTGGGTCGGTCGGCGAACCCAGACCGGCTGGCGGCTGTACAGCGACAGCGGCAAGCATACGTTTGTAATACGTTCAAGTGCTTTGGTTGACGCTATCTTTTGTTTGATCGGGTGGTTTTTTCTAACACATTCAAAAATCCAGATTCTTCTACAATTATTTTATCGGTAGTTCTCGAAACCTCTAGATATGTAGGAAATAAGCTCATCAGGAGTACAAGCTATAAGATATTTGATAGTGTTGCTTTTTTATATTCTGACCAGGAGAATGACTGCAGGATTGGGTTTCTTGGTTTTTGCATGGAAATTCGAATAAATAATTTTAAATGTTCGACTAATTTTGGAACGGTTTTTTTATTATTGAGCAAACTGTTGATATATACAGAAATCGTCTGCTATAATTTTATATGGAAGATTGAGTTCCATTTTTTTCAAAGTTACAAATATTTCGATTTTTGTCAACTTTGTAGCAAGCAAGCATATTAATTATAAATAATGAGTGACTGGGTATCCCGATATAAATTTTCGGATTATTTTCTATAATAAAAGCAGTCCGCTTTTCTACAAGTTCCTTGTTGAATGATCCGAACTCGAACCACTGGTTAAGGAGTAACATTATTTTGGGATATGTTTTAAAGGCATTTGTTTCTGCCTTCCTTTAGTGGCTGCCTTAGAATATTGCACCAATGATTGCCCTCAACATATTTTGATATAACTTTGGCCTTTATATTGACTTGGACTCAGTTATCTGTCTTCCAACGTTCCCCCTCTCGTTGTCTTCAGTACATTCTAGTTCTACTTGCGAAACATTGGTGCTAGATTGGCTGCTTGGTGACGAACATCTAGTTGTTTCTGTGCTGGTACTAGGTTCATCTAAATATCATTTTCGTTGTCTTAAGGAAAACATTCCTAGGATCTCTAGCGTGTAAGGCTTGTTGGTCTTTTTGACAAACAAAAATGTGCGGAACTACTTCCGGTTTCCGGTTTCATCTTAAGTTTTACATCTTTCATTAGTTTGTAACACATGTAATTTTCAACATCTTCCTCAAACTTAAACAAAATATACAAGACTGAGATACACATTTGAAGTAGGGATATTTTGTAGGCTAAGTAGTATCCACGATTTTCCTCACAGCAATACTTTGTTGACTTATCGCTCACAAATTCATTCCTACGCATAGCTCTCTGTCACAATTTCCTAATTTTTATATTTCGTGGCAAACCAATGAAAAATTCATCAGGAGTGGTCACTGTCGTATTTTCACATTGGGGAACCATACAATATTTATAATTTTTCTTCATCTGTCCTCCTTCCATTATTATACTCAGTATCAACGAATTCGAATAGCTTGGTAAGTATTCAGTGTCGATGAAACAATTAAATGAATTAATTAATAAATTGCATAGCAAGTAGCATGCGCTGTAGCGTTATTATTTACCGAGCACCCGTACAATGCGTGGACAAGATGCCGCGCCGCGCCGGTCGGAGAGGTTCTGTGACGTCACCGTCGCACACTCGCAAGTGCCGCGCGTTTTCAATTTGCAGCCCTTTGATAATTTATTAGAATATGAAATCGAGCTCAGAAAATTCTGAAATTTTGCACAGCTGCTAAACGAAATACGCCCTTTTAGAATATGCAATAAAAAAATATGCTGAACGAGCCTATTCTATTTTGTTTCCTTATTAAGGTACCTTTCCCACAGAGAACCCGATATTCCCTAGGACATCCTAAATGAAGCCGTTTAGCTCAAATTTGGGATAAGACCAGAATGATCTCTACAGGTTATCTGTAGGCTATCCTAGGTTATCCTAAGTTATCCCTAGGATATTCCTAGGATAACCTGTTTGGAATTTCCTGTGGCAGGTAGGCATGGACATACTTTGGATATCCCGCTGAGCCGTATATCACCGGAATATCCTAAGGATGACGGCTTTGGAAATCCTCAGTTTGTATACTATAAGGCGGTTCAAGGGATATCCCTTCAAGACCCTTCTTTATACAAAATCTGACATTTGACACTGTTGGCGTTAGAAAGACGAAAGAGGTGAAAGGTGAAGGTGACTTGCAGCAAAGTTGAGCAAACCAAGCTGGTAGCTTGCAGTAGTTCCTGGTTCCTGGATCGTTTGTCGCCGTGTGTATCATATCTTCCAATACCTTTACCATCTGTACCTGTGATCTGTACCATCCGACACGCCAAGGGCCCCCCAAGTACAAACCACAAATTGCAAGTCAGATAATCATTCGGTAACCTGTTTATTTTCGCAAGGTGGGTGTAGAATTGTCGAAGTCAACATTCTATAGGAACATTAAAAAGGAAAAGGAAAGTTTAATGGCAAAACTTTATATCACGATGCACTTCATGAAGGAATGGAGCAGAATGAGGTTAGATTGAATTGTGTCAAACACTCGGATGGCAGCTCTATTGGATTTTTAAATGTTGATGGTGCTAGTGAAAAGTGTGCCACATTAGCTAATCTGTGCTCAGAATAACCCGGCATGTAAGCCAGAGTATAGGAAAACAATTCTAGAAAAATAATCTCGCTGTATTCGAGTTAACCTAAGTACCTAGCACCTAACCTAACCAACCTAACCTAAGCATAAGGTGACCCATGGCGGCCTGTACTGCTATCTTTTAGGACAACCTAAGAATTTACCTATGGGCTAACCTACGGCAGACTAAATGACAACATTTTGGGCCAACCTGAGGATTTCCCTATAGGCTTACCCATGGTGGTCTATTAAATTCCCATCGGGATATTTATAGGCTGTCCCATGCCAGATCGTCCAGGATATGGCTTTCCCTGGGACATTTTGTATATCCCTTCAAGTACAGCCTGGGACCATACAGTGGATATCAAATGCTGTGTGGGTTAGGGCTGGCCTAAATAGAGTAGGAAATTATTTAAATCCGACTTGCAATTTGCAATAACTCTCTATTAATTCTCGTATTGAAGCGTTACTGTTTAACCCTTAGCCAACCATGTAGGTAATAATTTATGACATCGACGACCATGTGGCGTCTGACCGACTTCAACTGTAAACAGAGCAAAATAATTTTTGCGAGCAGACAGAAAGAATTCTGCCGGTGCGCCATCTAGTACCCGAAGGTAACGGCAAACCAAGGAAATCTCTGCTTAACAGCAGTAGACTTCTTGGTGGGACGCCAAGGTGCGTCCGCTTGGCCACTAGAGAGCGCGGGTTCTATACGCAGCTGCGTATGAAAGCCGATATACCCGCGCTCTCTAGTGGCCGCACCTTGGCGCCCCACCAAGAAGTCTACTGCTGTTAAGCAGAGATTTCCTTGGTTTGCCGTTACCTTCGGGTACTAGATGGAGCACCGGCAGAATTCTTTCTGTCTGCTCGCACATGTTTCACATGTTTATTAAACATGGAAAAATTGATGCTCTCTATTTCCGTCAATCGACCTATGGCGCACTGATGATGGCTAATAAGTGTGAAACAGCTGTCTGCGTACTGGTGGATTGACGGAGGTATAGAGCAGCCCTCGTAAAATAATTTTTGTTTTCTGGAAAATGTTTATCACATGAGTCAGTAAACGAAAAACGAGCATATCGCTACACATAACTGAGTGAATTTTGGCACCTTCTTACATGAACAATTGTGTACAGTCATTGTTTGATTATGAAAATTCAGATACGCCACAGCTCGACTACCATCATCAGATGCATGAAAAAAGCAATTGTAACTCAAAATGTTTTAATTATTTCATGGAAACGGATTCATTATGAAATGAACTTAGTAACACATTAAAAAAAATGGATATAATATCAAATTTTTCTCCCACTTCTCTCATTTTCATAAACTCACAGGTGGCGTCTGGTAGACTACGGCGGAAAGAAAAGCGCTCTCTTTCGTGTTCAAATGACGCATACGTAATGCAAATCGGACGCCTTATCCTTTACCAATAAGAGGAAGATTAGGTGACGTGATTGGTTGGGGAGCGTAACCGCTTCAAAGATATAGGAGAGTTTGTTTTTCGCGTAGTCTATCAGACGCCACATGGTTAGTTAAGGGTTAAATTTGAAAATTTGCTAGGTAGACAACTGCCACACACTGCTACCACTTTTGTAGGACATTACAATTCCTGTTTGAAAAACAATCATCGCTACGACGTTCTCACACGTAGATCAGTCCTTAGAACCCAGACAAGCTCCATAACTTGATCGATCGATTGAAATAAATCACAGCAAACTTTCCGCTACATGTGCTCGAAAAACTTGATACAATTAATAAAAATCGCCAACCGGATCCGCGGTATAAATCAGTTTCTCTTAGCAGCATTGAATCTGTGGCGGAATTTTTATGTACCTTATAAAATATCACATTTCTATTTCGCCAACAAAAAAATGCGATTATATACTAAAAAACTGACATGTTTGCAGTTCATGTAGAAGTGCGGTGTTTTAGTCACATGGGAACTGACAGTAAAATAACTATACTGTCGAGCTAAAATAACATCGTTAAAGACAGGTATATCAACACCATCAGGAACTGCAGTGTGTCTGCCATAAGTGGGAATATAACCTGGTGAAATTCAGCTCTGAAAATTCTGAAGCAATTATTTGTAACTTATGCTTAATTTACTGTTGATCTCGCTATGTAGAGAGTCTTGAAATAGTTTTGGTCTTAACGGAATAAACTTTTTCGGATACACATTTTTTCCAACCAGCAACACTACAATTTGGTCTGATACTTGACGATAGTTAAAACAAAATCACATGATCTAAGTAATTTTTAAGAGGTTCCCTGTTTCCTGCATTTTGATACTCAATATGAAAGTCACATTGAGAAAATTGTGAGCTTTCGCGGCCGTCGTCCAATGAATTTGTAGTTCTTGGACTTTTAGGCCGACGTCGTTTAGCGTTAAGACAAAATACTGACGGCTGGCGGATCTGCACCTGTACTTATACCTGTTAACTGCGACGTGGCCCAACCAGGTAGCCCTGTCCCCTTGCGATATGACAGTGTCTTCAGGTCCTTCAGGATGGGTACCCATGTCCGGTGAACTTTCTGTATTTCTTTTATTCTATTAAATTTATTCTGGTGTTTTTGTATTTAGATGGCTTTTCTGTTAATTCTGACATAGTATGAAAACGTTGCGGCAAGAAGCTGAGTTTCTTCAAACCTGATTTTGTGGCCTCCTTCCTTAATCGCATGTTCCGCTACCGTACAACTTAGTCGACAGCTAGCCTTATGTCCTGCAATTCTTGTGTCTATCGATCGCATCGTTGTTCCTGTGTATACACTCCCACATGTACCTGGTATGAGATAAACCCCCGGTGTTGTGAGGGCCATAGGACACTAGCGCGCCGCGGTCAGATTGATCCTAATCCCACCCGTCAGAAGCGCGCAAAATATTTCGATCACCAGATGGGCCATGGGACACTAGCGCGCCGCGGTCAGATTTGTCCTAATCCCACCGGTCAGAAGCCCCCAAGATATTTTGGATAATAGGCAGGTATGTGGACACAAGCACGCGGGACGGTTCTCGTTTACTTATGCCGTAATATTGTTGACTGAAATAAATTGTAATGCGTAATATAGATTAGCAGCACTTTTCTGTCAGCTTTATTTGCATCACGTGGTTCTTTTCTAAGTTGTCGAATACTGGTAATATTCATTAGTTAAACCTATATTCCTTGAAACGCTGAAAATTTAATTAAACTCGATGTATTTAAATAATGATAATAAAAAAACAAGTAATATACAGATTAAAGAATTTATTTCTCATGATAATTATAGCTTACAATTTTAACAAAATCAAATCGGGCAATAGCTCCATTTTTATACATCTCAATCAAATTGGCAACGTACTTCATGCGCTTAGATGACTCGCAATTGGTAAATTTACGTTGAATATTTTCGCTGTAGATCTTGATATATGTTCGCAATTGCATATATTTTAACACAGAAAGAAATCTGTATATAATGAGAGAATGGTAGAAACTTAAATTGAAATGGCTATGAAAAGCCTCACAACAGTTGGTCGTTTGCTCCACCGTAGCCGTACAAGATGCCCACAAATGTGGTGGAAATAACGGGTCGTCATTTAAATAATCTAAGAAGTAACTGTAAGCTACCGCAAGTCGTAAAAAAAACAGATGAAAGTTCGCAAGAATAAAAGGGATGTGGTCATTAGGAATATCCTAGCTTAATTTTCTTCCGGCGCGCAAGTGACCGGTGCTGATGAAGGCACCCTTTTTGTAAGCAGGTGAAAATCAAACCGCGCGCGCTCGTGACCGATCACCGTTGTGAGTGGGTCTATTTTATCCTTCACCGTTCTGAAATACTCCTGTCTCTTTCTATTTCAAAATGTTGCCCCTTATTGACCAAATATTGATATAAGCGAATTTCAAATTCCTGACGGGCAGTCGCAAAAACATGTTGTAGGATATCATGGCAGCTTTCTATAGTGCATTGACGAAAGTCATCCAAGCTGCCCGTCGGGAATTTGAAAATATCATTGTTCTGTCAATAACGGGCAACATTTGAACATGTACCTATTGCAATAAAAAGTGATATTTTCGAATGTTTTTGTATTCTATTCGAACAGCTTCTTTCGTAACTAAAAATTTAATGCACCTCCATTTCGGTATAATAACCTAGGAACACGAACGAGATATACAAGGGTTGCTCTATACCTCCGTCAATCCACCAGTACGCAGACAGCTGTTTCACGCTTATTTGCGATCATCAGTGCGCCATAGGTCGATTGACGGAAATAGAGAGCATCAGGTTTTCATGTTAACAAAACATGTGAATCATGTGTTAGCAAAAGGCAGAAAGTTCTGCCGGTGCGCCATCTAGTACCCGAAGGTAACGGCAACCAAAGAGAAACGCTAACAGCAGTAAACTCTTTGGTGGAACGACAAGGCTCGTCCGCTTTTAGCCACCAGAGGCACGGGTTCTGTACGCAGCAGCGTATGAAAGCCGATATACGATGATCGCAAATAAGCGTGAAACAGCTGTCTACGTACTGGTGGATTGACGGAGGTATAGAGCAACCCTCGTATATCGGCTTTCAGCTGCTGCGTACAGAACCCGTACCTCTGGTGGCTAAAAGCAGACGAGCCTTGTCGTTCCACCAAAGAGTTTAGTGCTGTTAGTAGCGTTTCTCTTTGGTTGCCGTTACCTTCGGGTACTAGATGGTGCACCGGCAGAACTTTCTGCCTTTTGCTAAGAACGAGGTAGTTTTTCTTGACTGAAAGAGAAACATATTCTTGGAATCTGAGTCCACAATATACGGCTGAACTCCTCTTGTTTTCAGTTAAGGTCGGTGCGCAGTGTTTTAACTATAGCTCAGTTGATAAACATATACTACGCTCAAGTGCACTCACGATTACAATATGGTATGCTCAAAGTATGGCATTGAATTATGGGGACCTAGTTCGGCAGCCTTAGATGTTTTTAAAATACAAAAACGTGCTCTGAGGTGTATTTTGAATGTCAGTTCGAAAACGTCATGCCGTCGTCCGTATTTCAAAAAATATGGAATTTCAACACTAACAGGTATTTTGATACATAATTTGTCTGTATCAGTATACCGTAACAAGAATCTATATGCGAGAAGTTGTGATGTGCACACTTTCAATACGAGACAACAACATCACTTTAGAATCCCTAAATGTAGGTTGAACATATCCCAATCTGCACCAACAACTCTTGGACTAAAAATTTATAATAAATTACCTCCCAATATAACATCCAAAGCGTCTCTTGAGATATTTAGGAAAGATCTCAAACTATTTCTCTATGACAGGTGTTTCTATAGGGTGAATGTACCTGTTGTCGGCCGTTTAACCAGATATCGAGATTAAAGTAGCTACATACATGAAATGGTTCAGTTTAGCAGAGTTTGGAACATATAAAATATTACCCTATAGTATATTTTGTGATAATAATATATTAAAAATGTGGGATTTTCATGTATAAAATTTGTAAGGAACATTTTTTGAAAACATGCAATATATACCTGATCTCGGCCGTCCAGGGCAAATTGTCGGCCATGTATTTGCTGGTTCTCGGCCACGGGGCTGACAAATGGTTTTTTTCGGCCCTATGATATTCAGATGATCGTTTTTTGATGATACGAGATTGATCATACCCAAATAGGTAGATATATCGGAAAATCTAAAGAAATCGCTCATTTTTATATATGATATAAACTAATTTTTATTAAAACTGGAACAAAATCGACTCTCAGGTAAGAATAAATAGGTAAGACTAAGAAAAAATAAACAATAGCAAGTACTCGTTATCACATCATAGATATTTAGACATTTCACACCTGTTACCCATGTTTGCAACATGTTCTTAAGAAAACCCAAATTCAGTGCGACGTAGATGGTCACAGCCTATATTTTTATCAGAATCTTCTTCTGCTCTACTGTATAAGTCATCTTCACAGAAGAAGCAGATTAAGTGAATTTTTTTTAGATTGGCTATCTGTTTAGGACAAATCTGATTCTGATCTGATCTGATTCAACTGCATTGAATATTCTACTGGAATCTTCCCATATATCAATGCAGTAGATTTTTTACATTGGACGAATTTTTTAACTATTGTAATGTGTAAGAATGATTTGTCTTGTCTTTCTATACTATGTATTGAGTCAAAAGAAATAAAGTATAAATTTACGTTTACATTTACAACTTCTCATTGAAGAGGTATTCGTAAATGGTACGATCAAAATTACGGACGAATATTCGCTACTTAGACCACCAATGCACATAAAGATTTAATGGGCCAGATCTGACTGGATGCGGACGACTGAAGGCTATATAATTTAATATACTGTAAATTCATTAGATAAGAATCTCTGCTCCTTTTAATATTGAAGGGAAGCGACGTGGCGTACTACGCACCGGTTCCGTTTAAGAAATTGCTGAAGTGAAACGGATCAGATACGCTATTACCGTCAGTTTGCATATATTAAATAAGCAGGGATATCGGCGAGTGTCATCCCTTTATAGTCTATAGTTTCACATTTCATTTTATTTCATATTGAGATTCAGATATAAAGGCTCGTCCACATTATGCCGAATCAGGCCGGACGGCCTATGCCAGCGGCACGTTTGGTTCGACTCTACATTAGGCCGGAGCCTTTGATGTGGCAACGTCGCTTAGCTGTCAAATAGTGGGCCGCTTACCGTTGGCCGAACGGCGGGCATTCCTCGGAAAATTTAAATTGTTTTCAGAATAAGTAATACTTTTTGAAAAAATAAGAATGGTGAAAAATGCCAGTAGTAACAGTACAAAAATGTACATGTATTTAGATTTAGACATTTTCCCTTCTGTTAGACATTTCTTATTTCCATTAGATTTCGTCTTTTTAGTTTTGTCAGTCTGTATTTTGTCTTGAACTGTTTCAGTGTAATTATTAATACAAATATTTGCTACATTAACAACATTAATTCAAGCAGAATTTCATCAGTTTGGGGTTGATTACATGAACAAATGTGTCTAAAACAAACTCATCTATATGTATATTGATGTATTCTTTTAAAATTTCCATTAAAACTGCTTTGTGCAGTCCCATAAACTTACTTTTATACCTATTGGCCTGAAATCAAAATTTTAACAATACCTGTTGTGAATAAGGACTGTGATTTGAGCTGTATACTCTGATGGAAGGGTTACGCCTACCAACTATAAGCTGTATGTATTTAATATACCTATCAAATAATTTTGTGCTTCATGCTCTACCTATAATTTTTGTAATGACAAGAACATTTATACAGGCTGATATTTCATCAATTTGTAAAACAATGTACTTCTCCGAGAATAATAAACCCTCTGCAACAGTTTTAATGTAAGGCATATTTTCTGTCAGGTGCAATTTTTAAAGAACTGCAAAGTTTTGAGGAATATTTAGGATGGTGGTAAAATTGGCAACTTATTCTCTCTCACAAAATTGTAAACTTTCTTTGGCTGAACATAGAAAAGGTTTTAACATTAAATCAACAGAAAACCTATTGGAAAATAGTGTGCCAAAATATTTTCTATTTGAGACCAACAGGATATTCTTAATGACAGTGGTAAAGTCTAACTCAAATCACCAACAAATCATGATTTATTGATTTAAAGGAATATCTATATTCATTGATCCTAATACCACCTACATCTGATGTCTGGTTCATCGTAGTCAAACACTACAAAATAAAAATAAACGCAACCTGTTTCCTGCTGCCACTTCCACTTCCACTTAAATGAATACTCAATTTACTTCATAAAATTCCACTTAAGTTAGAAAAATTCACTATTAGGTCACTTTGAAGCCATTCTTGCTTTATTTTTCTGTGATACTTCGGAGGTCCAGAAAACATTGTAGGTACCACATTGCGCTTTAAAATAGGTCTTATCCTTGGAAATGTTTGTAAACTATTGTCTTTATTTTTGTAAATATAACCAGGCCTTACGAGGAATACCTTTCACCCACTTCTGTTTGAAATGCTCGTTTGAGGAAAATTGAACACCCTAATATGTCGTTTATTGGAAGAACAAAAAACAAAGAGAAGTGTTACTAACAATAAAGAAAAGAAAATTACAATACCTGGGACACATCATGAGAGGGGATAAATATCATCTACTTCAAGTAATAATTGAAGGAAAAATCGCAGGGAAAAGAACAATAGGAAGGAGAAGACATTCGTGGTCAAAGAATCTGAGGGATTGGTATAATTGCTCCAATAACCAGCTATTTAGAGCGGCGGTTTCCAAAATTCGAATTGCCTTGATGATTGCCAACCTCCAGAATGGGGACGGCACCTAAAGAAGAAGAAGAAGGAAGCACAATTGCTAGTGCAACCTGGTACTACACACTTTGCAGGCATCCTTTTATCTTTATAGTTTCGTTTGTGCAGGTAAATGATTAGAAACACATTAAAAATCACCTTCCAATCTTCTTTTTTACTCTGGAAGATTACACTAATGACTTAAAAACAAATAAAAGCTCGGCCCAGCTCGGCCAGCTATTCAGTGTTGCCATATTTCAATGCTCCGGCCTAGTGAGTACAGTCGGCCATGGTTCGGCCCATTCGGGTCATCATCAGGACGCCCACATTGATTGTGCAGCGTAAACGTCCCGAATTTGCAAAGTCATTTGTTTCCCTTACGAAATGGCTTTGCATTTTTTTATTTTGCGTTCAATTTCCTGCTTTTCGACTCCAAATAAAACCTCGATTTCGATGACCGTCATGTCCCCGGCAGCGTTATCACGTATCTTGCAGACGACAAGCGACAGGCGAAAATCGCTCAATATCTGCTGTCAAACGTAAATTTCGTATTATGCAACGACGTCATCGTGACGAACAAGAACATAACGCCAAATGTTCAAAACTACAAAATTTGTTCATTCGGATTAACAGAAGCAACATATAGCATAAAATCTAGGTTTGCAGCATGACTTAGAGTCAGACTAACCTGCAAACCAACCGAATGAGTTGGCGAATTGCCTGAACCTACAATTTTGACGATTCTGTTGCTGTCATGTCGCTGTTGCTCGGAAGGCTGCAGTTTCTATTTTTGTAGCTGGCATTTGAACTATATATGAACATGCGTTGTAGACTTTTTTACAGCCTCTGTTAAGACTAAAGCATATCTTTTACCTTTCCGTATAAAAAAATGATTTTTGATTAATTAATTTTCAATATACCGTACGTTCATTTGGCAGTGATGTGGATATAAATATAGTCATAGCTTTTGAAATACCGTGTATAATGTGACAATTCCTTATATTTTGAGTAAGGCAATTATTAGTAGAATCTAAATATACAGGTACAGTAAAAAAGTACGTTTGCGTCACCACGTAGTTATGGATTACCCGGTGTAAACACATTTTCTGAGGAAGGAGTATAATATTCTTGGCTTTTATAATCAAGTATTTTCGCTATTTTCTGCAGTAGTAGAGTCTTCGATCGATCCGTTGCTAAAAACTCACCCTGTATATGCATATATACCTACATTGCAATTTAAATAAAAGCTTTTAATATTCAAAAAGTCTGTGATTCTGAATATCGTAAAATTTAGAACAATAATAGTTCAGCTCAGTGCAATTCACTTGGTGCAGCCCATCAATACTTGTTGGCAGCGCAACCATGTGAGGGAAGCTTAGAAAAGCAGAATAACTTTTAACAACTTTATTTCATCCAAAGATGTAAATGAAGCCATTTAAGTAGATTTGTGCAACGTAAGCAAAGCGAAATGTAGCCGCATCATCCCCAGAGTAATAAAAGAACAAACCAACGTTCAATCTGCACAAATGTTCATTAATGCCAATCACGTAGAAAAGAGTGGTATCTTCATTAAGGCTCAGCATTCAGCGTATGCACAACAGAACTGCAGATGCAGATGCAGGTGCTGGTTTGACTTTGCAATTTTATACCGTCAGTTTCAATGGATAGTCAACCGGATTGCATTTCAAGAAAGTTAATACACACCGGTCCATTAATATTAAACCTCTGCATTGTGTCGGTTGCTGTTGTGAGACTGCAGAGGTCCGCCCCATAAGGTTGACCATACACTGCATCAGGACCACTATTCTCGTAATTCACCTTCAAAACCACATAATAGACGGATCTCTTCACTTCTTCACTTCACTTTCAAAGGATTTCGAAACCATTACCGCCTGAGGGGTCAAGAATATGGTAAAATTTAATGCTTCCAAGAACCAGTATTGAACGCTATCAAACAAGAAGTGCCCAAGCCAACACCAGGTTCTAATGAACAACGAGGTTCTGCCAAGGAGTCACTCATTCAAGCTGTCAATATTACAGAAAATCTGATCTGGCACAAACAGGTTACGTCAATTATTGCAACAGCTGCTGGTCAAAAGCTTGGGTACTTATTGAGAGCCAGAAAGCACTTCTCACCATGTAACCTCCTCACGCTATATGAAGCCCAGATAACACCTGGCCTGGAATATTGCTCTCATGTCTGGGGAGCTGCTGCCCCTACTTCTTCTTCTTCTTATAGTGCCTTATCCATTGCGGACGTTGACGATTAGCATGGCTATCTGTACTTTGTTCACTGCACTTCTGAATAGCTGTACTGAAGTGAGCCCATACCATTGACGTAGATTATGTAGCCATGAGTGTCTACGTCTCCCGGGTCCCCTTTTGCTGTCCGTTTTACCCTGTAGTATAAGTTGAAGAATTCGGTATTTTTCGTGACGCATTATATGCCCAAAGTATTCCATTTTCCGTTTTTTGATCGTAAAGGAAATCTCTCTCTGTTTACCAAGTCTGTGGAGAACCTCTTCGTTAGTAATGCGATCTGTCCACGATACACGCAAAATACGGCGTAAACCCACATTTCGAATGCCTCTAGTTTTTTCATCAATGAGTCAGTCAGAGTCCATGCCTCCACTCTATATAGAAGAATTGAGAACACATAGCATTTCGCTAGTCTAATTTTTATTTTTGAAGATGTATCTTTACTAGTAAAAAGTGGTTTCATGTTGTTAAACGCTGTTCTCGATTTCTCAATTCTCGATTTTATTTCTGTGGACTGATTCCATTGTGAGTCAACCATCGATCCAAGGTAGCAATATTTCTCCACCCGTTCTACCGGTTCGCTGCCAATTAAGAGCTGCCCTGCTTGTTGTTGTTTACTGATAATCATCCACTTGGTTTTTGAGGTATTGAGCTTTAAACCGTATTGTTCACTAACGACTTGTATTCTCTCTACCAGATGTTGCAGTTCATTAATGTCGCTGGCAAGTATGACTGCCCCTACTACCCTGTCTATACTAGATGCCGTCCAGAGAAGGGCAGTTCGACTAATTGGCGACCCGGTCTTAACGCGGCACCTCCAGCTACTTTCTCACCGGCGGCGGCGTGTTGTTGGTGACCTCTCACTCTGCTGCCGATATTCAAGCGGAATCTGCTCCTCTGAGCTACCCTCTATCGTTCCGCCGTGGTTATCAGATGCAGCCGCGCGACATCTCATTCTAAGGCGGTCGTTCTTCATACATCAAGTACCGAGCGGTACAACCGCACATTTATTCCCGGGGTGTCTAAGGCTTGGAATGGACTGCCAGGAGATGTATTTATTGAGCCTGCGGGTATTGGCCCATTCAAAGCCCGCGTTAACAAACTTCCCTTAACATAACTCCTCCACAGCAGCCGCGGTACTCTGGTATTTAGGCTCTGCCTACGCGGTCTGCTCAGTTATAAATGTGTAGTCCAGGTGGTAGGGGTTCTTTGACATCAAAAGGTCGGAAAGAAATGAAATCCTCCTGAATCTCCACCTAAGTTTGCCACCTTGCGCGACGATTTTCGAAAATTAGCGTCGTTTTGGTAAGTGATATCGAAAAAAGCTTTATGAAGAGAACAAAATTCTGCATATTTACATTTTTTGTGTGCGACCAATAGTTTCCGTCTTAGACTGCGTCAAAGTTAGGGGGTGGTTTGTGATTGTTAATAAAATCAGAATTTTATCGCGTATTAAGTCGAAGAACGTTATCAAAAAGTTCTGAAATACTTTTCCTCCTAAGGAATAACATTTATCATATCACTGTTATCTTTAATTTTTTAAATAACACATTTGGACTAAAAAAAAGGATATTTAGGACGACATCGCTAAGTACTACCGATGATAGTCAATCGTTGTCCTAAAAAAGGCTTTTGAACGCAAAAGGTCGGAAAGAAATGAAATTTGGTAGGAAGGTAGACCCTGATCCCCTGAATGTGCGATCGTAAGATAACTCAAGAATACGGTCCTACAATAGTGTGCCAAGTGTTAAATATATTCAAAAGGTGGTTAATTTCTCCTACATAGGATCACTAAGGCTCATTTAACAAATCTGTACCTATAAAAGAGTCAAGTCCAAAAATAACAAAATCTAATTTCATCTCAAAAAGCGTCTTGTATAAAGTCGTCTGTTCAATGCAGTACTGTACGAAGCCCCATAGATGCTAAGATAATGTTTTTCAGGCAGTGGCAAATCCAGACTACTCTCAGATAAAAAGCTTATTGCACCGCAGAGGCTCCGAATATGTATCAAGTCCAGCCCCACCAAAAACATTCGGGAACAAAAGTACCTATACCAAGTCCTTATATTCGATAGTATTTATACATAGTATACAATGCAATATCAAGTCACTTTCAGCAGTAAGTTGAGTACAAGCAATTTACTTAGTATAAGAATAAAGGAATCTCAAGTCGAAAATTCAGGCTTAAAAAAATACGAAGCTCAAAGTGTACTTCTCCAGCAGATCTATGGTATGCTTCAAATAGTAGGATAAGTGTTCCATATTGTTCAAGTCAAATCGAAAGAAATGCGCTAATGTGAGGTTTGGAACTTCCAGACCATTTCCTGTAAAATGTTGGTTTTGTGACTTGATACTCTTTTACCCTGAGGTACAGAGGTGTTTCCGTAGGTGACAGCTTTGCCTGTGCATGGACAGATATTATTTTTCTACGTCCTCGCTAGGCTAAGAAGCTCCTTAGCAGTTGAGCAGTCAGAAGTGTCATCCCATGCGGCCTTGAAGGTTTTGTGTATGCCTTTGGATTGTGGGTGCCCTTTTACCCTTTTTATGGTTGCCGATAGATGCACTGACGAGTGCCTGATGACAGTCGAATGCTGAGCTCGTCGTTAGCAAAGCATAGTAAACAACCAGCACAATATCTCTAAGGATTTCCTATATAAAAATGGTTCCCACAAAATTTGACCTTGGGAGGGTTTATGGATGATTTTACGGCTGTGAAGTTTGGGTAGAGATGCGAACATGAAAATATCGATACCGGTACCAACTCGATATTTTTTAGCCAAACAGAGAATTTTGTGCAATTGATTACACCCCTCAATAATATATACCGATACACCTACAAAAGCATCGATACCAGCGAGGAATCGCTCAAAAAGTATCTAAGATAAAAATACTCGATATTAGTACAGAAGTATCGAAGTACCGTTACCATCCCTACAAAAAATCATCATAAAGTGGGGATGCGCGTGTAATTTCCGCCAACTTGAGTTACTGTGCTGGTTGTTTACTATGCTGTGTCGTTAGCTTAAAGCACTTGTGAGCCCGTACTGCCAGTAGCGCTTGGCTGCTGTAGCCGTAAGTGTATGGTCCCCTTAAGGCTTGATCGGCACATTCGGCGCAGCAACATCACGCGTTACTTTCGGCACTGCATCTCAATCGGCCTCGAGTGTCCGCCATCACTCATCTGAGCTTCGTGGTGGCCCCACCGCCATAATGAATATGCACTCTTCCTTGGGAGGTCGCGAACTACTTCAAATTTTCTTACTCATTAATATAAGAACAGTGCTTCGACAAATACTGAGCATTCTGAAGGAGGGAATCTAACAAGATCGCGAAAGTTAGTCCCATTGGCAGAGGCGGCGCGTCGGGGGGGGGGGCATGGGGGGGCCGCGGCCCCCCACTTGTTATGAGGACTTAAAGAATTAATAGGAAATTTAGTTTTTTACATGTCCATTTTTTAGCATTATTAAATTTTATTGTATACGGACATACCTATTTTTTTATTATTACAAAGTAGATTATAATTACACCCACTACTGCATTATTTTCTGATTTCCAGCACTTTGCATCTTTTATTCTTATCATTTCAATCTCTCTGCAGTCTGCTCTTTCTCCTTTCTCTCTCTTTCTAAATCATACGACGCGTACCGCCGGGGTGTTTTCGTTTTTTTGCTTGCTTTTTTGTTCCAATCCTCAATGTGTGATTCAATATAATGATTGTACCAAATTTTCCGCTAAGCTGATATTCTGTCGTTTAAGTGTTTTTATACTACTAAATATTGTTTTTTATGCTTTTTTATTACGACAATATTACGTCTCAAACAACGAGTCTCAAACAAATGCCCATTTTATTTATCTTAGGTTAATGACGGAAAAAATTGATTTGTATATGAGGTCAAAACAACTACAAAATATTAAATGAAATAGTGACCTCATAAATGCACGAAAAGATGTGGGTGCTATTTGGAAAAAAGTAGGGGGTAGCTTTAGGGGTTGAAGTAAAAAAATGTTTCGAAAGCATGGTATGGCAGGACATTCGGAATAATTCAAAGGCCCACTTAGTTTTCTTTTTTATCTATTTCTTCTCATAACAAACCCTTATCTCATTTATTTTATTTATTTTATGATTATGAATTTAAGAAAAAGAAAATAGTGTATAAAACCAAAGGTACCATTCAAAGGCCCAAGTTTTCTTTTTATCTTTTTTTTCTTAACAAACCCTTATCTCATTTATTTTATTTATTTTATGCTTATGAATTTAAGATCAAAAAATTGTATTTGTATAAAATCAAAGATTCCTCAAGATTTTGAATAAAATAACGACTTAATTTATGTAGGAAAAACTATTAGCGCTATATGAAAAAAGAAAGTTGAAGGGTTGAAGGACAAAAAAATGTTTCGTAGTATTTTCAAACACTCCACTCAGTTTTCGTTTTGACATTTTTTTGTTACGAAAATATCACGTGTTGGGGAAATTCAGGGAAACCCTATATATTCGTTGTTTTTAGGCCCCCCCATTTTTTCGATCCACCTGCCACCCCCGCTCATTGGGCATCTTTCCAAGGATTCGGCGGAGCTTGTATCATTCAGGTCATGGAGGGCCAGAGCTCCCCCTGAATCTATTCTTCTATTTCGGTCGATGTTTTGCAAGCTGGGTTGCCATGACCATCATGGCTCAGCTGGTAGAGCGTCGGACTAGAATTCCGGAGCTGGTAGGCGGTTCTTTTTCCAGCATTTTCTGGTAGCACCTTGATTTGAGAGCCCGGCATGTGGTCAATAGCATGGAAAAATGGTAATACCTCAGAGTGTTGTGTACAATTATTAAACGAAATCTAAAATTTTTTTTCGCGAATGAAAATTAGACCGCCTTGGACAGAACCTTTATATTATGAAGTATAAAGAAATGACTTGATTCTTGCTTGAAATACATAGTAAGTATAAAGTCAGATATCACTAATGTAGCTATGTTAGGCGGAAAGCTTTTGCCAATATCAAACCGCCGTAACAGGGTGATTGCTATCTATTGAGATCCTCGTGTTATTGAATATTAGACACAAAAAATGTTATGTCGAAGAATGTACCCTAATTAAAAATAATTAGTCTCTAGAGGCACTGATAAAATCAGACTCTGATTTGAATAACCTATCAGTTTATTAGGCGCATTTGGGATGAGCTGTATCTCTAACAGCAATCGTTTTACCTTAGCTGTAGGTGTTCAAGTTCACTGACACTTTGAATTTTTTATCAAAGACAAACTGAAATTAATTAGTAAAAAATACTAGTACTAGAGGAAGCACCGCTAATGGTCCAAGAGCCGGTGAAGGTCAGATCTTCGGAATTTTATTTAATCTGAAAGTTTTTCTACATATGTGTATCTCCAATACGGAGCGATCCCCAGATTAAGATAAGACAAATTAAAGCAAATATAGTATCTTTTCTTATTATTGTGTCACCCAATGAGGTATTTGTTTTTGATCACGTGACATTCGATTCAAAAATTTTAACGGGACCCTGTATATTTGTAACTTTTTGTGTTCCTCCCGACAAAACTATTCCAACAAACTAGCACACTTGGGGCCTAAAGTGATTAATTCAAGAGCTACAGGTACCTAAAGGACCGTACCACTACCATTATAAAACACTACCAGAGTTTTAACTATAGGGGTACATGTTATAATCAATGGTAGTGGTACAATACTTTAAGTACCTGTAACTCTTGAATTAATCACTTTAGACCTCAAGTGTGCTAGTTTGTTGGAACTGTTTTATCGGGAGGAACACAAAAAGTCACAAATATACAGGGTGTCCCATTAAAAATGTTGAATCGGACGTCACGTGACCAAAAACAAATACCTCATTGGATGACACAATAACCAGAAAAGAAACTATATTTGCTCTAATTTACACACCCAAAATTATATAATTCGCTACTACTGCCCAGTTCCGGTATATTGCTTGTCTTAGTCGTCGTGGGACACCGTGTATTTGGTGCACATCAGTGTTTGTAGTGTGTGTGTGTGTGTGTAGTGTTTACCCGTGTACCTATCCCTATTTGTTTTATTATCCTCCTTGCCGTGGCCCTCTTGTGAAAAAATACCTTGACACACCCCAGAAAATTTTGAGCCCTTGAGGTTGGGATTTTTTGTAAGTTTGAATTTCAGCGGGTTTTGTGGTGTATGGATAGTCGTTAGTCTATGGTGAGCGACGACCTCTTCCAAAAACTTCATCTCTTCGATCGTCTGTTTGCGATTTCCGATTTACAATTCGTGTATGCCGTTGCCGTTGCAACTAGTAGTTGTTGATGCAAATGGTAGAATAGTGAACAAATTTACTAATAGAGAATACGCAAACCTAATAGAAAACGCGAAAGCACAAGTAAAAAACTCTTACTACTTGATATATCGAAAGCCTTCGACAGAGTATGGCACGACGGACTTCTGGTCAAGCTTGCTGCTTATGGACTACCTGGCCTGCGCCAGTGGCTGAATACGGCTTTTAAACGACCGATCTCTGTTTGTTGTAGTCGAAGGCTATTCATCAGACGTATCTTCAATAAACGCCGGTGTTCCTCAGGGATCTGTCCTATCCCCTACACTGTTTCTGCTATACATCAACGAGCTGCTGAAAATAACATCCAATCAAATCTACAGCTTCGTAGATGACAGTACATTAGTGTCGTGCATGGAACTAGGCAAGCCACTATCATCCCAGGAGACGGTACGTCGGCGACAGCAGCATGCCTCACAGACCAACGCAGATATCAAAACAATTGTCGAGTGGGGATTAGCAAATAAAGTACAGTTCAACGTACAAAAAACTCAGGCAACAACACTTACAAAGAAGTCTCACGATGGCTTACCAACTGTGGAAATGGAGGGTCACCCCATAGTAGAATCACCTTCCGTCAAGCTTTTGGGAATCAACATCAGAATTGCTAAAACGGCATCCCAGAAGCTTGGAGTTTTGTTCCGCTGTAGGAAATTGTATACACCAGAGCAACTGCTGCTGCTCTACAAGGCGCAGATCCGACCATCGCTGGAGTATTGCTCCCATGTGTGGGGCGCTCCGAAGCACTATCTAAAGCTTCTGGACACTATCCAGAAAAGAGCGATTAGACTAATCGATACGCCTAACCTCACAAAGGACCTCCACAGCCTGGAACATCGAAGGAGGGTGGCTGACCTATCCCTGTTTTACAGATTCTATCACGGAAGATGTTCAAGTGAGCTCTCTCAGATAATAACACCACAGGCCGTCCGAACCAGAAACACTAGAGAAGCTCTGCGAGCTCATCCTTACCAGGCCGAGGTCCTTACTCCCCGAACCAGTCTCCTCCAGCATTCCTTCTTTTGGAGTACTTCGACGCTGTGGAATCAGCTGCCGGGGAATTTGTTTCCCGACGGCTACAACCCGCAGCATTTCAAATCTAACGTGAACCGATACCTATCCTCTCGCAGCGCTTCTACAGCTTTCAGGCTTTGCGGGAGGCCGACCATAAAAAAAATTATCTATTATATTTAGATCAGAAGTAGATTAATAAACTAAAGTTTTACAATAAGCTTTGACCTCATATACCAAGCAGTAGCGGTAGTCCCTTAAAACCAAGCCTCTTTTTATTCAGTAAAGGTAAAGAAAGTCTGTGGGTGTAGGAAGTATGCAAAAACGTAAGTAACTAGGTTATGGAAAGGATTGACAGATCATAGAACCATAACATATTCCAAAATTTCGGGGAATGACATTTAACTGCACAAACACGTTCCTTTAACTCATCTGAGCTATGAGGTTTCCAACTGAGCTGAGCCGTCTGATTTTTGAATGATCTGAGTTAGTGCAGATGTAAAAGGAAAGCACCTATAACAACATAAAGCGATTGTCTTCGTGATTGACGTATGACTGACACTGAACTTATCCCTTGCACGAACCAGGTGAGCACGCGAAATCCCTGACATTTCCAGCGTAGCCTGGAGATCGAAGATCGAACCAAACCGCTGCGCTGTTTGCATTACAAAGCAAATCTGCTGGTGCTGGTGTAATTTGTAAGACATTATCGCGGGCATCGTACCGCACGGCATTTTATCGGCTATAAACTCGTTCGTTACGATTATTTATTATAATGAAGAGCGAAAAAAGTCGATCTGGGGCGCACCGAAGGGCAAGCGCACCGAGACACACATTAGAATGCGTTGCGGCTCGACCAATTAAAAGTTTATATCGCACACCAATGCACGCGGCTGGGTTTGGCTTAAAATGCACCAGCATAAGCGACAAACTGATTGCTGGTGACGTTGTTTGCATTTTCTGGATTACCAGTTCATAAGTAGAGTTAGAGTTGCGTATTAAAGATAGGTACTAAATCAGGTACAACTCGACAAATATAAGAAGAGACTTGAGAATTTCGTCGGTTGCGCACACGAAAGAGTGAGAACGCATTCGGCGCAAAAGAAATAGAAACACAGTGTACGCGTACACTCTAAGTAAACAGAAAATATCTGCTTTGTTAAGTAAGGTCCTCAATATTGATGAGAAATAATAAATAATTATTAGGTAGCTGGTAGTGGCAGTTCGGAAAGTTCACTTTCACTCTGAATCACTTCCCGAATCTGAAATTAGATTTTCTATAAAGTCTGCATCATCACTGACACTGTCGTCCAGCAAGTTTATTATTAGATGCTCCACAATCACATCAACAAATGGTTCTTTTTCAGTAAAATAGCGTTCGTAGGAAATTGTATGTTCACACCTTTTTTCCACGCTTCTTGCGAAAAAGTGTTTAAAATTGAATTCCACGTTTTTTTTCTGCCACATTTTGCTTTAGGGATGCCCATACTAATTCAATTGGATTTAAGTTGGGGTGCTATGGTGGAAGTCGTAAAACAGAATGACCTGATTCAGTCATAATTTTATCTATTTCATAGGTTTTGTATCTGGGTTTATGCATTTTTATTAAACCGTATAGGTAATTCAGCTTTTAAGATGTCTTCTAAAAATGGAATATTGCGCTGTCTTAACCACGTCTTCATCATATTATTTTCACTGGTTGCCATAGTATGACATTTGTTCACTTCAACATTATGATAAGGCGCGTTATCTATAGTAATACACTGTTTGCTGGTATACTTGGAATAAGTTTTTCTTGAAGCCATTTTTTCAAATTGTTGTAATTTATTTCGCTGTGATAATCCCTTGACTTAGTTCCAGACTTTTAAACATGCATTTTCTATAAAACCCATATCACCCATTCACCATACGTGATTTCGCCCAGAGTGTACCGTTCTGCTACGAAATGTCTGATGCAAATGGCAAATTTGTTCTCTGTCCACTGCGCATCGAGGGGCGTTCCTTGTTTCATATTTCTCACGTCTCTAGCCATTCTTGGCGAGTTGTAGCAATTCGCATCTCGGACGTAGTATCCTACGCCCTAAAAAGGCTTTTGTGCGCAAAAGGTCGGAAAGAAATGAAATTTGGTGGGATGGTAGATATTTGTCCCCTAAATCTACACCTAAGAAAAAAGGCTCCAATGATTTATAGAGACAACAAAATTCTGCATAATTTTTGTCTTACATTTTTTATGTGTGACGAATGGTTTCCGTCCTACAGTGCCTACAGTCAGGGGTTGGTTTGTAATTTTCACTAAAATCATAATTCCATCGCCAATTGAGGCGAAGAGCTTTATCAAATAGTTTTGTAACATTTTTTCGCTAAAAGAATGATATCTCATTACGCATTTAGTTCAAGAAGTTTACGCTGCTGCGAAATATATCTTATTTGTGCATAAAAGTATTGGTTCGCCGTCTATCTACCAAGGCCGCTACCTGAGCGTTTAATCTGAGGAACCGAGCACTGTTTATGTGACCCGTTTAGAAGCATCAGGTGTAGGAACCTGCGGATACGACAACAGACTCTTTTTTGTGGAACACTCATTTAGCACTCCCGGCTATCGGTTTATGCTAAAAAATTTCAGTAGATGTGATACCATTTCGGCGTTGTTTAATTAAGATAAGACTCAATTTGCGATCTCTGGAGTTTGTCGCTCGAGGATAGGGTTGGAGGGGGGGGGGGTGAAAACTGCTTTGTGATGCTTTTTGACAAATAGCGCCCCTGAAGTGAGTGCTATCGAAAGAAGTTCAAACGACGTATGGAGACAATCAAATTCCTCACAATTTTAGTATTTAAATTTTTTGTGTGCGACCAATGGTTTTCATTCTACAGTGCGCCAAAGTTAGGAGTTGGTTTACGATACTTACTAAAATCAGAATTTTATCGCGGATTAAAGCGAAGTTCTGAAACACTTTTTCTCCTAAAAGATTAACATTTCTTATTTCTCTGTTATCTATAGCTGCCTATGCTCAACACAACTCAAAAGTTGTTTATTTTCAGCTTCTATACACATTTAAAAGAATTATCAACTTTATACATTTCCTAAGTTCATTGCTTTAATTCCTTGCCATTGAAATTGTCACCCCGGCTAATCTACGGCAAAATGTCTTAATTGAAGCTCCATTGTTTTACTTTTTTTCATTCAGGCTGCAATAACCACGCAGGGCTATTAGCAGTATACAGTTCTGTCATAATCCAAAGATAAAAGACCTAGTTTAGAATATAGAGGGTGGGCCATAAAGTAGCACTTATTTAAAATGAAACAGAAGAAAACTATTCGACAATTTGCTATTAAAAATTATTTATTACTGTGGAAAGACATGGGAATTTTATTTACAAAATGACATCATCAAGATGTTTCCCATTTCGCCGTAAACACTCGTCGAACCTCAAACGATTACTCGCTGGCACATCGCGCGTGGAATGGAAGAAATTTCTTGGAGGACAATTGCTTTCAATTGAGGTATTGATGCTGATTTCACCATTTATACTCGGCTCTTCAAGTATTCCCATTGGAAAAAGTCAAGGAGAGTTAAATCTGGATTCCTAGGAGGCCATATAATGTCCCCTTCATGCGATATCACTTTGCCTGGGAACATCTCGTTTACGGCGTGAGACGTATGGCATATCGCGCTTGTTGAAACCAAGTATTTTTTTATAACCTTCAAAACGATGCAAATGCGGACAGATAAAATAAAACTACATCGCGGTATATTGGTCGGAAGTCACAGTCGTAGATTCTGCTTTCTGGTTTTCGGAGAAATAAGGATCGATCGCACGACATTGACGCACGCTTTTCACCTGTGAAACGATCCACTGCTCAGTAATGGGAACCATCGAATAAAAACTATCGAATCATTCAATGGTTACTATTCATTCGAATCATTCGATGGTTCTGGAGTATTCATTCGTTTGGTTAGACAACCGAATGAATGATCATTCGGTTCCTTTTACAATCGGTGTTGAAGTCTGTGCTGTAGAAAGTAAATGAATGAATGAATGCAAAGTTAGGCATCAGCTTTCTAACGAAAGGTGTGCGCCAGGTTGCACACCCATCATGTATGAATTCACATTATCTAAAATTCATGTTTCTATACTCTGTCCACTGAAGAAAAGGAGTAAAAAATTATTTCAAACCCATATTTTGGGACTTTACTCGGATAAATCAAACTTAATTTTTTTGTTTATAATAACATCACTGCTCTCAGTATGCAGTTTTGTAGATGGTGTGCATATAACCCTTGACCATACAGTAAAAATTTACATATATTGTGCATGGTTACTCCGTTTGTTCGGTGGTAAGGCAGTAAGTTTTGGGAGATAAATAATAGTAACCTTTTTTGCTTTTTCTAATGTCGAATAATACATGCTAAGCATATGTAATCACAGTTGAGGCCTTACTTTGATTGATATAGATTTTCAAAATCTTTAATTATCTCCCTTCTCCCATAAATACGATAATATTCAATAAAGTAGTGACGTGACGTCTGGCAAACTGGCACATCCATTCATTTGCTCTCACAGCGGACAGCACAATTTGGTTGGTTCAGCTGGTAGTCTAGCGGATGATTTTATTCGAATGAATTCATTCGATAGTTATGATCATTCATTCAGTAGTTATTCGATGGCCTATTTCATTCGATAGTTCCCATCACAAGCTACTGGATTTCCGTGAACCGAATCCCCACCACTCGCGTTCGTCTTAGCGGTGTTGCTTGAATACAACTATGATTTGAAATTCGTACATCTTAATGGCTCACCCTGTATAGATGGGATAAATATCTTGAGAAAACGTATGACTTTTTTTAGGTTATCATTCATTTGAAGCAACACTCCATATTAGCATACACACCAGGCGCTGAACTAAAACAATATGTTCCACAGAAAGAGTGGTATAGCAGAATGAGCAAGTTGATGGTTAATCCCTCCTGACTCTTGAGGCTCTGTTAGTGAGAAGAGTATGGTCCAAGCGTAGTCGTTTGAGAACGATCTGGTCCCTTCTATCCAATGGAAGTTCTATCCTCTCACTGAGCGTTGGTAAATGACGTATAGTTTAGTGGATTTTGATGTTCAACGTATTGGCCACTGTTGGAAGACAAATTGTCCTATCAGAGTTTTGAGGTCATGGTATGTATTACAGCTCTGTGCTGCAGCAGTAACTAATCGTATGTTTCTGGTAAAATCACGTGCTAGCGAAAGGTAAGAACAATAATGATTGTTATATATCTAAGTCGTAATATTTCGCTCAAGTGTTCAGAAAAGGTATTTATATTGGTGCCATAAAACTTGATCCGTGCATTGAAATTGCACGATGCAATATATCACAGACGCATTTACTATTATGTGAAACTATACAGCTTAATAAAATAGAATGAAAAAGTAAAAGTAGAGCTATGAAATAATGACATTTGTGGGAGAATTAATTGTGCAGCCTCGGTTCGTTTTTAATCACTTATTTCTTCGCAAGGCACAATTTTGGTCAGTCAAGCTGGAAATTCTTATTGATTCTCTGGCCAATACACCCATTTTGATGCTTTTTATCTACTACATACAACACAGCATACAACACAAATTTAATCAAAACCTATGCGGCGATTGCTGAGGTTAAGCGGTGACAGAAATGGCAACAATAGCGCCTGACAGATCGACAAGCGGACAGACTGATGGAAATGAGTGATGAAAATATCTTGAAACATCTTTCTGTACCAGATTGCGAATTTTTGCAATTAAAACATTCATTATGAATCCACAAGGCACCTAAAATCGCAAGCTGGAAAACAAATGAGAGTTCTTTGAGGTTTTCCTAATTATTTGAATTATGGTCTCATTACCTACTTTGACCATCAAAAATCTCACATACCAAATAACACCAAAATTTATGCAGCGGTTGCTGAGGTTACGCAAGTAGAAATATGGCAATAGACAGATCAAGAGACAGACACACAAGCTGACTAAAATGAGTGACATAGATTTTCGTAACGTAACGAAATCCCCAAAAAAACTTACTGTATCAAAATGATCGCCTAGATTGTGTGGGCGTTTTATGATGTGTACATAACGAAAAGCCACGTCACTCATTTCCGTCGGTCTGTCTGTCGGTCTGTCTGTCGGTCTGTCGGTCTGTCGGTCTGTCGGTCTGTCGGTCTGTCGGTCTGTCGGTCTGTCGGTCTGTCGGTCTGTCGGTCTGTCGGTCTGTCGGTCTGTCGGTCTGTCGGTCTGTCGGTCTGTCTGTCTGTCTGTCTGTCGCGTTTTTCTACCCTTGTAATCTCAGTAACCGCTGCATGGATTGTGATGAAATTTGGGCAGCGTTATGCTGTGGGGTCGTAGTAGGTAATGTTCCTATAATTTTGAAAATCGTTATACAGGGGGCGGAGTAATTAGCAAAAAACGAAAAATTTCAAATATGCCTCAAACTTCGTTTTTAGGCGTTTTAGAAGTTCCTGATCATTTTCTACTTTTTCTTGGGTGGGGGTGAATTTGGGGTGGTTGGGGGGTGAGGGGTTGTAATACTGAAAAATTTGTTGTATTCGCAATGGGCTGTCCATTGATATGTGAATGAAAAGCCTAGCGGCATAATACACTTTTTAGGTCTACCCGAACGTTGCATGCTTATTATAAAGACCACGGGACTTAGAATTTGTGATGTATACATACGAGTATTGTTTTAGATCGTTCGATATCGCGTAACGCGAAAATTGTTCAATTGATTTTAATGAAATTTTGACATAGTATTACTCCCAAGGCGAGGATGGAAAACGCGTATGTTTTGGAAAAATCGGATCAGTGGCGGCGCGGCAATAATAAAAAAACTAAAAATATGAAAACAGCTCAAATTTTGTTTTTAGGCGTTTTAGGGGTTTCTGATCATTTTCTACGTTTTTTTGGATGAAGGGTGAAATTGGGGTGATTGGGGGGTGGAGTTGTAAAACTGGAAAATTTGTTGTATTCACCATGGGCTAGTGGCCTGTGAAAGAAAGATCCAGCAGCATATGTTGTCCTAGTTCGTATAGAGATGCAAGAAACTATTCACGAGAGTTGTTGTGTTGCATGTTTTTTCTTTGAGGGCGGGCGGGCGATAATTTGGTTGCAGGGGGGATAAGATAGAATAATATCACCGTTATGTGTGGGAAGTACTGAGTCAATCAACTTGACTCCATTTTTTTTCTTGTGGTCTTTAGATTATTACACCGCCGCCACAGATATGTTGTCTTCGATAAAACAAAACGTAATGACGACTGTACAGCCTCAGATACTTGTGCATACGACATTCAAAAGCTCCATAGGAGTTCGGCCACTTAATTCAGGGTGGCCGCAAAATTTCATGCATTGAAAATTATGGAAATTAGCCAGCAGGATAACTTCGGCACATTCATTTTTTACTTGTTTTATCGAAGGTTCTTTTTCAGCGACGTCAGCAGACTTCACACGCTTACAAAAAAATTGTACACTTATGGTAAGATGAGTCCGTTCAATATTGGAATCGGCTGTGAGAGATATTCCAAGAATTATTCGATATGCCGGAAAATGCCGCGCAAACAACCTCTGACGTCAGTGATATCCTATAGTGATGGGATGTAAAGTATTGAAATTCGATATCGATAGCCAGTGCTAACCTAACATTTTGACATTGATCATTATAACCACAAAACACAGTCACACACAAAAGTACAAAAGTCAAAAGAATAAAAGTTAGGCTAGATTACTAATTCACTTTGTAGGGATGGGCTTGAATTAGATTCTATCCTCGGATTCATTCATAATGGGATGCGCCGAAATAAAATGATGGCTTCGATTAGTTGCGAATATCGGTCACAAACAGGATGAACTGTGATACGTATCAGATATAAAAATGTATTGCAACGAAAATGCTAGTGGGTTAATTGCCTGTTTCAAATACGTTTAAGTATCAATAAATTGAGTCGCATTGTTAAAGAATTCAGATCATCTCTAGTTTGCAGTTGAATCTCACTGACCTGCTCTGTAGCAGTATCGATTGTCGATATCGATAAGATACCTGTGACGTCAGCCCTTGTTTTAAGTCACGTGGAAAAATTTGAATATATCCTTATTTTATTTTGCAAATATCTTTTTTTTGGTCGTCAGTAAAATCATGTTTTTTGTTTCCTACTGCTTCTTGATATGGTTTTCTTTACGCTATGTATACTCTCGAGACGATTTCACCACCTCTGCAAGTACCCTATTGTAGAGGATAATAAACTTGAAACTAATCTAAGTTATTCATTCAGTTATCAAAACAAAAACTTGTGTGTTGTATAGTTTGAGGGCGCTAAATACAAATCCAGCCGTTGTTTTGAGTTTCAGCCTCACTTAACGAACATTAAACATTTTCAGGCGCTCAGATCTTCAAGTTCACCCTAACATTCTAAAATCATTATCTGACTTCCTATCAGGACGAAAACTCGTATCTTGTATAGTTTGAGGGTGCTAAATTCTGTCCTTGCTCTGAGTTTCATCCTCAGGTAACGTACATCAAAAATTTTCAGGCGCTCAGATCTTCAAGTTCATAGTAGACATCTAAAATCGTTATGTGGCTTCCTATCAGGACGCATACTCGTGTCATGTATAAAGTGAGGGGGCTAATTACAAATCCGGTCATTGTTTCGAGTTTCAGCGTTAGGTAGCAAACATCAAAAATTTTCAGGCTCTCAATTTCACCCTAAAATTCTAAAATTATTATCTGATTTCCTATCAGGACAAAAACTCGTATAGTTTGAGGATGCTAATTGGAAATCCAGCCCTTGTTCTGAGTTTCATCCTCAGGTGACGAAAATCAACAATTTTCAGGCTCTCAGGTAGCGAACATCAAAAATTTTCAGTCTCTCAGATCTTCAAGTTTACCCTAAAAATCCAAAATCGTTATTTGGCTTCCTATCAGGACTAAAACTTGTGTCATTTATATCTTGAGGGTGCTTATCACAAATCCGGACGTTGTTTTGAGTTTCAGCCTCAGGTAACGAACACCAAACATTTTCTGACACTCAAATCTCCAAGTTCACCCTAAAAATCCAAAATCGTTATCTGACTTCCTGTCAGGACTAAAACTCGTGTCATCTATATTTTGAGGAAGGCTCATGAGTTTGGGCGCAGTATTCTCGAAATGAGAAGTAATGTATTGGTTTCTATTTTTGTTTGGTGACAGTCATGGCGAGTCAAAGAATAATGCAGATTACTTTGCTCTAATTTGGTGGGCTTTTATAGCTAAGCACTGCGAAAACAGAGCTTTAATAACAAAGTTATCACTGCTGCTATGAATAGATTAAGCTAGGGGGATATTGTTTGCTCTGACTTCAAACAGGCCAACATTCATAGTTCCAATAAAAGTCGACCATTACAATCCCAGGCCAGTGGTGCCAACCCTACTGAAAAATCAGTAGATCTACTGAATTCACCCTCAGTCTACTGATCTACTGATTTGTGTTGAAAATCTACTGATATATAGAATACCGTTTTCAAACTCATTGAAAAACCGCGTCACTACTGATTTTTTAAACTGGTTTCATTTATAAATCTACTGAAATCTGTATGTAATTGTTCTTACACCTCCATTCGTCCCGTCTACTATTTGGCAGGCAGCACCATCAAGTAGCGAGCCACTGTAACACTTGACTTGGTAGTGTACAGGATACAGGGAACAGGGTTCGGTTTTCTTGGAGCATTTGAGCTTTAAAAGTAAATCGTTAAGATGACGCTACGCAAAAGAAAAATCAGGGATTCACAGCCACACACAGATATTCGTGTTTTAACATCTTTAACATCTTACGTTTGTAAACAGGGGTTGTTGGTAGTTTTTGTTATTTTTACTTTAAAAGTGTTCAAGTGTATCGTTCACGAATCACACGATCAAACAGAATGAGGTAAGATTTGTAAAATGTAGGCTATACCCGAACAGCTAATTACAGTTTGATTTCTTTAAGTGAAAATATATTTTAATCAATAAAATATGTTTTGTTTGGTTTTGTGATATTAATTTCTAAAAAATAAAGATTTACTGTATTATTTTCATAAACAAAAAATTCCTAGAGCAATTTCACCCAAAAGAGGTCCTAAAATAGTCTAAAACCAGGCAAAATAGGAATATGTTGTCCAAAGAGGTTTGAGTGACGCTTGAAGAACACTTCCTCGCTGAAAACACCAATGAATAACTAGTTAGCACAAAAGCGGAAGTCACCATTCATGTTGGCTGACGCTGAAGCGCTCTGAAAAAGCGTAGATTTCTTAATCATGCGAATTCTACTGATTTCTACCGATTTTCGTTAGCGTCATCTACTGAAAACGGTAAAATCCAGTTGGCAACACTGTCCCAGGCTACTTTGAGTACAAGGGTGTTGTTATACCATTCGATTCTTGAACGAAGAATGAGACGCCGCACTTCGGCAGGTTCCACCGAATGGAGAAGTTTACTAATTTTTTTTTATCGATTCAAAAGAAAATATAAGAAAAATAAAAGAAAAGCGTGAAAGAAATATGAATATATCTCTAAAGACAAAAAAGTTATAATGTTTCAAAGTCGCGCTCCGCAGAAATATTTTTGGCACGACTGACCGAGTGGTGTGACGTCATGTCTCCGTAGCCAGTGCGGGCTACGGAGACATGACAACGCACACAGGCACAGCGTGGTGGTGACGTGAGCTGAGCAACCAATCGTCTCATTTGTTTTCTAGTTTAGTGCATATCAAATAATATTGCTATGATGAGTGACATTAAAAAAAGGATGGTTTAATAATGTTGCATTGTTCCAAAGTGTGTGAGCACAACGATTAAAACACCTACAAAGTTTTTTCCCACGTACCTTTGCATGTAAAAGAAGTAGTGCAAAGTGATGAAACCGGATTTAATAATACCGAAAGTGATAAGTATTAATTATCAACTATATATGGATAGCTTCACTGGTTGTTAAAGATTACTTTACCTAATAGTAAATTAGTTACATTTATAATGTAATATGTATTCTGAATTACTTTATTGTGTTATATATTTTCTATATTTTCGGTTTCGTAACTTATGTTTTTGTTATTACAGCTTGAAAATGATACTGAAAATCTAATCAAATATAAACTAGCTGGTGGTACATTAAAGCTGAACACTGAAGGCTGCCCTCATAAGTTTGATTGTCAAAAAGATGTTCATCCTAGAATAAAACTCGGAGCATATGAAAAAAGGCGACGCGCAGAATGTTTAGAAAATTTATTGCAGAACGATGCTTCATCGACCTCAAGTTGGCAACCTTTTGAAGTAATTATTCAGTGTCATTCAATACACCTACAAAGAGCCGGGTGGTACTAGAAAATCCACTATCTAAGGATTGCACAGTGGATGTATCAGATAATCTCGACAACAATATTTAAACAAAGTGCAAGTTGACATCAGTTAAACAAAAAGATCAAAAAGTGCAAACAATCATGAGAAGGAAAAAAAAAACGAACGATACAGAATATCTGTCGTCTGATGACGATCCCCCAATCACCCGAGAGTTCTCCTTCAAAAGAATCAGTATCCTGCTAACAGTTGCTACAGTTCAGTTAGTTATATTTTAAATACAACCGTCATCCCTCAGTATTGCAAAGAGATAATAACAAAAATATCAATAAATGCTGGTTTTTATTTGCGTTTACCGGAAGACGTTTATTTTCTCACGAAACTATTATCTTAAAGCGTTTCTAGATCAATAAGAGATATTTTAATATCACTTCGTCCTTTTACAAGTCCTTCTTCCGTTATGGTCAAAAACTAAAAAACATTTAAAAATCAAAAATAAATTACGTCTGATGCGTTGAGCTCTAATGCGTTTTGCACAAGCTGTACATACAATACACTCTACAGCTTCCACGATACACAGATCTACGGCGCGCGGCACAGACGGCTGGCTATGCGGATTGCGGAGACGTGACGTCACAGCCAAATTGAAGGCGGCAACCATTTCGCGCTAAATATGCAAACTTTAATTATTGATTTCTCTGCCATTTATTGACGGATTTCAAAAATCTTTTCACTGACTAATTATTTTTCGTCTATATTTTACGGATACGTAGCTGCTTATTTCATTCTGAGTATCATGAGACTTCTCCATTATGGAGAAGATCTCGTCAAAAGAGCAGGCTTCGTTAGAAAACTGGCAACAAGGCATACGATAACGTTAAAGAATTAACGAGTCAACCCTCTTGACGAATCTCAAAAATCTTATTTATCTCGCTACCCCCCGGCTGCGCTAAATAAAATAAGACCCTAATGATGGCTTATAGTTGGATATACCTTGAATATGTATATTTATACAGAATCGAATTTATTTAATAACACGAAAAAATAATGATGCCTACGTCTGGTTCGTACTCAATAATAAAAGCTCAATGGTAGTTTGGCTACTTACTTCAGGGTGGCCTGAAATTTCATCCCATCTAAAATTATGGAAATCGGCAAGAGAACTTCGGCACATTCGCTTTCGTACTGGTTTTATTGAGTGTACCTGTTTAAGAAGACAGCAGGAAGTTTTACTGGTCATAAAATAAGCTAGGTTATTGATTTTTATGTGAACGTAAATAATAATAAGGATGAGTATATGTTATTTATAATTAGGAGCCGAAAGAACTCTTAATCAATTTGTAAGGCTGCTTCAGACTACGCTATTTCTTGAACAATATTTGGTTGAATTTTTTGAACAAGAATTAGATTAAAAAAATAAGGTTGCCACATATTTTACCTGCTCTCTATAGAAGCCCTACTCTAGTGACCAAAGAGAGAGATTTTTTTTCAAATCTCAGCATACTTACTAAAACTCCTCTGTCGTTCACTACATAACTTCCCCTTACTTCACTTAGTACCTTTAGATGAAATTTTCACCAAGAATCTTTTGTCACTTGTCACTTTTTATTCCTATGCTGTTTCTTAGTCTTCAGTTTATAGCTGTTAAGTTGAAAATATCGACTTCTATTGTTGCTCTATGGAATTTAAAAAATAAATCTCTGCGGCATGACGCCATCAGTCAAAATCTGCACTTTCACAGAAGCATCTATATTTAGATCTATTGTGCTTGCTGGTGTTTGTCTTAATGCCAAATTTGCTTCTTAGATATATCTCTCATTTATTTCAAATTATATGTTGAAAAGCATTTCGGTAAATTCTATAGTTCACAGCGCTGTATTTTTGCCCTTAGTGATGTAGGAAGGTATTGAATATAAGTAGATTTTTTATCAGTTCTGTTAGTTGTTGGTACTTTAAATTTATGTCATCTTCGCTGTCATCATTTATTCAGTTTCCTATACAGGGTGTCCAGTTAGTGGGTAATTCTTCGATATCTCGCAAAGTATACCTGATAGAAGAAAATGTCACATACAGAAGTTATTTGGTTACTTAAGACGCATATTCTAAAAATACTTTGAAATATACAGGGTGTTGCGGGAAAGTAGGATAGTGATCAACTTAAATTTTTTATATGGAACTATACCTTTTTTTAAAATTGTTCTAGTTTCCATTATCGATCTCTATTTAACTCTAAAATATTTTTGGGATTGATTGCGACGTTGCCAAGTTATAATTTATTTTCCATTAATTTCCGGATTTACAAGGTCGCAAGTAATACGTCCAAATTGATATATTCATTTAACTTTTCTTAATAATATTATACAGCGAGTTACTTGAATATTAGGTGGATATTATTTTGGATGTTACCAGCAATTTGTATCTACAGGGTGTTTTTGGCAGAATTTTAAATTACGCCAACTTGAGGGTTACTTGACTTTGTTTTTGCAGCACCCTGTATTTTTTATTTTAAATCGAAATATCTACTAATACCCTATCTCGCCATGTATTATTTTTTTCGCGTTTGCGACGTTGCCAAGTCATAAATAATTTTTCCAAATTTTTAAACAAATATCCCCGATTTTAATGTATTTTAAATAGAATCCTCTACTTATTTTTATTGCAATGAATTGCGCATATCGAATTTAGAAGATCTCATAATTTCAAAATTTTGTTTCCATTAATTACTGAGATATGGCAACACCGCTTTTTCAGTAAATGGTACCGGAACGCTTAAATATTTCCAAAACTGCCACAGCTGGAGAGGTGAAATTAAATACTTGGGGGTTTTTGAACATACAGAATTCAAAAACGGTAACATCATTGTTGTCAGTATATTTCAGAATATTTTTAGAATATGCGTCTTACGTAACCAAATAACTTTTGTATTTGACATTTTCTTCTATCAGATATACCTTGCGAGATATCGAAGAATTACACACTAACTGGACACCCTGTATACAGATATCCAATGTAAGTATTCTACCTTTAATGAAGCATCCCAATGTCAAATCCCATAATCTTATCTTTCTTAACCCTCGCTCTGACTGTATTATATTTAAGTTTCTTAACAACAAAGTAAGTTAACAGATCCGTTGTTCCTAGCTACTAAAGTTTCTATGGTAACGTTGTTTTCTTTCATAGAACTTAATTTCACTTTTCCCTATTCATCAATAATTGTTTTTATCTCCTTGAATGATGACGTTTCTCAGGGTACATTGAATCTCATACTTTCATAAATAAATAAATCTCAAAAAATAAGGTTTGTAGCATATGTAAAGGATTTTTTCTCTCAGATGCCCAGATATATCTTTGGAGATAATAAATGGTCCTTAACACAACATACTTGACATATCTCGTATAAAAAGCGCCTAATACTTAAGCTAATATTTTAAATTTTGGATGAGCTTGAAGGTTATTGGTTATCTATTTCGGAAGAAGAGTGATCATTGGATCCCTTGTACGTTATCCCAAGAATCCCCCAGAACTGAGTGTTCAGCCATTTCAACCTAGTGAGAAGGGTTGACTGTAATATTTAGCTACCTTCTTCTCCTTAGGGTAGCTAAGGAGTTCTTTAGCAGTCAAGTAATCAGGATAAGTGTTGTCTCAAGCAGCTTTAAAAACGTTGGGGGTGCGCTCTCTCAACCGTCTTGTCATTGCTCCTGAAGGCAAGACACCAAGTGACCTGGAGCCCAAGATTTTGAGATCCCCATACTATGTGCTTATTCGTTAAGTACACTTCATTGCTCTGTCATTCTGACAGAAAAATAGGGTACTTGCAGAAAAAAATATTATGTCGTTTACGCGTTCCTTAGAGCCTAGTAAACATGACAAAATCACTTGTTTGGTTTGAGAGTTTGTGTGTGAGAGATATTCCAAAAATTATTTCAAATGCCGGAAAATGCCGCGCAAACAACCTCTGACGTCAGTGATATTCTATTGGCAATTCCAAAAATCGATGAGACCTCTAGCGGCAAAAATCTACGCCTATTTGCCGTTTATGTTTCTTCGTTCAGTCGTGTTTTCGAGTTTGTGCTTTGTTAATCGGTATATAGTGTGTTAGAATATTTCCTCGGACCTTCTTCATACGCTATTGTCAAGAATATGGCATCTACATCAGGCTTCAAATCAAGAAAGGCTAGCAAGTTTAATACAAACTGTAGTGTTTATGGTTGCCACTCCAAAAAAGACTATAATAAAAGCATTCATTGCCACGCATTCCCTCCAAAAGCGTGTCACAGCGTGCAGGATACCTGCTATCCTCCATATTTGTTTACAAACGTCAGCGCCCTCATCGGTAATTGGAATCGCCAATAGTGATGGGATGTAAAGTATTGATATTCGATATCGATAGCCAGTGCTAACCTAACATTTTGACATTAATCATTATAACCACAAAACACAGTCACACACAAAAGTACAAAAGTCAAAAGAATAAAAGTTAGGCTAGATTACTAATTCACTTTGTTAGAATGGGCTTGAATTAGATTCTATGTTTGGATTCATTCATAATGGGATGCGCCGATATAAAATGATGGCTTCGATTAGTTGCGAATCTCGGTCACAAGCAGGATGAACTGTGATACCTATCAGATATAAAAATGTAATGCAACGAAAATGCTAGTGGGTTAATTGCCTGTTTCAAATATGTTTAAGTATCAATAAATTGAGTCGCATTGTTAAAAAGTTCAGATCATCTCTAGTTTGCAATTGAATCTCACTGACCTGCGCTGTAGCAGTATCGATTGTCGATATCGATAAGATACCTGTGACGTCAGCCCTTGTTCTATGTCATGTGGAAAAATTTGAATATATCCTTATTTTATTTTGCAAATATCTTTTTTGGCCATCAGTGAAATCATATTTTTTGTTTCCTACTGCTTCTTGATATGGTTTTCTTTATGCTATGTATACTCCCGAGGCGATTTCACGACCTCTGCAAGTACCATATTATGCATGGTCGAAGATGCAGTTTTTGAATACAACCAGAAACAAACAGCCAGTGCAATAACAATGGCGGATGGGGGGTGGGTTGGCGTAGAGTGGCGCCGGGAAACAGTAACTAAGCCTACACAGAACACAAGTCTAATGATCAAAGCAGTCAATGCTGTTGACCCAAAAGTAAAAAAAAACAATGGCGGATGAATACATTCATAATATATAGAATATTCTACCCTACCTTCTTTTCCTTTGGAAAAAAATTGAGATATATTTTAGCCTCCATAAAATACCCAATCATCATTCAACCAAATTAAACGTCTGATCCGATGCATTCGAATTATAAAAGAAGCAAGACCATGGGATATTTATGCAAATGTCTACAAATTGCCTGGGAGCCAAAAAGCGTATCTATCTTTTATTAATTAACATCGAGGCTCCTCAAATTGAATTGAATCAAATTTTGGGCTCATTTCATTCCACTAACTGATATAATTAATTTAAATTTGGACCTCCATAGAGGATTTCGATTAAATACAAGAGCCTTGAATCACCACAATGTAACTAATAAGGTTTCGATATACACGAAGTTATATCGTATATACAAGTTGTTTCTACCTAATATTTTTGGCTGGGATTTACTTTAGGGAACACTCAGCACATGACGAAACTATATATTAGGCGATAGCATTTTAGTCAAGATCATCATAGTCACAATGTCTTAACAGACATGTTGTGAACTCGTAAAATTTTACGAGCTTCTCTTGGGATATCTTTAAGATCTTTAATGCAGTAGTCTCCCATTTGCTTTCTGTACTAGTACTGTAATAGTACTAGTACTAGTCCCAAATTCCGAAAATGCAAAATAAAAGAGTTATGAATTTTTCAAGTAATTTTGGTAAGACTTTGTTTTAGCGGAAACCGAAATGGGAGTTAAGAGTAGTGTCAATCGATTGGGTTAGACGTCCGGAGTTATACGAGACCACTCCCATACCACCGGCGTCCCAAACCAAGGAAACGCTCCGGTGAAAAACTACGGCACTTTAAAGTTTCAGTACTTAACCTAACTTAACTCGACTTGTCATATTGTTGGCATCAAAATGGGTTAAAACTCGGTTTCACGTCTTGAGTTGGACTGTACCATTCCCAGAATGAGAAAACAGCCCAATGAAAATCCACTCCTGTCATGTCATTTGTGTTTAAGCCACAGTTAATTTACAGTAAGCTCGGGTCGAGCTTGGAGTGGGGTGTTAAGCCATGTCCAACGGACATTTTGTAATTTGGCACACACCCAAACTTGAGCTTGCATTGTACAGCCGGTCCAATTTACCTTCCCAAAGACGCTCTTCAACTCAAAGGACTTCTCGTCACTTACAGACATCCACCCTTCCATGCTTTCTCAGCTCAATGGATTGAGCAACCAAAAGACAAGTACATGTATATGCAGACATTTATGATATGTGGCAGGTAAACACAATCAAGCAAATCTCTAGGACGCCGGCGCTATACATATATACGCTGGCGCCGTCAAGCAGAAAATTGTTATGAGCTACTAAAGATAAATGATGCAAGTAGTGGCGTCGATTTATCTTACTCTAATTACTGCTGCTGCAAAACTTAATAATCACAGCAGAGATCAAAGACCACCTATATATTCCCTCATCGTCTCGTTCGGTTCTGAGTCTTAGAGTGGCCGTACAAGAGCTGCATAATGCAGTCAGGTCGACCGCAGAATTGCGGTCCGGTAGACCGCAAGATTGTTGTAAATTGTCCCTTGATTTCAGTGGGCATTGTGATTCTTAAAAAGCACATTCTTTCAATTTTTATTATCATAACTATATGAGTTTTTAATAATGGCACTAGAAGCACGTCCCATCAGCCAGAAACAAAATATACAGATGATTCCTGTATCTTCATGGTATTTACCTTAAAATACCCTACACAATGATGTACTTCCTATCTCAGCACGCTGTTTTTAGCTCTTCTCAGTTTGGTTTTCTTCCCGCCAAAAATACTCATGACGCTATGGTTTACGTTCTGGAGCAACTTTTTACGCACTACAACAGCGGCCAGGCAACTGCAGCGGTGTTCTGTGATTTTTCGAAGGCTTTTGACTGCGTTGATCACAGAACGCTGCTGCGGAAGCTTGAAATCTTTGGTTTTCGGGGTGTGGCATTGGAGTGGTTCGAGTCTTATCTTTCCTCAAGACTCCAGTGTGTCTTAGCGAATTTCAGAAACTCTTCTGATCATTTTATTAAGCATGGGGTCCCTCAAGGCTCTGTGCTGGGCCCAATTTTATTTCTTTTACATATCAACGACTTATTTCATCTTGATATATCTGGAAAGTTCACTGCCTTTGCTGATGATGCTACTGTGATGTGGCACAAAGATGAGCCAGAAGATCTGGTCCAAACAATTGCACGTGAGATCGTTGTTATCAAAACCTGGTGTGATTCAACTGGGTTTTTATTTAACTTTAAAAAAACACAAGTTCTTGGATTTCGTGTTGATATCAATGACATCGTTTGTGAACAATTTTCCATCAAAAGCCCTGAATGTACTAGGTTTCTTGGATTGCAGCTTGACGTTGACCTTAAATTTCAAAAACATATTATCAGTTTGAACAAAAAGCATGCATCAGGCTGTTATTGCGTACGAGCTGCAGCAACAAACTTGAGCATCTCGATTGCTAGTTTTTTTCGCGGTGGTGCAATCCCATCTGTCCTACGCTATACCATTTTGGGGCTGTTATAGCCAGTTCCTTCCAATCTGTCTTTAAGTTGCAAAAACGTGCAATACGATATATTGGTGCTTCTTGTAGAGAGCCTTGCAGACCGCTTTTTATTCGTCACAAAGTCCTTACACTGCCATCTCTTTTCATATTAGAGACTACGAGCCTAATACACAAACATCGTTCTTCATTCTCCGACCATCAACAAGCATATGCAACTCGCCGAAGACATGACATTCCGCTACCAATACCTCATTCTACCCTCGTGCGAAATTTCATAATATATAATAGTGTGAAAATATATAACTACTTGCCATCGGATATTAAAGCAATCCCAAATATTATGAAGTTCCGTAAAGCGTTAAAAAAATACTAATAACACAAGCATTCTACTCGCTGGACCAATATTTTGAATTTTCCGTCACTCAATCAGTTAGTCAACTATTGCCCCAAGTGTTTGATGAACATAAAAATAACCTCCATCTCTGGGGTTTCAGTAAAATTTTTAATTTGTGAATGTCTGACTTTTAAGTATTTTATTTATTTTTATGTATTTGTATTTAATTTTTATGTATTTTCATTATGTACTTTTACTTACTTATTTGCTTTGTCAATATGATTTTTTATATATCTTTGGCAATAAAGCATGTTAACCAACCAACCTATCCAAAAAGTAAACCTAAAGAAGATCTAGTTATAATGAGGAGCTAGAGTGGGTAAAGGATTATCGAGGAGTGTTTAATAGACTTAGGACACTCGCTTCTCGCCAAGGGACCCGTCAAGACATTTTATGTTGGACAAACAAAACTAGGCCACGGATAGTAGGATCAATTTGTACAAAAGGTTAAAACACAGGATAATTTCCCTATAACAAAAACTATATTAAATTCGTATACATTGTTTAAAGAATTTAATAATTTTGTCGATAATTTCTGGTTTTTGCATTGACAAGGCAAATTTTATATTTATAGGGGCTGTTACACGACACCGTACGAGATCTGTATATAAAGCATCGCAATGGCTTTTTATTCGGCTACATCCGAAGAATATATGGTTTAGGTCGTCTTTAACTTTGCAGTGTTCGCATTGTTCTGATGGGATAATATGAAGTCTGGACAAGTGCGACGGAAAAGAGCCATGGCCGATTTTTATTCGAGTAATCATGGAGATGTATTTTCTGGGTATGTTAAAGTTATTGTACCAATAAGCTAATGGTATGGTAGTCTGTATTTCTGTATACTTGGTAGGATTAGTAAAGCAATACTCCTGCCATTCTGCTTCCCATTCCTGGAACATTCTCTTCTTTAATAAGCTCAAGCCTTTCCGAAAGCTTTTACCTGCTGAAATTTCTGTACCTGTAGCTATGCGTGCTTTGGACAGTTCATCCACTTTTTCATTGGGATGTATGCCATGATGTGCCTTCACCCACACAAACTTTATGTGAATGCTACGGGATCTCATATGCTGTATTTTATATATATACGTATCACAAAAATATCCTTATACGCATGGTTAAGATCAAAATGTTTCAGTGACAGCAACACTGATAGCGAATCTGATAGGACTGTGACATTCTCTGCTTCAAATTTAAAGGCGTATTCTGAAGCTTCTAGGATTGCAGTAGCTTCCGCAGAAAATACTGAGGTATGACGTTAGCATTTAAACTTGCCTTCTTCACCATTAGATGGAACAAAATAGGCACAGCCAGTTCCCAAAAAAAATATGAGTTTTTATCCATTAATGAATCTATTATTATTATTATCTATGATAAGGAATCAGCAGCTTATTTTAATCCGATCCTATGTTGGCCTGACGTTGTGATAAGACAGGTATTGGACAACTAGAATAGCTCTAATGGCTCTATTAAACATCTTAGAACAACACAGTGCAGCATATGATATTATCTACAACAAGACCAAGATTATGATCGTAGATAGAGAGCACGATAATCATCGAAAAATAAAGTGTAGGACGTTGTGAAGTAGTTCAAAGCTTTGTGTACCTCGGTTCTTTGACCGACAATTCGGATGACTGTGAAAATGAGATTCGAGAGGGCGCATTCAACAGGCACGTGTGGCCACGACAAAGTTCACTAAAATATGGCGTGACCATAACAGCACTAAAGCTACCAAAGTGTTGCTGGTTCAGTCCCTTGTGTTCTCCATATTTCTGTATGCCTAGGAAACTTGGACTGCTTTTGATATGTGGACGTGGAGGAGAATGCTGAGAGTTTCTTATCCCGTCCATCGAACTAACATTTCAATACTGGATGAGCTTGGTAATCCAAAGAGACTATTCTCCATTGTGTTACATTCTTCGGGCATATTCACAGAAGCGATAATATGGAGAAACTTGTACGGTCATGCCCCTAGTGGGCGGCGCCGTGGCCGATATGGGTATCAAGAGCGCCACTGAATTGACAGTAAATCGCGAGTCACACTTTTCAAAACTATTGATAATATTCGTATCAGCAATACTACTGTGACTATGATATTGATGATGCTGGCCTCTGGTTAACCTATCTGTTACAATGCTTAATCTGAATACTCAGATGTTCTGATTGAGATGTCATTATAAAAACAGAGACCTACATACTTACACTCAAAGGAATGATAATATCTTTAGTTGAAAACTCAATTCAAGTGACATGCTTGAAATATGTACGCCCATAGAGTGTACAAGTAACAAGAAAGCACTGTAGAATAAGCTTAGTATAGTAATGAGCCAATAAATATTCCTGAATGTATCGTTTTGACAGATTATAGGTAGCACAGCGTCTTCACGCAGGTTGCGTCGAAGATGAATGGTCTCAGCGCAATGCCAGCTTATGATGTATGGTGACAATAAGTACGTTAATAAATCCGCCATTGGAATTGGCTTTGTTAATTGTAAACCGACCGGCTGCAGAATTCAATAGATACCTTATAGCTTAGGAATTCGAAAGATTGTACTTGCTCTTGGTTGTGTCTTAAGTGATACAATGATTGTTCTTAAACGTAAGATGGCTCAGGTGCTATTTATTTATCACGGAATAGACACGTTTTCTTATTTTTTAATCACTTATTTTTCGACGGCTACAACCTGCAACGTTTCAAATCTAACGTGCACCGACACAGTTAACTGTAAGAGTAGCCAAGGCTAAACTTCGCTGCTTGTGTCCCTCTTGGTTTTTTTTAAACAAAGATGACATTATTATTATTCTGATTTTCCAAGCCTCTCTCGCATGACTGATGCAGCAACAAGTGTTGACGGGCTGTGCCAAGTCAACACCCCGACCATTATTGATCTGAATTTAGGAAGGCTCGTACGATATTACAGGTCGTATTATTATTTCGCATTTCTTATTTTTTCTCACATGGTTGCAACACCTGACCTATTATTATTCTGAATTCAGGAAGGACCGTACAATGCTGCAGGTTATTATTATTATTATCCTCTCACAGCGCCTCTACAGCGCCATGGGCTTTCAGCCTTTTTCATAAACAAAAATCAAAAGGGAACGAATGTGGTATGTAACAAATACATCTATCTTCTTACTCCACTTGGAAAATTATTCATTAGCATTTAGACTGCTGGAAGGTTGTGGCAAAATGGATTCCAAAATCGAATCGAGTGACAATTTATCAGCAGCGGAAAACTGCAGTATAATCTACAGTTTTTAAATAAGGTTAAATACTGAAAGTTGGTTTCATCATAACCACCCTGACATGAAGTCTCAAAGTATGCAATCCAAAAAATAAATGTGAAGTTATTTATAATCGCATAGGGAAAATTAAAGCAAAACTTTAGAAGATGTTGGAAGAAGTAATCAAATATTTTGTTTGAACCATGGTGGATCTTTGCCGAGTAAAGCTATTGCATTTTCCTTATATACTGGTCCATAATGTAAATATTTTTGCTGGTTTGACGATATATTGCAATCATTGCAGTAAATAATAAGAAGCTATCAGACGTATTTTCAATAAACGCCGGTGTTCCTCAGGGATCTGTCCTATCCCCTACACTGTTTCTGCTGTATATCAACGATCTGCTGGAAATAACATCCAATCCAATCTACAGCTTCGCAGATGACAGTACATTAGTGTCGTGTATGAAACCAGGCAAGCCACTATCATCCCAGGAGACGGTACGTCGGCGACAGCAGCATGCCTCACAGATCAACGCTGATATCAAAACAATTGTCGAGTGGGGATTAGCAAATAAAGTACAGTTCAACGTACAAAAAACCCAGGCAACAACACTTACAAAGAAGTCTCTCGATGGCTTACCAACCGTGGAAATGGAGGGTCACACGATAGTCGAATCACCTTCCGTCAAGCTTTTGGGAATCAACATCAACAATAACATGTCCTGACACGACCACGTCGTCGGTATTGCTAAAACGGCATCCCAGAAGCTTGGAGTTTTGTTCCGCTGTAGGAAGTTGTATACACCAGAGCAACTGCTGCTGCTCTACAAGGCACAGATCCGACCATCGCTGGAGTATTGCTTCCATGTGTGGGGATGCGCTCCGAAGCACTCTCTAAAGCTTCTGGACACTATCCAGAAAAGAGCGATTAGACTAATCGATACGCCAAACCTCACAAAGGACCTCCACAGCTTGGAACATCGAAGGAGGGTGGCTGACCTATCCCTGTTTTACAGATTCTATCACGGAAGATGTTCGAGTGAGCTCTCTCAGATAATAACACCACAGGCCGTCCGAACCAGGAAAACTAGAGAAGCTCTGTGAGCTCGTCCTTACCAGGTCGAGGTCCTTATTCCCCGAACTAGTCTCCTCCAGCATTCTTTCTTTTGGAGAACTTCGACGCTGTGGAATCAGCTGCCGGGGAATTTGTTTCCCGACGGCTATAACCTGAAAATTTATTTTTTTTATTATGTTGACAAAACCGGATTTTCCCCGGAATAGTAATTAACAAATTTGATATTTATTCTTAAAAAAAGAAAAAAAAGGTTTTGACACCGTATATAATACATCGTCAGTTACCTGTTGTAGTTTAATTCAATTTTTTTTAAACCAGAAGGGACATTGACAAAACCGGTTTTTTTCCGGACTAGTTTTTCCATGGTGGTTCCGAATCTGTATTTAGTTTTTCTCTAGCCGCTGTAGTTTTGGCTATCTTTTGTATACGGACAAACGGACGGACCGACGGACAGACAGAGGCTCTGCATAGGCTCTTTTCAGTGACTTCAGTGAGTCAGTGAGAGCTAATAAAAAATGTCAAGCACAAAACATGCCAACATCATATGGTTTAACATGCGAATAGGGTGTTCCAACAATGGATGATTCCAAACCGTTTGAAATCAGGTATAGTACACGTCAGAAATATAGGAGCTAGTTACATTTTTTGTGCTTCTATCGAGTGCCGACACTACAAAGGACCCCATAATCCCCCGCAAGACACTCGACGCGACGGGTCGAATGACCCTTTTTCCTTTCGGCATTTTTTGCTGCGCTGTTATACGGTCATTCGTGTAGTCAAAATTGTATATATCTGTGTATAATCAGATGTCAATATACAATAAATAGATCAATTTGTTTTGTTTTTATCTACTGCAAATTGGTATTTTCGATTATTTTGATCTCCTACCACTTTCTGAATGATTATTATATATATTTTGTATAGACAATTACGGTTTTATCTGACTTCTTCAATACCTATCTGACTAGACATGCGCTGTCAAGCGATCCCCAAATTCAACTATCAGAAAATTGATAAATACGGCGAATAATAACAGCATGGTCTTGCAAACACACCGCTGCCTGCTAGAGCATAGCCTTTGGTTCTTTTAACCTACTCGAATTGCTTGCGATTTCCTGGTACATCCTTGTAGCAGCTAGAACTTATTTCGATGCTATTTTATGCCGCTCATACGTCATAAATTTGTCGATGGCAAACGTCGCCGTCGTCTCCACATCTGATAGGCGCGCCGACACGTCGAGAGAAGAATACTCCTTGACTGCGATAGCACCTGTACATGACAGATTTAGTGTCGTGGTAGTACCGGTGTCACAAGAGATCTCTATCTTAATAGCTGGTACTCTCGATGACCACTGTTGTTAGGTAACCCAGAGATACTCTGTGTATATGTAGCTTGAAGCGAAGAAATAATGTGCAGGCGTTATTAATAAAAACGTAGATGTATATGTTTACATATTCCATACCATTCTTTCCCACAATGGTTGATTTTCCTTTAATAATTAGGGATTCCCCCATAAATTGATATATTTTTATGTCTGATTAATTAGCCTTTAATGTACATTCCCCCCTTATTCTCTATAATAATTGTAACTATTCCAATAATTTTTATACGATTTTGAGTTTTGACTAACTCCTTTATAGACTTTATTGGTTATTCCTATCAATTCATAAAACCAATAAAACATTTTCATTGAAATAATCATTATAACTAATAATAATGAAAATTGATATCTCTCCTACCCAATTGCCAATTCTCATATAATATTACAAAGACTGTAAACTATTATGGTCTATTTCACAAATACCTTTCCTCTTTTGTTTAACATTAAAATATATAATTACACCTGCTTTTTGGGTGTTATGCTTGAACATTCTAGCTCTTTGTCCTTGGTTTTCCAAAAATAGAATATTCCAACATGGCGATAATAAATTCTTCGACCTCAGGATCATCGATCTGTTATCGATTATTAACACTCGTCTTTCATTTCGATCCGTGTCATCTGTCAAGAGTGATAGACAAGTGACAAGTGTCATTGTTTTTGAATGCCATTCATTTGAAAACGACATTTCCACGTGGTTTATTCAAGAGTGAAATAACCGATTTTACTACAGATATCTGATTTTAATGTGTTTTAAATGTTTAAAGTCCTTTGTATTAATTTCCAATGTTTTGTGACAACGATTTTGTGTTTTGCACAAATTGTGCTGTTATTGTGAAGACTCTGCCATCCAACATCTTTTCGCATCAATCTCAATAACTTTTGTAAGTATTTAACATCATCTTTTTGATATTGCAACTGATGCTCAAAATTCTATTGTAGCCATGAAGATGGAATCATAAGTTTCCGAAAGCTTGGAATAAAGTTAAAAGAGTCCACTTTTGCGTTTAATTGCCGCAGTCCCAATTATTAACCGTTTATTATCTGGTTTTTGTTTCGGCAATGACTGTTGTTTGTTATATGTTTACATATATTTATATTCAAAATTTTCGCACAAAAACGCGGTTTGCGTTTCCTTAAAACTTTAATCAATACCAATATCGATCTAGTTTTCAGAATAAAACTGTATACTGTGTGATTAAAAAGATTTGGTCAAAAAAATGCCATATTCAGCAATTTTTTAATAATTTTCTATACTTACATAAAGAATCAAACCAACACCCATCTCAAAAGTACGGAATTATTAGAACGGGCTAGAAAAGTGTGCAAACCAGGGGAACTCGACACCGAACTGGAACACCTCAAGGACGCTCTTAAGGCAAACGGCTATACAGAAAAAGAAATAACAAGAACAATGAGAAGAAATAGGGCAAAACAAGTACCTGAACCGATAGCAAAAGCTTTTCTACCCTAATATGTGCCTGGAATAGGAACAGACAGAATAGGAAAAATGTTACGGAAAGGAAATGTCAAGACCATCTACAAGCCCACAAGAAAGATACAGGAGTATTTGAGAACGGTGAAGGATAAAAGAGACCCACTCACAACACCGGGGGTTTATCGCATACCATGCACATGTGGGAGTGTATACATAGGAACAACGAAGCGATCGATAAACAGAAGGATTGCAGAACATAAGGCTAGCTATCGACTAGGTTATACGAACAAATCAGCGATAGCCGAAAATGCGATTAAGGAAGGAGGCCATAAAAACAAGTTTAAAGAAACTCAGGTTCTTGCCGCAACGTCCTCATACTATGCCAGCCTTAACAGAGAAGCCATCGAGATACAAAAACACCACAATAATTTCAAGAGAAAAGAAGAAACACACAAAGTCAACCGGACATGGGTACCCATCCTAAAGGACAGAAAGTCAACCGGACATGGGTACCTATCCTAAAGGACCTGAAGACACTGCCATATCGCAAAGGGGCGGAGCTACTAACGCTACCGGGTAGGGCCACGTCACCGTTTACAGGTATAAATAGAGGTGCACATCCCCCAGCCGTCAGTATTTTGGGAGTCGCCGAAGTGAAATAGCTTCTGAAGATGCCATCCACTTGCGGTGGCGAAACGTCAAGTCTTAACGCTAAACGACGCCGCGGCCCGAAAACTCAAGAACCACAAATTCATTTAATAATATTGCCTAATTATAAAATTTAAAAAATTCGTCGATATTTCTCTAAAGCTATTCTTTTTCCTCATGCTATAGTTTTTTCAGTTCGGAAGTCAAAATTAACAGTCAAAAAATAATTACAGGTGGACCATTGCAAACAGCTCTCACGAACGTACGAACTATGACCCCCCTCTTAAGGGTTAAATGAGTTGGATAGGATGAATGGATCATTATACTTGACTCTTTGAATCTACCGCGAGATCCGCAGCGAAATATGAAGACCGTCCTCTTCACGGAATCAGCGTGAAGCCATTTCGCAAATTACCTCGATTAAAAATAAATCCTCTTATCATCGCGTTACTTGATACTCTTAATAAATAAAATTATAAAAGGGGACGAAGCCGCTTCTTAATGCGTTGAGGTGATTAAGATGAAGCCGACAGTTTACAAACAATATCGAGATCAACATACCATGCTCCATAATGCAGCAACATGTTAAGGGATAATGAATTTGATGACAGATTTCTGCAAGAATGATAATCCTCATCCAGTTCCATTTTATGATACAACTAACAAAAGTAAACGGACATTTTTCAAATGGATTGAAATTCAAGCCATATACCTATTGAAAATTAGATATCGTATATAAATTCTTATAAGTTAGTTACTAATGATGAGCTTTTCACTATACCATCAATCGACCTGCATCCTGAACGTTAAGAAACAATGAAAGTAGATAGCTTTTTTTATGGTCAGCCTTCCGCAAGGGCTAAAAGCCTATGGCGCTGTAGAAGCGCTGCGAGAGGATAAGTGTCGAAAATATTCAGGTTTAATTATATCTAATGAATGAAGAATGACCCAACATGCTTACTATTTAGTCCGACCCAGTACGTATTTTAGTAGCTCCGGTTTTCGACGCTATAAGTACCTTCATCTGTATGTTTGTTTGTATGTATGTAACCGACACCTTTGGACTCGATTTTGGCGCACTTCAAACGAACATATTTAATTTAAACTTTGTACACTTGTCAAGAACCAGCAATAATATAATAATTTAATAACTTTGTCTCATTATTCTGATCACGATCCCCAGAATTCAAGTTCTAAGACCCTTCTTTGTTCAAAAACTGGTGAAAGTGACAGATATATATTTTATGTTTGACAAATGGTGAAACAGCTTAACAAATTAAACCTTAATCATGATGGTTCTGGTCTTAGGACTTAGGACTCTAAATGTTATATAATAGTTTGTACGCACAGATGTTTTCACTAGCTCGTATAGTAATCATACACTATAATAGCAGGTAACGGAATATGACTTGACAGTCTATGATATAGGTTTGCAATCTTACTACCGATCAATTGGCATTCTAATATAAGGTGTTCAGTAGTACCAATCTCTCCACATCTGCAGTGAGGTTCATCGTCTTAACCTATTCTAGTTTTGTGTTGAGGCCTTAGGCAATGCCCACATCAAATCTTCAAAAGGTTCTCACAAGTGGGCTATTCATTTCTTTCTGAAACCAGGCTTTGTTCTTATGTGCTGCTGGATCTGTCTGGATGTCACCCCAGATGGATTTCTGTGGTAGTGTTCACTTCATTTTTCTTTCAGGTTGTTCAAGTCACTGTAAGGAATTTTGAAATTTCTGGGCAGTACTCCATCTATCTACAGGGTTATTCACGTTATTCGACATGGGGCATTATGGCTAAAGTATTTGATAAAAAAGAAAATAATGATTTGGGATGGATAAAGACTCATAAAGGCTACATTTTAAAAATATTTTCATATTATACAGGGTGTCCCAAAAACGCGAAATGTATCAAAGTTATGTTTTTTTAAATGGAACACCCCATATATTATTGCATATTCAGATTCCTTGATGAATTCTATTGTGACTTCATGTATCATACACGGGACTTAAAGCGGACCGTTTAGGAGTAAATCACCATTTTCGGTATAAGTAGATATCAGGAAAAAATTGAATATCGCAGAGATTATAAAATTTGGAAGGCTGTGACTTTGCCGTATTACTAAGCATAAAATGCGACAGCTTTGATGAGAGTGTTAAATTTAAATTACGTTTATACTTGGAGAAATCGGTCGATGAATTAAGGAAACTTCGATCAGCGATAACTTGATTTTTTCAAATGAGAATGCCTAATTTTTTTTATACGGTTAAAAGTAGAATTTGATAACCTTTCTAATGATATAAGGCTGTGCATATCAATCTCTGGTGGTTTTTATTTAATTTTAAATTTTCAAACAAATAGGCGTTTTTTAATCTGCCTACCTATAACCAACGTAGCAGGCCATGAAATATAAACAAAAACCTGTTCAGGTACAAGAAAACAACTAACTTAGCTGAAAAATACACACGAACTAGACTAAAGGGACAAGATTATAAAAATTACTCACAACAAACAAAGTCTAACCAGAAACAACGGCGGTAACATATCTTTGTTTAAAGAGAAGCTGGAGTATGGCAGAAATGAATTTTTTCACTGCCTACTAGCTACTGCAATGTACTAGAGATTGGCAATTTCCAAAACCATTAAAAATTTTGAACTAAAGTAAAAACACTAGAGAATGTTGTAAGCAGTTTATTATTTTCATAATAAAATTTCACATTTAATGATATAAAAAAGTATGCAATTCTGTCAAAACTCAAGTCAAAAGTACCTCTGACTGGAGTTTTGAAAATTCTTCAGTACCTATTAGCAAGGTCGCAGAAAATGAAGAATGAATTAAAATTTGTTCAAATTAAAAACATAACTTAAATGGCAGAAAATTTAAATCTGATTTGTCAGTATTCCTTTTTTGCAATATTGCTAATAGATATTGAAAAATAGAAGGGCTCCAGTCAGAGGTATCGACTTCGACGCAAATTAGTACTTTTTTACACCATTACATATGATTGATAGTTGCGTGCTGGAGCAACAGTCGCTGGTTGTTTCTGTTTCATATGAGGGTTTTTGATTGCCTTGGCAATTTTTAACCTCTAGTAAATTGCGGTAGCCAGTAAAAATATCTATTACTGCCATACTCCAGCTTCTCTTTGACCTTAGAGATGTTATCGCAGTTGTTTCTGGGAGGGTTGATTTGTTGTAAGGAATTTTTATAATCTTGTCCCTTTAATCTAGTTAGTGTGTATTTTTCAGCTAAGTTAGTTGTTTTCTTCTAGCTGAACAGATTTTTGTTTATATTTCATGGCCTGCTAGGTTGCTTATAGGTAGGAAAATTGAAAATCGCCGATTTGTTTGAAAATTTAAAATTAAATGAAAACTACGAGAGATTGATATTCACAACCTTATATCATTAGAAAGTTTATCAAATTCTACGTTTAACCGTATAAAGAAAATTAGACATTCCCATTTGAAAAAATAAAGTTATCGCTGATCGAAGTTTCCTTAGTTCATCGACCGATTTCTCCAAGCATAAACCTAATTTAAATTTGACAGTCCGTCAGTTAGGTACCATGTATGATACATAAAGTCACACTAGAATTCACCAAGGAATCTGAATATGCAATAATATATGGGATGTTCCATTTAAAAAAACATAACTTTGATACATTTCGTGTTTTTGGGACACACTGTATAACATGAAAATATTTTTAAAATGTAGCCTTTATGGGTATCTATCCATACGAAATTATTATTTTCTTTTTTATCAAATACTTTAGCCATAATGCTCCGTGTCGAATAACGTGAATAACCCTGTATAGTTGGGGTCTCTGCTAGTTTGTCAATTGTGTCGGTTTGAGGTATATCTGCATGTCCTTCAATCCATACGATTTTTTGTAAGAATTGCTGTGCCTGTTAATCAAGTCAATTATGTCAGAGATGACATGGCTAAAAGTTGGTGATATTTCTCTAATCTCGTAGCTGCACTTTTATTCAACTTATCAATTGAATGAAACAACATTGAACTCCAGTACACGTCTGTTTTTAAAATAAAAAAGTTCGATTAACAACTGATGAAGGTCTGAAATTGAAACTTAATCTCATATACCCTAAAAATTAAAACGATTCATAACAGACTCTCGTTCAGCTCACGGTGTCCAGATCCTTATCCAGCAAATGATTTATTCGAATACAATAAAAATAACTCCTGCTTCAGAACAAAGTGTCATATACATTCACTTATCTCCACAACAGCCTACGCCTGATTAGTATCTTAACAGTGATTTATGGGGATCAAAAATTATTTTACTTTGCGAATACAATTGTTCCTGCGTCGTGTGGCCTATATTATGAGTAAAGATGGTCATATTTAATGATCTTTCATTTTTCTATACCATTTTTTGTCTGCTAATTAAATATGAAACTTTTATCAAAAAGTACTTTGTGTAGCGTGTATATACATGGTGTTCTATGATGACACATGGAAAATAATTTTGGAGAAAACTGTACACTACTGTACTAACAAAAAAAGAAGGGTCCAATTTTTAACTGTTTCAGAGATTTATTGATTTTTAGAGATTTTCATTAAAATACAGACCTCCAAACTCAAATACTAATTAAACAAGATCTTATTGTCGGATTTTGGAATTTTTGGTATTAGTCCTTCGAAGATATGCCATCACGTCATTGTCGTCTAAAAGAGAGTGATCATGTATCAAACATCTCGCGAGATAGTGTCAAAATCAGAATGTTGTGGTTTAAAAAACGTTACAGTAAAAGGAATTTATTTTAAAAAATCATAAATTAATTAACCGTGCACTTCTGCAACCATAACAATCCAGAGTAAACAATAAGAGTGGAAGGTGATTTTTAATGTGTTTCTAATTATTTACCTGCACAAACGAAACTATAAAGATAAAAAGATGCCTGCAAAGTTTGTAGTACCAGGTTGCACTAGCAATTGTGCTTCCAATAAAGGACATACCAACCATAACATTCCAGAGTAAACAAGAAGAGTGGAAGGTGATTTTTAATGTGTTTCTAATTATTTACCTGCACATACGAAACTATAAAGATAAACAGATGCCTGCAAAGTGTGTAGTACCAGGTTGCACTAGCAATTGTGCTTCCAATAAAGGACATACCAACCATAACATTCCAGAGTAAACAAGAAGAGTGGAAGGTGATTTTTAATGTGTTTCTAATTATTTACCTGCACAAACGAAACTATAAAGATAAACAGATGCCTGCAAAGTGTGTAGTACCAGGTTGCACTAGCAATTGTGCTTCCAATAAAGGACATACCAACCATAACATTCCAGAGTAAACAAGAAGAGTGGAAGGTGATTTTTAATGTGTTTCTAATTATTTACCTGCACATACGAAACTATAAAGATAAACAGATGCCTGCAAAGTGTGTAGTACCAGGTTGCACTAGCAATTGTGCTTCCAATAAAGGACATAAACAGAAGTGGGTGAACGGTATTCCTTGTAAGGGCTGGTTATATTTATAAGAATAAAGACACTACTTTACAAACATTTCAAAGGATAAGACCTATTTTAAAGCACAATGTGGTACCTACAATGTTTTCTGGACCTCCCAAATATCACAAAAAAATACAGTTAATAGAACCCATCTGGGCATGCATCTGGGCATACCTACGAAAAGATTTGATAGTGAAAGGGAATCAAGACCAGCAAGAATGGCTTCACAGTGACCTAATAGTGAATTTTTCTAGCTCAAGTGACAATTTACAACGTAAATTGAGTGTTCATTTAAGTGGAAGTGGAAGTGGCAGCAGGAAACAGGTTGCGTTTATTTTTATTTTGTAGTGTTTGACTACGATGAACCAGACATCAGATGTAAGTGGTATTAGTAGTAGTAGCTCTAAAAAGTATCTTTCTTAATTTATTAACCAAGATGAACTCTAATACACATAAAATGTAATAATTATTCTGAAACTATAGGCCCACTATTTGACAGCTAAGCCACGTTGCCACATCTAAGGCTCCGGCCTAGTGTGGAGGCGGCCATGGATGGTGGTAAAATTGGCAACTTATTCTCTCTCACAAGATTGTAAACTTTCTTTGGCTGGACATGGGGAAGGTTTTAAAATTAAATCAACTGAAGTGCACGGTAAACAAATGCACATCTTTGTAGTTATCCGTTGGCACCACAGACTTGCTGTAAATGTGGTAGACATAGGCAATAAGTTTGCATTTAAGCTCTAAAGGCATATTGGATCTCCGAGAGTGCAAAATTTCTACATACCATAAACAGAGATCGGTTAACCAAAACATCGGTGTAGGATCTCAAAATTGTATAATTTGAAGATAACTTCAAGTTGTAATATTTAAAATGGATTCGTCTTAAGAACTCGCTAGGAAAGCAAGCAGAAGATGCAGGTCACGTTATAAAGTATCTTGTGTCCGTAGATTTTCAGTTAAGTTTGGACTCATTCGTCCAAAGGATCCTATACAAAAAAGTTGCATCTTAGTCGTCCACATGACGTTCAGGATCGCCTTCAAGTAACTTAATCCTTTGACTGAGACACACTAGCGACAAGATCAAAAAATTTTAATTTTTCATTAAAACCATCTATATGAAGCTTGAAAGGTGGTCTTTTTTATTTTATAGCAGAATAAGATACTTTAGACTTATTGGATCAAAGGATCAAAGTAATGGACTGTTTGGGTATCATCAGCCAAACACTGAATAGACGAGTTCCATCCACAATTGAAGAGTTATCTATAACTTTAACTTTGTTAACTTTAAGTAAAGAATAACATTAAAGCATAAACTAGAGAAGTACAGCGCTCAATGGCACAATTACATACTAAAACATCTTAATGTAATATCCAAGAAAACATTAAATAATATAAAATGTGACTCTGTAATCTATGTTGCACTTAGGTAACTGAATACCTGTATGAGCGAAATAGACCATGTGAAAAATTAATAGTAAAAATATTGTAACACAGACAAGTGGATCCCATAGATAGAAAAACCAAGGAATGAAAATAAAATTCAGAATTATATGCAGACCCATACAGTATAGAAAATGTTTTTAAAGATCTCTTGATTATAATATATGTAGGCCTTACATTCAATACGAATTTTTTTCAAAATCATCAGCTGTCTTATTTGAGGGGGTAACAAGTTATAGATTTTTAGCGCAAGATAGAAAATAGACCGTATTTTTTTTGAAGTAGAAGCAGTAGGAATTTCAAGATGTTTATTGACATTGATTCTAGTTTGGTATGAATGGCTTATGAAGTTTTTGAATTTAATGGACTTTTGAACAAATATGCAGATCGCCAGACAGTACAGTGATTGCCTATCAGAAATTAATTGTGATAAATAGAAGCATCAGGTGTATACTTAACATAATGATATATTGTCTCGCTCGCTATAGAATTCGATTCGTGTCAGATAGTAACGAAGCAGGTACACCTATTAACGTACCACGTATCCTGATAAACATCTAAAATGTATTCTCCTGAATATATGTTTGTGTAGTATGTCTGAGTTTGACTTATTCTTCCCGTGCAAAATATAGATCAAGTAAATCCAGTTCTGCTTATTCGAAAGACATTTTTGCATATATTACTTCATTCTTGCTCTTTCCTTTCCAACAACAATATTTTTTAATTAAGATCTCGTTTCTGTATCTGCCAATATATTTTTTACTCGTTTTGGCTTCCTATACCACGCAGCGGTGGGTCGTTAAATATTTTTGGGGACCCAAAAAACCTCTGAACAGTTAAAATTGGCACGGACGATTGCCTGTTATATTTGCTCTGCATAAATATTTGTATATAGCAAATAAAACTAAACTAAAACTAAAAAACAATTCATTTGTTTATTTATATCTCGTCATCGGAACTCAGTCCATTTATTGTATCATACAATGACCCTGATGGCTATGACAAAGCTTACTAAAATATGGCGTGACCATAACATCACTAAAGCTACAAAAATGTCGCTGGTTCAGTCTCTTGTGTTCTCCATATTTTTGTATGCCTCGGAAACTTGGACTGTTAAAAAGGCAGATCGAGCTCGCATAGATGCTTTTGAAATGTGGACATGGAGGAGAATGCTGAGAGTTCCTTATACCGCCCATCGAACTAACTAACGTTTCCACACTGGATGAACTCGGTAATCCAAAGAGACTATCCTCCATTGTGTCGACGAGAATGCTTATATTCTTCGGATATATACACAGAAGCGATAATATGGAGAAACTTGTAGTTCAGGGTCATGCCTCGAGTGGGCGGCGCCGTGGCCGTCCCCCTACACGCAGGGTGGGTACGACGAAACAGTTGCTGGATATGAGTATCAAGAGGGTCACTAAACTGGCAGCAAATCGCGAACGATGGCGAGCTACGGTGCTCAAAATTTAATATTCGTGTCGGCAATACTATAGCTCCGACTTAATTCATTTTACGAGTTCACAACATGTCTGTTAAGACATAGTGACTATGATGATGATGATGACAATGACTCTAGTAGCCAATGCTGATAACACGAATAATTTCCGTAACGATTTACGTATTTCAAATTTTTCAAATCAAATTTAATTAAAAAAATAGTACAATGTAATTTAAATTATTGAACATGTTTTTTTTCAGGATAATAGATACTGAAATCGCATAATGCCTAGGCATAGGAACATCTGACACTAGGTGGAAACAAAATACAGGATACAATTTGGTAGAGATAGTAGGAACGTGAGCATGTACTTCCTATTTACATCGATAAAACTTCAACAAATGTGTTGGAATGTTCAATAATATAGTTTTTCATTTCAGTTTTAACCTGTCTGATTGAGGATCTCTGCTTTAAGTTTTTAGGGAGTGTATTATGGTATAACTTAGGTACTAGAAAGGAAATGGGCCTCTGAGTAAGTGAGACAAATTACGTGGATTTTCGTCATTTAGATAACGTAAAACGCCCAAAAAGCATAATATCTCAAACTCGAACATTTTCGCGATCACAATACTCCCCTTACCTACCGGCGTGGGAAGTGCCGAGGATATAGTTTCATTAAAATCACCACTCAGTTATTATTTATCGTCCATACTTCATATACGAGTAGTACTGTTCCAGAAGTTCGTGCTTCCTTGAATAATCATTATCATAGCCACAATGTCTTGACAGACATGTTGTGAACTCGTAAAATGCATTAAATCGGAGCTAGAGTATTGCCGACAAGAATATTATCAATAGTTCTGAGAACTGTACCTCGCCATCGTTCGTGATTTACTGTCAGTTCAGTGGCGCTCTTGATGCTCATATCCAGCAACCGTTTCGTCGTGCCCACCCAGCGTGTAGGGGGACGGCCACGGCGTTGTCCACTCGGGGCATGACTCTGAACTACAAGTTTCGCCATATTATCGCTTCTGTGTATACATCCGAAGAATGTAAGCATTCTCGTCGACACAATGGAGGATAGTCTCTTTGGATTACCGAGCTCATCCAGTACGGAAACGTTAGTTCGATGGGCGGTATAAGGAACCCTCAGCATTCTCATCGACGTCCACATTTCAAAAGCATCTATGCGAGCTCGATCTGCCTTTTTAACAATCCAAGTTTCCGAGGCATACAAAAATATGGAGAACAAAGAGACTGAACCAGCGACATTTTTGTAGCTTTAGTGATGTTATGGTCACGCTATATTTTAGTAAGCTTTGTCATGGCCACACGTGCCTGTTGAATGCGCCGTCGAATCTCATTTTCACAGCTACCCGAATTGTTGATCAAAGAACCGAGGTACACAAAATCTTGAACTACTTCTCAACGGCCTATTGACTTTATCTCTCGATGATTATCATGCTCTCTATCTACGATAATAACCTTGGTCTTATTGTAGTTAATACCAAGACCATACGCTGCACTATGTTGTTCTAAGATGTTTAATAGAGCTACTAGTCCTTCCTGAGAAGCAGCAATAAGGGTTGTATCGTCAGCAAATCTTAAGTTAGATATTTTGTTTCCGCCAATAGTTATACCGCCATTCCGGTTGTCTAATACCTGCCTCATCACAAATTCAGAGTAAATGTTAAATAACATCGGAGATAATACACATCCCTGACGAACTCCTTTTCTGGTTGCAGTTTGATCAGACAGGTTACCCTCAACTCTTACGCAAGCCGAATTAGACTCGTAGAGTAGAGTGCTGTATGAGAAAACTAGATGATAAGGACCTCCCATAAAGATGAGGATTTCTCACAGTTTAGGACACTTTACGTTATCAAACGCCTTAGAATAGTCCACAAAGCAGATAAAAACTGGAAAATAATGCTCTCTGGCTCTTTAAATAATTTGTCATAAGTTTAAGATCTGTTCACGCGTACCGCGTCCTTTCACGAAACCTGCCTGCGCCTGAATAATCAATACCAGAATAACGTTGCTTGAGCACCTAGTCTGAATTTCTCATCGTGATATTCGTGATCCTAAACACATTTTTCCTTATGCACTAAAAACCTTCAGAAAAGAAATATAAACAAAATTTTATGATAAAAATTCACACTATGAATGTTGATATCATCTGATGAAGCCATTAGTACGTCCTTTATAGTACACCACTGTTGTCATCGATCTTTTCCAAGGCAAATTCGTATAATTGATAAAGGTGTGCTACACGCAAGAAGGGAATGATGCAATTAACTAAAATAACGTGAGAGGAAAAAATACGACAACAGGTTGGTTTAACAACTCTAAATTGGCGACTTGCTGCAGACAACTTGCAAAAAACTGGACGGGGAAATAGAGTCATTACGCTTTTTGTATAGTTAGTGGCTAGGTATCAAGCCGCTTCTTGCATACGTTTATGTTAACTTTGCGAAATAATGTAATAATATTATTGAAATTTGTAAGCCTCAAACTGGGTAGGAAATTGCTGATGCAACGATCATTAAAGTCGAATTCTGGACTTTTTTTAGCCCAGAACTTTTTTTATGGTCAGCCCCCCGCAAAAGTTGAAAGCCTATGATGCTGCAGAAGCGCTGCAAGAGGTTAAATGTCTGTGCACGTTAGATTTGAAACGCTGCTGGTTGTAGCCAGCTGATTCCACAGCGCCAAAGTTCTTCAAAAGAAGAAGTGCTGGAGGAGACTTGTTCGGGGAGTAGGGACCTCGACCTGGTAAGGATGAGTTCGCAGAGCCTCTCTAGTGTTCCTCGGTCGGATGGCCTTTGGTGTTTATTATTTAGGAGAACTCACTCCAATATCTTCCGTGACAGAATCTGTAAAAAAAAGACAGGTCAGCCACCCTTCTTCGATGTTCCAGGTTGTGGACGTCCGTCCTTTGTGAGGTTAGGAGTATCGATTTAGAGTGCAGTAGTTGCTCTGGTGTATACAGCTTCCTACAGCGGAACAAAACTCCAAGCTTCTGGCATGCCGTTTTAGCAATACTGACGACGTGGTCATGCTAGGAGATGTTATTGTTGATGTTGATCCCCAAAAGCTTGACGGAAGGTGATTCGACTATTAGGTGACCCTCCATTTCCACAGCTGGTAAGCCAACGTGAGACTTCTTTGTCAGTGTTGTTGCCTGAGCTTTCTGTACGTTAAATTATGATTTATTTATCCATATAGAACAATAAAATTGAAAGAATCGTTTCCGATTGAGATTGATATTATTTCAGTAAATCTTAAGACTCCAGTGCAGTGATAACGGAGGTCAAAATATACTATTTCAGGTTAGGTTACTTTGTGACTTTATTTTATTTTATGTTATTTCATTTTTATTATTTCATTGGATCTGGGATGATGTGTTTCTTGTAGTTGCATCTCGCAATTACTTGGTCCTGGATAACTAGCATAAAACCCTTCATATCTAGGAAGAGCTGGCCATCCTGCAGCCAGATGTATGACTATTTTTCTTAATGTGGTCTTATGTTACACGGATCTATGTTTGCTATGGAGTGTTTTCTGCGACCAGGTGTTTAGTTTTTCTTGTTTTGTTTGCTTAGGATTGTATGCGACTGCTGGGTGGCCTGGACAAGGGAGACTGAGTGGTTGTAATTTTGTCTCCTTCTTACTATGTTTTGCATGTTTCTAGATGTCCACCTTCCAACTCAGCCTTGTTGTCTGTCTGTTCGTCTGTTTATTTTGCTCTCTGTTAGTTTGTCGACGTTACTGTCGCTGCATAATCACAGTGACTGTTGTACTGACTTGGACAGGATTTGAAAGGCAGTGTGCCAAGGGGTCAAAGTAGGTATAGCTAATGCCTTTAAAAGTGGATGCCTTGGTGGTAGAAATATCACCAAAAAACAAAAGTATCGGAATTCTTGCCTACCTTCTTTTGGTATTTTAGGGGTTGTTTATTATGTCTGGTATCAGGTAATCAATTAACGATGAGGAGCTAGGTCTGAAGTTATTCCAAAACCTTTTTTGTATTTAAGAAGGAAGTATCATTGCTCTAGTTCAGCTCAGTTTAGTTTTAGTAAGATCTTGCGGTGGGCAGAGAAAACCATTCGCCCAAATGCTCCCTGAGACCCTAGATGGCGTATCACCCTTTCCAGTTCTAGATTTTCGTCAAGGGTAATCGCTTGCACACTTGCTCATGCTCCAAATGCAAGTGCAGTATATGGGGCCACTAGTTTTCCTTAGCATTCCAGGCCCCTGAAGGGCTAAAGTCCGCCCTGACTACGCTATATTTTCAAGCAGAATGAATAGGAAATAGTTTGGTTCTAACCCTTTATCACGGAATTTAGACTGATTCTGATTCCTTCTGTTCAGCGTACCCTATGGTAGATTTTCAGACACACCCTGAACATGTCGTTATTGACGATTTTTTTATATATCAATTTTGCTATATGGTCACTACCTTTTAAAGGTCATCATCATAGTCACAATGCCTTAACAGACCTGTTGTGAACTCGTAAAATACATTAAGTCGGAGCTAGAGTATTGCCGACACGAATATTATCAATAGTTTTGAGAACTGTAGCTCGCCATCGTTCGCGATTTACTGTCAGTTCAGTGGCGCTCTTGATGCTCATATCCAGCAACTGTTTCGTCGTACCCACCCAGCGTGTAGGGGGACGGCCACGGCGCCGCCAACTCGGGGCATGACCCTGAACTGCAAGTTTCTCCATATTATCGCTTCTGTGTATATGTCCGAAGAATGTAAGCATTCTCGTCGACACAATGGAGGATAGTCTCTTTGGATTACCGAGCTCATCCTGTATGGAAACGTTAGTTCGATGGGCGGTATGAGGAACTCTCAGCATTCTCCTCCACGTCCACATTTCAAAAGTATCTATGCGAGCTCGATCTGCCTCCTTTTTAACAATCCAGGTTTCCGAGGCATACAAAAATATTATGAACACAAGAAACTGAACCAGCGACATTTTTGTAGCTTTAGTGATGTTATAGTCACGCCATATTTTAGTATGCTTTGTCATGGCCACACGTACCTGTTGAATGCGCCGTCGAATCTCATTTTCACAGCTACCCGAATTGTCGATCAAAGAACCGAGGTACACAAAACTTTGAACTACTTCACAACGGCCTATTGACTTTATCTCTCGATGATTATCATGCTCTCTGTCTACGATCATAACCTTGGTCTTATTGTAGTTAATACCAAGACCATACGCTGCACTATGTTGTTCTAAGATGTTTAATAGAGCTACTAGTTCTTCCTGAGAAGCAGTAATAAGGGTTGTATCGTCAGCAAATCTTAAGTTGGATCTTTTGCTTCCGCAAATAGTTACACCGCCATTCCAGTTGTCTAATACCTGCCTCATCACAAATTCAGAGTAAATGTTAAATAACATCGGAGATAATACACATCCCTGACGAACTCCTTTTCTGGTTGCAGTTTGACCAGACAGGTTACCATTAATTCTTACACAAGCCGAATTAGACTGGTAGAGTTGCTGTATGAGAAACACTAGGTGATAAGAAACTCCCATAGAGATGAGGATTTTCCACAGTTTAGGCCAATTTACGTTATCAAATGCCTTAGAGTACGCCTACTCTAAGTTTAAAGGTAGTATGTTCTTAATCCTAAGAAGTCTCTATTGTCGCGGTATGTATTTGTACTACTGAGATATTAGGATTCTTATATCTCATCAGGAAAATTTCACTTCGCAGAAAATGATATAGTATAAAGAATATTATACATGGAAGTATTATTTACTCTTTACGAAAATGAGACATATCGATCGTATCTCATACGAAGCATCCATCAGTGCCAGGCAAATGACGGTCATTATTCCTACCTGCTGCAATTATCACAGACCAAAAAGAGTTCTTTATTTAGCTTTTAAGCTGTCCATAATATTCAATATCCATCAATCTCGATTAGTGCCGTGGCATGGCTACAATTTATATTTGCATTTTGAATGAATACCTTCAAGATGATGAATGAAAGACGCCTTGCTTTTTTTATTTTTGTTATGAGCTACTTGATGGATTTGCACTGATATTGCGCAATGCAACAATATTACGATTCTTCTATTCCATCAAAGCTCATTTTTGTTTTATGGTCGACCTCCCGCAAAGGCTGAAAGCCTATGGCGCTGTAGAAGCGCTGCGAGAGGATAAGTATCGGTTCACGTTAGATTTGAAACGCTGCAGGTTGTAGCCGTCGGGTCAAGATATCGTCTCCGACGAACAACTACCATTTGTTTAATGGAATTATAGGTTATAACAGCTAGAACACCCTCAAATTTTATATAGCCGAATAACTTTTGGACAATATGTAAACAAAGAGGATTACAAGATCCAGATTTATTGTTTAGCGTATGGTTACATCCAAGAATAGCCACCATAGTAGAGGTGAGTCGATTCCGAACGAATCGTTCCATAGGAACGATACCGTAATAGGAATCAACGAACGATTCGCTGAGAATAAAATTGCAGGTTAGTAAGTGAAATGTAAAAAAATAAATTAAAATAAAAAAAACTTTTTTAAAAACAAGCTTCTATTTAAATGCTCTAAAAAGAAGAAAATTAAAATTTTCTTTTTTTTATTGAATTACTTACTTGAAAACGTACTGGATTCGGTACAATTGTACCGAAACGGCAGCACTGGCCTGTAATGGACTAATGGAATCGTGAACGTAGTGAACGAATTGGAGTAATCGATTCCGAAAAAGGAATCGATACCATGGACATGGAGCGAGTCCTCGGTCTAGGATTTATGGGCGCGGCATCACAGGGAATCGTGAACGAATCGAAGGAATCGATTCCGAAAAAGGTATCGATACCGTGGAATCGAATCACCAAAAGGAACGATTTAGCCCCGTTCTACACCATAGAGAAGTGACACAACTTGTCGGCACCTTTGATGTTCGGCGGGTCATTATTTGGTGACCTTGAATCTGCCTGAACTGACACGTATCCACAATATAGAGCAATTCCACGACCATAACCTCAAACGTCTTGATCAGCTGATATTGTGGAGTTTGGCGGTTTGACATTTGTCCACAATAACCGCGGGCATGCGTTACGAAAATCGGTCCCTGCTGTGTCCCTTCGCTGTGATGGCTATTCTCGGGTTATACAGGGTGTCCCAAAAAATAGTGTCAAGCGGAAGTCCAGAGATAGAGCACACTCAGAAGTATCTGTATCACACCCATATATGTTATGCAATTTTTTGTATTTCCCGAATTATGAATTTTTTTCTGAATTTTAGAGAATTCTCTACCTCGGCAACATAAAACTGTTCCAAGAGAAAAATTAAAAAACTTTTCCAAATTATCTTTTTTGGTAACTAATCTCAAGAGTTTACTGTCTCTGATAATTACGACTTAAATCTTTGACTCGCAATTAAAAATCCAAAGAGGCGATTTCATGATTTCTAAGCAGGTCTAAAAACTTCTTCAATCTCTCAGCTATCATAGTCATTAAAAAAAGGAGTACTTAATGGGGCTACTTTCGCTACAATCGACCTTCAAAGACAAGAAGCGAAGATTTCTTGAAATTAGCGATGGGATTGTCAACTCATCAATAACTAATTTTAGGGCGCTAATAGCAGAATGGTTGTCAGTACCGCAATAATAAACGTTAAAAACGTTCCATAAACTAAACACTTGTTGAAAAAAGTCCTATTTCGTGCTAAAAAACCACCAGGAGCGCATTCTTCAAAACCGGTTTTTACATGAGCGACACCAAAAAGGGCTAACGCTAACGCAGTAAATGATGGCGATGTTAGAAAGATATAGCTATGGTGTTGTTGTGATGTCCTTTCAAAATGTGTCATTGCTTAGGTTGTTCTAGTTGTCTTTATTCACTCGTCTGTCTGTCTTTGCAGCTTTAAAACGATACGCTTTTGTTTGGATTGGTCTTGTTTCTGTTGTCTGACTACTTGGCTATTCCTACGGACCTTGAGTGCACGACAACTGAATTTAACGATGCTGTTTTCTTCAAGAGACTATGCAACAAATGGATAGGTTGTGGTGGACCCACTGAATGGCCGCCACGGTCACCTGACTTAAATCCGATAGAGTTTTTTGTTTGGGACTACTACAAAGAAATAGTTTATGCTAAAGAGTGTCGAAACATCAGCGAATTACGCAACAAATTAACACAGGCTGAAGAAACATTAAAAGACAATCGAAGAGCTTTTGTTAATTTGAAAAACAATTTTTTCAGAAGATGTAGATTATGCATCGAACAAGAAGGTAAACATTTTAAAAATTTCTTGTGAAATTTAACAAACTTAGTGAAGAAATCTGATAATTTCGTTTCATTTTACAATTTCCCACTCACAAAAAGGAAGTCGTACATGTAAAAAAAAATCTTAGCAAAGTGACACAGGTGGTCATCTATCGATATTCTGGTCGCACTGAATGTTTTTTTATTGCGGCACTGACATTCGTTCTGCTATTAGCGCCCTAAAATTAGTTATTGTTTCATTTAAAATCCCATCGCTAATTTCGAGAAGGTTCGTTGAAGGTCGATTGGAGCCAAAGTAGCCCCATTAAGTACTCCTTTTTTTTAATGATTATGATACCTGTGAGAATCTGAAGAAGTTTTTAGACCTGCATAGAGATCATGCAATCACCTCTTTAGATATTTAATTATTGCGAGTCGAAAATCTGTCATAATTAACAGAATGTAAATTTTTCACTTTACACTAGAATTTTCATGACTTTCATCAGATTTACTAAGCCAATTCCTTTACGGATGAATAGTAAACTCTTAGAGATTAATTAGCAAAAAAGATAATTTGGAAAAGTCCGTTAATTTTTCTTTTGGAGTTTTAAGTTGTCGAGGTAGAGAATTCTCTAAAATTCAGAAAAAAATTCATAACTCGGAAACTACAAAACATTGCATAACATATATGGAGGAGAGTCAGATACTTCTAGGTGTGCTCTATCTCTGGACTTCCGCTTGACACTATTTTTTGGGACACCCTGTATAGTACACATGATAAAAGTCAAAAAAAGGTGAAACTGTTTTTTCGTCTTTAATTTTTTTCTGTTTTTTTTTGCTTTTTGGTGTGATCTTCTTTATGGATACAGCGTAATGTGAAATTGCATTTAAAACCAACGAACAAAGATAATACATCCACTGAAGTGGATCTATCTGAATATGTCAAATGCTGAAGTGCATATATATCTTGGATCGTTCAATTTTACTTTGAAGTTTTTTCACTGATATCTAGACACGTTTGGCATGGAACGTGAGCGAACAAGTTGAGATAATTATATAGTTCTATGCAGCCATCCATAGTTTTTTTCTCGTTATCGTTACCTTCGAGCGAAGAAATACCTTGTTCCGATTTCTCGGATTTGTGTTAACTTTGCTGAATCAAAACAAATAAATGTCAGTATAAATACCAATTTAGACCCATGAAGTTTGAGTGCACCGATTAGTAACCTATTAGCATAATTGCACAGCATAGTATAATCTAAAGAGGACCTTACACTGGCAAAAACATTGCAGTAGATAAGGTTTCTTCGAATTTTCGGATAAATTCATGCAAGAGGTCTTAAGAGTTGACGTTTCGGCATTTATTTTACGCCTCCTCAGGGCTACCGAGCACACCCCTATAGCAACAAGGAATAACATGTCCTTTGTGTCAATAAACGACAAAAAACGTTCCAGTGTAGTCTACAGCGGCATATACCAATAAAAGGTGTATTGACAAACGGCATTTGCGATTCTTTTTATCCATCTTCTGGAATGTTTTTGTCGTTTATTGACACAGAAGGATAATATGTTATTCCTTGTTGCTATAGGGGTGTGCTCGATAGCCCTGAAAAAGGCGTAAAATAAACGCCAAAACGTCGGCCGTTTGAGTAAAATTTCTTACATTAATTTCCAAAATCCGAAGGAACCCTTTCGATTAAAGAAACTGGGATAAGAGTTACTTTCAACTGTATCACTAAAAATATTGCACACAATATTTTGAAAATGTCGCCACTTATTTTTGGCAGTTTGAAATACCTACAAAATCTGGTAGATTAACCATCTTCCATGCCATGATCAAAATCAGAAATTATAGCAGTAAACTGGAAAGCTTCCTTGAATTACAATTAACCCAATTTTATTGCTGAGACTATACAAAGTTTACGGAATACATATAAGTTGGGTCACTCTCCGTCGGCACTTTGAAGAACTCACATGAAAGTGATGCCGCGGCCGCACGCGCCAGTTGGTTTTTGCGTTGGTTTTTAGTAGTACGAGGGTCTTTTAGCGGACACTTGCTAACGCCTGGGAATGTACGTATATACGAGGGTAATTGAAAAACTATGCATTGACGGCCGATTTAGACATACAAATACAACGTTTATTTTGTTAATATACTAAGTTACATAAATGGATATCAAAAATAAAGCCTAGTAAAGCTATTACTAATGAATCTCAAATGATTTCACATACTGTAGCTATTTCGTAGATATGTAAAAACTGATGGTTCAAAGGTGCTGTAGTATTTTTACCTTAATGTTTTGTTTATTTGGCTTATTTTTGAGATCACAGTTTATAAATTTTATGGTATAGTATATACGAACTCGTATGTACAGTTTTAAAAGAAAATCATGTGGAAATGCTTTACATGGATGTGAATAAATTCTTTTTGACATTTTGCTTTTCAGTGTCATTGCAATTGCTACTGTAGAAACTAAATTGCTAACATTATCAACAAAAATGTTTTCTAGCTCTAAAATATAATTTACAATGTCCCTGGGACCACCGAATCAATATTTTGTATCACTATACGCTTTTAGCGTGATACAATCCTTTAAGTACCTGTAGCTCTTGAACTAATCACTTTAGACCCCAAGTGTGCTAGTTTGTTGGAATTTTTTTATTGGGAGGAAAACAGGCACAAATAGCATTTCATTTGGTTAAGTTACTGATTCACTACTTTTTTATGCAAAACATATATGTGTGACTGCCACTGAACTATAAAAAGCTTTGAGGTAGATACACGTGGACATCTATTGTGGTTTAATTTTTTTGTCGGTGATACTTTACTTCCCATACCAATACTGCGTCAATCAACCTGACTTCATTTTTTTGAGAAAATTGCAACAAGCGATAGCTTACCTTTATAGATTCCATTAATATGTCTTATCGAATTTTTATTATAACGCCTTTAGCTTCTGGGCTATTCCTTAATATTATTTTAATTTTTGTACACTTTGAGAAGAGCATCGTCATTTGGATATTCAGCACCAAAATAAAATTGCCAAATATTGTTTTCAACATGTCTTAGTGACAAAGGTGACTAGAAATTTGTGCAGATGACCACTTTGACTCAAAACCTATGCGAAAGTACAAAACAGTGACAGAAAGCGATTCCCGTTTCCAATATTGGAACCTCATAAGGATGATACACATAAAAATCCGGCGATTGTAAATTGCAGCGATGGTCAAGTATTCTTAATCCGGGATATGACAATTGCAGCGGCTGGTTATTTTTCCATTTCAGGTAAACATGTAAATTGCAGCGGACGAGCCTCTGATAGGGATAGAAGAGATAGTAATTACTTATTACTAATTTGACATTTTTATGCAGTGTTGAATGCATATTTGCTGACGGTACTTTTCAGTACTGTACAAAATTCTTCAAGTAGCTGTTTACAGCTGTTTACAATCCATGGACTAAAGAATGGACATTACATTTCATCGGTTTTCATATTGTTAAAAGATAAGTTATTAATATCTTATGAAAAATGTTTTGCTATTCTCGAAAATATTTGTTGTAAAAACAGTTTAAATTTAGAACCAACAACTGTAGTCATAGATTTTGAAAAAGCAATACACACTGCAGTAAAAAATGTTTGGCCTGAAGTTCAGACTGTTGGGTGTCGATTTCACTTAGGTCAAGCGTGGTGGCGTAAAATTCAAAGTCTAGGTTTAGCGAGTGAATACAAGAATTTGACCGATATTGGTAAATGGTTAAAATATACATTTGGCTTACAATTTCCGAATCCTAAGGAAGTAGGTGATGCTCATGCTTTCGGCTTTGCAGGAATTCAGCCTGCTGATGCAAGGGTGTTTTTATATGCAGACTATTTAGTCGAAGATTATATATCGGGGGATTCTGAGTTTCCTCCAGAAATTTGGGCAGAACACTCTGCCAACACATCTCGAACTACCAAAGCCTGTGAATCATTTCATGCGCACTTTAACTAGAGTTTTTATAACAGCCATCCACCATTGTTTATTTTTGTGGAGTCTTTGATAAATACTCAAACAGACACATACATTAAAATGAATAGTGTCAGAATAAAGCACGCTCCAAATGCAACAACTGAAAAGAAGCAAGATTCTTTGAATCACTAACAGTAGTACGTAAGTAAATGCCAATTGCAAAATTAATTTGACCTATCACATGATATTATTTTTATATAATATTTTGCTATACAAATCCAAATTAATTTTTAGAACACCTCCAAATAGGTAGACTAACCCTAATCCACCCCCTGCGGCGACGCCGATAAGCCGATAAGGGATCCTCGCTGCAATTTTCAACATCTTTTATGGTCAAATTTAAGATCTATAAGATTATACCCTAACCGCGGCTGCAATTTGCATCCGCCCTAAAAATCCATCACTGGCTCATTTGCTGTATCATTAATAGCCAAGCAATTTAACCAAATAGTAGAGAGAACCTTTTAAACATTTACCTGACCAAATAATGAATGCAGCTACCAGCTTATCATATTCGATCTATCGGGATTATAATGGATAGATGGTATCTGCTGTACGTTCGCTTTCATTCAGACGTCTGCAAAAAACACGCTGGATACCGAATGCTTTTATGCGATCATTTGGCAGCATTTTTTGCATTGAAAATATTTAACCGACAGTGATTATACATAATTAAACGAACTTATAGTGGTATCCTTGATCCTATCTGAAGAGCTATCAAGCTGGATACCGTTTGACCATTGCATTGCTTCCTATCCGCAATGAAAAAAGTAATAGAGAACGATAGCTTCAAAGTTGCATTAATTTAAATATGTTACGTTAAATTAAAGCCCAGTTGACCGAATGTACTTCAAGGATAAGGCTTTCATGACTCATTTTGTGTTGTTCCTGCAATCAAGACTAATTTTCAAAATAAAGAGCTATGGCGCGATACTAAATTTGCTACAAAATTTCATATAAAATTTGCGAAAAAATTTGCTATGAACTTTCTTAACGTATCATAAGAGTTTTTGAGGTATTGTTTCAGATGAAATTTGATATCAAATTATTTAGAAATAGTTATAAATGCTATAAATTTGATACCAATACTGCGCGTAAAAGTGCGCAGAAGGGTAATGGAGTTGACATCTCTCAGATTGACCACAGCAACAAATCTTAACCTAAGTTTTTGGCGTCAACGCCATCAAAAGGTGCGCTCCCTTCATATGTGAGACAAATATCACTTTATTTCTTGAGACGAAAAACTCACACCATATTTACATGAAAGGAACGAGTTGGCCCACAAAACACTAACCTCTAAATGTCACAGCTGTAAATAAAGTGTAATATAAATAAATAAAGTTTTAAATGTGTTTTACTGTTTTCAGTACATTAAGACAAAATGCGCAGAAAAGTCATGGTAATATGTACAATAGGTATTGCTGCTTAAGACTTCAAATCTAAATTAATGCATATATCTCGATTAAGTATTTAACATCATTTTATATTAACTCTCCATTCTAAATTCATATTTAGGCAAATCAAATTGCAATTATATTCCATTCATTTACAATATGTAAAATTAAAATTCTAATTTTCATGTAAATCAAAAGTCATAACATGGAATTTGCTGTAATAAAATAAATAATGCATAACTACACAACATATACAAACATACTCAAAAACGAAAGTAAGGCTAGTGATCCAAAAAACTCGTCAAAGCACAACCACAAAACCAAGCTCTGCATTGTGTCAACAAGAATGCTTACATTCTTCGGACATATTCGCAGGAGCGATAGTATGGAGGAGTTAGTAGTTCAGGGTCATGCCCCGAGCAGGTGGCGCCGTAGCTGTTCCCCTACACGCTGTGTGGATACGACGAAACAGTTGCTGAATATGAGTATCAAGAGCGCCACTGAACTGACAGTAGATCGCGAACGACGGCGGACTACAGTTCTCAAAACTATTGATAATATTCGTGTCGGCAATACTCTAGCTCCGATTTAATGCATTTTACGAGTTCACAACATGTCTGTTAATACATTGTGACTATGATAACGTCTGGTACCTTAGTAGTACTCATAAAAGATCGGACAAACAAGCTCTAGCACGGTTATTCTCCCTGAGATGCAGTCAACGCAAAAAGTATCAAAAGAAAAAATAATTGGGCAAAAGACGAGAACACGAACTCTGTCTCTCTCTAATTGGACGACGACATAATAATCTTGTAGCCGGTAAGTTCTCCACTTTTTATCAGAGACTTTTTAATGGCAAAATTATGTGCTTATATCTCTTCTTCTTGCCTCTGATACCATCTGTGTTAGTGTTGCGGGGACCTTAAGCGTAATCCAACTCATAAAGATCATTCGGAGTGCATCATTAGTGCATTAAGGGTGATTCTGAATTAATTTGAGTGTCAGGACTACAAGCTGCACCTTATGCGAAACATAAATCTTAAAACTTCCAAAACAATGAATTTAGTATCTTGAGATGTAAAAGATATTTCAAAAAGTATTCTGTCTCCATGAAACACCATCAATGTACACATATGCATAAATTAGGCAGGATCTGTTCTTGTGCCAAAAAGAAAAAGACAGGACTTTATTGAAAATGGACTTTAAAACGTATGGACGTTTTATGGAAGTGCTATATTGCCAAAATTCTATTTTTACTTCCCACACCGATAGGTGAGGGGAGTATTGTGATCGCGAAAATTTTCGATTTTGAGATAACACGCTTTTTGGGCGTTTATGATGTCTACATAACGAAAATCCACGTCACTCATTTCCGTCGGTCTGTCTGTCGGTCTGTCTGTGCGTCTGTCTGTTGGCGTTTTTCTAACGTCGTAATCTCAGTAACCGCTGCATGGATTGTGATGAAATTTGGGCAGCGGTATGCTGTGGGGTCGTAGTAGGTAAAGTTCCTATAATTTTGAAAATCGGTGCATAGGTGGCGGAGCAATTAGCAAAAAACAAAAAAAAAATAAATATTGCTGAAACTTCGTTTTTAGGCGTTTTATAGGTCCCTGATCATTTTCTACTTTTTTTTGGGGGGGGTGAAATTGGGGTGGTTGGGGGGTGAGGGGGTTGTAAAATTGAAAAATTTGTTGCTTTCATAATAGACTGTCCACTGACCTGTGAAGGAGGACCTGGCGACATAAATAACTTTTTCAGGTCCGTCCGAACATTACCTTGCCTATTACAGAAAGCAAAGGACTTAGAATTTTTTCTGATATAAACATACGAGAGTATTGCTTTAGATCGTTGTAATGAGGAAACTGTTGAATTGATGTTAATGAAATTTTGACACAGTATTACTACCGTGGCAAAGATGGAAAACGCTTATGGTTTTGATAAATCGTGCCAGTGGTGGCGCAGAAATAATAAAAAAACTAAAAATATAAAAACAGCTCAAACTTCGTTTTTAAGCATTTTAGAGGTTCTTGATCATTTTCTGCGATTTTTTGGGTGGGGGTGAAATTGGGGTGGTTGGGGGGTTGGGGGTTGAAAAATTAAAAAAATTTTTGTACTCATAATAGGCTGTCGACTAACCTGTGAAGGAAGATCTAGCGACACAAATCACCTTTTTAGGTCCATCCGAACATTGCCTAGCCTATTACGGAAACTAAGGGACTTAGAATTTTCTGTATACATACGAGATTTATTGGTTTAAATCGTTTTGTATTTTGTAACGTGGACACTATTAAATTGATTCTAATGAAGTTTTGGCACAGTATATTGTTACCGTGGTGAGAATGGAAAACGCTTATGCTTGTTAAAAATCGTGTCGGTGGCAGCGTAGCAATAATCAAAGAACGAAAAGCATTAAAACAACTCAAATTTGGTTTTTAGATGTTTTAGGGGTTCCTGATCATTTCCTACAAGTATTTTGGGTGGGGGTGAAAGTGAGGTGGTTGGGGGGTGGGGGTTGTAAAACTGAGAAGTTTGTAGTATCGATAATAGGCTGTCCATTGACCTGTGAAGGAAAGACCTAGCGGCATATGACAATTTTAGGGGGGGGCTGGCGATTATTTGGTTGCAAGGATCTTAGGCTAAAGCTTCATGCTATGGGAAAATAATAAACTGGTATCAGCGTAACGTGTGGGAAGTACTGAGTCAATCAACTTGACTTCATTTTTTGAAATAATATGTGTTTTTGAACGTTTCATGATGATCATGAAAATCTGTGCCACTCTTTTCGGACAGTCTGTCCGCCTATCTGTGTGTCTCTCTATCTGTCACCTTGTCTACTACGGTGATCTCAGTAACTGCTCTACCGATTTTGCAATTACATTTTGATATGTTATGAGCTATGGGGTCTTAGTAGGTGTTCATGTCAAATCGCGTCGTTTGTAGTCTTGATTCCTACTAGCTTTGATGAAAAAAGAAAAAAAAATACATAACTTACATTGATGTCATTCTGAGCTAAAGAAGAATCCATTTTTCAACTAGGCTCACCTGAAAAAAAGAAAAAGGATGATTAACCAAATATGAATTTTATACTATTTTTCTGTAGCATTTATATGAAAATCTGTTATATTTTGAGCTGCTGGACCTTGGGCTGTTCGGTCGGCGTCGACACACAATATTGCTTGACGTTTTGACACCACGAGGGGAAAACATCCTCAGCAGCTGTTTCCTATTGAGAAATTCAGTTTTTCGAAAGGCTCAAACATACGAGGGCTGCTCTATACCTCCGTCAATCCACCAGTACGCAGACAGCTGTTTCACGCTTATTAGCGATCATCAGTGCGCCATAGGTCGATTGACGGAAATAGAGAGCATCAATTTTTCTATGTTTAATAAACATGTGAAAGATGTGCAAGCAGACAGAAGGCTAAGCGGATGCACCTTGGCGTCCCACCAAGAAGTCTACTACTGCTAAGTAGAGATTTCCTTGGTTTGCCGTTACCTTCGGGTACTAGATGGCGCACCGGCAGAATTCTTTCTGTCTGCTTGCACATCTTTCACATGTTTATTAAACATAGAAAAATTGATGCTCTCTATTTCCGTCAATCGACCTATGGCGCACTGATGATCGCTAATAAGCGTGAAACAGCTGTCTGCGTACTGGTGGATTGACGGAGGTATAGAGCAGCCCTCGTATATCGGCTTTCATACGCAGCGCGTATAGAACCCGCGCTCTCTAGTGGCTAAGCGGATGCACCTTGGCGTCCCACCAAGAAGTCTACTACTGCTAAGTAGAGATTTCCTTGGTTTGCCGTTACCTTCGGGTACTAGATGGCGCACCGGCAGAATTCTTTCTGTCTGCTTGCACAGGCTCAAACATGTTGTACAGGAGTTTGCAATGTTTATAATTGATTTAAATGTGCCCCTAGATGTCTTACGAAGAAACAGTTATTTATTATGTCTCTTCAAAAAATTTATGTTCAGCGAACCGAGCATTATAGCACGCCAGTCTAAAATCTTAGATCTATGACTATTAGCTAACATATTTCAAACCTTCTCGCTATTTCTCCCATATTTAAATAATGGCAAAATAATTAGGATGAACTTTTAATGTCCTCTTTTTTTGTATAAAGATCGTTGCCTGAAGGATACTTATGCGGCGGACTTTCACTTTAAAAAACCAAAGATTAAAAAGTGCTTAATCTCGGTGTAATTGGTAGGGTTCTTCAGAAATGTGCTTCAAGCTGATCATGATGTTCGTAAAATTTTACCTCCTATAATATAATGGAATGGGAAAATTCTGTCTTTAATGATATCTACAGTACAGGACGATTAGACACAACTTATTCCAAATCCATACTCATCGGATTTTGATCTGGTACAGGTACAGGTTCGCTTCACTCAATTATTCAGTACGAATAAATTGGTGATGTAATTTTTCTGCTTCATTTGATACCCAGATAGAAAGTTAAAAGTAAAGAAGCTTATTTACACAGATCTACAGGTTTTTACGAAGATATATCAGATAATAGATACCTATAAAGGTTCTATATCAAGGGTTCACAAATTTAGATAAGTCTGAATGCCCAAATAAGTCAGTCAAGTGCTATGTCTTCCCGGTGCTTCTTTGTAGAGTTGAAGCGTGGACGATGGATATCAATACAGTGCTTTTTTTTTAACGGCCCCCCTTTTTTATTTTTTGAACGGATCATCTCAAAAAACTGAAAGTTGGGATGATGAAATTAATGCATGGGTACTTTTTTTTAATTTATGTTATTGGCTCTGATCTGAGATCAACTGGCCAGTTCTGTGCATGAATACTATACTTTGGAGTAAGTTTGACAGATGAAACTTTCAAGATCGCAACTGGTCACCTTCACCTTCTACAAAATGGTGGAATATGTAATAATAACTCAAACTTCGTTTTTAGGTGTTTTAGGGGTTCCTGATCATTTTCTACTTTTTTGATATAGGGCGAAATTGGGGTGGTTGGGGGGTCGGGTTTGTAAAACTGAAAAAAGTGTTTGTATTCATAATAGAATCTCCATTGGCCTTGCGAAAGAAGACATTGAATATTACAGATACCAACAGGACTTAGATCTTTCTGATGTATACATACATACATACATACATACGAGTACTGCTTTAGATCGTTCTGTATTGTGTAATTTGGAATTGATTTCAATAAAATTTCGATACAGTATTTTTATCGGGGCGAGGATAGAGAATGCGTATGGTTTTTAGAAATCGTGTCAGTGGCGGCGCAGCAATAATGATTAAAACTAAAAATATAAAAATAGCTTAAACTTCAATTTTAGGGATTTTAGGGGTTCCTAATCATTATATACTTTTTTTAGGTGAGAGTAAAATTGGGGTGGGCGGGGCATGGGGGGTTGTAAAACTCAAAAATGTGTTGTACTCATAATAGGATGTCCATTGAGCGGTGAAAGAAATACCTTGCGACATAATACCTTTTTTTAGGTTCATGCGAACATTGCCTTGCCCGGTTCTGACAATTCATACAAGTATTGCTTTAGATCGTTCAGTGTTGTGTAATGTGGAAATACTTGAATTGATTTTAATGAAATTTTGACACGGTACTACTCCCGTGGAGAGAATGGAAAATGCGTGTGTTTGTGAAAAATTGCGCCAGTGACGGCGCAGCAATAATCAAAAACGAATAATGTAAAAACAGCTCAAACTTCGTTTTTAGACTATTTAGGGACTCCCGATCGTTATCGTGTTATCCTAGATCCTATGGAGGGAGACGCAAGAAGCTATTTACTAGAGTTTTTGTGTTGGATTGCTTTTTGCGGACAGACGGATGATGACTTGATTGAAAGGGGGAGGATCTCATATTATAGCTTCATGTAATGGGAAAATAATAATAAGTTAAACCGCTAGATGAGTCTTAAAATTGTACCGCCTTAGAAAAAGCTGCCCTTGCTTCAACTGAATGCTGGATCCACCCCTGTAGGTTCCACAACGGAGAATTTTTCGTCCACATTTAGTACCTGTTTGTAGTAATGGCTATGGGTACTCTTCATCTCATCAAATGAGATCGAAAAAATTCAGCTTCATTCTTTTGTCTGTCATTACGGTCTCGCCACATACGTTCAACAACATTGGATGATTTATAATAGACAACGTTAATGGAACCGCCGACAATAAAATCCGAAATGGTACCTTATAAACGACAATCGTTCCGTTTTTGCCAACGAATGGGCCTCATTAATTTTTGGGCGTAGATATTCGCGATTCGCGAGGGACAATGAAGTTGATAAATAACGATTTCTCTTTCAGCATTCTTCATTGTTTATTATTATAGGTATGCGAAATGAGGGTTCATCGTGGGGCAACGTGGGGCATCGTGGGTCATCGGTGCGTAATCGGCCATTGTGGAGCTGTTTTGGGTAGATTAGATTGGATTGAGTTGTTTGAGATGGACTCTAGAACTCACATGTCAAATGAAACTTACAGCGTTTTTCACTGGGCACGTTTTAGTGCACTCCACGTGAGTGCAGACTACTGAAAAAGTTCACCTAGGGTAACACTTTTGCACCGAATTCTTCCAGTGGAATAAACATGGAATACGCATCAAGAAATATCAACTTGTTTTGACAACAATCTTTGTATATATTACTACTACTATACTAGATACTACTGCTCGTTTGTCTGAAAACTGTTCAATAATTTCCATGTAATTGCTAATTCTGGGGGAATTTTTTCACCTGAATTTCTTCCTAAATACATATTTGTTCATCCTCAGAAGGTGAGCTGGATTGTGCCAATTCAAACAAGGAAATTAAAAAGTTTGAATTTTTCGTTCACTCTACTCATTCTGACTGAAAATACTGAAAATCAACTAGGTATTACTGTATTCAAAGATCGAAAGTTTAAACAGATGAAACACAATTCCACACAACTCCATGATATGAAGTTTCCCGCTCAAACCTACTGTCATTTCTTGGTTCACTTCCACGACACTCTGAAATCGGTGCGAAATTATTGCACTCAGTTTGACCGCTCCGAGTGCAGAAATGCCAGTGAAATGCGTGCTCTTAAAAAATTTTGCACTGGAACTACCAGTGTAATGTAAAACAGAAATCTAATGCAGCCCGGGTGCAACCAGTGAAAAACGCTAATAGGTCTATTCGGGTTTCGACGAAAACCGTTTGCAAACCGTCAGGAGTGTGCGCCGTAGAAATGACCATGTTCGAGTTTGCTCAAACTAATTTGAAACCGGTCAGGCGGATGCAGTCGTATGTTCGGGTTCAAATTGCGGACGGTTTGGAAACGGTCAAACTAGTTAGAGATTATGGGCAAGAATCGATCTCAGACTGCTGCTTGCTCATAATCAGTTCACTGTATACACTACACCAATAACTTAACCCTACCATTTTTGTGTTTTATGAAACTCTCTCTAGTTATCCATTGGTACCACAATCACAAACTTGTTGTAAATGTGGTGAACATAGGCAATAAGACTGCATTTAAGCTCTAAAGGCATAATAGATCTCCGAGAGTGCAAAATTTCAACAAACCGTTTGACAAAAACTTGTCATCGGAATTTTGATTTTTGTTATGCGGACTTGAGTAATATTCTATTACATCGTCATTAGTCAAGAAAAGTGATTGGTTGGCCAAAACTTCGGTATAGGGGCCCGAAATTGTATAATTTTAGAAAAAAACTTAAGTCGAAATTTAAAATCAATTCATCTTGAAATGTCGCTAGGAAATCTCATAAAAGATTAAACATGATATCTCTCTAGTGAACACACTATGTGTTGAGTGTTTTGCGATGTTTGCCGAACCAGCTTTAGTGAGTGTGTCTTCCTTTCTTGTGAGTGGACTGTATTGTGAGTAGTTGTCCCAAAAGAAAAAATGCTCTCTCGTCCAAAGTTTAACAACAAGTTTAATGGCCAAATCAGCCTTACAGTTGCACAAATATAAAAAATACTTCTATCAATAATGTCAGACGTTTATGTCAAACACAATGACGGTTGTTAAGGTTTTCCGCCAACTTCACGATTTCCAACATCCTCCGGCCCCCACAACTGGTGTGTCCACTCTATTAATTTTCAAATGGTAATGGACAAATTTTTGAAATCGCTCTGGTGAAACAACCATCTCTTGTCACAACACGAACCATTCTTACCTTGCCATCTTTACCAGGAAGTACCTCAGTCACTCGAGCCAACCGCCATTGTAAGGGAGGTAAATTGTCCTCTTTTAAGAGTACCAGCGAGTTTAACTTTATGTTTTCCGAGGGCTTAAACCAGATGGGCCGTTTTTGTAGTTTGGTTAAATATTCTTTATGCCACCGGTTCCAAAAAGTCTGTCTAATTTTTGAACACAGTTCCCATTGTTTGATACGATTGATCGGGAGTGCAAATAGTTCGTGCTCCGGGAAAGACATCAAGCTATCTCCTATCAAAAAATGCGCGGGAGTCAGACATGAAAAATCTGATGGATCTGACGACAGTTGTGTAAGCGGTCGAGAATTTAGTATGGCTTCTATTTGACTCAAAGCCGTAGACATCTCTTCATAAGTAAGCATCATGTTCCCTACTGATCGCCGTAAATGATACTTTAGAGATTTAACCCCTGCTTCCCATAATCCACCCCAATGGGGACTACTAGGAGGTATGAATTTCCACCTTATCCGTGATTCGCCCAACTGCGTTTGTATTGTGTCCAAATTATTTTTATTTTCAAAGAATACGTACAATTCGTTCAACTGATTGCTAGCGCCCTTGAAGTTTGTCGCGTTGTCACTATATATGATTGATGGGTTGCCTCGCCTAGCTATAAATCGTTTTAGAGTGCACATAAAGGCAGGAGTTGAAAGACTAGTGACCAACTCTAAGTGTATGGCTCGAGTGGTCATACAGACAAAAACCGCAATATATGATTTGTACTGAATACTCTTACGTAACCTAGATTCTTTAATTGTGATTGGCCCCGCAAAATCTATTCCCGTTCTTAGGAATGGCCGAGACATAGTGACACGATCCTTTGGAAGAGCGCCCATGAGCTGTTCCGCAGTAATTGCCTTTAATCTATGACACACGACGCAATTCTTCAAAACCGCTTTGACTTCTTTCAAGCCACTAATTATCCAAAATTTAAGTCTTAAGCTCGTCAAAACAGCTTGTTGTCCTGCATGAAAGAATCTTTCATGTTCTTGCTTTATTAGTAAACGAACAACATGATCTTTGGGTGGTAATATTATAGGAAACTTTTCGTCAAACCTCAAGTTAGAATTTTCGAGACGCCCAGCTACCCTAAGTACACCATTCTTATCGATAAATGGGTTTAATGCTAACAGCTGTTTATTATCAATAATAATTGAATTTTTTAGTTGAGTTATTTCCCTAGCGAAATGATCATTCTGTACTAGCCTGATAATTAATTCCTCTGAGTGAGTTAGTTCATCAACAGTTAAAATACCATAAACCTTTTCCATGGGGTTTTTACAATTGTTAATAAATCTTAGGCAATAAGCAACAGTATGTTTTAATCGAGAATATTTAGAGAAGTTTATCCAAGGGAAATGATTTTTAACTACATTAACATGGGACGTTTTCTTTAATTCCGGTAACTCCTCTTCCGCTATATGAATACGCGTATCATTAACTGGAATGTTTCCAGACTCTATGAGTAATTCCTTTGGGCCATAAAACCATAAAGTGTTGGACTTGAGATTTAAGGGAGAACTGCCGCGAGATACTATATCGGCCGGATTGTATTGAGATTTAACATGTCTCCACTCGTAATCAGGCGTTAATTGTTGTATCTCCGCGACTCTATTCGCAACAAATGTATTCCATCGAGATGGGTGTGATTTTATCCAAGCCAAAACAATCTCAGAGTCACTCCACAAGCAAATTTTAGAGAAGTGGAATGAGTAAATCGTCTTTACTCTTGCAATTAGTCGTGCCAACAGAACTGCACCACACAGTTCTAATCGCGGTAATGTTATCACCTTGACAGGAGCAACTCGCGACTTTGAACACAAAAGATGTGAATGTATCGAGCCATCATCATATGACACCTTTAAATAAACGCAAACTCCGTACGCCGTCATGCTCGCGTCCGAAAAACCATGCAGTTCTAAGGAATTTATTGGTTTGTTTTTGAATAACCAGCGCGGTACCGAGATTTCCGTCACCCTTGACATATCCGCTACAAACTTCAGCCAATGTTGAACCAAATCAGATGGCAGTTTGTCATCCCAACCTGTTTGAGCCAACCAAATTTTTTGCATGAGTAGCTTGGCGGGAACTAAAATTGGTCCTACAAGCCCTAAGGGATCAAATAAACTAGCAATGCATGCGAGAACTTTTCGTTTTGTGATGTCACTAGTTGTTTGATAGCGAGGTAGTTTTATTATGAGTTCATCCGTAGTATGTTGCCAAGATATCCCGAGTACTTTATTATTTCCTTCATTTATCTTCAAATTATCTAAATGATCACCATCAGGATCTACCAGGGTAGAGAAATTTGATCTCCATTTATGTAATAAAAAATTAGCCGAGCCTAAAAGTTCAATCAACTGCTGTTTTAAAGCTTCTGCAAGCTCCAAAGTATCTGCTCCACCTAAAATATCATCCACGTACGTTTGTTCGAGTAAAGTTTTCGCAGCTAAAGGATATTTCTCTTTACCAGTCGTAGCTAGCTCTACTAAACACCTCGTTGCCAAATAAGGAGCTGAATTAGTCCCGTAAGTAACAGTTTGGAGCTCTATACAGCCCAATTTCTGCGATGGGGATTCACGCCACAGTATTGATTGCAACCAATGGTGTTTTGGGTTTATCTTTACCATTCTATACATTTTTTGTATGTCCGCGGTGATCACGTATTTAAAAGACCGAAACCTACATACGATGTCAAATAACTCCGGTTGTACGGTATATCCTTTGAACATAATATCGTTTAGAGATAATCCTGTAGTTGTTTTACTTCCGGCGTCAAAAACCACCCGTAAGCGAGTACTAACACTGTCCAATTTTATGACTGAATGATGGGGTAAGAAATATCTCGTTGAAGTGTGAAGTGCATTATTTTCATCGAATTCTACAAATTTTCCGTGTCCCATTTCAACGTATTCATCCAGAAACCGCTTGTACTGATCTGCGTGATCTAAGTTATTACGTAACTTGTTCTCGAGTCGTAAAAATCTCTGTTTGGCAGTTTTAAAAGAGTCACCTAGCTTTAAATGTTCAAATTCGCCTTTTAACGGCAAATCTACTTGAAAAGAGCCATCCTGTAATCGCTTTGTTGTATTAACGAAAATAGATTCGCACTTTTGCTCATCTTCCGTGAGTACCTTTGATTGTACCGCCTCATAATTTTCCTGTTGCCAAAAAGTTACGAGCATATCGTCGAGCGAATGATCTTTTTCCAATGAGGAGTGTAAGCATACATTCATGTGCGATACCCTTGGTGTTAACTGTGGTGAGATGGGCACAGTCCCTGCAATAACCCAACCAACCCTAGTGTTCTGCAATGTGGGCTGATCATCTCCTAGCCTAATTACTCCCGGTTCCAATAGATCAAAGTAAATATCCGCGCCTAAAAGCAGATCTATCGGTGCTGGTTTATAATACAACTCATCCGCTAAGACAATACCCTGAGGTATGTACAGTGACTTATTTCCCAAATCAATTTGTGGTAAATGACATGTAATCTCCTCTAAAATGCCTGCATTAAATTTCCTTTCATAATGCCCTACCCGTGATTGTAGTGTAAGCGTGGCAGATTTATTTATTTTTGTTATTTTGTTAGCTACACCCCCTACAGTGAGCTCCTGATTATCTGCCTTCAACCCTAGTCTATGTAACAAATCACCCGTCATAAATGTACTTTGAGAGGCAGAATCCAGTAATGCCCGAGCCTGTATTTTGACCCCATTTCTTGCAGTAAGATAAATTTGCGCGGTAGCTAACAAAATGCACGTGTGTGATCGAGAAATGACCCCTGTAACCATTGAAACAGTCGGACCGCTGTTGCTACTGTTTCCCTTTTCTACCTGACCCTGATGACTTTGGTCTATGCCTCTATTAGAATTTGTATTACAGACTTGTGTCTGCGGATCAGCTGACGGACGTGGGGTTGGCGACGTTGCCGCTTGCGCCGCGGGATTATTCTGTTGTTGCGTAACCTCAAATGAATGCAAAAGCGTGTGGTGTTTCCTCTTACATTCTCTACACCCTGTAGATGAACATGTGGCTACCCGATGTTTTGATCCTATACAATTATAACAAAGACTATTTTCCTTCACAAAGTCTCTGCGTTGTTGTAGGCTGATTGATTTAAACTTTTGACACGAATAAATATTATGCTCCCTATTTTTGCAATATAAACAAAACATGGTTGTTTTAGCGTGATTGCCATTACCTGCTGATATTGTTGAAACATGTGTTGTCTTAGAATGAGTGTTAGAGTGTGTGCCTGGGGTATTTAAGCGTGTTCTGTTATGAGACTTAGTATCTAGTGGATTCATGCTTTCTGAGGCAATGCATCGTTTTTCTAAGAACTTTAAAAATCCGTCAAGCGTCGGAAGCTGACTTTTGTCCGCTCTATCCAATTCATAAGCCTGTCTGGTGAGCATATCTACTTTTCTGAGGAAAAAATATATGAGTATAATATCCCACTGTTCTACCGGTAACCCTAAAAGTTTTAGAGAGTTAACGTTTTGTTTTATTTGAGTCAAATATGCCCTGAGTTGTTTTCCATCCCTACCAGTTACATAATCTGTTTCGAAAAGATTGTTCAAATGTGCATTGATAACGTACATACGATTTTCGTATCGTTCCCTGAGAGTATTAAGCGCCATTGCGTAATTAGCATTGGTTAATTGCATCTCGTTTATTAATTTGAGAGGTTCGCCCGAGAGTGAGGACTTCAGGTACACAAACTTCTGTACAGGTGAAAGTGTTGTATCATTGTCTATTAGAGCTGAGAATAAATCGATAAATGAATACCATTCCTCAAATTTACCAGAGAAATTTGGAAGATTTAAATTGGGTAGATTTACTTTAAATGTAGATATTTGTGGGGCAGCAGGATGTTGCAAGCTCTCATCACTGTTAGATGTACTTTGTCGTGAATTTGAGTTATTTTGATCTTGAGTTCCTATCCTACTTTTTAATTTAGCTAATACACTAAAATATTGCATTTCAATAGCCTCCCTGTCACTTTCAAAGCACTCGTCTAAGTCTTCCAGCTCCGTTTGAATGGTGCAATATTTATCAAATGCCTGAATAAGGTATTGCTCTCTCACTTTATATTCATTAATATCTGAAAAACGCTCATCATCATTAACAAAATTCTCTATCCTTGTTATGGAAGACTTAGCCCTGGCTCTTTTGTTAACAAGTGCACGTTTTTGTTCAATTAAATCTACAGAGGTATTAACAATGTTAGTATTTTGCGAGTCCATTTTGAAAGGTCCAAAAATATAGAAAATCTCAGAAATATTCACTGAATCAACTGTCAACAACACTTGTAGCACTCCTGCACTATTGTTGCCCTTCTGAACCTCAACAATGTGTATGAAAAAATGCTCTGCTTACCGGTGTGTCTTCTTCCCGCCTGTGTTACCTGTGTCCTGTGTCCCACCTGTGATATGTGTGTAGTCCCTAGTGCTCTTGTGAGTTCGCCTAGTTTCCATAGATCCTCCAGATCCACAATCCGGCTCGAAGGACCAGAAATGTTGAGTGTTTTGCGATGTTTGCCGAACCAGCTTTAGTGAGTGTGTCTTCCTTTCTTGTGAGTGGACTGTATTGTGAGTAGTTGTCCCAAAAGAAAAAATGCTCTCTCGTCCAAAGTTTAACAACAAGTTTAATGGCCAAATCAGCCTTACAGTTGCACAAATATAAAAAATACTTCTATCAATAATGTCAGACGTTTATGTCAAACACAATGACGGTTGTTAAGGTTTTCCGCCAACTTCACGATTTCCAACACTATGGATCAGTCAAGAACGTACATACGCTAAAGCTAAAACTGTAGTGTGTGTGCACACCTGCGCAAATTAAGATCCAATGGATTGTGCATCTCTACTTTTAGAACGAGCAAATGCATCGGTGTTCACGCGTACATGGAAAACGTTCTACAGCATCCAACTACGCTGTTGCAAATCGTCTCAATACGGTATTTCGCAGTGGAAGGTGTGGTTCACTGCGCAAACAACTGATCTGTATCCGTACCATTACATGCCAGTACACATTTTGAAAGAAGGTGATCGTGTCAGAAGAATAGATTTTTGTCTATTTATGCTTCACGTGGACGCCGAAGATGCAACTTTTTTAAGTAGGATTCTTTGAACGGATGACTCGATGAATACAAAATACGCTATAACGTCACCTGCATGTTCTGCTCGCATGCCTAGCGACTTTTTCAGACGAACCCATTTTAAAGTACCACTAGAAGTTATCTTCTAAAATTGTACAACTGATCACTTTTATTTGGAGAGTTTTCAAGATAAATTAATTTTCAAAACACGCGCAAAGAGTTTGATACATGATTACTTTCTTGTAGTGGATAATGACGTGATAGCATATTTTCTAAGGACTAATACGAAAATTCCAATTCCGATAATGAAATTTTGTTTTATTAGAGTTTTGTTTGGAGGTCTGCATCCTAATGAAAATATCTAGAAATTAATTTATCTTTGAAAAAGTTGAAAACCGGACTCTACTTTATATGACGTTTTTTGTTGGAAATGAGCTATACAGGCTTCTCCTAAAGTATTTTCCATTCGTCATAGACCACCCTGTATAATGCATAACTACACCAATAACTTAACCCTACCATTTTTGTGTTGTATGAAACGTGCATAAAATATCAAGTCGATTCAGGCATTGCAACAGGTTTCGTTTGAGTAGGAACTTATGCAACTGATGCCAGTTTTATGAAACTTTTTTAGTCGACTCAGGAACGGCAGCATGCATGCATCAAGGCTTAGATAAGAAAAGAGAGGGGATACCACACGCCCGTTTGATGCTATATGAATTAGCTGTGACCGAAAATGAATAGCTGTCAAAATTTTGGTGGAAAACAAATAATTTGGTACGGTAGTATTTTTTCATGATACTTAGTGTTTTTAAGGCCAATCATTATAAAATATTGTGGTGTGCAAAATGGTAAGGTGTGCAGCTTACGGTTGTAAAAGCCACAGCTGCAGGAAGGAGCTAGGAATTACGTGTCACAGGTAAATTTGTGTTCACATTTTTTAGTGTATCCGAAATTTATGCAAATATCTCGATATCTAGTTCAGAGATATATACCCATCCAAAATATAGTTTGAAATATACCACCAGCCAGAACCATAATATTTTTGAGCATGTAGGGTGTATAAATTATATTTTTTGAGGCACTTTTTGGTTCAAATACAATCAGTTCTCCAGTGACGTATCTGTTATAGCTTACGTGAATAGAAATATACCCCAAATTGGTTATCTGATTTGCCATATATATAAATATAATAAATATAAATAAGATTATAGGTATTATGATCTTTAATAAGAGTCACTGGGATTAGCGCTTTGGTACTTTTTTGGTACTTTTTGGTAACAGAGATGTCAGCCGCGCTTTCTGTCCTCTCTCTTTCCTTGTCCAAGCATCAACGTCTGTAGGCCGCCTTATAGTGGCTCCTCCTAAATGGAATAAACGCCATTTACATTGTAAGCGTTCGAAAAGCAAACGATTTGTTCTGAGCATTATTAACCATCTGTCCGAATATATACAGGATGATTGATTAACGCCAATAAATGAATATAATTGATACGAATACCTTACCCTATTTAGGCAGAGTAAATTGGTATAGGATGGTACGTAGTCTGGTTTTTATACACACAAGATTAAAGTCCTTAATTTTTTCATGATAGATGACTGCCGTAAGCATGCTCGCGCTTGGATATTGATCAGCTTCAACCAATTAAAGTCGCGCACTGGTTACGAGAAGTACTTGGAGATTTGAATGTACAGAGTGGCTCAGGATTATCCTCGTCCCAGGTTTGACGAGCATTCTCATATGGGAATATTGCCCACGCATAGATAAGATTGAATACCTTTATTTGGCTTTCTGTTAAGGCAAACGAAACCTCGTCTTTTTAATAATTTGGAAGTGTTGATTGCAAACCCGGTCGCAATTTTTAGTTTTAATATCTTCTGACGAAATTAAAAATTTTCAGGTCCTTCAGATCTTCTGGTTTGCCTAAAAAACCGAAAATATTTATTTGGCTTTCTACTGAAACGACCCCTTGTGCCTTTAATAACTTTAGGGTGCTGATTATAAATCCGGTCACAGTTTTAAGTTTCAATGTCGTTTGACGAAAAAAAAAATGCCTAAAAAATCGAAAATCTTTATTTGTCCTTCCACTAAATTGAAACATCGTGCTTTTGATCATTTGAGGGTGCTGATTACAAATCCGGTCACAGTTTTAAGTTTCAATGTCGTTTGACAAAAATAAACAATTTTAGATTTCTCAGATCTTCAGGTTTGCCTAAAAAATCAAAAATCATTATTTGGCTTTGTACTGAGTTGAAACCTCGTGCTTCTGATCATTTGAGGGTGCTGATTACAAATCTGATCACAGTTTTAAGTCTCAATGTCGTTTGACGAAAATAAAAAATTACGGATTTCTTACATCTTCAGATTTGGCTAAAAAATCAAAAAGCTTTATTTGGATTTGTACTGAGCTAAAACCTCGTGCTTTTGATCATTTGAGGGTGCTAATTACAAATCCGATCACAGTTTTGAGTTTCAATGTCGTTTGACGAAAATCAAAAAATTCAGATTACTCAGATCTTCAGGTTTGCCTAAAAAATCGAAAATCTTTACTTGGCTTTCTACTAAGATAAAACCTTGTGTTTTTGATCATTTGAGGGTGCTGATTGCAAATCCGGTCACAGTTTTAAGTTTCAATGTCGTCTGACGAAAATCAAAAATTTCAGATTTCTCAGATCTTCAGGTTTGCCTAAAAAATCGAAAATCTTTATTTGGCCTTCTACTGAGTTGAAACCTCGTGCTTTTGATCATTTGAGAGTTCAGATTACAAATCTGGTCACAGTTTTAAGTTTCAATGTCGTTTCACGAAAATCAAAAATTTCAGATTTCTCAGACCTCCAGGTTTGCCTAAAAAATCGAAAATCTTTATTTGGCCTTCTACTGAGTTGAAACCTCGTGCTTTTGATCATTTGAGAGTTCAGATTACAAATCTGGCCACAGGCTTAATATTCAATGTCGTTTCACGAAAATCAAAAATTTCAGATTTCTCAGACCTGCAGGTTTGCCTAAAAAATCGAAAATCTTTATTTGGCCTTCTACTGAGTTGAAACCTCGTGCTTTTGATCATTTGAGAGTTCAGATTACAAATCTGGTCACAGTTTTAAGTTTCAATGTCGTTTCACGAAAATCAAAAATTTCAGATTTCTCAGACCTCCAGGTTTGCCTAAAAAATCGAAAATCTTTATTTGGCCTTCTACTGAGTTGAAACCTCGTGCTTTTGATCATTTGAGAGTTCAGATTACAAATCTGCTCACAGTTTTAAGTTTCAATGTCGTGTCACGAAAATCAAAAATTTCAGATTTCTCAGACCTGCAGGTTTGCCTAAAAAATCGAAAATCTTTATTTGGCCTTCTACTGAGTTGAAACCTCGTGCTTTTGACCATTTGAGAGTTCAGATTACAAATCTGGTCACAGTTTTAAGTTTCAATGTCGTTTCACGAAAATCAAAAATTTCAGATTTCTCAGACCTCCAGGTTTGCCTAAAAAATCGAAAATCTTTATTTGGCCTTCTACTGAGTTGAAACCTCGTGCTTTTGATCATTTGAGAGTTCAGATTACAAATCTGCTCACAGTTTTAAGTTTCAATGTCGATTCACGAAAATCAAAAATTTCAGATTTCTCAGACCTCCAGGTTTGCCTAAAAAATCGAAAATCTTTATTTGGCCTTCTACTGAGTTGAAACCTCGTGCTTTTGATCATTTGAGAGTTCAGATTACAAATCTGCTCACAGTTTTAAGTTTCAATGTCGTTTCATGAAAATCAAAAATTTCAGATTTCTCAGACCTCCAGGTTTGCCTAAAAAATCGAAAATCTTTATTCGGCCTTCTACTGAGTTGAAACCTCGTGCTTTTGATTATTTGAGAGTTCAGATTACAAATCTGCTCACAGTTTTAAGTTTCAATGTCGCTTCACGAAAATCAAAAATTTCAGATTTCTCAGACCTCCAGGTTTGCCTAAAAAATCGAAAACCTTTATATGGCCTTCTACTGAGTTGAAACCTCGTGCTTTTGATTATTTGAGAGTTCAGATTACAAATCCGGTCACAGTTTTAAGTTTCAATGTCGTTTCACTAAAATCAAAAATTTCAGATTTCTCGGACCTCCAGGTTTGCCTAAAAAATCGAAAATCTGTATTTGGCCTTCTACTGAGTTGAAACCTCGTGCTTTTGATCATTTGAGAGTTCGTATTACAAATCCGGTCACAGTTTTAAGTTTCAATGTCGTCTGACAAAAATCAAAAATTTCAGATTACTCAGATCTTCGGGTTTGCCTAAAAAATAGAAAATCTTTACTTAGCTTTCTACTAAGATAAAACCTTGTGTTTTTGATCATTAGAGGGTGCTGATTACAAATCCGGGCACAGTTTTGAGTTTCAATGTCGTTTGACGAAAATCAAAAATTTCAGGTTACTTAGATCTTCAGGTTTGCCTAAAAAATCGAAAATCTTTACTTGGTTTTCTACTAAGATAAAACCTTGTGTTTTTGATCATTTGAGGGTGCTGATTGCAAATCCGGCCACAGTTTTAAGTTTCAACGTCGTCTGACGAAAATCAAAAATTTCAGATTTCTCAGATCTTCAGGTTTGCCTAAAAAATCGAAAATCTTTATTTGGCCTTCTACTGAGTTGAAACCTCGTGCTTTTGATCATTTGAGAGTTCAGATTACAAATCTGGTCACAGTTTTGAGTTTCAATGTCGTTTCACGAAAATCAAAAATTTCAGATTTCTCAGACCTCCAGGTTTGCCTAAAAAATCGAAAATCTTTATTTGGCCTTCTACTGAGTTGAAACCTCGTGCTTTTGATCATTTGAGAGTTCAGATTACAAATCTGCTCACAGTTTTAAGTTTCAATGTCGTTTCACGAAAATCAAAAATTTCAGATTTCTCAGACCTCCAGGTTTGCCTAAAAAATCGAAAATCTTTATTTGGCCTTCTACTGAGTTGAAACCTCGTGCTTTTGATCATTTGAGAGTTCAGATTACAAATCTGCACACAGTTTTAAGTTTCAATGTCGTTTCACGAAAATCAAAAATTTCAGATTTCTCAGACCTCCAGATTTGCCTAAAAAATCGAAAATCTTTATTTGGCCTTCTACTGAGTTGAAACGTCGTGCTTTTGATTATTTGAGAGTTCAGATTACAAATCTGCTCACAGTTTTAAGTTTCAATGTCGTTTCACGAAAATCAAAAATTTCAGATTTCTCAGACCTCCAGGTTTGCCTAAAAAATCGAAAATCTTTATATGGCCTTCTACTGAGTTGAAACTTCGTGCTTTTGATTATTTGAGAGTTCAGATTACAAATCTGGTCACAGTTTTAAGTTTCAATGTCGTTTCACGAAAATCAAAAATTTCAGATTTCTCGGACCCCCAGGTTTGCCTAAAAAATCGAAAATCTTTATTTGGCCCTCTACTGAGTTGAAACCTCGTGCTTTTGATCATTTGAGAGTTCAGATTACAAATCTGGTCACAGTTTTAAGTTTCAATGTCGTTTCACGAAAATCAAAAATTTCAGATTTCTCAGACCTGCAGGTTTGCCTAAAAAATCGAAAATCTTTATTTGGCCCTCTACTGAGTTGAAACCTCGTGCTCTTGATTATTTGAGAGTTCAGATTACAAATCCGGTCACAGTTTTAAGTTTCAATGTCGTCTGACAAAAATCAAAAATTTCAGATACTCAGATATTCGGGTTTGCCTAAAAAATAGAAAATCTTTACTTAGCTTTCTACTAAGATAAAACCTTGTGTTTTTGATCATTTGAGGGTGCTGATTGCAAATCCGGTCACAGTTTTAAGTTTCAATGTCGTCTGACGAAAATCAAAAATTTCAGATTTCTCAGACCTCCAGGTTTACCTAAAAAATCGAAAATCTTTATTTGGCCTTCTACTGAGTTGAAACCTCGTGCTTTTGATCATTTGAGAGTTCAGATTACAAATCTGCTCACAGTTTTAAGTTTCAATGTCGTTTCGCGAAAATCCAAAATTTCAGATTTCTCAGACCTCCAGGTTTGCCTAAAAAATCGAAAATCTTTATTTGGCCTTCTACTGAGTTGAAACCTCGTGCTTTTGATTATTTGAGAGTTCAGATTACAAATCCGGTCACAGTTTTAAGTTTCAATGTCGTTTCACGAAAATCAAAAATTTCAGATTTCTCAGACCTGCAGGTTTGCCTAAAAAATCGAAAATCTTTATTTGGCCTTCTACTGATTTGAAACCTCGTGCTTTTGATCACTTGAGAGTTCAGATTACAAATCTGGTCACAGTTTTAAGTTTCAATGTCGTTTCACGAAAATCAAAAATTTCAGATTTCTCAGACCTGCAGGTTTGCCTAAAAAATCGAAAATCTTTATTTGGCCTTCTACTGAGTTGAAACCTCGTGCTTTTGATTATTTGAGAGTTCAGATTACAAATCCGGTCACAGTTTTAAGTTTCAATGTCGTTTCACGAAAATCAAAAATTTCAGATTTCTCAGACCTGCAGGTTTGCCTAAAAAATCGAAAATCTTTATTTGGCCTTCTACTGATTTGAAACCTCGTGCTTTTGATCACTTGAGAGTTCAGATTACAAATCTGGTCACAGTTTTAAGTTTCAATGTCGTTTCACGAAAATCAAAAATTTCAGATTTCTCAGACCTGCAGGTTTGCCTAAAAAATCGAAAATCTTTATTTGGCCTGCTACTGAGTTGAAACCTCGTGCTTTTGATTATTTGAGAGTTCAGATTACAAATCCGGTCACAGTTTTAAGTTTCAATGTCGTTTGACGGAAATCAAAAATTTCAGATTACTCAGATCTTCAGGTTTGCCTAAAAAATCGAAAATCTTTATTTGGCCTTCTACTGAGTTGAAATCTCGTGCTTTTGATCATTTGAGAGTTCAGATTACAAATCTGGTAACAGTTTTAAGTTTCAATGTCGTTTCACGAAAATCAAAAAATTCAGATTTCTCAGACCTCCAGGTTTGCCTAAAAAATCGAAAATCTTTATTTGGCCTTCTACTGAGTTGAAACCTCGTGCTTTTGATCATTTGAGAGTTCAGATTACAAATCTGCTCACAGTTTTAAGTTTCAATGTCGTTTCACGAAAATCAAAAATTTCAGATTTCTCAGACCTCCAGGTTTGCCTAAAAAATCAAAAATCTTTATTTGGCTTTCTACTGAGTTGAAACCTCGTGCTTTTGATCATTTGAGAGTTCAGATTACAAATCTGCTCACAGTTTTAAGTTTCAATGTCGTTTCACGAAAATCAAAAATTTCAGATTTCTCAGACCTCCAGGTTTGCCTAAAAAATCGAAAATCTTTATTTGGCTTTCTACTGAGTTGAAACCTCGTGCTTTTGATCATTTGAGAGTTCAGATTACAAATCTGCTCACAGTTTTAAGTTTCAATGTCGTTTCACGAAAATCAAAAATTTCAGATTTCTCAGACCTCCAGGTTTGCCTAAAAAATCGAAAATCTTTATTTGGCCTTCTACTGAATTGAAACCTCGTGCTTTTGATCATTTGAGAGTTCAGATTACAAATCTGCTCACAGTTTTAAGTTTCAGTGTCGTTTCACGAAAATCAAAAATTTCAGATTTCTCAGACCTCCAGGTTTGCCTAAAAAATCGAAAACCTTTATTTGGCCTGCTACTGAGTTGAAACCTCGTGCTTTTGATTACTTGAGAGTTCAGATTACAAATCCGGTCGCAGTTTTAAGTTTCAATGTCGTTTGACGGAAATCAAAAATTTCAGATTACTCAGATCTTCAGGTTTGCCTAAAAAATCGAAAATCTTTATTTGGCCTTCTACTGAATTGAAACCTCGTGCTTTTGATCATTTGAGAGTTCAGATTACAAATCTGGTCACAGTTTTAAGTTTCAATGTCGTTTCACGAAAATCAAAAATTTCAGATTTCTCAGACCTCCAGGTTTGCCTAAAAAATCGAAAATCTTTATTTGGCCTTCTACTGAGTTGAAACCTCGTGCTTTTGATCATTTGAGAGTTCAGATTACAAATCTGGTCACAGTTTTAGGTTTCAATGTCGTTTCACGAAAATCAAAAATTTCAGATTTCTCAGACCTGCAGGTTTGCCTAAAAAATCGAAAATCTTTATTTGGCCTTCTACTGAGTTGAAACCTCGTGCTTTTGATCATTTGAGAGTTCAGATTACAAATCTGGTCACAGTTTTAATTTTCAATGTCGTTTCACGAAAATCATAAATTTCAGATTTCTCAGACCTCCAGGTTCGCCTAAAAAATCGAAAATCTTTATTTGGCCTTCTACTGAGTTGAAACCTCGTGCTTTTGATTACTTGAGAGTTCAGATTACAAATCCGGTCACAGTTTTAAGTTTCAATGTCGTTTGACGGAAATCAAAAATTTCAGATTACTCAGATCTTCAGGTTTGCCTAAAAAATCGAAAATCTTTATTTGGCCTTCTACTGAATTGAAACCTCGTGCTTTTGATCATTTGAGAGTTCAGATTACAAATCTGGTCACAGTTTTAAGTTTCAATGTCGTTTCACGAAAATCAAAAATTTCAGATTGCTCAGACCTGCAGGTTTGCCTAAAAAATCGAAAATCTTTATTTGGCCTTCTACTGAGTTGAAACCTCGTGCTTTTGATCATTTGAGAGTTCAGATTACAAATCTGCTCACAGTTTTAAGTTTCAATGTCGTTTCACGAAAATCAAAAATTTCAGATTTCTCAGACCTCCAGGTTCGCCTAAAAAATCGAAAATCTTTATTTGGCCTTCTACTGAGTTGAAACCTCGTGCTTTTGATCATTTGAGAGTTCAGATTACAAATCTGGTCACAGTTTTAAGTTTCAATGTCGTTTCACGAAAATCAAAAATTTCAGATTTCTCAGACCTGCAGGTTTGCTTTAAAAATCGAAAATCTTTATTTGGCCTTCTACTGAGTTGACACCTCGTGCTTTTGATCATTTGAGAGTTCAGATTACAAATCTGGTCACAGTTTTAAGTTTCAATGTCGTTTTACGAAAATGAAAAATTTCAGATTTCTCAGACCTCCAGGTTCGCCTAAAAAATCGAAAATCTTTATTTGGCCTTCTACTATGTTGAAACCTCGTGCTTTTGATTATTTGAGAGTTCAGATTACAAATCCAGTCACAGTTTTAAGTTTCAATTTCGTTTGACGAAAATCAAGAATTTCAGATTACTCAGATTTTCAGGTTTGCCTAAAAAATCGAAAATCTTTACTTGGCTTTCTACTAAGATAAAACCTTGTGTTTTTGATCATTTGAGGGTGCTGATTACAAATCCGATCACAATTTGAAGTTTCAATGTCGTTTGACGAAAATCAAAGGCTTCAGGTTTCTCAGTTCTTCAGATTTGTGTAAAAAATCGAAAATCTTTATTTGATTTTCTACTGAGTTGAAACCTGGTGCTTTTGATCATTTGATTACAAATGCGGTCACAGTTTTAAGTTTCAATGTTGTTTGACGAAAATCCAAAATCTCAGATTTTTCAGATCTTCAGATTTGGCTAAAAAATCAAAAATCCTTATTTGACATTCTACTGAGTTGAAACCTCGTGCTTTTGATCGTTTGAGGGTTCTGATTAGAAATCCGGTCACAGTGCTAAGTTTCAGTATTGTTTGACGAAAGTCAAAAATTTCCGATTACTCAGATCTTCAGGTTTGCCTGAAAAATCGAAAATCTTTACTTAGCTTTCTACTAAGATAAAACCTTGTGTTTTTGATCATTTGAGGGTGCTGATTACAAATCCGGTCACAGCTTCAAGTTTCAATGTCGTTTGACGAAAATCTAAAATTTCAGATTTCTCAGATATTCAGGTTTGCCTAAAAAAATCGAAAATCTTTATTTGGATTTCTACTGAGATTAAACTCCGTGTTTCTGATCATTTGCGAGTGCTGATTACAAATCCGGTCACAGTTTTGAGTTTCAATGTCGTATGACGAAAATCAAAATTTCAGATTTCTCAGATCTTCAGGTTTGCCTAAAAAATCTAAAATCTCTATTTGGCTTTGGACTGAGTTGAAGCCTCGTGCTTTGGATCATTTGAGGGTGCTGATTACAAATCTGATCACTGTTTTAAGTTTCAGTGTCGTTTGACGAAAGTCTAAAATCTCAGATTTCTCAAATCTTCAAATTTGGCTAAAAAATCGAAAATCTTTATTTGACTTTCTACTGAATTGAAAGTTGGTGCTTTAATAATAATAATAAATTTTGAAGTGCCTTTCTTAATCTAATAACAATAGAAAATATTTGACTTGATAACTGTGTTCTCTCAGTTAACCGAATGACCAGATAAAAGATCTCAAGTAGTCACAACACCTTCCATTGCTCAGTTCTTCCGAAATCAATTGATCTCCCTCATTACGTTATGACAGCGCTGACAGACCCGAAAAAATAAATCATTACCTCAGGTAATTGCAGCAAGATCGAAATAGCTTTTCGTATAAGCGCAATAAATTCTTAAAGATCAATTTCACTTCCAAAAGCTCTATGTACCTTTGTAGCCGCTCACAATTAATTTAATACGGATCTTAATTGGCAGATAAATCTTGCGAAATTTAAAGAAGCTATATTTTAACGAGCTCAGTTGACAGGCAACATCGAATCTATAGAAATCTGCGGTATTTAGGGAGCCTTTTAACCAGCTGTTACAATTATGGATGCCTTTTTTACACGCCTTTGGGTTCGTTAATAGCCGAAAAACCAGTCGGTCTTCATATTTTTGTTGATCGATAAACATAACCCCTTAATTGATTTTTGGCTGTGACGAGACTTGAAAGTACTTGGCGTAAAAATATCTTCACTTCCGCATGGAACGTACCCACATCCTATATGGATATGTACATCCACAGAATGTACATTAGATATTCCAGTTTGAGCATGTGTATTTTGAATAGATAGATAGATACATATACTTTATTGCCTAAGAAATTACAAAATTCTTATTGACAAAGCTATAACAACAAAATGTGGAATATTCACTAAAACCCGTCATAGAGCTCATCTAGTGTGTAATAAGGTTTATAAAATAGGAAATTTTTAAGTTTCTTACGAAAAACTTTTAAATCTTTTTGAATTTCAAAAGAGATAGGAAGTTTGTTATAAATCCTCAATCCATTGTATAAAATTTAATCTTTAATCAGTGATGATTTGGGGGTGATTAATTTAAAATCATTCTTATATTCTATATGTATGGTCTCAAATTTTGTTTTATTATTGAATAATAATGATGCCGTTTCCAAAATAAATAGTGCAATTACGGTCATAATTTTGTAATCTAAAATTAGTGGCTTGCATGAAGTTCTAGGTCTACTCTTGGCGATGCATCTAACTGCTCGCTTCTGTAAGACTAACAATTTATTTACGTAGGTATGAGAACAGACACCCCAAAATGGGATGCCGTAACTCAACCTACTTTTGGTGATGCTTCTTCGAAGAGTTTCTCTAACTGTTCTTAGTATGTAAGTTACTTTAGCTAACTCATTAATTAAATTATCAATATGAGATATAAAATTCAATTTTTGATCAATAGTTAGACTTAAGAACTTCATGCTGTATGTTTCATGTAATTGTTCGTTGTCTAAATAAATCACGTCAAGTAAGCATTTGAAAGTTATGAATTTGGTTTTCGAGATAAGATAAAAAAACTGCTGCCTCACCATCTTTTGATTACAATTATATCATTTTCAATTTTTTCTTTAAATCGTGTATGTCATTATCATGCCAGAGTATTGTAGTGTCATCTGCAAATACAGTGAAGTGACCACTTATTTCTAATGTCATTAGGTTATAAATGCATACTAAAAATAAGATGGGACCTAACACAGATCCCTGTGGTACTCCATCCCGTATGTTCAGTTTTTCAGAAGTTACATTTTTAGACAATTTAACAATTTGAGAACGATTACTCAAATAAGAGGTAAACTATTTTAGTGGTATTTTAGAACAACTATATTTATCTAATTTTTTGATCAAAATACCATGATTGACACAATCAAATGGTTTAGAAAAGTCACAGAACAAAGTTACTGAAATTTGATTTTTGTTTAAAGTAGAGTATAGTTTATAAAGTAGAGAAAAAATGGCATCTGAGATATTTTTTTGTTTTTGAAATCCAAACTGAAAGGGACTTATGATGTTGTGGTTTTTTAAAAAAAATTCAACCTAATCTGAACAATTTTTTCAATGATTTTTGCTAAAATAGTAATTATACTTATACGCCTGAAATTCGAGGGTTCATCATTTGATCCTCCTTTGTAGATAGGAATTACTATTGACGTTTTTAGGAATTCAGGGTATGTTCTTGATTTGAACGAAAGTTGTATTAACTTAGTGAGTACAACCAGCGCTTCATGTGTAAGATTTAGTATGACATTCAAGGAGATTTCAGCAACGCCAGATGATTTTTTGTTTTTGATGGATTCTAGGACAAGTTTTAGTTCGTGAATATCCGTTGGTTCAAATATTAGTCCATGCTCTATGTAAAAATCATGAAGATTAATTAAAGGGTCATCAGTACTGCGTACAGTATTTTTTAGTTTTTCTGCTATAGAACAATAATATTTATTTAAAATGTTTGGATGAATTGTCGGCATGTTATTAGAAGCAAATGGTTTGCCTCTGATTTCATTTACGACTTTCCAAGCTTCCCTAGTCTTATTTCCAGCTCTGTTGATTTTATGCTTATAATAATCTCTTTCAGCGGCCACAAAAAGCTTTTTATATATTTTATGATGAGACAAACAGTATCCATGAAATTCTCTATTATTAATGAATTTTTTAACGTAGTGCAAACATCTCCAATTTTTGGAAGACATTTTGATTCCTTTGGTGATCCAAGGATAGGACGTTGAATGTACATATGAAAAATGACATACACTAGTGTAATATACTATGTATATTCATGTAGGTATTTTCATATGTGAATATACATAAGATATTGGTCTAAGTACCATATATACATCTAGTAGGTTACGTCTGCGCGAAGGACAACTAGCGCCGCCATTTCTGGCCGTAGTGGCCGTTCCGCCGTTCGCGTCCTTAGTCATAGTTAGCGTATGTGTGCTGGTGCTGGTTGTGCCTGACTACCTGATCGACTGAAATGTTGTGCAATGTTACTTATCTTCTGGCTACTGATAACACTCGCATCCAGCGTTTGACCGTAAGTCGTAAGGGGAACAAATCACCTACATAATTTTATAACCTTGATTTCTTTGTGACTTTAGACATGCCATTCAACAGGAAAGAGATGACAATCACAGTAATCGATTTAAACCACAGAGTTAACATCTATAGAGGGAGTGTAAACAACAAAATGCACAGGTCGCTGACCAGCCAACATGTAACGGAAATTTTGACAGCGTGAGGACATTACTAGTGGCGGGCGTCTTTATATTAAAATTCGATGTTCGTTAATAGATTCAATTATAACTGTGATGTTACAAACTGATACCAATAAGTTGTATTAGTATTTAGCTATACTTAGAGAGTTATACTCTTATTATAATTTCATTGTAACAGTTGATAATTTATTATTACCATGAATTGTTTTTCAAAACATATCTATCAGTGTTCTGATAGGTAGCCTGTTGGAATGGCTGCATCGTGTTTTTACTTCAGCAATAAAATATAATAATTGCATTAGGCAATATCCAGTTCTATAAAATTCTCATAGATAGATTTTCTGTAAGTAAATGTGGCATACATTTTTGCATTTCACGTCCTCAAATAGTTTAAAAAATGGAATTTGGAAAATTCATGTTGATTGACATGAATGTAATGCGTGCACAAAACATACATTAAACAATCATTATTATCTCAAACTGGAGTAAAGTTACTTTTGTTCACTCACCTATCATAAGAAGTGTTCGCCGATTCGTCGCTATTACAGCAAACTATGCACTTTTTATGTTGTCTCATCATGCAATTATGACAATATTGTTCATAAATAATTTAATTCACACCACCAATAGTCACAAAGTCAGTCAAATATATACACTAAAATCACAAAAATCTCGACACACCCAATAACCACAACTACAATGACAGCCACATGACAGCTTAAGGGCACGCCGATTGTAGGTTGCTGACATATTACAAGTTATTGCGACATTCCACTATAAAATTTACCATTTTTGAGATTTCATTAAATCAATACAAATTATCTTCACGTAAATCAGTTACATTGCAAGTTATTATAGTTAAGTACCCAGTTAAATACTTTGTGTTCAAACTGCGGAAACTGCCAGATTTTGAAGAAACTGGAAGCGGACGCAGAAGAGTGGCAACAGCGCTATAGATGTTGGCTGGCCAATACTCAAATTAGGCTCCCTCTAGAGATGTTAACTCTGTGATTTAAACCATTTTTCCTATGAGCCTTGTCGACTATTTATTCTGTTCAACACTCGAGCTACTTTCGGTTTCGTTATCTGTACTTTCGGCGAAGACTATAATTTGTCATTCTCTTCAAAATGGCACCTGCTTACTAAAGAAACACACACACTCATCCACAAAATAGACCGAACCTGCTTCAGTACAGGTTTGTATTTCATCCGTATAAGAAATGTGAGCTGCATTGTTAGGAGTGCCACAGTGATATTTTCCGGTCCATAACATGTCCATTGTCCCGCAATAATTCCAACTTTACGGCCCACTACTTCCATCTACATAACAACGATACCCATAACGGACTGATTCATTGATCCAAAGGCAACCGTTAGTACGGTAGCATTCAATGAAAGCAACAATAAATCTCGTTATACATCATAACTGCCAACCGGCTTTCCGGTATTGACAGATCATTCATATTTCCAGTCGTCTCATCATATCATTATATCCTTATATCCTTAATGCACACTCAGGTATATAAGTTATAGTATTGTTGTGATATGTTGCTCCTCAGAGCTCCTTTTAGCTCTCACTGTCCGTCCGTCTGTCCGTATACAAAAGATAGCCAAAACTACAGGGCTAGAGAAAAACTAGATACAGATTCGGAATCAGAATGGGAAAAATATTCCGGGAAAAATCCGGTTTTGTCAGGTCGGTCGTGACAGGTAACAGGTAACTGATGACGTATTATGTACGGTGTATTGATATTTCTGAAGCACAGGCAGCGTTATAGAGGGAGTCTTCAAAAGACACTCTGGGTTAACTCTGAGACTTCAAATACCACAGCGTGTGCCCGATTCACCACTGAGGTGGCTACAGACTAAACTCATCCCACTTTTCAATCACCCAACTCCTGGAACCACTTGCTCATTACCTCAGAAGGTGTGCTGTCTGCACTAATCTGATATCTCATTGAGAACTGGTCTGTTTATGTCTCTCCTTTTCGTTGTTAATATCTCTCTGGCAAAGTCTAAATATAGTTCCAATTATTCTCGCAGCATCTGTTCTACAACACTTTCGGGTGTTAATGTTACATTCATACCCGCCTGGCATGTAAATCTATCTATTTCCCATCTCATCATCATAGTCACAATGTCTTAACAGACATGTTTTGAGCTCGTAAAATGCATTAAGCCGGAACTAGAGTATTGCCGACACGAATATTATCAATAGCTTTAAACACTGTAGCTCGCCATCGTTCGCGATTTACTGTCAGTCCAGTGGCGCTCTTGATACTCATATCCAGCAACTGTTTCGTCGTATCCACCGAGCGTGTAGGGGAACGGTCACGGTGCCGCCCACTTGGGGCATGACCCTGAACTACACGTTTCTCCATATTATCGCTTCTGTGAATATGTCCGAAAAATGTAAGCATTCTCGTCGACACAATGGAGGATAGTTTCTTTGGATTGCCGAGCTCATCCAGTATCATCAGTATCAGTAGTCATCCAGTTCGATAGGCGGTATAAGGGACTCTCAGCATTCTCCTCCACGTCCACATTTCAGAAGTATCTACGCGAGCTCTAAGTTTTCGGGGCTTACAAAAATACAGATAACATAAGAGACTAAACCAGCGACATTTTGGTAGATTTTCCCATATACTGCAGTCAAAAAAGGTATCCCGCACATCGTCTTCCTCTCCATAGTATATGCAGTCAGGCCAGTCTGCTATACTAAATCGGTGCAGGTATACTCGAAAACATCCATGTCCTGTTACCATCTGAGCTGTAAAGAAGTCAGCTTCACCGTGAGTCCTTCCTATCCACACGGATAGGTCTGCTATCAGGAGTCTTGTCCAATTTTCTCGCGAAGATTGTGACCACTTGCTCTGCCATGCTTTTATGAGTGAATTCCTTGCAGTCTGTCTAAAGTTGCCATTGTATCTATCAGCTCTTTCCTTGGCCATCATTTCAGAGCTTCTTAAGACTGTTCTAGATGCACTACTTCTTAAACAAAATTTGATTGAATTTCTTGAACAATTTATTGTTCTATGTTCTATGATGCAGAAAACACATGATAAAATGTCAGCAACCAAAACTGCTCTTTTTGAATTTACATGTTGCAAAAAGTACGTCTGGCGGGATGAGAGAACCCTCGAAACTCTCTGGCTTCTGGGTAAACGTCGTTTGATGGGTTCCCAAAGTACATTACATACATATATAAAATTTTGAAAAAAAGTATAATTATAAATCATTATCGTTTAGGGGTGTCTTGCTGAGGGGCTGCAGCCATGCTAAGTATGTGGCAACAAATAACGCGAGTTTTTATATTGTTACGAATAAAACGAAAAAATTGAGCTCTATACTTTAGCAAATCTGAGATAGTGAGATGTGATTTCATACACATTTGCTACCTATTACCTGCCAAAGCCATAGCTACCAGGGTTTTATAAGTGGGGATAGCTGTTACTTCTACTGGAGCTACACATAGAAAAACTTTCAGCCTTAATAACATTCCGAAGATCTGGCCTTAGGGGCTCTTGCTCTGTTGTTGAACACAACAACATAGCACCTAAATCAATGTATCCAACACTGCAAAACTGACACAATAAAAAATAATTTTAGTATAGTCGTATAAAGCTCAAACTGCAATGTGTAATGTACCGTGATTTGATTCATTAGCATCACTATTCTATTTGCTCAATTTCCCAAAAAATTTTATTGTTATTATCTAATAAAGAAACTGCAAATAATGAAATATGTGATTTTCAACGGTGTAGCTCTACAGCGTTCATTAATCATCACCAAACTCTCAACATTTCAGTCGTCTAAATGCAAAACGCGACAAGTCACAAATTTTTCAAAATAGAGTTTTATATATATATGGTATATATACCATTTTGTTCATTATTTGAAGCGCTACCATTTTCTATATTTTTCGCTTACAGAACCCGACATTAGACATGAGATATTAGGCTAAGAAAACTAGACGTAGGTGCAAACACCGACATATCCACAGGAGCCAATACGGACAACGGGAGCAAGTCACATGTCGATCACACCAGGTATTCTGACCGTTGTGTGTTTTTGTTTTATCCAGTCGCTGAAAATACGTTATGGTGGATTCATGTGTTTGTCAGTTTACTGAGAGAATGAGATTCATTTATGCTGTATTAATAAATTATTGATAACAATAACCATGTTTTTTGAAAAATGCTTTGGATGCGGATTTTGGAGAGCCTACTTCAACAGAAGCTAGGTCCACATTAATGCAGAGGATCGAAGCTAATTGTGAAAATGCATTTGCTAGTTCTAAAGAATTTTGTTTGTCAGAAAATTTAGATTTTGACGTTTAAACCTTGTAACCCTTGAAATGTATCCTTTCTAATATCTAGCTTTATGTTTATAGTTCCTGTCGTTGAGCACAGTGTTTGATTAGACTCCTTTATAGGTATTCAGTAAAATAATCCAAATTGATAAGTATTTCACTTATTTTGATCCGATTCCACAAAAATAGCAGTCAAAACACGACATGTCACAGTTCCTAACATGCAAAACCCGACGTGTCCAAATTTGAAAGTCAGATTTTAGAAAAACTATATGTCCTAGATCTTGGGGCGTTAGGACAACATCCTAAAACATCGTATATTATAATACTCTCGATTTCGTATTATTTTCGCTCATAATAAAACTTTGATCTGTTTTTCTTGATTTCTGTAAAATTTGTTACCGTGGACTTGTCGGGTTTTGCATCTAGACGACTGATTTATAAAACTTAATTTTGCAAAGAATCATACCATCACTTTCATAAAATGAAAAATTACGATGAACAGAGTCACAAAAATTACTATAAATATGTCTAAAGGAGCAAGAAATCACACCGCATGACTCCCACCTTCTGTTCTGCATTTGCTCTATCCTACTCAATGTAGTCGTAGCACTTTGTATCTCAATTGGCATCATACATTATTACCCTGTATAAGTAACTGCGGACGAATGTTTTGATTGATGACCGTAACAAAGACGGCATGCGGTGAGATGTTTATCACTGATATCTCCGTTTATGAAGTGTGAGATTATATTTCAGTGCATATGTCGAACCCCCATTGGCCATAAATTACAATATGAATGAAAAAGGATTCGGTTCGATTCCAGGATCTGTCAAAGAAAAATAAAATCGCTAGTTGGAATAAGGTTGCATACATTTTTGACAAATTATTGTTTACTTTACTTGTGTAGCTCCTACAATAAAAGAATAGAATTCAAATCCTTCAGAAGAACTTATACATCTTTGTGATTAGTCTATAGAAATATAAGTTAACGTTTGCAAATATAATTGAGCTAAATTGGCTGCATATGGAAGATGTTTATAGATATTCAGTTGCTCCTGTGATATAACTATAACCTATACAATTACTGACAAAGCTTACCAAAATATGGCGTGACCATAACATCACTAAGGCTACCAAAATGTCGCTGGTTCAGTCCCTTGCGTAAAAAAGGCAGATCGAGCTTGCATAGATGCTTTTGAAATGTGGACGTGAAGGAGAGTGCTGAGAGTTCCTTATACCGCCCATCGACTTGATGTTTACATACTGGATGTGCACGGTAATCCAAAGAGACTATCCTCCATTGTGTCAAAGAGAATGCTTAAATTCTTCGGACATATTCACAGAAGCGATAATATGGAGAAACTTTTAGTTCAGGGTCTAGCCCCGAGTGGGCAGCGCCGCGGGCGTTCTCCTAAACGCTGGGTGGATACGACGAAACAGTTGCTGGATATGAGTATCAAGAGCGCCACTGAACTGACAGTAGATCGCGAACGATGGCGAGCTACAGTTCTCAAAACTATTGATAATATTCGTGTCGGCAATACTCTAGCTCCGACTTAATGCATTTTATGAGATCACAACATGTCTGTTAAGACATTGTGACTATGATGATGAGGAAATACTGAATGAATTAATTGATGCGGTAGCAACAAATGTTGACGGGCTGTGCCAAGTCAACACCTGAACTATTACGGGTCTGAATTTAGGAAGGATCGAACAATATTACAGGTCTTCAGAATTACAGACTTTTGGAATATTTTGTGTAACCGTTCGTCCAGGCCTAACTGTTGTAGGTGTGGGGTAAATGTGTTTGATATAAGGCCTGAGACCGACATAATTAGGGGGACAATAGTAACTTTGTTTTGCTTCCAGAGTCGTTTTATTTCTATCGCAAAATCAATGTATTTAGATATCTTCCCAGCGTAGGCGTTTTGAATATTCATATCGTTGGGAATGGCAATATCTATCAAATAGGTAACTTTGTCTGCCTTCGACTGGAAAACTATCTGCCTGCTTTCTGTCGCTTTGAGCTAGTTTTGACTCTATTCGATTGTATTTGGTCGTTTTATACCGTTTACAGCTGTTATCTGCTTGCTTTCTGTTGCTTTTAGCTGCTTTCTGTTCTTTTCTGTCATATTCGGCCATGTTTAGTCGTTTTCTATTGTTTCCCGCTGTTATCTGCTTGCTTTCTGTCGTTTTGAGCTAGTTTTGACTCTATTCGGTTGTATTTGGGCGTTTTCTATTGCTTATCGCTGTTATCTGCTTGCTTTCTGTTGTTTTTAGCCATTTTCTGTTGTATTCAGCTATGTTTAGTCATTTTCCATTGTTTCCCGCTGTTATCTGCTTGCTTTCTGTCGCTTTATTTCAACGTCCCAGTACAGTTTGTATTCATTGTTTTTGAGTACCGATGTCGGAGTGTGATTGTTATGTAGATCTGTGTTTTCTATTAGGTTGTTTGTTGTGGCTAGTGCTTGGTGTATGACATTGGCTGCAGAATTATGTCTAGCTGTGTACTCGGTTCCAGCGAGAGTTTTACATGAGCTCTATCGTCTCTTTCTGTTGGTGGCACTTTCTGCAATTCTCGTCGGTTATGGAATTATTATTATCTCAATTTTTTAAGTTCCTCTCGCATAATTGCGGTAGCTACAAGTGTTGACGGGCTGTGCCAAGTCAACACCCTAACTATTATTGATCGGAATTTATGAAGAGGAAAATTTATAAAGACTATGATAAACAAGTAGAACCCAGCTTTCGATAACGCTGCATACAAAGTATGGTATTTTAATCAGTAGAATGTACTCGTACGACCAGTCAACAGGTGATGCCGTACTTTTTGGCAACCATAATACTTTTTGCATTCTCTCATAAATATCAGCAATTTCGACGGTTCCTGGTACTTTCACCTCGCGCATTGGTCGGCAACCGTGCACCACCACGCCTATTATCATTACAGATCGCGGTACCACCAAAAACGTACCGCCAAGGCGACTTCAGAGGTGACCGGACAACATAACAAGTAGTACCTCATGCAAGCGCACGTTTAATATGGATTGGTCGCTGGTCGGTCAGCCAGTTCAGATATTCCGTAATTAATGATGTTTATTATAATAATAATAATTTATTCATGTTAATACACAAATATTGTGTTTACATGTCAGGTACGGCAAAATTTACACATATATAGGTAGACAGTACATACACATTTAAAATAAATAAAAATACACATGCACGACAGATTAAAAGTTATACATATAGTATTTACATCAAGCGTTAAAAAGAAACAGCAGTCATGGAACCATGTCATTAAAATCGTTGCTTAAATATTCCTCTATACTATAAAAAGCCTTAAGTAGAAGATACTTTTTTACAGTCTGTTTAAAAACGTTTGTATCCAGTCTTTGTACAAGTCGCGGCAAAACATTAAAAAGTTTCACACCAAAGTAATTACTACCGCATCTGGTCTTATGGAGTCTAGTATACTGCGGAATGATGTTCTTCGTGAATCTGGTATTATATTTGTGAATGTCTTTTGAAGTTTTGAAGTTACCATGATTGTTTTTAACATACAATAGACATTCCAATATATATATAAACTAGGGACAGTTAAAATTTTCAATTGAATGAATGCTTGCCTGCAACAGTCTCTAAATTTTAAATTTGCTACTACTCTCAAGCAGCGTCTTTGAACGCTGAACACTTTTGACGTATGAGCAGGGTGTCCCCAAATTAATATATACATACATTTGACTGAAAGTACCCATAGTATGCTGACAATAAAACTCTTTTAGATACATGATTATTCAGGTTTCGGAGCAAATACGTTATTTTGGATAGTTTCTTAGTCAATCCATTAATGTGCGGCAACCAAGTCAAATTTGAATCTATAGACACACCAAGAAATTTGACTGGTCCTATCCATTCACTATCATGTGAACGGGTGCTGATCACGAGTGACTGAGTTTTATTGTTGTTCATTGACAACTTATTAGCCATGAACCAATTTTCCATAACTGTGAGGTGTTTCTGACATTCAGCTATTAGTTTTTGAAGATCTTTATTTGAGGAGATAGTTGTCGTATCATCAGCAAATAATATACATTTACTAGTGATACATTCAGGCAGGTCATTAATGTATATTAGAAAAAGTGTAGGACCTAAAACACTTCCCTGAGGTACCCCATGCTTAATAATAGCTGTATTTGATATATTGTTCTGAAAGCTAACATACTGGCGTCTGTTTGTAAGGTATGACGATATCAAGGATACGCTACCTTGATGGAAGCCATACAGTGATAGCTTTCAATAAAATGGGGTGCTAAACACAGTCTTCAATACCTCTATTAATATAATTGACGAAATCGTTTATTGCTAATTTTGTAGAGCTACTACTCTTTCGATAGCCAAATTGGACGGTTGTAAACAGATCATTAATTTCAAAATATTCAAATATATATTGTAGATTTCGGTCAATAAATGAAACTCTTATTTAGCGTACGATTGTAGTACACATAAAGAAAGTCATAAAAAAAGTAAAACAGTTAAGAGAAACAACACAAAATTTAAAAAAAAAATGCGATCTGAACAGTGAATCCTGGAAATCCATTCTACGGCTGATGGCTTGGCTTGAAAGAAGTCCTTGTTGTTGCTTGGCCGCATTCTATGGTATGCCACACGTTCGATTTTGGGTCCAACACTCTTCTTGATTTACATAAACGACATCTCAAAAAGCGATTCAAAATCAGAATTTATTCTTTATGCAGATGATACAACAAAAATAGAGAAGATTATCGACCATGATCAACAGGCTTCAGTTAGAGCTTGGTGTCTCTCAAACTCGTTGAGTGTATACCATACAAAAACAAAAAAATTGACTTTAAAATAGTTTGCACATCAGATGAGTAAGATCAGAATGTAAAATTCTTGGGCGTGTATTTAGATTCGCAACTGTCATGGAGATTACACACTCAGGAGCTCTCAAAGAAGTTGTCCAGGTCTATTTATCTCATAAGAAGTCTGAAAAATGTAATATATAATATAAAACTCGTGAACTGCTATTATGCATATCGTTAAATTACTGCGAAAAGTCACTAAATTACTTTTTGTGGAAAAATTAACCAACTGCATCTTACACTTTAGTTTCATTGTATCTTTCAGTTTTAGAAGTCATTGACTCTCTATATATACCAGATCAGATTATATCTATATATTAAAACTCATCAACAAAATAGAAACTAAAAATTGTAATACGTAAGGTCCTTAAGTACCTTAATGAATTCTCGAGACCAGGTATATCTTCAGAAGGCCTTTTTTTCTGCGGATGGGTGGTAGCTCCACCACCCATCCATCCAACACTCAGCCAAATAGCTATTTGGCTGAGTGTTGGACGCCAGCAAGTTGAGGTTGAGTTGATGCAACCCGAAATAGTTCTCTTAGAAGAGTTTAACTGGACCGTTCAGTCTGTGGGTTGTTTAGCCACACTGGTGAGCAAAACTCAGCCGCAAAGTTCAGAGCCGAGGTATGGAGCGTAGAAGCATCATTTTTGCATTTTATTCCTGCTGATTACTTTGGTTTGAAATGTGGACGTGGAGGAGAATGCTGAGAATTCCTTATACCGCCCATCGAACTAATGTTTCCATACTGGATGAGCTCGGTAATCCAAAGAGACTATCCTCCATTGTGTCGATAAGAATGCTTACATTCTTCGGACATATTCACAGAAGCGATAATATGGAGAAACTTGTAGTTCAAGGACACGCTCCGAGTGGGCGCCGCCGTGGCCGTTCCCCTACACGCTGGGTGGATACGACGAAACAGTTGCTAGATATGAGTATCAAGAGCGCCACTGAACTGACAGTAAATCGCGAACGATGGCGAGCTACAGTTCTCAAAACTATTGATAATATTCGTGTCAGCAATACTCTAGCTCCGACTTAATGCATTTTACGAGTTCACAACATATCTGTTAAGACATTGTGACTATGATGATGACTTTGGTTGCGACGGTCTAAATATATTTTTTAAACGACAAGGCCCGAGTGTTTTGCGAGTAACTTTTAATGCGCACACTCCAGGTCTATTGGATAAGACATCAATGGAACAACATAACAATTTTGCTTTTTTTTTGAGGTTATTCATTTAGGCGTCTTATAATTATTTATAAATTATTGAAAACAGTAGTATGCTACAGTTGCCTTTATAGCGGTTGTGATAGGAAGCGCTCAAATAACGAACCGCTGAGTCATAAAAATTTGGCGCGTCATGATTGCAGCTCGAGTTTAAAAAATCAGCGAATCAATTTTTCATGCAGACCCCGAACCCGACAAAGAGACAAGTAATTGAGTCTTCGAGAAAAAAGTACATAAAGCGCTACGCATACTTGAGCTATAAATCAAATTAAGATGTTTTTGTTGGCATGCAATTTCGTTCTGCAGCGGTTTTGTGCGGTGCGAGAGACGGTGACGGCTTGTTTTAGAGCAATAGGGATAAAAAAGCTTTCTGTGAAGATTTATAGTTGTGGTCTGTCACACCGTATTTTATTTGCTAATCCACAAGGTGCGCGTTTAACAAACCAAATCGCCGTTGCTGGATTTTTCCGGCTTTTTCCAACACATACATCAAGAACTGAGTGAAACGACGGCACCTTTATTCCCAGGGTGTCCAAGGCTTGGAAAGTCCTGCAAGGAGATATATTTGTTGGACCTGCGGAGGCTCGCAGTGAGTAGGCACTCAAGTACTCAACTCCCGTGTCTAGAAACTTCATCTAACATAACATTTCCTTAGGCTCTGGGCGCTGCCTTCATGCTCTGATCAGTTATAAAAGAAATGAAGTCAAGTTGTGGATTCAGTACCGCTCCCACGCACTACGGTGATACCAGTTTATTATTTTGTCATAGCATGAAGCTATAGTAGGCATGCACAGTAACGGCAGTTAGAAGCGTTGGAGTGCGTTGGCCAGCGCCGAGTCCCCTCGACAGGTAGAAGCAGGCCGGCGCCGGTTCCGCACGTAGTCAAGCACACCAGTGCAAGGTACAATGAAAACAGACAAGAAGAAGAGTACAAAGATTGGCCAGTCGCATCTAGATACGGTAAAGGAAACATGCAATAATGGTACAAAATATTGCCCATTATTGGAAAAACAATGAGGGACAGCTACAAAAACACTGGAAATGATTCTCATGAGGGGCTAGAGAGTAAAATGGGGTGAAATAGTTTTTGGTTAAAAAGTTGTCTCTCTGGACAAATATTTGACGTGTCTTGGCGTTTTTTCGTTTAATCAGCGGTTTGTGACAAATCCATGGTGGAAAGTTGTCAAATGAATTATTAGTACATACACATGTAGATTCACATCATATACATTAGAACCATTTAGTTGAAATTTGTCAATCAGATGAATATGTGACTGATACTGTACATGTTCAACGAATTCTTGTGCGCGTCTTATTAAGGACGCTATTCACTCTGGTAGAGACTGTTTGAATCGCTTTGTAAACAAGTTTTTGGTATCAAAAGTTAGAAGTGTTGTATAATTTTGGCGCTAAATTGAGATATGACCGCCGCACGACTGATTTGTTTGGTTTGGGAATTATTGTGGTACCTAATCTATATCTAGTGTTGTGGTTGTGTATAAATGTATTATACTCATTTGAGTATACCTATGATACTAAGTGATAGTACGTAGTAAATACAATTGCCTAACGTTATATATTTTGGTCCCGTAATATTATTGGTGGGGTACATTGTTATTTTGTTAATATCGAATTACATATCGAATATCAGACATAGTTAAAGTATATACAGAAGAATATATACAGTTTGAACAGGAACGCCTAAGACCCCATTATCTCGGACTAGAAAATGGATTAGGCGTAATTACCAGTAACTGCCTCCAAATGAGGCCAAAAAAATTCGAGATATCTTTGTTGAATATTTTGCAGAACACCTCTTATCTTATCTATCACTACCACATTTATAAAAAATTTCTTGATGTATTACCTCAGTTCCAAGCTTATGAATATATCCAAATAAATATTTTATATAAACTAACCGTCTACTTTCATAACCGCACTTATTTCCTTTCAATATTTTTCTATCGCAGTGCGGCTATAGTGCAGCTTGTGTCTTTTATCCCAAATAGGGGTTTTCGCAAACAATAAAGCTATAAGTAACTCTTTATCGATACTCATCTTCGACTATCACAGACGAAACCAGGCAGCAAACTAAATTTCTGTTACTACAAAGGTGTTCAAGCGGGCTTCCGACGCTGGTAAGCGGTCGAAAACTCAGTTGAGCAGGTTAGCCTGCATGCGGTACCTGCGCGCCTACGCACGCCCTTGCACGCACACTAAAAAGCCACACTGTGTTTGCGCGCATAGTCTGAGATCCGCTTGCAACTAGACCGCCCAACCAAGAAGGTGTGTTATGTCGCTAGGCATTTCTTTCATAGATGAATGGATAACCTATTATGAATACCAACAAACATTTTTTGAGTCTTATGACCCCCACCTCCACTACCTTAATTTCATACCAACCCAAAAAAAAAGGTAGTAAACCATAAGGAACCCCTAAAACGCTTAAAAACAAAGTTTGACCTGTTTTTATATTTTTAGTTTTTTATTATTGCTGCGCCACCACTGACACGATTTCTAAAAACCATAAACATTTTCCTTCCTCGCCACGACCATAATATTGTGTCAGAATTTCATTAAAATCAATTCAACGGTTTCCACGTTACACAATGCAGAACGATTTCGAGCAATATTCGTATGTATGTACATCAGAAAATAAGTTCCTTGATTCTGTATCGGTAAGACAATATTCGGATGTACCTAAAAAACATTTTTGATTTTTACCACCCCCCAAACTTCAACCACTCCAATTTCACCCCCACCCAAAAAAAAGTAGAAAATTATCGGGAACCCCTAAAACGCCTAAAAACGAAGTTTGAGGAATATTTGACATTTTTGGTTTTTTAATTACTCCACCGCCCATGCACCCATTTCAAAACTTGTAGAAGCATTGCCTACTACGATCCCATAGCATATTGCTGCCCAAATTTCATCAAAACCATGTAGCGGTTGCTGAGATTACGAGGCTAGAAGAACGCCAATAGACCGATAGGCAGACAGATAGACCGATAGAAATGAGTGACGTGGATTTTTGTTATATAGACATCATAAAACGCCCAAAAAGCGTCTTTTCTCAAAATGGAAAATTTTGCGATCACAATGTTGCCCTCACCTATCGGTATGGAAAGTAAAACAACATGATCTAATACTGGACGTTCACACAAAACCGCTACGTTACAGAGCTACGTAAATTTTCCTACGTCTACCAAAAACTATACTAAACAACTTAACATCATAGAACAAAATAGCACACAAGAATGTCTACAAGCCAAATTTAATAGATAGGCAGTTGACCTATCTATCAAAAAAATCTGCAAAACGTTTTGTTCATAATTATATATTTTCTAATACCCATGACAATACCAAGTTTCTTGCATTAGGATGGATCACTCAATCCTTCTCTGTTCAGAAATAGCAACATCTGTGTTACCCGTTTGAGGTGTAGTTATTGCGAAACTATAGTTATTCATTGAGGATAATAGCACGTTTATAATAAATCAGTATAATTATTTCCACTATCGTAGGAGAAATAATTATACCAGCTTGAACGTCTAAGTGTAGTCGTATGCATCTATTTGCATGTTAAGTACTCCAAATGCCGGTATTTACTTCTTCTCTACACCCATCGTGAAAATATCAATTTCACGCGAATCTTTGAAAGTGTGTCAATGTTAGGCTTTATTATTTCGCAAAAGACATTCATCTCGGCAGTTACCGTTTTTTTATATAGCACTATGATGACGCATCGTGTCAATGACGTGAATAGAGATTTTGAGATATTTTATACGACTTGGATGTAAATGCTATAGTTATTCAAGGTAAATCGCACAGATTTATCATCTGTAGCGCCTGATATAACTCATTAGCACCCAACTCTTTGATAAGGTGTTACGGTTTTCAAAGCCCGATATAGCTCATAGAATAAAGTGTGTGACCTCACCAAGGCCTTCGACTGTGTAGACTATAACAGACTCCTGAATAAGATGGAGAAGTATTATGGTGCCGCAACGAGAGTATGAAGCTCGCGTGGAGAGCGTTTAATTTGATCCTTCCAATTATCGCGTTGATTAAGAGTGACAAATAGTAAATCAAAATTTTAAAGCACCTGCTAAAATTTCACTGAATGCTATATAGCATAGTCCCTAAAAAAAATTATAGTTAAGTTCATTCCGATGATACCAGTTTTATTATTTTCCCACAGCATCAAACTATAGTCTAGATGCCCCTGCAACCAAATCATTGCTCGCCCGACCGCAAAAAAGTGCTTTATTCTACTAGGTGCTTCTTTCACAGGTCAATGGACAATCTATCATAAATACCACAAATTGTTGAGCCTAAAAACGAAGTTTGAGGCATATTTGAAATTTTTCGTTCACCCGATTACTCATTTTAAATAATCCGCTTACTAGCTTACTAGCGGTTAGGTTAAGATTGCTAATGTAAACAATGTGTGGCGACTCAAACAACAGAAGATGACTGAGGCGCGTCAGCAGATAGAAGCGGCTTCTGTTCATATATCACCTGCAACCCTTTTGTTTTCATTGGTCATTTCCAAAGTCGATTGATGTGTGACTGACAATAGGAGCGCTCAATAACCTGCGATTGACCAATACGAGTGCTCTCGATTCGCTACCCGTGCCATGGTCTTCAGTCAACCACATGACGAGACACTGGTTAGTCCAAGCTTAGTGTGCTCTGAGTGTACAACCATGATGACTCGTCGGAACACGGAGCCCGAGCACTGCAAACCAAAGGCACGGCCGGTGCAGTGTTCATGGACGTAGCTAAGGCTTTCGACACTGTTTGGCATGAAGGGCTCATCTACAAGATGAGGCAGAGAGGATACAAAGCTGGAACACTCCAGCTGATAAAATCCTACCTGAATGATAGAAAATTCAGGGTCAGGGTGGGAAAGGCAGTATCCACATGCAGGACTGTGGAGGCCGGCGTACCGCAGGGCGCGGTACTCTCGCCCTTGCTGTACGCCATCTACAGTTCGGACATACCAAAGACGGACATGACGCAACTAATGCTCTTTGCGGACGACACCGCCTATATCACGGAGTCCAGACGCCCCCACAAGGCGAAGGATTATCTGCAAGAGGCCACCACCAAATTGGAAGAATGGTGCATTAAATGGAGGATCCAACTCAATCTTGAGAAGACTGAGGCATCCCTAATAAGGAAGAACAAGAGATCACCAGAGGGAAACCACAAGATGAGGTCGGTCCAAATGGAGAGAGGCCGCAGAAGGCAAGAGGAGAAAACCATTGAGTGGAAAGACCACTACAAATACCTAGAGGTCATAGTAGACCCTAACGTGGAAAACACACATAGAAACCCAAGTACAGAAGGCAAAAGTGGCGAGGTCGAAGCTTAAACCCTTACTGGGTAGAAGAAGCAAGCTCTCGATCAAGAACAAAATCATGCGGATAAAAATAGTGCTCCTGCCAATCATGACATACGCTTCGGCAGCCTGGGGCTACGCAGCTAGGTCATGGAAGAAGAAACTCTAAGCCCAGCACAACTTGGCGCTTAGAGAAGCGGTAGACGCTCCATGGTACGTGCCAAAGAGAGTGCTGTACGAAGACCTACGCCAAGTACCAGTACTGGAGACGATGCACAACCACGCCGTCAGATTTCTGAGGAACTCCGAGCGGCACGAAAACCGCCTTGTCCGTGAAACGGTGGACTACGACCCAAGGAACATCGATAGGTACAAAAGACCGAAAAGCCAGCTGTTAGAGATGACGAGTCCTTAGAAGACAAAGAAACGGGGTATAAACGGCAAACACGTTCACCCAAACGCCTTGACCTCGTAAAAGAAGGTCGGGGTGTCTGGGGCAGGACAAGCACGATAGAAGAAAGAAGGTCAAGAATGGAACCATACTACGACAAACATAATTCTCAAAGCTACTCTCCTATAGATTAGCAAGCTATGCAGTGAAAAGCTCTCAGCTCTCTAAGTACATTATTGTAATTTCTGCTGAGAACCAAGCAGTATCACAACCCGCAGCCTGAAGTTCTGTATAAATAATCCTGTAAGGAAGGTTTGCTGGTCGGTCACGGAACACTAAAAGGTGCATTCATTTACTCAGCGCTAACGTGATATCACATGCTGCTTTTTGTCCGCTTGAAGATAATTAGTTTTACATATATTACCGAGCTTGGTCGGTTGGAGCGGTTACAGACTATTAAAAGGCTATCTTCGTCTTATAATGGTCGTAAGATAATCTGCATCTGTATTTATTAGCGAATGCTGAAATATATAAAGTTAATTTATATTGCCTATAGACGAGCGTAAATCGGTACTTAATATGGCTATTAACAGTTTTGGCGGTGCAACTTCGCCTGTGGTCTGCCCTTATATATTGGGCAAATTATATTAATATACTTCATAATATTTCGTTTAAAACTGAGCAGGTCGTGAAGGCTAAGCCTCAATACCAGAGTACGGCAGCTTTAAGTGCCATTGAAACACTATCGAATCTTCCTCCTTTGGATCTGGTAATTCAAGGGGAAGCTAGAAAAACTGGGTTCCGTCTCTGGAGTCAGGGTAGCTGGACTTTTATGAATATAGGCAAAGGACATTCGACGATTCTAGCAGAGTTGCATGAGGATAGTCCTATTTTGTTGGCGAGGAGCGATATAGTTTCTCCTATGCATCGCTTCAATCGCAAATTTACGGTGGTGTTTCCGTGAAGGGAAGAGTGGGGGTCTAGGGAAAGACAGCCCATCGAAGGAGGAGGACAGGTCTGGTACACAGACGGTTCACTCGCTAGAGAGGGCTCGGGCTCGGGAGTCTACGGACCCCATACAAGACTTTCACTCCCTCTTGGGGGGCACACCACAGTATTCCAGGATGAGGTCTATGCGATACTTGCTTGTGTAAATCGTATTCGGGAAGTTTCCCGAACGGTCTAGGAGGTGGATTACTATCTGCTCTGACAGTCAGGCAGCGATCAAAGCAATGAGTGCTCGGAAAATAACGTCGGGACTGGTCTTGGAGTGCAGGAGGGCTCTTGACGACATCTCAGCTAAACACAAGTTATCAATGATGTGGGTACCTGGGCACGCTGGGGTAAAGTGTAACGACATGGCGGATCATCTGGCTAGGATGGGATCCGGCAACAGTTTTGTGGACCCGGAACCAGCCTTAGGACTATCTGCAAACTTGATTAGGAAAACAACTGGAGAGTGGATCCAGAATCAACACCCTCTGAGATGGAACAACATCTCCGGTCATCTCTGTCAAGCTCGGGAACTATTAGCAGGGCCTGCAGATAGAATAGGACCATTTTGTCTCTCTCTGGATAGGGGTACCTTGAGATTGCTATTAGGCCTATTAACGGGTCACAACTCCTTCAGGCGTCACCTGTTCGTGATGAGGGTGGTCAACGACCCAACGTGCACGTGTTATGGTGAAGAGGAAGAATCCTCGGCACACATCTTGTGTCGCTATGAAACCCTGGGTTATTACAGGCAGACTATGCTGGGCTCAAGAACCTTTGAACCAATAGAGATAAAACGAATAGGACCTAAGAATGTACTTGCCTTTGCCAAGAGGGCAGGTCTTGGGAACTAGCGCGGATAGAGGAGCAAAAGGGCCTATAGTGTGGCCTATGCACCAGTCATATTCCGTGCTGGATAGCCTCTGGTCCTTATTCATTCATTCACGGCAGTTGCTATGCAGGGGTTCTTCTTCTTCTTCTTCTTCTTCTTCTTCTTCTTCTTCTTCAATTTTCATCGCGGAGGTTGGATATTATCATAGCAATTCTAACTTTGTTTGCCGCTGTTCTAAATAGTTGATTTGATGTCCTCCCAAACCAATCCCTCAAGTTTTTCAGCCAAGAGGTTCTTCTTATTCCTTGGCATCTCTTGCACTTGGTCTTCCCTACCATAGTGTTTTATAATAGAATGTATTTGGCTCCTATTATAACATGACCAAGGTACTCTAGCCTTTTTGTTTTGAGGGTGTTAATTATTTCTTCCTCTTTTTAGCTTCACTGCCGTAGTTGCACATTTGAGACCCTATCAGTCCAAGAGATCCTCAGCATTCTTCTATAACACCATCTTTCGAAAGCCTCCAGTCTATCCATTTCTGCCTTCAAACCTCTGGACCATATAGAGTCAAAAAGACACAATACCTTAGCATTCGTAGTCTAAGTTTCAGGTTTATAGATATAAAGAAAATTCTTTAGTTTTACAAATGCAGTTCTTGCACTCTCTATTGGAGCTTTTATTTCCTGATATTGCTCAGCAGTTTCTATATCTATCTATCTCTATAACTTCTTACTCGCTCTATTGACGCGTTGTCTGTTATAATACTGCCGATTACGCTGTTAATTTTTGTTTAGTCCATAAATTTGGTTTTCTTTAAATTCATGTTCAGACCATAACTTTTACAACTGTTGTATAGATTTTGTACGACCGTTTGTAGATCTTCTAGTCTATCGGTCACTACGACAGTGCCATAGGCATAACCCATATTATTTATGATCTGTCCATTTATGGTAATTCCCTTTTGGCAGTCGTTTAGGCATTCACTGAAAGATAATCCAAATTTGGAGCAGCTTGTTGACAACCAGCATGGAGTCTAAGCCTTTGGGGTGGTATTATTGGAAACCGCATAATAAACTAATGTTTTCCAAAATTTTCTAAATGAATATTTGGTAAACCTGTTGAAAAATTCACCACTGGAGTTTTTAAGAATAATGTGGTTACAGTTAGATGAAGCAGAAGCACATTTTAGTATTAGAGGTCGAGACACTTTGGATGAAAGGTTTCCTGCTAATTGTATCGTCTGCGAGCCACGTCACCTACGATTTTTCCAGTTCCTACGCAATAATTACAAAACCGTAAATATCTTAAAAACCATCAAAGGTAAAACCATATGTGCCTAGATAAAAGTGAAAGAAAATTTAATTTCGCATCCAACGATGTGAAACTTATGATACCATCCCATTTGAAAAAAAAAGTTTTTCCCAAATATGAGTCCTTAAGACTAATAATGGTCCGGACAGAAGACAGAATATGAGAGATTGGACTGATCTAAATATACGGATACTTCTCAGAATTGCTTAAGACAGCAAACGATTTGCTAGATCTGTAACGAACCTTCTATAAGAAGGTGGCACCGTAAAAAGAAGGGTATTTGCCCTCAGAGTGGTTGTATCTGTTGATTTACTACTTGCGAACCCTAAACACTGTATGGTTGATATTACATGTTTAGTTTCTTCGAAATCGATTACTATACGGTAAACACGAAGATAAGGCTGGTTCATGAAACTTTTCCTTTGCCGCAATTTAGCCGTAAATTAGCGTTGGTGTTAATTCTTAAGTTGAACCTACCGTCAGTAATGAAATTGTTAATGACACAGTTTTGAATCTAACTGAAGAATTAGGCGTAAGGATTGACCTTGAAAAGATAATTAACTTCCAACTTTACCTTACCGCAAAAGATAAATCTAAATCTTAGGAGTGTCTGAGCATGCGCGAAACGCACAGAACATAAGATTATGATCTAGAATGAGGCAACCACTCCTGAGATCATCTTACTCTTTTTATTAATCTTCATTTTTGGTCGTAGTTTTAAAAACAAATTTCGCCTTTCGCAAACAGTATAACCGCCAACGTGCCAAATATTAAAAATACTCAGAGTAACAACTGAATATAGAGGTAGTAAACAAACCACTTCAGCATGGCGTGCTCAAGGTCATCATCTTTTGACACTTCAGCCTCCAAACATTGTCAACTAACCTGAAAATTCTTCCAATGCAACTCATGTTACAAACACTGCTCTGCACTGTCCCATCTCAAAACACTGTTAAACTACACTGGAATATAGCACAGCAAGTCCGTAAAGGTTTACTACAGTTACCAACAAATAGCGAATTCGGTTTTACTGACCAAGCATAAAAGACGCACAACCAAAACAAACGTTTGACAGTCGGAGTTTACCGTAAACAAATCGCAGGAAAATTATATAGGCGTTGCCAGCTCCGCAAAATTTATGTAAGACAGAATTTGCATTTATGATGAAAAAACATGCAGTAACTCAGTAGAGTTCAACATATCTATTGATTTTGCTGGAATCATTCCTGAACCCTCAAAATACCGTCTCTTTTGACGTAGAATGGAATATTTCTGGATACTATACAATTAGGACGATAGTAAATAATAATCATGATTGATGTATCTGGTGACAACGTAAGAAAAGATGTCTGCCTATTAGAATTAGTTGTTTACTACCTCTATGTTCAGTTGTTACTCTGAGTAAAAATATAACCTTAAAATCAAAACAGACCGTTGAAAACATACTTTGTGGAACGTCACATCTGTCACCCTTAATGCCAAATTCAAGTTTCATGAACGTTGATTCTCTTACGGCTAAAGTTAAGGATAAAGTTAATAATAACACTCAAGTTACAGCAAAGGAAAACTTTCATGAACCCGCCTTCAATCTGCTAAGCTAAATTTTTTCGCAGTTTCCATTTTTCTCAGCTGGACCGTGGGAAGAGGAAAGGTCTCATTTTCTATAACAGCCCGTATATCCTGATATCGTGTTATGGCGTTAGCAATAACCGTCCATATTTATCCTGCATTCATTCGTTCACGAATACATTAAGTATGTTGTAGTGCGCATAACTGTCAGATTAGCAGTGACATGTAAGCTCGTGCATTTTATAATCTTGATACAGAAACTTCGTTGAGTATGTTGTGTTATGATTATTGAAATGCGGGTACGAATCAGTTCATGTTCTGTGCATATATTATGTGCTTCAGTACATCTGAAGGCCACGGTATTCCAAACAGAAATACAGGGTCAGGCAGAGAAGTGGCACTACTTCAAAACACCATTGTATAAACGTAGTAATGAATATATTTACAATTTTAACAAGAAAAAGGATGGTACTTGACTGGAAGTCAATGATACATGGTCAAAATCATTTTACTTCCCACACCGATAGGTGAGGGGTCTGTCGGTCTGTCGGTCTGTCGGTCTGTCGGTCTGTCGGTCTGTCGGTCTGTCAGTCTGTCGGTCTGTCGGTCTGTCGGTCTGTCGGTCTGTCGGTCTGTCGGTCTGTCGGCCTGTCGGTCTGTCGGTCTGTCGGTCTGTCGGTCTGTCGGTCTGTCGGTCTGTCGGTCTGTCGGTCTGTCGGTCTGTCGGTCTGTCGGTCTGTCGGTGGTCTGTCGGTCTGTCGGTCTGTCGGTCTGTCGGTCTGTCGGTGGTCTGTCGGTGGTCTGTCGGTCTGTCGGTCTGTCGGTGGTCTGTCGGTCTGTCGGTCTGTCGGTCTGTCGGTCTGTCGGTCTGTCGGTCTGTCGGTCTGTCGGTCTGTCGGTCTGTCGGTCTGTCGGTCTGTCGGTCTGTCGGTCTGTCGGTCTGTCGGTCTGTCGGTCTGTCGGTCTGTCGGTCTGTCGGTCTGTCGGTCTGTCGGTCTGTCGGTCTGTCGGTCTGTCGGTCTGTCGGTCTGTCGGTCTGTCGGTCTGTCGGTCTGTCGGTCTGTCGGTCTGTCGGTCTGTCGGTCTGTCGGTCTGTCGGTCTGTCGGTCTGTCGGTCTGTCGGTCTGTCGGTCTGTCGGTCTGTCGGTCTGTCGGTCTGTCGGTCTGTCGGTCTGTCGGTCTGTCGGTCTGTCGGTCTGTCGGTCTGTCGGTGGTCTGTCGGTCTGTCGGTCTGTCGGTCTGTCGGTCTGTCGGTGGTCTGTCGGTCTGTCGGTCTGTCGGTCTGTCGGTCTGTCGGTCTGTCGGTCTGTCGGTCTGTCGGTCTGTCGGTCTGTCGGTCTGTCGGTCTGTCGGTCTGTCGGTCTGTCGGTCTGTCGGTCTGTCGGTCTGTCGGTCTGTCGGTCTGTCGGTCTGTCGGTCTGTCGGTCTGTCGGTCTGTCGGTCTGTCGGTCTGTCGGTCTGTCGGTCTGTCGGTCTGTCGGTCTGTCGGTCTGTCGGTCTGTCGGTCTGTCGGTCTGTCGGTCTGTCGGTCTGTCGGTCTGTCGGTCTGTCGGTCTGTCGGTCTGTCGGTCTGTCGGTCTGTCGGTCTGTCGGTCTGTCGGTCTGTCGGTCTGTCGGTCTGTCGGTCTGTCTGTACGCGTTCTTCTGTCTTCGTAATCTCAGTAACCGCTGCATGGATTGTGATGAAATTTGTGCATCAATATGCTGTGTGGTTGTAATAGGTAATGCTGTGATAATTTTTAAAATCGGTTCATGGGCGGCGGAGTAATTGGCAAAAAACAAAAAATTTCAAATACTCCTCAAACTCCGTTTTTAGGCGTTTTAGGTGTTCCTGATGGGTGGGGTGAGGTTAAATTTGGGGTGGTTGCGGGATGGAGGGCTGTAAAATTGAACAATTTAAAATTTGTTGCATTTATGATGTACTATCCACTGACCTGTGAAGGAAGACCTAGCGACATGAATCACCTTTTTAGGTCCATCCGAACATTGCTTCACCTATTACCGAAACTAAGGGACTAATTTTCTGTGTACATACGAGTATTTATTACTTTAGATTGGTTTGTATTTTGTAACGTGGAAACTATTAAATTATAGTTCGATATTCTGTCTAGATTTTCAAATCCTTCGACGTAGTTTATTCTTATTTTGGGCATCGCTTTTATTTAACATATATATAGAAGTCATTATAAAAGAGTTGAAAACGGAATTGCCTGAAGGTATACATCTTGACCAAAATACCACTCTAAACACTATTTTATATGCCGGTGACCTAGTACCTTTAGCCGAAACAGAAGACGAAGAAGTCTATACCCTACAAAATATCTGTCAAAAATACGAGATGAACATATCAAGAAACAAAACTAAAACCATGGTTTTCTCGAGTAAATATCCAGTTAGGATGAAGATCGCCGTAAACGGTGAAGTTCTGGAACAGGTAAAACACTTCAAATACTTAGGCTGCGATATATCTTATGACAGAAGCAAAGATATAGAAGAAAAAGTTTATAAACTCTCGAATATTTGCGGAACTATCAGCAGAGCATTAAAAAATAAAGCAAGGAAAAATATTCGAATGAAATTTTACAAAACGACAGCTGTTCCAACCCTCCTATACGGTAGTGCAGCATGGACAACAACAAAAAAAGAAGAAAATATGATACAAACACAAGAAATGACATTCCTAAGAAGAGTGAAAGGTTGCACAAAATTAGACAGATTAAGAAATAGAGATATACGGGCAGAATTAAACATCTTAGACTATAAACGAAAAAATAAAAGAAAATAAAACTAAATGAAAAAAACAACGAATGCATTAGGCAAAGTGCCTAAGACCTCAAGTGAAGAAAAAGAGAAGAAGTATCACATTTACCAAGGTACATACACCTTACGAAACCAAAAGTGCAAGGCTCACATGGTTGGGCGGGTCTGGGTGTTATCATTTTTTTGACACATAATTAATACTATACTGTCTAAACCAGTTCTGCCTTTCCCTTACACAACGGCAAGAAGCTAAGACAGGACAATTATTAAAACATCTTAGCATGAATAGCCTGAATAAAGCCGACGGGTTGTATTAAGCGGCCCACAGACGCTCCGGAAATTCTGAGAGGAAAAACTGCAGAGTTCTGGCCTGCAGGCCCTTGCACTTTGGCCTGAATACACCCTCCTTCACAGACGCTCAGTAAACCTTTCAGTTCAGTCCAGTTCTAGCAAGCATGGTATCAAAAGACGGCCTGCGCAGGCCATCGAATGGTTTTTCAATTCCACATCCGGCGGCCTGTACAGTCCGGCGAACCTCCACATATGCCAGGCCAGGACTGTGCAGTTTTTCCTCTGAGGATTTCCGGAGCGTCTGTGGTCTGCTTTACAGAACTGAAATTCACCAAGGAATCTAAATATGTAATAGTTATTTTCCTGAAATGATCTTTTCTGACTCTCTGTCAGTCCTTACTGCCCTCAAGAACTTAGATCTGACAAAAGACTCAAACTCTTACATAGTCAACATAAAGAATAAGATATGTGAGATGCAGGAGAAAGGATACAATATCAAATTTGTTTGATTAAAAGCACACTGTGGAATTTCAGGCAACGAAAAAGTAGATCATCTGGCAAAGGAAAGTATTGTAGCAGGCACTGATTTGACTGTACCGCTGTCAAAGCAGGAATATTATTCACTTTCAAAGCAACTTCTACAAAAGAAATGGGCATCCGAATGGAGATAATATTGTTTTACTCATCCTACTAGGTATACTTTCATTCATCCCAATATACCCACATCACACACTGCAATCAGCTTTACTCCAGTCTTATTAGATGCGGTGTTACTGCTCCCATGAACACATTACATGCCCTTACTCTAAACAGGAAAGACGTTATCCATCAGTTTATTGTATTCGTTAAAAACTCTGGCATTAAAATATGATTTGTTCTAGCTACTACCTCTGTTCACAACCTCTGTTGTAGTAACCACCTTACCGTGGCCTAACTTGTACGTGTGTGTGAAAACGAAAATGCCTTAACGGGTCCTTAGGCGAGAAGCGTGTGACCCTGTGTACTCCTTTATCCTATATCCTTCCAAAGTTAGGGCGTGGTTTACTATTTCTTCTTCACCGACATATTTTTTTTTCTGTAACCAGCTTTTGCTTCCGGAATAATACTACTTCATCCTCTACCCCATAGGTTTCTTTATGCTAGACCAGTACGATTGCTTCTAAGGCTTGTAACCTTGTAACTTCTTTAGTAAAGCATAGTTTCTGGCTAATGGGACAAGTTCCTACTGCCATTTAAAAAAAAAAGATATCCTTTAGTCACAAGAGTCCGAGGCGCTGTCTTGACTGTATAGTAGGCCTTGTTAATACGACACGACTTCAATAATATGCCTGAATCTTGGTCGTGATAATTTTTATGGTATCTTTATGATTGGTAACTGCTTAGATGTTTCATCGATTACATAATACCCATCAAATGGACGATATACTGCATCCTGATTCCTAATCATGAAATATTTTAAATAAGGAAGCAGCTACCAACAGCCGCGATAACTCAATCCAATACAATACCATCATAAATCTGAAAGATAGCATTTAAAGAGTTCCGTTTCAATAATATTTATACTTGGCTGAACATAAAAATAGCAGATACAGAAAACTGTCTGCAAGGCAAACATACAATTCAAAGAATTACAAATTTTATGCGCATACGTATGCTTCATCGATTCGATTTTACAAAATGTGGGTCAATTATTGTTTTTCAGAATCCGTATTTATATCCTTCTACCACTATAACCACGAAACTAGTTTGTATTGAATGTTTCACACAAAAACATAAATGTATCTTGTGAAGCGTTCAAGTGGTGGAAGAGTAATCTCAAAAAATCGTGTAAATTGTCTTCACATAATACATCCCACACATTATACCTAGTTGCTAATAAAAAAGTTGTTCCTCTGTGCCCACACCATCCTCATCACAAAAGTTTATAAGTTTATAAAGTTTATAATGATCAGGGATGCAATATCGGAAAGCGAAGTTTGAGCGATTTTTAATTTTTCCTTTGTTTGTTGATTTCTCCTCCGTCACTGGTAAATTTCTGGAAACGATACACTGTTACCACTTGCTCCACGGTAGTAATACCGTGTCACAATTTTATCACAATCAAGTTCGTAGTTTCCAAGTTACGGTTATAGATTATTCAAAGGCAACATTCGGAGACGTCTAAAAAGCACACCATATAACCAAAGTATTTTTTTAGCGCAAGGTAGAGCATTTTATGAATGCAAACTTTTTAGTTTTGAAAGCCCCACCACCACAATTTCACCCCCCTCCCAAAAACAAATAGAAAATGAGGGACTCCTGAAACGTCTAAAAACGAAGTTCATAGAGATTCTGATAATTTTTTTGTTTTTGGCCAATTTCTCCGCCACCAATTCACAGATTTTCAAAATTATAGCAGCATTACCTACACAATATGTCATGTACAACATGTCACTGTCCTGTCAAAATCACAATCCATGCAGCGGTTACTGAGATTATGCGGCTAAAAGAAACGTATTATCACAAAATTGAACATTTTCGTGATTATAATACTCCCCTATATCCAATCAGTATGCAAAATAAAATGTGGAAAACGATCATGAACCTCCAAATCGCCTAAAAATGAAGTTTGAGCTGTTTTTATACTTTTAGTTTTTTTATTATTGCTGCGCCGCCACTGACACGATTTCTAAGAACCATGAGTATTTTCCATAATCGCCCATGTGATAATGCTGTATCAAAATTTCACTGAAGTCAGTTCAATAGTTTCCACGTTACACAATACAAAACGATCTAAAGCAAAGCTCGTATGTATATACCAGAAAGTCCTTTGATTTATGGCAAGGCAACGATAAGCTTAAAAATGTATTATACCGCTAGGTCTTTCTTTCATAGGTCAATGGACTGCCTATTATGAACACAACAATTTTCTCACTTTTACAACCTTTCAACCCCCAACCACCGCAATTTCACTCCCACCCAAAAAAGTAGAAAAAGATCAGGAACACCTGAAGTGCCTAAAAAAGAAGTTTGGGGAAATTTTAGTTTTTTTGTTTTTGCTAATTACTCCGCTGCCCATGCACCGATTTTCAAAATTATAGCAATACCTACTACGACCTCACAGTATATCGCTACCCAAATTTCATCAAAATTTATGAAGCGGTTACTGAGATTACGAGACTAGAAGAACGCCAACAGACAAGCAAAGCAGACCGACAGACAGACCGACAAAATTGAGTGACGTGGATTTTCGTTCCTCATCTATCGGTGTGGGGAGTAAAAGGGATGGATAAAGCAACCCCACACTTTTCCATATTTTGTCGCTTCGGTCACAAATTTGTATCATAAGGGGAAGGAAAGTAAAATATCTAGAGACCGAAAGCTTTTCGAATGTCATCAAACCTCTTTTTATGCTTACTGCGTGATCAGGCGTTATGCATAGACAAAATAGTATAAATCGTGGTATCCCAATAAATTTAGGTGTCTTAGCATCTATTAACATGTTGACTGCCGCCATAAGGACCTTAAAGTTATTCCTCAGAGGCCATAGTGGAAAATTCTTAGTTTAAGCCATTCAAGCTTGTTTTTGGAATATACTACACGATATATAGAAGGTGTTCAATGCAATTTTTTCAAAAAAAAAAATTGAGACCCCCGGTAATGCTCATGGCACCTCAGTAATTATTAGATATCCGTGATGCCGTGAGCATCACCAGTGGTCTCGCCACTAATAGATTTTTATTTAATGTTCAAGCCAAATGGAGTACATTTATATATTACAGAAGGTAAGTATTTAACATACAGTGCCTTTCTTTAATGTCCCCCCCCCCCTTTTATTTTTTGAACGGGTCAACTCAAGAAATTGAAACTTGGAACAATGAAATTGATTCATGAATACTATATTTTGAAGTGAAATTGACAGATGAAACTTGCAAGATGGCGGCTCGGCGCCATCTTGAAAAAAAAAATTAAATAGAAAGTGGGGTCTTGTGACACATCTTTTTGAAGCCCCTAACGAACCCTTCACAACCCTAGAATATGAAGTCAGTATCTTCATCTCCTTCAAAATGGCGGAACATTAAATAATTACTTGAGACAAGCACGGTAATATCGATACTTACCTTTTATTTTTTGAACGGGTCAACTCAAAACATTGAAACTTGGGATAATGAAATTGATTCATGAGTACTACATTTTTGAGTGAAATTGACAGATGAAACTTGCAAGATGGCGGCTCGGCGCCATCTTGAAAAAAAAAATTAAATCAAAAGTGGGGTCTTGTGACACATCTTTTTGAAGCTCCTAACGAACCCTTCACAACCCTAGAATATGAAGTTAATATCTTAATCTCCTTCAAAATGGCGGAACATTAAATAATTACCTGAGACAAGCACGTTAATATCGATACTTACCTTTTATCTTTTCAACGGGTCAACAAAAAAATTTGAAACTTGGGATAATGAAATTGATGCATGAATACGATATTTTGGAGTAAGATTGACAGATAAAACTTGCAAAATGGCTGCTCGACGCCATCTTGAAAAAAAATTAAATATAAAGGGGAGTCTTGTGACACATCTTTTTGAAGCTCCTAACGAATCCTTCACAACACTTGAATATGAAATCAATATCTTAAGCTCCTACAAAATGGCGGAACATTCAATAATTACCTGAGGTGGCGGTTCGGTGCCATCTTAAAAAAAAATTCAATTGAAAAAAGGGTCTTGTCCTATTACGAAATATTTAATGATTGAATCATTGAAAATTCTCTCGGTTACATGAAAGTTACGCGTCGCACCGTAAATAAAAATCGCTTCAATTTTTTCTTCCAATGGACGAGGGTTGACCATGTTAGAAATAGTTGTCGTGGCCAAGTCTATTCAAAACTTTAATCGACACAGTTTGGCGTTCACTTATCCTAATCGTGATCTTTCAGTACACACTTAACTGCTTACTGTTTCGGAAAATCTGTGCAATCCTCGCGGACGGAAAATAAAATCATTGCTATTGGTAATCCCTGAAAACTCGCATTGGCAGAGCGGCTATAAAATTCGCTAGTGTGCCTCAAGAAGGAACCAATTAGGATACGGGTACAGCGGTCAAAGGCCAATAGAAAAAAGGACGGAAATCCCTGTAAATTTCCTGGAACGCTTACACTCGGAGTGGATTGAATTTATAATCTCTAATCTAATCTCTAAAAAGGACCGAAATCCCTGTGGATTTCCTGGAATGCTTACACTTGAAGTGGATTGAATTTATAATCTCTAATCCCATCAAAGGCCGAGCCACTGTGTTGCTTAGACTTTTGAATAAACTTTTCATGTTTTTAGGAATAAAATCTAAAACTTGATGACAATATTTAAGCTGAATAATGACGTCAGTTGTGATACTTGTGTCGCCTTATTGGCGGATTCCTAATTGACAAGCGAGGAGAACAAAATATTTCTAGATGTATCGATATTAACGTGTTTTTCTCTGGTAATTATTAAATGTTCCGCCATTTTGTAGGACATGAAGATATTGACTTCACATTAACGGGTTGTGAAGGATTCGTCAGGAGCTTTACAAAGATGTATCACAAGACCTCCCTCTCAATTTGATTCTATTTTTCAAGATGGCGCCGGGCAGCCATCTTTCAAGCTTCATCTGTCAATTTTACTCCAGGGTATAGTATTCATGAATCAATTTCATTGTCCCAAGTTTCAATGTGTTGAGTTGACCCGTTCAAAAAATAAAAGGTAAGTATCGATATTAACCTGCTTGTCTCAAGTAATTACTTAATGTTTCGCCATTTTGAAGGAGATAAAGATATTGACTTCATATTCTAGGGTTGTGAAGGGTTCATTAGGAGCTTCAAAAGGATGTGTTACAAGACCCCCCTTTTTATTTAATTTTTTTTTTCAAGATGGCGCCGGGTCGCCATCTTGCAAGCTTCAACTGTCAATTTCACTCAAAAATGTAGTACTCATGAATCAATTTCATTATCCCAAGTTTCAATGTTTTGAGTTGACCCGTTCAAAAAATAAAAGGTAAGTATCGATATTACCGTGCTTGTCTCAAGTAATTATTTAATGTTCCGCCATTTTGAAGGAGATGAAGATATTGACTTCATATTCTAGGGTTGTGAAGAGTTCGTTAGGGGCTTCAAAAAGATGTGTCACAAGACCCCACTTTCTATTTAATTTTTTTTTTCAAGATGGCGCCGAGCCGCCATCTTGCAAGTTTCATCTGTCAATTTCACTTCAAAAGATAGTATTCATGAATCAATTTCATTGTTCCAAGTTTCAATTTCTTGAGTTGAGCCGTTCAAAAAATAAAGGGGGGGGGGGACATTAAAGAAAGGCACTGTATATTAATTTCTCTCAGTGAAACAAGTAAAACACAAAAAAAATTGCACTGGCCGGTTGCTAGTTTTAGGCATTCCATAAGCCTAAACTAGCAACTTTCGCACAAGGCCCCATTACTGACATAGTATGAAATATAATCTGTAATAGAGAAAACCATAAAACTTCCCACAGTGCCGGTATCCGTAATGCGACATTAGAGTGAAGCATGATTGAGACCACCGGTGATGCTCACGGCATCGGTTGAAAATAGAAAATAGTTAACGTGTCAATATTTCTAACTCTATTCAAAAATCTAAAGAACATAACACCATATTTTTATTGTTTCGATATGCGCTCCTGTTTGAGCCTTGACAAAAACTTTTCTTGATATTCAGGATGGTTTGCGTCACCATAGAAACCATCGCAGTTTTGGGTATTGAAGAACCTCTAATCGAAAATATCAGTAGTAGGTTCCCACTGTTCCCAGAAGTACTGCTATAAGTGGAATCTTCTACAGGAGGTACAGGGTTACCCACATAACACTATATGGATATACACATCCACAGAATGTAGATTAAATATTCCAGTTTGAACATGTATATTTTGAATATGCATAGGACGTTAAATGTACATATGAAAAATGATATACACTAGTGTAATATACTATGTATATTCTCTTAGATATATCCATATGTGAATATTCATAAGATGTTGGTCTATGTATCATATATTATACGTCTAGTAGTTTACGCCTGCGCGAAAGATAACTAGGGCCGCCATTGCTGATTTCTAGCCATTCCGTCGTTCGCGTCCTTCGTCGCAGTTAGCGTGTGGGTGCTGGTGCTGGTTGTGCCTGATTACCTAATCGAGTGAAATATTGTGCAATGTTACTTATCTTCTGGCTACTCATAATATTCGCATCCAGCGTTTGACGTTAAGTCGTAAGCGGAGCAAACCACTTACAAAATTTTATAACCTTGATTTCTCTGTGATTTTAGACATGCCATTCAACAAGAAAGAGATGACTATCACAGTAATCGATTTTGCAAAGTATTATTGCTGCAACTAGCAACTGAATTAATAATAATACATAATGAAAGTATATAATTTGTTTATCTTTCTGCATCTAAATTGAACTTTCACATACTATGCATGTGCATTTAAAGTACATGAATGTACATTCAATGGAGATACCATGGATGTGTAAATTCGCGACATACGTACATGAAATGTAATATTTTTATGTCTATTTACATCAACTAGAGGTTCATGCTCCATTTGTGGATATACATATCCATTGTATGTACGCTCTGTATATACTTTGGTATGTAAGTATATACATGGTATATGTTATGAATTTACATGTTCATACCTGGTCTATGTTACATATACTATGCATGTCCATTAGACGTGCATATGTACATTCTATGGATATGCCATGGATGTGAAAGTTCGCGACAAACGGACATGAAATGTATATTTCTTGGATGTCTATTTGACAACCATTGGACATTCTTGCTCCATTTGTGGATGTACATATCCATTGATTCGATATCCACTGTATGTACCTTGTATATGCTTTTGTTATGTGGGTAGTACCAAATATCAAAAAACGCTCTACAAAAAGTAAATAGCTGGTAAGAAAGCTGAATACCGTAGCCAAAACTTCAAAGTATGCCCGCAATTCTCGACGAGGCACGAAAAGAAATTACACTGTCACTACGGGCTCTACGTCTTTATCCCTGGTAACGTGTTGAAGCTTTTATAGGAGCTAAGCCCGTGTTTGAAGTTGCCGAGCACACTGCATATAATTTAAGCGAAAAACCAATCGCCACGTTGTTTCCAGTCAGGTAAACTCGCAAGGGAATAAGTATAGTAAATATGGGCATTTATCGTGTGGTGTAATTTTAAAGATTTCATTGTGCTGTCTGGGGCAACGTAGTCGGTAGCTTTGGGAAACCCTTCTCAACTCAATTTTATTTATTACTACAGTAGTGCAGTAGTTTAAGGTGACGCTGTTTAGACGCATAGGGCCTAGGGCGCATACACAGTGGGGCAGGTTAGTCTGCATGCAGCTGCGTGCAGGTACCGCATGCAGGCTAACCTGCTCCACTGTGTTTTCGACCTCTTAGCAGTGTCGGAAGCCCGCTTGAACGCTTTTATAGTAACAGAAATTTAGTTTAGTTTAGTTAGTTTTCGAGTTACTTATAGCTTCAGTGTTTGCGAAAACCCCTATTTGGGATAAAAGACACAAGCTGCACTATAACCGCACTGCGATAGAAAAATATTGGAAGGAAATAAGTGCGGTTATGAAAGTAGACGGTAAGTTTATATACAATATTTATTTGGATACATTAGTTATAAGCTTGGAACTAAGGTAATACATCAAGAAATTTGTTATAAATGTGGCAGTGATAAATAAGATAAGAGATGCTCTGCAAAATATTTAACAAAGACATTTTGAATATCTCATATCTCAATTTAGCGTCAAAATGATACAACACTTCTACCTTTTGATACCAAAAACTTGTTTACTGTGTGACTCCCTCAAGCAGCAATAATCATTATCATATCGAGTTTAAAATAGAACAGAAAATACATAAGTATGACAGAGACATTAAATATCGTCTGCTGCGATTATCCAATCCCAGTGCTGGACCGTCTTTAAGGTGGGGAATAAAAACAGCTGTTGCGGATTGTAATTAAGAGATATTAAGTGAATATAAATCATTTGCCGTTTCGTTTATATATAAAACAAAACAAGTTGTAAAGGAAGGAAATAGCCTGAAATTATTAAGAGTTATGGCAACCGGCGCCGGCCTGCTTCTACCTGCGAGGGGGCTCGGTGCTGGCCAACGCAGTCCAACGCTGGTAACCTGCCGCTATTATGCACGCCTACATACTGTTACCATATTTGTATTTGTTAGGAAGCCAGAGGTACTAGACATATCCCTATTATGTCAAGAACATCATGGAGTGATATATTTAAAATATATACACAAAACGTAGTATTCAGTAAATCATTCCTTTTGATACCTTAGTGTACGTCTGTGGTTGGATACAGTGTAATAAATTGGCCATATAATGCCATATCCAATATAATCTCCGAGATAAATTGAACATTAGAGATTTTCACTAAAGGACAGATCTCCAAACGAAAACCCTGAAACAAAATTTTACTTAATCTTAGAAATTATGATATTACGTCATTATCGACCAAAAGAAAGTGATCATGTTCACTTCGCGAGATAGTCTCATCATCAGCATGTGTTGAAAACTGAATTCAAGAAAGAAACAAAAACATGAATTTTTTTAAAAAGTCACCAAGTAATTAACCGTGCACTTTGCGATAAAAACATGCCCATCTTTCTAGTTATTCATTGGTATCATAAACTTGTTGTAAATATGGTAAACACAATACAGACAATAAGATTGCCACGTTATAAAAAGTATCTTGTTTCCGTAGATTTTCAGTTATGTATGGCCTCATCCGTCCAAAGAATCCTACTTAAAAAAGTTGTATCTTCGGCCATATGAAGCATACATCGACAAAAATCCATTCTTCTAAGAGGTTCGCCTTTGCAAAACAAACGTGTACTTGCGTGTAATGGCACGGATACAGACCAGTTGTGCGTGCAGTGAACCACACCTTCCACTGCGAAATACCGTATTGGGGCGATTTTCAACAGTGTAGGCTGTAGGATATTTTTCAAAATTTCTTTTAGTGGATAATCACATAATAAAACATAATATTTTCTAAGAACTAATGCCAAAATTCCGAAATCTGACGAACATTTGAAGTTCTGCATTTTAATGAAAATTATAAAATTCAATTTATCTCGGAAAGTATTTATAAACGTACCACCTCTACTATCTTCTTCCCAAATTAATATGTCGAATTACCAATCACCTTGTATACATCAGAAAAAAGAATTGAGTAAGAACAAATAATTCAGGTCTTTAAAACAAAACTTTTAAGATACACTCTCTTTTCTATCTACTTTTGTCAAAAAATGCGCTCTTCATAAAGCACTATTCTATATTGTATATTCTATTCAGCACTCAGGACAAGTGTTATGTCTTCAAAAGTGTGAGACAAGATTGTGTATGAAAGCGGGTCGAACGTCTGACTGACGTAACTTTATTCTGTTATCCTGAACATCTTAGAAAAGAACTCCACAATAGAGGACACTTTAGGAAAAATTATTTGGGGCAATAATTGTTATATGACCATCCTGAAATGCAGAATCTGATAACTTTATTTCAGGTCAGCTTGTATATCAACGCCTCCATAATATTTTCGTTTGCTGAATATTTTATTCAAAATATGCTCTAGATATTACGTATGAAATCCGGTTGTATGTCAGCTTAGTGGAACATATTTCATTTTATAGATCTCTGCTAGTCTGTTAGCGACAGCTGTCTGTGCAAGTGTGATTTGATTATAATATGATAGACTGCATACTGCATGGAAAAAAAAGTTTTTGATTTTTTGAACAGGAGGTAAACCGCAGGGGATGTCTGGGCATATCCAATCCGAGAAAATCGAAGAATATCAGGGGTCGTATACTCTGTGTGTCATCGACATCGAGAAGACGCGACATGAACCCTCGCTTCATCTCTATCGCATCGGCCAGAATAGAGAGTCTTTGGACGTCCGTTTTCTGACGTTATTGCACGTTATGAGCTATTTGTAGCATGCGCAGTTTTCCCGAAGTAACCGAATTGACGAATAACCGATAAAGTTGTACGTTAGTTACGGAAGTTTACGGTACGATATGATTACGTGCGGTATTGCCAGGTCTAAACCACTATGCGGCAATGAGAAAAGAACCGTGATGATTTTGATAGAACAACAATACTTATTTTGTGGTTTATCATTGTACAAAAGGATCAGGTTTTCTTCCGTCAATTTTATTTGACAGTATTATACAATAAAAGCTACAAAGCTAGGCGTCTCCGGCAACAGCATGTGATCATCACGCTTCGACAAGGAAAGAGAGAGGACAGAATGCGCGACTGACATTTCTGTTACCAAATGGCACCAAAAAACTACCAAAATTTACCTGTGATAAGTGATTCCTGGCTCCTTCCTGATGCTGTGGGTTTTACAACCCTACCATTATGCACACCATATATATTCTACAATGATTGGTCTTAAAAACACTAAATATCAAAAAAATATTTTGGTGGCTATTCATTTTCGGTAACAGCTAATGACAGCTAATTCATATAGCATCAAACAGGCGTGCGGTATCCCATCTCTTTCCTTATCTAAGTCATCACGGGACTGAACCATGGTAGTGAAATCTGAAATATCATGCTTCGGGGATCCTGCATAACCTATTTTTTATTTTAGTTGTGATGTGATCTATTTTCTGTTTGTGGTGTTTACTTGTTGCACGTAACATTTCTTGGACGTTTCCGCCGAAATTGATCATAATGTGAGGTTAGGTTAAAATCAAATAGGTCCAATAATTGTTAATGTCAATTGTCAAATAACCCAACGATACACGTCACAGATTTCGGTTACAAAAACTGTATACAAGGCACACGCTTCCGTATCTGTAGATTGGGGAGGGTGAGTGGTACCACTGCACTTAGGCCACAACTGGCCCATTGTGCATCCTCCCAGGGAGTTGTTTCCTCAGGTCATCGTCCATCCTGCCAATTGTAGGAAGGTGAACAAGTCGCTAGGGGACATCTCCCTTATGTGGGCAGGTGTAGGCCAAGACTCGCCGAACGCACACTCTCTAATAGAAGATAACTCTGGGCATTCACATATGACGTGTTCCACAGTTTCGTCTTCACTTTGACACATTCCACATATCGGTGTGTCACTTAACCCCATAGTGTGGAGGTGTTTCCTGAGTTGACAATGGCCAGTCAGGAATCCTACTAAGAGACGTAGGTTTTGTGTGGACTTCTTGGATATTGCCATGTCAAAACCTGCAAGGGTTTCCTTGGCAAATCGACATCCTTGTAGTTCTTCCCATCGTTTTACCATTTGGGCATGGGAGTGTTTTTTGGCTATTTCCGAAATTGTGGTTCTCGACATTCCAGAAAGGTCACATGGTCCTAAAGTTCTTTGGTCAGCGGCCTTCCTGGCTAGACCATCCGCTATACGGTTACCTTTGTTGTTGTTGCTGTACCCTTTAACCCACCTCGGGACAATATTGTTTTTGTCCGAAGCATGGGCTAAAGATTGGTGGCATTCCATTGCTAGCCCTGAGGTGATACAAGGTCTTTTCAGGGTTAGAAGTGCTTGTCTGCAGGCACACGCTTATCCGTTGTTCGAAACACACTACGCATGCTCAGAATAATGTTTTACGGATAGCGTCGTCCCAATTTTCACTGGCTCAGAATCTCTCTAATGACATTGCTGGCATTTGGTGTTTATGCGCGCCAGCGCTGATGGCAGGCAAGGATCGCCGATCGGTGATGGTGTGACGTCAAAATCAAATAGAATTGGCGGCGGCCTAAAAAAATTAATATTGAAAAGTAGTTAGGACGTAACAAAAACAGATCATCTCATCATCCAACTCCAATTCCATAATAGGTATTGAATCAATTTTCAATCCGATTACACTGCTGTATTTGTCAATAAATTCCTTTCAAAATGATGTATCACAAGTATGGTTGTCTCATTTAAGACTAAGAAGTAGGGGTTTCTGGGGGTGAGGGGGCTGACGGCACAATAATGACGTACCCGCTGGAAGAGCCCCCCCTCGAAATATAAATCGACGTGTCACGACAATTTTTATTTTTTTTATCATTCCAGAGATAAAATGTGGGTGGCAAATTTCAGCTACGAGCTACGACACACTGTATGTATACACCTTGATATTTTCTCTCTACGGACCTCACCTTTTCAGTAGGCTGCCTAGCGGTTTTTTGAACCCGCATATCCTCCAGTTTTATCCCTACTGTAGCTTTACGTATTTAGACAACAGAATGTACTTATACCTTACCGTGACTGGTTAACGATGTATTGATCACAGTCGATGGAAGTCGTGCCATTTAAAAAAACGGCTTTTTTCTTCGGCAGTGTCACGACTCACGCAGAATTTATTTCAATATTAACAACGCACGTGGAAGGCAGTAATGGTGTGAACCAGTGGCGGGTGGAAGACTTCAGCTGGTCAGGGTTAGATCAAGTGTATACCTACATAGATCATATTCAGTATTAATATAGTAGTAGTAGTATATATCTGTTCTCACAACCAGGCAGCAATGAAAGCCTTGAGTGTTTGTTGGTTTACATCAAGGCTCGTTCTGCAATATAGAAAGGTCTTGGATGACATTTTTGCAAGACATCAGGTGTCACTTATGTGGGTGGCGAGTCATGCTAGAGTTTGCGGTTATGAAACGGCGGACGCAACAGAAGTGTGGTTGCCAAAACTCAGCATCTTATTATATCCCATATCAGCGAGGGTCCTACAGCTTCTGCCGCATCTCGCATTTCGATCGCCACATGTTTCTTGCTTACCTTGGCCACCTGTGTTCTTCCATTCGTCTCACGTGTCCATATCATATTAACTGTCTTGTCTCTATTCTTTCCGTTGTTCTGTATGTATTTGTTCGTTGCCTGATTTCAATATTTGGTATGTGTTGTAATTTGGATATACGGCACAATCTTCTGAGGAAATCTATTTCTACTGCATCTACTTTTTTCTTTGATGATTCAGTAATCTGCCAACATTCTGATCCATATGTCAATATAGGTTCTACAATCGTTCTGTAGATAGTCAGCTTTGTTTTCAAGGAAATGGGATTGGACCAAAGTGAAGTATTCAAAACTCGTACACTCTTTTGCTCTTGCTGTGCTCTGTATCGTATATCTTGGACAGATGATCCATTGTTAGATATAATACTACCTAAATATTTATATTCTTCACATTCGCTTATCTGTCTTAATTGCAAATCTGGATCCTCATCTTCTTTGCCTACTTTCAAGTACTCCGTTTTGGACATGTTTATTTTCATTCCTGCCAGTTCGTATTCCTCTTTAAGTTTTCTTAACATGTAGTCTATACCTTCTTCACAGTTTGCAATTATCACCTGATCGTCAGCAAAGGATAATGTTGACAAATTAGAGTAGTCGTCCATCTCAATTCCCATGCCTGAACATTTTTGTCTCCATTTTAGTAGTATTTCTTGAACATAAAATTTAAACAGAGTAGGGGAAAGGCAACGTCCCTATTTAAGAACCTTTGTTACTGGGAAAGGATCTAAAAAAGCATTTTGAGTCTTGACGATATTCTGTGGATTTTTGTAGATATTCTGTACAGCTCTGATATATCCTCTATCCTACTCAGCATCTTATAAGATGGAGAAGAATCTCTGGACATCTTAGTCAAGACAAGATAGAGAATTTATTTTAGGATCTCTGGCCAAGGTTCTGTCTCTCAGTGGACAGAAACTGGCTGAGGTTACTTGTGGGCTTGCTATCTGGCCATGGCATGTTCAACGTCACTTTTACGAATGTGGGTGACAAGCGACCTGACTATGTCGCTGTGACGCCCTTGGGTATCACAGGCAGACTATACTAGACTCAAGAGTCCTAAGGACTGGACTTGGGAACTAGGGTAAGGAGAGGTGCATAAGTGCCCGTTTGTAGGCCTATGCACTGATGGTTCTGGCCACCAGAAAGCTTCTCTCCTCCTTCCATTCTTTCATAGTAGTGATATTGCTATTAGTTCTGTGCCAAGTCGATGAGCTCAGTTATTCATACGTGGTGAGCGTATAAAGTAGTTGGGATGGTATTGTGGCCAAAAAATGAGATAAGGGCAGGTCTGCGTTATAATTTTGTACCTATTTTGAACAAAGACCAGTGCTTAGAAAGAATAACTCGCGCAGTAGGTAATGCTTGCCCACATCTTACGATATTCAGGTGGTATGGAGAACTCCAAAGAAGATATTTCACTATGGAGGATTCTGAAAAACCGAGAATTCTATGAGTGTCAGTTACGGAGGAAAATGTTACTGCTATGAGGATAGTCAACTGACCTACCAACAGATAGACCACTAGCAATTAGTTCGATTCTATAGAATTTGAAGAAACTTGTCAATATGGGTGCATTATTAACCGACTGAAGATGACATGGTGCAGAGAGATGCTAGATAAGTTTTATATTGGCCAACGCGCTCGCAAGAGGAGGAACTGAATCTGTGTTCATAGGACCAGAACCATTTGCTGGCGTTGCAAAAAGCACCGCTAAAAAGACCATCTCGTACTAGGCAGAGAGGAAAGCACTACAGCATTGGCGAGATACACCAGGGCTAGTGCACTCGAAGGCGTTCATAAGATACCCCCCGAGTCAGCCCCCCCACCTCGCCCGAGGATCATGGAATGTAGCAGGAACGATCTCCGCAATCTGGTTGGTCTGCTGACGGGACAAGGTCGTCTGAGGAACCACATACGGAAGTTGGGGCTTGAACAAACTCCAGACTGTCGCTTCTGCAAGGTGGAGGATGAAACAGTGGAGCATATTCCTTGCTCCTGTCCAGAACTGGATAACGCTAGGTTCCAGACATTTGGATTTGCCCAACTGGAACCTCATGACTTCAAGGAAGTTTCACCCTTCACGCTAATCGCCTCCGCTAAGAGGTGCAGACTGTACGGTGAACTCTAAACAGGTGTGAGCCACAATAGACACAATTGAGTCGCAGTGGAAGGAGGCAGTGCTGCCCCACTCACTTTCAACCTAATAATCTCGGGTTGTGGATGAACCCATGACGGCTAACGAGACTTAGCTGTACTGTGGAAATACTTCTGTCTGTAGGAAGAAATGTATGTGTCATTTGTAGTTCTAGTTTGATTCCTCTTAATCTCTGTTTAGTAGTTTTAAATTTGTAATTGTTTTTGATATATTTTCACGGATTTCTTTTGTCATTATAATTACAATTATTATTGGTAGAAATTTTGTTACTTACTACTACTTATATAATATCTACGTTTCATTTTAAAGCATAAGCTTTGCTGTACCAGTCAAGGCTCAAAACAAGTTGCAACTGTTGAATCTGTCGTTTTGGACACATCGAGCGCAGTCATAGCTAGATGATATACTGAACAGGGTTCCTATTTTCAAATCATTCGATTCCTAATTCGAATACGAAACGGCAATATTTTCGAACAAGATCAACAAAACCCTATTTTCAAATTTCACTCTCGACCAATACCAAAGTCGCATGCGATTTTTTTCGTGTGATTAAATTCGATTAATTTTAACTAACCGAAAGTGAATTCCGTGTGCGAAAAGTGTGTTTTGTAGTGTAGTTTTGACAGTGTATTTTGTAGTTTTGACGTTTAAAGCTCATTTATTGGTTATAATACTTTTTTTTCATTCTCGTATCCTCGTATGTGTGCTCGTATCAGTCGTATCTCGTATGTTTTGTGCATGCTTTGTGATTCTAGTCGTTGTTCTAGATTCTACTTATTTATTACGTGTTTTTTTCTTAAGATTCTAGACTCACAGTTGTTCACCGGTAGTTTGCTCTAATACTACTTTAGTAAATGTAAATTCGCATTAATCTGTAATCTATATATTGAGATGTCAGTGAATGATTTGATCAATCTAGGAGTCATAGAGGCTCTGGAACAAGCAGAAACTTTAGCTGAGAGACCAGTGCGGCAGATACAACATTGGAGTGATCCATACGAGTTAAATGAGTCAGAGTTTGTAAAAATTTACAGGCTGAATAAACACATGACTGAAAACTTAATAGACATTTTGTCAACATGTATTTCAGCACCTTCAACAGTATCAGGATTGAGCATCACATGAAAAGTATGTTTTATTTGCATCACTGATATGAGGTAGACCAGTATTATTTGTATTAATAAAGAGTTTACCAGTGTAGACCTTGAAGCCAGTTCTATCTCACAAGCTGTATATATGTTACAGATAAACTCTGAAATCTCGACATTAACCGGTTAATGTCGAGAATAACGTAAATGTTTAGTTGGATAATGTTCAATTGTCCATATATGAAAAGACCGTCAATCCCAATCTGACATTTTGATGATGCTATACTAATTAACTTTTTATTTTCTAATATCAACAATCTACTTGACTGCTTGTTTCTCGAAACTAGGTTAGAACCACAAAATCCCAAAAAAATCAGAAAGTTTTATTTTGTTCCGTTGCATTCCTGGTTACCGTGCTATGTTGCCATGTTTAGTCATTCGAAAATAAATTCATGCGAAATTACAATTTCGCATGGCATTTGAAAATTCCAAATTTGAGAGTTACCCGGATGTAAAATCGCATGCGAGTGTATGATTCGAAATGAAATCGAATGATTTGAAAATAGGAACCCCATTCTGCCTAAAATCATGGGATCTATAAAAAACCAAAGTCTAGAATGTATACCTGGTTCCTCCGTTACGATAACACTCCAGCTCACCGCGCGAAAGCCTATTTAGCTACGATAGGACTAAAACTTCTAGCACCCTCCCGACAATCCAGACCCTGCCATGCCACCTGGAACTTTGTACTGTTTCCTCATGCGAGAATGAAGTTTTATGCGGCCTTAGGACCATGGGTGTGCTTTAATCTCTAGTGATACTTAGCAGAACTATTTTAAAAGGTGGTTTTGGAGGATAGAATATTGAAAAAGTTGTCTAGAATCCTTTGTAAATTTGTAAAGGCGCATTCTCACGAGTCAACTTTAGTTGACCGACTGTAGTTGACCAATAAAAGTGGAATACAACTTGAATTTGTTTATAGTTCTCATATTTCAACAGAATCTGACCGATTGTTTCAGTTGATCGGCAAATCAGTACACGTTCTTTTTTGTACATTGTTCTGATAATCTTAATTTTTTTCTTCACATGAGTACGGCGAGAGATATCCATTTCCTTGACAGTAGAGCTCAGATAATTTTCTATAGCATCTTTATTTTTTTAATTATCCGTTCGGTGATTCCAAAGGCAATCATGCTTATAATATAGTTCTACAAATTTCCTCATAATACTTTCCAACCATTTGACGCTCATTGTTTCATTAAACTATTTGACTTTTCAATCTTCTGTAAGAAGATATACAAGAGTACATGTGCCGCGGAATGTATTAAGCGTTCTACACTGTTTACAATCGTTGAACGTCAGTTCGTTTCAAGACAAGTTTCAACTTGAAAGCGATCGATGATTCGTCAGTCGACTGGGTCAAGCTTTTGCTGATCAACATAAAAGTTGATCAACTCTATTGAAAGAAAGGTTCTCACAACAGTTTTCATTCAACTTTTGTCGATCAACTAGTCGGTCAAGTAAAGTTGACTCTTGAGAACGCGACTTAATGTCAGTGCATGACGAAGGTCGAGCTATGTTGCTCTGCAAATATTTCTGTGCACGCCTGGGTAAGCGAATCTGCTCATCCGTGTAACTATGTAATTCCGGTGTTGTATACTGCCGCATTTGCAACAACAATTTGTTACAGCCGTTGTGCCGTTGTAATTGAATACGACAGGAATTATGATGCATTAAACATTTTTTGTTATGAGCATTTGCGCGATGTTTACGCGTAAAAACGAATGTTGCTGTCTTTGTAGGCATCTGCAACTTATTGCCATATCTTTGATAGGTTATGGAAATTGATTTCAGGAGGAAGATATACGATTTACATAAAAAAAGTTCCTTGCGGGATTTAAGAGCGAAAGACCAAAGCATGTGGCTGAGTTTTTTGGGGTTCACTTAGTTTTCATTTATAAATGTTCTCTTGGTATATTGAAGACTGTCTCACTTTTTAGCTCTGACTGACTCACTAAAGTCACTGATGAGAGCCTCTGTCTGTCCGTCCGTCTGTCTGTCCGTATGCAAAAGATAGCCAAACTTACAGGTGCTAGAGAAAAACAAAATACAGATTCGCAATCTGCATGAAGAAACTAGTCCGGAAAAAATCTGGTTTTGACAATATCGCTTCCGGTTTAAAAAAAATTGAAATGAATTATGACAGGTAACTGACGACGTATTATGTACGGTGTATTGATATTCCTGAAGGACAGGCAGCGTGGCCGAGCGGTTAAGACGCTAGGCACCAGTCCGAAATGGCGGTCAACAACTTTTTTTTTTTTTTAAGATTAAATGTTAAATTTGTTGATTAATAGTCCAGGCAAAATCCGGTTTTGTCAATAGAATAAAAAAAATTGAATTTTTATATCAACAAATTCCGCAGTCACAGCGCTGTTTTTTACTCAAGGTAATTAATTATTTCCTGCTTTTTCTCTATATGCTGACTTCCAAACGTGTTAAATGAATGTTGATCTGGATGCCTCGCTTTTAAATATAGCTAGTTTTGTTTATTTTTGTTTCCTGTAACCATTTTCCGTTCACTGTTCACTAGAAAATTACCTTCACTTTTCGCCTTGGATTTGGGAATGTATCCTCATTTGCCTTCAAGAGTTCAAGAACATATAACAAGATATACATGGAAGAGAGTGTGTGAATGAGATTTTGCCGAAAAATCTCTCTGCAGGTTACATAGGTTTGATATTAAATACTAGTCGCAACAACCGCTTCTGGATTTAAGTGCACAATTACTATCAAAAGGGTTACCCTCTATCATGACGTTATAGGAATAGTGGCTATGGGTAATTATATAAGCCAGAAATACAAAGTTGGGACTTTCCTTACCAGAAGCAATTGCTTTTGAAGTGTCAAAGCTAATGTACGGTGAATCAGCAGCAGAAGAATAAAAAAAAAATTTGTTCGCTGCGAACTTTTAAGTGAGTCCTGACACATGAGGCTTAATAGACATCGTTCGAAGCTCGCGCCGCAAGGCTGAAAAGCCGAGATTTCTTCTTTAATTTTACGTTCAAGTTAGGAAATCATCAAAAAAATTATAGAAGAATGCATGTTGCTGCTGAGAATGGATCTATAGGAGATCAAGAAGAAGAACCAAATCATTAAAGGGCGAACAAATATAACGGTACAGAGGGAGATAGCAGTGAAATTAGGTTAGCAAAATTTTAGTATATATTTCAATGCCAATAACTCATACAAGGGGTAACCTTCGAGGTGGCAATATTTGAATTGTACAATACAAATAAATCAAAAAAAAAATTAAAAAAGTTTGGATCATTCGAGGTTACCTAGGTCGTCCAGCGTATCCACTATGATGTGAATACAGATATCGTCTGTGCCTCTAGCTCTTTGCCCGACAAATCGACGGAGTGCAGGGTGAATACGGATAGGGAAATGATCAGCATACACTTGCGACATCCGAGACGCATTTTGACCACATACACCGTACACTAAACTCATATCCATCAGTTCATTATAGTTATATGCTATACCCACATCTATGCTCCATCGTAAACTGGGTCTTTTCAGGTTTTTGCCTCTGTTTTGATCCAATCGCACAGGGACGTAATTAGAAATGAGGATTTTATTACCGGTGAATATCCTGCACAAATAAATCTCAATGTCAATCAGAGCAGCAGTAAACTCTCCTTGGTGAAACGACAACCCTCGTATATCGGCTTTACGCTGCGTGCGTCAAAATGCGCGCCTCTAGTGGCAAAAAGCGAACGAGCCTTGTCGTTTCACCAAGGAGAGTTTACTGCTGCTAGTAGCGTTTCTCTCTTTGGTTGCCGTCACCTTCCGGTACTAGATGGCGCACCGGCAGAATTCCTTCTGTCTTACTCATTGGGAATAGTAATATCTATTTGTCTGCCTTTGTGTGAAATACTATATCTGGTCTGTTTGCATTGATGGTTTTGTCTGTGGGTATTTCAACGTCCCAGTATAGTTTGTAGTGTATCATTATCGAGTACTGATGTTGGTGTATACTTGTAATATGGACCTGAGTTGTTGATTAGTTTGTTTTTTGTGGCTAATGCTTGATGTATGATTTTGGCTGCCGAGTTATGTCTAGCCGTGTACTCAGTTCCAGCGAGAGTTTTGCATGCGCTGGTTATGTGGTCTATTGTTTCCTTCTGTTGGTGACATTTTCTGCAATTATCGTTGGTTATGGATGGATCTTTAATTACGCATTTCTTGTAGTTTCTCGTCGCAATAACTTGGTCCTGGATAGCAAGCATAAATCCCTCAGTTTCTGGAAAGAATTGGCCATCCTGCAGCCAGGTATACGACTGTTTTTCATTTATCTGATCTTGCGTAATACGGTATCTATGTTTGCCATGGAGTGGTTTCTGCGACCAGGTGTTTATTTTTTCCTGTTGTGATTGTATGGGATTGTGTGTGTCTGCGGCGTGGTCTGGAGATGATAGGTTTAGTGGTGTATAGCTTTTGTCTGCTTTTGTTATTGCTCGATGTAAATTTGTTTGTTTGCTTTGGAAGAAATCTGTCTTGCGCGGAGTGACTGTATATCTATGATCCCTCTTCCTCCCTGTTTCCTGTCTATGGTGAGCCTTTCTTTGCATGCGTTTGGATGTGACATTCGGTGTTTCGTAAGTTCTGTCCGTATGAGGATATGGATGTTTTCTATATCAGTGTGTGACCACTTGATGATGCCGAAGGAGTATGTGAGGACTGGTATAGCAAATGTGTTAATTGCTTTTGTAAGATTTTTGGAATTCAATTTTGATTTTAGGAGCTTAACAAGGCGGTCTCTGAACTCTTGTGTTAGTTGAGCTTTGACTTGTGTGCGGTCGATCTTAATATTCTGATTGAAGCCCAGATACTTGTACATTTCGTCCTTGTCCATGTTATCCAGCGTTTGGCCAGTTAATATTTCCTGTTCGAATTGGTTCTTCCATTGGCCTTTATTGATGTGGAGCACCTTGCATTTGCTCATACCGAATTCCATCCGGACGTCTAACGTACAAACTTCTGTTATTCTGAGTAATTCTTCTAGTTGCACTTCAGTGGCTGCATATAGTTTTATATCATCCATGTAGAGAAGATGATTTATTCTGTGCTGATTGACTTTCTGGTGTCTGATGTTGAAACCATAATTTGTGTTATTAAGTGCGTTAGAGAGTGGATTTAGGCAAACACAGAACCACAGTAAACTAAGCGAATCACCCTGGAAGATACTGCGTCGTATGAGTAGCTCCTCTGTTTGGATATGGCCGTCCTGGGTTTTAAGATATTATTATTATTATTTATTTATTTATACAAGTACCAGTACAAATAAAGGCCACCCTTGAAAGTAACAACTTGTATAAAGGTATTGGCTGATAATAATGAATCGCATTAAATTTTTTACACTTCGCAGATCTACCAGCGCAGCGGTCTTCGGTTCTCCAGCTTTACATCTCTTCTACGTTGATGTTACCCTCGTCTGCCTGGCGATCATGGTACCCAGACGTTTGGTTTATGTCTTCGGTCACTCGTAATATAATAAATCCTACATTTTCCTCTGACTGACAATTTCGAACATTGACAACGTCAAACAAAAAAAAAGATAAATAAAACCTCGCTAATACATTGCTACCTCATTTAGCAATGAACTTAAAGGTGTGCAACGCTTTCCTTCAGCGCATCAGCGTAGAGAACAAACATATTGCTCTTCAAGTTGAAACGGTCACGATGAGATAATGGAATCCGACCGTAATAGTGCTCTGAACGCGTTCTTAGAGATATGAGTAAGAGAAGAAACAGCTTTCAGTTGTCGTCTAGGTAATTGCTACCATATTAGAAACCCGACATTTAATTACTGCTACTGCTGTCGCTACCAAATAAAACGCTCCAGTGCGGTTTTTGTTATCGCTGGAACTGTTTCAACGACTAAATGGAGTACCTACTGTTATTGCTCGTATACGAGCAACTGTACCAATGTAGGTGCAGTGGCTTGCCATGAGCTTTACTGGTGAGGGTGCTAAAAGAACAACTCAAACAAGCTGTGTATAAGAATCTATAAGAAAACTCTCATGTCATTCACATTCATATACAGGGAGGCCAATCGGATGACGATAATAATTTTTTTTTAGGTAGCCCGCACCGAGACCTATCCAAAACACCCCCATGTATGTGTACCGATTACTGATAGTTTTCCAGTTTTTCCAAGAAATCGTCAAAAACAAAAACAAGAATGCTTTTTGGCTTTTATTTTTTTCTGCAATTATACTCAGTATTAAGCCTATTTTAATATCCAATAAAGAGAACCTGTACATCCGAACAGTAGTCTCTGTTTTTGGTCAGGAGACTAAAACCCTCAAAATAAGATTAAAAATACTTATGCCTGGTTTTGGAGCTTCAAACTTGTCTTAAAAACTTTGCAAGACATTGCACTTTCGAAATAATAATGAAAAAGTAGCTTTTATGGGAACATTTTGCGTCGTACGTGAGTGTTAAAGGTAAAAAGGTGATTATTCATGAATTTCCAAAATGATTTAAAAAACTATTATTTTGCTTTATTATGACAAATTAAAGAAAAAAAATCGTAACAACTAATAAACCCGATAATTGATTGATGTTTTGATGACTTTCAATAAAAAAACTAATAGCCAAATTGTGATTTCTGAAGTGTTTTTCCTATGTACTATTGAACTTCTGCTAAATCAAGTTGTATGGAAAGTTAACAAAGGAAAGGAATAATAAACAATAATCTGACTTCCAATTTCATGGCAGAATTGCTATGTCGTAGCATACGCCATCCCTTTCTTTCAGAGTAGCTTTTTGCGTGCTCATGTCGGCGAAGCGCAGTTGTGTTAATTAATTTTCGGTAATAGGCAAGGCAATGTTCGGATGGACCTAAAAAGGTGATTTATATCGCTAGGTCTTCCTTGACAGGTCAGTAGACAGCCTATCATGAATACAACAAGTTTTTCAGTTTTAACCTACCACCCCCCCCCCCCCCAAACAACCAAATTCCACCCCCCCCCCAAAAAAAAACGCAGAAAATGATCAAGAACCTAACCCGATAGTTCAAGATGGCGGATCCTAAAGACGATCGTTCTGTCGATGCCACTAAACCGTGCAAAAAGTGCCTAAAAATTGCACGGAGTGGTTTTAAGTGCATTTTGTGTGGGACTGTGACCCATTTTAGTTGTGCACAACAACTCAAGAATGTTGAATTTGTCAGTGACAGTGAGAAAACAATCATTTGTTGTGAAAGCGGGGAAGACCTTGATCTGTCCTTCATAAGTGCAATAGGAGATGAGTGTGACACTAAAGTCTGCAGAAAAGATAAGTACCTAAAATATATAATTCGCCAAAAGAACATCATTATTGGTCAACAAACAGACTTGATAGAATCTCTAAAAAAGCAGATTAAACTCCTAGAATATAAAATCAATCTAGGCACAACTCAGACGCTACCTACATCTGTAGGTGATATCACTTTGCGAAACTCTAATGACATATCTTTATCAGAAGTTATCAACGCGGCTCCCCAATCACAGGATCTCGTTTCATCTATTCAAGAGCAGGTGGCACCTGTGTCATCATTTGACTGGCAAATAAAGTCAGGTAAAGGAAAGAATACAAAGAAAAAAAGTGTTTCAGTAAAAACGACAGACATCGAACAGGTCAATGACCAGCACGAAAATAATAAACCCCAAACAAAAGTGTTTACAGCAATAACCGGAACAGCTGATTGTGATGACATCAAATTCTCTGCCGTTGCAGTTCCTAAACGATTTTGGTTACATGCTAAAAATTTTAATAACAACCTCTCCCCAGATGAGCTGAAAACCTATCTCGATCGCAAATACAACAGATCGGACTTTATAGTGTACAAAATAAATCACAAATATCCAGACCCAAAGTTCAGCTCTTTCAAAATTGGCGCAGATGAAACCGTAAAGGAGAAACTGCTGTCAGCTGACCAATGGAGTGCAGGTATCAAAGTGTCGGAGTTTAAATTTTTTCGATCCCAAGGTCGTGAAAAATCCAGCATGCCCAGAATCCAGACCTCTACGTAACTTCACGGGTTCCAATTCTCTAGATGCCATCAAGATCTGCCATCTAAATGTGCGTAGCCTACGGAATAAAACGGAAGACGTCGAACTCTTGTTAGCGTCACTTCATTTCCCTGAAGTAGTATGCTTTTCCGAAACATGGCTCACCAAAACGGAGGCTGAGTCGTTCGTAATATCAGGTTATGTGTTAGCTAACTTTTTTAGTAGATCACTCACAAAAGGCGGTGGTGTCGCTATCTTTGTTTTATCGGTGGTGAATTTTAAGGCAATTAATTGTAATGTCCTAGCAGTTGAGTCCGTGTTCGAATATTGTTCTGTTGAAATCTGTTCATCCATACCAATTGTAGTAAACTGTTTTTATCGGTCTCCTTCAGCTGATATTAGTGAGTTTTTAACCAAGATTGATAAATATCTAGATGTTATTTTTAAAAGAGATTGTCCGTTTTTCGTCTGTGGTGATTTTAATATTAATTGTGATCAGAATAATTTAGACCTGAATGCGAATAGATTTTTGAACATCCTGAAAACGTTTAACCTAGAACAATGTATTTTCAGCTATACTAGAGAGTGTCCTAACAAAAAAACAATTATAGATAATATCTTCTCTAACATACATCCTGACTTACTCCAACCTAACGTTATTCCTTGTCATTTCACAGATCATAATCTTCTTCATGTAAGTTACCAATCTTTCAGAGAAAAACACAAATCCGATATCCAGTATTTTTCTAGACGCTCTTTAAGTAATCCTGAAAACGTAGCTCTATTTAGATATCTTTTTTGTCAAGTTGATTGGAGCTTCCTAACAGAGAATTCTATTCAATTCCATGTAAAGTTTGATAAATTCTATGAGATATTTTTAGAAATATTTGACAGATCTTTCCCACTTGAAATGCGTATTGTCAAAAATAGGCAGCTAAACACATTTAAAAGAAGTTGGATTACACAAGACTTAATCGAGGAAGGTAGATTAATAAGGGAGTTGCACATAATAACTAAGCATAATCCCGGAAGCAATTTGGGGTATTTATATAAAGACTTGGTAAAACTCCATAAATCAAAATTACGCAGTGCTAAGAGGGCATATTTTACTGATAAGTATATCTCGTCTGACAATAAGCCTGGGTTTGTATGGAAATTAATTAAACAACAGTACCAGCAACAGAAAAATAAATTTCCAGATGTAATGTTTGATGATGAGGGCAAAACTTACAACATTTCATCTGACTGCGCTAATATGTTCAACAATTTTTTAGTGGAATCTATAGAAAAACTGTCTGATGGATTACAAGTCGCTAAAACAGGTACCTCTGTATCCCCATCGCGCAATTCTATGTTTATGCCTCCTCTGACTGAAGGCGATGTATTCAATCTAATTAAGGAGGTTGGCAAAAGCAACTCTTCTGGTTATGACGAGATACCATATAACTTTCTCAAATTTAACGCAGATCTGATGGCCGGCCCTTTAACAACCCTTATCAATTTATCGTTTCAGGTAGGAATTTTCCCAGATAAATTAAAAATGGCTGTTGTCGTTCCTATACATAAAAAGAATGATAGATCTGCTGTATCTAACTACAGAGGAATTGCACTACTACCTGCATTCTCAAAAATTTTCGAAAAGGCGTTTCATAAAGGCCTTGTCAATTACGTGTCAAAAAACAACATGATAAGTCGCCACCAGTTTGGCTTTCAGAAGGGTGTATCAACCAGAGATGCTGTAATATCTCTGTGTAATTTTATAATAGATGCTTTTGAAAAACACGAAAAATCTGCATGTTTATTTTTTGACCTAAAGCGCGCTTTTGAAACTGTAGATCATAACCTTTTGCTAGATAAGTTGCATCGTTATGGTATCAGAGGCGTCAACTTGTCGTGGATTAGGAGTTACCTTGATGGCCGAACACAAATTGTAAAAATTAGTCATAATCAGGTGGATTATATGTCTGAACCTCTTCCTATTTCCATAGGCGTACCGCAGGGGAGTATACTTGGCCCGCTACTATTCATCTTGTTCATAAATGACGTTACGACTGAACTTTGTGATTCTTTTGTTACACTTTTTGCTGATGATACTTCCATTTCAGCTAAAGCCAGGAATATCGGAGATCTAGCTAATAACCTTTCTTGCTCAGCCGAGAAAATGAAACAGTACTGTGCGAGGAATGGGCTGATTTTGAATGATTCTAAGACAGAGCTTATTAACTTCTCCCTCACTCAAACTGATTATAGTATCCGCGTAAGCTTCAATAACATGTCAGTTATACAGAAGGACGCTGTCAAATTTTTGGGCATTATGGTTGACTCAAAACTTAGTTGGAGAAATCATATCGACACCATCATCAATAAAATATCAAAACACTGTTTTGTGCTTTGGCGGATGAGACAGTTCTTGGACTTCAATATCCTGAGGATGTACTATTTTGCCTACGTCCACTCAGTACTGAACTACTGTGTGATATGCTGGGGAAATAGTGCATATGTGCAGGAATTGTTTCTAGTCCAAAAGAAAATCATACGAACTATGACCCACAGTGATATCAGAGTATCTTGCAGAAACTTGTTCAAATCACATAAAATCCTAACCGTATATGCCTTGTTCATACTCAACTGTGTATGTTATGTCAAACAGAATCATTCTAGCTTTATTGCTCGATCTGACGTTAGCTCAGCAAGTGGCTACAACCTCCGAAACACATACAACATTCAACTTCCTCAACATGGTTTAGCTGCATCGGCGAAAGGTCCGGCTGTTCTACCTATTAAACTTTTCAACAAGCTACCGGCATCTATAAAATCAATAAATCTCTTTAGGAAGTTCCAAACAACTGTAAAACAGATTCTACTTGAGAATCCTGTATACAGTGTAGACGAGTATATGAACTTAAATTTAAGTTATCTATAAAATATGTTATCTGGTCATTAATTAGGTGCTGTCTTTTTTCTTTTTTCTTTATGTATGTATTGTAAAAACTTTTTTATCCTCAGATTTTATGACGATGCTTATACCAATTGTTGTTGGTCGTATAGCTACAATGAATAAATAAATAAATAAATAAATAAATAAAAAAACGCCTAAAAACGAACTTTGAGGAATACTTGAAATTTTTGTTCTAATTACTCCGCCGCCCATGTACCGATTTCCAAAATTATAGCAGCATTACCTACTAAGACCCCACAGCATATTGCTGCCCAAATTTCATCACAGTCCAGGCACCGGTTACTGAGATTACGAGGCTAGAAAAACGCGTACAGACAGACAGACCGACAGGCAGACCGTCAGACAGACCGACAGGCAGACCGACAACCGACGGATTTTCGTTATGTAGACATTATAAAACGCCCAAAAAACCTATTATCTCAAAATCGAAAATTTTCACAATCACAATCCTCCCCTCACCTATCGGTGTGGGAAGTAAAAGGGATGGCGTATGCTACGATAACGCTTCCCAGGTAATTCCGCCATGGAATTAAAAGTCAGATTGTTGATTTATTATTCTTTTACTTTGTTAACTTTCCATATCATTTAATTTAGCAGAAGTTTAATAGTACACAGCAAAAAGCACAGGTATTAATTTTTTTTAAAAAAGTGATTAAAACATCAATGATTATCATGTTTATTAGTTGTTATGATTTTTTTTTCTTTAATTTGTCATAATAAAGTAAAATAATAGTTTTTTAAATCATTTTGGAAATTTGTGAATTATCCCCTTTTTACCTTTAACACTCACGTTCGGCGTAAAATGTCCCCATAAGTGCTACTTTTTCATCATTATTTCGAAAGTGCAATGTCTTGCAGAGTTTTTAAGATTAGATTGGAGTTCCAGAACCAGGCATAAGTATTTTTAATTTTATTTTGAACGTTTTGGTCTCCTGATTAAAAACAGAGATTTCAAACTTTGGGCCCAAAATGTGCTTAATTATTGTTCGGATGTACTGGTTCTCTTTATTGGGCATTAAAATAGGCTTAATACTGAGTATAACTGCGAAAAAAATAAAAGCCAAAAAGCATTCTTGTTTTTGTTTTTGACGATTTCTTGGAAAAACTGGAAAATCTCTAAGTTTTCAAAAAAAAATAATAACTCGAAAACTATCAATAATCGGTACACATACATTGGGGTGTTTTGGATAGGTCTCGGTACGGGCTATTTAAAAAAAAATTATTATCGTCACCCGATTGGCCACCCTGTATGAGGATGCATGTAGATCTACAGAGGGAAATAATGCAAAAGATCAATAATGCGTGGGCCCTCCATGTTGACGAATGCACTCCTCTAGCCTACACGGCATGCTCGTAATCTGGTTGTTGATAAACTCTAGAGGTACAGCCTCCCAAGCTGCCCTCACAGAATGTTCCAGATCGTCCAGCGTGATCGGATCCAATCCCATAGTTTTTCAATTTCAATCACATAGTTTTTCAATTGGCGATAAATCGGGTGATCATGGAAGCGAGGAGAGTATCCTGACCTCAGCTTCCTGTAAGAACCTCATCGATACCCTTGCAATATGCACACGTGCATTATCTTGCTGGAAGAAACCGTCTTCGAGGTCTCAGACATGTGGAACGGCAATTGGTTCTAACACCTCATTCACATAACGTTGCGCAGTCATTGTGCCACGAGTCACAAATAAAGGTGACTTGCTGTTGAATGCAATGGCACCCCAAGCCATCAAACCAACAGGACGGTGTACATGGCGCTCAACAGCAAAGGCAGATCGCGTCGTTCACCCCTTCGTCGTCTTACGCTAGTTGCACACACACGCACACACCGATTTTGGACGGCCGGTAAAAAATCGGCCGATATTTTATCGGTAGCAGGAGCTTGCACACACACCGGATTTTCACCGGCCAAACAATCAGTTGTTTTGTGTTCCTGACGGCTGGACTACAAGATGCGTAGCGACTATCGGTCGGTAAATAATCGATACGGGTGCAAGGTCGTATTTAGCCACGTATGTCACTGTGTCACCGGTACGTCCCGGTACCGGCGGTCTGCAGTGGCAGTGGTCAGCTGCCGTCGATATTTTACCGGTATTATTTTACAGTCGGCGTGTGTGAAAGGTCCTATTCAATCCAGTGGTTCACTATTGGAATTTGGACGGCCGGAATAAAATCGTCCGTCCAAAATCGCAACTAGCGTTACGCGTTGGCTTCCGTCATGTGCTCCCAGACAAAACCTGAATTCATCGGAGAAGGCCGTCTGATGCCACTCAACATGCCATTGTCGGTGTTCTTGGCACCAATCTAACCGTTGGCGACGATGAGTTGCAGTGAGTGGAAGCACTAAATGGGGACGATATGATCCTAAGCCAATTTCACTCGATCTGTGGTACACCGTGCGGATTAGAATTTGCCTCCCATAGCTGGATACCAAGCGTCAGCAACAGCTTGAGTGGATCGCCTTCTATCTCGAAGGGCTAGTGTTTGTAGATGACGATCTTGCCGGTCTGTAGTTCTTCTACGTGCTCCAGAACCTCCAGTTTGCTTCATTCGCCCTTCTGCGATCCATGCGCGCCATGCTGCTACAACTGTAGCCACGCTACGCCCCATGGTTACAGCAATTGCTCTGAAAGAAGCACCACGTTCTCGTTGGCCTACAATCCGACCCCGTTCAAAGGGGCTTAAATGCGTAAACTGGAGCTGTCGTCTTCTAGGGGGCATCTTTAAGCGTCGTGTCCACTATCAAATAAAATTGCTAGAGTTACGCGCACAAGTCACTTGCGTAGCGTGTGCACGACGTCGTTAGAGAAATATTGCAGCAAAATTACTTGCACATAAAGGACTTGCGACTTGCCGAGAGCTTCTAGTGTACACGGTTACTCTCAGGAAATTAATTTGATACAAACATTTCGAGACTGTTTCGAAAGTCTTATAGCAAAGAGTACATTAAATATGGAGAAGTTTAACTGGACGAGAGAAGACACGTGTCTTTTAGATTAACATTTTGAATTATATCTGAATTATGGAATGTACATACTACAGAATTTAAGGACAGATTGGAAAAGCAGAATGCATTACAAAAATTGGCCGACTTATTTAATGTTATACAGCGGAAATTTAAAGGAAGCTACAAAATTTGCAAACGCAAGTTAATCAAGAGTGGAGAAAAATTCAAAAAAAAGAGAAAAGCGGTCAAGGAACTAATGAAATATATAAGAGTACTTGGGAGTTTTTTGACTCATTAAAGTTCATGTATCACTAGTGTAGTTCTACGCCGAACCCACTTTCTCACCCAACATTTTTTCCGCCTTTTACTATGTTTCTCTTGCTTTTTTTTTTAATTTAAATATATCACAACTACCGCAGCAGCTACAGATTTTGCATACGACATCTGATCTATAGTGTACACGGAATCAGAGCAATCAAGCCCAAGCTGCCCAAGTGAAATTGCGAGAGCGAGAGCAGGTGGACACGAGGCTTTACACAACCAATTCATCTCTTTTACACAACCAACTGGTCTCTCGCCACATTTGAAACAGATATCATCGTTTTTGAATTGACAAAATGCCATGCTTTGTTTTTACACGCCCGTGTGGGGGCGGGTTAGAATACCTCCCATCGTATATCCTGCGTGTCGTAAAAAGCGACTAAAAGGAACACCGAACTACTGTCGGTATAAGCAGTAACCTCTTCTCAATCAACAACTTTGGGTGGACGAGTTGAGAAGAGTCAGGGCAACTTCTTGTCCTTGGGGTGAGAAATTGCCCCTAAAGGCGGATGAACCAGGAGATACCGTCTGGTCAACGGCATGAGGATGCAGAAAGCAAATGGGAAACTACTGCATTAAAGATCTTAAAGATATCCCAAGAGAAACTCGTAAAATGAGTAAATGCATTTTACGAGTTCACAACATGTCTGCTAAGACATTGTGACTATGATGATGATGAGAGTTTTTTAGAGGTGCCATGTAGGAAAATAGCATCTGAGTGAATAAAACATGTTACGTGTGTACTAGAGATGGTCCTGCCAAGCCGCATACAAATTTCCAATGTAAGTATCCATTTTTTCTGAGAGTTCGCGTTTCACTTGCGACTAGTACGTATACCATACAAAAAACCTGTCAAAAACTGATGAAAGCTGTGGCCTGCAAATCCAAATCTGTGGCACTTTAAAATACCTTTCAATTGAAAAATACAAGAGAGTTCTACTTAAACTAAAATTAGTTCAGGGGTGGACCAATAGATATCACCCTTTGCAGCATTAGGTCTGTTAAACAAATCTCCCTGTCACACCATGGCATGCACGCATAAAAATAATTTCTTAGATGGAGCACAGATGCTTTAATTCAGGTATACCATAACTTCCTATACGCGCAAAGTTATGCTAATCTTAAAGTGAGAATACGATATCTTTGACCATACAAGGGTTAGATTGAGAAAATATCTTCAATGCAAAACTGGGAAATTCTTGATAGTAAGAAGAATACCAAAATCTTAATCAACCATATGGTAATCTTGACCGAAGTATTTCATAATCCTGACTGAAGCATTTCATAATCTTAACTGGGAGCATTTCATAAACTTGAAGCAAGTAGATCAACTTTATTATAAAATTGTGATATTCTTGGATGAGGAACCTAGTAGTATTAATTTGAGCATTCAAACTCTTCTATGAGCATGTAGAAATTTTTCTGGAGAAATAGTTCTGCAAAATTTCTTAAATTACATTTAATATACTTAGTACTTATCTAGGAACACTTGAGTCAGGTCTTCGCATCCCAATTTTTTTAATAGCTCATTCATGGTTGGATAGATCCACTGATAAGGAAGCTGATGGGAACTGGGACGCGACTCAAATGGCGGTGGACCAGCACTACCGGCAGATTCGATGACTGATGGTTGACGGTGGTATCACGGGTATCACCTGGCAATGGCAATTTATTTAACAGTTTGACTAGATACTATTATGTGCTATTATGCAGGATCCAGGTATTACGCTACGGTGCTAAAGACGGAGGCGAATGCGACAATCCGAAAACCGATAATGGCGCGGCGGCGCGGACGCGGACGGGCAACAGGCTGTTGAGTAGAGAGGGTGGACTCGTGACACGCTGCGCGTCTGTGCACTCCGACGTTGGTAGACGTCAAATAAATTATTTACTTGATACAAATATAGGGTGTGCTTGTAAAACAGCGTTCATTTTCAAACCAAGATTATCATATTGTAAATGAAGGTTCGCATTTGCAAGCTGTCTATATTCTTGATAGAAATAAACTCGGCACCGCTGGGAAAAATGATAGTCTTGATATACAATTATGAAATATTTGTTATTAAATTATTATAACCTTGGTTGCAAAGAAAATTATATTTTCTTTCGGAGCATATTTCGTTAAAATAAGTACATAAATCCAAAATATATTATCGTTGATACAAATTTTCTATAATTCTCTCATCAAATATCCTTTTTTAGAGTGAGAACCGATATTCCTGTTGTGAGTATGGATTTATAAGAATATCACAATTCTTGACTTGAGAATTTCTCTTTATGTGTGTGCCTACTTAGAACAGTACCAACGTGGTAGGAATTACTCTGAAGTACTTGAGATTCAACAAGTGGAAAATAATTAACTACTATTGTATACAATAAATCATAAAAACGTCGCCACTTTCAACTAATGACTAGTTTGAAAGATTTTATATTGTACAAAACAATAAAATTTATTATTATTTATTACTTTGACTTTGACGCAAGCAAATAAACTGAGGTTTGCAATATATCATATTTATAAAGGCATAGATTAGTGCACGTGAGCTTATGGCTTGTACAAAGGTTATTTAGACTTTGTTATAATGCGTCCCAATGATGTGACATTTGTTTACCAAGTGAGGTTGCGCTAAACAAAGCCATACAACATGGCTTGTCGCCTATTTATTCATTTTATTATTATTACTATTTTGCATTTCTTATTTTTTCTCGCATGGTTGCGGTAGTAACAAGTATTGACGAGCTGTGCCAAGTCAATATCTGACCTATTATTATTCTGAATTAAGGAAGTACCGTACAATGCTACAGGTCTTAAGGATTACAGACTTTTGGAAGGTTTTATGTAACTTTTCATCCAGGCCCAATTGTTGCAGGCGTTATTATTATTATTTATTATTATTACCATTGATGAACAAGTAAGCGGCATAGCCGATGAGGCTTGTCATTCTTATATTATATATATTATATATGTATATTATTAGTTAAACATGATAATGCAAAATAGAAAGCCAAATAAATATTTCTGATTTTTTACGTAAACCTGATGAAGATCTAGAAGAGCTTACAATTTTGATTTCCGTCAAAAGAGACTGAAACCCAAAAATGCGACCAGATTTGTAATCAGCATCCTCAAATTATCAAAAATACCAAGTTTTATCTTAATAAAATGCCAAATAAGGATTTTCGATTTGTTAGGTAAACCTGAGGATTTGATAGATCTGAAAAATTTTATTTTCCTCAAACGAAACTGAAACTGATTAAGGCGACTGGATTTGTAATAAGCACCCTCAAACTATCAAAAATACCAGGTTTTATCTTAACAGAAAGCCAAATCAAGATTTTAGATTTCCTAAGTAATCCTGAATATCTGCAGATCTGAAAATTTTCATTTTCGTCATACGAGACTGAAACTCAAAAAGGCAACTGGATTTGTAATCAGCACCCTCAAATTATAAAAAATACCAGGTTTCATCTTAACAGAAATCTAAATAAAGATTTTAGATTTTTTTGGTAAACCTGAAGATCTGAAAGCTCTAAAATTTTTCATTTTGGTGAAACGAGACTGAAACTCAAAACTGCAGCCAAATTTGTAATCAGCATTTTCAAATTATCCAAAACACGAGGTTTCGCCTTGATAGAAAATCATATCGATTTTCAATATTTTAGGTGAATATGAAAGATCAGAATTTTTTTATTTTCGTCAAACGAGACACAAACTCGGAACTGCGACCAGATTGTAAGCACCCTCACATTATTCAAACCAAGAGGTTTCATCTTAATGGAAAGCCAAATAAAGATTTTCGATTTTTAGGCAAACCTGAAGATTAGAAATACCTGATATTTTTGATTTTCGCCAAACGAGACTAAAATTTTAAACTACTACAGGATTTGTAATCAGCACATAAAAACTGTGTGTCTAGCCTCAGCTAAATTATACAATACATATGCGGGTATTGAGTTGTCCCGTCTTCCTAAGAATTATGTATTTATGTAATATAGTGACAGCAATTTTATTGATTACTGTTCGTGAGTAGGTACTATATGGCCTCAGCAACTACGGCATTCATCCAACGCAATGTCGATTTGAATGATTGAAATATCTCTTGTAGAAAGTCGAGACACGACGAACACTGATCTAAATAGGTACATACTTAACGTCAATGGTATTTTCTAATGATGTTTCACAATTTATCGAGCAACCTTGTAGCACATGCGATACATTTATGGCATCGATGAGTTGATTTGGAGGTTGGTATTGATTTTTTGATCTTAGGAATTTTTTCTTGGATCGCAAACAGGGTCGGGTTGGGAATTTTGGGGGTCTTGGACAAACACTACTTGATGATCTGATTAACGCCTAATCATGACATGATCATTTTATTATACTCCATACGGTTAGCATAATAGCATAATCCTCTATTTGTAGGTGCTGTACCCTTTCTACGTGATAAGGTTAGGTTGGGTTAGGTTGAAAGTGAGTGGGGCAGAGCTGCCTCCTTCCACTGCGACTCAATTGTGTCTATTGTGGCTCACACCTTTTTAGAGTTCACCATACAGTCCGCACCTCTTTACGAAGGCGATTAACGTGAAGGGTGAAACTTCCTTGAAGTCATGAGGTTCCAGTTGGGCAAATCCGAATGTTTGAAACCTAGCATTATCCAGTACTGGACAGGAGCAAAGAATATGCTCCGCTGTTTCGTCCTGCAGGTAGCAGAAGCGACAGTCTGAAGTTTGTTCAAGACCCAACTTCCGCTTATGGTACCTTAGACGACCATGTCCCGTCAGCAGACCGACCGGAATGCGGAGGTCGTACCTATTACATTCCATGATCCTCGGTGGGGCCTGACTCGAGAGGTATCTTATAAACGCCTTCGAGTGCAGTAGCCCTGGTGTATCTCGCCAGTTCAGGAGTGCTTTCCTCACTGCCCGGTCCGAGATTGTCTTTTTAGCGGTGCTTTTTGCAATGCCCGCAAATGCTTCTGGTCTTATGAACACAGATTCAGTTCCTCGTTTTGCTAGCGCGTCGGCCAATACATTGCCTTCCACTCCGCTGTGACCCGGAATCCAAATCAAGGTTACCCTGTTTCCCGTTCCGAGTTTGTTGAGAGGTGCATGTGGTTCTCGCAGTTTTGAATCAACCCGACTGGAGCACAGTGCTTTCAATGCAGCCTGGCTGTCTGAAAAGATTTTTATAGATCTATTTGTCAGGGGCCTTTTGATTAGTTCCCTGACTCCCAGCTCTATGGCAATCATACCTGCTTGAAAGACTGTGGTGTACCTCCCAAGGTTGACTGAAATTTCAACTCTTGGATTGGTACCCACTACTCCCGCTCCTGCGCCCAGTTCAAACTTGGAGCAATCAGTAAATAGCGCAAGATCAGAGGGTGATATGGAATCGTCCCTCCTCCATTCGTCCCTGCCTGGGAAAAAGACGTTATAGGATTGCTCTATATGCGCTTGGGTACGTGGTAAGGATATAAGCCTTGCTCGTGGAGTATGTTACTCTTTTTTGTGGAAGTCCTAATTGAATACCAACTTCTCGTGCATCTGCATCTTCTTCTAATAGATCCAGAATATATCTTATTGCTTCTAAACCTTGTCGAGTAGCGCGCTTAGATGTTATGTTAGCATTGAAAAGTTCACCAAGCTCTTTTTATTATGAAATCTTCGATGTGAAAATCATTACCGTTAGTATTCAACAACAGCTGAACATTTACATCTCAGAAACCATAAACAAACACCATATTAGCAAATTCTAAATTTAGGTAAGTACCTGGCATTTTTAATAATCACATCAATCCAAAAATAGAGGGTCAATTACTATCACTGTACACTGACACTTCATCAAAACATAAGAGTTATCAAATGTCTTTCAGCCTCGAACATGGCGTACTTTGATACAAGTGGAAAGCTAGATAAACATTCATAACTTGACAAGACATGAGAATCGTATAAGAACACTTTTTACATTATTTTCATGTAGTAGCAATATATAGATATTGGGAAGCAGTACTTTAATTTCATTTATTCGTCTGAGACCTAAATCGCACTGACGAGCTTTAATCCTTTAATAAAAGCGAAACAACGTCGTCTGTGATTGGTTTCGGAAGAATTAATAAAATTGCTACTCTTTAACTGAGTTACGTTGCTTTTTAGCATAAACCGAATGTTGGGAGTGTTAAATGAGTGTTCCACAAAAAAGAGTCTGTTTTGTGTCGTAACCGCAGGTTTCTTAACCTGATGTTTTTAAACGGGCCACATAAACAGTGCTCGGATACTCAAATTAAACGCTGAGGTACCGGCTTTGGTAGATAGCTGGCAAAACAATACCTTTTCAAAGGACAGCTTCCCAGTATCTATCTGTTGCTACTAATTGTACGAGTTTTGCCGACTAGGCACTAGCTTGCAATTTCATTTATTCGTCTGAGACCTAAATCATACTGATGAACTTTAATAAAAGCAAAACGACATCGTCTTTGATTGGTTTCGGATGAATGAATGAAATTGCTACCCTTTAATTATTTTCATGTGTATAATACACTCATAGAGTTTGGTGTATTCCTCCCAACTCACCCTGTACACTCAACCGAATACTCGTTTGATTGGGTGACAGACTACAGCACGCAGCATTCATACAATTTGTTGGAAATCATTAAATACTTCCTCCACACTTTTGTTTAACTGATACCAACCAATGCACTTCAAATTTGAATTTAATCCAGATCTCGGGGGACCGATAACACTAAAACAGAGGCTGCACCAATTCAAGAGGAATCTTCTTTTCACCATACTTGGATCTGATGGTGTGTAATTTTTATTAGCACAACCTGTATCGTGTAATTATAGCTTTGATCTAGACCGAAACTGATTCTTCTACGGCAATCGTGATAATTTTGACCATTTTTGGACGAATCGGCCATTAGGGTACATCTTGCGCATCGCTATTTTATTTGTTCATAATTTTATGTGAACAGTAACAGGTTGTCGAGTAGCTAATTGTGCAGTTTTTTCCTTCATTCGGTGCTCACAGTATGGTAGTCTGGAATTTAGCATCGGTTAATTGTTTTCCAATAAGAGGCTGTAGTACGTGTCAATAACAAACAGACATAAACAATAAATATTAAGACTTAGTTCAGATGACGCGCGTACGACGCGCGTCGACGTGGCGCACGCTTGTTGCGTCTGTGTTCAGATAACACGCGTAGGACTTCGTACAACTTTTATATAGAGTGAGACTAGGCAGTCGAGTGTCAGTTTATTTGTTGTTATTAACGAGAATGGATGTAGGAGAAGCTGTTTGTGTTTGGTTAGCATATGGAAGAAGGTAACGACGTAGGAGGGAAAGGACGCACTGGGTTCACCCAATTTTAAGGAATAGACTTTCTACAAGGTTATACTTTACACTGTATCGCAGCCTGCGAAATCACGAACCTAAATTTTTATCATCGGATTTGCAAAATATTAGGACCAGTTCCTACCAGGCGCTCTTTTTTGCCGTCTTATTTGAATATAATTTGGAATGCATGTCCCAAATCGTAGGTCTCTTCTCAATTTCATCAATGAAAAAATCTGTATTGAATTCTTCTGTTTCCATTTCAATAGCATACGTGAGAAATAAATTTTTGCAAAGAAACTGTCGACTGAACGCTAGAAAAGACGCGTGCCAACTGAACAGGCAATGGGAACGTCTAGTATTTCAATACGCGCGTCGCCGCTGACCGACGCGCGTATTGAGATTCTCTGAGTCTAGTGGCGTCGTAGGCGCATACAATTTCTCGTGCGCGCGTCCATGTAAGCAGCTTGAATTAATTATGTGTATTTTCAAAACGAGCGTCAAGCGAACGCGCGTCATCTGAACTAAGCCTAAAAGGAGCGTCCACCAGAGTTGTGTATTGTTAGCATTGGTGTTCTATAAAAAAAACTGGCTACCGTTTTCAGCAGAAATACGGCAATTTTGGAATGCGGCAGAATATGCATAGATAAAGCCTAGGCCAGACGCTACGTTTTCCACAACGTTTTGTCTGCGCAGTTCAAAAAGTTGCGGACAAAACGATGCCTGTGGATAAAAAGCGGTGCTTTTTTTGAGAACTGCGCGGAGACGGTACAGTTGTAGCGATAACTGAGCTGGTGAGCATAGTGATGGTGATGGCCTTGGCAAATAACCACTATACTCTAAAAATAGTGTGGGACTGCCATAATAGCCTAAAGACACTAGCGAAGACCAACAAGGTACATGCTCTTGGGTGCCTCGTCACATAGGAGTGAGTGGTAATGAGACGGCCGACAGGTGTGCCAAGGAACACGCAGAACTCCCTTTCATCGAGCTACAACTAGCATTTTGTATATTATACAACATGGTATGGATAGCTGTTACCAGATGGATGTCAAATGAGTACCAGAAGGGCTGGGACAAACTGGTGTGGAATGGGGATGCTGAGGACACCCTTGTGTTCTAATACCGCAAACGCTCTCAGATTGAGCAGGAAAGAACTACGAAATGTGGTTGGATTTATAACTGGCCTTTCGACAGTACACACCTGCAAGATCTGGGGATTAATATGGCAAACCAATTATGCAGGAAGTGCAGTGAAGCATAGGCAATAGCTGAGTATGTTATTTTTGAATTAGATGGAACTCTGATCCTTGTGTACAAAAAGTCTTAAGACTGAGTGGTAACTTTTAGAGCAATTGAACCCTAACCCCCTAACTAGAAAAAAACCTGCTAAATAACCACTTAGCTACCCTAGTAGAGAAGTAGCTAAACACTACTTGCCATGCCTAGGCAACACTTTTGTATGGCAACTGATCTGACCCTGTACCCGTTGAATTTTTTGATCCAAAAATTAGCAGTTGAGCAACTATGGAAGTCATCCCAAGCGGCCTTAAAAGCTTTGTGGGTATGCTGTCAAAATCGTTGTTATCAACGAATTCGAATAGGTTAGAAAAAGCCACGCCCATGCTCTAACAGGCATGTGAGTGTTCCCAAGATCCCATTGTACCTATTTACTGTGTTCACCAACACGATGTTAATTTTTACAGAAATCCGCAGGATCTAAATCTTGTGGAATTGTTTGAAATAGTCTTTTAACACTTATGCACTGTTAAAACTCAAAATTCACATAAAACTATAACAATAAACCCGAAACGATTAACCAAAACAAAGTTGCTATTTATATTATGCCACTACAATAGTGTCGTTATTTTTGAGGTTGTTTACCTGCTATTTCGTCGCAGTATATAGTTTATCAGCGATCAGTGTGCCAGCATTATCAATCTGCCTCTTTAGGGTTGAGGGCACAAACAAAAACCTTGTTTACTTCTTCTAACCTATTCGAATTCGTTGGTTGTTATAGCTCTGGAGGGTCAAAATTTACTGATCCACCAAAATATTGCCTTTGAACCGTAACTGCTTACCCATCACTCATAACCAGTCGATTGGAAACCAAAGTGGATCCGTGGATGCAATAACAATAACTGAAATAAGAACGAGATGCGATCTGATCCGAAATCAATGGGGAACGGGGAGCAAAAAATGAATAAAAAGCGATCTTGATATCTGCTTAATCTGCTGCGCTACATTATGAAACTGCTCTTGGATGTTATCTTCGACCAAACGCAATTTATGGCTGTTGTCATATATGAATTATTGGTCATAAATAAAGCGCATCCTTCTGATCACAGGGTAAGGATAATTTGCAAGATATTCCGATACTCCGTATATCGTACCACCAAATTTATGTCTAAATTTCGACATAATCGTACAAGTTGACGAAAAGTTATGTGAGTTGGGTACTTACACGCGGAACGCTTGCTTTTTTAAGTTTTTCAGATTAAGAGTTAGTTGGTTAAGTCCAACAGAATTCCTATGGGACTTATTCTGTGTTGTACTCACATTGCCATTTGGTTCTAGGTATATTATTTTCAACTATTTCTAGTCATAGATACAGAGTTAGTGCAACAGAATTGAGCCTAATTCAGATGCACACGACATCCCACACAGCACCCGATATCCCTAGGACATCCTAAATGAGGCCGCATCGCCCAAATTTGGGATAAGACTAGGTTAGCCCTAGGATAACCTGTTTGTAATATCCTGTGGCAGGCAGGCATGGACATAATTTGGATATCCTGCAGGGCCATCTATCACCGGAATATACTAAGAATGATGGTTTTGGAAATCTTCAGCTTGTATACTATGAGGCGGTTCAAGGGATATCCCTTCAAGACCATATCCTTCTTTATACAAAATCTGACATTTGACAGTATTGACGTTAGAAAGACGAAAGAGGTGAAAGATGCATTTGCAGCAAAGTTGAGCGAAGCAAGCTAGCATCAGCTTGCAGTAGTTCCTGGTTCCTGGATCATTTTTCGTACCTGTGATGTGTACCATCCGACATGTCCAGGGCCCCCCAAGTACAAACCATAAATTGCAAGTCAGATAATCATTCGGCAAAACCTATTTATTTTCGCAAGGTGGGTGTAGAATTGCCCAAGTCAGCATTCTGTAGGAACACTAACAAGGAAAAGGAAAGTTTAATGGCAAAATTTTATATCACGATGCACTTCATGAAGAAATGGAACAGAATGAGGTTATATTGAATTGTGTTAAACACTTGGATGGTAGCTCTATCGGATCTTTAGATGGTGATGGTGCTAGTGAAAAGTGTGCTGTGCCACAGATTAGCATCTGTGCCCAGAACAACCCGGCATATAGGCCAGAGGAGTAACCTAAGTGTTTTGCATAAGGTGACCCATGGCGGTATGTACTGCTATCCTTCAGGACAACACCTATGGGCTAACCTACGGCAGACTAAATGATAATATTTTGGGCCAACCTGAGGACTTAGCTATAGGCCTACTCATGGTGGTCTAATAAAGTCCCATCGGGATATTTATAGGCTGTCCCATGCCAGGTCGTCCAGGATATGGCTTTCTCTGGGACATTTTATATATACCTTTAAGGACAGCCTGGGACCATACAGTGGATATCAAATGCTGTGTGGGATCCGACGATACGGCGGTAGAAAACTGTTCCTATTGGTTGAGATATTCAAAGTCTTGTCAAATCACAATATTTCAACCAATAGGAATAGTTTCGAACCATGGTATCGTCGGATGTCGTGTGCATCTGAATTAAGCTTTACTATTATGAATAGGCTCTAGGTATTTCATTTTCAATTATTAGCTATTAATACTTCAATATTTTCAAATAGATTCGCCGATTATTTTCATATTGGAGAATTATGGGCCTGTAGTAGATTATTTACATCTATTTTGAGAAGTTTTCAGAGACAAGGAGATGTATGACAGAACTCCTGAGCATGTTCACTTTATGTCTAGTGCAAAAACATAGGCTTATAATACTTCTTAATTTTTACCAGAGATATCAGTGGTGTTAGCCTTTGGCAAGACAACATTCTTGAAAATACGTTATCTGCTGAGCCCTACAAACCTCTGAAAGCCCAAATAAGATATAGTTTCGTCAAATGATATGGTTTCCCGATGCTTCTGTATGACGTTGAAACATGAATGATGAATATCAGTACAATGAATAGATTGCAGGTTTTTGAAATGTGGTTGTAGCGCCCAACGTTAAGTATACCTTGGATAATATACAGGGTTACTGGTAACTCGACCACTTTCCTGCAAGAGGTGATAGAGGGACTCAAATGTAATAGATTTAACCCCCCATACGTAATTCCGAAAACCGATAGTTTTCGAGATAATTAACATTTAATGTTTTTCAACCAAATGTCCAAATTTCCACACCAGATCCTAAACTAAGAAAAAAACCTGTTGTTGATTCTGATAATTTTTATTTTAGTATTTAACTAACACATACACAAAGCTAACTTAGTATTAAAATGTTTCAAAATACTAAACAGTTCCAAACTAAATAGAATTATTTAAAAAATAATCAACAAAATGTTTACATTCACCGTGAAAGAAAATTATCTAGCTCAAAAAAAATTATACAAATGGTTGAACAAATCGCTAAAAAAACTTTCCTACCTAATAAACTTTTCAGAAAGATTGTAAACAGCAACGCATAAAAATCACCTATTCAAAAAGAACGAGTGACAGTACAATCATTATTTATAACTCAGTTAGGTACATATTAGAATGTTTGCAAATGCGGTCGATGATTTTATCCAAGTAAAACAAATTAAATCCACTCAAAGTTTCTAGAGATCTTGCTCAATGTATTGCCCTTGATTTCAGATACAAGTACGGATCCGCTTCCTCACTTCGGTTTTTGTAACTCGTGTTGAAAAAGTTCGTTTCATCTCCTCCGCCGCATTGATAATTTTTTGCCTTAGTTCGTCAGCAGTATTAACTGGAGTCTCGTAAACTAATGCCTTCATGTGACCCCAGACGTAAAAATCAAGAGGTGTCAGATCTGGGCTCCGCGCAGGCCATGGGATGGGTTCACCCCTCCCTATCCATTTGTTCGGGTATATGTTGTCCAACAACTACCGAATTGTGATACGGTAATGTGCTGGACAACCATCATGCTGGAGTATCATGTTGTTGATGATTCTGTGTTATGTTGATAAATTTTATTAAATAGTTACTTGTGGTTGTACTGTCATTCTTGACCTTGGAATAGGCTTTCAGATAAGGAAGTTTTTAAAATAATTTGTTTGACTGGTTGTGTATCCTTTTTTGAGCTAGACAATTTTCTTTCACGGTGAGTGTAAAAATTTTGTTCTTTATTTTTTAAATAATTGTATGTAGTTTGAAACTGTTTAGTATTTTTACACATTTAAATACTAAATTAGATTTGCGTATGTGTCAGTAAAAAACTAAATTGGAAATTACTAAAATCGACAGCAGGGTTTTTTCTAAATTTGGGATGTAGTGTGGAAATTTGGACATATCGTTGAAACACATTAAATGTTAATTATCTCGAAAACTATCGGTTTTCGGAATTACATATGGGGGGTTAAATCTATTGCATTTGAGTACCTCTATCACTTCCTGCAAGAAAGTGGTCGAGTTACCAGTAACCCTGTATAGCGTTACAAATATCGAAGTCCTGCGACCAATGCACAAGGGACGTGATGTCATAAAAAAAAGAGTAAAACTGCCTCTTGAAAATATCATGAGGAATAATAAATATGTAGTGTTTACATGTATATGTTGTAGACCGATGGCGAATTAAGCCCGAGGCCGAAATAATTAAACATTTCGCGATCTGTCCAAACTAGATTTGCCAGATGCCGAAACAATGATACATATAGGCATATGACCAACGTATTTTGGCCATGTCGCGAAATGCGCATTTCTACATTACGCCAACAAGTCATATATAAAAGTACTCGAATGACATTATTACATTTTATCTTACTCATTACACATTTGCATTTTTTGTTACCACATTGTTTACTACGACAGTTGCATCGAATAAAACCTTGAGAAGAATCAGTTTCCTTTGCGTCTATTCTCCCCAGACTGAATTTGGTATTAACTGGTATTATCTGAGGAGGCCGCAATAAACGAATATTTAAGAAATGTAAGTCTAACTGTATTATTGATATTGATTCATTTCATGCGTACCTATAGTTTTTTTAAAACGCCAGTTGGTATAAACCATCTTTTTCTGATAAAACGTCTGCCAAAATATTACGAGGAGTTAAGCGTCCTCTATCCACATCAGGAATTAGGTTTATTATGTTTCGATCGGCAACGGCGTAATGCACAAACGCGCATTTCGCGACGTGACTAAATTGGGTTGGTCAGGTGCCGAATCATTCCCTGTTTCGGCATCTGGCAAATCTAGTTTGGACAGATCGCGAAATGTCTAATTATTTCGGCCTCGGGCCTAATTCGACATCTGCCTGCAATATATATAACTAAAATTAAATCATTTTTTACCAAACAAAACAAAACATAAGTGGCTTAATCTCATCCAAGAGTTTCATAAATATGATTTCAAAATTGGGCGTACGAGGGCAGAAATAACTGGTAAGCGTCTTCAAAGTCGGCTCTGTCCTGCGTACACGTGTTCTATCAAGCGACCTGGCAAAAACATGCTTTCCGAAAAAGCTGTTTCTTCCATCGAAGCCAAAATTACCCAAATCCTTGTTAACACATCCTTTTCGAGTAAATTAGCGATGTGCATCGAGATCCGAATTGCGGCTCTCGCCTTATTTGGGCCAACTGATGAATTGCAAAGCGTTGACACATGGCCGCTGATGCTCTCTTATTTTAACGTACGACGGAATGTCCGGTTTCAAATTAACGAAAAAACTTAATAGTCCTGCTACAGGAAATAATGAGCAAACATCAAAATGCTCATCAATCGAGAATTTTTGCTGGCGAGTTTCCAAAGTTGGTATAGAAGTGGAAGCATCAAGCAACATTGTCAGTTAATATGGAGATGATAAAAAAATCCAGTAAAATTATTGGTACTGGAACTTCAGGTATCCCGCATTTTTTATAGATCGTTGTGAAATGTGCAGTGATGGTACCAATCATATCTTAAACGTATTGGCTTATGATTTAGGAATAATAGGGTACTTGCAGAAAAAAATATTATGTCGTTTACGCGTTGCTTAGAGCCTAGTAAACATGACAAAATCACTTGTTTGGTTTTTTGGAATCGGCTGAGAGAGATATTCCAAAAAATATTTCAAATGCCGGAAAATGCCGCGCAAACAACCTCTGACGTCAGTGATATCCTATAGTGATGGGATGTAAAGTATTGATATTCGATATCGATAGCCAGTGCTAACCTAACATTTTGACATTGGTAGTGTTCAACGGGACTTAGCGGACGTCAGCGCTTGTGGGCGCTTTGCGCTAACTAACCAATGAACGACAAGCTGTCAAAAAAGCGCCAGTCAGCTTGGTAAGCGCTTTAAAAAAGTGCTGTTTGGTTAGCAAAGCAGCACATAACTGGAGAAAAGTTATTTGTAGGTCTGAGAGAAGCAGTTACCTTTGTATAGTGTCAATTTAATATCAGGGTTTGTGATTTTATAACCTAAGTTTTTGACAATACAGATAATAAATATTAAAATATGGAAATGGATATAACAGTTTGATCACGTCAAAAGGAAAGTCATTCAACGGTCACTCCTAGCGCCTGCAAGCGCTTCCACGCTAGCGCTTTTGCGCTAGGTCCCGTTGAACACACCCATTGATCATTATAACCACAAAACACAGTCACACACAATAGTACAAAAGTCAAAAGAATAAAAGTTAGGCTAGATTACTAATTCACTTTGTAGGGTTGGGCTTGAATTAGATTCTATCTTTGGATTCATTCTGAATGGGATACGCTGAAATAAAATGATGGCTTCGATTAGTTGCGAATCTCGGTCACAAACAGGATGAACTGTGATACCTATCAGATATAAAAATGTATTACAACGAAAATGCTAGTGGGTTAATTGCCTATTTCAAATATGTTTAAGTATCAATAAATTGAGTCACATTGTTAAAGAATTCAGATCATCTTTAGTTTGCAGCTGAATCTCACTGACCTGCGCTGTAGCAGTATCGATTGTCTATATAGATTAGATACCTGTGACGTTAGCCCTTGTTTTAAGTCACGTGGAAAAATTTGGTTATATCCTTATTTTATTTTGCAAATATCTTTTTTTGGCCGTCAGTAAAATCATGTTTTTTGTTTCTTACTGCTTCTTGATATGATTTTCCTTACGTTATGTGTACTCCCGAGGCGATTTCAGGACCTCTGCAAGTACCCTACTGCACAAAACCAGCTTTTGAAGTCAAATTCAGATCAATAGCATTGCAATTTTTGTAATCATATTGAGGTTACATCCCATAAATCTCATAAATTATTTATTTATTGATTATCAGACGGATAAAACCCTAGTTAAATCTTAAATAAGTACCTATATCTAATTTAAATATAATAAGGCATAGATCCTTAAACATTTTCTTTGTACACGGTTTATTTGAAAAATATTTGTATTGTAACTTGGAGGCTAGATGGAACTATAATACTCCTGTAAAGAATGGACTAGTGAACATTAAAAAATTTTAAACGAAAGAAGTAACAGATACAACACTATTTTTATTTATTTACAAAGCCTAGCATCTTGAACGCTCTGCAGATGATAAGTTCTGAATCTTATCGACATTCTGTAATACTTTAGTATTAATGATATATTGGCATGTTATAATAGAATGAACTTTAATCTAAAACATTTTAAAGCATTTAAATAAAAATGCATAAACATCTCATCCCAATTTAGCACCAGACATATCCTCTACAGCTCTAAAAATCCATGTAATCTGCAAACATTAGAATTTCACTATCCACTGCACTAACTAGATCGTTAATAAATATATTAAACAACAACGGGCCTAAACGACAGCCTTGTGGGACTCCGGAACTTACGATGATATTACAAGATGTACATCCACCATGTTTGATCATCTGAGATCTGTCAGATAAGTAACTACTTATGACTTTCAGTATGCATGGCTTCCAAAAATCGACCACCTAACTCACCTTCAAAACATTTATACAAAAATATAGAAAAGAGCATGCCCCAAATTCTAATTTCACCCAGTATCAATACTTCAACTGACTGTCAAATGCTCAATACTCGATAGATACTCAATGTTAACTGTTTCATAATTGATTTCACTCTAATTCTTGCATTTAATTATTCACCTCCATTATCTACCTGTCATCTCTATTTCAAAATATTTTTCAATGCAACAGATCCTTATGATGACCTGTTGCTTTCCAATGCCTACGTTGCCGTTAGACACTCGACCTTTAATTATTGAAATTATCATCTCGCCAGCTGTCAAAACAGTCATCGAGAACCATGATGAAGGTGCGATACAGGTGGCGTATACAGGGCCGTACTCAATGCACTGCACAATATTGGTCATGTTAGACTTTAGCAAAGCATTCCATACAGTCAACCATTCAACATTATTAGCTATTCTGACGTCATGTGGCCTTACAGAAGGGTCATTATTGCTTTTACTTCCCACGCCGATAGGTGAGGGGAATATTGTGACCGCGAAAATCTTGGATTTTGAGATAATACGCTTTTTGGGCGTTTCATGATGTCTACATAACGAAAATCCTCGTCACTCATTTCCGTCGGTCTGTCTACTGGTCTGTCTGTCTGTTGGTCTGTCTGTCTGTCGACCTGTCTGTCGGTCTGTCTGTCTGTCTGTTGGCGTTCTTCTAACGTCGTAATCTCAGCAACCGCTGCATGGATTGTGACCAACTTTGGGCAGGGATATTCTGTGAGGTCTTAGTAGGTAATGTTCCTATAATTTTGAAAATCGGTGGATGGGCAGCGGAGTAATTAGCAAAAAATAAAAAATCTAAATATTCCTCAAACTTCGTTTTTACGCGTTTTAGGAGTTCCTGATCATTTTTTACTTTTTTTTGGAGCGGGGGTAAATTTGGGGTGGTTGGGAGGTGGCGGGTTGAAAAACTGAAAAATTTGTTGTATTCGTAGTGGGCTGTGCATTGACCTGTGAATGAAAAATCTAGCGACATAATACACTTTTTTAGGTCCAATATGAGTATTGCTTTTTAGGTCGTTCTATATTGCGTAACGCGAAAATTATTGAATTGACTTTAATGAAATTTTGACACAGTATTACTACCGCGGCGTGGATGGAAAACGCCTCTGTTTTTGCAAAATCGTGTCAGTGGCGGCGCAGCAAAAAATCAAAAAACTAAAAATATAAAAATGGAGGCTCCCGATCGTTGCGCATCGTCCAACTGAAGCATGCAGAATAGAAACTGTGGCGTCCTAGTTCCTAAGAAGGGTGTCGCAAGAAACTATTTACGAGAGTTTTCGTGTTGGATATTTTTTTGCGGGCGGGTGGGCGATGATTTGATTGCAGGGGGATTTCAGACTATAGCTTCGTACAATGGGAAAATTATAAAATGGTATCATTATTAATTAATCAACTTGACTCCATTTTTTACTTCATATCTACAAGATCGTACTCAGTCTGTGAAATTAGATGACAAAATTTTGCAACCCATATTTTTCCAAATTTCGGGAAAAAACAAAAAACCCGTGTTTTTTTCCGGTTTTTTCCCGAACCTTTAGATCTCTAATCCCAGCTTGCCAATAGTGTATAATAACAATGATAATAATAAAAGACATCCGCTGTATACATTGTCGCCTATAGATGGAATCAATAAGTCGATGCTATCTGAATCCTTTATTACCGACAGACACAGTGATTACAAAATATAATGGCGATCAGTATGTTATTATACACCTTTGGTGCTATACAAGTGAACGAGCTGAAGGAAATCGACACGAAGACCCGCAAAAGGATGAATATGGAGAGAAGTCTGCATCCTAAGTCCTCTGTCCCGCGAATATACCTCCCTGCGACACCTGGGAGGGCGTGGACTAGTGAGTTTGGAGCGTCTGCACAACAGGGTAGTATTGGCCACTGCCTGCTATGTAACGAACAGCATCGATCCCCTGATCCGCTTTGTGCGAGAGCACGAGAATGCGGGTAAAGGAGCCTTTTTTTTAGCGCAGCGAAACGAGGAGCCGAGGAGCTCAGCCTCACACTCGACTTCAAGCGGAGGTGTCAGCAGTCCATTACGGAACTTGCTCCCGCAGAAGTAAAATCCCACATTAAAACTGCCGAAGTCGACTTCCTTTTAAGACTTCATAAAGATAAGCCAATGCATGGAATCTTCTACAAACATCTGGAAGAGCATGGCTTGTCTGAGCAGTTGACCTTCTCTTGCCTAAGGTCTAGTGGGTTGAAGTCGAAGACTAAGGGCTTTATAATGGCTTGCCAAGACGGTGTCCTCAACACCTTGGTGTACCGTAAAAGAGTTATGGGTGTAGAGGTACCCGACACCCTTTGTAGAGCTTGCCGACAGGCTCCAGAGACGCTTATGCTCTTGTCGGGGTGTAAGACGTACGCTGGGACGGCTTACGTCCATCGGCACAACGCGGCTCTACGAGTGCTCTATTATCATTTAAGGCACTCATACGGTATCGATGAAACACCGGTGCTGCCATACGCTCCAGGGGATATAGAGTCCGTTGTGGAGAACGAGAGATGCCGGATTTACTGGAACTACTCGTTCCCCACACTCGAGCTTGTACAGGCAAACAAGCCCGACATAGTCCTTCTCGACCACCAACAGAAGACGATGTTCGTTATTAAGTTTTCGGCGCCTGCCGAGGTGAACATCGTCTCTAAGGAGGAGGAAAAGCGGACCAAATATCAGGAGTTGCTCGAATAACTTCGTAGGCTCTGGCCAAACTACACTGTAAGTCTGCTGGTTATGGTCATTGGATCCCTAGGTGGAATGAGGAATACGCTGCTCTCTGCACTGCGCAAAATACCGGTGTGCCGTACGGCGACGCACATATTAGCCGCCAGAATGCAGAAGGCAGTCATCCTTGGGTCCCTTCGTCTACTTAGGGCGCACGATTCGCGGACCCAGTGATTGCTCACCTCACGGTGTGAGGAGTAGTCATTGGGTAATGGAACAGCAGCTCGGTGTGTCGGAGCCCGGGCTGTTACTTATATTATATAAAATAATAAAACACATCCGCTGTATACATTGTCGCCTGTAGATCGAATCAATAAATCGATGCTATCCGAATCCTTTATTACCGACAGACACAGTGATTACAAAATATAATGGCGATCAGTAGACGACCGCGGCCCGTAAATAAACAAAAATGGCGACGGCAGAAACAATCGATAAGCGGCCGCATAGTGGCTAAGTTGGCACTACTGTGCGATGCATGCCGTTGATACCGCGCACGATTTATTTGGTTGTCGTAATCTTGATTCACTTTTAAATGAAGTTAGTGCTGCTCCCAGAGCGCTGTTGTCTCGGTACCGGTTACCGGTTACGGGATTAACGTTACAAGTGTACCGCGCGCGCGGTCCACGACCGTCTACGGAAAGTTTTCTAGAGCAACAGGTGCCTTCGAAAAAAAAGTAGATCCGATTCTACGAAACATCCTTGGTTCGTTCTTGGACCTTGTAAAACATTCAGTGTAAAATGTTTGATGATGCAAAATCGTGTTAACCAGAGTTAACACAAAACACTGAGAGATGATTTTATGCATACTATGACCTTGACACACTGACATAGGACATTGAATCCGAAATTTATGTATGTTCTCTCACAGTGGTTCTGTGCTGTCCATTGTTCAATATAACCTCAAATTGAGAAATGTGCAATTGTTTGTGCGAAATGGAAACGTTTTACCATTTTACCAATTTCAAACCATTTTAATAGCTAAAATGTGCAGAGTCAATGCTCAATACGACCGTGAAAGCCCTAAGACAGATATGGAATAAGAGTACATTCTACACTTGTTTATTTTTGATGTATGCGATACATAGGTATATTTATAGTGCTCAGTGTCTAACATTTCCTGATTTGTACCTGATAAAGTAAGATTCTTATCACACATTAATTCCATGTACCATACTTAAAAGTTAAAACTTATCAAAAAGAGATTTGTACTTCATTTTGCCCTTTTTATTCCACCACTCTTCAACATCCCACCTATTAGTATAAAATGCTCCAAAAATGGAGAATCGCTAGTATCACTACTACTATAAAATAAGCCAAAAAATAAGCTGTAAATAAATTGCATTTTAGTTAAATTCGTTCCTGATATATCAGCAATAAATCATGAGGTCTGTGCCATGATTTCGTAGAGATGTGATGTTAGAGTAGTTATCGTTGTCAAATATATATGTTATTCGTAAGTTAATAGTTCAAACTAAAAAAAATGCAACAAAAAAGTATCTGACGACTATCCTAACCTCACTTATCTCTACGAAATTGTGGCACGAACTAAATAATAAACAACATCTCAAATAAGCCGGTATTCAAAAAGCCCGCGGAAACCACATTAGTTCTGCCAGACATCCTTAGTGTCGCTAGTATCGAATAGTGTTTCTAATTTTTATAAGGAAAGACTAGTCTTCTGTGTTTTGTTTTCTCTATGGTGTTAACCCAAACCTGTTACTTAGATGCGTTACTAAGGCCTGTGTGCATAGTCAATCAGGAGTTATTGAAATAGTGCCATCCATTAATAGTGCCGTCCTTACACTAATAGTGACAGGCACTGCCTGACCTTAAAATTGTCTCTGAAACAGAGAGTTATTGATGCGTTCTGTCAAACGCGGATTTAATTCCAATCTAAAACAAGACGGAACTTCGGTTTTATTGTTTGTACTGTGTTTTGTCAATGTTTGTCACCTGCGTTACAATCACGCAGCAACGATAAAAACTTTTAAAAATAATTATTGACCTTCTTTCACCGATTTAGATGGTATATTTTTAATCTTATAATTATCATGAATCATCAATATACTCATTTGTCAAGTATACAAATAAATATTATATAGTCCTCAAAAAGCTTATCCATTATGGCTATGTTCACCGGTCACATCTATAAAATATTAAATACCGTCTCTTAAAATAACGAATAGAATCATATGTCAAAATAGTACCTTGCCAGTGGCGCAACACAAGGCGTCCATAAATAGTGGCAGGCACTAAAGGCGGAGATACACATGCCTGTAAAACGGAATAGTAGCTTGCGTGCAAGTTAAAGGCATGTGCAAGTAAGTAGCACACTGTGGATACATTTGCAAGTCAAACTTGCATGCAATTTGCGCTCTTGCATGCTAGTTTCTCCAAGACGTATACATATGCCAGTTCACAAAACAGACAGTGCGTGTCAGTTGCTTTTGCTTTTCTGCAATGGATATCCGAGATGAATTAAATACTATCATATTGCATCTAGGTGTAAAATGTGTGGCTAAGTTAATAAGAAAAAAAAAAGAAAAGAAGAAGATAGATTTGGGTGAAAAATTGGATTAGTAGAAGGGAAAATTTTGGAGCAAGTAGCTGCCTTCTTACAGAAATGCGACAGGAAGATGAAGGTGGTTACAGAAACCACTTAAGAATGCTTCCAGAAAAATTTGATGAATTATTATCAAAAATTGTCGACAACATTAAAAAATGATATCCATATGCGAAATGCAGCTACTGGCATGCCTTTAGCTGTCGCGTACGTTCACACGTGCCGGTTTTACAGCCCCCCACGCCCCCGCCCCTCTTTCAGCGTGCATGCCAGTACATCAAATGTTGTGCTATCTACTTGCATGCCAGATAGAGGTATGCCAGTTAGCGTATACACGTGACAGTAGGTGGCACATGCAAGGACCTGTTATGCCAGTGTGCCAGCTACAGGCATGTGTATCGCCGCCTTAACTTTATTACTGCCATCCAGTATTTTTGTCTTAGTGCACATGCTTAGATGTCAAATATGGTCTGGAATTATTAGTGCCTTGTTGCATCGTATCTTCAATAACTCCCTATTCTGCCACACATTCTCGCACCGTAGAATCGCCGGCGGTTCTCCAATCCGTGGTTTTGAAACAAGTTGCAGTTGAGAAAATGAAATATCGACATGTTTTATAAATTTTAAAACATTTTCTTTGACGTTTACCGATTGAGGGCGGGACAAAGCAACTTGTAATGAAACACGAAAATTGTTTTAAAACAGATCTGGACCGCTATTCTCGTAATTCACCTCCAAAACGACACGTTTTGAAAGTGCTAAACGAAACATATCGCATAGCACTGGCGCTGAGCGACTCGTTTTGGTATTCTTGTTGCCGTACTTTTATCATCGTATGTATTGACATTGACGTGTGACACATTTTGGCAACACAGTGCTTTACTCTAAAGTTTTGCGTTTTGTGCATTGAACGAATTTACGTGCGATAGCTACCTATATAATTTGGTCTCCAGTATAATTGATCGAATGCCTAAGCACCAGTACAAAAATCTCAAAAACATTTAACAATAACTTTGGGACCGCGCTCTGGCCTCTTAGCGAATTCCGAACAAGAAATTCCTCTTAATTAAAATAATACGTAAGGGCGAGTTGTCACCAAGATATTTTTTATCCGGAGACCGTCTTATTTAGTAGCCCGTTTAATTAAAAAGAGCCGCAGGTTCGTGATATAGGTATCTTTTTCGCAAAAAATCCTGTATCGGAATCTCCTTCTATAAATTCGTCGAAAGCAATGCTGCGTTGCGGCCACTTGTAGCCCATTCTGCTGCAACTCTTATCGGAAGACCTTGAGAAACGAATTTAAAACTTTTAAACTATGTTGTCATCTTGGACGTGAATGATACTCATCCACAAAGAGGTAGATTTCAGCTAACCAGCTTTTACACAAGTAGGTAAGTGAAAAACTCATCCTCATCTGAGAGTGTAAAGATGAAACATTAGTTATTTTGGACAAATTTATTTCCAGCTTATTTATTCAAAATCTCTTGCTGCCAGATTACCTTAAAAGACATCGCAAACCGTTTCGTGCTGTAATTGATTGACATAATGTCCATAGGATTGTTTCCAGGGAGCATTTGATGCTAGCTGAATGAACAAGCATTTGTTGGGCGTTCCAAACCACTGACTATCAAGTGTGTTCCAAACACAATTTTGATATTTTTGTACTTCCTCTTGAGTTACACTTGGTCATTGTGTATTGTAAAATGTACTCAGTTTCGTGGTTTTTTACATACGACTATTTATTTATTATATTTATTTTATGTGTATTAGAATGTTATATGCCTTAACTTCATTTACCATAATAATTATATGCTGAGCTCTTAAGATGCCAAAAGGCGTGACATCTAAAGCAAAAAGTATTACGTTTCGGTATTTTTATTAGTTAGCTGTTATAAATAGTATTTAAATAAAATGACTTAAGTAGTCATGTTTTGGGGATATCAGATTCATCCTAAACTTCATCAGTGTTTCTTAGCATCACATAAAATCAGTGTCAGACAAATTTTTTGGCATCAGATTTGCAAAGCTTACGCAGCCCAGTCATATTTAGTTTTTCAGTATACAACTGCGTTATAACTTAGTTTAGGGGCGACCTACTATTTCTTGAGGAGGTTTTTGACTACTATGAAACGGAACCAAGTCATTCAGACGTTTCCTGAAAAATAATACGTTAGGTTGTTCTTTTCTGTATTGAAGCCATTTCACTTGTTACCATTTTAAATTTTCTCCATTCACATTCGTTTCTGTTTATTATTGCAGATTTGAAAACTCTTTTGAAATTGAAGATGCCTACCTGAACTGTTCATTTCGACAACCTTTTACCATGACGGCCTAGTTTCAAATTTTTAAGGATTCACAAAAATTCTGTATTTTAAATGTTTATTAAACTTATTTTTTGTGTTTTCGATCTGTAGAGTATCCTTTTTTCACTTGAAGTCATAACTACTAAAACGAACTGCCTAAATAACTAGGTGTGAGCTGACATTGCTGTCGGTGCATTAAAAAATAAGAAAGGTTAAATTTGATGAAAAAATAAAAAGATGCGGTAAAGTTGTACAAATACTGTATCACCAAGCTCAAGTGGCTTGCCAAAATAAGCGATATTAAGGATAAATGCAGTCAAGATGAGGATTTATTTTTAACTCTTGTAATTATAGAATTAAACATTCTGTTCAAAGTGCACTTCTCTGCTTCTTAACTTGTTATCACAATTAATGGCAGCAAAGAAATGTTCATCTGTTTTCTCAAGTTCTTTTTTACATCCTCATACACGGAAATCGAGTGAGGTCAAATCAGGGGATCGTGGAGGCCATGTGAAGGGATCCAATCTTCCGAGCCACGAGTGTGGGAGGTGTTGTACAGGGACTTACAAAGGCAATGACGTTTAGGGCCCAAGTTTATTAATACCATATCTTCAGAATGGGCTTATCTTTACACCCACGAACTTTGGCGAACCTTCCGCCGTGCCAAACGGTTGGTATCAATAGTACAATGGCAGGGCGTGAACATAAAAAATAACAACTAGAAACACTATTATCCAAGTATTTCTAACATGAAAAAGGGTCACGGCTATCTCCCCCGAGCTAGGAAAAGTTAATAATTATATATCACCAAATCGGGTGCGTGGCGAATACAATTCTATAATGAATAGCTTACGCGCAATCTAATTATCACCTTATTATTGCCATTGCTGCGTGCCAACAGCAATTTAGATTACTGCTTGATATTTAATTAATGGGATATAAGATTGCTCATACGTATACTGCCAATACCAGCTGGAAAAGATGGAAATCATGACATTTCTTTGAATTAAACATTGCACAAGATTTACAGACTTTGCCCCAGTTGAAGTGTGATTTGGGGCAACTAATATATTCGCAAATCAAGCAAGGAGTTTCATCATCTTGACATACATTCTTTTTACTTCCCACACCCATAGGTGAGGGGAGTATTGTGATCGCGAACATTTTCGATTTTGAGATAATACGCTTTTCGGGCGTTTTATGATACATAACACAAATCCACGTCACTCATTTCCGTCAGTCTGTCTGTCGGTCTGTTGGCGTCTTTCTAGCCTCGCAATCTCAGCAACCGCTGCATGGTTTTTGATGAAATTTGGGCAGCAATATGCTGTGGGGTTGTAGTAGATAATGCTGCTGTAATTTTGAAAATAGGTGCATGGGCGACGGAGTAATCAGCAAAAAACGAAAAAATTCAAATATTCGCCAAACTCCATTTTTAGGCGTTTTAGGTATTCCTGATCCTTTTATATATTCTTTTTTGGGTGGGGGTGAAATTTGGGGTGGTTAGGGGGTGGAGGGTTGTAAAACTGAAAAATTTGTTGTTTTCGGAATATGCCGTCCACTGACCTGTAAAGGAAGACCTAGCGACATAAATAGCCCTTTTAGGTCCATCCGGACATTGCCTTGCCTATTACAGAAACCCAAAGGACTTAGATTTTTTCTGATGTAAACATATGAGTATTGCTTTAGATCGTTCTGTATTGTGTAACGTAGAAACTGTTGAATTGATTTTAATGAAAATTTAACACAATATCACTACCGTGGCGGGTATAAAAATGCGTATGATATTTATAAATCGTGCCAGTGGCGGCGCTGCAAACCAAAAAACTAAAAATACAAAAACAGACTTCGCTTCTAGGCGTTTTAAGGGTCCCGGATCATTTTCTTACTTTTTTTGGATGTAGGTGAAATTGGGGTGGTTGGGGGTGGGGGGTTGTAAAACTCAAAAATTGCTTGTATTGATAATAGGCTGTCCATTGACATGTGAAGGAAAGACCTATGGGCATAACGTAATTTTGGGGGGGGGATGGAGGGCTGGCGATGATTTGGTTGCAACGGGATCTCAGATTATAGCTTCTTGGTATGAGAAAGTAATAAACTGGTATCACCGTAATGTGTGGGAGGTACTGAGTCAATCAGCTTGACTTAATTTTTTTTGTTGAAACCGCTGACTTTAACTTTGATTTTTGAATTGAATCAGCGTACCTATAGTCTACGTTTAACAAGAACATGATGATGAATCCTCAGGGTCATGTGGAGGTCAATATAATTTTTAATAGAGCCCTTAAGTGAATCTCCAGAAACCGTTATGACTGATAAAGCCAAGATACCTAGCCTGCAGCATTTTTCACATATCTGAGGACCTGCTTAAATATCTCCAAAACTGCCACAACTGGAACCGTAAAGTTCAATATGTGGGGGTTTTGGAACATGCAGAATTCATAAATATTACCAGCAATGTTGTCAGATTTACACTTCTACGTTTCACGTCATATTGTTATTTTAAATGAAATGCTTTATTTATGAAGTGGAATGTAAATGTGGAAGATCTGGCAACATTGCTGTTAGCATTTTTGAACTTTGCTTGTACAAAAACCCCCAGGTATTAAAAGCTGCTGAAAATCATTTTGGATGTAGAGTTTTTAGGTTTCTTTATTTCTGGGATAAAATTTTAAGGTTGCCCTGAAACTGACCGAGATTAAGTTCTAGGTAAAGATCGAAAAGTCAGTAAAAAAATTCAACGGGGATTATCTTCTGCCATAGCAAAGCTATCTTGGCAGCGTTTTTTATTAGATCACAGAAAAAATCCAAGGGGCGCACCATATGCAATATTTATTTCAGTTGGTCAGAAAACGGAGCAGTATTTAAAATAAGTAATAAAATAATCGAATTTAGATAGAAACATACTCTTTGCCAGTCAAGCTATTCTGGGCTGGCATTTGTATATAGTATATTATTCAACGGGCGGTAATAACGGTGAGAGTGAGTTGTTACTACTACCGCGGGTTGAATACTACTACTATAGTTTATCTACCACCACCACCGTAACAATAAATAGTCTGATTTAAAAACATTATAATTACAAACTATCGAATTTTTGTCACTAAAACAAATACTGTACGCCGCGCAGTTCGAATTGCCGTTTGACGTTTAACTTAATGGGAGTAAATGAAACTTCACTTCTTGCAACTATATGTGGAACTACTTTCATTATTTTGTACGGTAATGTACACAATATTCGTATACCTACCAAAACAACGCCGGAAGAAACCTTTTTCTGCGTCGCCTATCACCTCTCACATTCTGTACAATAAGGCACTAACACAAGTATCACAAGCACTATCAGCACTGTTAATAGCTGTCCTTGTAACACGTGTAACACTTTGTTTTCTCAAGAATATGCGGAAATGAATTCTGTCTACGGACACACGAGTCACGATTCCTTGGGTTTTTTGCTATTCTACCCAATGTTTTGACAATATCAGGTGTTGGCGAGCGAATAGTAAACAGAATGACTTTTGTTATTATAAATGCTGGTGTTCTGAAGATACGAAGAATGATAAATGTTATGACGTGCTGTCTATCTGCTGTTTCTTGTATCGCCTATCAACACTATCAGCATGTACAGCTCGGTGCAAAAGTAGAGGTCTGTGGATGATGAATATTGCTCTTCGTTTTCATTTCGTGAAGATTTTATTTGTCTGGTAGAACCAAGAACGTTAAAACAATTTTAAACAATTTTACATAAAGAGAAATGGTTTCTTAGGATGCTAAGGCTCAACCATAAAAAACGAGAATGATATTTTATTGGAGGTAATACAAAAAAATCAACTTGGAGTAAGAAATAATACAAGGATTCGTTATAAATGTAGTCTAAGTAAAGCTTATTGTATTGAACATAATTGCTAGATATTTCTATATGTGAATAAGACCTTGAAGTTACCCTTGACCCTGACCATTTCGGATAATTTCAAGATGCTGATTACAAATCCAGTTGCAGTTTTGAGTCTCAGTCTCGTTTGACAAAAATAAAAAATTTCAAATATCTCGGGCGGGCGGGTGTACCTAAAAAAATCGAAAATCTTTATTTGGCTTTCGATTGAAATCAAACCTCGCATTTCGGATAATTTCAAGGTGCTGATTACAAATCCAGTCGCAGTTTTGAGTCTCAGTCTCGTTTGACAAAAATAAAAAATTTCAAATATCTCGGGCGGGCGGGTGTACCTAAAAAAATCGAAAATCTTCATTTAGCTTTCGATTGAGATGAAACCTCGCATTTCGGATAATTTCAAGATGCTGATTACAAATCCAGTCGCATTTTTGAGTCTTAGTCTCGTTTGACAAAAATAAGACTGAAGAGCATTTGAAGGTCAAAATCTTGATCAATAAAACCCGCATTTTTGTCCTGGAAATGGAAAGGGAAGAAAATCCTGTTTCCGAAAGTGACCTAGGCATGACCGTGATGGAGATTTTAGGATTATGATACATATTTTCAATTTGAGTTTAATACTTTTCATCAAAGGTCATACTTGAAGGTATATATGGTCAACCTCCCCGAAAGACCAAAGGCCTATGGCGCTGTAAAAACGCTGCGAGAGGGTAAGTATCAGTGCACGTTAGATTTGAAATGCTGCATGTTGTAGCCATTGGGAATCTGGGAGAGCTCACTCGAACATGTTCCGTGATAGAATCTGTAAAACAGGGATAGGTCAGCCACCCTCCTTCGACATTCCAGACTGTGGAGGTCCTTTGTGAGGTTAGGCGTATCGATTAGTCTACTTTCTTTCGTCTTAATGCGATATAGATGAATTATAAAATTTACCGGTAATTAGCATGATTTTACGCTGAAATAACTATCAGATTTTTATAAAAAATTCCTGTGTCTTCTGTCTCTTCCTGAAGACCTACTTGTTATATGAGTAACCTCCCCAGGAATCGGTAGTCTACTACTTGGTGTATGACTTTGGCTGCAGAGTTATGTCTGGCTGTATACTCGGTTCCAGCGAGAGTTTTGCATGCACTTGTTACGTGTTCCATTGTTTCCTTCTGTTGGTGCATTTTCTGCAATCATCGTCAGTGATAGATGGATCTTTAATTATGTACCTACTTCTTGTAATTTCGTGTCGCAATCACTTGGTCCTGGATAGCAAGCATAAAACCCTGCGTTTTTGGAAAAAGCTGGCCATGATGTAGCAAGGTGAATTTTTTTTATGGTCAGCCTCCCGCAAAGGCTCAGACAGCCTGTATGACGCTGTGGGAGCGCTGCGAGAGGATATATGTCGGTTCACGTTAGATTTGAAACGCTGCAGGTTATAGCCGTTGGAAAACAAATTCCCCGGCAGCTGATGCATGCCATGCGCGAATTAGATATACTGTACTTGAACTACGAAGAGAGTCATCATCATCATAGTCACAATGTCTTAACAGACATGTTGTGAACTCATAAAATGCATTTACACATTTTACGAGTTTCTCTTGGGATATCTTTAAGATTTTTAATGCAGTAGTTTCCCATTTGCTTTCTGCATCCTCATGCCGTTGACCAGATGGTATCTACTGGTTCATCCGCCTTTAGGGGCAATTTCTCACCCCAAGGACAAGAAGGTGTCCTGACTCTTCTCAACTCGTCCACCCAGAGCTGTTGGTTGAGAAGAGGTTACTGCTTATACAGACAGTAGTTCGGTGTTCGTTTTAGTCGCCTTTTACGACACGCAGGATATACGATGGGAGATATTCTAACCCGCCCCCATACGGGAGTAGAGAGAGTCAAACTCCCATCATTTGGACTGAAATCTGATGAACTCTCGCAAAAAGCTCCAGCCCACACAATTTTTCCTTCTGTGGCCGCCTTAAACGCATTTAGAATTCCTATCTTTGTTATGCTCAATCTAGCTTGATGGCATTGTCTTGGAGCAAACAAAATAAGTGCATTTCATACCAAATTAAAATAAAAAGTATTCTAGGCCTACCTCTACACCTTTGATCCAGTTAGTTTAAGCCCACCTCTAGATTTTATGACCTTTCACGCTGCTAATTGGATATGCTCGAAAAAATTAATTGCCTAGACTAACCTGTCACATCCTCGTCCATACGTATGGATGCGGACGATCGAGTGAAAGTTTTTTTCCCAACTGGGCAAACTAGTTTGAAAGCGGCATCGGCATATAGTGGCGAAGATCATTAGACGTGTCAACAGTTTAGCCGAGATTTACGAACTTGTTGCATAAAAGTACTACTGGGTAGCCGCTGCTCAGATCTCAGATGCACGCGCTTTGATTCCTACCATCACGGTGGATCCGTGCAAGGTACTTAACTCTCCGCCTGCGAAGGCTCTATAGTACTACCGATTAATATATTGTATCTACTACCTTGCACGAAAGTAACAGTACAGGATTTCAGGTATAAATAGAATAGAATAAACGAATTCGAATGGGTTAGAAGAACTATCGTCACGGACATGCGCAGAACGTGAAAAGCGTGACCGTTCATGAAACGGTCCATAAAGCGTTCCAACAGATTTCGTTACCGTTCATGGGACGGTTTCTGTACGGTCAAATCGGTACTTGGTCCAGAGTAAGGACTGTGAGGACTGACATGCGCAGTAGAAAGTAAATCGCCCGCTTGGCGCACAATTTCATTTTGTCATTTCTATGCGCCTTCTGTTTTCTTGTCTTGCATCCTTGAGTCTTGATTGTTGAGATTGAGTGTGATTTGGTTTTGCTTCTTTTGTTTTTGCTGTTGCTTGTTGTTTGGCTGGCTCGTTTGTTGGCCGAAACTTCACCAAAGCCAAAAATAGACATGGAATCAAACAATAATGTTATACATGGTATGTTATAAATTCGATCTTTTTTATGGAAAATATAACCCAGGTTCTTTGTTTATAGAGCTACAGGAATACATGGCTGTGAGTGGCAACCATTACTCATGGTTAAAATTACCCAAATAATCCTAATTTTTCGGTTGTGGTTGATAGACTAACGTCAAGTCATCGTCAGAAAACTCAGGCCCCGATCAATTTTAATAAAGCTCCTGGCGTCTTGGCTTTTGACGGTGGCTTTTGAAATGAAATCGAGGTTATTTTTTTTTAATAGCTGTCAGAACTGATACGAGTCCAGTGAAATAAGAGAAAGAACCGTTTCCTTTCCCTGTTTGTAGGGTCACGAAACCATCCAAAATCAACGCATGCGCACCACAAACGATCCGAACGGTTTCGTGATGGTTCAATGGACGGTACAAAATATGCTGTTGGAAAGAACCTAAGGTTTTTTTTTGTGCACACAATCCTAACGCGGCAGCTGGCACATTGACCGCTGAATCGCTGATAAACCCGTATCCCCTTTGTACAGATAGCAGGTAAATAATCCTAAAAATAACAGCACTCATGTAGAGGCATAATATAGATAGCTACTTTGTTTTAGTTGATCGTTTCAGGTTAATTGTTATAGTTTTGAATGAATTTCGGGTTTTAACAGTGCATAAGTGTTAAAAGACTATTTTAAACAATGCCATAAAATTTAAATCCCGCAGATTTCTGTAAAAAATAACATCGTGTTTGTGAGCACAGTAAATAATAGCAACGGGATCTTGGGCACACTCACACGCCTGTTAGAGCATGGACGTTGCTTTCTTTTTCAAACCTATTCGAATTCATTAAATGGAATGGAATGAAAATTATATTTTATCAACTAAAATATAGACAGATAGATAGATAGATAGATAGATAGATAGATAGATAGATAGATAGATAGATAGATAGATAGATAGATAGATAGATAGATAGATAGATAGATAGATAGATAGATAGATAGATAGATAGATAGATAGATAGATAGATAGATAGATAGATAGATAGATAGATAGATAGATAGATAGATAGATAGATAGATAGATAGATAGATAGATAGATAGATAGATAGATAGATAGATAGATAGATAGATAGATAGATAGATAGATAGATAGATAGATAGATAGATAGATAGATAGATAGATAGATAGATAGATAGATAGATAGATAGATAGATAGATAGATAGATAGATAGATAGATAGATAGATAGATAGATAGATAGATAGATAGATAGATAGATAGATAGATAGATAGATAGATAGATAGATAGATAGATAGATAGATAGATAGATAGATAGATAGATAGATAGATAGATAGATAGATAGATAGATAGATAGATAGATAGATAGATAGATAGATAGATAGATAGATAGATAGATAGATAGATAGATAGATAGATAGATAGATAGATAGATAGATAGATAGATAGATAGATAGATAGATAGATAGATAGATAGATAGATAGATAGATAGATAGATAGATAGATAGATAGATAGATAGATAGATAGATAGATAGATAGATAGATAGATAGATAGATAGATAGATAGATAGATAGATAGATAGATAGATAGATAGATAGATAGATAGATAGATAGATAGATAGATAGATAGATAGATAGATAGATAGATAGATAGATAGATAGATAGATAGATAGATAGATAGATAGATAGATAGATAGATAGATAGATAGATAGATAGATAGATAGATAGATAGATAGATAGATAGATAGATAGATAGATAGATAGATAGATAGATAGATAGATAGATAGATAGATAGATAGATAGATAGATAGATAGATAGATAGATAGATAGATAGATAGATAGATAGATAGATAGATAGATAGATAGATAGATAGATAGATAGATAGATAGATAGATAGATAGATAGATAGATAGATAGATAGATAGATAGATAGATAGATAGATAGATAGATAGATAGATAGATAGATAGATAGATAGATAGATAGATAGATAGATAGATAGATAGATAGATAGATAGATAGATAGATAGATAGATAGATATAAGTTATTGTCTGAGAAATTACAATATTCTTATTGACAAAGCTATATAAAAACAAAATGTGGAATATTCACCAAAACTCGTCATAGAACTCATCTAGTGTGTCATAAGGTTTAGTGATGCTTTGGGGGCGATTGATTTAAAATCATTCTTTTGTCTTATATTATATGTTTATGGTCTCAAAATTTGTTTTATTTTTGAATATTAGTGATCGTTTCTAAAATAAATAGTGCAATTACGGTCATAATTTTGTATTCTGAAAACAGTGGCTTGCATGGAGGTCTAGGTCTACTCTTGGCTATGCATCTAACTGCTCGCTTCTGTAAGACTAACAATTTATTTAAGTAGGTGTGAGAACAAACACAATGACAACTTTTGATGGTGTTTCTTCCAAGAGTTTCTCTAACTAGTCATAGTAAATAAGTCACTTTAGCTAACTCTTTAATTAATTTATCAACATGATTCATAAAATTCAATTTTTGATCAATAGTTAGACCTAAAAATTTCATGTTGTATGTTTGATGATGTATGATTTAATTGCTCGTTGTCTAAGGCCCGATTTTATCAACATGCAGATTTTAACAAAGACTTTGACCAATCAGAGCAGCTCTTTTAAGAACAGGCATCTGTCAAAGTACTCTGAAAATTATTGATTTCTCTTGAAGTTGACCTCAAAAAGCTCAAAAATGACATACTTTATATACAATCGAGCATTGTAAATCATCTAGCATCTTTTCCAGTCTGATTTTCCATCCCAAATCGGTGAAAAGTAGCATTTTCTTGTTTAATTAAAAGTTTAGCAATTGCTAATTTCAACCAATCAGATTCCAGATTCCATTTCCATTTGATCGCTGGTTTCATACTGTATTAAATGCTATGATGACAAGAAACTCACTCATTGCATTATTTGGATAAAACAATAATTTATTATCGATAATAATTATGAATACCTGCAATATATCTTTGTTTTATAGTAAAAAGAGGTAAAAAGTAGCATTTTGTTACATTTCAAAGGTTACAGCTACTTCCCACACGTAGGTGCATTACTGGTTGCCTATCCCCTATTTGATGTACAATGCACCTGTGAATACTTCTATAAGAAGATCTATAACAAACATGCATCCAGTAAATGAAAGATTGATTCTTCATAAAAGTATGTATTTTCATATAATCCATTTGACTGACGGACGTGGGATTTTTAATTATTAAATAAGGTAGGTAGTTGCTGTGATTGATATAGGTACCTACTACTTTTATCACAAATTATTTCAGTTTGCAATTAGTAATTATACAATAATTATAATGTAAACATGGAAAACGTGGCATTAATTTGCAAATCAATCGCTTTGTTCTGATATCCTGCTATGATTTTGATCCATGAATTTCTAAAATATCTTTGACAAAAGTGTCATCCAGCTTTGACGTGTTGTTTTCAATATTGATAAAATACTATTGGATGATACTTATTAACATAGCCCTCAATACCCAATAGAAAGCTTTTGCTAAATAACATCCAATAGAAAAGCTTGAATTCTTTGTTAAATATGCATGTTGATAAAATCGGCCCTAAGTAAATCACTTCAAGTAAGCATTTGAAAGTTGTGAATTTGGTTTTCGAGACATTAAAAAATAAAGAGTTGCTGTCACACCATCTGTTGATTACACATATATCATTTTCAATTTTTTATTTAAATCATGTGATTATCATGCCACAGTATTGTAGCGTTATCTGCAAATACCTACAGGGAATTGACCACTTATTTCTAATGTCATTAGGTTCTTAATATGTACCAACAGGGTTGTCTAAAAAAAAGTTCATAGATATGATAAGTCAAAATTATAAAAAATAATTTACTGTGCAAGGTTTTCGCAGTCATGGTCCGGTTTCACATCAAAGTCTATTTTTTCTGAAACACAACAGTACGATTTTTCATAGCAAGGCGACGCTACACCAAATGAATGTGAATAAAACACGAAAAGCTAACTTTGGAGATACCGCCAGTGATATTATGGTTATTTTATTTTTAAATTCAACTTTCGGCTTGTCTGACACATCTCCGAGTTTGGTATGCTGGGTAGTCGATCGATAATCGAAAATGGGAGGGAATGGAAATCAGAGGCGGAGTATAAAAATATTTTTGCCAGAACCTGCAAAGTTTGGTGTGCCAGGTTTTATCTGGGCCTTATGTAGCGTTAGAAGGTTCGATGGTGAAAAGTACTTTCAGGCTCTGGATAGGTAGCCGATTTTTTTCCAGCAGCTGTTGCAATTTACTTACCCTATGTGTGCTAGGTCACTTCTTGTTTGATAAACTGTGGTACTAGGCCTTGGAAGCATTAAATTATACTACATTCTTAAGTTCCCAGGTGTAATGGTCACCAGATCCTTACTTGGTAAAAGTATTAAATAATCTAGCAAATATCGCAATTTATATTATAAATATAGAACGTCGAAGGCATCATCTGCAAACTCACCAGCATTTTGCTTTCTAGCCACCACTACAGAACTTCAGTACTCCTTCATATCTTTACTGATAGCCAGCGCATTCTTCTCAGCGTTTCCTCTGAGCACTGAGAAAATCCCAACACTTCAGAATTTCACCATGCCAATTTTTTCAAATGCCCGGATAACAATGTACAAAAAGCAGGCGACAGAAAGGTTCTGCCGATATAGAGCAACCCGGCTGTCCCAGGGAGAAACACAGTATATGAAAAAAAATATATTCTGAGAAATTGGGTGTGAAAGTTCCTTCCTTATGACGACCACAACTAAGTTTATACTCATATTAATTTAAGTGAAATAAAAGAGTAATGCCTTGATTTAGTTATATTAGAGCACTAATATGAATGGGCATCAAAGAGTGCTGAGAAATAAACAAGTATACTATGTTTTGATCTTAATAATGTTTTAGATAATATAATCAACGAAGACAAGTAAGTACATACTGTGTTTTTACTATATCACATATATGCATTCATGGAAAGTTAATAACAGCATTAACACAGTAAAATACCAAAATGTTTATTCGAAATGAACATCTATTACACAGGTAATCTCACAGGCAGTTACAAAACATATAATCACCTTTATAATAATTTTGATAATGGTGCAGAAAATAAAAACTGGTGACGAGGGTAACAGTGTGTTAATAAAAGCTTTTGATAAAATACATTTTATGAAACAATAAGTTCTAAACTAAAAATTAACAAAAATTAAATTCTAATGCAGGATAGCCCGATTTCTATTCCGCCTGACTATTCAGATCACGCAATTGCGCACTTTCAAGAATATTTAGCCAAAACGTACGATGATTAATGTTTTTCATTTTAGGTATACTAGATCCCTCTGATTATAGTAGATTTTTTCTTTGCATTTATACCACGGTAGGCACCTTCAATTGTCTATTTTGTCCAAGTTAGCCTCTTAAAAATGAAAAATAAGAATGGCACAACACTACCGCTTAAGCCGCCAAAACACACTAAAACCCTACTAAAACAAAAAAATGTCAAAACACAGGATCTACAATGGCTGTTACAAAATGATGATACCTGATTGGTTGGTGCATTTGCTGTGTTTTAACATCTAGCTGGCACGCAGATACTGTGTTTTGGGATTTTGATAATTATTGTTGTTCTGTAGATACTGGGTTTTGTCAGTCAAAATCTCCGTTATTCCGGTATATAGTGAAGCGTTGACTGTCTAAATAGATAGATCATGGCCCAGTATGTACAAATAAGTCAAAACCTCAATATATGAAAAAATGCATATACTGTGTTTTTCCTTGGAACAGCCGAACCCTCGTAATGTACAAAAATCTGAACTGAACAGTACCTTGTATTATTTGGAATAGTTGAAGAACAAGGAGAATGTTCAGGGAATATCCAGCTTTCATCTCAACCACAGTGTTGCCATTCGTAGCGACTTGTCGCGAAAATAGCGACTTTTCGACTACGTTAATTGAGACGTAGTGGCGATTTAACAAAATAAACCGATTTGTAGCGATTTTTTTTAGTCTTGGAAATTTTCCTTTCGATTGAAGTTTTTCGCATTTATCTTAATCATTGTTGTTCAAACTATAATAATTTCTATTTTCTCAACCGGAGGCCTCTGATTCCTGCTTGTCTACTCTTCTTTTCGCTTTTTCCCAGACTGTCTTGAAAGTCGCGCACGAAATTGCTGGGATCGAAAGTGAGCCCAAAAATCCATGTTTGGAATTTTTTGATTGAGTAGTTAATTAGTAATTAATTAATAAAAGTAGCCAATCAGGTGCGTACTTCATAGAGAGTAAGTGTGGAAGCAATGGGAGATGTGAGAGCAAGACTCGCGGTGAACAAATTTCCAGATTCACGACCACGGTGAATTGCGCATAAAATTCCATTGTGGTTTGGATAATAATTACAATTCGTGAACCACTCACGATAAAGGCATGAGCTGCCTTAGCTCTACGGTAACACTCTCCGTAAAGAATGATCTACTGATTAAACTGTCTCTCTAAACTTAAACTCGCTCTCACGTCTCCCACTGCTTCCACAGTGACTCGATACTCTGTATGTAGTACGCGCCTGCCTGATTGCTAATTCCAAACATGAATTTTCAATTTAACATAAAATTTAGGCACGTATATCGAAGATCATACAATTGCAACTTACTCCCCCCCCCCTAGTTGAAATAAGTTCTAAGAAGCAGTATTCCTGCGTGGCGACAACGTAGCGGCATTTGAGGCGGCTAGTAGCGAATTTCAATCTGATCTGCCTGGCAACATTGCTCAACCACAGGGATAGGTCTATGGCTTATAATTTGTAGTGCTAGATGTTGAGCAGAAACAATGTCCCTGCCTAGACCAATCCCTGCAGAACCAGTTGCAAACTTTGATAGGAACGCCGCAGGAAGCTTGTTTAGGAGAGCTGTAAGCCACAGCTAATATAATAACTTTGAAATATATAGAGCAACGACGTGAGCCTGGCCAAACAAATGGATGAGTTTGCTCCACACGGGTGTGACTCAAACTAGGAGATCTGCAGTCGATCCTTGGTGTCGCATTCCATATTGTTTGTGATGAAGTTCAGCGTATTTCATAAGCTCCTGATTGAAGCATTTCTCCATCACTGTGCTTTTTTTTTAACGAGCAGCCTCCCAGAAAGGCTGAAAGCCTATCGTACTGGAGAAGCGCTGCGAGAGCATAAGTGTCTATGCACGTTATATTTAAACGCTGCTGGTTGTAGCCGTCGGGAAACAAATTCCCCGGCAGATCATTCCACAGCATCGAAGTTCTCCAAAAAAATAAATGCTCAAGGAGACCGCTTCGGGAGTAGGGACCTCGACCTGGTGAGGATGACTCGCAGAGCCTCTCTAGTGTTCCTCGTTCGGACGGCCTTTGGTGTTATTATCTGGGAGAGCTTACTCAAACATCTTCCGTGATAGAATCTCTAAAACAGGGACATTTCAGCCACCCTTCTTTGAAGTTCCGGGTTGTGGATGTCTTTTCTGAGGTTAGGCGTATCGATTAGTCTAATTCCTTTCTTCTGGGTGGAGAAAGCAGAAAGATTTGACTAAAATGCGAGCTGTACATATAAATGTAAATAATATCAAAAGAGCTTATGGCCAAGAAACTAGTAAAGATGAGAAAATAGTTTATACCTTGTGACCTTGTGATTTGACGAATTTTTCGTTTATACCTTGTTATTTTTATTATATTTTATTATTTTAGACCACCTTGTATTCACATTTTACAACTGAGAGTCTGTTTTTCTGGTGTCTTTTGACTTTTCAGGATTTGCTTTCTCACAGTTAGTATCTTCAACTGTCAATATAATATTAATGATCCATATGTCAATCATTCTCCCTCGTCACTTTCTGTCTCCACATTTTACAAAGAAACGGCTGTTAGACCAAGAAGGTTTTTTCTAAGAAAATGTTTAAATGTGTGTATTTAAGCCTCAGATTTTATAATACTTCCTTGTTAATATGTAAAGGTCGTTGTGTTACATCTATATGTTGTTTCTTCCTTATGCCTTATGCCTCTTGTAAAGACACCGCAGACTAGCAAAATATTTTTTGAAAATTGACAATTTTGTACTAGAGCTGGCATTTTAAGTCTTTAACTCAATGCAGTGCTGTTTTTTCAATAGCAAACCTCAACATTTTGAGTATACTGATAAATTTAATTACAGTAGTCTTAAACTCTTTTTTTTCTTATCTTAAGCTTAATTTAGATGCACACGACATCCGACGATACGACGGTACGAAACTGTTTCAAAATGATGTCAATTCGAAATATTTCAACCAATAGGAACAGTTTCGTACCGTCGTATCGTCGGATGTCGTATGTATCTGAATTAAGCTTTATAGCTATTGTAGAAAGTCGTGAAGATGGCAATAAGCATTGCCGAAAGCTTGGAAATTAACACCAGCGTCTTCTTTACGTCGTGGCTTTCAGTTTCTTTTCAAAATATTGTAAATGTAAAATGTGGCTCCCTTGTCACCTACGTCGCTGGCAAAAGCAGACAGCGAGATATATCTTCGTCTTTGTACCTCGCCGCTTTTTCCCGAATTTACAGTAGTAACGTCATTAAGCAGAAGAATGCCCGACGTATATCATTCAACCTTAGCAGGAGGGCTCAGTTACCGGTAATAACAACGTGTTGAATTTTATTTAAAGTCATTCTGTTTTTTCCCTCGCATACGCTCACCTCAGTTTTTATGCTTTCGGTAAAACCTGGCGTGTTTTGCCATCATGGCGTTGGGTCGCCATCAGGTTCTCGTGAATGTACCTCTTACTAAAAGTTAGCTGGTTGGGCTGGGGAGCAGAAGGTTTACACCTGCTCTGACAATCGGTCTGCAATGAAAGCTATCTAGGGCACCCCTGGTTCCTGGTTTAGGAGTGCGCGGAGAGACTGAAAGAGCTGACGAGGCTGAAGGAAGTTACTTTGATGTGGTGATGTAGTTCCTGCTAATGAGGAGGTCAATAGGCTGGCTAGACTCGGCACCGGACAGTTTGTAGGCCCAGAGCCCGTTGTAAGATTAAGTAGGCAGCAGGTAACGTCAGCCAGCAAAAGGTAGGTGAACGATACAGATGAACAGTGGAGGTAATGTGAGGGACGCAAACAAGCCAAGCACTTTATAACCGGGCTGGACACATCTAGATCAGCCTGGCTGTGGAACCAAGGCCGATGGACAATCAGAAACCTCGAAGGTGTTCTGACGGGGCACTGTAGGCTCAGGCGGCATCTATCACTATTAAGAATTGAAGAAAAGTGGGTTCTGGAGAGGCCGATAAAACGGCTTACCACTTCCTTGCGGAATGTGAGTTGCTAGGCGGGCTGAGATACGAGATCTTTGAATCCGATAGACTCCAGCCAGAGAAATAATCCTCCCCAATCTGTGCCGACATACTGGCCTTTATTAAAAGATCAGGAAGGTTTGGCAGAGTGGGGTAAGTAGGCAGTGGTGATTGAGGGATGATATTCGGCGATGGTAAAAGTGGCCTACTGGGGCCTACTAGCTGGGAACAGGATACAAATCCCATTTTATTCAGTACATGATACAAAGTATAAATAAGTTGTAAAAAAGTCCTACTGTCTAACCCTCATACAACCAATAGTTGTTGGCAGGTGACCAGTCTACAACCTCCTTCTCTGTGAAGTATAGGTTAATTTCCTTCTTGGCAAATTCTACTGAGTGAGACCCATGGCAAATGTTGAGGCCCATCTGAATGCAGAGATCTCCTCTGATAGTGCTTGGGGCACAATCAGCTAGATTAGTTTCACCCAACATCAACCTACCAGTTTTGACACATTCAGGCCTTCAAAAAGGAGCTCGAGGCCGTGTATTTCACTAGCCCAATGGGTCCTAAGTGCTGTGACCTTGGCAGATTAATCTCCTTCCGGTATAGAATATATTTTTTTAATGTTTGATAGTACACTTCCACGTTTCTATTTTTTGTCATTTTTATGAGACACCCTGTATAGAATAAGTGTAAATTGTGTGTTTTTGTAGTGTCGACACCTAGGGTCATTGGCTGCATATATGCCTCTTTTTCCAATTATATTTTGGGGTTATTATATTTGATAGTATACTTCCACATTTCTATTTTTTGTCATTTTTATGGGACACCCTCTATAGGATAAGTGTAAATTGTGTGTTTTTTGCAGCGTCGACAGCTAGGGTCATTGGCTTCATATATGTCTCTTTTTCCAATAATTATATTTTGTGGTATAAATTAATCTGGTTTAGGATGTTGAGCAGGGTCATGACATTTGATAAAATAGTTGATAATTGGGTTAGCTTCAAAATCTTGCTAGTAGATTATCCCATGAGGTATAAAACAAGACGGGATGAAAGAGGGCAAGATGCCGAAGAAAGATCGTTGGATTCAAGACATAAAAAGGTAGTGTATATATCTGTATACTGTATACTGTATAATATCAACGATTAGGTCAAAAATAACTTTAATCAAACTCTTAGAATTAACTTTAACAGTTCTCTTAGGGATTTATTTTACTTTACTTTGCAATCAGACTGGTGGTAAAACAGTTCCTGTTGAGATTTTCATTTTAGAGTGGATAGCCATGAATCCAGTATATATAGCTCATTAAATCTTCAATCAATTAAAACGACAGAAGTAATAAAGTCTTCAGATTTACGATGACTTCTTCAAAACGCTAATAAATGGAATCCATCAAAAAAGATACAATGAAAAGTAATTTGCGGTAGAATAAAAAGTTGCAGCTTTGATTGCAATCACATAGCAACTTCTAGTGAATTATTAATTCAATATACCAGCGACATGAGAATTATCGGCAACCTATATTATATCAAACCGCGGTTTTTAGAGAGGTCGAGAAAACGTGAAAAAAGGTAAGAAACAAAAGAAGAGGTATGTGAATTCTCTCCTATACTTTTCGACCTCTACTCAGAGAATATTATGCAACAGGCTATATCTTAAGGAACATCGAGAATAAAGGTAAACAGTAAAATAATAAGCAACATCCGTTTTGCCGATGATACCTTGGTAATAGCCCAGAGTAGGGCAAAATTTGTGAATAGCAAAGACAAATTTCATAATCATTAGCAGAGCAAATGTCCAAGGAAGATTGTACGTTCGCTATGAGGCAGTCGAAAGAGTCAGAGAGTGGGTATATGATATATAGATGCATACTCAGACTTTCTTGGACGGAAAGTGTCAAAAATGTTGAAATATTAAGCCGTATGAATGAGGAAAGACAGACAGTAGAAACAGTAAAAATGGAGTAACCAACTTACCTGGATCACGTTACGCATGGAGAAAGATAACACATTTTACAATTAATAATACAAGTGCGGGGAGAAGACGCACTTCATGGCTGAAAAACTTACTGCAGTGATATCTTTGTAGATCAATAGAATTATTCCAAGCAAGCCAAGCTAAAGCAAGAGTCACCATGAGAATAGCCAACTTTCTTAGAAAAGACGACACATAAAGATAAGAAGTGATATATTCAGGAAAAGTCGCTTGGGGCGAGGTCTGGAGAATATGGTCGATCCAGCCAACAATGCCTACTAATGGGTGATTTTTTAAGAGCTTGAATTTTTAAAATTGACAGAAAACCTACATTTTGCAGATGTGAATAAAGTCTTTATTTGGATCGATAAAACAAAGCCTGCCATTTATTTTTTAAAGATTATTTGATGCAAATGTTGACGGCGGCTGAGGCGCTTCAAATGTCTCGAAGTCCAATTTTGGCACACTTTTTCCAACATTGCGGCCGGTATTTCGCCAATAACGCGTTCAATGTTTCCTTCCAAGTCAGCAATCGTGTTCAGCTTGTCTCTATAGACGAGAAATTTAACGTAATCCCACAAAAAAACTAGTGGGGTTAAATCGCACATCTTGGCGGCCAATTGACGGGGCCAAAACGTGAGATCAATCGTTCACCGAACTGGCGTCTTAATGAGTCAGTGCGGTGTGGCTTGTGGCACCGTCCTGTTGGAACCATATATCGTCCAAGCCCAATTCTTGTAATTTGGTTAGAAAAAAGTGTTCCAACGTTGAACGGTGTCTTTCTCCATTGACGGTAATGTTATAGCCTTTGTCGTTTTTGAAAAAATACGGTCCAATGATACCCCCGGCCCATAAACCACACCAAACAGTGACTTTTTCAGGATGCTATGGCAACTCCTGAATTGCCTCTGGCTGCTTGTCGGACCAAATTCGGCAATTTTGCTTGTTTACGTAGCCATTCAACCAAAAATGGGCTTCGTCGCTAAAGATAATTTTTCGATAAAAAGCGGATCTTCTTCGAGGTTTTCTAAGGCCCATTCACCGAAAACACGACGCGATAGTAGGTCGCCTGGCTTCAGTTCTTGCGTCAGCTGTATTTTGTACGGTTTTAGACCAAGATCCTTGCGCAAAATTTTCCAGGTGGTCGAATAACACAAGCCCAATACCTGCGATCGGCGACGGATGGACATTCCATGATCCCCGTCAACACTGGCAGATACAGCAGCAATATTCGCTTCGGTGTGCACTCTGCGGTCACGGGTTGGTGGATTGATGTCCAATAGAGTTAAATTGGTTTGAAATTTTCTCACAATGCCTTGAACTGCTTGTTCCGTGGGCCGATTATGACGACCATAAATTGGACGCAATTTGCGAAACACATTTTTCACTGAGCACGAATTTTGATAATAAAATTCAATGATTTGCAAGCGTTGTTCGGGTGTCAGTTTGTTCACGTTGAAATGGCAAAACATACTGAGTATTTCTGACTTTGACAGACGCCACCAACCGTACGTCAACTGTCAAAAATCGTAACCTCAAAAACTAAGTAGGTATTAAAAAAATCACCCGATTGATATCAATACTGATCGCCTTCAAAGTACATGCAAATCATCTTATCCACAGCTCATGCTTCAAAGTTCAACTGCGTGTATTCTTACAGTACACTATTAATTTTCAGGAGTAAACCACTTTCATCCCTTTCACTCGAGGTGTCAGTGTGATGCATATAGCACTTATGCAAGACATGCATCGTAAAAAAGCTTTATCGCTCTAATAATCCATTACAATTATTTCGTGCCCGCAAGTGTAGAATGTTTAAATTTTAAATGTCATTGGATGTTCTGAATGGATTTATCCGTACGATGTAACGCTAAATTATCACATTCTTATCTCAAAGGCATAATCGGGCCCATTCGTTTACGGGATTTAATTGGCTAAATATATGGGGCGTATCGCCATTTGAATATAGTCGTTAATATTTCGATGTCAACGAGGAGGAGCTCAGCATGATACGCATAGCATTTCCATTGAATTTAAGGAGGAATGTCTCGGTACTCTCGGTGTAAGAATTTTTTAATGTCGCTTTCAATGAGCGGCAAGTTTTGTTGTTCAGCTTTATTTATTTCATTGTTTCAAAGTAATAAGCTGTATATCTCGTGTGACGGAAATTAAACGTTTCAGATTTTTCAGAACTTCAGGTTTGCCTAAAAAATCGAAAATCTTTATTTCGCCTTCTATTAAAATTAAACCTCGCGTTTTGTATCATTTGAGAGTACTGATTACAAGTCCGGTTGCAGTTTTGTGTTCCAGTCTCGCGTAACGAAAATCATTTCAGATTTTTACGACTTGAGGATTGTCTAAAAAATCCAAATTTTTTATTTGGCTTTCTATTGAGGTAAAAGCTCGTATTTTGGATAATTTGAGGGTTCTGATTACATATCCGGTCGCAGTTTTGAGTTTCAGTCTCCTGTAACGAAAATAAAAAATTTCCAGCCGTCAGATCTTTAGGTCTGCCTAAAAAACCGAAAATCTTTCTTCGCCTTTCTATTAAAATGAAACCTCGTGTTTTTGATAATTTGGGGGTGCTGATTACAAATCCGGTCGCACTTTTTAGATTCAGTCTCGTCTGACGAAAATCAATCATTCAGATCCGCAGGTTCACCTAAAAAATTGAAAACCCTTATTTGGCTTTCCATTAAAGTGTAACCTCGTGTTTTGGATAATTTGAGGGTGCTAATTACTAATGCGGTCGTAGTTTTGATATTCAGTCCCGTTTGACGAAAATCAAAAATTTCATATCTTTCGATTTTGAGGTTTACCTATGAGAAATCGAAAATCTTTATTTGGCTTTCCATAAAAATGAAACCTCGTTTTTTTGATAATTTTAGGGTGCTGATTAGAAATCTGCTCGCAGTTTTGAGTTTCAGTGTCGTTTGACGAAAATAAAAAAATTCAGATCTCTCGGGAGGGCGGGAGTACATAAAAAAATCGAAAACCTTTATTTGCCTTTCTATGACGATGAAACCTCGCATTTCGGATAATTTCGAGGTGAGGATTACAAATCCAGCCGCAGTTTTAAGTCTCAGTCTCGTTTAACGAAAATAAAAAATTTCAGATCTCTCGGGTGGGCGGGAGTACCTAAAAAAATCAAAAATCTTTATTTGGCTTTCTGTTACGATGAAACCTCGCATTTTGGATAAATTTGAGGTGAGGATTACAAATCCAGTCGCAGTTTTAAGTCTCAGTCTCGTTCGACGAAAATAAAAAATTTCAAATCTCTCGGGCGGGCGGGTGTACCTAAAAAAATCGAAAATCTTTATTTGGCTTTCTGTTACGATGAAACCTCGCATTTCGGATAATTTCGAGGTGATGATTACAAGTCCAGTCGCAGTTTTAAGTCTCAGTCTCGTTTGACGAAAATAAAAAATTTCAGATCTCTCGGGCGGGCGGGAGTACCTAAAAAAATCGAAAATCTTTATTTGGCTTTCTGTTACGATGAAACCTCGCATTCCGGATAATTTCGAGGTGAGGATTACAAATCCAGTCGCAGTTTTAAGTCTCAGTCTCGTTTGACGAAAATAAAAAATTTCAGATCTCTCGGGCGGGCGGGTGTACCTAAAAAAATCGAAACCTGTATTTGGCTTTCTATGACGATGAAACCTCGCATTTAGGATAATATCCGAGTCTCGTTTGATGAAAACAAAAAATTTCAGATCTCTCGGGCGGGCGGGAGTACCTAAAAAATCGAAAATCTTTATTTGGCTTTCTATTAGGATGAAGCCTCGCATTTCGGATAATTTCGAGGTGATGATTACAAATCCAGTCGCAGTTTTAGGTCTCAGTCTCGTTTGACGAAAATAAAAAATTTCAGATCTCTCGGGCGGGCGGGAGTACCTAAAAAAGTCGAAAATCTTTATTTGGCTTTCTATTACGATGAAACCTCGCTTTTCGGATAATTTTGAGGTGATAATTACAAATCCAGTCGCAGTTTTAGGTCTCAGTCTCGTTTGACGAAAATAAAAAATTTCAGATCTCTCGGGCGGGCGGGAGTACCTAAAAAAATCGAAAATCTTTATTTGGCTTTCTATTACGATGAAAACTCGCATTTCAGATAATTTCGAGGTGAAGATTACAAATCCAGTCGCAGTTATAGGTCTCAGTCTCGTTTGACGAAAATAAAAAATTTCAGATCTCTGGGGCGGGCGGGAGTACCTAAAAAAAACGAAAATCTTTATTTGGCTTTCTGTTACGATGAAACCTCGCATTTCGGATAATTTCGAGGTGATGATTACAAGTCCAGTCGCAGTTTTAAGTCTCAGTCTCGTTTGACGAAAATAAAAAATTTCAGATCTCTCGGGCGGGCGGGAGTACCTAAAAAAATCGAAAATCTTTATTTGGCTTTCTGTTACGATGAAACCTCGCATTCCGGATAATTTCGAGGTGAGGATTACAAATCCAGTCGCAGTTTTAAGTCTCAGTCTCGTGTGACGAAAATAAAAAATTTCAAATCTCTCGGGCGGGCGGGTGTACCTAAAAAAATCGAAAATCTTTATTTGGCTTTCTGTTACGATGAAACCTCGCATTTCGGATAATTTCCAGGTGAGGATTACAAATCCAGTCGCAGTTTTAAGTCTCAGTCTCGTTTGACGAAAATAAAAAAAATCAGATCTCTCGGGCGGGCGGGTGTACCTAAAAAAATCGAAACCTGTATTTGGCTTTCTATGACGATGAAACCTCGCATTTCGGATAATTTCGAGGTGAGGATTACAAATCCAGCCGCAGTTTTAAGTCTCAGTCTCGTTTAACGAAAATAAAAAGTTTCAGATCTCTCGGGTGGGCGGGAGTACCTAAAAAAATCAAAAATCTTTATTTGGCTTTCTGTTACGATGAAACCTCGCATTTTGGATAAATTTGAGGTGAGGATTACAAATCCAGTCGCAGTTTTAAGTCTCAGTCTCGTTCGACGAAAATAAAAAATTTCAAATCTCTCGGGCGGGCGGGTGTACCTAAAAAAATCGAAAATCTTTATTTGGCTTTCTGTTACGATGAAACCTCGCATTTCGGATAATTTCGAGGTGATGATTACAAGTCCAGTCGCAGTTTTAAGTCTCAGTCTCGTTTGACGAAAATAAAAAATTTCAGATCTCTCGGGCGGGCGGGAGTACCTAAAAAAATCGAAAATCTTTATTTGGCTTTCTGTTACGATGAAACCTCGCATTCCGGATAATTTCGAGGTGAGGATTACAAATCCAGTCGCAGTTTTAAGTCTCAGTCTCGTTTGACGAAAATAAAAAATTTCAGATCTCTCGGGCGGGCGGGAGTACCTAAAAAAATCGAAAATCTTTATTTGGCTTTCTGTTACGATGAAACCTCGCATTCCGGATAATTTCGAGGTGAGGATTACAAATCCAGTCGCAGTTTTAAGTCTCAGTCTCGTTTGACGAAAATAAAAAATTTCAGATCTCTCGGGCGGGCGGGTGTACCTAAAAAAATCGAAACCTGTATTTGGCTTTCTATGACGATGAAACCTCGCATTTAGGATAATATCCGAGTCTCGTTTGATGAAAACAAAAAATTTCAGATCTCTCGGGCGGGCGGGAGTACCTAAAAAATCGAAAATCTTTATTTGGCTTTCTATTAGGATGAAGCCTCGCATTTCGGATAATTTCGAGGTGATGATTACAAATCCAGTCGCAGTTTTAGGTCTCAGTCTCGTTTGACGAAAATAAAAAATTTCAGATCTCTCGGGCGGGCGGGAGTACCTAAAAAAGTCGAAAATCTTTATTTGGCTTTCTATTACGATGAAACCTCGCTTTTCGGATAATTTTGAGGTGATAATTACAAATCCAGTCGCAGTTTTAGGTCTCAGTCTCGTTTGACGAAAATAAAAAAAATCAGATCTCTCGGGCGGGCGGGTGTACCTAAAAAAATCGAAAATCTTTATTTGGCTTTCCATAAAAATGAAACCTCGTTTTTTTGATAATTTTAGGGTGCTGATTAGAAATCTGCTCGCAGTTTTGAGTTTCAGTGTCGTTTGACGAAAATAAAAAAATTCAGATCTCTCGGGAGGGCGGGAGTACATAAAAAAATCGAAAACCTTTATTTGCCTTTCTATGACGATGAAACCTCGCATTTCGGATAATTTCGAGGTGAGGATTACAAATCCAGCCGCAGTTTTAAGTCTCAGTCTCGTTTAACGAAAATAAAAAATTTCAGATCTCTCGGGTGGGCGGGAGTACCTAAAAAAATCAAAAATCTTTATTTGGCTTTCTGTTACGATGAAACCTCGCATTTTGGATAAATTTGAGGTGAGGATTACAAATCCAGTCGCAGTTTTAAGTCTCAGTCTCGTTCGACGAAAATAAAAAATTTCAAATCTCTCGGGCGGGCGGGTGTACCTAAAAAAATCGAAAATCTTTATTTGGCTTTCTGTTACGATGAAACCTCGCATTTCGGATAATTTCGAGGTGATGATTACAAGTCCAGTCGCAGTTTTAAGTCTCAGTCTCGTTTGACGAAAATAAAAAATTTCAGATCTCTCGGGCGGGCGGGAGTACCTAAAAAAATCGAAAATCTTTATTTGGCTTTCTGTTACGATGAAACCTCGCATTCCGGATAATTTCGAGGTGAGGATTACAAATCCAGTCGCAGTTTTAAGTCTCAGTCTCGTTTGACGAAAATAAAAAATTTCAGATCTCTCGGGCGGGCGGGTGTACCTAAAAAAATCGAAACCTGTATTTGGCTTTCTATGACGATGAAACCTCGCATTTAGGATAATATCCGAGTCTCGTTTGATGAAAACAAAAAATTTCAGATCTCTCGGGCGGGCGGGAGTACCTAAAAAATCGAAAATCTTTATTTGGCTTTCTATTAGGATGAAGCCTCGCATTTCGGATAATTTCGAGGTGATGATTACAAATCCAGTCGCAGTTTTAGGTCTCAGTCTCGTTTGACGAAAATAAAAAATTTCAGATCTCTCGGGCGGGCGGGAGTACCTAAAAAAGTCGAAAATCTTTATTTGGCTTTCTATTACGATGAAACCTCGCTTTTCGGATAATTTTGAGGTGATAATTACAAATCCAGTCGCAGTTTTAGGTCTCAGTCTCGTTTGACGAAAATAAAAAATTTCAGATCTCTCGGGCGGTCGGGAGTATCTAAAAAAATCGAAAATCTTTATTTGGCTTTCTATTACGATGAAAACTCGCATTTCAGATAATTTCGAGGTGAAGATTACAAATCCAGTCGCAGTTATAGGTCTCAGTCTCGTTTGACGAAAATAAAAAATTTCAGATCTCTCGGGCACCTAAAAAAATCGAAAATCTTTATTTGGCTTTCTATTACGATGAAACCTCGCATTTCGGATAATCTCGAGATAAAGGTTTCAAATCCAGTCGCAGTTTTAAGTCTCAGTCTCGTTTGACGAAATTAAAAAAATTTTAAAACTCTCGGGCTGGCGGGAGTACCTAAAAAAATCGAAAACCTTTATTTGGCTTTTCATTAAAACTATACATCGTGTTTTGGATAATTTAAGGGTGCTCATTAGAAATCCGGTCGCAGTTTTGAGTTTCAGTCTCGTTTGACTATAATCAAAAATTTTTGATGTTTCAGAATTTCAGGTTTACTTAAAGAATTGAAAATCTTTATTTGACTTTCCATTGTAATGAAACCCCGTATTTTGATAATTTGAGGGTGCTGATTACAAATCCGGTAGCAGTTTTGAGTTTCAGTCTTGTTTGGCGAAAATCCAAAATTTCACATCTTCAGATCAGCAGGTTTATCTAAAAAAATCAAAAATCTTCATTTAACCTTCTGTTAAAATGAAACCTTGTGTTTTAGGTAATGTGGGGGCACTGATTACAAATCCGGTGGCAGTTTTGAGGTTCACTCTCGTTTCACGAAAATCAAAAATTTCCCAGCTGTCAGATCTTCAGGTTTTTACCTAAAAAATCGAAAACCGTTATTTGACTTTCTATTAAAATGAAACCTCGTGTTTTGGGTAATGTGAGAGTGCCTATTACAAATCCGGTCGCAGGTATTAGTTTCAGTCTCGTTTCACGAAAACCCAAAATTTCCCAGCTATCACATCTTTGGCTTTGCCTAAAAAATCGTAAATCTTTTTTTGGCTATCTATTAAAATAAAACCTCCTGTTTTAGATAATTTGAAGGTAGGTACTGATAACAAATCCGGTCGCAGGCATTAGTTTCAGTCACGTTTCGTGAAAATCCAAAATTTCCCATGTGTCACATCTTTGGCTTCGCCGAAAAAATCGTAAATCTTTATTTGGCTTTCTATTAAGATGAAACCCCCTGTTTTAGATAATTTGAGGTGCTGATTATACATCCAGTCGCAGTTTCGAGTTCAAGTCTCGTTTGACGATAATCAGAAATTTCAGATCTTTCGGATCGTCAGGTTTACGCACAAAATCGAAAACCTTTATTTGGCTTTCTGTTAAAATAAAGCTTGTGTTTTGTATATAATTTCTTTGCGTCATTAAAAGACCCAAACCAGTAACCTAAATCTAAGATGACCTTTTCGCAGACCTTTCGGATAGTATCAAACCATGACCGGTACCATAAAACACAAACACTCTATCATTTAGGAATCAACAAAAAAATTCTTGCCAGAAATCAAGGTCGCAATGATCGGGCAAATATAAATTTATCTAAGGATCTCGCGAACATAAACCTCATATAAAAATGTAATGAAATTCAAACAACCTGTTTTTATGATTTTCTTTTCGCGAATAGGTAGTCAAAATACCTATAAAGTTATTAAGAACGTCCAAACATATAATTTATGACCGTGTAGAAATCTAAGTATAACCACCTGCCTGAGCTAGTTTAGAGGTTATTGATACAGCAGCAGCGGTGGACCAAAATAGATTAATAAATAATTCATCAATTTCTCTGTCTAGTTTTTTATAATCAGATGCAAATATTCGAGACTCGCCCAAAAGTAGCACCATGATGTTTGTCCGTACCTGGGTTATCGTGAATCTTGCAAATGATCATTACTCGTAGGTATCGCTGAAGTAGTATAATACAGTGTTCAACGAGCGGTAATTACGCAACTGAAGTTTGTAAATCAAGTGGTTTGACTCGACCTGACCGTTCTCAAAGGTGCAAGCTGCAATAATGCGAATTTTTATAAATGTTATGAGTCATACTTAAAAACGTTGAAGAGTTGATCACGTTGAAGGCGTTTACGAATTTGTAAATCAAGTAGCTTGAGTCCGCTCGACCGTTCTCACAGGTGCAAACTGTTATACAGCGAACTTTTATAACTGTTATGAGTCATCCTTAAAAACGGCTTGAACAGTTGGACACGTCTAGACACATCCAGGCTGCCACTCTATAAGGTATGGCGGGGTATACTGTGTACACAGTTCGATTTCAGGTATTCTAGGTTTCCCGAATGTGTTTAATAAAGCAAACAAAAATAAATTATGAACCAGCAATGCTAGCCACTTATAATAGAGAAAAGTAGTTCATTCATTGATAAACAATTCTGGTGAGCAGTAAGTGAAAATGAAGATAAAATTGGCAAAACATTGAAACACGTGATAAAGTACTGCAAATATATTAAGTGCTAATTGTAGAAATAATGTAAATATAATAAGTCAGACGCAGGTTTGCAGGTTTAGAATTTTACTTCCCACACAGACAGGTTGTAGAGAGGTACGTATCTAGGAGGGTTCAAGCTCCGGACACCCCCCCCTCCCTCGAAACATTATAATTATAACGCCACAAAAATACACACGTCTATCGATTTTTGGCAACCCTAATCTATACCCCCCTCCCCTCCGACGACAAATATTTTGTTTTGCTCATCAAGTCGCAGTCAAGCAAAATTAAAAGGTACCAACTCTAATCTGGACCCCCAAAAACTAAATCCTGGATACGTACCTGGTTGTAGAACTAAAAAATTTTTTGTAGGTATTCACAATACGACGTCTATTGACCTATGAAGGAAAGACCTACTGGCATAATACGCTTTTTTAGCTTAATCCGAATGTTGCCTTATTACAGAAACCAAAAGGCATACGAGTATTGCTTTAGATCGTATTTAGTAACCTTAAAATTATTGAATTGATTTTAGTGAAATTTTGACACAATATTACTACTTTAGGGAGGATAGCAAACGCGTATGGTGTTTAGAAATTGTGTCAGTGGCGGCGCAGTAACAATCAAAAAACTAAAAATATAAAAATTGCTCATACTTCGTTTTTAGGTGATTTGGGAGTGTTGATATCAATGACATCGTTTGTGAACAATTTTCCATCAAAAGCTCTGAATGACTAGGTTTCTTGGATTGCAGCTTGACGTTGACCTTAAGTTTCAAAAACACATTATCAATTTGAACAAAAAGCTTGCATCTGGCTGTTATTGCGTACGAGCTGCAGCAACAAGCTTGGCATCTCGATTGCTAGGACAGTTTTTTTCGCGGTGGTGCAATCCCATCTATCCTACGGTCTACCATTTTGGGGCTGTTGTAGCCAGTTCCTTTTCCAATCTGTCTTTAAGTTGCAAAAACGTGCATTACGATATATTGTAGGTGCTTCTTGTAGAGATCCTTGCAGACCGCTTTTTATTCGTCTCAAGGTCCTTACACTGCCATCTCTTTTCATATTAGAGACTACGAGCCTAATACACAAACATCGTTCTTCATTCTTCGACCATCAACAAGCTTCTGCAACTCGCCGAAGACATGACATTCCGCTACCAATACCTCATTCTACCCTCGTGCGAAATTCCATAATATATAATAGTGTGAAAATATATAACTACTTGCCATCGGATATTAAAGCAATTCCAAATATTATGAAGTTCCGTAAAGCGTTAAAAGAAATATTAATAACACAAGCATTCTACTCGCTGGACCAATATTTTGAATTTTCCTTCACTCAATGAGTTAGTCAACTATTGCCCCAAGTGTTTGATGAACATAAAAATAACCTTCGTCTATGGGGTGTCAGTAAAATTTTTAATTTGTGAATGTCTGACTTATTATTTATTTTTATTTATTTTTATGTATTTGTATTTTAATTTTTATGTATATGTATTTTCATTATGTACTTTTACATAGTTATTTGCTTTGTCAATAAGATTTTTTATATATATTTGGCAATAAAGCATGTTAACCAACCAACCATGATCATTTTTCACATTTTTTTTTGGGTAAAATCGGGGTAATAGGGGAGTAGTGTATTCTGAATCGGAACAAATTGTTGTATTCGTAGTTGACCTATAAAGGAACGACATAATATACTTTTCCGCTTTAACCGAATGCTGCCCTAGTTTAGAAAAGAAACTTTTTTGTCTTTTAATTTTTATATTTTTTATATCGTTTCAGATAATTCTGTAATGTGGTCCGTAGCAGATATTGATAAAGTATATGGTTTCTTTAAATTGTGTTAGTGGCGGTGACCTAAGGATCTATGATCATATTCTACTTTTTTTTTTTTGGAGACGTCAAAATGAGCTGAGGATAGGGTAGTTGGGACATCCCGAACATTTTTTGTATCTATATAACACTTTTCATTGTCCTTTAAAGATGGATACCAGTAATATCAGTAAATTGGCATATGCCATGTGATTAGGATATCTCTTGAAGATTGCAGAATAAAAACTGTGTCGTCCTAGTTCCTTCGGAAAAAGATGCAAGAAACTATTTATGAGAGTATTTGTGTTGGATGTCTTTTTGACCGCAAGAGTATCTCAAACTATAGCTTCGTGCTATGGGAAAATTATAAAATCAGTGGCATCACCGTAATGTGCGGGAAGTACTGAGTCAAGCAACTTGACTCTAGGGTCTACTGATTAAGGCTTTCGCGGCCGTCGTCCAATGAATTTGTGGTTGTTGGGTTTTTAGGCCGGAGTCGTTGAGCATTGAGGCTTGAAGTTTCGCCACCACGAGTTGACATTTTCAGTATTTTGGAAGTCGCCGTGTGTACAAGAGTTTGTAATAGATTTAGATCACGGTTATAGATATTTTGGCATCATTTTGTAAATTTGACACTATTCAACCGATTGTCTGTAACGTATATGGCTGTTTGAATAAACAAACCTTATTATTCTGATTTGCTAAGTTCATCTCGCATGATAGCGGTAGCAACAAGTGGTGACGGGCTGTGCCAAGTCAACACCTGAATTATTACTGGTCTGAATGGTGCCTGAATTTAGGAAGGATCTCACAATACTATACAGGTCTTCAGGATGACAGATTTTTGGAATATTTTGTGTAACTTTTCGTCCAGGCCTAGCTGGTACAGGTGTGGTGTGAATGTGTTAGGTGTAAGTCCTGAGACCGACATAATTAGGGGGACAATAACAACTTTGTTTTGTTTCCAGAGTGGTTTTACTTCTATGGCTAGGTCTGTGTATTTAGATATCTTCCCAGCGTAGGTGGTTTGAATAGAAGTATCATTAGGGATAGCAATATCTATTGAATAGGTAACTTTGTCTGCCTTCGACTGAAAAACTATATCTGGTCTATTGGCTGAGATAGTTTTGTCTGTGTGTATTTCGACGTCCCAGTATAGTTTGTATTGATTGTTATCGAGTCTGATGTTGGTATATAATTATAATATGGCTCTGTGTTTTCGATTAGTTTGTTAGTTGTGGCTAGGGCTTGGTGTATGATTTTGGCTGCAGAGTTATGTCTGGCCGTGTACTCGGTTCCAGCGAGGGTTTTGCATGCACTTGTTATATGATCTATTGTTTCCTTCTGTTGGTAGCATTTTCTGCAATTATCGTTGGTTACGGATGGATCTTTAATTATGTATTTTTTGTAGTTTCTCGTCGCAGTTACTTGGTCCTGAATAGCAAGCATAAAACCCTCCGTTTCTGGAAAGAGCTGGCCATCCTGCAGCCAAGTGTATGACTGTTTTTCATTTATATGATCTTGTGTAATTCGGTATCTATGTTTGCCGTGAAGTGCTTTCTGCGACCAGGTGTTTATTTTTTCTTGTTGTGATTCTATGGGATTGTGTGTGTCTGCTGCGTTGTCTGGACTGGAGAGGGTCTGCTTTGACTATTGCCCTATGTAAATTCGTTCAACAAACAAACATTATTGTTATTTCATCTGACTTTCTAAGTTCCTCTCGCATAATTGCGGTAGCAACAAGTGTTTACGGGCTGTCTCAAGTCAACACTCATTATTGATCGGAATTTAGGAAGGATCGCACAATATTACAGGTCTTCAGGATTACAGACTTTTGGAATACTTTGTGTAACTTTTCGTCCAGGCCCAACTGTTTGTATTATTATTATTATTTGTTAAAAATTCAGATCAAAGCTTGACTGCCTACCGATATTTCTGTTGTTGACTGAGCACCTTGTATAGGAAAACGAACGTTAGATTTCCGCGCAATCGGCAAGTCCAAAAGCAGCAAGACACACCTGAACACGAACCGTCTTCAAATACACAATTAATTTCCTTCAGTGGATGTTCGTTCAAGATTTCCACGAAGCATCCATGTTAATTCCTTAGCTGGTATGTATCAGGATCTGTATATTAAAAGGTGTACATACATCGTTAGAGCATAATGAGGCGATCACTGCTAAAAGGATGTGCTGCTTGCCCGACGTAAACGTACTGTTACATCACCGATAGGAATTTTTATCCTTTCACATAATCACGTGTGAAAATGGAAACTTTTTTATGGACCGATTATGTAGATTATATGATTTTGATGGTCTTTGACAGCAGCACTTTCTGATGGTTTAGTGATGTAGGGCAGCAACAAAAATCACCAAGAGTGTTCATCATCCAAAAAAGGACAATGAGAGTAATGGCAAGAGTCAATGTTGATGCGCACTGCAAAACTTTGTTCAAACAGTTCGGGATAATGACACTTCCATCTGTCTACATCCTACATGATACTGCTAAAGACATTTACATGAGTTCAAACCAATTAGTTACCATCATACATACAGGGTCCCACGACGACTAAGACAAGGAATATATCGGAACTGAGCGGTAGTAGCGAATTATAATTTTGAAGCTGTAAATTAGAACGAATATAGTATCCCTTCTTATTATTGTGCCACCCAATGCGGTATTTGTTTTTGGTCACGTGACACCTTATTCAAAATTTTCAATGGGACACCCTGTATATTTATGACTTTTTGTGTTCCACCCGATAAAACAATTCCAACAAACTTGGGGTCTAAAGTTATTAATTCAAGAGCTACAGGTACTTAAAGGACTGTAATACTACCATTATAAAACAGTACCAAAATAATTTAACTGTAGGGGTACATGTTATAATCAATGGCAGTGGTACCATCTTTTAAGTAACTGTAGCTCTTGAATTAATCACTTTAGACTCCAAGTGTGCCAGTTTTTTGGAATTGCTTTATCAGGAGGAACACAAAAGTCATAAATATACAGAGTGTCCCATTGAAAATTTTGAATCAGGTGTCACGTGATCAAAAACAAATACCTCATTGGGTGACACAATAATAAGAAAAGATACTATATTTGCTCTAATTTACGCCCTCAGAATTGAAATTCGCTACTACTGCCCAGTTCCGATATAGGTATTGCTTGTCTTAATCGTCGTGGGACACCCTGTATAATACGCGGAATGAGCATGTTCTTGAAGTTCCCGCACACAGCACTGCCCTCATAGAGAAGAATGTTGCATACAATTGGTTTTCCTTTGTTCAATACACTACCACCATTTTTCAAGAAAGTGCCATTCATTATATTCAAGAAAGAAGGCCAAAAAATTTTCCTGAACAACTGTTTCTATTCTATAGAGGAATTTGTTTCACATTTTAACTAACACCAGAGAGTGACTCTGTAAATCGTGTTCGGGAAATTGACGGGTCTAGGAGGCGAATTACTATCTGCTCTGACAGTTAGGCAGCCATCAAAGCACTGAGTGCTTGGAAAATAACGTCGGGACTGGTCCTGGAGTGCAGGAGGGCTCTTGACGACATCTCAGCTAAACACAAGGTATCACTGATGTGGGTACCTGGGCACGCTGGGGTAAAGGGTAACGAAATGGCAGATCATCTGGCCAGGATGGGATCCGGCAACAGTTTTGTGGGCCCGAAACCAGCCTTAGGACTATCTGCAAACTTGATTAGGAAAACAACTGGAGAGTGGATCCAGAATCAACACTCTTTGAGATGGAACAACATCTCTGGTCATCTCCGTCAAGCTCGGGAACTATTAGCAGGGCCTGCAGAGAGAATAGGACGATTTTGTCTCTCTCTGGATAGGAGTAACTTGAGATAGCTAGTAGGCCTACTAACGGGTCATAACATCTTCAGACGTCACTTGTTCGTGATGAGGGTGGTCAACGACCCAACGTGCACGTGGTGTGGTGAAGAGGAAGAATCCTCGGCACACATCTTGTGTCGCTGTGAAACCCTGGGTTATCGCAGGCAGACTATGCCGGGCTCAAGAACCTTGGAACCAATAGAGATAAAACGGATAGGACCTAAGAATGTACTTGCCTTTGCCAAAAGGGCAGGTCTTAGGAACTAGCGCGGATAGAGGCGCAAAAGGGCCCATCGTGTGGCCTATGCACCAGCCACATTCTGTGCTGGATAGCCTCTGGTCCTTATTCATTCATTCAAGGGGTGACTCTTCCCGGATGATAGCCAGTTTTGTTTGCCTTGTAAATATGTTGCAAATAAATAAACTAAACTAAACTTTTATTTTACTATATTTCAACTATTATTTATATGTTTTCAAACTTGTATTTGTGACGTGTTCTATATAATGTTATTTGATTTGTTGGAATGAATAAACTACTACTACAGCTTTCGATGTATATGAAGCAAATCTTCCTATGTGAAAGCCAAAACACGGCACAGTACTGATAAATAAATGAAAGTTCTAGTTCACTTACAAAGTTATAAAATAATTTTTCGTATAAATGCAAAGCATATATCAAACTGAAAACAAACATGCTTTCATAGCACTAAAAAATGAAGTCAAGTTGATTGACTCAGTACTTTCCACACATTACGGTCATACCAGTTTATTATTTTCCCATAGCATGAAGTCTGTTATGCAGCTAGGTCTTTCTTTCATAGGTCAATGGACAGCCTATTATGAATACAATAAACTTTTCAGTTTTACAAGCCCGCTCTCTCCAACCACCCCAATTTGACTCCCACCCAAAAAAGTAGAAAACGGTCAGGAAACGCCTAAAAAGGAAGTTTGAGCTGTTTTTAAATTTTTAGCTTCTTTATTATTGCTGGGCTGCCCGCCACTGACACGATTTCTAAAAACGATACCTTTTTTTGATCCTTGCCAAAGTAGTAATGCTATGTCGAAATTTCATCAAAACCAATTAAACAGTTTCCATATTACACAATACAGAACGATCTAAAGCAATATTAGTATGTATACATAAGAAAAACCCTTGGTTTCTGTAACAGGCAAGGCAATGTTCGGATGGACCTAAAAAAGTGTAGTATGCTGCTAGGTATTTCTTTTACAAGACAACGGACAACCTATTACGAATACAACAAATTTCTCAGTTTTACAACCCCTCAAAAACTCCAATTTCACTGCCACCCAAAAAAGTAAAAAATCATCAGAAGCCCCTAAAACGCTTAAAAACGAAGATTGAGTAATATTTGAAGTTTCTGTTTATTACGACGCGATCCATGCACCTACTACGACCCCACAGCGTACTGCTACTGCAGCTACATGCAGCGGTTACTGAGATTACGAGGCTACAAGAACGCGAACAGACAGACATACCAATGGAGATGAGTGACGTGGATTTTCGTAAAAAGCTTATTATCTCAAAATCGCAAATTTTCGCGATCACAATACACATCAATCAGTGTGCGAAATAAAAGTAAAACCTAATTGTCAATAATACTATAAGCTGAAAATATATAATAATAAACGAAATATACTAGAATTATTGTGAATTTTAGACCACTCTTTCTCAAACTCAGTCGGATATTATTTACGCATACTGAATTATCAGAAGTAAGAATAATAAGGACGTCCATATATCATCTATGTGTACATTTGAGCTTTATATAGAACAGTTTATTATAAGATAAACGTATGCACATGCACCAAACACAAAACAAGCTTGCAAAATGAAAAGATATAAAAAGTTGAACATCCGACAAAAATATGTAATTATAAGTTTAATCTAAAGCTTGAGTCACACTTAGCTGGCCATGAATTTAGCGGCTCGCCTATAAAACAAGATTCCGTCATGAAGCCTTCTAGTTACACTTTGCAGTTTATTATCAGACTTTCTCTCTTCCGTAGCATCAACGTTGGAGCCCCGCAGGGATCGGTATTGGAACCGACATTGTTTCTGCTCCACATCAATGGTCTACTCTCTAGCACTACAAACCCTGTACAAAGCATCTTGAGCAATAGACCTATCTCTGTCTATTATGGTTTGGGGCTCAAGAATATGGTAAAATTTAATGCTTCCAACATCCAGTATTGTATGATATCAAACAATTTACCCGCCTCTTTCGGATGTCTTACGATTCCGGCATTTTCCCGAAAGACTGGAAAATAGCTTGCATCTAGCTGGTGCCAAAAAAGGGATCCAAAACTGATCCAACCAACTAAAGACCTATAGCTCTGCTTTCTGTAATCAGTAAAGTGATGGAGAGATGTGTCAAATAAGAGCTCATTAAATACCTAGAGCTCCATCACTTAATCAACGATGGACAATACATACACATGTGTGGAGCAAACTCATCCAGTCATTTGGCGAGGCTCTCGATATTGCAAAGGCATTCGATCAACTGTCGCATGCAGCTCTCCTAAACAAGCTCCCGTCTTATGGGCTCCCTGTTAAGCTTTGCGGTTGGCTTGCAGACTTCCTCTCAGGTCGGAAAATCTCCGTCGTGGTAGACGGCTTTTCCTCTTCTTTCCATAGCATAAATGCCGGGGTTCCGCAGCGATCGGTATTGGCTCCGACATCGTTTCTGCTTCATATCAATGATCTACTCTCTAGCACTACAAACCCAATCCACAGTTTTGCGGATGACAGTACGCTGCATGCAGGCATCATGAGCAATAGACCGATCTCTGTGGTCGAGCTGGAACGCAGAAGACTGGCAGTGGCAGCTTCACTTTCAAAGGATCTCGATACCATTACCGCTTGGGGTAATGGTATTGGAATATGGTTAAACTTAATGCCTCCAAGACCCAGTATTGTACGCTATCAAACACCAGGTTCTAATGAACAACCAGGCTCTGCCAAGGATTCACTCATTCAAGCTGTTAGGAGTCAACACTACAGAAAATCTGATCTGGCAAGAACACGTCGCGTCAATTGCAACAGCTGCTGGTAAAAAGCTTGGGTACCTATTTAGATCCAGAAGGTATTTCTCACCATGTAACCTCCTCACGCTATATAAAGCCCAGACAAGACCTTGCCTGGAGTATTGCTATCATGTCTGGGGAGCTGCTGCCCCTACTACCCTGTCTATACTAGATGCCGTCCAGAGAAGGGCATTTCGACTAATTGGCGATCCGGCCTTAACGCGCCACCTTCAGTCACTTTCTCACCGGCGTGTTGTTGGTGACCTCTTACTCTTCTACTGATATTCCAACGGAATCTGCTCCTCTGAGCTATCCTCTATCGTTCTGCCGCTCACTGCTCCTATCAGATGTACCCGTGCGACCGCTGCATCTCATCCTAAGACGGTCGTTCTTCATACATCAAAAACTGAACGGTATAACCGCACATTTATTCCCAGGGTGTCCAAGGCTTGGAATGGGCTACCAGAGGATGTATTTATTGGGACTGCGGGTGTTGGCCCATTCAAATCTCGCGTTAACAAGCATCCCCTAACGTAACCCTTTCACAGCAGCCGCGGTACTCTGGTATTTAGGCTCTGCCTGCGCGGTTCGCTCAGTTATAACAAAAAAAAAGTGGCCAAGCCAGCACCTGGATCTAATGAAGAATCAGGCTCTGCCAAGGAGCTTCAAGCTGTTAGGAGTCAACATTACAAACAATCTGATCTGGCACAAATACGTTGTATCAATTCCAGCAACTGCTGGGAAGAAGCTTGGGTATCTATTCAGAACCAGAAAGCGCTTCTCACCTCCTCACGCTATATAAACCCCAGATAAGACCTGGCTTGAAATATTGCTCTCATGTCTGGAGAGCTGCTGTCCCTACTGTGCTGTCTATACTTGATGCCGTCCAGAGAAGTGCAATAGTCCAATTGGTGATCCGGCCTTAACGCGCCACGTCCAGCCGCTTTCTCATCAGCGTGCGGTTAGTGACCTCTCTCTCTCTCTCTCTCTCTCTCTCTCTCTCTCTCTCTTCTATCGATACTCAAACGGGGTCTGTTGCTCTGAGCTATCCTCTATAGTTCCGCCGCTCGCCGATCCTATGAGATGCAACCGCGCGGTTGCTGCATTTCAACCTAAGGCGGTCATTCTTCATACAACAAGTACAGAACGCCAGGAGATGTGTTAATTGAGCATGTGAGTGTCGAGCTATTCAAGTCCAGAATCAACAAATTTCCCCTAACCTATTTTTTAAGCAGGCGAGGTACTTCGGTATTTAGGCTTTGCCTCTGCTCATTTTGTAAAAAACCTCCATGCTGGTGATAGCGCCCGCTGCTGGTTAAAACCAGTTGGCAACCAGTCTAGTGTGACCCGAGCTTTATTTCAGTAACCGGACATGTGCGTTCTCTTAAAAAATGCTTTTGATCAAGTGTGTTTGTCGACACTCTTTTTGAAAAAGCATACGAACGATAATCTAACGCAAGCGACGCACTTCGTCTGAAAGTAAAGCAGATTGTTTTGTTTATGATGTTAAATGTAGAAACCACAAACACAATATGTAAGAATAGAACACGTATAGTTAGATTTTGCTATTTATTGGAGGCTAACTTTGAGAGTCTCGTAGAGAGAAAGTGGCAAAGTTCCCATTACTTATGTTCTAAGAATCCAAAAACCAACATTTTTTATTTATTTATAATGTTTACCCTTTTCATGACTAATGCAGGAATACCTCTGTATTTTCGACTACTAATTATAAACAAATTTTGTAGACGGCGTAGAAAAGACTCATACTAATGGATATATTTAGAAATTGTTGTAGATGATTATCTAAAAAGGCAGAGTCATGGTGAAGCTTTAGGTACAAAATTGAAGAATATTATTTATTTGTCTTTAGAAGTACAAAAGTAACAAAAAAATGTTTTATTGAATGTAACATATACATATGTGTAGGATCCGCAATCACGCATGTAATAAGTACCTATATGGCATTGGCATTACCCCTCTAGATATTTACATCAAAGAGGTTGCGTTACTGTCAAGTCCAGTCCTAGGACTTCGCATGGTTAGTATTATCGTCCTCCCTTATTACGTATGGGAGGACTGAGGCAGCTGGTATGGCGAGAAACCACAGTTGCTGAAATAGACAAAGACACTCCCAGTCCAAAGGGTAAAACGATGGAAAGAACTACAAGAATTTCGATTTGCCAAGGAAACTCTTGCAGGCTTTGGCGCCAGGCAATATCCAAGAAAAAATTGTCGATGACCAGGTCAAATTTACGTCTCATAGTGGGATTCTTGACTGGTCATTGTTAACACCTCCATATTTTGGGGCTAAGTGACACACAGATTTTTTTATGGTCAGCCTCCAGCAAAGGCTAAAAGCTTATGGTGGTGTAAAAGTGCTAACGCTGCAGGTTATTGCCGTCGAAAAACAAATTCCACGGCAGCTCATTCCTCAGAGTTGAAGTTCTCCAAAAGAAGGAATGCTTGAGGAGACTAGTTTGGGGAATAGGGACCTCGACCCAGTAAGGATGAGCTCGCAAAGCCTCTCTAGTGGTCCTGGTTCGGACGGCCTTTGGTGTTATTATCTGGGAGAGCTCACTCGAACATCTTCCGTGATAGAACCTGTAAAACAGGGATAGGTCAGTCACCCTTCTTCGATGTTCCAGGCACTGGATAGAGTCCAGAAGCTCCATAGAGTGCTTCGGAGCGCATTCCCAGTTCCCCACACATGTGAGCAATACTCCAGCGATATATATGTAGAATGTGAGTGTCCAGAGTTAGAGTTAGAGATTGTGCGTCCGGTGAGCCTTGGCCTACACCTGCCCACATAAGAGAGATGTCCCCAAGTGACTTGTCCACCTTGCAAAAATTAGCAGGATGGACGATGACCTCAGGAAACAACCCCCTGGGAGGATGCACAATGGGCTACTTGTGTCCTAAGTGCAGTAAGACTATTCACCCGCCCCCACTCTACAGATACAAAATAAGTGCAACGTACAAGCATACTTTAAACATTTGCAGAGTAGATACCCAGAATCAGAACTTATATCTTTTAGACCCGGTTTCACCAAACCCATACTAATCCCGTATTACGTAATCTTGGATAAAATTAATCGAAGTATTTCATACGCGATTAGATTAATTTCTGTTTCACCTGCGCAAATATATCTAGGATTAACTAATCTCGGATATATTCAAACTAAGACGTGGCAACAGCGTAACGGGAGCATTTATAACCTCACAATTTTGAGAATTTGACATGAATTTGACATAATTCTGAGTGTGGTCGGGTAGCGGTGTTCATTTTCAATTTTGTGTTTCCTTTGTTCTATTGAGATTTTGTTGTGGTTTTTTCGTGCCCGCAGACACGTCAGCCACGTCACCTCTGCCCGGTCGACGATTTAAGTACTACTTCAACGGGACGTACAAGGATGCATGGTGCGTCGGTACTGCACATAGCTGATGGCTGGGTCGGTCGGGATTTACCCACATTAATTTGATAGAAGCTTGTTGTAGTTCATCAAAAGACGAGCCATGATTCTTTAAGAAGTACCCCAGTACGACACTTGACAGTATGGCTTCTGTAAAACTCATAGCTTAAGAATGCCTTGAAACTACCTCTTCTTCACTTCTCCAAATTGCAACATTTGTACACCCTTGAAGTTCGCAGACACGTCAGTCCCGTCACCTCAACTGTCATCTGCATTCTAAATCTCCGATTAAACATTTTATTCGCCAAATACGGGAGATTAAATTTTATCTCGGATATACGTGCTTAATCCTGGATAAGAATGCGGTGAAACTCGTCTATAAAATTATCTAGGATTTAATCCCAGATAATGTTTTAATCCTGGATAAAATATTGTGGTGAAACCGGGCCTTAGAGAGATTATTTTTCTTATACGCTGTTGGAAAAGTTTC